>CM028138.1:65165000-66415000 GCA_016271365.2 Neoceratodus forsteri | reverse complement strand
CCTAATGTATAAATGTGTGCAGCATGACGTTCTGAGTTATATCTTGGTTTTATTATTGGTATGGGTTTCTTAATCAGACCTTAGATATTCCCAGCATGTTTCTTTTTTTGAGCCCCAACCTACGTCACATTATGGTAAACATGCCTTTATGTATAGGAGCCATAAAGTATGGAATGTATTGCCTCAAAATATTCAAGTATGGTCTGGCCCTTCTTCTTCCAGTCAAGCAAGCTCCCTGCAGATTTGCTGTTTTTCAAGTTAAGAGCCTGATCAGTGACATGAAGGGTTGTGTCACTGATTGCCACAGCTCCGACCATGAAAACAGTCTGGGTTGGCAAGCAGATCCGAACTGCTGGGGGTTTGTTGGGGGGTGGGGAGAGGATCAGGCACCTGGCGGACTGCTCTCCCGGGGAAGGGAGACTCACTGTGCTGCTGAAATGCCGCCCCCTTAGGTAGGGCAGTTGGTGTGCCAGCAATGTGTGTCGGCCAGTGGCATGACGCAGGGGAGAGTCACTGCACATTGCTGACAGAGGGGGAAGAAAATGGGAAAACAGAGCTGGTGGATGACATTTGGCTGTTCCCATCCTGCACTGTCACTTGACACTCCTGGCGGAACTGGATTATGATCCGGAGGTGGAAGAACAGCCCTACTGGCTCGGTCATGGGGGGGGGGGCAAAACATGGGGGAACATGGTCGGGTGAGTGCTAGATGAGACTGGCAGCCGGTTGGAGAGAAGCTAGGGCAGAGAGGGCTGAGCAGGCTCGAGGAACAAAAATCACTATAGGAAAAAAATCATTGCTGACTGTAAGTTTTATGTGTAATTTATGTGAACTGTACAGGACACCACTGAAAATGAGCTTGGCTCATTTATTATTTCCTGAATAAAACATATTTTACAACTATTACTGTACTACCACTAGGGCACTCTCAGTGGTGGCTCCTTTATGTTGAAACTCCCTTCCTTTCCATCTCTGGTGTTCATTCTCTGTGAGGTGTTTAAAAAGGGTCTGAAATCATATTTGTTTTCAGTAGCGTTTGGGGACCAGTGATGTGGTATCTTTTCCCTCAGCATTTTGTGTATCTTATTTATTGAAATGATAGTTTGTGTGTTATGTAGATCTCTTTTTCTTACTGACTGTATTGTGAACGGCCTTGAGCACCCTGAGATAGGGGACTATACAAATAAAAATGCCGTATCTTGCCTTCCTTCCTTACTACCATATACTATTTCAACAATCAGATCATCAAATATATGTTATTTGCTTAAAGCAGCCATAGACTATGTGTTTCTTTATTCCCCTTAAATTAAAGTTCATTAACGAGGTCATTGAATCAAAGGCTCACAGTTCATAGTTTCAGAAGTCCACAGAACCATTCAAAATCTACACAGAACAGATCCAGATACGCAGCTCCGATGACCCAATGGCAGCGTGTTGCACTGCCATGCAGATCATCCGAGTTCAGTGGCAAGCTCAGGGCACTGCGTTGGGAGGCAGGTCAGTTTGAGGAGGGTCAATGGCAAGTGCCGATGCTATGGTTACAGCTGTGGCTGGGCCAGGGAGCTTGTTCCTGCCGCAGGGTCAGCTGTGTCTGTCCAAGGCCACAGGCTAGGCTCAAGCTGGGGGAAGGTGGGAGGGACCAAACATAGGAAAAAACCCAGATCTAGATTTTCAAAGCCCTCTGAAGCCCCACAGCAATGGGAAAAAATACTGATGCACATGGGCCTCCGCTTGCAGAGCCGCAGTTTTTTTCCGCAGCTGCAGTATTCTCAAAAGTAGAGCCAGTTAGTGACCAGTTCCATGGTTTATGGCAGCTTGTGGCTGTTTTTTCAGTGCAGCTGTAGAGAAACGTTACTCCTGGTGGGACCAGGCGTAACATCTCCCACAGCAGCAGGGGATCGAAAATACCAGTCTCTGCAGCTGTGGTCTGCAACTGGAGTTGTGGAGTGGGACTTAGCCCTAGTACATTTTGAAAATCTGGCTCCCACTTCTGTCTATATGACTATGTCAGCCTTGGAAGTCCCCTGGGTCCTAATGCCTCTCGACACTAAATCCAAACTGCTTCAGGGGGCCCTTCCCTGGAGCCCCTGTCACAGAGAGTAACCCATGGGGGTAACCGGGTCCCAGGGAGCTGGAGGTTGCGGGCCTGATGTTCATCCCTGGGATCAGGATATACACCTGGGGGGCTGACTCAGATGGTGGTGGGGGAGGGAGAAAAACCTCTATAGAAAATAATAATCCACTGGTATCCCTAAAAGAAAATGAAAGCTATAGTTTCCGATTGTCATTTTGGTAACCCGTCATCAAACTAGGTACCATTAGGTAAAAATAATTATATTCTAAGTATTTTCCTAATCCTTGTAAAATTAAGGTTCATTAAGCAGTTCAAGGACTTTGGAGGTCACTAATACAGTATGTCAAAATATCAAATAAGGTCCACAGACCCAAAGCTTGTTCATAACTAATTTAGGTATATGTCCATAAGTTTTTATTATTTATTATTAAATCACATATTTGTATAAAGAAAAAAAGTTATTACAGAAATATTTATTTATGTATTTGAATTGATAACTCAGAAGGCAAACTGTGCAGAAACTACCCATTTATAAATTTGTCCCGGGGAAGGAAAGATACCACACTGAACAAATACAACAGTAAAACAGTTACAATATATAAATCAGTACAACTAAGTTGTGCAATTACATTTGATAACAGTTAATGTTGAAATTGGAAAGCTAAAATAGAAGTATTGCCCTGGATCTCTTTTGGTGTAAGATTCCAGGTTTTTACATTTTAAAATGAGAACTCCCATTGACCTAAGGTTACCACCTACTCGGTTTTTGACCGAATGATTCGGTTTTCCAGGTCCAGATTTGGTCCTCCTGTTTTCACCATTGCAAATTCGGTTTTTATGGTGGGTCAAGCAGCACCTGTGAGATTCCCCACTAACTGTTTCTTTTTCTTCTCATCTGACTGTAAGCAAGTGTCTGACATTTCCAGTGTGCTTGCTTGCTTGCAGTGTGCTAATCAGGAAGTGCCTTCAAGTGCAGGGCACTTAAAGAGCCAAATGTGACCCTGTCTGCTCAGTTGTCACCTCTAACTTCACACCAGCAAATTGGAAGACTATTCACGGGAATGGTAAACAATACCACCGTAATTAACACCTTCATTTTTCTGAAACCCTTAGACATTCAGACAGGCACCACATTAGGGTAGCCTTTTGTCCAGTGTGGACTGTACAATGTGTTTCAGAAACGTTACCTGCTAATCCAGTTTTATTCAGAGGTAGTACTTTTTCAGTCATTTTGAATGCTCACATACTTGTAAAACAGATTCTGTTAAATCCTTCACCACTTTAATTGCATGTTCATATTACAAACAAATTCTGATGTCATGTAAACCTTTGTTTGTATACCAGTAAATCTGAGAGTTGTAAAGTAGGGCTATTAAGACCATTAGCAGCAAATCAACCTAATCCTTTCTAGGCTGCATTGTGAGTATGGTCTTTGACTGCTGTGATAAGGAACACTTTTATACCTTTAAATGCTCACCATTTTTTCTTTTATGGTCTGTCCTATATTTTAATATTTGTTACCCCATTTGTTGTTAAATTAATAATCTAATATTTTATTTAATTTCTAGCAGTACTACACCTCTCTCTCCTCAGTAGTTATTGCTGTCAATTTTCATACTACCTGGATATTCCAGGAAGACCATTCCAGGCATATCAGATGAACAGCACAGAATAGTGTGGCTAATGTCATGCTATGCCACAGAAATGAGAAAAGGAAGAGAGAGAGAGAGCAGTAGCTGGTGAGGAGAAAGGAACACAATCTAGATTTGATAGCACTGCAAATTTAGGTAATTTATCAAACATTTTTTTTTTTTTTACCAGAAGAGACACACTAAGCTGAAGCTTGTTTACAGGTGCAACCTGGGAGCACAAGGGAGTGAAATGATTTGTGCAGGGTCACACAGTATGCAAGTCTGGGCTGTGGGATTCAAACCCGGGTTTCCAGAATTGCAGCTCAGAGCCTTAAACCACTGCGCTATACTGCCTCCACACTATATCACATATCATGCTATCTGGTATGTATGACTGATATGGAAATAAAATAGGGTATTTAACAGCATAGAATAGTTCCTAACACTTTTAAAAACTTCTGTGACATTACAAATAGCTTTAGAGTAGGAGCAATGGGCAGGACAGTAGCACATCTTAAAATGGCAGATGATATTTGTAATTACATATCATCCACCATTACTGGTGTAGTTTATTTATTTATTGAAAGAGTTTTACCAGAAAAGGCCATCTGTTCCAAAATAGCCAGTTGTCAGAGGTGTCCTTGTAGTCACTTGATGTGTCAGCTAAGCTGTGTACACAGGATGGAAAGTCCCCTGAACCCCTTCTCTAACCCCACCAAATGTTAACACACACTGAAATTTAAAATATTTAAATCTAAATCAAACAAACCAAAAATAATAATCATGATGTACTTTAATCAAACAAACCACAAATAATAATCATGATGTACTTTAAAGAAGTTGTACACAATGCAATATCAGCAGCAGTTCTGAATAAATCAAGTAAATCAGAGTCCAAGCGATGCCCTCATAAGTCATAAAAGGGGCGGAGTTAGGGGTGGAGTTTGGGGGTGTGGTTTAGTATTCGGTTTTCATCTCATCCAAAGGTGGCAACCCTACATTGACCCAGACATATTCTTCTAAATTAGCACTAGAGAAATGTAGTCATTCATTTATTTATTTCAAAAGCTTTGCCAGGAAAGACATACTAAGATGGTAACAGCTCATTTCCAGATGCATCCTGGGGGGGAAGGGAAAGTGAAGTATAGAGCAAAAATTACAAAAATGTGTAATAAATAAAATACTGAATACACAATAAGACAGTAAATTACAGTTGTTGTAGACAAGCAAACATAAACCAAAACGGTGCAGCGTCTGCATCAGAAGTCCTATGAATAAAGGCTTAAGGATTTAAATATGTACTTCCTAGAAGATAAGAGGGACAGGGGGATATGACAGAGACATTCAAATACCTCTTAGGAATAAACAAGGCACAGGAAGGGAACATTTTCCGATGGAAAAGATGCTCAAGTACAAGACGTCACAATATGAAGCTGAAGGGGGAGAGGCTGAGAGGGAACGTGAGGAAGAACGTCTTCAAGGAGAGGGTTGTGGACACTTGGAACATCCTCCCATAGGAAGTAGTGGGAGCTAGAATGGTCACGGGATTTAAGAATACATGGGATAGACATAAGGGAATCTTAGAAGCAAGCGGATGGTGTAAGCCGGAGTCCAAATAGGGTCTCCAGTGGCTCTACAGGTAGGGAATTTAAGGCAGACTAGGTGGGCCAAGTGGTCCTTATCTGCCAACAACTTCTATGTTTCTGTGTAACATAGCAAAAAGAAACACACACACACACACATTAGCCATGACCAGTGGATAAGTTCACTGAAAACAGACTCAACAACAGGCGCTGGTAGTATAACCTAGACTCAGTGGTATACCTGCTTAAAATGAATATGGGTCTATTAGTAATGGCAGTGAGTGTTTCTCATTTACACTCTGTGTTATATACCATTTTAAAACTGTATGATGCAGGTTATGTCCCTTTCTTATGTCTCTCCCAACCACAGAGTTCTATAGTAGAACATGGATGCATTGTGCCAACAATGGAAGAGCTGAGCAAGGACAGAAACCACATCATACTGTTCTGAAATGGTACTTACTACCTGTGTGTAAATCAGAAACATTCACCAGTATAACAATAAAATCTGTAGAGATTGAACAGTTGGGGCTGGTAGTATAGTCTAGAGGATAGAGTAATGAACTGTGAATGAGCTTAGTACATCCAGTAGACCGGGGTTTGATTCCCATAACCTCCACTTGCATACTGTGCGACCCTGAGCAAGTCACTTAACCTCCCCAGTGCTCCAAGGTCACCCCTGAAAACAGGCCTTGGGCCTAATAGGCCTTATTCAGTTACCAAGGAATAAAAAAGAAAATCATGTGCGGAAACCCACGTTAAGCTGATCATAACTGCAGGTTAAATTGATCATAAATTGAGCATATCATTGAGCCACAATTGGATCAATCGACAATATTGGCCAAATTTAAAGGCATAAAAGAATTTAGAAATTTCCACAAAACACACCCTCATAAACTTTGATCCTAAGGTTCAATGGCAACCAGTTCAAATTAGAATAACAACAGGAATGAATCCACGAGTGAGCTTCCAGGATAAATCTGCAGTACAAGCTGTATTATAAAGAGTTCTAGTTCTGCACAGCACATTATCAGTAGCAGACCCATAACTGAGATGACCATAATCGAGCAATGGCAATATTAGCATTTGGACAGCAAGCCTACGAATCTCAAAAGGGAACTAAGACTTAAACTAATATATACGTCCCAAGTGTGTGTTGCTGCTCCGACCAAAACATTCACATGAGCAACAAAAGTAAGGCCCTATCCAAAGAAATCTCTAGATATTAAAAGGGATCCACATGTTCAATAACAGTGTTATTTTGAGGGGCCATGTTTATCCTGAGGTCCTCTTTTTTGCACTTGGACACTCAAATAATCTTAAATCTAGTTTAGAATACTACCTGACATATATAAATATTCAGATTTTCATAAAAGAATTGCATGATTCACAAACAGAATTCCTTGGATAAGTTGTTGAACAGGGTATGTGCCCACCAACATCCAAAGCACAAATTATAAATTCAGTGGATCATTACAAAGCAGAATTAGCGTCCCAATAATAAACAGTTCACGTACAAATTAAATGCATTTATAATAATACAAACTACTTATCAACAGCTTCATAGAGTCAACCATTCCTGCCAGATCTAATAAGTCCTTGCCCAAAGGTGTTGGGGAGATAGTGGAGTCTTGATCTGTAGATCTCTGCATCTCATAATAGGAGCAAAGGTAAGCCACGATTTCATCGATATCAAAGGATATGTATTCTTTGCTTTCTTTGAATATCCAAACTTCAGCTGGTCCCAGCACGTTAAACTGGGTTCCCACCTCTAAAACATCTTGATGGTAGGCTGGACATTTCCTGCGTCCCTGCTGTGTTTGGAATTAGTAGTTGGGGTACATATAACAGGGTGCCCCACCGTACAACAAATGAGCTTTGATTCTAGCCTACTTTGTAATCTGCTCCAGTCAGACTGAAAGGCAGAGGAAACAAAAATTGTAGATTTACCATGATTGGAGCTGTGAAGGTCAATTGGGGCAGTGGTGAGCATACTTGGGTATAGATGCAAAAATTTTTGTTAAGGAAAGGCGGTTTGTCAGTTGGCAAGGTAAAAACAACAACAAAGAACTCCTTCATTAACTTCTAGTCTCATGGAATTTCTTGAGCGGGGGTGTACGCAGATCTACTACCCTCATTCTTCGGTACCTGAGCTGGTTCTCAAGCATTTCAACTTTTCAGGAAAGGTTATAGTTCTCCTTCACAGCTGTTGTTGTGGAACATTCCAAAGCCTAAATTGATGATTCAGATTTTTCATAGAAACACAGAAACATAGAAGTTGATGGCAGATAAGGACCGCAAGGCCCATCCAGTCTGCCCATTTCTTTTTCTACCTTATAAATATGCCATCAGCCTTTGCTCTGTCAGTGGTCTATCTATTCATAGTCATTTGTATTGCTCCCTTATGCCTATCTCATGCCTGTTTGAAGCCCTGCACTGTATTCATAGCCACCACTTCTTGTGGTAAGCCATTCCATGCATCCACCACCCTTTCTGTGAAAAAGAATTTCCCACATTCCCCTTAATCGCCCTCTAATCTCATGCTGTGTCCTCTTGTCCTGCTATTTTTCTTATATTTAAACGTTAGACTCTTTTCACCTTGTTAATGCCCTTAAGGTGTTTGAATGCCTCGATCATATCACCTCTCTCCTCCTTTGCTCAAGGGTATACATATTGAGCTCTGTTAATCTGTCCTCATATGTCTTCTGATGCAGTCCCTGCACCATTTTGGTTGCCCTTCTCGACTGCCTCAATTTGGTTAATGTCCTTGTGAAGGTGTGACCTCAATACTGCACGCAGTACTCCAGGTGGGCCTAACCAGTGTCTTGTAAAGAGGGATTATTACCTCCTCTTACGACTTGTGATACCCCTACTAATACACCCTAACACCCCTAGCCTTACTCTACTGCTTTAGAGGTCTGCTTGGATGATTTCAGGTCATCAGTGATGATGGTGCCCAAGTCTCTTCTTCCTTTGTGACTGCTAGCAACTCCTCCCAGCCTATAGGTGGCTTCAGGATTTCTCTTCCCTATGTGCATGATTTTGCACTTCTTTGCATTAAATCCCAGTTGCCACTCTTCTGACCATTTTGCTAGTTTATCCAGATCTCTTCTCATTCTGCCCACCCCATCTGGATCATCTACTCTGTTGCAGATCTTGGTGTCGTCTGCAAAGAGACAAGCCTTACCCTCTAGTCCATCTGCAAGGTCACTAATGAAGATGTTGAAGAGGACTGGCCCCAGGACTGATCAATGCTTTCTGAAATTATTTTGCAAATTCTTATCTATTTCAGAAACTTTCTCCAGGGTGTTTTTCATATCCTGGTTGCCCTCCCTTCTCTGGTCGCTCCACTAGATTGATAGAGTGCCGGAAATGTTAGCAGTCCCACCCCAGGGGTTCAGAGCCAGGGGGTCATGCAGCCAGAGGAGGTTGGAGGGTTTGGGGAAAGCCAGAGGGCATGACTGGGGGCTTCAGGTGGGCAGCAGAGACCCGGCAGAGTGTCCCCACTGGACAGAGTTCGAGACAAGTAGGTGATAAATAAAGATTACAAAAAAAAAAAAATTTTTCTGAGCAGCCCTGGATTTCAAATCCAGCAAGGGCACTTAATTTCTTTCTCATATCTAACTCCTATATACATGAAGCAGATGTCTAGGACGTTAAAGAGGAATACTCAATGGCTATGTGGATCACCAGAAAAGCAGGTGGGAGGTGGCAGGATCAACAAGCTACACACTTAAAATATACAAACAGCAGGTACAGAAAAAAATGTATTTCTTGTTGCAATTTGCAAAACTGGGTTCTCCCGACCCTGTCGTTGTAGGTTTGGTGTGTGTTGAATATTCCTCTTCAAGGGAACAATACAAGGGACCATCGCTAAGTAGCTACAATGACCACTTAACGCCTCTTGTTTTGTTCCCTTTTGTGTATGCAAAAATGATATTGCAAGCCTTTTCTGTTCATTTTTTTTTCCCAATTGTTTAACCAAGAGGAGAACACTAAGCTGAAAGCTTGTTTACAGGAGCGACCTGGGAGCAAATGGAAGTTAAGTGACTTGCTTAGGGTCACACAGTATGCAAGTGGGGGCTGTAGGATTCAAACCCAAGCTCTCCAAATTTGCAGCTCAGAGCCTTAAACCACTGCACTATACTGCCTCCCCAGTTGATACACTGCGACCATGCAGGGAATGTAGCGAGACTTAGCATGCAAATAAATGACAGGGCCATACACAGCACATGTCAAGCCCTCACTAATGAATTGCAAACAGCACTAGGGAGAAGTTAATATATAATTATTTTTCACTGATTGGTCAGAAGTGCTCCCTCACTCTGTACTACTTGCAATATATGTATAAAAAAACTCCATCTTGAGTGTGTTAAGAGAACAAAAGTACCAATACTGCCTGGGGAGGGAGTGCTATGATTATCATACAAATAACCAGATAGTATATCATTAGGGCTTATTCTGTATAGAAACTGGTGGCTGCTCAAATGTTGTGTACGTTCTAAAAGTTCTTGCGCACGTTCGATCACCACAGCACCTGTGTTTTCCCTTGGGCCAACTCCCAGTGCTTTCATTCACTCGATCACGACCACTTAAGAAAATTAAAAAAACCAAAATCTCAGCCACAGTTTTGTTAAAAATGTGTCTGGAATAAAACAAGAAAAGCACCTAGCAGCACCCGTAACTGATTTGTTTGTGGCTGTTAATGCTGCCAGAAGACCAAGGTTTACTAATGGTCTTCCTGGCGGCTCACTGCCATGTAAGGTTACTGTTTCATAAAAGTACCGCTGCTCTGCCTGTCTGCAAGGGAAGCAGAGGCAGGCGGGCGAACAGTGCTCTTAAAACTTTGAGAACTCTTGCCAGCACATAGGAAGCGCATTAAAATAAAGTATAAGGAAGGGAACAGTTCTCTTATACAGTTGAAGTAAAGTGAGCCCAGTTTGCAGGGCTTTTATGTTCTATACTACAAAAATTTAAAAACCATATACTATAATAAATAAAATATAGGTGACCACATACAACTCGCCCTGTGTTTCCATCTCGAGGTGGAGATAACAGCATGGACCTCTTGAATGTCACTCTCGAGGTGCATAATCTGTTATCTTAATCCCTTGATGTAGACACAGGCTTCTTGTGTATAGTCACCCATACATTATTCCTCATATAATGCTGATGTTTACTTGCTGCCATGTTGACTGAACACATGATTACACAGATGTGGAACAAAAGGAGCAAAGAAAGACTACCTGTACTAAATATTGTTAGGCACATGGGCAGAAAGTACTACTAAATTGTTTATTCCTTACTATACAATGGCAAAAAAGATTGCCACAAATCTTATACAGTGATGTTATCCCAGCACAACATCACTGTATCAAGGTCCAGCACACATGACTTCACCAACAGGAGAAAATAACTCCCCCCTCCCCATCTGCAGCACTGAACACAGTCTACTGTGGCAAACCCCACAGGTGTCTTACAAAACTAGCACAAATGAAAACTGCCTTAAAACCAACCCAGCCCACATTTTTTTAAACTTCCGCTTCACTACTAGCCCCATCTGTATCTCTGAATCTCACAGCACACTCACAGTCAACAGCTATGCAGTGAGTGGCATCAGTCTTCCACTCTCACTTTCACTTTCCCTGGATTTATTCCACAGACATGTTAAATATAAGAGAGCACTCCACCCACCCTTTTCCCAATCCCAGTCCCAGAACAGACTTAAACAAAAAAAAAAATTGCTGCTTCAAGCAGCTTCATGTACCTCAGTCTGGCATGCACTCAACTTCTCACCCTGGTCCTCCATCACCTGGATGAAAACATGACCGCACTAAATTTGAAAAGCATTAACCCGGTGCCAGTGCAGGCAGTAGGCCTGGGTGTATTCAATTACAGGACAAAGCTGGGCAGCAAGTGAGAGAGTCACAAAATGAGAAACACAAAAGAAACAGAGAGAGAGAGAAACAGGAATGGGGAAGGGGTGTTGAATTAACACACAGAGACATGAAGGCACCACCACCTACTAGTCAAAAGAGGAAGAACAGAACTTCTGTTTTAAACTGTATGCTTACCCATACAAAAAACCTCAGAAAATATATTTTACAATTGTATTTTTTAATCTTTTTTTTTTTTTAATAACAGTGATCAATTGTATAATAACAACGAAGCACTCCTGGGTGTGTGTCTGTGTGGAATAACATCACTTCTTGACTGCTGGATGCACTCAGCCTGTGGCCTTGTGCCCAACCACCCGAATCATGATGTTATCACAGCATGACCATACCCTGTCATGCATTATTGTTTAACTAGCTTCCCCTCTGGAACTGTATATGCAACTATAATTGTATTTGATTGGTTCACTCCTTGTGTGCATTGTTCAGTGAGTGAGACCCCTGAGATTTGCTAAATGACAAGTGTTTTAAGTCTGGCTGGGAGATAAGTGGGTAGTTAATGTTTGTTACTCAGAAAAAAAAAAGTAGGAAGGAGGGAGGAAAGGAAATGGAAGTAATTGATAATTTCGAAGAAATTATTCTTGACAGCTTCCAGAAAATAATTCACCCAGCACTGCACAAAAGGAGGCTCAGTCACTGATCCATTTGGAATCCTTGGGACAAGAGAGACTCTTGAAAAGATTTAGAGTAATCTGCAGGTAATGGTGAAGAAAACCAGCATTGCTCTGTCTCAGATTCCATGTCAAGTGCAGCTTTTCTGTCCCTCGTATCTCGTATGTCTACTGCCCACAGTTCTTCAGTCTATGCCTTGCAGTTACAGTATGTGCACTTTTGCAACTTTGCATGGAAAAGGCGAGGGATGGTAATGATTATTTGTCGCTCTGTTTGATGAGCACCTGGGGAACAGTGACCACCAGTCATTGTAGTTTGAAATCACAGAAAGAGCAGAACCAAACCACACAAAAACACGTATCCTGGATTTTAGGGGGGCAGACTTTGGGAAAATGGGGAAATACTTGAAAGAGGCATTAAGGGGAATGGGGCAGGAATCAGTGGTTGAGGAACAGTGGGCAGTATTTAAAATGGGGATTACAAGAGCAACAGAATTATGCATTAAGCAGGTTAGCAAGAGGAAAAGGAAGAGGAGACCATTATGGTTTTCCAAAGAGGTAGCAAAGAAAGTGAAAGCCAAAAAGATTGCATTCAGGCAATGCAAAAGACACAGGCAGAAGGGATAGGAGAAGTACCAGGAGAAGCAAGGGAGGCAGGAGGTCAGTAAGGAAGCCAAAGCTCAGACAGAAGAACACATTGCAAAATCAGTGGGTAAAGGGGACAAAACCTTTACAGGTACATAAGTGAAAAAGAAAGGCAAAGGGAGGGATAGTGAGACTGAAGGGGGAGGATGGGGGCCGCATGGAGGATGACAACAGTAAAGCTGACATACTGAACAGGTATTTCTGCTCAGTGTTTACTGAGGAAGAGGAGGGTAATGGGTCTGAAGGGAGTACAAGGGGTGAGAATGGTGCAGAAATGGACACAAGTCCCTTTACACGAGAAAGGGTTCTGAAGAAACTGGAAGTAATGAGAGTTGATAAAGCAATGGAGCCAGATGGGGTGCACCCCAGGGTCCTTAAAGAGCTAAGAGAGGTGGTGGCTGAACCTCTGGCTATCCTGTTTAGCCGATCACTGGAAACAGGGGAGGTACCCAAAGACTGGAGGACAGCAGATGTAGTCCCCTTATACAAAAGTGGGAACAAAGAGGAAGCGGGGAACTACAGACCAGTCAGCCTCACCTCGGTAGTGGGGAAGATCATGGAAGCGCTACTGAAAGAGAGACTGGTGGAACATCTGGTTGTCAATGGACTACAGGACCCAAGGCAGCATGGTTTCACCAGGGGGAGGTCATGTCAGACCAACCTCATTGAATTTTTTGACTGGGTGACTAGGGAGGTGGATCAGGGAGGGCAGTGGACATGGCCTATCTGGACTTCAGCAAGGCCTTTGACACTGTGCCACATAGAAGACTATTACACAAACTGGGGAGTATGGGTGTGGGCAGGACAGTAGTGTGGTGGGTAGGTAACTGGCTGGGCGGCAGGACACAGAGGGTGGTGGTAAATTGCTGTCACTCCACAGAGGAAAGAGTGACCAGTGGGGTACCACAGGGATCAGTGCTGGGACCGGTCCTATTCAACATCTTCATCAGTGACATTGCGCAGGACGTAGAAGGCAGAATGTCACTGTTCGCTGATGACACAAAGCTCTGTAACAGAGCAAACACACCAGAGGGTGTAGACAGAATGAGAAGGGACCTGCAGAAACTTGAAGAATGGTCAGGGATTTGACAGTTGAAATTCAATGCAAAGAAGTGCAAGATAATGCATATGAGGCACAAAACCCTGGCACAATATATCAGTTGGGGGGTGGGGATATAGCATGCACCAAGCAGGAAAGGGATCTTGGGGTTATCATCTCTGATGACCTCAAGGTAGGGAAACAGTGTGACAAGGCAGCAGGTAAAGCAAATAGGATGCTGGGATGCATAGGCAGGAGCATCACCAACAGGAAAAGGGAGGTCATAATTCCACTATACAAGACACTAGTGAGGCCCCACCTGGAGTACACTGTGCAGTTCTGGAGACCATACCTACGTAAGGACATAGAAAGGGTAGAGAAGGTTCAGAGGAGGGCAACAAAGATGGTGCATGGATTGCATCACAAGTCCTATGAGGACTGGTTGAAGGAACTGAACATGTACTCCCTGAAGGAGAGGAGGGAGAGAGGGGATACGATAGAGACATACAAGTATCTTACAGGGAGGAACAGGGTGCAGGAATACACTATTTTTAAGCGAAAAAGATGTTCCAGGACTAGAGGGCATGGGATGAAGTTGGAGGGAGGATGATTCAGAGGAAACGTGAGGAAGAATTTCTTCACAGGACGGGTGGTGAACAAGTGGAACACCCTGCCAGAGGAAGTGGTGGGGGCTGAAACAATCACAGGATTTAATAATGCATGGGATAGACATAAAGGAATTCTGGAGGTCAGGGGTAAGGGGCAACAGACTTCTAGGAAAACATAAACTGAATTTACAAGCTCAAATGGGCAGACTGGGTGGGCCATAGGCCCTTATTTGCCGACACTGTCTATGTCTATGCGTGCTATTGGATAATAATCTGCAAGGAGAACTAAAAAAAACATAGGACTCGCTCTTCTGTCTCTGACTGCAATTCCCATGCTGCTGGGAGCTTGGAAGTAGTAGTGCAGTGGATTCCACTTAAGTGCACATCGGATAAGTGCACATTCCTGATAAGTTCACACTTTTCCAGTTTCCTGATTTTTTTAATATTCACATACTACAAAAAAGAAATCTGTTAAGTGCACACTGCATAAGTGCACATTTTGACTAAATGCACAGTTTCACAGTTCACCAACACATCTCTTCCCAGGTTGTTAGCACCTCTTAAAGGGGCACTGTCAGCTTTGCTCCTCGTCTCTGTTTCAAAATTAAGCAGTGTGTCCACAGGCTCATACTAGCAAAGCAAGTACTCTAGAATGCCATTGCCATTGTCTAACATAAAAGTAATCCATTTACCTATATTTCTGCACTTTGAATGAATTTCTTTAGTGGCGGTCTGCAAGTAAATCCCCCGGAAGCACACTGGCGCAGATAACACACCTCTACCATGGAGTGTCGTCCCAAAGATCAATTTTTTACATCCGCATTGGAAATAGCTTTTACTCTAAAAGAGTGTGGCATACTGAGTCATTTGCTTTATCTTTAATGTAAAACCAAGCACTTCTTGAGCTGCAAAATGAATTTAAACTTTGTCACCGAAATTCCATGCATGCGCAAGAGTGAGAGGAGAAAAATTCTCTCACATGTGTGAGAATGGGCTGCTCTTGTGCATGTGTGGGACTTCGGAGACAGAGTTTAAATTCATTTTGTGGCTCAAGGAGTGCTCGGCTTTACATTAAAGATAAAGTAAATGACTCAGTATGCCACACTCTTTTAGAGTAAAAGCTATTTCCAATGCAGATGTAAAAAATCGATATTCAGGATAGCGCTCCGTGGTAGAAATGCATTCTCGGTGAGTTCTCGGTGCCAGTGTGCTTCCGGGGGACAGGGGATCTACTTGCGGACAGCCACTAAAGAAATTCATTCAAAATGTGGAAATATAGGTAAATGGATTACTTTTACGTTAGACAGTGGCATTCTAGGGTACTTGCTTTGCTAGTATAAGCCTGTGGATGCACTGCTTAATTTTGAGACAGAAACGAGGGGAAAAGCTGACAGTGCCCTTTTAAGTACACAGGTGATTCTAAGCACTTGTGAAGCAGCATTTAACACCCCATATCACTCAGCTGGCATGGAAAAGTTGCAAACAGACTAAGATCATTTCCTTTTTCCGGTCCACAAGCAATACCGATAATGCAGACACAGGACTGGCTTTGACATTTTTTAGAGCGTTGAGCTTCGTTAAGTTGTCAGTGCTGCACAGCAGTACATTTGAACATGTTTCGTATATTGATATGATAAATAAACGTGGAATGCCATTACAGTGGCAGGTCTCAGTTATTTTCTTTTTGTTGCATTGTAAACATAGGCGTTTGGACAAAGGCACATTTTGCTTAAATGCAGATTTTCTTACTGCAAATTGGGTGTGCATTCAAGTAGAGTCCTCTGTACTGCCCTTTGGCCAAGCTAAGGAGATAAAATGTATTGAGGTAGTCCAACGCAGAAGGAAATGCAGCAGAACGTGCATAGTAGGATTTAGCTGAACAGAACCCATTCTGTGAAAATCTCCACTATATGTACTTATTCAGGAACATAATGAACACTGACAGGAAACCTACAGGGTTGAATGCTGAACAGTGACAATATTCAGTAAATAGGCTTGGCTCAAGGGGCTAAATAAGCACCTTTCCATCTCACCCCTCCTTCTGGTATGCCCCACTGCAGTGCAGACATGGTGAGGCTTAGACTCCACACTCACCTCTGTAATCAGACCCCCAAACTGCTTCTGTCTTATAGTCTCTGCCCCCCTACCTAACCCTTCATCCCTAAACCTCAAGGCATAGTCCAGAGTTTTCTTCTTTAAAGTGTTCTTGCCCTCCCTAATAATTCCAAATCGGGAGGCGGGGAGTTGAAGGGTAGCAATGGGTAATACTGAGACCCAAGCCAGTAATGTCCTCTGGGTGCTCACGTCACCTTCCTTTTAATTGTAGCACAAGTCAAGTGGTATATGTGCAGCTAACTATAAGTAAGCAATAACCCACTCCAGGGTGTGTGGTTATTTAAGCAATATACCATGACAGGGAGTGGGTATATTGGTGGATTTACCACGCCTGGTGTGGTTCAGTCACAAGGCATAGCTGAGTGACTTAACCACACCAGAAGTGGTAAATCCACCCATATACCCACTCCCTGTCATGGTATATTGCTATTATACAATGTTCAACTTTTTTTTTGTTTTTATAGTGATATAAAACTTTAACAGTGGGTATACTGGAGGATTTACCACAGTCATGTGATCTGTTTTGACCAATGAGCTTACAGGATTTTCATACCCCGTTGTATAATGGTGATTAATCAACACCCCGGGTGCACTGTGAGGCATGAGGCCACAGGCCAAGTGTTCTCACAGTACCCAGGGTGTTGATTAATCCTCAATAACTGCACACCTTGGAGTGGGTTATTGTGCTTATAACATGGAGTATGTTTAAACAACTCAAAAACATCCAGAAACGTGGTGTTTTGCTGTTTGAACAGCAAAAAAGGTACTGTATCCTGTCACCTTGCAAAGTGGTCCCTAACAAATAATGCACTTTCCCTGGTGTTATGCACACAGAAATGTCACACACTAGTGACATGATGTGTGACATTTCTTGTCCATAATATGCTGTGGTACCTTGCCTAGCAGTACTGAGCAGATTGCCAAAGGGGGACTTCCCATTTGCTCACAAGTATGGGGCGATACTCACTAACAGCATGACAGACAAAGAGGAAAATTAGTTGCCGCTCAGAGAGAGAGAGAAACACATGCAGATAATGTCAAAATTCTGCACTCGCTCTGCTGAACTCCCTGTGTATGTGTATGTGTGTGTGAGTCCCTCTCTCATTCTCTCACCACTGCAATTCCCTGCTCGGACACTACCTGTCGCTGTAGAACCCTGTCCCTCCTGCTTTCTCGTCGCCACCGAGCAAAGTGAGATTTTCTGCCTTTTCAACTGCTGCACAACTGTCATGCTGCACTCTGCCCCTGCTTGCTACTTGTCTTCCCGTCTGCCGCTTGCTGTCCTGTTCTTTTACTGGCAGCACTACTGCTGTGTCACTATCTCCACACAATATGTCTCTCTCAAAAACAGGAGGGAGGGAAACACTTGTGCTCTCCGCCCACTGCAATGGAGGTCACATTTTCACCAGCAGCTGCCGCACCGCACACAGGAGAACTCGAGGAGAGAGGCACACAGGACATAAACTCCCAGCTACCTGTCTCGCCCCCTCCTCCTCACCTTACTCTCCTTCTCTCCCAATGAGGTGCTGGTCTGTCACTGTGGTGGGGGCAAAATGGGGACTGGATATCGCCGGGGACTGGACATCATGTGGGGGGTGTTGCGCCAGACATAAAGGAATTAAGGAAGGACCTTCATGGAGGTCCACAGGATGGGTGGGTGGGTGGGAAGGCTAACAGCAGTGTGGGACAAATTAGGAGATCTGCAGTGCATACAGGTGGGTAACCACAGAGACGTATGGACAGCACACAGCTGCCGATCACACAAGGAGACAGGGACACTCAGACAGAAAAGAAATGTCATGCATATCATGGACGATGTTATGCTCTCTCTCTCTCTCTCTCTGTCACTGTCAAGTCGGGCACACTCACATAAATGACTGCAGTGTCTCTCTCCCTCTCCATGCAGCTCCTGAGCAATGCTAGGTGTACTGGAACCGGGGTTTCAGTGACAGAGCCAGCTGCTACTCTCTCACTCTCTCTCTCTCACAGTGACAGAAGCCCATTCAGTGGCACAACGGGTACAGCAGTACAACTACCAGTTGCACTGTCTGTGTGCCCCACTCGCTCCTCTCTGTTTCTCTGTTGTCTGTCTGCAGAGTGCTTCGGGAGGGCATGAGATGGGGAACAACAGTACTGTGTCTCCACTGCAAGCAGTGCCCCTCACAGCTGCTGCTATCTGACTCGGGTCATCGTTTGGGGGGGTTACTCTTTGGGGACAGGTTACTGTCTGTTTACTTGATACCTTGCAGCTCACACACTTCAAAAACTCTCTCTCTTTCTCTCCTCAGACTTTTCCTGCTCCCTCTCTTGAGTTGGGAGGCTGGAAGGATAGCCGCACAAAGAAAGGGCAGCAGTCAGATAGTGGTGCAGGACAAATTAGGAGATCTGTGGGGCGTGGGTGGGAAGAGAAGAGTGCCAGAAGGTTAAACAGTGCCGCATGATCTTGGTGCACTGTATTACAACACATGACGACCTTGGTTCTTGCTCTCATAGTGAGGATATTAATGGCTGCTGTTCAGACTACATTTGTGGCACAATAACTAGCTCAGGACCGTTGACTGATCTCTTACCCTGGATGCTTCACCACTTGCTGTGCGTATATCAGGGATTAATCAACAGCCACCTGATGGCTCTGTACCAATCAGGTACCTGTCTTTCTCTACACCACAAGTTATTTCATGTTCTCAGTCTTGCCTCACTCCTACTGCCTCCTGCTTTGTGCTACTGCTGCTCCGTCTCCCCACCCAAACACACACTAACATCTGAGCGCTGTTAGTCCAGATCTGCTCTGTCCTCCTGGTCCCTCCACGGCTTGCCCCCCATGATGAGGCCCCAACAACTGACATGGCAGCTGTAGTTAGTGGAGGAGGAACAGAAGGGTTTAACCACCCAGTTTCCTGGGGTTACTAGACTCCTATTAGTACTAATCTTAGGCAGGTAGAGAAGGCAGCTGGTAGGGAGCTCATTAGGGGCTTTCTACATAATGATATCATTGTTACTCAGCTAGCCTGAGTGAGGATGATTATGTCGTTTATTACTCTTGCAGCAGCATAACCATTTTTGAGTCAGCTGCTCGGGGGAGTTTAGAATGCTCAGTTAGTCAGAGTTGGAGAGTCAGAGTGGTAGGAGGTCTGCCAGTTGGGACTCTGTCACAGGGAGCCCTGTGTTTCTCACCTTAGTTTGGATTCAATCTACAGTTGCCAGTGAAGTGGTGGAGATCTTTTGCAGCAAGAATCCTTGATTTCACTCAAGGGGGAGTGAGAAGTGCTGCCAGTTCAGTGGATCCGAAGGTCTTAGAGTGTTTACAGCTGCCTTTGAGAAGGACACTGTGTGAGAAATTCTGATAAAGCTGCCATGAAGAAAAAGGATGTTTTCTGATTTGTTCACCAAGCCTTAAGGAAGGAGCAACAGATACATGAGTACAGATGCAGAAATTGTTCTCATTAGGGAGTTGGCTGAGGTGTGTGTGCCCAAGATAAGGCTAGATCACACCTGTCAGGACCCCTCATACATTTTGGTGTCAAATTTAAAGTTTAGAGTTCGGAGTCTTTATCAGTTCAGTGGGGATTGAAGGCTTCTTTTGGTGTGACCCTGAAGGAATGGCAGGGACTTTCGGTTGGGGTAAAGGGTGTTAGGAACAACATCTGGTGTGTACAAGGCAGGGCTAACTGGTTCATTGATGGGCGCCAAGGTCCCCTGGGTAGAGGCCAATGCCCAGGATGAAACTTAAATATGTGGCTCAGGTCATGAGTTTACATTGGAAATGTGTTTTGGAAATGGCTCAAGAATGTGGTTCAGGCCACGAGCACTTTGGGAAAAATGGATAGAGAAGTTTCTGTAGAAAACTGTACTGCCTAGCAAAGAGTTTCTGGAAAAAGAATGGTCCTGTTTTGCCAAGACCAGCCTCTGGAGGTCCACTTGTGCTTTAGTAACATCTGTGAATAAAGCCATGCTGCATAATTCCAGCTGCTGCACAGGACATCCTGATCATTGCTTTGTGTGTGGAGTTATTGGGGCCCCCTCGGCAGTTAGGTCTAGCATACGCCTAGCATCCTGTCCCTTGGACCTGGTTGTAAATGCAAAGGTTCATTTTGGTAATTGTGCCCCCAACCCATTCCTTTAGATAATGAGCCTGGTATACACTGTAAAGCTAGGGATGGTACCAATCTGAGTATTTCTGCTAAAAGTAAATGTTATGCCATATGTGGGTACTAGTTTTTTTAATGGGGGTTGCCAACTTGCCAAAAGTGGTGTGGGGGGTTACAGGGGCATCTGGCTTTTGGCAGTATTGGAACAGCCAAGCTTGCAGCACTGTCACTTATGTGGGTGGACTGAAGTTATTTTTGGCTCTATGATGCCGGTTTGACAACACTTTTGTCGAGTGGCATCTCATCAACTAGAGTTATGTCGACCGCAAGTTGCGGTCGACATAATTCCCGTTTGTCTCACAGTCCGATTTTTACATCAGGGGGGGTTCACCGAACCTCCCACATCCCCCATATTATGGATTGTCAACTCCAGTCCGGAGTTGACTCGGGAGTGCAGGACCGGGAGACAGTGTGTCCCTGTGTTGGGTGCACCAACACAGCGACCTGTTGGCAACCTGTCGATTTTGTCGATGGGTCGATAGGTCATTGTGTTGGTGTCGCTGTCGGGGGGCATGTCAGTTTTTTTCTGCTATGACCCCCCCACCTCCCCGGCAATCATCACTGGAAATCCCCAGTGCCATCCTATAGAGAGGGATGTCCGATACTGCATGGTCATCCGTGATGGCAATGCCACCATAGCTCCCTGACGCATAGAAACATAGAATCTGTTAGCATAAAAGGACCGCTTGGCCCAACGAGTCTGCTCAGATGTTCCCTGCCTAATCTGTCTCCACAGACCCTAATTGGTCTCAGGCAATCCTCCCTGTCTATTTTCTAATGCACTCCAATGTCCATCCCATGCATGCTTCAAGTCCCCCATGGCTTTCACCTTCCCCACTTCTGCTGCCAGTCAGATCCAGGCACCTACCACTCTTTCAGTAAAGAAATATTTCCTCACATCTCTCTAAACTTTGCTCCCCCCCAGCTTCATTGCATGGCCTCTGGTCCTACTGCTCTTCCTCATTTGAATGAGACTCCCTCCTGCAGCTTGTTCACCCTGTGAGGTACCTGTAGGTCTTCATGATGCCCCTGTTGCTCATCTTTCCTCCAGGGTGTACATGTTGATATCCCTCAGTCTCTGCTCATAGAGCTTCTCATGCAACCCTTGCATCATTTTAGGTGCCCTCCTCTGGACTGCCTCCACCCTGTCTACGTGCTTTCTGAGGTGTGGCCTCTAAAACTGGACACAGTACTCCGGGGGTCACCAATGAGCAATACAGTGGCAATACCACCTCCTTCCTTCTGCTGAAAATACTCCTCCCTGTGCACCCCAGAACCCCACTAGCGTTACCCACAGCTTTGTCACACTGCTCTGCCACTTTGAGTTAATCAGGTATGATAACCCCAAGGTCCTTTTTCTGTTTAGTGACTGTCAGTATCCCACCCCCCATACTCAGCCCATGGTTTCCTATGCCCTAACTGCATGGTTTTGCACTTTTTGACATTCAGCACCAACTGCCATCCTCTTAACCACTCCTCAAGTTTCCCAAGATACCCGCACATTCTCCCCAACTACTCCTGTGTGTCCAATCTACTGCAGAGTTTGGTATCAGCTGCAAAAATGCATACCTCCCTTCCAGTTCCTCAGCGATATCTCTTATGAAGACACTGAAGAGGACCAGTCCCAGTACTGAGCCCTGTGACTCCCTGCTGGTCACTCTGCCATCATTAGAGTGAGTGCCTTATGCCACCACCCTCTGTCTCCTATCTGTCAACCAATTTTTAACCCAAGTCACCACTTAAACTGATCAGTTTTCTTACCAGCCTCCTGTGTGGTAGTGTTGAAGGTCCTGCTGAAGTTCCAACAGGCCACGCCCCCCTTCCCCTGATCTAGTTCCCCCTGGTCACTCAGTCAAAGAGATCAGTCTACAGAAGGCCCTCGTGCACAGGCTGCCCAGTGCTCTCCCTAAAGGTCAGCCTGCATTGCCTTTGCAATGTGCCCTAGACCTGTCATCTTAGGGTTGAGGAGTCATGACCGAGACTTGATTCCAGGTCTCTAAATGGTGAAGCACTGTCCCACCAGCCAGCATCAGTAGAACAGGCTGGGAAATTAGTTTTTCCCACTTGGCACCATACTCACACGCTACATAACTCAACACGATGTTTGATAAGCTTACCAGCAATGTTCCAACAAACTATTTTTCCATCCTGCAGAACATGTGTAAGACGCCAGACACATAATAAGATGCCAGGTAGGAAACATCTTATTTACCACTGTTAGATTTTTGCTTGAGGAATCTTAAAGTTGATGTAATCCTGGTATCTGGTGCTGTAACCTTGAGTTAGTCATTTGTCTGTAATATTTCTAATATTCTCAGACATAGAAGCTGGCTGAACTGTAGCCAGTGTCTTCTGACAGGATGCAACCAGTTTAATGTGCTCTGCTGTGCACAAGGATTAGATCTTAGGTTGGCACTTGACATCAAGAACAAATCTAGCAAAGGCAATGAAAATACCATTGAGCTTTGATAAGATTGTCTTAGAGGTTGCACCATAAATCTGGAGAGCATAATCAAATACCAGGAAAACAAATCAAGTTACTAATCTTAAGTGACCCTGAAAGTCAAACCATTTATAATACTTGGCTTAATATACTGTGTATCTCTGAAAAGAGGCCCCAGCCTTTGTTCAAAAATGTTGTATTCAGGCCTGTGACTTCTGTTCGAGGGCCGCATGAAAGTGCCACATTTAACACATCCTGTTTTTACCAGTGTAACCCCTAGATGGCGCTATCCCAGGGGCTACTACCCCTGCCTGATTTGCCACTAACAGGTTGAGGGGCCTGGATCCAATGGCGGGTGCCTCCACCCAGAGGTCAGGGTTTGCAATAGTTAAACTAACTTGGTCACAGCCCTCTGGGACACTGCAACCCCCTTCTTCCACTAGTGGCCCACACAATATATCAGAATTACCTTCACAGTATACACTACCCCAGGTCTGGTTCCGCACTGGGACCTCCTGTGAAATGAGATACAGTGCAACAATCACAGTACAGTACTTTAACATAGACAAATACCTCAGGCAGTATAACTTTGCTGAAACAAGCAGCTCTGATTTATTTAGGGGATATAACAAGGACAGGGGAAATCAGGTTAATTAGCTTATCAGTCTAATAATCTACCTATAGCTCTGTGCACAGGCCTATCCCTATCAGTTACTGTCCCTGGGTACCCAAGCCTAGTGGCTAGTCCAAACCGTGCAGCAGCTAGTAGGCCTTTTCACACAGAGAAAAGGAGAATTAAACAGTCAGTACAGTAATTCCATTTGGATTTAATGTGGCAATTCAACAGGAGCAACCCTGAATTAGTACTCACGACCTCCAAATAAGATAGGGTCCTTCAATGTCAGCAGGGCTCACTTGAGGTACACAAACCTCTTCACACATCCATATAAAAGAAAGCACTATACCAGGCAGGCTGCATCTGTATCCCGATCGCAATTACTGCACAATACCCGGGAACACACAGCAGATTCAGTTCCTGACAGACGGTGCAATTTTCAGCAATTCTTCCAGTCTTCTACAGGGTGAGCCTGGTTTCTCTTCAGAGATCCTTTGATTCTTTTCACAGGGCCGGATTCAGTCCTAACAAGTTGTTACACAAGCTGCAGACCGGAACTCTGGGCCTTACACACGTTTTTGACTAAAACTGCACACTGAAAAGCACAGGGCCTTCCTTCTTCACTGCCAAAGCTCAACTGAAGCTCCAACCGACAAAACTGGGCACTTCCTTTGAGTTCCTCCCAGTTCTTGACTGGATTGGCTGTCACTCACAATAGACTGCTGCTGTTGGTCCAAAAAGGCACTGAAGTCTAAACTACATCTCCCAGAGTCACTGCCCATACAATCCTCTTGTGGCTGGCTCAGATTATGAGTCCAAGTTCTGATTCGTCCAAGGCACCATTTTAGAGCTAGCTACCCCACACTGATTGGTCCAGTTCAGCAGTTCAAAACTAGAATGGGGAACTAGCAGACACAGTTCTGACTGCAAAGAAAGCAGGTTAGACAAACTGTAATTTCATTATTACTCTAAATAATTTCTGGCAAACAGTTACATCTTTCAGATAGGTTCCCTTTGCACTCTAGTGACTGCAAAATGAAGTGAATTGGCGCAGCTCAGGTGGTACTCAGAGAAGCACACAGTCCCCATACAAACTAATTATGTCTGCAAGCAGACAGCTCTAAAAGACAGTACCAGAGGCTCTAAAACACTCACTGATAAATGGCTTAAATGCCAAACACCATTCAGGCTTGGAGCATTCAAGCAAGCTCCTGGAAGTCTTTTGGGAACCCCCATTTGCAGAGTTTACCTCTGGCCTGGGAAGCTTGGCGTCGCGTCAAGCAAGTACCCATAAGTTTCAACTGCAACCATATACATTTGCATTAGGCTCGCATGTAATCATCAGTCAATATATCATTTTACCAAGAACACATTTCTGAAACATTGCATCGTCACCTTTACACAGTATTACATACACATTGTACCATAACTCAAGTTATTACCTCTTGTACATGAAACCTGAAGAGAGGGGCCTTCCTATCAGTTACCTTGGGGCTGGACGGGCAAGGGCACCATACTTAGAGGGCAACACAAGTAACTTGGAGTTAGCACTGACGCTCAGTTTGGGCAATGAGCTCTGGGACACATACACCCTTTATGGACAACATTGAGAGGCAAATCCACAGGCCTCCCAAGGAATCATAACGAGTGCACCACAGGCTTTACAGCTCGACCAGTCTTTCTAGGGGAACTGTTACAGTCTCTGCACTCTGAGCCTCATTTTCAGCATTGTCCACACTTGTCAGGGGAGTCTCCATGGGGTGAGAGGCTAGAACTTGGGGCACTTTCAGCTCAGGAGTTACAGTTTCTGAGTCCACAACATTTGGCTCGCATGGAGAGCTTTCGGACACTGGCAGTGGACTGTCAGGGCACTCAAAATACTCTTCTTGTTCGGGTGTATCACCAGTCTGCCCCAATCTATCATTTTCCTCCCTGAAAGCTCAAACAGTTCAACCATGCACAATGATTCCATTTCATCTGATCTGATGCTTTGCACTTCACTTTCTGGGAGCATTGGCTCCAGGGATGAAGCTGGGGCTTAAACAGTCCAGAAGGCCCAGCTTTGTCTCCAGTATTGACTAGGGATTGCCCAAACAATTGACTCAGTTCGTAAGAAGGATAGTATTCAAAGTCACTCTCACTTTCTTCCGATATGGACTGACAGTCATGCTCAACTGGGACTTGTGGAGGGAACACTTTAACTTTGCTTCTGTAGGTGCAGACTTTCTGATCTTTTCTTAGCAGCAGCTCTAGTCACTGGTCCAGAGGGGCATCTTCTAGGGCTCAGACTCAATTAAGATTTGTCCAATGGGCAGTAAATGATTTCTATGTATTGTTTTTACATCTTTTGAATTATTCTCAGGCCTTACTTTGTACACTGGCAGATCATCTAGTTTGCCCACTACAATGTGAGGGAGATGGTTGCCATCTGTCAGCAATCTTGTGCTTGCCATGCAATCCCAGATTTCTTAGCAATACCGATCTCCCTCCTGGAGTTCCTGTGCTTTCACCTTTTATCATACCTTTCTTTGTTGGCCAGATTTCTTTTGGCAGCCATGGTTCGAGCCAGTTGGTACGCGATGAGTTAGCTGGGCCTTTAACTTTACATACTGTAAATAGTTGTCAGCCTGAACCCCATCAGGAGAGACCCCAAAACACACATCTACTGGTAGTCGAGCTTCCTTCCAAACATCAGGCGGTAGGGGAGAATCCAGTGGCATCACTTTTGGTGCAGTTATAAGCATGTACCAGGGTGCTAATTTGTTGGCTCCATCTAGGCTTGTCCTTTGGATGCAGGTGCCTAGCATATCTAGCAAAGTGCGGTTGAAACGTTCAGGCTGTGGGTCCCCTGGGGTGGTAAGGGGTGTTCTGGACTTGCACTCCCCACAGAGAAAGCATCTCTTTGATCAGACGACTCTCAAAGTCTCTCCCTTGATCAGAATGGATTCTTTGTGAGCCCCATAGTGAACAAAAAGTTTTCAATGTACTTTGGCCACAGTGGATGCTTTCTGGTCTTTGGTGGAGAAGCTTGGGCATATCTCGTGAATGGTCAGTGACCACCAGCACATTACTGATATTTCTTTGATCTGACTCCAAACTTAGAAAATCAATACAGACCAGCTCCATGGGTGCACTGGTGGTGATGTTAACAAGGGGGGCAGCCCTCTGGGGCAAAGCTTTCCTCTGTAAGCAGCGACTACAAGTTCGAATGTGTTGCTCCACATCAGCCCCCATCTTAGGCCAATAGAATATGGATCTCACCAAGTCAAGTGTTCTGTCTATACCAAGGTGCCCCATGTGGTTGTGCAAGGACCTCAGTACTGAGTCTCGAAAGGCAGTGGGCAGCACTAGTTGTTGTTTGTCTACTTGTCCCCCTCTGTCTACTGTTTCTCTGTATAACAGTTTATTGATCAGTTTCAACTTAGGACCTTCTTTGTATAACAGTGCAGTTCTCAAATCAGTGGAGCGTAATTTGACACATCTTTTCCTGCATAGAGGGCTTCTAAAGCTGCTTTGATCATGGGATCGTGGATTGAGCCCCTGAATACTGTCATTGTCCAGCTGAGGCAGTGCACCAATGTCTATTGCAGAAAAGTGGCAATAAGCAGCAGGTATGCAATTCTCAGGCTCCCAAGCAATCCACCATACAGTCCACTGCGTCCGTGGACATTGTTCCTCCCTGTCAAACTTCCGGCAGAGTGCCCGAATGTCAGGTTCTGCCAATCGGACCCAATCATTCTGGGAACAGGCCTCCGGAGAGACATCAGCATCTATGTGGTTCAGACCTGCCTCGTATTCGAGAGCATAGTCATATGTAGATAATGCAGAAAGCCACCTATGGCCAGTGGCATCCAACTTAGCTGAGGTCTGCACATAGGTCAAGGATTATTGTCAGTTTTACTAGTATTTTAGCCCCATACAAGTACTCATGGAATTGGTCAACAATAGCCCACTTCAAAGCTAGGAACTCTAACTTATGTACAAGATAGTTCTTTTCGGATGGGGTCAGGCTTCTACTGGCAAAGGCCACTGGTCTCAGGCCATTCTCGTCTCTTGGTACAACACAGCCCCAACCCTTGCAAGCTAGCATCAGTGTGCAGGACGTAAGGTTTTCTTGGATCGGCATAGGCCAGCACTGGAGCATGGGTAAGTTGATATATGATCTCATGAAAAGCAGTCTCACAATCAGGAGTCCAGCGGGCCCCAAATACTTCACTCGGATGAAAATACACTCTTTCAGTCTTGAGGGATGCTGACTTTTGGTATTTTTTGTGGGTTGGGGGATACCCTTGAGTAAGGTTAAGTAAAGGGCGGATCACTCTTGAATAGTCCTTGATGAAGCGCCGATAATAACCACAGAATCCCAGGAATCTTTGCAGTTCTTTTAGATTTTTGGGCTGTGGCCAGGTGGTCAAGGCCTCAACTTTACTTGGGTCGGTCTCTATTCCTCGGTGGATACTATGTGTCCCACATACTTTACTGATGTTTGAAAAAATTGACACTTATCAATGGACAGTTTAAGGCCAAAGTCCTCCAGTCGGTCCAATACCTTAAATAATCTGCTCTCATGTTCCTCCAGTGAGCTGCCAACACAATAACATCATCTAGGTATACCAGGCACTCTAGTAGTTCATGTCCCCACTGCACGCTCCATCAATCGTTGAAACGTGGCTGGGGCACCTGAAATCTTGAGGCATCCTCATGAATTCATAGAAGCCAAGCGGACAGATAAAGGCTGTCTTTTCACGGTCCTCTGGGGCCATCCGGGATCTGATAGTACCCACTGCGAGATCCAGCACAGAGAACCACTTGCTCCGCTTAGGCAGTCCAAAGCATCCTGAATGCGGGCATTGTGTACTGATCAGGGATAGTCCGCCGTTTAAGGTGCATAATCCACACACATCCTTACTGTTCCATTCTTTTCCTCACTACCACAATGGGGAAGCATAAGGGCTTCTGGATTCTTGTATTACACCAGCAGCTAACATCTCTTGCAGATGCCGTCTCACATCATCTATGTCAGCAGGTGCCAGGCGTCGAGACCTCTCACGAAATGGTCTTTCGCCATGCAGCCGGATATTGTGCTCAGCTCCTTGCACGCATCCTACATCCCATTCCTTTAAAGAAAACACCTGGTCTCTCTGGGCAAGCTTCTCACTGATCTTCACTTTCCATTCAGCTGGCAGCGGGAGTCGCCGAAATCAAACAAGTCGAGGCGTTACTCTGTCATTCTTCCTTGAACTCTTGCTGCTGGGTAGCACTGCAGTGTCTGCACAATGCACATTAGCCAGGATGCAACCTCTGTTTACTCGAATGTCTCTTTCAGACACATTATGAACTTGGACCATTACCCTCTGGCATAAGCATGGGCTCTAGCGGCAAAATACTAGGCTTGACCAGCAGTCCCTCTGGCAATTTTCCATCGCCTGGTGCATCCAACATTAATATTTTATTCTTAACATCCTTTCTGATACGGACCTCTCCTGTAAGGTACACTGGGCATTTGGCGCCAGGATCAGAGACTCAGGATCCTTCTTCCATACAATTCCGACCGGTTCCTCTGGTTCTGTTTTTCAGCATCTCTCTGTGCCTCATAGGCCTTCTTAATTAAAGCCGAACTCTTAAAGCTCTACTAGTCTTTGACCCTGTTTTCATAACACAACTGTGCCAGCCTTCGAACATATGAGCATTTGTTCCAATCAACAAGGGACACCATCATACAGTCCAGTGGGGGACACACTAAGGCTAGGGTCTCTACTTGTTCGGCCACTCCAGCCACGGAGGTGGGGAAAGACAGCCAAATTCGGATATACCCGAATAGGGGTAGCCTTCTCACTTAACCCCCATACATGCAGTCCTTCTAATGGTTGTAAGGGTACGCCTGACAAATGCTTCTGATACCAATCTTGGAACATAATTGTCACTTGGGAGCCACTGTCTAATATAGCTCTTGTAGACACTCCGTTCACCTTTACAGTGGTCTCCATGGAGGGACCCACTATTCTGGACCAGTCTGGAGGCGGTAGTGGGGGCCTGGGCAACTGACCTTGCCACAAAGGGCGTGAATTAGCATTTTTGGTGCCCTCACACTGGGATCATGTCGTGCACCTCTTAACCACTGATTTCTTCTCCAAGCTCTCCTTTGTAGCCTATATGCAACTTTGTCAGTGTCTTTTGGGACTGGCATTCCCTTTCATGTGCCCATCTTTCCCACAATTATAGCAAAACATACTTTCTGGAGTTTGAGCTGGCGGGCGCCACACTGGGAGCCAGGGGCGGGGTATTACTAACTGGAAACCTTGGTGCCATCTCTGTCTGCGTGATAAGCATTTGGAGACATCTCATCAGTTTCTC
Organism: Neoceratodus forsteri; assembly: GCA_016271365.2. NCBI lineage: Eukaryota > Metazoa > Chordata > Ceratodontiformes > Ceratodontidae > Neoceratodus > Neoceratodus forsteri. The sequence continues at coordinate 66,385,179 of CM028138.1, read as the reverse complement.
CACTTCCATGGTCAAGGAATCGAGGTTCGGAGCTGTTATCAGCAGGAGATACATGGGTGGGTACCCCCACCCCATAGCAGATGCAGTCGGATATAGGTCAGGGCCCGTGCTTGCAGGCGTGGCCTTCATAAAGGGACTGTTTTTGAATTCCGATCTCTCTAACAGTTCGCCCCATTGTGACATATCTTTTTCTTGTCAGAGCACTCATTGACTGCCAACCTCTGCCCTGAACTTCACTTGATGGGTCACCCTCAGTCACTTGGTCGTAGCCGCAGCTATTTGCAGGTCCCTCCCGAGGTCGTCTTTTCTCAACTCCTCGAATTTCTCTCATTAACTCATCATAGGAGGGTGGGGATTCCAGTCGATCTGCCAGGCGAACTGAAGCAACAGCAGTTCTGAGAAGGGGCAGACTTAAGGATCCTGTCCAGCCTGGTTCGGTCCAGTTCAATCGCTGGCAAACTACCTTTTCTGAGGCATTCTTGCAACAATTTTTTCCAGCCGAGATACATACACAGACAACAACTCCCTTGGTACTGTTGTGCATCTCTTACTCTCCACCATAGGTCCTCATCAGAATCTGGGCTCCCATACACATTCTCCAAGGCCTCAAGATAGGCCTGTGCAGTCGCTTCAGGGTTACTGGCCCGTTTAGCACAGATGGTAGCCAGGGCAGGACCTCGGAGGCTCTCACTAACCCTCTTTCGCTTTTCACCTTCCGAGCATTGCCATTCTAGCACTTGGGGGGCAACATAGTCTATCCAGGTCTCCCAGTCATCCTCCCCTTGGGGGGTGGGGAGGGTGCCAGAGAAGATCCTCAACCTTCGGTAAGAGTCGTGACTAATGGCAGGTGCAGAAATAGGAGTCTGCATTGGTTCAGCCACCATTACGGGCACTGGAGCAGGAGAGGGTGTTGGGGGAGGAACACCCCCAGGTGGCAAGAATAGTTTCTTCAAGTCCTCCACAGTTTTCCCCTCTCCCAGCAACCATTCAGCAAATTTCTCCTCAAAAGTTTCAGATAGTGGTGGGGGCTGATTCCCCCCCGGGTCTTTACTGTCCTTAGTTATCACTCTCCAAGTAGTGAGGGCTCCCTTTGGGGTAATGGTCTGTGGCACTTTGGAGCTATCTATGGATCCTGAAACTCTACTAGGCCAGGAAAGTGTGGGTGAGCAGATTAGCATGCCGACTCCACCACCACAGGGTTTTTGTAAACCTTCCACCTTGGAAAGTACTCCTGCACAGTGTCCGTATTGATACCCAGGGGATGTCCAGGATAAGCATAGCATTTTGGGGTCGATCTCCTCCCAGTACACCACTCCACCAGCCGTGCACAGCCACTTCTGTCGGGGTACCCATTTTTTCTTAACAGTGGTTCGTAGAATATGGCCACTAGAGGACACAATCCCAGCGTGCCTCCAAGATGCAACCCCTAGATGGCGCCATCCCAGGGCTACTACCCCTGCCTGATTTGCCACTAACAGGTTGAGGGGCCTGGATCCAATGGCGGTGCCTCCACCCAGAGGTCAGGGTTTGCAATAGTTAAACTAACTTGGTCACAGCCCTCTGGGACACTGCAACCCCTTCTTCCCACTAGTGGCCCACACATATATCAGAATTACCTTCACAGTATACACTTACCCCAGGTCTGGTTCCGCACTGGGACCTCCTGTGAAATGAGATACAGTGCAACAATCACAGTACAGTACTTTAACATAGACAAATACCTCAGGCAGTATAACTTTGCTGAAACAAGCAGCTCTGATTTATTTAGGGGATATAACAAGGACAGGGAAATCAGGTTAATTAGCTTATCAGTCTAATAATCTACCTATGGCTCTGTGCACAGGCCTATCCCTATCAGTTACTGTCCCTGGGTACCCAAGCCCTAGTGGCTAGTCCAAACCGTGGCAGCTGGTAGGGCCCTTTCACACAGAGAAAGGAGAATTAAACAGTCAGCAGTACAGTAATTCCATTTGGATTTAATGTGGCAATTCAACAGGGAGCAACCCTGAATTAGTACTCACGACCTCCAAATAAGATAGGGTCCTTCAATGTCAGCAGGGCTCACTTGAGGTACACAAACCTCTTACACATCCATATAAAAGAAAGCACTATACCAGGCAGGCTGCATCTGTATCCCGATCGCAATTACTGCACAATACCCGGAGAACACACAGCAGATTCAGTTCTGACAGACCGAGTGCAATTTTCAGCAATTCTTCCAGTCTTCTACAGGGTGAGCCTGGTTTCTACTCTTCAGAGATCCTTTGATTCTTTTCACAGGACGGATTCAGTCCTAACAAGCTGTTACACAAGCTTGCAGACCGGAACTCTGGGCCTTACACACGCTTTTTGACTAAACCGGCACACTTGAAAAAGCACAGGGCTCCTTCCTTCTTCACTGCCAAAGCTCAACTGAAGCTCCAACCGACAAAACTGGGCACTTCTTTGAGTTCCTCCCAGTTCTTGACTGGATTGGCTGTCACTCACAATAGACTGCTGCTGTTGGTCCAAAAGGCACTGAAGTCTAAACTACATCTCCCAGAGTCACTGCCCATACAATCCTCTTGTGGCTGGCTCAGATTATGAGTCCAAGTTCTGATTCGTCCAAGGCACCATTTTAGAGCTAGCTTACCCCACACTGATTGGTCCAGTTCAGCAGTTCAAAACTAGAATGGGGAACTAGCAGACACAGTTCTGACTGCAAAGAAAGCAGGTTAGACAAACTGTAATTTCATTATTACTCTAAATAATTTCTGGCAAACAGTTACATCTTTCAGATAGGTTCCTTTGCACTCCTAGTGACTGCAAAATGAAGTGAATTGGCAGCAGCTCAAGTGGTACTCAGAGAAGCACACAGTCCCCCCATACAAACTAATTATGTCTGCAAGCAGACAGCTCTTAAAGAGACAGTACCAGAGGCTCTAAAAACACTCACTGATAAATGGCTTAAATGCCAAACACCATTCAGGCTTGGAGCATTCAAGCAAGCTCCTGGAAGTCTTTTGGGAACCCCCATTTGCAGGGGGGTTACACCAGGTATATTGTTAACGGTCTACTTCATAGCAAAATAAACATAAACATCAGCTAAGAGCATAAGAAGTACGCTAATGAAGACCATATGTACAGAGGTAAATGACAGAGAGATGGCACAGCTAAAAGCAGCTGGTAGGTAAACTTAGTGCAGTGCGCAGGTGCTTGATCTGACATGATTAGAAGCCGTGGCTTATACTTGAGGGTGACTTTTAATATGTTTCATTGTTTTATTTACAAGACGACTGTGTCCATATATGTGGAACCCAAACAGAAGAGAGAGAAAGAAATAAGTGCCTTAGTGAGGATTTGAACCAGGCTACTTGGAATACTATTCTATTGTGCTACCAGCTGCACCACAAAGGCAACTAAAAACCTGGGACTCCCAGAAGTACCTAACCCTCTGGCACAACTTGATGCTGCACAGATAATTACAATTTTTATGCTCACAAGAGTGCAGTATGGAACTGAAACAAACTGAAGAAAGAAAGGAATAAGTGTCTTAGCTGGGATTTTTAACCAGGTTGCCCAGAATACCGCTGTATGGTGCTACCAGCTGTGTCGCCAAGGCAGCTGGAAACCTAAGACTCCCAGAAGCACCTTAGCCTTTTAGAGGTACCAGATTTTGGGATGCCAAAAAGAGGACACTTAGTCCCTTCCCCGATAAGCCCTTTTGCCAGATCCCGAGTAAATAGGTTTAAAGTCTCCACCGCCTTCACAGCTCATTTACAAAGAGGTCCTAGGTAGGAGAGAGTAAAAAAATTATAAAAATAATAATACAACAGGATAAAGAAGGTACATGAAGAATATCTGCAACTGGAAAAGAGGACCTGTCCTCGTAAAAGAGGGCATATGGTAATCCCATAACTTGGAGCTGCACAGATAATTAAAGGTTAGGCTGTGCATCTTTTCCCTTGTTTAACCTCCTTGAGCTTTCCATAACCTTCTTCTTTCTCAATCAACCTCCTTTTGCGCTCTTAATTACTGCTGTAACTGTTAATTACTTGTAAAAAACTTTGACGTATAGTCTGAATGAAAGGTGCAGGGTCTGCAAGAGAAGCCATACGAGGAGAGACTAAATGAGCTTAATATGTATACCCTTGAGGAAAGGAGGGAGAGGGGGGACATGATAGAAACTTTTAAGTACCTCAGTGGAATCAACAAAGTCCGAGCGGGTAGCATCTTTCAGAAAAGAGATGTGCAAGAACAAGGGACACAATTTAAAGATGGGGAAGGTTGTCTAGGGCAATGTGAGGAAGTATTTTTCACAGAAAGGGTGGTGGACGATGAACAGCCTTCCTGAGCAGGTTGTAGGATCTAAAACTGTGGGAGAATTCAAGAATACATGGGACATACATAAGGCAATTCTTGTGTGGCAGTAAGAAGAAATAGGCTGTTGGTTAAGTAGGATCTGCAGCTTATCCTGTAGGTAGGGAAATGGGCAGACTAGGTGGGCCAAGCGGTCCTTATCTGCTGTCAAAGTCTATGTTTCTATGCTACAGTACCTGAATCTCAATTCCTTTATTTTTCTTTGGCACAGACAATGTCTAGTGACCCATGGTGACTAAAACAGACTTGGAACTGCACTTATATTTGGGTGAATAAATCTAATATCTGAAAGATACCTGGGGCCCGACATTCAGAAATGCGCAAAGCGTGGCATAAATATTTGTGCTGCACTTTGCAATTGCTCAGGGGTCCCACGATGCTATGTCATGCGCTATCCAACTGAATATAGGAGCAAGTAGGGGCAGCACTAAGTCAGGGAGCAGCGGCCCAACATGGCTGCTGAAGTTGTCCCCAAGAGTTGATAGCGCCGGAGCGCTATCTGCAGTTTTCAAAGGTACCCATGCAAATGAGCCCATTGGACATGCAAGGCACTAAGGGGTCATTTGCATGCCCATTATGGGCCCATTTGCATGGGTAGCGGAGGCAGGTAGCCCGGCCCCATCCCCCCAGGCCAGGATAGCCATAGCTATCCCTGGTGCTAGTGGTACCCCCGATCACCAGCCCCGACATAGCAGTAATCATCACTGGTGCTAGTTGTGGCCCCCTTCCGATTGCCAGCCCCAAAACAGAGGTGATCATCCCTGGTGCTAGTGGTGGCTGCCCCCTACAATCGCCAGCCCTGAAATAGCAGTAATCACCCATGGTACTAGTGGTGCCCCCCCCATTGCCAGCCCTGAAGTAGAGATAATCATCCATGGTACTAGTGGAGCTCCCCATCCCTCCAATCACCAGCCTTGATTATAAAAAAAAAAAACAGTCCCTGGCATCCAGTGCCCCCCCATGGTGCTGGGCACCCCCCCCATTCCCAGTAGCAGCATCTGCGGTGCTGCGGGTGCATAAGGCAATCGGCACAGGCCTCCTCACACCTCCTCAGCTGGCTGCCATATGTCCAGGTAGGGAGTGTGCCTCTTATTTATAGGACAGGGTGACATCACTAGCACCAGGGATGGTTACTGCTGTTTTGGTGCTGGCGATCAGTGGGGGAGCACCACTAACACCAGGGATGGTTACTGCTGTGTTGGTGCTGGCGATCAGTGGGGGAGCACCACTAACACCAGGGATGATTACTGCTGTGTTGGTGCTGGCGAACAGTGGGGGAGCACCACTAACACCAGGGATGAGTACTGCTGTGTTGGTGTTGGTGATCAGTGGGGGAGCACCACTAACACCAGGGATGAGTACTGCTGTGTTGGTGCTGGTGATCAGTGGGGGAGCACCACTAACACCAGGGATGATTACTGCTGTGTTGGTGCTGGCGATCAGTGGAGGAGGACCACTAACACCAGGGATGATTACTGCTATGTTGGTGCTGGCGATCAGTGGGGGAGCGCCACTAACACCAGGGATGATTACTGCTGTGTTGGTGCTGGCGATCAGTGGGGGAGCGCCACTAACACCGGGGATGATTACTGCTGTGTTGGTGCTGGCGATCAGTGGGGGCGCCACTAACACCGGGATGATTACTGCTGTGTTGGTGCTGGCGAGATCAGTGGGGAGCACCACTAACACCGGGGATGATTACTGCTGTGTTGGTGCAGGCGATCAGTGGGAGAGCACCACTAACACCGGGGATGATTACTGCTGTGTTGGTGCAGGCGATCAGTGGGAGAGCACCACTAACACCGGGGATGATTACTGCTGTGTTGGTGCTGGCGATCAGTGGGCGAGCACCATTAACACCAGGGATGATTACTGCTGTGTTGGTGCAGGCGATCAGTGGGGGAGCACCACTAACACCAGGGATGATTACTGCTGTGTTGGTGCTGGCGATCAGTGGGGGAGTACCACTAACACCGGGGATGATTACTGCTGTGTTGGTGCTGGCGATCAGTGGGGGAGCACCACTAACACCGGGGATGATTACTGCTGTGTTGGTGCTGGCGATCAGTGGGGGAGCACCACTAACACCGGGGATGATTACTGCTGTGTTGGTGCTGGTGATCAGTGGGGGAGCACCACTAACACCGGGGATGATTACTGCTGTGTTGGTGCTGGCGATCAGTGGGAGAGCACCACTAACACCGGGGATGATTACTGCTGTGTTGGTGCTGGCGATCAGTGGGGGAGCACCACTAACACCAGGGATGATTACTGCTGTGTTGGTGCTGGCGATCAGTGGGGGAGCACCACTAACACCAGGGATGATTACTGCTGTGTTGGTGCTGGCGATCAGTGGGGGAGCGCCACTAACACCGGGGATGATTACTGCTGTGTTGGTGCAGGCGATCAGTGGGGGAGCACCACTAACACCAGGGATGATTACTGCTGTGTTGGTGCAGGCGATCAGTGGGGGAGCACCACTAACACCAGGGATGATCACTGCTGTGTTGGTGCTGGCGATCAGTGGGGGTGTGTTGGTGCTGGCGATCAGTGGGGGAGCACCACTAACACCAGGGATGATTACTGCTGTGTTGGTGCTGGCGATCAGAGGGAGGAGAGGACCAGTAGCACCAGGGATGAAATTTTCTACTTCAGGGCTGGCGATTGGAGGGGGGCACCACTACCATCAGGGATAATTACTACTACTTCAGGGCTGGTGATTAGGGAGGGGGGGCACCAGCAGCACCAGGGATGATTCCTGGTAAAACTCATAAGCCAACTTGCACTTTGGGAATGAAGAAGGTGCATTAAAATAAACCAATCCCAAGTCAGGAGATATTCTTCACCCAAGTTTACTGTACAAGCCAAATAACAGGTAAACCACGCACCAAAATGCAATTAATAAACAGACAGACACTGACTGTGATAGCGGGTCTCCCTGAGGAAGCTCAAAACGAACAAAGTGCCAGGGTACCTGATGTCACAGTCAGTAGCTGTCTGTTAATTGCATTTTGGTGTGTGGTTTACCTGTCATTTGGCTTGTACAATAAACTTGGGTGAAGCACATCCCCTGACTTGGGATTGGCTTATTTTAACAAACCTTCTTTATTCCCAGAGTGTAGGTTGGCTTACGAGTGTTTGTAGTGTCTATAGTGGGATCAGCCCCTCTGAATCTGCACCTTGCCCTGCAACGGTGAGCACTACACTTCCTGGTTCTGTTCATGATGATTACTGCTGCTTTGGAGCTGGCAGTCAGGGGATGGGGGGGGGGTGGACCACTGTTCTACGGTAGGGGCTGGCCAAGGGGGGGCACAGACCATGTGGTAGGTATGCTCCCCCAGTGACCAACCAACTGGTTGGCTGCATTACCTCCAGCATCCTCTAGGGGTAGGGTTGTGCAGAATAAGAGGAGGTTTTCATTGCCAGTATTTGAGGGACAGAAAAGGACCACGCAGATCCTCTTGTGCTGCGGAAATCTGCTTGCACTGATATTCCTGTCCCCACTCCACTATTTGCATACCCCCCTCCAATTTGGTATGCGCGGGCACTACCTCTGTTTGCCAGTGCAACAGAGCCCTTTAAATATTGGGCTCCAGCACAAAGCCCTGTTTGCATGGGCGTACACCACTTTTTGCCCACGCAAACGTTTGAATATCGGGGCCCTGGTCTCCTGTATGAATTGAGGGTCTGAATCTATCCTTCCTCCCTTCCTCCCTTCCTTCCTTCCTTTTTTCTGTCTTTCTTTGGAATATTAAGAGGTCAAGTGTTATATGTGACAGACAGATTTTGGATCTTGGAAATAAAAAGCTGAGATAGGAGGGCCTGAATCTCTGGTAACCTACAGGACTCTGAGGGAGCATGGATTTATAAAGTTTCTCTGAATACTAAGATTCATCAAAGCTAGTCCCAGGTACAGTTGACCACTCTATATTTTCATGGACTTGTCCAAGGGAAGTCATGGCTAGAACTCCATAAATTATTCTATCATATCTTTGAGCAAAATAGGAGAAAACTGCCCGCAGGAATAGACTGTGTTTTGGCTACAACAGCAAACAGTCAAAAAGAAGACACACTAGAATAGGGTTACCATCTGTCCTGATTTTTGCTGGACAGTCCTGATTTGGGCAGCTATGTCCTGCCAAAAAAACATGAAAATACTACATGTCCTGAGTTTATAGCAGAAAAAATATTTCTAACTTTAAACTAAATGTTGCAGAAAACTGAAATACCTCAACTAAAATACCTTAAAATGATAAGAAACAATAGAAGAAACTAGGAACCACAATACGTAGCCTTAATTTGATTATATAGAGAAAACAAGTCTGTTGCATTGGCTGAGGTCCTGCAAAAAAATCATGTTTCAGTAAGAAAAGTCCCACTTTGGGCTTCTTAAAAGGTGGTATCCCGACACTAGAAAATATATTGAGGAGGCATAAATTACATTACGGGTGCTGATAATGTATTTTATGTTGTGAAAACACAGCAAACAACGCACAGCATCCCCCACTTAGAACTCCTAATGCATTTCACACCTCTCATGGTGTTTTCTCCTCCTGAAGAAAGCAGATAACTGTGAAACATGATAGGAGGACTAAGTGGGATCTGCCAAGTTTTTGTTTTGCTGTATTTGCACAAAATAAAGTATCAGCACTTCTAAGGAAATGTATGCCTCCGTGATAAATTTTCCAGTGCATGTGCTGCAACTGACTCGTGCTGGCTGTCTTGTTTATGAGTGTTTCTTATATTTTCATGGTGTTCCCCAAATAGTCCTTTGAATGTGAGAACAATGTCATGAGACTGTTTTTATCTCCTACATTTTATTTATTTATTGCTAGGATTAAGATACCTTTGAACCAGAGGTTATTTTACAAGGGTTCTGTGTCAGATACACAACACAGAGGTAGTACATACGAAAAAGAAATGTTTTTTTTTTCCCCAATACACATCAAGAAAGGTAAACATCATAGTAAGGTGTGACTGCAAGGAGACATAGTTACATAGATTGTACAGGAAGGCAACCAATCATAGAAGAGGTACATTGTAAGGTATATAAGGGAATAGCACATGGGGCAGTAACAGGAGCAGCACGATAGGAGATGGGGGGGTGCAGTCAGTTAATTATGATAGGCAGTGGGGGGTGTTGGAGATCCAGTAATGGTAAAGAGAGTGAGAAACAGAAGAGAAGGGAGAAACAGAAAAGGGGGGGTGAAGTAGACAGAGAGGTGTCCTTGTCAGGTCAGAATAGAGGTAGGTGAGTTAGATGTTAGGGAGTGAATGGAAGTGTGGGGTGGGGAAGGGGAGGGGGGTGCTAGACAGGTAGTGGCTGGGAGCAGGCCATTCCTTGTAGTGTCTAGGTACTGGGGGGCAGTCACAACTGCTTTGCTGGTGAGGTGCTGGCGCAACTTAGTTTTGAAGGGGTCATGGGAGGGGATGTTTAGTATCTCAGGGGGGAGGTTGTTCAGCCAGGAGGGGGCTCTATAGTGGAATGATTGCTGACCTTGGGTTGTCCGGCAGTAAGGGAGCAGATAGTTTGTTGATGATTCTCTGTGTGTGTTGCATGGGTTGAGAGCTGCAAACAACAGAGGCAGGGCAGTTGGTGGAGCTTTGCCCATGCTGATTTCTTTTGCAAATAGACAAGTTTGGTAGGTGATCCTACTTCTGAGATTCAACCAGTGTGTTTGCGCGTAAAGGTCACAGGTGTGGGTGTACCTGTAGACCCCAGTAACCAGTCTACATGCTTTGTTGACAGCAACAGTAATTTTTTTCAGGGTTGCGTCCAAGGCTGTCCTGTAGAAAATCAGACCATAATCGACTATGGAGATAACTGAGTTGGATACAGCTAGTTTGAGAGTCTCGGGGGCAAGGCAGTGCTGGTGTCTGTAACGTGCGCCAATATGATAATTTATTACTCTTGGTGTTTGGCTGATGTGGGCAGAGTAGAACAGAGTGCTGTCTAGTGAGATACCTAGATACTTGAAGTCCTTGATTTGCTCGAGGGGGAGATTTTGCTTGTTTAGTACAGTAATGCAGGTCGCTTTGTGTCGACCTTGTGGGGTAGTGAACATCCTTGCTTTTGTTTTTTTATAGTTCATCAGGAGTTTATGGTTCTCGAACCAGCATTCAACTTCCTCGAAGCTGGTTTGAAGGTTCTTGGTGAGTAGGGTGGGGTCAGTATGCGCAGAGAAGAGGACAGCATCATCTGCATACAAATTATCTTGTTAGGACATGCTTTTGGGAGTGAGTTGAGAAAGAGGCTGAACAGTAAGGGTCCAAAGATAGAGCCTTGGGGAACTCCGAAGGTTACCGAGCGGGGGTTAGAGAGTGTGTTATTAATTCTAACTTGCTGCGACTTGCCACCAAGATAGCTGGTGAGCCAGTTCGTGACCTCATTGAATAGTCCGATATCCTGGAGTGAGTGGAGTAGGAGTGAGAGGTTCGCAGTGTCAAAGGCCTTGGTGAGATCAATGTAGATTGACCCAACCAGCTGGCCTCGGTCGAGAGCACTGTGTAAGAAGTCAGTGTATTCCAGTAAGGCAGTAGTTGTGCTATGTGCTTTTCTAAAGCCATGCTGTTCCTTGTACTGGAGGTTGTATTTGGTCATGTGTTCCGTGAGTTGGTCTGTGACAATCTGCTTTAGTATTTTGGAAAGGGGGGGGATAGAGATCGGCCGATAGTTAGAAGGAAATGTCCTGTCGCCACTTTCGAATATGGGCACTATGGAGGCAGATTTCCAACGTTGAGGGAACTGTTGACAGGAGAGGGAGACGTTAATAATTGCGGTGAGTGGTCTGAAGACAACATCAAGGGTCAGGCTGAAGAGTTTGAGGTCCAGGGAGTTGCTGCCATATCTAGCTTTACCCAGAACCCTTTGGAGGTATTTCCTCGCCTCCATCAAGGTGACATTTAAAAGTAGAATGTAGGGGGACTGTCAGGGGGAGAGGAATTTCAGGAATTTAGAGAGCTACTCTTCATTAGGTGGTATGGGGGAGTATGCCTGAAAGGTTGGTGAAGGCCTTATTTAGAGTGCCCGCTATAGTAGTGGGTTCCTGTGTAAGGCCATCATCTGCAATGATCAAGTCTGGGGTTGCTTTAGAGCAATAGTTCTTAGACTTTGTCACAGTGAGCCTCCCCAAATCCATGGAAAATATTTTGAGCCTCCCCCAAAAACTGAAATAATTGTGGGCCTCCCCAAAGAAAAATACCATACTGTACTTTGTGCAGTACACCATGAATAAATTGAAACCCCTTTGGGTACTTGGTTCACATTCAGTTCTTTCATCAGTTCTTTGTCTTATACTGATGTAGAACCTTTGAAAAAGAGCTCCTGTGCTCAAAGGTGTTATCTGAATAACAAATAAATAAAATAAACAAATATTATTATTCATCTTATTGTAACCCCCCCAACAGCATACTTGCTCCGCTTTTTTCATTCTTGAACCATTGTTGCCCCTTGTTGCAGCACCTTCATGGGTGAGACTACTTCCTCTGTTTGCTCTCTATATGAAATAACCTTCCTACATACTTTGCCTCTCCCCCTCCTTCCCTGCTCCTAAGCAACTCCTCAGGGATTACTTTCCTCCTTCCTGCTATTGCTCTTAGCACTTCTATGCTCCACCCTTGTATTTGGGCTGTTCTGCCATCAGTCTACAAATTGATCAATTACCAGCACTCATTATTAGTTTATTGTTCATATTTGTTTGCACTATTGTTCACTGTGTATTTCTTGATTGTTTTGCAGTTACCTTTTGAAATGTATTCACTACCTACCCTTCCCCGGGTACACCTGAAATGAGCCTTGGCTCATTCACCTTCTCTTGTCACCTATTAGTAAATAAATACATAAAATTCACCTACTATTATCCTCTTTCAGTTTGCTTCATCTTTTCACACAAAATACATAAAACTCAAAATTTAAATACAGTACTTTTTCAGACTTGCTTGAGCCTTCCCTTGAACAAGTTGGGGCCTCCCCAGGGAAGCTGGCCTCACCATTTGAGAACTCCTGCTTTAGAGGGTTTCCAAATGTGGTTTTTTATGTTGTCCCAGAGTCACCTTCCATTGCCCCATGAGTTTGAGAGCTGTAGTTTATAGTATTCTCTTTTTGCATGCTGGATTTCAATGGTACAGGAGTTCCTTGTGGCCTTGTACCATTGCATGTCAGCTTGTCTACCTGAAGTTACTGAAAGGTACCACAGGTTATCCCTATCCCTCATCTTTTTTAGTAGGTCAGTGGTGATCCAGAGCTTATTTACCCCCTTTAACTTATACTGTAGGTGTTTCTCCTCCCTGGCCTGACTGGGCAGCTATCAGTCCCATCCCTGCCTCTTTCAATTGGCTGCCATCTCCCCAAGTACTCATCTGGCATGGCCAGGAGTGTGAGGGCCATCCTCCCCCCACAGACACTCATCCAGATTTTAGACAAGTGGTCTTGGGTGATGACGCAGATAAGGGCAGTCAAAGCTTCACAAAGCCCACTCTGCCATTTTTCAGTTTTTCTCCCTTTCCCCTGGCTGGGGCACGGATATCAGCACATGCTGGGTGGAGTGTGTCACACTGGCAGCAGCATTCCACATGACTTCAATTCCAGAAATCTTACATTCAAAAAACAGATCAGAATCTGAACAATCCAATTCCATCTGGCTGATTCCAGGCAACCCCAGTCCCAAACATGCCTCTGTATGTGATATCCGACATGCCAGACTGCCACCCGCAGTCCAGGTGTGAAGCCACCAGCCCCTCACAGACGCACAGGTAGTCTGAACACCACAGCCGTGGTTCTCTGATGAACCCAACCTGCCAGACTGCCACCCACAATCCAGGTGTGAAGCCACCAGCCCCTCACAGAAGCGCAGGTAGTCCGAGCACCACAGCTGTAGTTCTCTGATGAACCCGACCTGCCAGACTGCCACCCACAGTCCAGGTGTGAAGCCACCAGCCCCTCACAGAAGCACAGGTAGTCTGAGAACCACAGCCGTGGTTCTCTGATGAAACTGGACCTGCCAGACTGCCACCCGCAGTCCAGATGTGAAGCCACCAGCTCCTCACAGAAGCGCAGGTAGTCTGAGAGCCACAGCCATGGTTCTCTGATGAACCCAACCTGCCAGACTGCCACCCGCAATCCAGGTGTGAAGCCACTAGCCCCTCACAGAAGCGCAGGTAGTCTGTCAGCCACAGCCATTGTTCTCTGATGAACCCAACCTGCTAGACTGCCACCCGCAGTCCAGGTGTGAAGCCACCAGCCCCTCACAGAAGCGCAGGTACGGACTTGCCCTCAGGGACTGATTACCTCCAAGAAGGGAGCCCTAGCTGCGATTTTGCCTTTTTTACATGAGGGCAGTTGTCTCTGGGTTTAAATCCAGAGTCTGTTACTGCTGTGACCCACTGGCTGCAGTCAGCCCCAGGAGCACTCCGATTGGCTCCATATAGCTCTGCACTGTTAATGCTCGATTATATTGTACTAGATTATGTTTTCTGTTAAAACGGTCTTGCTTGCATTTTATAGCTGAAGTTTACTGATTTAATGTAAATGCCTGTATTATGTTTCTCATAAGACCAGTAGCGATCTCAGCTCAGGCCTTTGAACCCCCACCTAGTATTGTGTTTGAAATAGCCCTGTTATTGCTCTCTCAGACTTTGAGGCACCTTGCCTAACATTTTGGTCTGCAACCCCCGTTTAAGCCAGTCCGCATTTCTTTCTAGCTCACGAGCAGCCCCACCTCTGACTTTCTTATTTAATTCTCCTCTGCCTTCTCCTTTCAGATAGTCTGAGAGCCACAGCTGTGGTTCTCTGACGAACCCGATATGCCAAACTGCCACCCACAGTCCAAGTGTGAAGCCACCAGCCCCTCACAGAAGCACAGGTACGGACTTGCCCTCAGGGACTGATTACCTCCAGGAAGGGAGCCCTAGCTGCCGATTTTTCGGCCCCCCCCCAGTCCTGATTAAATACACATAAACTCTGCCCCGGCTTTCTAGCTCACTCCTACAGGCTATTGCCAGCCACACCTCATTGGTTATCTAGGCCTTAATTTTCACTGGTCCTCCATCCTCCTGCAGGAACCACTCATTTCCCTTGCCCTCTATGCCTGTCCCCTCTAAGTTGCCACAACAGTTAGGGGCTTTCTAACGCTAGATCTGTGCCATAACCCAACTACTAGGCTTCCTGCCACTGCTCATCCATGTTCTCTTCGCCCTCCCTCCCCTCCTCTCCAACATGCCACCCACCTCTCCCATGCCCCCCCTTTTCCTGCCCAACCTTACTGGGCTTCCCCACTCCTCCACTCTGGCATCCACTCTCCCTTTCACCCAAGAGTGGATTCACTCAGCCACATGTCCCAGCCCTTTTCTCTTCATCCCATCACTCTCCTGGTTTACTTTTCAACTACTACCCCCTTGCCCTGCTCAAAATAATCACCCAAGCCTTCTAACTAAGAGACATCCGATCACCGTCAGTCACATACAGCTCTTCGCCCACTACTTATCTCTTGTGCTCCTGCTCCTTGCCGCAGGTGACATCCACCCAAACCCTGGCCCCCAAACCACACACCCCCACTCAATCACTGCAAGACCCCCTCCTACATCGGACACTTCCTCACTTCTCCCTGGAGACCCTTTCCCATGTGGCCTGCGTCTCCTGCACCTAAATATAAGAAGCCTAGTCCATAAACTTGACTACCTCCAGGTACTTGCTGCCCACTATGCTCTAGATATCCTCACCTTGTCTGAAACCTGGCTCACAAAAAACATTAACAACTCCTCTGTTGCCATCCCAGGCTACACTTTGGCCTGCCAGGACAGAGCCACAAGAGGCGGCGGAGTTGCCATCTACGTCAACTCGGACTTGCACTATTTGGTTATTCTAGCCAAGTCTGAACCTAAAATCTATGAATTAATGTTACTCCAGCTGACACTCCCCTCCTCACTACCAATCTACATTGCAGGAATATACTGCCAATCCAGCACACAATCCTCTGCTGTCATCAACCTCCTCAAGCAAATCTCTTGCCTAACCCCAACAGGGGAACTTTATATTATGGGCAATCTAAACTACAACTGGCTAGCTCCTGCCCTCAACAAAACCAGGACTGAAATTGCTGCACTAAACCTCTCTCAAATCATTATGGAGCTCACCCGGCTTAACCTAAAATCTGGTAACCACTCACTCCTCGATTGGGCTCTCACCACACACCCTCACGGGGTAATAAATGCCGGTATTCTCCCTGACTCCCTCAGTGGCCACCACGTTACTTTCTTAGTGCCCAAAATCCACTGCTCAAAATCCTCCCCTAAATTTCTAGTCCAACGCTCCTTCAAATCCCTCAATCTCGGCCCGGTGTTAGACGACCTTGCATTAGCAAACTGGGCCCCCGCCCCTATTATGGACTCCACTGACGATGCCTTTCTCCACTTTAAAAACACTTTCTTCAGTGTCTGGGACAAACATGCCCCGCTGCAACATACAAGGGTATGAGGCAACCACCTGCCGTGGATCACCCAAGAACTGATTGCATGTCAAACCGCCCGTGACAAAGCCTGGAAAATGCATAAATCCTCACGCCTCCCACAACATCTCTCTGCATACCACATGCTCCAAAACAAATGTACCAGAGCCACTAGCCTAGCTAAAGCAGAGTACTTCAGCAGCTCCCTACAGTTCAACCTAAATAACCCCTCAAATTTCTGGAAGGTCATTCACTCCCTCTTCACCCCACCAGCTGCCAAGCCCACTCCAATTCTAAATATTAACAACTCCATTCTCACTGAGCCAACAGCAGTCACTACTGAGTTCAACATATGTTTCTCCACTTGTGCTGCCACTCTCCTCTCTGCCCTGCCAAACTCTGCACCTATCGCAGCCTCTACAGGCATAACAAACCTGACTAGGCCTCGCTCCTTTTCCTTCAATGACATCTCTGCAGTGGATGCCCTAGATGCATTACTTTCTCTTAACCCTTCAAAAGGCAAATCCCCAGATGACTTGGACCCTAAACTCCTCTACCTCTCCACCACCGCCATAGCAGCTCCACTTGCCAAACTCTTAAACCAATCCTCTACCGCCACTGCCGTCCCCTAAGCATGGAAGCACACCACTCTCATCCCCCTCCCAAAAGGAGGTACCCCCCTTCCCCTCCAACTAGCGCCCTATTTCCCTCCTCCCAGTACTAGAAAAACTACAAGAGCACCTTGTGCTCACACAACTTACTTCCTTCTTCACTGACTCTAATTTCTTCACACCCTACCAGTCAGGTTTCAGAAAGGGACGCTCCACTGCATCCTCCCTGATAAAGCTTACCGACTCCATCCCGACTGGTGGTGACAGTGAGCTGATCACCTCAGCCATCTTTGTCGACCTTGCGAAAGCCTTCGACACCATCTCCCACCCCATATTGCTCTCCTGTCTCACTGAATCAGGCCTCTCTGTTGCTGCCACCAACTGGTTCAGATCCTACCTCTCTGGCAGAACCTAGTCCATTAGAGTTGCAAATGCTATCTCCTCCCCCCTTCCCTTAACTACCGGTGCCCCCCAAGGGTCGGTTCTGGGACCCATACTGTTCTCTATATTCCTAAATGACTTACCGCTCATCTGTTCTACTACCTCAATCCACATGTATGCAGATGACACTCACCCTTCTCCTCAGGCTCCGACCCTGACATTGTACAAACTAACCTCCAAGCCGACGTCAGCAAAGTACAGCAATGGTTCAGCTCTCACCAGCTCTCCCTAAATGTAAAAAAAACTGTCACAATGACTTTTGGCACACAACAATGCCTGTCCAGACTCCCAACCCTTCCCTATTTCCACACCCTGGATGGTCAAAACTTGAAGATATCTCCTCATTCCGCTACTTGGGGGTATGGCTTGACTGCCATCTTTCCTTCTCAGACCACATCGATGCTATTTCAAAACAACTACGCCCCATGCTCTGTGCACTTTATAGGAACTGCAGTAGTCTCCCTCCCCTCGTCTGATGTGAACTGGTCCAGAAGATGATACTCTCCTCCTTTGATTACTGTGACATTGTTTGCGGTGCAGCCCGTAAGTCCACCCTATCTAAGCTGGACACACTTTTTAATGCCTTCTGCCACTTTGCTCTCGATGCCTCACCCCTTACCCACCACTGCAACCTCTACCGTTCCCGGGCAATACCGTCCCTCGGAAACCGCTGCATTTCACATTGTGTTAAATATGTATCTAACCTATGGCTTGGCACCATCCCTTCCTACCTCTCCTCTGTGCTCTCAGCTGCCCCCTTCCCCACCCATTATCTTAGATTCTGCGACTACCGCCAACTAACAATCCCTAGGCAGAAGACTACTGCCGGGCAAGCCACCTTCTCACACCAGTTACCCAAGCTATGGAATGATCTCCCACCTCAAATTCAGCATTCCTCCTCTGCTCGCTCTCTTTCTACTACCCTAGCTAACTTCCTCACCACCAATTGCTCCTGTACCTGATTTGGCCAAGAGCCAATTGCTCCCCTTCCCACTGCCCGACCAGCGGCCTTAGCTTTGCTATAAATGCTGACATATAGCCCCAACCTATGCACTTTTGTCCTGTGCCTTTTTGTCCTGCACCATCATGTGTTCTATGTCTCCTGTTGCTTATACCTGCATATTATTGTGTGCTAAATTTTCCCTTGTATTGCTGTTATATGTCAGGTAATTGTTATATGTTCCATACAATATCCAATGTACTCCACGTGTTGTTGCTTGTAGTTTAATGCAATTGTATCCATATGCTGCTATTTGCCTCTGTTATTTGCTCAGTTGATAACCTGCATGTTATCCAGCCCCCTTGTACCCCCTCCCCCCAGGTCGCACCAGGCAATGAGCATCTTGTTGCTCAGTGTGCCTTTCCTGGTGAAACTATTTAAATAAATAAATAAATAACAGAGCCTCACTAGCTTCCACTGCAGTACAGCGATGGCCCTAGTATCCTGTGCAAACCTTCTTACTTGCACCACATATTCATGAGTGGAGTGTTAAAAGAAACAACCCTGCAGATCCTTCCACATGTCTTCCTACTCCATTTAAAAGAGTTTTATGGAGTAAACCCAGTGGCATGGAGGGCTGAGCTGCTGGATGTCTTACCTCTACCCATATTGGTGACCTGGGTTCGGGAACAGAGCAGGGTTGCTCGGGGGCCAGCCGGGGGGGGGGGTGGAGGGAAGATTGAGCATCCCAAGGACAGCTCTACTCTCTAGGGGAAGGAGGGCATTAAGTCCTGCCACTTGCTTGCCACCCAGTGGAGAGCTGGGTGGTGGCACAGCAGGACCAGCAAGACCTTGGCTGGAGGTGATGATGCAGCCTGCAGTGCATCAAGATGCACAGGTGCAGCTGCATCATACACAATTCTGGGGGCGGGGCACGGTGAAAATGGAGAAAACTGTCCTGGTTTGCTCAGCATCCCCTGCAGGCCAACCTTACGCGGCAGGCCACCTGCCAACCATGGCTCTGTGTAAGTGGTGATTAACCCATAAGTCCATGAGATGGGTCAGTGGTGGGGCTGGGGGGGATGCCACCAGGACCAGTCATGCCAAGAGAGAAACAGGAATAATAATAATAAAAATACGTTTTATGTACATTTTGTACTGTTACCTAGAGGGGAACGAGGACACAGGCAGCCTAGCACTACATTCTTAAGAACACTGGGCAGTGACACTAAGAACAAAGAATAAATGAGGTCAACTTGATGGACAACTAAAGCTTATATTACGGGGGTGGGATCTGCTCATTGGCCTCAATGTGGCTGCTGCCAAATTTGCTGTATGCTAAGCTTAGTTAAATTATTAAACATTTGAGTATTACAGGACATGAGCATCAGCAGGTATTACTCCTATGGGTTACTTCCCAGCTGGACAGATGTTGTTCGTCCATCCAGGGAATAATACAGTTATTTTGTTGCCCGCTTGTTTAGGCTCTGCTCCTCAAGTTATTGTAAACCTGTCCCTCTAACTGTATTCATACAGATGTATGTAACAGATCTGTAATATTATTGTTATGTATCTGACAGCTTTATTCCATGTAATGCTTGTTATAGTCAAATCAATAAAAAACCTATTAACCAGAAAAAAAAAATTAGTATGATAGGGCTACTTTGGGAATAAATGTATTTTAGTGCCATTCACACAACAAGGACACAACTTGAAAAAAATGGTTATTAGTCACAATGAGACTTATAATTGCATTAGCAATGTCAGAGCCTCTAATTTCCATAGGAATTAATGGCCGATGGGGTTTAATGGCCTGCGGTGGTACATCCGGCCATCAGCACTCTCCAGCAGGTATATACCTGGTAATTAACCCACTCTTCAGTCATTTTTTGCTTCATAATCCCCTCCTCTGAAGGTTATTACCTGAGGCCCATACTGATTCGCAAAGTCTGTGTGCAAGTCCAATTATAAAATGTTTTCAGGTTTGCTTAAAAAAATCAGTTTCACAGTTCTATTTTCACTGTGCTGAAGGGATATGCTACTTTATCGCAACACCATGTGACCATGTTTTGAGCACACAGGAAGCAGGGTTGTATTACACCTATTTTACACATGTGGGTATCCCACTGCATCATATTTCATGTATTCTATTTATACCAGTCCTCCCAATCCAGTATTTCATGTTCTGACTCATCATGTTAACGTTCTAGTTTGATTACTAGAAGCCAGTGCAGCAGTTTGAAATTATCCCGTTAGCTACACTTAATAAGAAGAAAATAGGTTTTAATTACATTCACTAGTTCATGCAAAGGAAGCTCTCTAGGGTCCCAACTCCTTTTGATTTTGAAAGTAATAAGGAGCGCAGTGTTCCATATTTGAAGCTTTAAGGGGATCTGTTCAGAAGAACCTTTGAAGGGCAGCATTACTCATACTGTACATTGTGTAGGTGGTATTTTCTGTCACTGATTTATTCCCAAAACTAAAGCCTTAAGATGATGCTTTTTTTTTTTCTATTTTGCGTTTTCCTTCCTGGACTTCCTTGACTGCCTTCTTACTCCTAGGACCATTCAGTCTCCTCCCTGTCTGAAAGGGGGAGTAAGGCTGGCTCGAGACACAAACCAGGGTCTCCTGTCTGGCAAGAGGAAGGGCTGTAAGTCTGTAACTGGACCATCAAACCAGCCAAATATTGCAAGATTAAGGATCCATCACACCCTCACATATTGCAAATGTGGTCAGTTTACTTGTAACTCATAACTCCACTTCTATAGCAGTTAGGGGAAGAACTTATGTATTAGTGCATTATGTCTGCTACCAGTAGTTCTCTGTAATTATCCTGCATGCCTCTATTTTCTAATTGTTGAAATCTCATCCCCCATGAAGAGCTTCTTAAGCTGTTAGAAAATGATGTCATGGAATTCATTTACACTATACATCTCAATGCATTAAGTTTAAATAATCTTATAAAATGGGTAGAGAGTTTATGGTGCTACATCCTGATCGGTTGAGAGGTACCCTGGCTCATGTCCTTACGGAGTGGCAAACTATAGGTAGGTACTCTTCCAGCAACCAGAACGCAGTGCACCCACATATTCATATCTCCCAGAAAAGTTTTAAATTTTGGTATCCATGTTAGTAAAGTAAACAACCTTAAACACATATGTGCACTTCTAATAAATATTGTGTTTCGATGAATTCATAATTACTGTATACTGGTATAATAAAATATTTGTAATGTATGGGAAGTGCCTATTAACCACCATAATCAGCAGTCACACAGCTTTGTTATGCACTGTTTAGAATTTTAAAAGTTGTTAACCACACTTCAGAGCTTCCAAACAGTGGCAAAACAAAGAAGAATGCACCAGAGTTCCATAATTCTCACACAAAGAATGCAAACAGTGTTTTTTTGACCATGCACTATAAAAGATAATGGCTGGGGATCGGGTGACAACCACGCTGAAATCACCTCTCGTGGTTGCTAGGGCTACAGTAAACCTCTCGAGCTGCGCTCTCGAGGTTTACCATGTTGCCTCTAGCAACCGCTTCTCTGATTACAGCATGGTTATCACCTGATCCCCAGCCATTATCCTCTATGTTTATGCAGTGAAACAAGTGGGTTTTCACCTTTGCTTTTTGCACTGTCAGTAAAAAGAATCCATCAGAATTTTGGTATTGTGATGTCAGAAAGTGCCAACTACTTAGGAGTCCAATGTATTTCAGTGAGAAACGAAATATATATATAGTGTATGGTGGAATGCTGTTATGCATGGAATTCCATGCCTGGAATATGCTTGTTCTGCTGCAGTAGTGACATCATTATGTTGTTTTGCTGCAATAGTGATGTCATTACTACAGCACAACTTGGAATGCTGCCACATAGTTGCTTTCCTCTAGCCATTTAACCTGGAAGGTATTTTTTTTTTAACTTAAACGTGCAGAAACATCTGCAGTACATTGTGTCAGTTAAAAAAAAAAAGAAGAAAATGTTATAACGTCTATTTTCCGTTGTCTTCACTAGCTGGTTTTTGTGTGATTTTCTACGCTATGACTACCCATACACTATAAAAGATTGTGTATGAGCAGTCATACACAAACAAGGATATTCTTGTATCTCAAGGTTCCCTTGGTAACAGAGCACCTCTCAAGCTGTGCTCTTGAGGTCACCTATTACCACGGAAACCTCGCGATACAAGAATATCCTAGTTGTGTATGACTGCTCATACACAGTCTTCTGTGTTGTATATTTTTCAGAAGACATAGATACGTACTTCTTTCAGCAACAAACTTTGCCTTTTACATGTTTGCACTATTGTTGTCTATCTCTGTGAATTCACAAATTTTTCTAAATAGTGATTGATTTCATTTTGCCTCTTCCCAAGTAAAATTTGGCTAGGAAGCCAATATCACCTGCTAAAACATAACAAAAGGGCACATATTATGAAAAATCATATATTTCTATTAAAGCTATAATATTTTTGTTGTAGAAAGCTTTATTTCTCTATGAAAATGTGAACACAGGTTTGCAGTTTTCCACTGAAGTGCACTGCCAGCCCTGCCTGTAAAGATTTTCTGACTTCATAAAACAAATTTCATGCACATTTTTTTTACTAGTAGTTAGCAAAATACAAATAAAATAATGAAAAGGCAAGTACAAAAAACAAACAAAAACAAATAAAAGCAAACGTGATGAGTACAGAGGTATCTAAATGCCCCAAACCATTATTCTTTATGATACGCATCCTTACCAAGCACTCCACCTGCCCTAACCCATAAACTAATGTTTAGATCCATTTTTTTTATTATGCTTTTTGGGATGCCCGACCTCCAGAAAACTCAGCTCCCTCTCCGCCTGACGACAACCCGCCACCGAGACATGCTCAGAGTGGTGATCCATCCGTACACATTCCCGCCCTACACCTAACATAGAAGAAAAAGAAATATAGTGGAACTTATCTTTTTTTAAACATGGATTAAATTAGAATACCATCTAACTCTGCATTTGAACTGGACCGGCATGATCATTAAAAGGCCATAACTACTAGACCACCAGTTACTTCAAAACCTATTCTGTACAATGGCAATACGGTTGAGAAAAGAGGACAATCTTGGCAGGTTTATGGGGAAAAAAGTAACACAATCATAGCCTAACGTGTATTGATAAAAAGAATACATATTAAGTCGTGATTTTGATTATTTGAGTTACACTTACAGCATGTTAAATAGGGTCTATACAAAGTGCAAGTTTAGCACTGTAAAGTGTAGTGGCGCTCTCTGCCTCTCGCTCTAATGATGTAATTATGCTGCACGTTCATCGGCCATTTTAGGGATCAGACAAGGCATACTTTTTGAAGTGGAAAGTCTGTTATTTGCATTTTTTATATGCTGTAAAACTGCATTTAATTATAAAAATGAAGGGATGACATCAAAGTAAACAGCAGCCTTTCCTTTACCTTTGTATGAAGCCAGATTTTGGAATATTTTGTTGGCAAAAAGTTGTTCAGGTGTCCTGTAAATAGTGCGTGTGGCAAGGGGAGTCAATGTAGGATAAATCAGTCTGGCCAGTTGTGAAGTATTCATACTTCTTGTAGAGTTCGATGCTTGTGTAACCCCTAGATGGCGCTATCCCAGGGGCTACTACCCCTGCCTGATTTGCCACTAACAGGTTGAGGGGCCTGGATCCAATGGCGGGTGCCTCCACCCAGAGGTCAGGGTTTGCAATAGTTAAACTAACTTGGTCACAGCCCTCTGGGACACTGCAACCCCCCTTTCTTCCCACTAGTGGCCCACAATATATCAGAATTACCTTCACAGTATACACTTACCCCAGGACTGGTTCGGCACTGGGACCTCCTGTGAAATGAGATACAGTGCAACAATCACAGTACAGTACTTTAACATAGACAAATACCTCAGGCAGTATAACTTTGCTGAAACAAGCAGCTCTGATTTATTTAGGGGATATAACAAGGACAGGGGAAATCAGGTTAATTAGCTTATCACTCTAATAATCTACCTATGGCTCTGTGCACAGGCCTATCCCTATCAGTTACTGTCCCTGGGTACCCAAGCCCTAGTGGCTAGTCCAAACCGTGGCAGCTGGTGGGGGCCCTTCACACAGAGAAAAGGAAAATTAAACAGTCAGCAGTACAGTAATTCCATTTGGATTTAATGTGGCAATTCAACAGGGAGCGACCTGAATTAGTACTCACGACCTCCAAATAAGATAGGGTCCTTCAATGTCAGCAGGGCTCACTTGAGGTACACAAACCTCTTCACACATTTATATAAAAGAAAGCACTATACCAGGCAGGCTGCATCTGTATCCCGATCGCAATTACTGCACAATACCGGAGAACACACAGCAGATTCAGTTCCTGACAGACCGAGTGCAATTTTCAGCAATTCTTCCAGTCTTCTACAGGGTGAGCCTGGTTTCTACTCTTCAGAGATCCTTTGATTCTTTTCACAGGACGATTCAGTCCTAACAAGCTGCAGACCGGAACTCTGGGCCTTACACGTTTTTGACTAAAACTGCACACTGAAAAAGCACAGGGCTCCTTCCTTCTTCACTGCCAAAGCTCAACTGAAACTCCAACCGACAAAACCGGGCTCTTCCTTTGAGTTCCTCCCAGTTCTTGACTGGATTGGCTGTCACTCACAATAGACTGCTGCTGTTGGTCCAAAAAGGCACTGAAGTCTAAACTACATCTCCCAGAGTCACTGCCCATACAATCCTCTTGTGGCTGGCTCAGATTATGAGTCCAAGGCACCATTTTAGAGCTAGCTTACCCACACTGATTGGTCCAGTTCAGCAGTTCAAAACTAGAATGGGAACTAGCAGACACAGTTCTGACTGCAAAGAAAGCAGGTTAGACAAACTGTAATTTTATTATTACTCTAAATAATTTCTGGCAAACAGTTACATCTTTCAGATAGGTTCCTTTGCACTCCTAGTGACTGCAAAAATGAAGTGAATTGGCAGCAGCTCGAGTGGTACTCAGAGAAGCACACGTCCCCCATACAAACTAATTATGTCTGCAAGCAGACAGCTCTTAAAGAGACAGTACCAGAGGCTCTAAAACACTCACTGATAAATGGCTTAAATGCCAAACACCATTCAGGCTTGGAGCATTCAAACAAGCTCCTGGAAGTCTTTTGGGAACCCCCATTTGCAGAGTTACACCCTTCCTAGCCTGGGAGAAAGCTTGGCGTCGCGTCAAGCAAAGTACCCATAAGTTTCAACTGCAACCATATACATTTGCATTAGGCTGCATACGTAATCATCAGTCAATATATCATTTTACCAAGAACACATTTCTGAAACATTGCAGTACGTCACACTTTACACAGTATTACATACACATTGTACCATAACTCAAGTTATTACCTCTTGTACATGAAACCTGAAGAGGGGCCCTTCCTATCAGTTACCTTGGGGCTGGATGGGGCAAGGGCACCATACTAGAGGCAACACAAGTAACTTGGAGTTAGCACTGATGCTCAGTTTGGGCAATGAGCTCGGGGACACATACACTCCTTTATGGACAACATTGAGAGGCAAGTCCACAGGCCTCCCAAGTGAATCATAACTGAGGTGCACCACAGGCTTTACAGCTCGACCAGTCTTTCTAGGGGAACTGTTATAGTCTCTGCACTCTGAGCCTCATTTTCAGCATTGTCCTCACTTGTCAGGAGTCTCTATGGGGGTAGAGAGGCTAGAACTTGGGGCACTTTCAGCTCCAGGAGTTACAGTTTCTGAGTCCACAACATTTGGCTCACATGAGAGCTTTCGGACACTGGCAGTGGACTGTCAGGGCACTCAAAATACTCTTCTTGTTCGGTGTATCACCAGTCTGCCCCAATCTATCATTTTCCTCCCGAAAGCTCAAACAGTTCAACCATGCACAATGATTCCATTTCATCTGATCTGATGCTTTGCACTTCACTTTCTGGGAGCATTGGCTCCAGGGATGAAGCTGGGGCTTAGACAGTCCAGAAGGCCCAGCTTTGTCTCCAGTATTGACTAGGGATTGCCCGAAACAATTGACTCAGTTCGTAAGAAGGATAGTATTCAAAGTCACTCTCACTTTCTTCTGATATGGACTGACAGTCATGCTCAACTGGGACTTGTGGAGGGAACACTTTAACTTTGCTTCTGTAGGTGCAGACTTTCTTGATCTTTTCTTAGCAGCAGCTCTAGTCACTGGTCCAGAGGGGCATCTTCTGGGGCTCAGACTCAATCAGGATTTGTCCAATGGGCAGTAAATGATTTCTATGCATTGTTTTACATCTTTTGAATTATTCTCAGGCCTTACTTTGTACACTGGCAGATCATCTAGTTTGCCCACTACAATGTGAGGGAGATGGTGCCATCTGTCAGCAATCTTGTGCTTGCCATGCAGTCCCAGATTTCTTAGCAATACCGATCTCCCTCCTGGGTTCCTGTGCTTTCACTTTTATCATACCTTTCTTTGTTGGCCAGATTTCTTTTGGCAGCCATGGTTTGAGCCAGTTAGTACGCATGAGTTAGCTGGGCCTTTAACTTTGCACATACTGTAAATAGTTGTCAGCTTGAACCCCATCAGGAGAGACCCCAAACACACATCTACTGGTAGTCGAGCTTCTCTTCCAAACATCAGGCGGTAGGGGAGAATCCAGTGGCATCACTTTTGGTGCAGTTATAAGCATGTACCAGGGTGCTAATTTGTTGGCTCCATCTAGGCTTGTCCTTTGGGTGCAGGGTGCCTAGCATATCTAGCAAAGTGCGGTTGAAGCGTTCAGGCTGTGGGTCCCCTGGGGGTGGTAAGGAGTGGTTCTGGACTTTCGCCTCCCCACAGAGAAAGCATCTCTTTGATCAGGCGACTCTCAAAGTCTCTCCTTGATCAGAATGGATTCTTTGTGGAGCCCCATAGTGAACAAAAAGTTTTCTACAAGTACTTTGGCCACAGTGGATGCTTTCTGGTCTTTGGTGGGAAAGCTTGGGCATATCTCGTGAAATGGTCAGTGACCACCAGCACATTACTGATATTTCTTTGATCTGACTCCAAACTCAGAAAATCAATACAGACCAGCTCCATGGGTGCACTGGTGGTGATGTTAACAAGGGGCAGCCCTCTGGGGCAAAGCTTTCCTCTGTAAGCAGCGACTACAAGTTCGAATGTGTTGCTCCACATCAGCCCCATCTTAGGCCAATAGAATCTGGATCTCACCAAGTCAAGTGTTCTGTCTATACCAAGGTGCCCCATGTGGTTGTGCAAGGACCTCAGTACTGAGTCTCGAAAGCAGTGGGCAGCACTAGTTGTTGTTTGTCTACTTGTCCCCTCTGTCTACTGTTTCTCTGTATAACAGTTTATTGATCAGTTTCAACTTAGGACCTTCTTTGTATAACAGTGCAGTTCTCAAATCAGTGGGCGTAATTTGGACACATCTTTTCCTGCATAGAGGCTTCTAAAGCTGCTTTGATCATGGGATCGCTGAGTTGAGCCACTTGAATACTGTCATTGTCCAGCTGAGGCAGTGCACCAATGTCTATTGCAGAAAGTGGCAATAAGCAACAGGTATGCAATTCTCAGAGGCTCCCAAGCAATCCACCATGCAGTCCACTGCGTCCGTGGACATTTGTTCCTCCCTGTCAAACTTCGCGCAGAGTGCCCGAATGTCAGGTTCTGCCAATCGGACCCAATCATTCTGGGGAACAGGCCTCCGGGAGAGAGCATCAGCATCTATGTGGTTCAGACCTGCTCGGTATTCGAGAGCATAGTCATATGTAGATAATGCAGAAAGCCACCTATGGCCAGTGGCATCCAACTTAGCTGAGGTCTGCACATAGGTCAAAGGATTATTGTCAGTTTTTACTAGTATTTTAGCCCCATACAAGTACTCATGGAATTGGTCAACAATAGCCCACTTCAAAGCTAGGAACTCTAACTTATGTACAGGATAGTTCTTTTCGGATGGGGTCAGGCTTCTACTGGCAAAGGCCACTGGTCTCAGGCCATTCTCGTGCTCTTGGTACAACACATGCCCCAACCCTTGCAAGCTAGCATCAGTGTGCAGGACGAAGGTTTTCTTGGATCGGCATAGGCCAGCACTGGAGCATGGGTAAGTTGATATATGATCTCATGAAAAGCAGTCTCACAATCAGGAGTCCAGCGGCCCCAAATACTTCACTTGGATGAAAATACACTCTTTCAGTCTTGAGGGACGCTGACTTTTGGTATTTTTGTGGGTTGGGGATACCCTGAGTAAGGTTAAGTAAAGGCGGATCACTCTTGAATAGTCCTTGATGAAGCGCCGATAATAACCACAGAATCCCAGGAATCTTTGCAGTTCTTTTAGATTTTGGGCTGTGGCCAGGTGGTCAAGGCCTCAACTTTACTTGGGTCGGTCTCTATTCCCTCGGTGGATACTATGTGTCCCACATACTTTACTGATGTTTGAAAGAATTGACACTTATCAATGGACAGTTTAAGGCCAAAGTCCTCCAGTCGGTCCAATACCTTAAATAATCTGCTTTCATGTTCCTCCAGTGAGCTGCCAAACACAATAACATCATCTAGGTATACCAGGCACTCTAGTAAGTTCATGTCCCCCACTGCACGCTCCATCAATCGTTGAAAAGTGGCTGGGGCACCTGAAATCCCTTGAGGCATCCTCATGAATTCATAGAAGCCAAGCGGACAGATAAAGGCAGTCTTCTCACGGTCCTCTGGGGCCATCGGGATCTGGTAGTACCCACTGCGGAGATCCAGCACAGAGAACCACTTGCTCCCGTTTAGGCAGTCCAAAGCATCCTGAATGCGGGGCATTGTGTACTGATCAGGGATAGTCCGCCGGTTTAAGGTGCGATAATCCACACACATCCTTACTGTTCCATTCTTTTTCCTCACTACCACAATGGGGGAAGCATAAGGGCTTCTGGATTCTTGTATTACACCAGCAGCTAACATCTCTTGCAGATGCCGTCTCACATCATCTATGTCAGCAGGTGCCAGGCGTCGAGACCTCTCACGAAATGGTCTTTCGTCATGCAGCGGATATTGTGCTCAGCTCCTGCACGCATCCTACATCCCATTCCTTTAAAGAAAACACCTGGTCTCTCTGGGCAAGCTTCTCACTGATCCTCCTTTCCATTCAGCTGGCAGCGGAGTCGCCGAAATCAAACAAGTCAGGCGTTACTCTGTCATTCTTCCTTGAACTCTTGCTGCTGGGTAGCACTGCAGTGTCTGCACAATGCACATTAGCCAGGATGCAACCTCTGTTTACTCGAATGTCTCTTTCAGACACATTATGAACTTGGACCATTACCCTTCTGGCATAAGCATGGGCTCTAGCGGGCAAAATACTAGGCTTGACCAGCAGTCCCTCTGGCAATTTTCCATCGCCTGGTGCATCCAACATTAATATTTTATTCTTAACATCCTTTCTGATACGGACCTCTCCTGTAAGGTACACTGGGCATTTGGCGCCAGGATCAGAGACTCAGGATCCTTCTTCCATACAATTCCGACCGGTTCCTCTGGTTCTGTTTTTCAGCATCTCTCTGTGCCTCATAGGCCTTCTTAATTAAAGCCGGAACTCTAAAGCTCTACTAGTCTTTGACCCCTGTTTTCCATAACACAACTGTGCCAGCCTTCCGAACATATGAGCATTTGTTCCAATCAACAAGGGACACCATCATACAGTCCAGTGGGGGACACACTAAGGCTAGGGTCTCTACTTGTTCGGCCACTCCAGCCACGGAGGTGGGGAAAGACAGCCAAATTCGATATACCCGAATAGGGTAGGCCTTCTCACTTAACCCCCATACATGCAGTCCTTCTAATGGTTGTAAGGGTACGCCTGACAAATGCTTCTGATACCAATCCTGGAACATAATTGTCACTTGGGAGCCACTGTCTAATACAGCTCTTGTAGACACTCCATTCACCTTTACAGTGGTCTCCATGGAGGACCCACTATTCTGGACCAGTCTGGAGAGGCGGTAGTGGGGCCTGGGCAACTGACCTTGCCACAAAAGGACGTGAATTAGCATTTTGGTGCCTCACTGGGATCATGTCGTGCACCTCTTAACCACTGATTTCTTCTCCAAGCTCTCTTGTAGCCTATAGCAACTTTGTCAGTGTCTTTTGGGGACTGGCATTCCTTTTCATGTGCCCATCTTTCCCACAATTATAGCAAAACATACTTTCTGGAGTTTGGACTGGCGAGGCGCCACACTGGGAGCCAGGCGGTATTACTAACTGGAAACCTGGGTGCCATCTCTGTCTGCGCGTGATAAGCATTTGGAGACATCTCGTCAGTTTCTCCACTTCCATGGTCAAGGAATTGAGTTTGGAGCTGTTATCAGCAGGAGATACATGGGTGGGTACCCCACCCCACAGCAGATGCAGTCGGATATAGGTCAGGGCCCTTGACTTGCAGGCGTGGCTCATAAGGACTGTTTTTGAATTCCCGGATCTCTCTCAACAGTTCGCCCCATTGTGGCATATCTTTTTCCTTGTCAGAGCACTCATTGACTGTCAACCTCTGCCCTGAACTTCACTTGATGGGTCACCTCAGTCACTCGGGTCGTAGCCACAGCTGTTGGTGCAGGTACCTCCCGAGGTCGCCTTTTCTCAACTCCTCAGATTTCTCTCATTAACTCATCATAGGAGGGTGGGATTCCAGTCGATTGCCAGGCGTAACTGAAGCAACAGCAGTTCTGAGAAGGGGCAGACTTAAGGATTCTGTCCAGTCTGGTTCGGTCCAGTTCAATCGCTGGCAAACTACCTTTCTGAGGCATTCTTGCAACAATTTTTCCAGCCGAGAGATACACGACAACAACTCCCTTGGTACTGTTGTGCATTTCTTACTCTCCACCATAGGTCCTCATCAGAATCTGGGCTCCCATACACATTCTCCAAGGCCTCAAGATAGGCCTGTGCAGTCGCTTCAGGGTTACTGGCCGCTTAGCACGGATGGTAGCCAGGGCAGGACCTCGAGGCTCTCACTAACCCTCTTCGCCTGCCTTCGAGTATTGCCATTCTAGCACTTGGGGGCAACATAGTCTATCCAGGTCTCCCAGTCATCCTCCTTGGGGGTGGGAGGTGCCAGAGAAGATCCTCAACCCTCGGAAGAGTCGTGACTAATGGCAGGTGCAGAAATAGAGTCTGCATTGGTTCAGCCACCATTACGGGCACTGGAGCAGGAGAGGGTGTTGGGGAGGAACACCCAGGTGGCAAGAATAGTTTCTTCAAGTCCTCCACAGTTTTCCCTCTCCAGCAACCATTCAGCAAATTTCTCCTCAAAAGTTTCAGATAGTGGTGGGGCTGATTCCCCGGTCTTTACTGTCCTTAGTTATCACTCTCAAGCAGTGAGGGCTCCCTCTGGGGTAATGGTCTGTGGCACTTTGGAGCTATCTATGGGATCCTTAACTCTACTAGGGCCAGGAAAGTGTGGGTGAGCAGATTGGCAACGACCCACCACCACAGGGTTTTGTAAACCTTCCACCTTGGAAAGTACTCCCTGCACAGTGTCCGTATTGATACCCAGGGGATGTCCAGGATAAGCATAGCATTTTGGGGGTCGATCTCTCCCAGTACACCACTCCACCAGCCGGTGCACAGCCACTTCTGTCGGGTACCCATTTTTTCTTAACAGTGGTTCGGAATATGGCCACTAGAGGACACAATCCCAGCGGTGAGCCTCCAAGATGTAACCCCTAGATGGCGCTATCCCAGGGCTACTACCCCTGCCTGATTTGCCACTAACAGGTTGAGGGCCTGGATCCAATGGCGGGTGCCTCCACCCAGAGGTCAGGGTTTGCAATAGTTAAACTAACTTGGTCACAGCCCTCTGGGACACTGCAACCCCTTTCTTCCCACTAGTGGCCCACACAATATATCAAATTACCTTCACAGTATACACTTACCCCCAGGACTGGTTCCGGCACTGGGACCTCCTGTGAAATGAGATACAGTGCAACAATCACAGTACAGTACTTTAACATAGAACAAATACCTCAGGCAGTATAACTTTGCTGAAACAAGCAGCTCTGATTTATTTAGGGGATATAACAAGGACAGGGAAATCAGGTTAATTAGCTTATCACTCTAATAATCTACCTATGGCTCTGTGCACAGGCCTATCCCTATCAGTTACTGTCCTGGGTACCCAAGCCCTAGTGGCTAGTCCAAACCGTGGCAGCTGGTAGGGGCCTTTCACACAGAGAAAAGGAAAATTAAACAGTCAGCAGTACAGTAATTCCATTTGGATTTAATGTGGCAATTCAACAGGGAGCGACCCTGAATTAGTACTCACGACCTCAAATAAGATAGGGTCCTTCAATGTCAGCAGGGCTCACTTGAGGTACACAAACCTCTTCACATTTATATAAAGAAAGCACTATACCAGGCAGGCTGCATCTGTATCGATCGCAATTACTGCACAATACCGGGAGAACACACAGCAGATTCAGTTCCTGACAGACCGAGTGCAATTTTCAACAATTCTTCCAGTCTTCTACAGGGTGAGCCTGGTTTCTACTCTTCAGAGATCCTTTGATTCTTTCACAGGACGGATTCAGTCCTAACAAGCTGCAGACCGGAACTCTGGGCCTTACACGTTTTTGACTAAAACTGCACACTGAAAAGCACAGGGCTCCTTCCTTCTTCACTGCCAAAGCTCAACTGAAACTCCAACCGACAAAACCGGGCTCTTCCTTTGAGTTCCTCCCAGTTCTTGACTGGATTGGCTGTCACTCACAATAGACTGCTGCTGTTGGTCCAAAAGGCACTGAAGTCTAAACTACATCTCCCAGAGTCACTGCCCATACAATCCTCTTGTGGCTGGCTCAGATTATGAGTCCAAGGCACCATTTAGAAACTAGCTTACCCACACTGATTGGTCCAGTTCAGCAGTTCAAAACTAGAATGGGGAACTAGCAGACACAGTTCTGACTGCAAAGAGCAGGTTAGACAAACTGTAATTTTATTATTACTCTAAATAATTTCTGGCAAACAGTTACATCTTTCAGATAGGTTCCCTTTGCACTCCTAGTGACTGCAAAATGAAGTGAATTGGCAGCAGCTCGAGTGGTACCAGAGAAGCACACAGTCCCCCCATACAAACTAATTATGTCTGCAAGCAGACAGCTCTTAAAGAGACAGTACCAGAGGCTCTAAAAACACTCACTGATAAATGGCTTAAATGCCAAACACCATTCAGGCTTGGAGCATTCAAGCAAGCTCCTGGAAGTCTTTTGGGAACCCCCATTTGCAGGGGGGTTACACTTGATTTGATGACGTCTCTCAGTAATGGGCAATATGATCTGGCACACAGCCGCTTCTCATGAGAGTGTCCCATCCTGCATGCAAACAGTGCCAGAACATATACAGGGCTCCTAATTCCTTACTACCTGACTGCACTGCATAGTTCATTTCTAGGGCCATCAGAAATGAATGGCAATGAAAGGGACGGCCTGCAGCTTGAATGAATGAATGTTGATAATTGGTATGCTAATTTAAGAATTTATATGGTCTGTATTGTATTATTTATGTATTGCTGTTTTTGTCTCATTGTTAACTAGCTGTACTGCTTTATGTGTCAGGATGTTCTTGTGAATGAGTCTTTCAAGACTCAGTGAACATATCCTATTAGCAACTTTTAATATCTGAATAAGTATATAAATACATACATATATTAATTAATTGTAATTTTAATTTGACACTATATGGCAGGATCTATAACAGTAACCTAGCCCATACTGATACATAAACAGTTATTATATTATTTTCTTTGTGACCTTCCCTTTTCATGGTCTGGTCGGGAGACTCAGTGCCTGAAGCTTCTGAAGAGACACCGTAATTATTACAACATTTCACATTAACCGAAATAAGGTTGATAAAGCAGCTCACCAGTTCTCTTGAGTTTGTCCTCCCTTCCTCAGTCCCTGGCTCTCTTCTCCTTCAGGGCCCTCAGCCCTGCTGCCCACTGGGGTAACCCCCTCACTGCTGTTCATGGTTTCAGTGCTCCCTGGGTCCTCCACCATCCCAAGGTCCAGAGTATCCAATCTGGAGGTGCCTCACCTCCCCAGCGATTGTCAGCAGAGGAAGAGCCTAGGTTCCTGGGACGCTGGCTGGAGAACCGTAGCAGTGAGCTGAAGTTTTGGAAGATGGGCGGGGGGGGGGACAGGAACCATCATTCGGTGTGCCAGGACCTGGCAGTCTTTTCCTGGTTCTGGTGCGTGGATTGTTAAGGTCTAAAATAATACTCACATCAATGATGGGGGTCCAAATGTTGCTGCGAGTATTTCTTCAGACCCTGAAGCTCCATGTAGTCAATAACATTAGTATTTTATTACTCAGTCTCTGCTGTTTCACCCACAGCAGTAGTGGGATCTACACTACTAAATAGGCTGTAATACTTATGAAGCCTTGCGTGCACTGAGTCGGGACCTATATTCTGGGTTCGGCATTGAAAATTGGTAATGGATTTAAAGCTCACCTATTGTAGCTTTGGACTCCTGGCGCTGCCTAGCAGGGTATTCAGAAGCTGCTGTACATTCAGATCTCTCAGTACATGGCTCAAATACTTTGTTCTGCTTCAGAAACCTTATCTCTGCCTGACTGTGCCACTGTCCCATTATCTCGACCTGTAATATACTAGTATGCAGTATGGAGGCTGTTCTGGGAGTGAGACACAAAGCTATTCTTTAGATATTTTCTGGCCAGGATAGCAGATGGTATAGTGTCTTGCATAAGCTCCAAGCTGAAGCTTGCTGTAATTTCAAGCCAGACTCCGAAACTTTGGTAAGTGTTTCTAATGACAATTCATTAGTGTTGGGCAAAATTAGAAACATTCGTTTTATGCACTTTTCATGAAACTGTACCAGTTTCATATAATTTTGCATAATTTTGAAAATCAAAACAATGTGTTTAAAATAGGTAATTTTGGTTGAAATAGCACCTTTTTTGAAAATCACTTTTTAAAAAATGTGCAATTTGGGGAAAATCACACTATTCACTGAAATTGCACATTTTTAAGAACTCACAGTTTTAAAAATGCACAATTTGGGGGGAAATGCATTATTTGAATAAAAAAAGCATTGGGTAAAAAGTATGCCTAATTTTGGCGCAATTTTGTGAAAACTGCATGAATGCTAAATCACTAATTTCACGCGATTTTGCAAGCATAAGTTTTGTCCGGCACCATCCCTCAGTCTGGCAACTTATTAACACATGGATTCTCATATCACTCAACTTACATCTGTTACATAGGAGTAGTCATAGAAACACAGAAACATATCAAATCAATCAATCAAATGTCATTTTGTATAGCGCGCTTCTCATTTTGAATCAGTGCGCTGTACAATAAGACAGCATTAAATATCAATAAAAAACAAGTAGTACAGCTTCATACAAACAAATCCAATTAAAAATCTTCAAACGCTTGATCAAATAAAAAGGACTTCAGCTCCCTTTAAAAGATTTCAATAGATGCACTGTCACGTAGTGAACGAGGGAAGGAATCCCAGAGAACTGGGGCTGCAAAAGAAAAGGTGCGTGCCCCTGAAGATTT
This sequence comes from Neoceratodus forsteri, assembly GCA_016271365.2. NCBI lineage: Eukaryota > Metazoa > Chordata > Ceratodontiformes > Ceratodontidae > Neoceratodus > Neoceratodus forsteri. The sequence goes on along the minus strand of CM028138.1, from coordinate 66,349,828 downwards.
TAAGTGAATCTTTGGAGCCTCCAATAGGCCCTTATCACTGGAGCATAGGGGTGAATGGGGTGGTAGGGAATCAGGAGGTCTTGCAAGTAACTGGGTCCCTGGATATGCAGGGCTCTATAGATCAGCAAACTGACCTTGAAGATGATCCACCACCTAACTGGTAGCCAGTGCAGAAAGCACAACACAGGTGTAATGTGACATGATCTGGGTAGACTGGTCAATAGCCTGGCTGCTGCATTCTACAGCAGCTGCAAGCGGCACAGATCCACCCCCACCAGCCTTAGGTATAGGACATCACGGTAATCGAATTGCGAGGTCACAAAGGTGTGAACCAATGCTGGCAGATCTGCCGGGGGAATCAGGTGTTTCACCATGGCGATATTTCTAAGTTGGTAAAAAGAAGTCTTGACCACGGCTGACACCTGAGATTTTAGCGTCAGCCCACAGTCAAGAACCTTGCCAGGGTTCCTCTCCTGATCAGAGGTAAGCAACTGTGAATCCCCAAGCCTTAGCCCTGAGACTCGACCAGATTGCTCTCCCAACCTCTGGCAACCAGGTTCCAACATTAGAACCTCTGTCTTATCTGGGTTCAACTTCAGCCAGTTCGCCCTCATCCAGTCCTGAATTTCATCCAGGCAGTTGGAATGCCATAGAAGTTGTTGGCAGATAAGGACCACTTGGCCCAAAGTCTAGTCTGCCCTAGTCTGTTGAGAAAATAAACACAAAAGGCTCTATAGTCAGACATCATTCTAAGATACTAAGCTATTGAGAGAAGCCGCGACTGTATTTATGATGCATCGCATCACACAGCTCAGGGAAAATACCCCTAAAAATCCAAGAATCAATCTGTTTATTATCTTCTGATGCATCTGTCAAAACACAGGAAGATTTGGGGTTACTATATAAAAATGACAAGTTTATATCATGTGATTAGAACTTTCTGGAATCCCGTTTTCATAACAAAAATGGTACAATTAGAAACACAGAAACTTCGACATTGTCAGTAGAAAATAACCACTTGCTCCACCCAGTCTGCTCAGATGCCCCCTGCTTATTCTGTTTCCACAGACACTATCTCATCACTAGCAACCCTCCTCCATCCCTGCCGATTTACCAGTATTCCCCTATGCCTATCCCATTCATGCTTGAAGCCCTCCCACTGTTTTTGTTCCCACTACCTCTACTGGCAGACTATTGCCGGCATCCACCACTCTTTTCAGTAAAGTAGTACTTCCACACATCCCTCCTAAACTTCTCCATGTCAGCTTCATCAACTTCATCACATGCCCTATTTTTCTTGTGCACTTCCTCTTTTGAAACAGACCCTCCTCCTGTACCCTGTTCACCCCCCCCCCATGAGGTACTTGTAGGTCTCTGTCATGCGTCCTTTCTCTTCTCTCCTCCAGGGTGTACATGTTGAAATCCCTCAGTCGCTCCTCGTAGGGCTTCTCATGCTTAATGACTGTCAGTACCCCTCCCCCATTTTATACTCAGCAGCATCCACCCTATTATAGATTTTGGTGTCATCTGCAGAAAGGCATACCTTCTGTTCCAACTCTTCTGCAATGCCACTTATGAAGACATTAATGAGGACTGGTCCCAGTTCTGAGTCCTGTGGCTCCCTGCTGGTCACATTCCCTTTGTTACAATGAGTGCCATTTATCACCACCCTTTGTCACCTATCAATTAAGCATTTTTTCACTCAGTTTACCACTTTTTAGCCCACTCCTAGTCTGTTCAGTTTTTTTAAGCAGTCTTCTATGTGGTACAGTGTTAAAGGTCTTGCTGCAGTCTAAGTACGCCATGTCCACTGCCCCTCCTTGATCTATTTCCTTGTTCAACCAGTCGAAGAAATCGATCAGATTCATCTGGCATGACCTTCCCCTGTGAATCCATGCTGCATTTGATCTTGTAACCCACTGGATTCAAGATATTCCATTAGCCTGTCTTTTAGCAGGACTTCCATTCATTTTGCTACCACTGATGTGAGGTCTACACTTGCTAGCCTCCTTCCTCTTGCTGCTTTTATGCAGTGGGACCAGGACAGCTCTCATCCGGTCCTGTGGAACCACTCCCGTTTCCAGTGAGTTGTTGAATAAGGCCATCAGGGGTGCAGCAAGCAACTCCCTGAGTTCCCTTATCACCCTTGGGTGTATCCCATCTGGTCCCATGGCCTTGTTCACTTTCAGATTTGCTAGTCCCTTCAGGACTCTTTCCTTTGTAAATTGACTTGTGTCCACCTCCACCCCCCAATGTTCCTGCTTCTCCTTGCTGGTCTACCCCCCCTCCACTGTGAAGAGTGAGCAGAAGTACCTGTTAAGGATGTCTGCTTTTCCTGATCCTCTTCAGCAGTCACCCTTTGTCTTTCTTCTTATCCCCACTATCCCTCCCCTTGCCTTCTTCTTCTCATATATGTACCTGATGCAAGTCTTGTCCCTTTGTACTACCCCTTTGGCTATTCTTTCATCTCTTTGCACCTTTGCTCACCTCACTTGTCTCCCTGCTTCTCTCTATTTAACCTGGTATTCCTCCCTGTCCTCCTTCCTCTGTGTTTCTTTGTACCTCCTGGATGCCACCCTTTTTTCTTTACTTTCATGGCCCCTTTCCTAGAGTACCATACCAGTCTTTCTTTCCTCCGGCTTTTGTCCACTTCCTTCTTGCAGAGGCTGGCTGCCTTCACCATGTCTTCCCTTACTTTTCTGAACTGTTACTCTACTCCTCCCCAACAAGTCACCCCTGCTACGTTGCTTCTAAGGCAGTCCCCCATTTCTTTAAAATCTGCCCTCCTAAAGTCCAGGACACTTGTCCTTGTGTGATTTTCCATTGCACCTGTCTTAAGGCTGAACTGCACTGTACAGTGATCACTGGTCCCCAGAGGACTACCCACAGTGATGTCTGCAACACTGTCTCTGTTAGGAAGAAAAAGGACCAGTATTGCCCTGTCCACAGTGGGTTGAGTGACTAGATACCTAAGAAACACTGCCTGCAGGGAGTCAAGGATTGCCCTACTTCTAGCCGAAGCTGTGGCTGGAAGGCTTCAATCCACATCTGGTAGACTGAAGTCCCCAACCAGCAGCACATCACCCTTATTTGTCATCCTACTTATGGTTTTCCCTGGTGCTTTATCGAAATCTTCCTTCTGCCCTGGAGGACTCTATATCATGCTAGTGTGAATACTGGCCCTAGCTCCTGTCTCCAGGGTGACCCACAGCACACCAAGCCCTTCCTTCTCCTCTAGGTTCCCTTGCATTGCCATAGCCCTGGTACCCTCCCTCACATATAGAACAACCCCTCCTCCCCTCCCTCTCTTCTGCACTGAAAGTATGCTGGTATGGTCATGTCCCCATCATGATTTTCAGTGCAACATGACTCAGTTATGACCATCAGGTCCAGGTCCACCTCCATCACGATGGTTCCCAGGTCCGGAATTTTATTTTCTATGCTCCACTGTTATTTGTTTTGCTTCTATATGAACTGAGAATATGATTTTTTTTTAAAGTCCTAAAAATTTTTTTAAGTCTTTCTGTCAACACACTGTAAGTGCATGATTACTACAGTGAGGTAGTATATTTAAGCAATATACCCCTCCAGGGTGTGGGTATACGTGAGGATTTACCACGGCTGGTGTGGTTTGGTCAAGAGATGCAGCCGAGTGACTGAACCACACCAGTCATGGTAAGCCCACCAGTGTACCCACACCCTAGATGGGTATATTACTATTATACAATGGTTCATTTTATTTTTGTTAAAAAAAAAAGTGTTTCTTTTTTATTTGCAATCATTTTCATGGCATTTAGTTCTCCGCCACATCAAATAGTTCTCTATGTTGCTAGGCAGACACTGCTGGTAGGGAGACAAAGCTCAGGTGTTGGGGGATGTTGGCAGAGTGTGTGTGAGGGGGGAAGATGCAAAACAATGCGGCGCCGAAGCGATTCACGTTTTTTTGTGGTAAAAAATAGTTGTTTACACAGTTACAGAGTGGGAGTTAGAAGAACGCGGTTTAGCGGTCTTGTGTTTTCGGTGACTCCCATTGAGAGTTTCATGCGGTGACTGGCAGTGGCTTTGCGAATGCTGAGTGCGACATGGTTGGAGTGATTTCAAATGTGGGTTCTGCTGCGGCTGACTGGCGGCTGGCACCTTTTCCAGTGGGTACACTGGAGGATTTACAATGCTGAAAAGGTGCCAGCCAGCCAGCCAATCAAAATGCAGGATTCTGTGATTTTTTTTTTGTGTGCCCATTGTATAATTACACTTTAACACACTTTATCAATTAATGAAACTACTTTTTCTGTCAACATATTAGCTATGCATTATTAGTATATCGCTATAGTAAAACTGCATTTTCGGTATATTGGTACATTGAATCTGTATCGATATAATGCATACATGCTGACCTGACCCCAAGCTCTCATAAAAAAATTAAGTTTGTAGCCTCAAAGTAGGCCATTTCTAAAAATAACGGTCTAGATTTTCATAAGTCGACAAATGCACAATTCTTGATTTTCAGCTCTGCCTGTGCTACAGGCAGACAACTCATATGTGTAGTTGCCTGCCCTAGGAGCCTTTTTAGTTGTAATTAACCATTTTTGGTCCATTTGTTTTAAAAATATGCCCCTCGTAAAACCCAGCTCGCCACTTCCGTGTACCAGCCAGGCGATCACCGAGCGCAGCAGCCCCACCCCCGAATACAGCATAATTATGGTGCAAGGTCAGGAACGGGGCTGCAACGCTGTCTATGGAGCATGTATTGGAATAAGCGGGGGCTTGCTAAGTCACTAAGATTATCTTTGCTGGCATGGTTACATGTATGGGTATATATATATATATATATATATATATGTATATTTAGTATTAGCCCCATACATGTAACCATGCCAGCAAAGATAATCTTAGTATTTAGCAAGTCCCCCTTATTCATAATTATGCTGTTTTCTAGGGGTGGGCTGCAGCGCTCAGCAATCACCCAGCTGGTACATGGAAGTGGCGAGCCAGGTTTCACGGGGACATTTTTAAAAACAAATGGACCAAAAAATGGTTACAGCTGTGTTGCTCCTAGGGCAGGCAACCACATGGTGTAAAATTGCCTGCACTGATCATGTCAGCTGCTCTTTAATGCTACAAAAGCAGGGAAATGTGGCGTAAGGATTTCCAGTCCTAACTCCCCACACCCAGACCCCCAAACAGCAAAAGGAAAAAAAACAATAGGGGTTTGGGTACTGGAGTCTTGGTGAATCAGTGGTGGGGACTTTCTTGGGGTTGTCAACCCTAATGCTTACCTCCTCAGCCCATAGCCTCCAATCTGAAACACAAGGTACAGCTCCAAGTCAATGCCTCATAGTGGTACACTCTTCAAAGGTAGAGAAATATGTCTTGCCACATGTTGCCAACACAATTTGTTATAGTTTTCTTCACACAGGGCCCTGCAGACCCCACATGAAGAAAGCAGGTCGTGTGAGATGTTGTTTGCTCAGAAAGTGGGATGAGCATTAGCTGCTGACAACCCAAAAGAAGACCCCACAAATGATTTGCCAAGACTCTGGAGACCCAAAACCTTAATGTTTTTTCTTTTGCTGCTTGGGGGGTTGGGAGTTAGGGTTGGAAACCCTAACACCACATTTCCCTACTTTTGCAGCATTAAATTACCCTAACTGGTGTATTAACAAAGTTTTTTGTGAAGAATTTCCTTTCTTTTCAAGATAGCAGAATTGTGTCCTCATGGGACCTGCATGAACAGGTGCAGATGTGCAGAGCCCTTTGGGCCCTGTGCCATGGGAAGATACTGTCTGCCTGCAGAAGTGCAGGGCCTGGCACATTCACTCTTTACAGTAAGTAAGTTATAGTATATTGGGCAAAATCAGTGGACAGGCAACCTGGGGGGAAGGGGAACAGTACCTTCCAAGATCTGGAGAGTGCAGTTTTAGGAAAAATTGGGTGTTTTGCTGAGTTTTTTTGTTGTCACCTGCAATCCAGAAGATTTGGAATTTTGGTCTGAAATTTTTAGGGTAGAAAAGACTTGCCCCAGAATGACACCTTTCATTAGTTTAGTGAAAAAAAATGTTAATCTGTTCCCAAGTTATAAGGATTGAAATGTTGGTTCTGAGAATAATCAGTAGGGTATCACATGCTTATCTAAAACAGCCTATTGAGCATGCTCAGAACCAACATTTTTTATTTTATTTATTTGAAAAAGTTTGACCAGGAAAAGCAACATGAGCTACAAATAGCTTGTTTCCAGATGCGTCCTGGAGGAAGGGGAACAAGGATACAGTGTTGATACAGAAATAAACAGACACTGTGCATACAATACTGATTGTACAAAAGGCAAAAATACAGACATAATGTGAGATATTCAGGCAGTAGTTCCAGTCTTATAAAACTATATACACTATATTCATTCATCCAAAGTACACATAGATGTTTATTTTCATTTACAATAGCACAGGCAAATATCATTGCCTAGTTACAAATAAATAAAACACAAGGGAAAGTGGGAAGGTACCACTCCAGGATGCAAACCCCGAAAGGGATAGGTGGGAAAAATATGGGGTTAGGACTGGGAGTAGCAAGAGAAGCACTTAAGAGAGAAACATAGTAGAGGATAAGTGGGGCAAGGAAAATGTGGTGAGCAAGGGGGAATCAAAAACTGGGATAGGGTATAGTCAGGGGTGTTGGCAGGCATATGCACTGTACTCAACAGCGTACAATAAAATCAGGCAGGGGCAACAAAAAGAGGAAAGCAAGGACATTGTGAGTCACATTGTATCTGTGTCGCACTGAGCCCTTTTGCCTTTGTTGTTCACTATGGGGCACTGATGCCACCAGCCAAATACACAAACAAGAACAGCCACCAGGAAGGCAGAAAAACAAAGGAAGGAGGATTATAGGAAGAAACTGATTACTTGAAATCAGACATGGTAAGTGGGGGTGGGACCTATTGTTGGTGTGGTGTGGAAGCGCATATTTTGGTTTATGCTTACGTAATGGGGGGGCACCAGTGCATCAGTTTTGAGTACAAGTTTAAAATTCCTGGCTACATCCCTGGGTATAGTAAAGAGTACTTGGTGCTGGGGAAAAAGAAGGGGGTGGTGTGGAGGCAGGTGGGGATCCTTGCAACCTGAGAACAGATAAATATTTGTTCACCAAACCAGGGAAAGGCATAATTCCAGGACAAGCCCTTTCTATCCTGAAAATTTCAGACCAAAAATTCTAAACATTCTGGGCTGTAGGTGATGACAAAAAAAAGTTTCCTAAAAATGCACTCTCTGGAACTTGGAACCTACACATCTGACTAGAACAAAACTTGGCAATACAAGAGATCCCCCCCCCCCCAGACTGGACATGCAAAATGTCATGTATTTCCCTTGAACAGAGATAACACTCTGTTATTTACTGAGAGTGTGTGCTGCTAAAATATACCTTGATTGAACTTGAGTGTGTTTTGGACGGTGTGTAGTTAAACTAGTACTCTGTGCCTATTTTGTACATCAGTAAAGGTGGGAGCACTTCCTGGTTGGAGTGGCCAGAGGCAGTGTGGGATACAAGAGGACCTTAAGAGTTCTGCCCTCCACTGTAACATCTTCCCACATTGATTCCTTTGAAGCTACTTGCAGGGGAAAACACTCTCCACTCATTTTGGCTGATTTAAGGGCTTCAGACTAGTTTTTTAACATTATTTCAGACTATTGTGCACTAGCGCGAAACCGGAAGTTGCGCGGTGACGCACTTCCGGTTCAGCGAGATAAAACAACCACAATGGCGAGCGGGCAGCAGATAACACTCTGCTATTTACTGAGAGTGTGTGCTGCTAAAATATACCTTGATTGAACTTGAATGTGTTTTAAACGGTGTGTAATTAAACTAGTACTCTGTGCCTATTTTGTACATCAGTAAAGGTGGGAGCACTTACTGGTTGGAGTAGCCAGAGGCAGTGTGGGATACAGGAGGACCTTAAGAGTTCTGCCCTCCACTGTAACATCGTCCCACATTGATTCCTTTGAAGCTACTTGCAGGGGAAAACACTCTCCACTCATTTTGGCTGATTTAAGGGCTTCAGACTAGTTTTTTAACATTATTTCAGACTATTGTGCACTAGCGCGAAACCGGAAGTTGCGCGGTGATGCACTTCCGGTTCAGCTGGATATAACAACCGCGTTGGCAAGCGTGCACGGGAGCATGCTGGGTCACAAGAGAGACATCAAGCTATAGCCGTGGTCTATCGTGTGTCCATCGGGGACTTCGGATGACGGTTTAACAATATTCTGATTGGTCTCACTTATAAGGGAAGCCTAAGGTACTGCGTCTGTTGTTTTAATTATTATCTAGTGTCTGAACCACCGGTAACACAAATGAAAAGAGCCAATAAATATTGTAGTTCCTGTCAGATGTATGCAATTGGCAAACAGTGTGCCAATTACACCTGTGACAGGTGCATACTGGTAAAATCTTTACAGGAGGAGGTTCTCGACTTCTTAATAAAGTGGAGACAACCCTGATACTACCCAGCATGTAGTTGACCCAGAAATAGAAGCGCTAGAGGAGCATATTGATCATATGTCCCTCTTGTTAGATGCTAACAACTTAACTTCACCCCACGGCAATGTATCTCAGGCTGCATTAAAAATAAACTCTCCATGCCATGAAGCACATGAGACTGCTTTAACCCCCAGAGTACATCAATATTAGACACCATACATAACGAAGTACATAAGATTGCTTCAACCCCTGAGTGTTCGCACTTCCCTTCAGAAATATCATCATTTCCTGATGTTACTACCTGGTCCACTATTCCACCTTCAAAATTTAATAAAAGAACTGATTTACAGTCACAAGGGATTAACATCTCTCCTTTAGTGGCATTGCATAACTCTTATGAGCCATTAACCTCTCTTCCAGCTGAAGACATCAGCTGCAACCAGAGGCAGGAACCAATAAACACTCAGGTTGATACCCCTCCCCCACCGCATAATGATGCTCCCACACAGGTTTTTGTATTGGGTGATTCTATGGTAAAATTCATAGATCGGATTGTATGTAACCCTGATAAAGTAAACAGGACTTGCTCAAATTATAGAGGACCTAGGGTCTCAGAGATAACCGCTATGACTAAAACTATCTTACAAGCTGCAGGTAACAATCCGTTAGTTATTATTCATGCTGGGACTAATGATATCACCAAAATTCCTCTACAACAACTGAAACAAGACATAGTTGCTATCTGTAACCTATTAAATGAAAGGGGATGTAAAATCGGCATATCTGAAATTCTCCCAGTACCCCGAGCCTCACATTTTATTCAAACAAAAATTAAAACATTAAATGAATGGCTCTGGAAATGGTGTCTTAGGCAAGATATAGCCTGTCTTACACATTGGGAGGAATTTAATGACAACCCTTCCCTCTTCTGCTGGGATGGTTTGCACCTCAGCCGAAGAGGCAGTTCTCTTCTTGGTCACCAGTTTTCAGCATTCATTAATAGACATTTAAACTAAAACCTAAGGGGGAGATCAGGCCCAAGGAGCCATCTCTTAATACTATATACAAGCTGAATGTCTTATCCTTTAATGCCAGAGCACTGAATAAAACAAAAATGGCAGAATTAGAGACGATGATCCATGAATCTAACATTGGACTAATTGCCATTACTGAAACTTGAGGAAATTCAGATAAAGAATGGATAATGAACATCCCAGGGTTTAAACTCTACTATAAAAGCAGATCCAACGAAAAAAAAGGTGGAGGAGTGAGTCTCTATGTGACTGATAATATTCCATCTTTCGAATCCCCCTTACCTACATTAACAGAGAGTATCTGGGTTTATTTACAACCGAGAGGACACCCCAGATTTTGGTAGGCAACTGCTACCGCCTCCTCTTCTGACATTGCATATCTTAACCAATTATCTTCAGAAATCACTTCAATGGCTTGATAAGGGACTAGTAATTATTTTGGGGACTTTAATCTCCCAACAATAAATTGGGATATACTCTCTGGACTCAATCAGTATGATTTACAGTTACTTTCAATTATTACCGATCTTGGTCTTACCCAACAAGTTAGGGAACCCACCTGTGGGAACAACATTCTAGACCTAGTAATGACTAACATGAATGCCTCTATATCTAATTTACAAGTTTTAGACCCTCTGGGCAACAGCGATCATATGAGAATTCAATTCTCCATTCTTTTGACCCATACAAACTCCACAAACAACCAAATGATTAAACAATATGAGAAGGCTAATTTTTCAAGAATCAACGAACATCTTGCAGATATATCATGGGACCCATTATTTTCATCTCTTGATGTTAATGATGCCTGGAGCAGTTTTAAAGAAATAGTACATAGTCTAGAAAAACATTATGTACCAGAAAGAAAGAAATATAATAACAAAGGCAAGGTTCCGGCCTGGTATAACAACAAAATTAAAAAACTTAGTGTTCATAAACGCAAATTATTCAAAAACCTAAAAAAATGCAAACCTGAACAATCAGAAGAAATACTAACCAAGTACAGGAAATCACTTAAGGAATTAAAAACATTAATCATTCTCTCTAAACGGAATCTGGAGTTCAGAATCGCCACACTAGGGATTATAAAAGTCTGCATTCATATTTAAATAATAAAAGGGTGACACAAAAAAATAGGTCCATTAATCATAGATAACATAACTATTCTTTCCGTAAGGCAACTGCATTTGAGTTTAATGAATATTTTTGTTCTGTCTTTGAACAAGATATGGAACCTATAACATCTATCAATACAAAGATACATTCTGGTTATACTATCACTATTTCTGATACCCTTAAACTCCTAAAACTTTGAAGCCAACAACAAGTCCTGGTCCTGATAATATTACTTCCAAGTTTCTTATGGGAACATATATTAATATTGCTGTCCCCTTACCATCATCTTTAATAAATCTCTTAAAGAAGCTAATGTCCCCTAGACTGAAAAGAGCTATTGTTACACCTATCTTTAAAAAGGGTGCACCATAAGGCTGAAAATTATAGACCAATCAGCCTTACCTCCATATCATGTAAATTATTAGAAAAACATATTAAACAGTTAATTGAAGAGGAGATGATGGCACTGAATTTAGTAGATATTTCACAACATGGTTTCAAATCTGGACATTCCTGCACAACTAACTTGTTAGCTTTTTATAACCTAGTCAGCAGTAATCTCGATTTAAATATACCGTGGATGTTATTTTGCTTGACTCACAGGCATGCTCGACAAGGTTTCACATTTCATATTAATAAATAAATTAATAACACTAGGCTTCTCTCACGGTATTGTATCTTGGGTTAATAATTGGCTCTATAATAGAACTCAAATCGTCAGAGTTAATGGGGAATTATCAGAAGAGAAATCAGTGTTAAGTAGTCCCTCAAGGTTCAGTGTTGGGCCCCACATTATTTAGTATTTTCATTAGCGATCTTATTATTTCATCACATAATACCTTATCCAAATTTGCAGGCGATACTAAATTGGGTGGATTTAGTTGATAGCTAAATTAACCAAATTTCCTTATAAACCATCTTAAAAAATTGAATTATGGGCGACAACCAATAAAATGCAGTTCAATGTCCAAATGTTCAGTATTACACTTTGGCAAAAAATCTAAAACAGACATGCCGCCTTAACAATATAAAACTCAGGGATTCCCTTGTTGAAAAGATCTGGGTATACTAGATAACAGATTATCTTTCTCAAATCATTATAACAAGGTAGCAAATCAGGCCAATGCCCTCTTACGCAGGATCAACAATACTTTTACTCTTAAATCTGAGGAATGTATCATGGCTCTATATAAAACCCATGTTAGACCCTATTTTGATTACGGTTCACCATTGTGGAGTCCCTATCTGGCTAAGGACATTTTAAGAATTGAGAAAGTCCAAAAGAGGGCTACTAAGATCATACCTCATCTCTCTCGTTATAATTACGAAACTAGACTGCATAAAACAAAGTTATATTCGCTGGAATTCAGAAGACTAAGGGGAGATCTCCTTCAGCTATTTAAAATTCAAAAATCAGCCACATTGATGAGTTCATGTGGCTTAGTCTTTGCATCTAGAAAAATGGTACCCAGAATACACAACAAACAAATAGAAATCCAGACAACAAGAACAAGCAAAAGGCAACATTTCTTTACCGTTAGAGCCCCGAATATATGGAATTCTTTACCTCAGGAAATTGTGCACTGCACGAATATTAATACGTTTAAAATTAAAATCGATAATTGGCTTGTTGAGAGATTATAATCTACCAATGATCCACACTGTGTGGAGGACATTCTCGATGGGCTTTGGCCTACTTATGTCCTAACTACCAAGTACCAAGTACCAAGTACCAAGTACCAAGTACCAACAGGGACAAAGCTATTAAGGTGCAAAGGCAGGGATTTAACATTAAACAGCCTGCTCAACTTAAAGTGTGCTTTAAATTACCTGTTGGAAGATGCTAGTGGTATTCCATCAAGGAAGACCACAACCTTTTGTCTACTTTGCCTTATTCCATGAACTACTCTGTCAGTGATGTTCATTTAGCCCCAAAACCCCACCTAGTACTTAATCCATTTTATATGTTCCATTCCAGTTGCAACACACGTGGAAAAAAAAAAAAAACAGGCAGCTGGAAGGATATCTGATGCAACCAGTGTGCCTGCCTTACCACCCTCTGTGCCATTCTGAAAGCTTGTTATCGCTACCCTGCATGATGAAGCCACTGATTTATGCAGTCTAGACTCTCCACACTGGTTGGTTTCCTCAAGGTACAGTATACAGGCTGACCCACTCTTTGCTATTCTCACAAACAAGGCAACATACAGCTGTGTTTAGACCTACAGATTGTTGAGCTGACTTGGGTAACAACTGTTTTTTTTCCAACCTCACAAGCCACAAGACAGATGACTTATAGTGAGGTATTAACAGGTCAGACCACAATTACAACCAGAGTTTATTGCCATTAATAGGAATCAGTGCGGATATGGGCACTGCAAATAGACCGTGAGCAAAATAAATGTTAAAATCCTGGTTTATCTAGACACCTAATTGTGTGATCTTGGACAAGTCACTACACTTTCTTGCAGTTCTCCCAGCATTATAGACAGAACAATGTGTAAAGGGGGGGCATGTAAAACAAAGTATTGCTACCGCCCATGGTTTGTGATGACCTCAAAACTCATAAAAGTGATGTTCAAGTTGCACACAAGGTCATTATGAACTAAAGGACGGCTGGTCCCTTTTCTAAATAAAAGAACAGAGTTGACACTGCCTCCCTTATTTTATTTTATATAATAACTATATTTTTTAGCACTGTTTAACAAAGAAAAATAATTGTGTTAAAATCAAATTTATAGACCACAATAAATCTGGAATCCACAACTGGTTCTCAGATTTGGCAGGGAGTGCATTTAATGTGTCATATAAGGAAGCAGGAGAGAGGGGAGGAAAAAGAGAAAATGACAGTGATTACATTTTTTAACATTCCAAACATCTCACTGTATGTAGTATAGGTGTGACACTGCAGCACAGCGTTTAGAGGGATTTGTCCTGCAATATCTGTATATAACAGAAATCGGCAGCTTCCGAAAACAGGTCAGAAGCATACTTAACCAGTTAGTACATGATAATTCCTTGCTCAAACAAAGTTTATAAACTGGAAAGTTATCCAGACCTTTTCTGGTTTCAACTGAGAGTGACACTAACTGAAAGTGGAAAATGCCTACCCAGCCAAAATACGATGTTACATCTCAAATGTTATTACAGGCAAATAAAGCTTTTTGAAACACTAAACATGTATTTCTTAACATTCCAGGCACCCTCATAACTATTACAGATTGAAGGAGCACTTCTGACCAATCAGAGCACTCATTTCTCCTACATTTGGGACATACTTATTCTGTAAAGAGTGTCTTTTGAGTGACTGCCGTAGAAACAAGCATGTTCATGGGAATTTTTTTTTGCATATTTTGTTTATCTCCCTTTCCAACCCAGCCACCCACTCCTTCAGGCAGCCAAGTCTCACCCTCTGCTGCTCCCCCATTCTGCCATCCGCTGCCCTGCCGCTCCCGACTGCCCTGATGTATCCCTTCATCGGTGTGGGCTTCCCGCCCAGAGGAGGCATCGGGGAGGGGAGCTCAAGGCACCCTTTGGTGCCCCCTCACATCTTGATTGGGTGGCAGGCACAACTCGGGGGCTTTCTGGCTTTGCAGCCAGGGAGGCAGGCCACCGTCATCTGGCCAGCATGGGTGGCCATTTTCCTTTGTTTCGTTTCCCCTGCCCCACGCATGCAAACTGCAATGTCCTTCGTTGCCTGTGCATGCGATGTGTGGTCACTCACACCGCAAAGCGCAGGACCGAATCTGGGCATGAGGTGCCACTGAAGGGTGGTACATCCACAACCCCCCCCCCAGGAGGACAGCATCCAAGAGATGCTCTTGAGCCTCCCTCCCAGCCTCCATTCTGGATGCCGGAATTTTATTTTTAAAATATTTATTACCCTCAATCAATGAATGTATTTATAGTTTATGGTTAGCCCTTATTGTGTATAAACATCCATATGGCCTGAAATACCACAGTTCACATGTCATGGAATGTTGTTGTACAACACTTTGGTACAACATTTTAGATTATTACTACCTTGTGCCACCTGCTGTCATCCCTAATGATTTCACATTATTTGCAGTCCTGCAGTCTTACCTGTCAGTACATCACACAAACACTTTTTTCATTTGCTTTAGAATTTAAAAATCCCAGCCTGTACCCCCACTCATAATTTCCCATCCCATCCACGGTGAGAGTTGAGTTCCAAAAACAGAACTACAGTATATATCTTTTGTATATTTCTTAAACAATATGTCAACCTGTGATAATCCTAACTTTCTCACCCCCACTGCTCTGTCAGTGGTACCACTCAGGGCTTTACTGAGATCTCGGATTCACCACCTCCCTCCAATCATATTTTTTCTTTCTTTATTTTCCTAAAATTTGAACTGTTGGAAATTATCGGGATACTCAATATACTGTGATATTTTTACACAAATATCGAAGTAATCATAACTTTACATAGAGGCATCCCTTCTTACTACGTCCTGTTGAAATGACACATGCATGGGCATTACTAGAATGGGTCAGAGACTTCAAAAAAAACTTCATAATCACATTTGAGGAACTTCAAGAACCAATCTTTGCTCAGGAAGACCCCCCCCCAAAAAAAACATAAGGCCATTATGAGACTCAAGCCCATACAACCCCCTCCCTCTACTTTTTTTGCCACATCTGTTTTAGACCTTCATCTGCCCCCCACCCTGGGCAAGGAAAACTTGGGAAGCTGGAGGGGGAACAAGGCCATAGAGAAGAACAGTCGACTGTTCCCCCTTTTGGGTAAAGTAGATATGGTACTTGTGTGGGGGCCATTTTGGCTTTAGAGCAGAGAACCATGGGAATAGTTGAGCAGAGAGTCCACTTCCTCCTTACATCCCATTTTTTGAACAAATTGAAAATTTACAGAATGGCTGAAGGCAAAAGTGTATACAGTTCTTGATTTCGGTTTGTAAATAATAAATAAATACTATTACTATGGAATATGCACATTTAGGGCACATGGCAGTAACATCTTCCCCTCTCTACATGAATAATTTCTGTGCTGGATGATGAACCACTAAACATTGACATAACATTGCAGGTTGCTACACCATCCCCTCTTACGAAAAAATCCACTGACAACTACAGAAGGCAGTCTGAAAGCTGTGACGCTGGTGAATACCAACATGTTATGAATTTGTTTTAATGACTTTGCTTTTATGAACTGTTCACCATTTGCCACTGTTGACATGATAGGTCCCATAAGATGAAAGTCTTGTAAGATGGGATGTCCAGAGAAATAACACACAAGATAGAGAAAAAAAAATACACGGCATAATAAAGGCACAAAATGACTAGCTTAAAAACAATTACAGACATTTAAGTGCTTTGGGTTTTATATAGAGAAGAAAGCAAGCAGGTTTTTAGCTATGCAAGTAACCTATACCTTCTATGACACTGCCCTCTTGGTGGGTGGGTGGGGGGTTGTTTTCCACATAATGTGGTCCACAGTAGTTAAACCTGACTTCCGGAGTCCTTTCCATATCAAAGCTTCTGCTACATCTGCCTGCCTGCACATCTGCTTGGACTAGGCACTCACTCTCCCCTACTGATTTCATCTTCAAGCTGGCCACCTCAAGAGGACCCTCCCCCCCCATATGGCAGGACCCTGGCAGACCAGAAGATAATGGCACTTTCAGTTGTGGACCTGGGAAAGGACAAGGGTACTAGGTCATGGGGGCTGAGTGCTAATGTCATGCACACAGTGCACTGGCATTTTGTCCCCAACAGGTCATTTCACCTCTCATGGTTGACCTGCCTATGCAGGGCCTTACATCTGAAGGGAGGGCAAAGAATGCATAGCACCCACAGCAAGAAGGCCCTCCCCGAAACTCACCACCAGAAGGTGATCACATATGGGCCCCATGTCTCCTGAATAAGAGGGTAATATGCTCAGTCTGTGCCAGTAAACCAGGCTTGGTACAATACTTTTTGAAAGTCTTGAACCTCCTTCCCCTGCAAAGATTTTCAGTGGTCCCCCACAAATATTTAGCAGTCCCAAAGGTTCCAGAAAAGAGAACATCTGTACTAGAAGTTCTGACTAGGCATTAAAATTTAAAAAGTTGGTATAACAAGAATGGCACAAGGGAACTGGATGGCTCAGTGGAGTGGTAATCAGTTAAGGAGCCTTTCACCTCTAGGTCATTGGTTCAAATCTGGCTCGGGTCAGTAGTGGCCGAAAACCATGATCACCTGATGGCTGGTCAGTGGCCAACGTGAAATGAATTGTGGTGGTTTCAATCCAGTTGTCAGTAGGCAGGAGTCCACATCACAAAACCAGTAACACAGTTTGCACTAACTGGAACCACTGTTGGTCATCTCACATAAAAGGCCAAGGACCATTCAAATGGGTATGGAGTTCAAACTGCCCTCTCACCTACATGGTGGTCTCTCCATTATAAGGTTTAGGCACACTGTCTGGCCAGTGTACTGTGTACGGAAGCTCGTACTGTGATAAGTGCTTCCAGTGCTGTTCAGCCTGTACCTGTCCTAAGAATAAAAGAAAGTGCTTCAGCCTCCAGTGCTATCAATCCAGCATCTTTCACAAGAACTAAAAATCACTGCAGAAAAAAAGAAAGGTGCATTACTAGATCCTCCTCTACTCTTCTGATGAAGAGTCCTGTACAAAACTTCTGATTCCTCTGCAGTATGAAACTGCTAGATAGTACTCCTTCTATGGATGTTCCCAGCTCAAACCCCACTTCCGTGCTACAGATGAAGCTTCTTAACAGGGATGGCAGTGGGGATAGAAATTCATCCCTGTTAAGCAGTCATCCCTACTATCAGAAGAAGCTGTTTTTACAAAAACAAACAAATAAACAAAAACAGGTGGGAGAATTACATTTAACAATTGAAGTGTAAACCTTATTAGCACAAAGATTAAGAGTAATTAATTAATGCAAAAATCAAGCAAAAGTACAGTACTCCACTACAAACTATTCATACAGTACAGTACAATACAGTATCTCTACGGTGCATTTCACTGGTTAGCTTGACAGCTCTGACTAAAGTCTAAAATTCTGCTCTTATGGGCATCAGAGCAGATCTTACTACAAATGTTCCCCTCCATTGACTCTAGAATGTTCCACACACTGACCTTACAGTGCTCCTGGCACCAGGACTACAACACTGTGACACAACTTAAAATACCTGCAAAAAAGCCCACCTCAAACCACCAAAACTGTCCCAATTAGCTGAACCCACTGTCCTTATTAAGCACTAGAACTACTAACTGAAAACAGTTGGGCACTAATCGACTACCAGGGAAATGTCTCAATTAACTGAATGTGCCCATTAACCATGTCATTATTAAGTGGCTTCATCTGTATCCTTACATTAGCAGTCAACAAGTTATAAACTGGTTTACAACATCACAGTATAAACTTGGTTTCGGGGGGGGGGGGATCATAACACCACCTCAACCATCTGGGGAAAAAAAACACAAGCTAAACAGATGTAGCTTCATGCTGAAAAAGAACCACAACTCACTCACCATACGTCAGACAGACCAGAGCACAGAGAAGGACATTCATCAGAAGTGTCATCTTCGGTTTAATATCGTCCACAGACAAGTTCAAAGTCCTAGTTTCAAAAATCCTCTACTACTTCAAATGTGTTAGCTGCTCAGGTCCTGTCTTCCCAGATTCCATGAAATTTGGGCACGGGTCTGTATATGTTTAGCCCTTCTTTGTTATTTACTGTAGTCTTCTTGCCTATCTGTTTTTTTTTTATTATTATTTCTTGACTGATCCTCAGCCCAGGTTCATCTGATCCTGACTGCAAGTCTTTTAAGGAGGGTTATTTTTAGGGCAGCCCAGCTAACATCAACCAAGTCAAGGAGATGCAAGAATGTACTGGCTAGAATTTCGTGGTGCTCGGATGGCCCTCTTGCTCCTCCAAGGAAGGGAAGATCTCTAACAGGTTTTTTTGGGACACTTTACAAGACGCCAGAGGAACTGCATAGGAAGCAACACTTCAATGTCAGTAAGAGCTCTGGCTTACTACATACATCAGGATAGTCAGCCCTTTTATTAAAACTGCTGATATTTCTGACAGGCTGCATAGGGGGTTTACTTAAAGAAGTTAAGCACAAAGCAATCAGCTGGCACCTTCACAGACAGATTGCACAAACTGGCATAAGAGCAAGAGAAGCTAAGAAAATCTTGTTAAATATTTTGTTTTTATTAAGGCCAGTATTGGGAGGATTTTGTCTAGGTGTGTTTTTTTTTTTCTTCAGATCTTTAAAATAACTGTTTTGACCTCATCTTTAAAAAAGAGTTTAGTCCGAAAATGTACTCACAGTCTTTGTGGTCAATATATCAACAAAGCAGCCTGATATGCAGTAGTCCACGCGTTATCTTTGGGATCTGATAATATATTCTAATTAAAAATATATAGAGAATGTTTAAAGTCACCATCACATTTTAAGACAGAAGCATTCTGTTTCGTTGGATAGGCTGAATCTGCTGTATTTATTGCTGTGCGTCTGGGGGCGCATCAAAGGAAACCCCACGCAGGTCAGGTAAAGAGCAGCGCTGGGCTTCAAATGCGATCGACGGTGACTCACAGTTTAAAAAGATGGAACAATACTTCTTCCTCTCCCCTCAATGCACAATGAAATTCTGTAATAACATTTTTGAAGATCTCAGATGTAGCTTCTTGTAGTGTGTATTATTGTTTTTGCTTTAAATCGATCCCATTTAGTTGAAAGGTCTTGTCTCTTAGGCATGTGCAGTAAGTACTAAAGTGCTGAGATTCTTTCCCTGCAGCCTGAAACCGACTGAAATATCCGGAGAAGCTTAAAATGGGATAGAAACAGGGTATCAAGCGGAGTGGACTGAATCTGTGCTAGGGACAAGCACCTTACAACAATGCCAATTCTAATACTGAAACATACTGTGGTTATGCATGCAGCAGGCAGGACCTGAGGAAAGCCAGTCTCCAGAAATCTTCGGGTTTGGATGCAGAAGAGTCTTTCGATTCCCACAGCTACACAGCTAGGTAATTAATATCTGAGCACAGAGGGCTCCAGATACTGACATATACTGTGTATAGCCGGCGCGTTGAATCGCACAGTACATCAAATCTTTGGCGGTTTCATTTTTTTAATTTTGCTTAATGCAAGTCTTCTCATCTCACCTTCTGTTTTCAGTCCTCAGTCGAGATTTTTTTTTCATTTACGCCTCTCTGTGCAGAGAATTGCTCATACAGTTGTGTGATGGAAAGTGGTTCTCTGCAGCTGTTTTTCCTGCGTTGTTTTTGCCGGCTGGCTGCAGGGTTTGTTGCGGGAAGCACTGCAGCAGAAGAGAGACGGGATGATGTTCTGCAGGAGGACCTGAAGATGTGTGAAGGTTTGGAGGGGGGGAGGGGGTGGATGTGATGCATTGCAGCATCAGCACCAACCACGGCAGCAAGCAGTCAGCAACTCTGAGCAGTAAGGCAAGGAGAGGCGAGGAGGCTGAACCTTACCTCCCAAGGCGCTCTATAGTCTACTAGGCGCAGTGATGCTCTAGTCTATGGGGCGCCTTGAGAGTCTAGTGCAAACCTAAAGAATACGTCGGACACTAAATTATTGTTTTACAAAATAGGGTTGCAAAAAAAATCCAGAAGAGGGGTGCGAATACCCAGAAGGCGTGAATTTAATGATGTAATCACCAAAAGATTTACTGACCCATACGACCCCTAGTAGCACTCCATTTTGAGAAGTGCAGCTAGAAAAGGGTTAACTTGCGTGTTAGAAGGGATTGGGGGAAGGGGAGAAGAGCTCGAAGTCAAAGTTACATGACAGTATTCGTCTAGAAGGGGCGGCCCGAGATATTACGTACGTCACAGAAGAGGTGGTGCAGTATCCAGCCGAGGCAAGAGTGGCACAAGAGACTTGGAGCCAATAAGCGGAGCCGTTCAGTAAGCCGGTTCACTGATTGGTAAGTCCGGCGGGAGACGAGGACGACCATTCGTGGGGAGGAAGTACCCGACAAGCGGCTCGCCGTTTTTGTCGAACGTGTGGGGGTAGTAAGATTAAGAATGAGTTCTGCAAAATTAGTAGGGCATATCAGAGAGCTTCTAAAAAGTACTGAAGCAAATACGAACCGATAATTTCATATTTTAGCTAGGTTGCAAAGGAGGAGACGCGGGAGGAGAGGGCTGATTCCGAAGAGGCGACCTGGCCTTCTACATTTTCTTGTATGTTCCTTGAAAATAGAATTTGACGGCAGATAAGGACCGCTTGGCCCACCTAGTCTGCCAATTTTCCTACCTAACGGATAAGCTGCAGATCCTAGTTAACCAACAGCTTATTTCCTCCTACCCCCCCCCCCACTAGGACTGCCTTATGCCTGTCCCATGCATTCTTGAAGTCCCCCACTGTTCTTGACTCCACGACCTCCTCAGGGAGGCTGTTCCTTGCATCCACAACCCTCTCAGTGAAAAAATACTTCCTCACATTACCTCTGAGCCGTCCCCCCTCAATCTTTAAATTGTGCCCACTTGTTCTTGCGCATCTCTTTTTCTAGAAGATGCTACCCTCTTGGACTTTGTTAATTCCCTTGAGGTACTTTAAAGTTTCTATCATGTTCCCTCTATCCCTTCTTTCCTCAAGGGTATACATAACAAGCTCCTTTAGTCTGTCTTGGTATGTCTTCTGGTGCAGACCCTGCACCATTTTAGTTGCCCTCCTCTGGACAGCCTCTACTCTGTCTATGTCTTTGCGGAGATGGGGTCTCCAGAACTGCACACAGTACTCCAGATGGGGTCTCACCAACTGTCGGTACAAAGGGATAACAACTTCCTGTTTTCTACTATTGATGCCTCTTCTATGCATCCCAGTATCCCCCAGCCTTCCTTACTGCCTCTCACATTGCTTGCCAACCTTTAGGTCATCTGATATAACTACCCCAGGTCCCTTTCTATTTTACTGTTGTCAGTATCTCACCCCCATTGTGTACGCTTCCCTGGGTTTTGTTTCCTATGTGCATTACCTTGCACTCTTTGCATTGAATCTGAGCTGCCATACATTTGACCATTCCTCCAACCTTGCCAAGTCCCTTCTCATCCTTTCCACTCCATCTTGTGTATCAACCCTGTTGCAGATCTTTGTGTCATCTGCAAAGAGACATACTTTTCCTTCCAGTTCCTCTGCAGTGTCACTTATAAAGACATTAAAAAGGGCCGGTTCCAGTACTGAACCTTGCGGTACCCCGCTAGTAACCCTCCTTTCTTCACTGTGTACTCCATTTACTACTACCCTTTGCGTCCTGTTGTCTAGCAATTTTTTATCCAGGCTACCACCTTGGGACCCACTCCAAGGCTAGCTATCTTGTGTATTAATCTTTTGTGTGGGACTGTATCAAATGCCTGCTAAAATCTAGGTAGGCCATGTCCACAGCCCTCCCTGGTCTACTACTTTGGTCACCCAGTCAAAGAAATCTATTAGATTCGTCTGACATGACCTTCCCATCGTGAATCCATGCTGCCTTGGGTCCTGTGCCCCACTGGTCTCTAGGTACTCAACAATTCTTTCCTTCAGAAGTGATTCCATAATTTTCCCTAACTGGTCTGTAGTTTCCTGCCTCTGTCCTGCTCCCACTTTTGTGAAGAGGAATCATATCTGCCCTCCTCCAGTCCTCGGGTACCACCCCATCCTCCCATGATTTGTTAAACAAAGTAGTCAGCAGTGTCACTAGTTCTACCCTTAGTTCTTTTAGAATTCTTGGGTGAATCCCATCAGGCCCCATTGCTTTGTCCACCTTCAATTTTATTAGTTCTTTCAGAACTCTTTCTTCTGTAAATGGACTGGTATCGACCCCCGTCTTCAGAGTGTTTCTCTTGTTTGGTATTGGTAACTCCCCCTCCTCTTCCTTTGTGAATACTGAGCAGAAATATTCGTTCAGTATCCCTGCTTTTTCACTGTCACCCTCTACCCACATTCCCTTCCCTTTATTAAGCTTCAGTATCCCTCCTTTGGTCTTTCTTCGCTCCCTAATGTACCTATAAAAGGTCTTATCCCCTTCTTAACAGAATTGGCTATCCTTTCCTCGGTTTGGGCCTTTGCTATTCTGACTGCCTTCCCAGCCTCTTTCTGCTTTAACTGATACAGTTCTCTGTCCTGCTCCTTCTGTGTTTCTTATATTTCCTGAATGCTGCCCTTTCTCCTTAACCTTCCCTGCCACCTCTTTTGAGAACCATAGCGTTTTTTTCCTTCGTTGTGTTTTATTGATTTGCTTTACACAAAGGCTTGTTGCCTCTGTGATGACTGTTTTGATCACTCCCCATTGTTCCTCCACCCCTCCTTCTTGCCTGTTTGCTAATGCTTTTCCGAAGCACTCTTTCATTTTCCCAAAGTCAGCCCTCCTATAGTCCAGTACTCTTGCTTTTGTATGGCTTGATTGTATGGCTGTGTTTATCGTGAACCACACTGTTTGGTGGTCGCTTGTTCCCAGATGGCTACCCACTTCTAAATCAGAGATTCTTTCTCCATCCCCATTTGAGAGTACCAGGTCTAAGACTGCTCCCTCCCGAGTGGGTTCCAATACTAGCTGTCTGAGGCATGCCCCCTGTAGGTTGAAAGGGGGTTGTTGATGTATTTGGAACGTACATGTGGTTTATAATCCCAGGATTCTGACTAGGGTTGATTAGATATCCGGTTGTGTTAAACTGTTAGTAGTTAGGTGAATAGGTATTTTAGGCGGCAGAGCCGGGGGTCAGCTGACCCCTCACTTTCAAAAGTAAGGGTCAGCATGTACATTTTGACCCCCCCCCATTCTGATATAGGATTTTGCTTATTTATCTTAAGTCTGCGGCACACACCACACACATTCACTGGAAGTCAGCGAGAGCTAAGGTCAGATGCACTCACTGAATTGCTGATTAATTGTTACATATCATTCTCCTAGTGGCACACAAAAACACATTTTTCAGCCTTTCCCTAGGAATGGAATGTGACCAAGGCTGTAAATTGTTAAAGGTGTAACCACCCCTTCCCTTCTACCTCAGACCCTCCAACATTTCATTAGTCAAAATAGGTACACTTCTGTGTTTCAGTGAGTAGGGGGGGTTATATTAAAGCCGGTGGCGGCCCCCAGAAGCTCTGGGGGTTTGGATGCTGTGTGGTGAGTTTGGGGGCTTTTATTGAAGATAAAACACTCTTTTGATATATCTTTCCCATCCCTGATGCACAACAGTGGACATTGTCTTTTTTGGTGGGAGCCCTGGTGGTGGGGTAATAGCAAGAAAGAATGCAGTGGGAGAGTAATGTGGACCGTAAACAAAGAAGGTTTTGTTTTCTGATGCCATGTGGATACACCAGATATTATGGCAGACAGCAACAGATACTAAAAAATTAGCTGTTTCAGCAAATACTACAACATTTTAGGTCATAAAGGAAACATGTTTTTTAAATGACTGTGGGCAATATAATATAAAAGGTGTTAACATATCCTTTTAAAGGCTAAAACACTGACTGATATGCATATCTGCGTATACCCTTTATTTTATATGACTGTTCTGTCCTCGACCTCTAATTGCTGCATCACATAATGGGTAGGAAAAATACAAAAAGATAGACAAAATTAGAGGCTGATGACAGAACAGTCATGTAACCAATGCCTTTACAGAGACATGCCAACCCCTCTTATGCCATAATTGTTTACAGTTGTTTAAAAAAAAAATGTTATGACTTTCCAGTCATGGAATCACTGACTACCACCCACCCACTACAAGTCAGATGAAGATAACAATGATCCTCTTTGGTTAGTCTGAGCCTTCGTAGCTGCCTGACAGTGGAGCAAGTCACTTAACTTTCCTGTGTTCCCAGGTTGCACCTGTAAACAAGCTTTCAGCTTAGTGTGTCTCACCTGGTTAAATAATTGGGGGGGGGAGTATAAGCAATGTGAGCATATTAGAGGATGACTAAGTGACAAACACTAAATCTCTTATAATTAAAAGTGAATACAAGTTACAAAAATGTAATTGTGTTAACTTTCAAAACGGTGAGAAGGGAACCAAATTCTTCTAAATCAGTGTAATCTCACATGAAGTGCCAGTGTCACATAACTGACATTGTTATAATTACAGTACATGCCCACTACAGATGCATATGAGAGGCTGTGGGTCTCTGCCCCCCCCCCCCCACACAGTTTTAGCTGGTTCTGTTTTATTTCCCTTGGACTCGTTTATTGACCTACAATACTTCGTGTATAGACTTAAACAGTTGGGTTCCCTGTTTCAGCAGTGGGGGTGCAAGCTGATCCCCATTTTTCAGATGGTAGCAGGACCCCTCAGAGTGTTCTTATAGAAACCAATGCCACCATGTGAAGCAAAACAAATTAAGCTTTACCTATCCATTGCACGTGTAGAAACTAGACTTGCCTTGTTTCCACAGCCCCATCCCACTGAAACTGTACACTTCAGTTTTTTTCCTCAGAGAGTTATTCTTACAACATACATAACTGGCAACATGAGCTACACAGATTAACCCAAAGACCTGCCTGTATTTTTATCAGCAGCAAAGTTCTGCTGTTATGAGCAAGTGATAATAAGGACAGCCACAAGAAAATTTTATGAGCATCAATGCTGAAGTTGGGGGGGGGGGGGGGGGATAGAACGGAGACTGACACCACCCCAGTCCCATTTTCAAGGGTTTCAACAAACAAGAGTACCAGGAAAATATATTATCCAGAAAATGCATGTAAAAAGGTTAAGGTGGAAGATAAATGTGCATCACTGAGAACTCCCCTGATCAGCTGATTAAAAGTTTGAAGTGGCAAGATCATGATCTTTGGGTCCTTGATATGGGAGTTAATCTAATGAATACACAGAGGAACTTCAAATGAAAGGTGCAGACTGTAAATTACCCAAAAGCCTACTCAAACAGGGCTATGTCAAGCTTAGTATGAACCAGCCAAAATACTTAAAACTCTTTATAAAGGCTTAACATGAGTACTAAATTACACTCATTGTTAGCTTTAAAATCAGCCACTAACATCCTTGCTTTTTTAATCCTGTGGGATAATACATATTGTTATCATAACAGTCGTAAATCCAGATTTATCCAAAACAACTGATTCAATATCAAATTATCATTTCCACACTGCACTTAGATGACCGCTGTGTGCTGCTTTCAGATGTTAAAATGCACAAGTTCAGTCTGTATGTTACACATACTGTATACAGTTGCTCCAATCCCAGCTTCTTGCAGCAGAAACAACATAGATTAAACGCACTGTCAACCCTGAATCCAACTAACACAGTCTGGAGTATGGTGTCATTAATTTCAGATTCAGTTTTTACACAAATGTAGTCTAAACCCCTCCAGGAAAGTGATTCAAAATACATTTCTATATCCCTCCCCCCAAAAAAAAACAATCTTACTCATTTAGCTGCTTTGAGGTTTGCATGTATAGTTGCAGTCTTGCTGTTGTCTCAGCTTGACCTCACTGCTGGAACTTGGTGATGATGACTACCTCCACCCCCTGAAATATAATTTAAATCCCATACAGTTGACGGAGCACATAGTTGTCAACCTCAAAGCATTTTAGTTAGAACAGTGACATACTGAATTAAAAAAACAGGAGTCTTTTAAAAACAATTCCATCAAATGCAGTTTAAATCTCTGTAGTCTAATAGTGACATTGCTCAAAGTTAAAGTGAGTGCACTCATCAATGAGTGAGAGTTGAAAGGAGGTAATTACCTAGATTCATGCAGCGGTTTGTAACTCCAACTGAATGAGTAAACTGGCTCAGAACATATCTCGATCCAGCTCGGCCTAAACAATCTGTATGGTCACAAAAAAAGGGAATCTAGCCATGACACTGGTAGCATTCTACTTGGAAACCAATCAACAATCCACAACTTCCAGGAAAGTTCCCCTCCCATCCTGGCACTACCGGCAACCTGCAGTCACCTTTCCATCTCCAGTTTGATAGCTGGCTCCTGTTTCATACTCCACCAGTAATTCTCCTCCATATTTTATTTAAATTAACCCCCTTCTCTGCTAGACAACCCCATCCTTAAGCATCACTAGCAACCCCTGTTCACCTAAAAAACAGTACAGACCCCAACCATCCCTACTGCACGTCATCAATGATCCTGTCTTCCAGACACTGTCACCCTTCTTTCCAGAGATTTTTCAGAATCCCTCCAAATCAATGACACCCTCTACTCAGAACAACATTAACACCTCGTGATCCAAATGCTCAACATATTATTTTATTAGCGCTCTTCCAAAACACCAAATAGCCCCACCCATTTCCAGAGATCGCCCTTTATTCAACCACCCAACACACCATCTTCCCTTTTGGAGACTCCCTTTCCATGAAACACTCCAATATCTCCTCTTCTTTCTGCGAAACACCCGCAAAATCACATCCTCTCCCTTCTGCAAAACACTGTACAGCCCTTTTGCCAGAAAGCACCCTCTACAGTGCTAGATCTCCATAGTGCCCATCACCTCCATTCCAGAATACCCCTTCTATGAAACACCCAACAGCTCTTCTGTGAGCTCCCCAACAGACCCACTCCCTTAGAACAGCCTATGCAAAACACCCCCCAAAAAACATCTGCCTACTAGAAACTCCCTGACACTTGCAGAGATCCCCTTATTTCAAGCAACTTCGCACTTGTCCCTTGCAGACCCTAATGCTAAACACCACATTAGCCAGTCTCCCTTACAGATTGCAGACACAGACACCCCAAATAAAGTCAAACTGCCAAACCATACCAACCAACAGCAATATAAGATTTTAAATCTTTTATAAGGGGGGGATGGGCTACACATGGTCCAGGAACTCCCATACACCATTCTGCAGGAGGGGTGCCTGTCCTGTCCTGACCCGCCCCCACCTCCCCTCCATCTGCAAGCAGCACTAGCCCCGTCCAGCACTCTGCAGGAGGAGTGCCTGTCCTGACTGCCCCCACCACTTGCAAACAACAATGACCAGCAGTGCTGTGACCATCTCAGTCCCCAAGAATGTTGTTGTGCTGTGGCTGTGCTGGATGAGTCAGGGCACACAGGTTCAGATTTAATTTTTACTTTGCTTATTAGAGTAGTAGACTGTACCTGGTTCTGTCAGACAGTCTTCCAGTCCTGAGACAAGTCCTCTCTGAGCACAGTCGTGGCCTGCAATGAGCTGACAACTGAGCTGCTGCTTAAAATGTTGTCTGTCCCCACTCCTGATGACAGCTGATCCGGCTGGTGATCTGGAGAGCAATGCTAGACCAGTCCGAGTCAACTCACGGTCAATCAGCTGAGTACTTCAGCAGACTTGGGGGGGCGCAGGACCAATCACCGACACCACACACTACTGGCACCACAACAATAGGAGACACTGGGGAGCCACGACGAGGATCGAAGGACAAAATTAATCCAAAAATTTTGGATTAAAGAAAGACTCAATGCCACATCTCCTCTCAGATGTCACCAGTGGCAGCCTACCAAAACTTTCCCGACCAGATCTGTGCAGGACTCTGCGCGTTGATCTGCCACAGTCAGTCACTGATCTCAGGGGCTGCTTGAAGTAACTCATGGCTTGGCTGCTCAGTTCTCCTGCCAGTGTCAGAAGTGGCCCAGCAGCTGACAAAGAGAACACAACCAGCAGCGGACTTGGTCCCGGTCAAGGGAAAAACCTGTGGTGCTCAAACTGTCCTGGGAATTGTAAGACGCCCTCTGCAGGGTACACCCTAGTAACGCACCAGCAAAATCATCTATCTGGTGGTTACCAGGGTGACGAGCATGGACACTCCACGACTGCAACTGTGCTGTTGGCTAGTGGCGGTCAGCGCTTGACTCATGCATAAAAAAAACTTAAGTAAGGCGGGACTTGGAGGCTTTTGCTGCAAATTCGGTACATGGTACCAATGAGTCAGGAAACGGTACCATTGTTTAAAAAACGGTATTGTACTGGCAAAACCAGTACAGTTGGAGGGTCTGCTACCTGCACACCCACCTATAGGTGGGGCTGCCTCAGAGAATATAGGTTGGTACCTGGGTTCATGGTTAAAATTGGTTGGGTGATTGGCATGGAGCTTCCGCCTATGGGGATCCTTCCAGCAGTGTACTGCCAGGGTTCTTCCCTGCAGGAAATGATGTTCAGCCCCCTCTCTTGGAAACAGGTATGACAATATACAGCCTCCTCCCCACTTATAACTCTAAGTATGAAATATCACACTACACAATATTGCAATGGCTGCAACAGTTTTCAGAAAATAAACAAGGGTTTATTTTGGGGGTGGATAAAGAGGGAGCAGTGGAAGCAAAGGGAAATAAAATCATTCAGTAATCAGATTCTAAATTCTATGCAAATCAGCAACAGAACAAAACTTGGCATTCATAAATGATACGTTGCATTCCAGTATTACCAGCCCCCGCTCTACTCCCCCCCACTGGTGTGCCAGTTAACCCCACAGTCCCTGTGAGAGCTCTCCGATTTTGGTGTGCACACACTGAGCAGTTGCAGGCCTGTGACATGGAAAAGCTGGGTAGAGCGCAGATGAAACACAGAGGTGCTGCAGAGCAAAGTACCAACTACACCAGGGGGTGCAGTGAAACAGTTTATTCCTGGCTGTACTCGTTGCTAATGTCACATAGGAAGCCCAGTTGTAAAGTTAACAAGCTAGCTAGCTGAACAAATAGAGAAGTATTTGTTTTGATAAAAACCTAGTACTCACGACCTTTGATGAACAGGTGCAGCTTGTTGGGGGATGTCTCCCCCTTTTCAGGCAACTTGGAAGAACAGGCAGGAAAGGCTTGGAATGCAGGCGAAGATCCTCTTCACCCTACAGAGGGACTTGTCTTCAACTGCCTCGACTGTAGGTAGGCAATCTTCACCCCACAGAGGGACTTGTCTTCACCCACTTCGACTGTAGGTAGGCAGCAGCAGATCAAGCAAGCAGGCAGGACCTCAGAACATAGGTCTGAGCAGGAAACTCAGTCTCTGAACTGGTAGGGAAATGAGGCAGATGCTTTGGTTACCTCACTCTCTGCAGCAGACAACAAATTCTTCAGCAGGTTTAGGATATCTGTAACATCAACTATCACAGTTCATTTGGCTGAGGTAAATCCCAGTTCTGTGGGATCCACCAAGATCTTCAGTAACCAGTTCTAGACCTGCAGAGAAGGCTCCAACAACAGGATCTTCTATCTGGCAACAGCAGAAGCAGATAAAAAATACACCTTCTCATATACAGTCACTGGCAAGTCTCACCTCTGACTCCTAGCCTGCGTAGCAGGCACAAAATTGCAGGATTTTCAGTATGTCGGCAGCAGGAGCTGACAAGAAACACTTCTCACTTCAAAACACTCATTCAAAGTCACACAGACACAAACTGTAAACTTCAGAATCCTCAGGTTTAAAACTCTTTCTCTGATTGGTCCACACAACTCACAAGCTCTTCACCCCGATTGGATGTACTGCAGCTACCATTCGGATCCTACGCTGTTATCCAGCAGCCTCTGCAAAGATGGCTGCCATCAAACAGTTTTTCTAGGTCAGTCACTTTCTATAAACTGTAAAAATATTATTGTTCACTGTTGGCAGCATTTGGCTGCATGGCTATCACCTTCCTGGTCCCTTCTGAGGGTCGCTAGGGCCAGGGAGTACAGTTCAATGGCAAAAGCCAAGTCACTGGCTCCATTTTAAAGGCTCCCCTGGTGGAGCTGTGTGTAGAAACGTCCGTCCTCGGCCACTAAGCATTATGGAACTTGTAGTCCCTGGCGACCGACATGTTCCCCATTACTCCTCGACCCACTGGTGGCATTGTCAGGGTCGGGGAGTGCTTCCAAAAGTTTATTTTTTCTTCTCTGTGTTCCCCCCAGCCCATTAGGTAGTCGGGTGGGGCTGGGGAGATGAATCCACTCCCGCGGTGCTTCTGCTGCATCTTGCGAGTGCCACTGAGGTGCTAGACCACCAATGCGGCCTGTTTTCCTGTGCTCCCTGCCCCGCTGGAGACAGTTCGGGGGCAGGGGAGCAACTGAGCTTATGGGGCACTCTGGCCACTTCTAGATTGGTGCAGCAGGTGCCGGAATTAACTTTTTTTCTGCTCCCTGGACCCATTTGTGGTTCAGTGGAGCCAGGGAAGCAAGGAGGACCAGGCAGCATCATTGGCCATGAAGAAAGAGGCGCAGGAGGCACTGAAGTAAATTACAGTGCTCCCCGGCCCTATTTGTAGTCCAGGATTGGGCTGGGGGAGCGAGAAGAACGGCAGCTGCAGGAGCCGAGGAGGCATGCAGGAGCCAGGTTAGCTCCCAATGTTTGGGAGGGGGGTTACATTCTCCCCCCACTGAAATCCTTGGTGTCCCCCACAAGGCCTGAAACATCAAAAACATGTCTAACTAATACACCTGATACCTCTTTATCCATCATTAGTAGGGATGTAAGTTTGTCATGGATGAGGTTTTAATGACTCATTGTTTGTTCATGAAATCATTAGTAAACAGTAGTAAATGTTGTGGCACTGTCATCATTGCTACATTCTGATGACACTAGTGAAAGTCATGGAAGTCCTGAATAAAGATCAAACTTCATGGAATCAATGACGTGTATGACTGCCATGACAAACTTACATCCCTAATTAGTACTGTATGAATAAGGCATTTCGTTAATACACTAGGCATGTACTTAATTGATTATTTTCCCACCATGGTCTACAGGTACATTTCCCTACTATGACTTGTGGACAACACAAGGAGGGCAGCAATAACGTGCTTGGCAGCAGGTTAACCTTTTTGTGTATCACATTGACAGGGAGATCTGAAGGGACACCAGGGGCATCATAAGTAAGTTTTACTCTCTGCTTGACTTCTCTGCCAGAGTGGCAGGGCATAACAGGTTCCTCAGCAATGATTTTATCAGGATCATTTATAGGTTCTGCATTTTCAGCCACTGGGGGTTCGAATCTTTCAATGTCCTGGATGGGTTCTATTACTGGAGTCTTGTCATTCTCTGCATTTGGAATATATTTCATGACTGTGGGCCCAGTGTCAGTCGGAACACGGGTACTGCAGCTGGATTCAGTGGTCTGGAATGATTTGCATTACTCCCCTCTGATGCTGAAACTGGAAAGTCAATGGGATACGGTGCAAGCCGATATTGACGTCGTATCGGACAAACATGCTGTTCTTCATCTTCAGAACTACTGCTGAACACATCGGACTGCATTGCTGGTGGGACAACAGGTACTGACGGTTGAACTTGACTGTGTCTCTTATGCCTTGTCTCATTTCTAGTAACTGGTCTCTGTGGAGGTGAGAGAGGTACTGAATTAACAACTTCTGGCAACAGTTGACCAATTGGCAATAGGTGATTTTGATGCAGAGTTTTAACCGTCATATTTCCATTCTTAATCTCTATACTGGCAAATTTGGAAGCTGTTCCACTATTACATAAGGATCAGATTTCCAGCGGTCCTCTATCTTCTGTTTGCCTGCCAGTCCCAAGTTTCGAATCAATACTCAATCTCCAGGCTGAAGATCTTGTTCTCAGACTCTCTTATCGTATCTGTTCTTGTTTGCTAGGCTGGACTTTGCAGCCGCTTCTTTATCTACCTGATAGTCTTCAGTTAGTTGCGCTTGCAGCCTCCTGGTATACTCCAAGTGTGTCTCTGGTAAGGTGCCATCTGCAGATACCCGAAAACATAAGTCTTCTGGAAGTCTGGCTTCTCTCCCGAACATTAAGAAATAAGGCGAGAACCCCGTTGAATCATTTTTAGTACAATTGTAGGCATGGAGTAGGAAAGGTACTTGTTGGCTCCAGTATGGCTTTCTATTAGGATCCAATGTTCCTAGCATATTGAGTAGGGTTCTATTGGATCTCTCTGGCTGAGGATCACCATGAGTGTGGTATGGGGTAGTACAAGTCTTCTCTATGCCCATAATGCTTGTGAGTTCTTTGATAAGGCGACTCTCAAAGTCTCTCCCTTGGTCTGAGTGCAGGCGTTTGGGGGGTCCATAGTGCACAAAATACTTTTAGCACAATACTTTAGCCACAGTGGTTGCTTTTTGGTCTTTTGTAGGGAAAGCCTGTGCATTGCGGATACTATGGTCAGCCACTACCAAAATGTTACTGATCCCTTTTCGATCAGGTTCCAGGGAAAGGAAGTCCATACAGACCAAGTCCATAGCCCACTACTGGTGATATTCACAAGAGGCGCTGCTCTTTTGGGTAAAGTTTTATGGGTGATACACCTATTGCAGCTTTTGCAATGCCTTTCCACCTCCATAGCCATGCGAGGCCAGTAGAAGCGGTCTTGTACCAGGCCCAAAGCCTTATCAATTCTCAAATGTCCCATGTCTTTGTGAAGGGCTCGCAAAACCATCTGACGATACTTTTTGGGCAGCACCAGTTGCTCTTTGGGAAACTGAGTTTGTGTCTTTAAGTCCATGCTTTAACGAAAACTTGACCCATTCTCTCATGAGAAGTGAAACATCTGGCAGGCTTGCTTTGACTTGAGAGGAAGACAAACCTTTCTCTTTGGCCAAGATAATGTCTCATAAACTAGGATCTGCTCGCTGTGCTTTTCTTAAATCTGTAGGAGATAAATGAGGCAAGGAGGTGTTGTGCAGGGTGGTGAATTGTGCGTACACTTCCGTTATGGTGTCAGGATGTACTCCAAGTGGATCCACAGCTTGGTCTGGGTTGGTGATGGCAGGTCGATCATCAGGTACCATCATCTGGCAAACAGCTTTCACTCCATCTTCTGTAACATAGGTCCAGGGCCCCTCCGTGGGAGGAGTATTATAGGGGCATCTGGACAGAGCATCTGCATCTGTGTTGTTTCACCCAGGATGATATTGCAAGTGGAAATTGTAAGCTGATAGGGCAGAGATCCATCTGTACCCTGTGGCATCCAGCTTGGTGGTTGTCAGCAGATATGTAAGGGGGTTATTGTCTGTAAGCATCACAAA
Source organism: Neoceratodus forsteri (assembly GCA_016271365.2). Classification (NCBI taxonomy): domain Eukaryota; kingdom Metazoa; phylum Chordata; order Ceratodontiformes; family Ceratodontidae; genus Neoceratodus; species Neoceratodus forsteri. Next base: position 66,316,284 of record CM028138.1, on the reverse strand, counting down.
TCTGGCTCCATACAGGTACTCATGGAATTGATCAGTCACTGCCCATTTCAGCGCAAGGAACTCTAACTCATGGACTGGATAGTTCTTTTCAGAAGGCGTCAAACTGCAACTGGCATAGGCAACAAGTCTCATACCTTTGTCATGTTCTTGGTAGAGTACGGCGCCCAAACCGTCCATGCGGGCATCAGTGTGCAGAGTGTATGGCTTGGTGTAATCAGCAAAGGCTAGAACAGGAGCTTCTGTCAGGTGATAAATAATTTATTGAAATGCACTCTCACATTCATCAGTCCATTGGTCCCCAAAAGGTTCATTGGTTCTGAAATATTCATTTGGGGTGGTCTTCATGGCTCCTAGACATTTACTTTTCTGACTTGGAGGATACCTTGGTCTGAAACGATATGTCCCACATACTTCACAGAAGTCTGGCAGAATTGACATTTGTCCAGTGAGAGTTTCAACCCATGCTCCTTCAGCCGGTCCAGTACTTTGAGTAGTCGAGTTTCATGCTCCTCCAGTGTTTTCCTGAACACTGTCAAGTCAGACAAATAAACTTGAACTTTTAAAAGATTCATGTCACCCACCACCTTTTCCGTCAAACGCTGAAACATTGCTGGGGCACCAGGTATTCCTTGGGGCATTCCCTCGAATTGGTAAAATCCTAGGGGACAAATAAATGCTGTCTTCTCCTTATCTTCCTCAGCCATCAGTATCTGGTAGTAGTCACTGCACAAGTCTAAGACAGAAAACCATCTGCTGCCAGTGAGACTATCTAAAGTGTCCTGAACTCGAGGCATGGTATATTGATCAGCCACCGTCTGTTGATTCAGGGTGCGATAGTCGGTACACATTCTCACTGCCCCATTTTTTTTCCAGGCCACCACTGTTGGTGACGTGTAAAGGACTGCGGGATTCAGAAATTATCCCTGCTTTTAGGAGTTCTTGTAAATGTCTCCTAATATCCTCAATATCTGCAGGTGCCAACCTCCTCGATCTTTCATGAAATGGGTGTTCATTGTGCAGATGGATGCAATGCTCTTCTCCTTTTGCACAACCCACATCCCATTTGTGGCAGGAAAACACATTGGCTCTTTCTACCAACTCCCTCTTCAGCCGATTCTTCCAGCTGGCAGGGATAGGAGATGAACCAGAGTTAAACGCTCCTTCATCAAGTTGAACAGTCTTCTCAGGCGAGGATGTGGCCATGATCACATCAGCCGCATAGAAGTTGGCTATTACAGTACCAAAGTGTACTGTCAGATCCTTGTGGGTCTCGCTTCTGATCTTGTTGTTGAGACTCTTTACCATCACATCGCTTCCAGGTAGCACACCTCGCTGTACCATCAGACCATTTGGCTGACCTCTTCTTGGTGACTCTGCAATAACAATTTGGTCTGACAGTGACTTCTTGCAATTCACTGCTCTTTCCACCACACACTCAGCGCCAGGGGGTACTATCAGAGGATCTTTTGCTTCTCTCTTTATGACTCCAACAGCCTCCTCTGACTGGCTGTAGACCTTGGTCTCTCTCTCTAGGTGGGCAGTACTCACAGTGGTGTGAATTGATAAAGTCTGATAGATTCTTTCACCTGCCTTCTGCAGGCACAAGGGAGCCTGACATCCAAACATATTGGCATTAGTTCCAGTCAACACCGAGGTCTTGTCCAGTATCTGGGTATCAGGACAGATGAGGGCTAAGGTGTTGATCTTTTGAAGGACTCCAGCAAAAGTTCCTGGAAATTCAATTTGCACAGCGATATTGCCATCATAGGAGTATCTGGCATTGCTCAACCCCCACACAGAAAGTCCCTCTAAAGGCTGCAAAGGCAAATCCATTAAGTGTCTCTGGTAAAAAGATCGATAAATGATTGTGACCTGTGACCCACTGTCCAGGAGGGCATCACACAGGCATCCTTCAACTGAAATCTTGATGGTAGGAGTGGGGCCCATCAGTCCGGTCAGTAACTTGTCTCTGACAGATGCATTAGGGCTGGTCCGTTTTTTGGAGCTGTTCGATCTCGGAGTCCCAGGCTGCTCCCTCACTGGGATCCATTGTCGTTTCCCTGCAGCTGTTGTCTTCTCTCATTTCTTGTTCACTAACTGCTGATTCTCAGATCTAACATAACCTCATGCAATATGTCCATCTTCTTCACAGTGATAACAGAACCATTCACTTCTGGGTACAGTTGCGGATTGAGGGCGACTCTTGAATCAGCGGATGAATTCGGTGGGTGTCCACGCATGGGGTAAGGAGTTGGCTCTAGGGTGACGTGTGTCTGTCATCTGCATGGCTTTGACACACTCACTGATTTCTTTTATCTGTGATTTCAGATCTGAGATGTCTGTTTGGTCTTGGTTATTCACAGCTTGAGGCTTCAAGGGGAAGGTTTTCCCAGCTGGCACTTTCAAAGAATTAGCAATATCTTCTTGTGACTCTTTCTCTCTTACCTCATCAAGAAGCTGTCTGAAGTTAGGAAGGTTGGCACCCCGTTCTTTTAATCTTAAACTTATGAGAGTCCAATGTGAATATACAGCACCGTGTAAAATCTGGTCAAGTCTCATTTGGGCAACCTGTGCTGGGGTTGCTCCTCCAGCTTCGACTATTTTACGAATTATTGTCTCTACATGGGTCATGTAATGGGACAGTTTCTCTCCCATGTTCTGGGTATTAGCTCCCAACTGAAAAATGAGGTCATCCTTGTACTGAACTGCTCCATAGGAACTTCTCAGTATGGCGAGATGGTCGCTAGGAGTACAGTCTGGTTCGCTGGCTCGCAATGATCGGATGACCTTCAGTGCCATACCTCTCAAACTTTCCACTGTGTGTTTACATTTCTCATCATCTGAGCATTTCCATACTTGCACCATTTGGGTGGCTTGACTAATCCAACTCTCATGGTCATCCTCGCCAGAGGGCGTGGGGATAGTACCAGAGAAAGTACGCAATCTTCTATACTGTTCACAAGGTGGCATCAAGTAAGGGGACCACTCGGGTCCTCCAACCCATGGTTTGCCAGTGGATTTCTTCTTTGTCGGGTCACTCTCTGGGAATATAGCTCTAATGTCTTGAACTGACGTCCCCTTAGTGGCTAACAATAAACGTAACTTCTTCTCAAAGTCACTTGGTTCCTTAGGGTCCTCAGCACGGGGATCCTGGGTGGCACGAGTAATGAGGACCCACAGGGTGGGGTCTCCATCAGAATCCTCCCACGTTCTGTAACCTTTCCTTCCAGGTGCAGTCCTATAAATATCTTGGTATAACCTTTGACCCTGCACTTTCATTCCATGGACGTATATCTGCCCTAAATTCTGTCGCCAACTCACGGCTAGGCATTCTTTACCGGCACAAGAAATGCCTCCCTCCTGATGCCCTCCTCCTGGCTGTCACCTCCTCTGTCATGTCTCTCATTGACTATGGCCTTCCGGTCTATGGCTCAGCAGATCAGACTGCCCTCAACAAGGTTCGCCTCACAGTTAATAAGGCCTGCAGACTTATCAGTGGTGCTCCCAGACTCACTCACACATGTGAGCTGTACACCCTGGCTACCCTACTCAACCTGGAAGAGCGACTCATGTGTCAGACATGCCAGCTCACCTTTAAAGCCCTCGTGGCCTATCCCCTATAGGCCTATCCAACTCCATTCGCGCAGTACTGCACCGACCCTGATCACGCGCGGCTCGTCAAAAACTACCCTAGTTATTCCAAGAGCCAGGACCTCTCAAGATCAGAGGGCATTCCCCTACCGTGCGCCCCACTGGTATAACTCCCTCCCTGCCAGTGTCTCAAACTCACTAACCTTAGCTTGCTTTAAGCCCAAGCTCAGAAACTTCCTGCTTAGCTCTCGCAAATGCAACTGCTGCTAGCCTAGTGTAAAAAAAAAATATATATATATATATATATATATACTCTGTTTGACAATGCTCACTGAGCGGCTCCCCCCCTTCCTTTCCCTACTAATTCCTCCTCCCCTATCTCCCTCCCTTCTACTCCCACCAGCTCTCCCCCGACCATAAGTTTTGCACCTTTTGTTATCTTTTGCTTCGTTGGAGATTGTATTCTATTGTAACAAAATTATAATTGAACTGTAACTTTTTTGTTTGTAAGTACTGTGTCCCTTGTACTACTGTTCTGATGTCCTCTTTGTGACGAGGTACCTTTGTAAATGAGCCTCTGGCTCAAAGGTTTCTAAACTGATGTTTAACTAAATAAGCAAGTTCTCTATGAAGAGATCCAGGCGCAACTTCAATGAACATGCCTACCTAAACGAGCTTAAGTACTCGCCTGAGTGGCAAGATTTCTATCTGGCCAAAACGATTACGTCAGCTTACAATATCTTCCACAACATTCTATCAAGGGCCCTTAATAAGTATGCTCCCCTTATTAAAGTTCGAACTAGGGCCAAAACCTGTAAATGGTTCACCCCTCAGATCAAGTCCTTGCTTCTAGAAAGAGATAAGCTCTGGAAAAAAGCACGTAGACTGAACACTTGCAGGCGATGGGAACCAGTTCAGGAGACTACTGAAATTTATGTACCAAAACAATCAGAGAATCAAGACCACCTTCTTCAAATCCGAACTTGACTCTGCCACAAAAGAGCCCAATCAAGCTCTGGAACACAATCAGTGATCTGCTAGGCCACTCCCAGGAAATTCTCCTCGACCAAGATTACCTCTGGCAACTTGACTATAACCGAAAAGATGGATATACTTGACGCATTCAATAACCACTTTGCTACTGCAGGCATGGCATTTGATAACTCCCCTGCAAACATACTTCGCTCCCAGACTGCCAGCCAACTGCCTGAAACTCAGATAGCTTCGCTGCCTTTCTCACTTCAACCTGCCACACTGAAAGAGGTAGAGGACCTCTTGCTTCAGTTGGATACTAGAAAAAGTGCTGGGGCCGACTCCCTTGACTCTTACTTCCTAAAAATTGCCTACCACGTACTAGCGACCTACCCCCACCCCTTTTAACTTATCCCTGTCTCAGGCACCTTACCACCTATATGGAAGACAGCACATGTCATACCACTGTTCAAATCAGGTGACCGTGGCAATCTCAATAACTACAGCCAATTTCCTCCTTCCGGTCCTGTCCAAGCTCCTAGAAAATTGTAAATGCATGCTGAGGACTCACCTTGGAGTCTGAGGAACTGCTAAATCCTATGCAGTCCGGATCCATAAACATAGCACTATCTCAGCCCTCACCAAAGTTACTAACGACTGGCAGCGTAATCTTGAGAGCAAAAACTTATTTGTGCTGTTTTCCTTGATCTAAGCAAGGCTTTCGACACCGTCGACCATAGTCTGCTCCTCTCCGCCCTTCAAACCATAGGTGTGGACCCCTCCTCTCTGTTGGTTCACTGACTATCTTGGCGCTTCAACAAGTTAAAGCTGAAGGAGGCCTGTCCCCCTTAAAACTCTGCAAGAGGGGTACCTCAAGGTTCTATATTAGGGCCCTTACTTTTGCAATCTACATTAATAACATCAACTACTGTATAAAAGAAGCCAACATCCATCTGTTTGCAGATGATACAGTTCTCACGGGAGTCGCCAACACCTGAAGCTGCCTGCAATGACCTACAGTCAGAATTCAACCTTTTGCAAAGCCAACTCCTCCAAAAAAGCTACCTCTTAATGCCAAAAAACTAAAGCGATGGTCCCTCTCCTTTTATCCATACAGCTAACCCTGTGTCCAGTGGGACAGTTCCCAAATTACCACAGTTCTAGGTGAAAAATAGAATTTGTTACAAAATTCAAGTATCTGGGAGTTTGGATAGACCAAAGACTCTCCTTCATTGAACATATCGAGGACTTGCTAAAACGACTTCTGCAAAGGCTTGACTGTTTTTTAGAATCAGCCAATTTCTCACCAGAGATGCCAAGAAACAACTGGTCCAATCCATTTTCCTATCATTGGTTGATTACGCTGACTTCCTCTACAGCCAATGCCCCAACTCTTACATGGCTAAACTGGACACACTCTACCATCGAGCACTGAGGTTTATAACGGGACTCCCCTTCGACACACATCACTGCACCCTATATGCGGCAGTGGGATGGACATCACTAAAGTTCAGGCGCCACAGAAACGCTGCTCTCTGGACCTATAGAGCCATCTCTAATAAGCTGCCTTATTATATCTCCTGCTGTCTTCCCCTGAGTATAATTGGGAAATACGCGTTAAGAAGTTACTCAGCTATTACACTTAAAGTACCCAAAGCAAAATCCCGCTTCGGCAGGGCAGCCATAAGCTTCGTGCTACCTACCTTATGGAACGATCTACAAAAAACTCTCAAATTAAGCACTCTAATCGGTATAAATGCTTTCAAGATGCTTTATTTCCATACAATCAGAGAAGTATGTAACTGCCTCACCCACTCAGACCCAGTACCGGTGTCTGCACTGGTATATAGCCATGCCTAGACCCAATTTTAAGTACTGACCCCCCCAGCTTGCTCCTCACCAGCCTAATTGTTCTCTCTCTTATCCCCCTGTCTTATCAACACTAGGCCCATCCATCCCCTTATTCTTCCTTTCCCAACCTCGGATAGGAGCTCACTACCCTTGGTAGTGACATCCTCCCATGCCCGTACTTTATAGCATTCAATCCCGGGCTCACACATACTCCTTTTCTCCATCCACCTTCTCTACATCCAGCTTACCAACTCCTTTCTGTGCACCGTGCCTCCTAGCCTTTCTCCCCTACTTCCTCCCTCTTCCCTACCTTCACCTCTACCTGGTGTATATTTTATTTTATTTTTTTCTTCAGTTCTCCTCCTGCAACCTTAGATAACCTGCTTTATCTTCCTATAGACACTTCTATGTATGTAAATACCGTGTAATCTGTACAATATCTGTATAATTCTATGTACATATGAACTTCTTTTTCTTCCTCTCTGTAAAGAGTATTATCTGTATTGCCTTGTAAATACCTGTGTTGACCTGTATATACAATTGTTCATGCTCCACCCAGGTCCATCTTGCAAATGAGCTTCTGCTCAACGATGAACGCCTGGTTAAATAAAGACTTGATTGATTGATTGATTGAAATAAATAAATAAAAATGTTATGCTGCCTAGGACACTTTCTATACGGTCCCTTGGGGTAGCTTTGGGGATCCCGTGTACCAAAATAGCATTTTTCGGATCAATGTCTGTACCTTTGCACCAATCTTGCAATGAAATGTGAGCCATTGTAACTTTTGAATTTTTTTGGGGGTGGGTAGTACCAAACTGTTCCAATATAACAAAATGGGGTACTGAAACAACCAAAAAAAAAAAAACAGCGGTAGCCTCCAATTTTGTAACCACCCCTTCCCTTCTACCTGCACACTCACCCACAGGTGGGGCTGCCTCAGGGAATATAGGTTGGCACCTGGGTTCGTGGTTAAAATTGGTTGGGTGATTGGCACGGTGCCTCCACCTATGGGGTCCTTCCAACAGCGAACTGCCAGGGTGCTTCCCCACAGGAAATGATGTTCAGCCCCCTCCCTTGGAAGCAGGTAAGACGATATATAGTCCCCTCCCCACTTATAACGCTAAGCATGAAATATCACACTACACAATAATGCAATTGCTGCAACAGTTTTCAGAAAATAAACAAGGATTTATTTTGGAGTGAATAAAGAGGTAGGGAGCAGTGGAAGTAAAGGGAAATAAAAGCATTCAATAATCAGATTCTAAACTCTATGCAAATCAACAACAGAACAAAACATTGGCATTCATAAATTATACTTTGCATTCCAGTATTACCAGCCCCAGTTCTTCTCCCACCACTGGTGCACCAGTTAACCCCACAGTCCCTGTGAGAGCTCTTAGTTTTGGTGTGCACACGCTGAGTAGTTGCAGGCCTGTGACGTGGAAAAGCTGGGTGCAGCACAGATGAAACACTGAGGTGCTGCAGAGCAAAGTACCAACTACACCAGGGGGTGCAGTGAAACAGTTATTCCTGGCAGTACTAGTTGCTAAGGGTGTTGCTAAGGTTGCGCAGGAAGCCCAGTTGTAAAGTTAACTAGCTAGCTGAACAAATAAAAAAGGTATTTGGGTAAAAACCAGTACTCACGACCTTTGATGAACAGGTGCAGGTTGTTGGGGGACGTCTCCCCTTTTTAGGCAACTTAGAAGAACAGGCAGGAAAGGCTTGGAATACAGGCGATGATCCTCTTCACCCCACAGAGGGACTTGTCTTCACCCACTCGACTGTAGGTAGGCAACCTTCACCCCACAAAGGGGCTTGTCTTCACCCACCTCGACTGTAGGTAGGCAATCTTCACCCCACAAAGGGACTTGTCTTCACCCACCTCGACTGTAGGTGGGCAGCAGCAGATCAAACAAGCAGGCAGGACCTCAGAACATAGGTCCGAGCAGGAAACTCAGTCTCTGAACTGGTAGGGAAATGAGTCAGATGCTTTGGTTACTTCATTCTCCGCAGCAGACAACAAATTCTTCAGCAGGTTTAGGATATTTGTAACATCAACTATCACAGTTCATTAGGTTGATGTAAGTCCCAGTTCTGTGGGATCCACCAAGATCTTCAGTAACCAGTTCTAGACCTGCAGAGAAGGCTCCAACAACAGGATCTTCTATCTGGTAACAGCAGAAGCAGATAAAAAATACACCTTCTCGCATACAGTCACTGGCAAGTCTCACTCTGACTCCTAGTTTGCGCAGCAGGCACACAATTGCAGGATTTTCAGTATGTTGGCCGCAGGAGCTGACAAGAAACACTTCTTCTCACTTCAAAACACTCATTCAAAGTCACACACGCAAACTGTAAACTTCAGAATCCTCAGGTTTAAAACTCAGTCTCTGATTGGTCCACACAACTCACGAGCTCGTTGTCCTGATTGGATGTACTGCAGATACCAATCGGATCCTACGCTGTTATCCAGCAGCCTCTGCAAAGATGGCTGCCATCAAACAGTTGTTCTAGCTCAGTGACTTTCTTTAAATTGTAAAAATATTGTTGTTCATTGTTGGCAGCATGTGGTTGCATAGCTAGCACCCTCCTGGTCCCTTCTGAGGGTCGCTAGGGCCAGGGGGTACAGTTCAAGGGCAGGAGCTGAGTCACTGGCTCCATTTTAAAGGCTCTCCTGGTGGAGCTGTGTCTAGAAACGGCCATCTTCAGCTGCTAGGCATTTTGGAACTTACAGTCCCTGGCGGTCGCCATGTTCCCCATTACTCCCTAACCTACTGGTGGCATTGGCAGGGTCAGGGAGTGCTTCCAAAAGTTTATTTTTTCTTTTCTGTGTTCCCCCAGCCCCTTAGGCAGTCCGGTGGGACTGGGGAGATGAATCTACTCCCGCAGCGCTTCTGCTGCATCTTGCGAGCACCACTGAGGTGCTAGACCACCAATGCGGCCTGGTTTCCTGTGCTTCCCACCCCGCTGGAGGCAGTTCGGGTTCGGGGGAGCAACTGAGCTGTGAGGCACTCTGGTCGCTTCTAGATTGGCATAGGAGGCACTGGAATTAACTTTTTTCCTGCTACCTGGCCCCATTTGCAGTTCAGGGGAGCGGGGAAGCAAGGAGGATTAAGCAACATCGCTAGCCATGAAGAAACAGGCGCAGGAGGCTCTGAAGTAAATTACAGCGCTTACTAGCCCTATTTGCAGTCCAGGATTGGGCAGGGGGAGCGAGAAGAATGGCAGCTGCAGGAGCTGAGGAGGCATGCAGGAGCCAGGTAAGCTCTTGACTTTGGGGGGGGGGTTACAAGGAGTACTCCATCCAGAATGTGTAAAAACGTATTGTTTGCAGAATGTTTTGTGTGTGAAGTCCTAGCGTGCCCTTCCTTCTGTCTGTTATTAGGTGTTTTTCTGAAATTAGCCTGCTAGCTTTATGGTAGTTTTACAACCTCTGGGGATCTCCATCATAGCAAGATGTATTGCTCTTCTTGTTCCTAAAATGCATCCTGTCTCATGTGACAGTGGTGTAGCTGAGACCATTTATTCAGCTGCAAGCACTGCTTTAGAATTAGTTCACAACAGCAGAGTTGTGTAAATCTCCTTATCCAGTGTGCACAAATGGTTTTTAGCAGATACTTGAGAGCTAACCAAGTAGGTTTTCTGTAAGAAAACAGCTACTAAATAGCTCTAATTCAGTATTTTTGTTTTCTGTGTGTGTCAGGTCTAGCTAGCAGGAGTTGTTTTGATTTTAAACTTGCATGGTAATCTAATTAAATAACTCGTACATACATGCACTTATTTTTAATAAGAAACAAATAACTTATTAAAAAATACTTCACATTTGTAAAATAAAAATGATTAAATATCATGTCACAGAGCAAAATCAGCACCAACTGCTAGTTCTACCTAATAGAATGCTGGTACCTACATTTACAGTTTGGCAAATAATTGAGATCTAACTGAGGGGGGAGGGTTTCTGTAAGAAAACGGCTAGAGTCTTTGCTAGTTATAGCACTGACGATCTGTGGTGATTTCTATGCTTTTTGTGGTTGTGTGTAGACCTGATGCACAAAGGAAACAAAAATACTGAATTATAGCTATTTAGTAGCTGTTTTCTTACAGAAAACCTACTCAGTTAGCTCTCGGGTATCTGCTAAACTGTACATGTAGCCATTTCTGCACACTGGATAAGAAAGGTTTTACAGCTCTGCTGTTGTGAACGAATTCTAAAGCAGTGCTTGCAGCTGAATCTGTGGTCTCTGATACATCACTGTCACATGAGACCGATGTATTGTAGGAACAAGAAAAGCAATAAATTGGACTCTGATGGAGATCCCCAGGGGTGGTAAACCTACCATAAAGCTAGCAGGCTAATTTTTGGAAAACTCCTAATCGTAGACAGAGGGAAGGACACACTAGGACTTCACACACAAATCAAAACATTCTGCACAACATATGTTTTTCGCATATTCTGGATGTACTACTCCTTTAAGTGCTTGATTGCCTCCCTGAAAATGGACACCAAAGTGTGTGTGTGATTTTGTTTTTAAAACACTAAAACATTCTGGCCTGGATATTCAAAGGGGTTGCGCCTGGCAGAATGGAGTTGCACCGGCGCAACCCCACATAGCGCCCCGGTGGGATATTGAAAAGTCTGCCTGGTGCAGCGCAAATCCTGATGCTGTAGAGCGAAATGATAATGTATGTCGTGCAGATGCGGGGTGCGTGCCCATGCATATGGAGCACATCCCAGTATTCAGCCCGGGATGTACGGTGCATATGCCGGTGCATCCCTGCACTGCGCCACATAGGGGGCTCAAAGCTGAGCCTGTGCAAAGCACGACCACCCACAGGTGGGCTGCTGTATTGCAGGGCACAACACAGCAGCCCAGCCCTAGGTGGCCACCCGCCCGCCAAGAACACTGTCCGCAAGCACTCACAACCCTGGTGGTCTAGTGGAACCCCCCCCTCCATAGCTGTGATCGCACGGTATATGTTAATGATATCCCTGGTAGTCTAGTGGCCCCCCAGTCCCTGATTCCCCGATGAGTATGTAACATGACCATCCCTGGTGGTCTAGGTCCCCCTTTCCCACCCGAGTCCCTGATTCCTCGATAAATGGCAGTATGTCGTCCCTGGTGGTCTAGTGGAACCCCCACCTGTTGCCGTGATCATGGTAAAATCAATATTGTGTGCCCTGGTGATCCAGTGGCACCCCAACCCTCCCACCCACACAGAAACCTTGCTCACCCCTCCCCCGTCATCGGCGGGTGGCTTCATCCGCCTGCACACAACACTCTGCCGCCTGGCTGAATGACAGTAGTATGGGCTGTTAGCCCATTGGTCCACACTGGGAACCAATGGGCTTACAGCCCATACTGTACCTGTTATTTGGCGAGTGGCTGAGGAGTGTGCAGGTGCGATGCAGCTGAGCCACGAGGACGTGGGGGATGGGGGGGGGGCACTGTGTGGGTGTGGTGGGGGTGCCACTGGATCACCAGGGTATTACAATACGGGATTTTACCATGATCACTACAATGGGTGGGGAGATTCCACTAGACTACCAGGGGCGTCATATTGCCATTTATCGGGGAATCTGGGCTCGGATGGGAGGGGGGACCACTAGACCACCAGGGATGGTCATGTTACATACTCAATGGGGAATCGGGGACTGGGTCACTAAACTACCAGGGCTTACTTTATTAACATATATCGCACAGTCGTGGCTTACGGGGTGGGGATGCCCCGATCCCCACAGCACATGTCATGCTGTGCAGGGCGCCATGCAAGTTGCCGGCTTTCCCTCAGTATAGCATGCAAATGGGGCCATAATGACATGCAAAAGGCCCCATTTGCACCTTGCATTTATTATGTCCTCATTTGCATGCCCCTGCTGAATATCACAGGTGATGCACCTAGCGAACTGCACTTGTGCTGGCACATCCCTGTGCTCCCTATCTGTGGCTTGTGCCTGCACAGTGCCACTCGCCATGCACAGTTTTGTGCTGCCTGTGCCATATTCAATGGTGCTTCACCATATCACCTGGACCCTGGCCTTCGGCGCATCACACAGTTATGCGCTGCACCCAGGCTCATGCGCCACTGCCTGGCCTCTATGTAAAAGTTCATTTTAATAAGTGACCCTTATTAATCCTATCCTAAAGGACATTCTGCAATCAGCTTTGCCTCATGACCCCATAGCGTACATTATTGGTAGCTGCACAGCTGGCCATGCTGTAAAGAAGCCATATCACTATTGTGACAACTTTGAAGAAAATTTGTTTAGACCCAGTTCAGTTTATATTTCATGTTTTTAGTTCTCATCCATCTTTTTTTTTATTACTGAGGGCATTTCAATAAAAAGCAGATCTCTGCCCCAGCTAATTGTCTACAAATGACATAAACCTTTCAGAGGTTCTCTATTTTATGTATTTCAAAAGTTTTATCAGGAAAGATAAACAGCTGGTTGAGGCACGTTTCCACATACATTCGGGGTGGGGGTGCAACAGTGCAAAACAGCAATTCATACAAGGTGCACACGTAATATCTTAAAACAGCATAGTAACTTTACAGAGGAACAAAGGTGTAAGCGGCTGTTATACATATAGGATTGTGTGCCATTTGGAAAAATATGGTACCTTTATGGATTTTATTGTGAGTACATGCACAGTGTTTCCATTGCACATTATCAGTGAACTGGCTAATAGGAGGTCTTATTGTCCATTCAGTACAGTTACTGACTACTGCATGTGAGTATCTCAACCGATCAATCAATCAAATCTTTACTTATCCAGGTGATCACCATTTAGTAAGCTCATTTACAAGGTGGACCTGCTGCTGGCAGGGAAAATTGTACAGTTTGAGGTATTACAGTATCTATAAGTCAAGACTAGCTGATCTGTACCAGTGCTCAGATATCCCGATCTAGAAACAAATGGTTTGATACCTTTTATTGGACCAACATAAATGTAACAAAAGAAAATGGTGCTTAAGATTCTGGACCAACCAAGTGCTTCCTCAGAACTTGGTTGGTCTGAAAGCTTAGCACTGTTTTCTTTTTCTTACATCTACGCTGGTCCAACAAAAGTATCGAACCATTTGTTTCTGGATTTGTTCTTACAAAGACCAATACGGCAACTAACTAAGTCTGTAAGATATCCTGAGTCATTCCGGAAGAGTCTCTTTCTTGCCTCGTGTGCTTGCATGGATTTTAATTACTGATATGGTTCTAGAATCTAGTGACCTTATTTAAGCGGAGGGCCCTGTACCATGCCTCTCAACTGTCACACATTACGAGGTACGTCACTCATTTTATCTCTCAGAAACCCTCTGTTCCACCTTGAGAATGTGACATTCCACACTAATCACATATACTTTTAAGCAGAATTGTATAATAATATAAGATGCTAGGTTATCAGCAAACATTATAAACATTAGTGCTCTTATTTCCACAGTATTCTGAGCTTGCAATGTCATGTTTGAGGATCTGTCACACATTTTGTCCAGTTGTCACACACCTTGTCACACATTTGGGTGATAAAGGTTGAGAGGTATGCCCTGTACTGAAGCAGGAATTGTCATCCTCTGCACAACTGACTGCCCCAGGTCCCAGAAGGGATGATAAAGAATAAAACTGAATATCAGGAAGGAAAAAGCTATAGCAACAGGAAACAATAACAGTGGGGTGAAATAAATCAAGATTATTCCAAGGTGAACTTAAAAAGAAATGGAAACATATTGGGGAGATTAAATATGCTACACATGCCCAGCTTTCCTATTATAGTAAACACTGGGGAAGTTCATGTTCTGTTTAAAGGAGTACTACTGGCAGAGGTGAAGCCTGACCACTGCACAGATTGGGGCTTCACCTCACCAGATCCACCCTGCAGGCACCATATTAAATCAAGTGTTTTGTTACTAATTACTCATAAATTGCCCAATTCTCTGGTGCAGCTGGCATTTTTCAAGTATGGCCCTCATTGATGTGTTTATGATTTTACAGGTACATTTTTAAAGGGCACAGTCCCCCTGCAGCATGTTGCTGTAAGTAATTCAGTTGTATTTTTATTTTTTAACAGTTGGGTTTAATTTAAAATAAATGATAGGCCAGTCAGCCTGGCATAGCTGATGGAAACAATTAAGGGAATCACTGCTGAAGGAAAGGATTGTGCAATATGTTGAATCCAGAAGGCTACAAGACCCTGAGGCAGCATGGTTTCAAGGGGGCGGGGTCATGTCAAACAAAGCTGATAGATTTCTTTAACAGGGTGACAAAGGATTTAGATCAGGGTGAAGCAGTGGACGGGGTGGCCTGCTTAGATTTCAGTAAGGCTTTTGACACTGTTCCAGATAGACTAGTAAACAAGCTGGGTAGCTTAGGAGTTGGTCCAAATGGGGTAAACTGTATAAGAAATTGGTTAGGGGATTGGCAACAGAGGGTGGTGGTAAATGGAGTTCACTCCAAGGAAGGTGCTCAGGAACAAGTGGACATTCTGTAGAAGCTGGAGGGGATTCAGAAGAGATTCACACCCTGACACTGACAAGTGAGGGAGGGAATTTGAGAGGTGGAGGCTCCTCTGGAGGCAGGTAAGCAGGGATGGAAATGGGCTCAACAGGTAAGGGAGGAGTATGAGATACTCCCAGGCATAGGGTCTCAAGCAGAACAGGATACGGAGGATGCATGAGGGCAGGAGGAGAAATAGGAGTCAGGTCACAGTGGGGCAGGGAGGGATGGCAAGGAAGGGGATCTCGGAGTGGAGAGGCCTGGAGGGGAGAGGGAAACCTAGGAAAGGAAGTGGTACAGTGCACGGGGACGAGGTTTGCAGGGGAGGAGAGAAGCAGGCACGGAGGAGGGAGGGAAGGGGAAGTGCATTCCCCAATGGGGCAGGGGGGCCCATTTTCCTGGGAGAAATACTAACTTGAGACTGGGTGCAGTAGGAGTAGGGGTGGTGGTGGAGGACAGGTCTGCGAGGAAAAGGGCAGGGGGGGGCCTACCCTGGGGAGATACAGAGGTGGTCCCGGACATAGCAGGGGGAAGGGAAGTGGCTGAGGTGGACAGGCTAGTTAGGAGGACGACCTGGGGCGGGGCCCTTGCTCCAGGAAGAAAAGCAGGATTGGAGCAGAGTGCTGTAGCAGGAAGGGAAGAGGCCAGGGAGGTCAGACCAGTGAGAGATAAAGATTGGAGTGGGAGGGAAAGGCCGGATTTTGGCATGAGGGGCAGGGGAAGGGATGTGCATGGCAGTGTGGGGGGGGGCAACTGTGATAGTATGCGGGTCTAGGGAACAAGAGTTGGTAAGAGTACTTCTTCTGGAGGACTCCATGATTAGGGGGATCAGGTGGAGGGGGAAGGGAGACTTTCTGCGGTGTTAAGTCTAGTAGTATATCTGGCTTGACAGTGCATAAGGCAAAACATCTGATCTATTTTCTAGCGCAGGAGTGTGATGGGACCCCTGACATATTAGTGCACCTGGGTACAAACGATATAGAGAGGAACAGTGAGTTGGAGATTCAGGCTAGGTTTAGGGAACTGGCTAGGGTCTGTCAGGATGTGGGTGCTTGGTCTCCTTCTCGGAGATACTACCGGTGCCTAGGGCCAGTGTGGAGAACAAACAAAAAATAAGGGATGTAAATGTATGGCTCGGTGAATGGTGCAAGGCCAAGTGGTATGGGTGGGTGGGGGACTGGGGTACAACCTGGGAGGACAAGGAATTGTATGCAAGGTATAGGCTCCACCTTAGTTCAGAGGAAAAAGAGGTCCTGCAGCTTAGACTGGCAGAATTCATCTGCTTCAGGTGGGGTTTAAACTTGTGAGGAGGGAATGGAGGAGGCTTCCTGGCAGGCCAGGCTGCAAGGCCTGGCCTTTCCCGCAGGCTGGGGAGGGGCACAGGGCAGGAGCACCTGACAGTGCACAAGGGGGGCCTTGTAGGCAGGGAACAGGGAAACCTTGGCATGGGGGGGCAAGGGGGCACATTGGAGGGTGGTCCTGATTAACGCCAGGAGCATAGGAAGCAAGATGCCAGAGCTTCAGGCACTGTCAGTGGAGGGGGGGTGGATGTAGCGGCTGTCACAGAGACTTGGGCCACTTCCAGACATGATTGGGACCTAAACCTACCCGAGTACACTGCGTGCAGAAGGGATAAGGTGGAGGGAAGGGGAGGGGGTAGTTTTTATCATTAGGGATGGCATAGGGATAAGCAAGGCTGAGGAAGCAGGGGATCAGGTGGAGGTCTTATGTTCACCTGCAGGCTCCAGGGGTAAGAGGGTGAAGATGTGGGTAGTATATAGACCACCCAGGCAGGGGAGGAACAGGAGGAAAGTCTGTGACTAGCCTTAGGGATCATTGTGGTAGGGAGAGGCACAACTGTGGTGCTGGGAGACCTGACTATGCCAGGAGCAGACTGGGGAACTATGGCATCCTCATCGGGCAGGGAGCACCACCTGCTGGATGTCTTCTAGGATGCATTCCTTGCCCAGCTGGTGACTGATCCAGTGAGGGAGGGGCGCATCCTGGATGTGGTCCTGTCAGATAGCGAGCTCATCAGGGATCCACTGGCGGAAAATGATCACGCCATGGTTTGGTTCTTCCTTGACCTAGGGGGTGGGGTAGAACACACAAAAACGACAGTGGTTGATTTTAGAGGGGCGGACTTTGGGGGGATGGAGAGGATCCTTAGGGGCTACCTAGATGAGATCAGGTCAAGCATGGGCATGGAGGCCTGGTGGAAAATTATTAAAAAGGGGTCCCTGGAGGCTACCAAGGCCTTCATGAGGGAGAGACGCAAGTGGGGAAAAGCTAAGTGACCAAGCTGGTGGCCAAGGGAGGTCCAGGATGCAGCGAGGGGAAAAAAAGGCTGCTTATAGCTGATACAAAAGTTCTCGGGGAAGGGGCTATATCCAAGGAGGAGTATGATAAGGTAGCCAGGAGAGTCACCCGGGTGGTGAGGTTGGCCAAGGTGGGGGCAGAGCTGAGATTGGCACAGGGGATTAGAAGGGTGGAAAAGGGTTCTTCAGGTATATCAGGGAAAGAAGAAAGGAAGGGCAGATTAGTAGGTTGAGGATGGGGAGTGGGTGGGTGGAGGAGGCAGGGGAGAAGGCAGAGGTACTAAATGACTTTTTTGCCTCGGTCTTTACCAAGGAGGATGTGGGGCTGCCCTGCAAGGAAAGAGGGAGGGGGGACCGGCAGGTAAAGAGGGGGAGATGGATGTTGAAATCCCTAGTGGGAGTGTGTGCAAAGCCCCCAAGACCCTAAGAGGGGATAAAGCACCGGGCCCAAATGGGATCCATCCCAGGGTGCTTAAGGAGATGGCTGATACCCTGGCCACACCCCTGGTAGACCTATTTAACTCCTCCCTGCAGTTGGGATGAGCGCCAGTGGATGTCCTCTTTCTGGACTTCAGCGGGGCATTTGACTTGGTGCCACATCTTGGGCTACTGGGGAAGCTGGAGGATATGGGGATGGGGGGCAGATGGTCAAGTGGATAGGAAACTGGCTAGCGGGGCATGTACAGAAGGTGAGGGTGGGGAGAGGTCTCATCCTCTAGGAGAGTCATTAGTGGGGTCTCTCAGGGGTCAGTACTGGGTCCACTCCTGTTTAACGCCTATATCTCAGACATCAGAAGTGGTATCAGGAGCGGGATGAGCCTCTCTGCCGATGACTCGAAGCTGTGGGTGGTGGTGGAAGGGGAGGAGGGGAAGCAAGTTCTCCAGGAGGACCCGGAGTCTCTGAGGAGGTGATCAAGAGCATAGTAGCTAAAGTTTAATGCTGGGAAATGCAGGGTTCTGCAGTTGGGGACAGAAAACCCGGCTCATGTATACACCTTGGGGAGGGGATGCACTGCAGGTTTCTAGGGGGGAGCAGGACCTTGGGGGGTGGTGGTGAATGCCAAAATGAATAACTCAGAGCAGTGTAGAAGGGCTGCAGCCCAAGCAAGTAAAATACTGGGTGCATGAGCCAGGGGATAACCTCAGGGAGTCAGAGGTGCTCCTTCTGCTGTACAATTGCTTGGTTAGACCACACCTTGAATACTGTGTGCAGTTTTGGTGTCCCTACTTAAGGGGACATTGCTCTTCTGGAGAGGGTCCAGAGTAGGGTGACCAGGATGACACTGGGACTAGGGAAAGGCCCTATGAGGAGAGACTCGAGGAGCTCAACCTGTACTCACTGGAGGAGAGAAGGAACAGGGATATGATAGAGGTCTTCAGATATCTCAAAGGAATAAATAAGGTAAGCCTTGAGGGTGCTCAGCTGGAGGGAGGTGGGGGCTACCAGGATCACTCAATGAAGCTGGATTGGGGAGACTAAGGGGAAACAAGGAGACTACTTCACTGAGAGGGTGGTGGAGCCCTGGAATGCGGTGCCTGGGGAGTTGGTGGCTGATGCAACTGTGAAAGGGTTCAAGAAAGGCTGGGATAGGTATAGGGGGAGGGTGCATCCCAGAGCCTCGCTAGGGGGTGGGGAACCTTGTAGGAAGGGTGGGGGAGGGGCAGATAACGGTACCCTGGGAAGGCACTGATTATCGAGCAGACTTGATAGATCATAGGGCCTATTCTGCTGGCTTCTTAGTATGTTAGATGTTAGGAGTACTTCTTCACAGAAAGAGTGGTGGATTCCTGGAACAATCTTCTAGCGGAGGTGGTGGGGGCAAAGACAATGGTGGGGTTCAAAAATGCATGGGATAGGCACAAGGGTATCATAGTGCAAAGGAAAGGGTAAGGAGAGAGAGCGACAGATCAAGTTTGGTCTGCAGGAACAATGTAGGTAGGGGAAAAAAGGGCAGACTAGGTGGGCCAAGTGGTCCTTATCTGCCGTCAAATTCTTTGTTTCTATGCTGCTTGGAGTGGAGCAAGGACCAACTTCGTTGGGCCAGCTGATCATTTGGGTAAAGATAAGAAAACAAAACTGATTCAAAGCAAAAAGGATTGTGTTGTGTGCATGCATCTAACTCTCGTGGATTAAAAACAGCTGTTTTCTGTTCCGTTGGCGAGCTGGATGGGACATTGGGTAGCAAATATAAATAGATCAATGTCTAATGAAAGCATTGTATTTCTGTCTGTATGCAAAGATAGAGGATACCATCAAGTTTAAGGTAGGGTACTTTATGCATAGAGTGCCTATTTAATTTAAAAAACAAAACAAATTGAAGGTTATGCATCTGAGTCTCTGGCTATTTTAGTTAGCAATGGGAAGGAGGGGTGTCTGCATTTGGCAGAGCTTTAGTTACATTTAAAAATAATTAACATACTAACATGCTAAAAGCCAGCAGAATAGGCCTGATGGTCTGTCGTGTCTGCTCGGCAGCCAGCCTCCTAATGGTGCTCGCTTTTTCACCTCCCCAGCCCCAGAGAGGGTCATCTTTGGCCTCACTTTTCCCTTGTACCTGTCCCACCCCTTCTTGAAGCCCTCCACTGTGCCCTCCTCTACCAGACTCCCGGGCAGTGTATTCCATGGCTCCACCACCCTCTCGGTGAAGTAATGTCTCCATGCTTCCCCCTGTAATTTCCCTCTAGCTTCCACTTATGCTCCCTGGTTGTTCCCCTTCTTTAGTCTGAACATGTCTTTGGCTCCACCCTTGTTTATTCCCTTTACATATTTGAAGACCCCTATCATGTCCCCCCGTCCCTCTTCTCCTCTCCTCCAGCAAGTGCAGCCCAAGTACATCCAGCCTTTCCTCATAGGGCACCCCCCAATGCCCTGAATCATCCTGGTTGCCCTCCTCTGGACCCTCTCCAGCAGTGCTATGTCCTTCTTGAGGTGAGGTCTCCAGAACTGCACACAGTACTCGAGATGCGATCTGGCCAAGGCGTTATACAGAGGGAGGATCACGTCCCTCCTCCTGGACATAATCCCCTTGGTTATGCAGCCCAGTATCCTGTTTGCTTTTGCCGCAGTTCTGCAATTTTCAGCGTTACTCATTTTGACGTCTACCACCACCCCCAGAGCCCTCTCGCTTGATGTGGCTTGCAGTGAGACCCCCCCCAAAGTGTATGCATGGCCCAGGTGTTTGACCCCCAGATGCAGCACCCTACACTTCCCTGCATTAAACCTCAATCCCCACCTCCTTGACCACCCCTCCAGGGTATCCAGGTCCCTCTGGACTGTCTCTCTCGCTTTGTCCCCATCTGCCAGTGCTCCCAGTTTTGAGCCATCTGCAAAGAGACTCATCCTACTCCTAACCCCCCTTCCCATATCCGAGACATAGGCGTTAAATGGGAGTGGTCCCAATACCGAACCTTGGGGGACCCCATTGTTGACCTTCCTGGGGGAGGAGACTATCCCACCAACCACTACCCTCTGTATTCGCCCCATTAGCCAACTTTCTACCCATCTGAGCAGTTGCCCTTCCACCCCATCCCCAGCTTTGTTAGCAGCCCATTGTGAGGATGCTAATCAGATGCCTTACTGAAGTCCAGATATAGACGTCCACCAGCCTATGTCGGTCCAGGGCCCCTGTCACCCAGTCATAAAATCTATGAGGTTGGTCTGACATAGTCTCCCAGGACAAAACCTTACTGTTTGTCATCCAGGTGCCCCAGCCTTTCCAGCTGCCTCCCAGGCCTCTCTTGATAATGCCCTCCATTACATTACAGATGTTAGGCTGACAGGCCTATAATTCCCCATCTCCTCTCTCTAGACCTCCCTTTGTTGATAGGCATCACATGGGCCACCCTTCAGTCTTGAGGCACCCATCCTGTCCACAGAGAGGTATTAAAGAGTGCAGCCAGTGGAGCTGCTAGCTCATCCACCAGCTCCTTCATGACCCTCGGATGCAGCCCATCTGGTGCCTTATTAGTTTTAGTGACCGAAGGGCCTCCTCACCCTATCCACTTTGATTTCACCCTCCCAGCCCATCCCTTCATTCAATCACCCATCCCTTCTAGATTTGGCCCGGCCTGAACCTTGCATCTTTTGGTCCTCCAGACTCCATCTCCATCTGTCCGCTCAACTTTGCTTGCTCCTCTTCCCTCCCATCTGGCTGGAGGGATCCCTGCCTCCCTGTAAATATTGAGGCAAAGTACTCATTTAGCACCTCTGCCTGTTACCCCGCCTCCTGAGCCCATCCCTCCCCAGTCCTAATCCTGCTGATTTGTGCCCTCCCTTTTCTCTTCTCCTCTATGTATCTATACAATCCCTTTCCCCCCTCCGGATATCCCTAGCCAGGTTTTGCTCCATCCTCGCCTTGGCTCCCTTCACCACTCTAGTGACCCTCCTAGCCATCAACTCATATTCATCCCTCTCCCTGTTCCCCCTCCCAGAGCACTTGAAATGTGTATAGTCAAGTCAAGTCATTTTTTATTTAAAAAGACACCCAATCCCAAAGGCTCTGGGCGCCATACATTAAGAGGAAGTGAAGAAATATTTACAGCATTTCATGCCATATAAGTACAAAACAAAAAGAAAACACATATACATAATCATAATCAAACTCCAAAAGCATGTAAAAATAGGTGAGTCTTTAGGCAAACCTTTGAAGGTAGTAAGGTTTGGGGCCTCCTAACTGCAGCTGGCAATGAATTCCAAAAGCGGGCGCGGCAACACTGAATGCTCTGTCACTGCAGATTTTAACCTCGCTCTGGAACAGTTAGGAGGTCGGGCACCAGAAGAACGGAGATTACGGGAAGAGGAGGATGGTATCAGGAGATCTGACAGGTAACCGAGGCCCTGTCCTTGTAGGGCCTTATAGGTGAAAATCCCCTTGAAGAGCACTCTCCACCTGAGCAGAGCTGAGAGAGAGAGAGAGAGCAGCAGAGCAGGATCCAGCCTGCTGGGAGCCCCCATGGGGAGGGGCTCAGGCTTCAGCCATACCATCAGGCCTGGACCACTTAATTCAAGCCCTTCAGTCTTCAGAGGGCATTTGTTATTTTCTTCAATTAACAGTTAACTAGTTACAATAATTGGGTTTTCTGCAACAGCTAGTCTGGAGGTTGCCAGTACTGTCCTCCAGAGGCTAGCCTTCCTCCCACGCCGGGGAAAGATGTTGACCGAAGAATCAGATGTCCAACAGCGGAGAGAGCGCTGACCAGACCAGATGACATCATGCAGTGGTGACAGCGCTGGTCAAGGACCTCAGTGGTGAGAGAGCTGAAGAAGTCTTCTGGATGCCTTTGATTGTGAATGAGACCTGTGGAGGACCTGAGTGAGTACCCTTGTACCCCCCGGTGCGAGGGAGAAGCTAAGCAAGTAATCTTAGGGGCTCCATGCTCCATTAAGAAATGTGTGCTGTTAAGTGTGAAGTATTGAAGTCATCAGTCTGGGCTACTAACCCCGTAAGAGACTGCCTAGTTCAAGTAATGGATGCATCTTGTCTGTGGCCCAAATGGCTAAGTTGCAGGTGCAGCAAGATGCTGGGCTTAGAGAATCATATAAATGTGTAGCTATGGGTTAGAGTCCTGCCATCATGGAGCTGTCTGCCAAGACGCACTTGCCACTTCATGAGACAGGAGGCCCTACAGCATATTAATGTCTAAGATACCTTAAAGAGAATATACCTGTGTCTGCACAGAATTTCGTCTAAGAGCGTTTGGTATAAGTGTTAAATGGCTAGATGTGCTGGATAGGACTCCGCCTGTGGATAATGTTCTTGGTATATAGAATGTACTGTATGTGACTGCCTGTGACTAAAGTATGGGATGCTTGATAAAAGTGTTGTTGCCAACTTACTCTGGACGGATGCCTTTTGGTATACAAAGTACTGGATGTGGAGTGTTTAAACTGCGTTTAGGATGTTTGACAGAAAGCATCACTCTCATTGCATTGATGGGACTTTCAAATATTGTGCTGAATGTTCTGGATGTAAGATCCACATAGTTTGTTCTGGAATGTTCAGAAGTTCATGAGTGCAGGGCAATCCCTGATTTGTCTGCAGTGCAGGGCAATCCCTGCTTTGTCTGCTAAAGTGCAGGGCAATCCCTGATGTGGTTGTAAATAGTAATTTGCTGCTTTACAAAAATCAGTTTCCAAGTTGCCCCCACCCTCAAATTAATAGCCGGCCACCTCAACCAGCTGTAACTCCATCAGGCCTGCAACATCTTGGACTGCGGTATCTGTTTAACCAGTATGGTATGAGATTGCGGGGTTTCTGCTGTATCTGGGATTGGCACCAGTGTGGGTATTATTAATAATTGTGTTTAACATCTAATTTATTAGCAACTAGATAGCCAGGGCTCTGGATGTCTAAAGTCGAATGGTAAAATGTGGTTTATATCTGCCTGTTAATATGTAGCCAACTCAGGCTAACAGGATGCTGGGTTGTATTGCCAGAAGCATTTCCTCCAGGAGGGGGAAGGTGATCCTGCCGCTATATAGGTCACTGGTTGGACCACACCTGGAATACTGCGTACAGTTCTGGCAGCCGTACCTGAAGAAGGACATTAGGTTACTGGAGGCAGTGCAGCACAGGGAAACAAAATGATTCAGGGGCTAGGGGACTTGCCCTATGAGAGTAGGCTGAGGGAGTTGAATATGTACTCCCTGAAGGAGAGGAGGGAAAGGGGGGGGACATGATTAAAACCTTCAAGTACATGAAGGGCATAAATAAGATGGACACAGAGGGGGTTTTCCAGTTAAGGAGAGGGAGGGACACCCAAGGGCACAAGCTGAGATTGGAGGGGGGAAGTTCAGGAGGGAAATGAGGAGACTCTTTTTTTATGGAGAGGGTTGTGTTAGGGTGGGACGCATTACCAGAGGAAGTGTTAGCCTGTAATGCAGTGGGCTACTTCAAAAGGGGATGGGACAGGGAAAAGGGAGGGTCACTGGAAGGAGGGAGGGAGGGGCAGCTGCAGTATAAGGGCTTCAAGCTGCACAATCGAGCAGACTTGATAGACTGAAAGGCCTTTATCTGCTACTAGGTTCAAATGTCCATATGTTCTGTTCAATATCATAGGCCAGGTGGATACCACACATTGTGAACTGTGAGTCTCCTGTTGTTGGAATCCATATCAGCTAGGTCATTCATAGGTCTGTATAGGGATGGGGTTCAGAGGGGAGACAATCAGTTGTGGCAGCTGTGGGGCACTCTTCTATAGGGATATGCTGTAGAGGAGGAGGAGCCACTACCCCATCTACAGGACCATGGCAGAGCTCCAGGTTCAGCTGATGGCAACAAGAGCAGAAATATCCTGCTTAATCACCAGCTCAACAGGAGCCCCCCCCCCAACATCCCCACTCACATGGAGACCCACTGGTCCAGGAGGGTGGAGATTGGTGGAGAAAAGAATGGGGGGCAGGGGTACCTATAAGGAGGTTATCCATCCCAGCACCATCCAGATGGCAAACAGCTTTGCACCCTACAGGAGACTAAGGCAATTGACTCCATGGGGGGACTCTGAGTCAGTCAGTGGGAAAGAGGATAATATGAAGACACCCAAGTGGAGCAAGTCTATCAGGAGATGCTTAGTGGGACTCAAAAATTAGGGGGATAGAGAGGGTGCTGGCCAGGAAGGGGATGGTCTGGTGCCTTTCTCTTACATTGGCCATCCAGGATTTAAACAGGATAGGGAGGATGGTAGAGATGGATTAAGAAGAGTGGTACACCTGAGTACAAGTGGTCTGCTAAACTAGTTGAAGATGGTGAATTGAAACTTCCATAGACAAGGGGACAGATTGGCAGCACTCGTAGCCTCCATGGCCTCTTCCATAGTCCTCCCTGTGTGAGGCAGGGAAGGGAAGCAGGTTAGGATAAGGAATGATGTAATAGAGGAGCTCAAAGAATGTCTTATGGGATGGTGTCAAGAACAAGGGTACCACTTTGTGGGGAATTGGGGCGACTTCTGGGATGGGAGTCCACAAGAGAGATGGACCTCACCTGGCAAGACAGAGGGGCCTGCATGGGGGCAGCAGTTTGACATCTATATTAGACATTTAAACTGGGTGCAGAGGAGACTGGGACTAAAAGACCCATGGTGGCTGGTGAGAGGCAGAGGATCCCAGACTGTACTGCATCATATCTGGGACTTGTTGCAGCACAGAGGGTACAAAAATTAGTATGGCCCTAAATGGACCAGATGAGGGAACATTAGAAAGGATAAATGCAAAGTGTGCAAACACCAAGAAAAACAAGAGGATGAGAGGACAAGCAAAGTACAAGTGTAACAGCAAAGTATGATCAGGGGTCAGATGGATGGGGGGGTGCTTTAATGCCAGGAACCTGGGTAACAAAATCATTGAGCTCAGGTGTTGATGGCAAACACCGAGGTGGACCTTGTGGCCATCACAGAAATGTGAGCTTTGAAAAATAACATATGGGACCTGATGTCCCCTTGGTACTCAATGTTAAGCAGGCATATAGGAATATACGGAGAGGGAGGAGTAACCTTGTTTTTCAAGGATGGCATCCAGGTGGCAGTAGATGGGTGCATCAGTGGTAGAAATGGGGAGACGGAGTCACAGTGGATGCAATTCATGTCAGCCTCAGGCAAGAAACTGTGCATGGGGTGATCTACAGACATCTGGGGTGAGAGGAAGAGAGGGACAGAGAGCTCAGGAAGAACTTGAAAGAGAGATGGCAAAGGGGGACGTAGTTGTGGAGGACGATCTAAACTTGTCAGACATCAATTAGGATGTCCCAGTGGTCAGGAGCACCGGAAGTCAGGTCTTGCTTTTACAACGTGGTAGTCCACTTTCAGTTTACTAGTTGCTGTCTCTGAATAAACTTGCTCATTGTTACAAATATTTGGCCTTACTTGCCTTTTTGGAACTGATGGCAAAACAGCAATCAAGCATTAAGCATCGTTGTGCAGTTACTTTTGACTTTAGCTCAGGGAAGGACTTGAAAGAGGGGTGGCAAAGGGGGAAGAAATTGTGGTGAGTGATCTAAACCTGTCAGACATCAATTAGGATGTTCCAGTAGCCAGGCGCACCAGAAGTCAGGTCTTGCTGGACACCTTCCACGACTGTCCACTGGTTCACCTAGTTAAGGATTCCACCAAGTTGTCTGCAATCCTCAATGTGGTGCTCACCAACTCAGAGATGGTAGGGGCTGTGAGAATAGGGGAGCCACTGGGAAACAGCAACCACATTACATTTGGTTTGAACTGGCTCTTGGGTCTGAAATACCCCAATCGAAAGATGAAGTCCTTGATTTTAGAAGGGCAAACTTCAACACACACTGAGGGAGCTGGTCAAAGAAAAGGTAGTCGGGGTGGACAACATTGGGGGTTGCAAGAGAGAGATAGAGGACAATTAAGGGAGTTATTTTCAAGGCATCTGAGTTATGCATGAGAATGGTAACCAAAAAGAACAGGTTTAAGAGACCATTATAGTTCTTGACAAGAGTCAGAGAAGCAGTAAGGGAAAAGAAAAAAGGCCTTCTACAAGTATGAAGAAAGGCAGGGGATGAAAAATGTGGAGGTTAAACATTAAAAAACAAGGATGCAAAGAGGGTAGTTAGAGAGGCAAAAGCAGAAACAGAGCTGTATATTGCAAAGGGGGTCAAGAAAGGAGAAAAACAGTTCCTCCAATATATTAATAATAATAATAATTTTATTTATAAGGCGCCTCTCGATTACCAAGGCACTGTACATAAATAACAAATCAGAACAATAAAAATACAGTATATTAGGGACAAAAGGAAGAAAGCAGAGGGAATCACAAGACTAGCTGAGGTGGGTAAGGTAATAGAGGAGGATGAGCAAAAGGCCACCATCCTTACTGATTACTTTTGCTCAATTTTCACAAAGAAGAATGGTAGGTCCTTGCCAGAGAGTGGCATCAAAGTGGCTACTAAGGGTGTCCCAGTGATGAGGCAGTCAGTATTTACAAGTGAAAGGGTCCAGAAGGAAGTGGCAGCCCTAAATATAGATAAGGCCCTGGGACCAGATGAGTTGCATCTGAGGTTACTCAGGGAGCTGGCAGTAGTACTGGCTGAACCCCTAGTAGATCTATTCAACAGCTCACTAAAGACTGGGATAGTTCTAAAGGTTTGCAGGGTGGCAGATGTAGTTCCACTCCATAAGGGGGAAGAGGAACAAGCAGGGGACTACAGACTTGTCAGTCTTACCTCTGTTGTAGGGAAGATAATGGAGACCATGGTCAAAGAGGACCTTGTGGACGACTCGGAAAGCAATGGTCTCCTAAACAGTAAACAGCATGGTTTCATGGCACAAAGGTCCTGTCAGACTAACCTGATAGTTTTTCTTGACTAAGTGACAAGGGAACTGGATAGAAGCCACACTGTTGATTTGCTCAGCTTTGACTTCAGCAAGGATTTCAATTCACTACCTCACAGACACTCACTGAAGAGGATGGAGAATCTGAGTGGAGCTATGGTCATAGTAAACTGGGTAGGTACTGTAACTGGCTAAAAAAGGAAGCAGAAGAGGGTTGTGGTCAGTGGGGTCAAATCAGATGAGAGGGAGGTTACAAGTGGGGTACCAAAGGGACCTGTCCTGGGTTTGGTCCTCTTTAATATGTTCATCGCTGACAGAAACGTAGAAACATAGAAGATGACGGCAGATAAGGCCCACAAGGCCCATCCAGTCTGCCCATTTATTTTTCTTCCTTATGAATGTGCCATAGGCCTTTGCTCTGTCAATGGTCTATCTATTCATACTCATCTGTATTGCCCCTTATGCCTATCCCATGCCTGTTTGAAGCCCTGCACTGTATTCATATCCACCACTTCCTGAGGTAGGCTGTTACATGCATCCACCACCCTTTCTGTGAAAAAGAACTTCCTCACATTACTCCTTAATTGGCCTCCCTCTAATCTCATGTGGTGTCCTCTTGTCCTGCTATTTTTCTTATATTGAAACATATTAAACTCTTTCACCTTGTTAATGCTCTTAAAGTGTTTGAATGTTTCAATCATATCACCTCTCTCCCTCCTTTGCTCTAGGGTATACATATTGAGCGCAGTTAATCTGTCCTCTCATATGTTTTCTGATACAGTCCCTACACCATTTTGGTTGCCCTTCTCTGGACTGCCTCAATTTGGTTAATGTCCTTGCGAAGGTGTGGCCTCCAGTACTGCATGCAGTACTCCAGATGGGGCCTAACCAGTGTCATGTAAAGAGGGATTATTGCCTCCCTCTTCTGACTTGTGAAACCCCAACTAATACACCCCAACATCCCTCTAGCCTTACCTACTGCTTTAGAGGTCTGCTTGGATGATTTCAGGTCATCGGTGATGATGACGCCCAAGTCTCTTTCTTCCCTTGTGACTGCCAGCAACTCCCCTCCCAGCCTATAGACGGCTTCAGGGTTTCTCTTCCCTATGTGCATGATCTTGCACTTCTTTGAGTTAAACCCCATTTGCCACTCTTTGACCATTTTGCTAGTTTATCCAGATCTCTTCTCATTCTGCCCACCCCATCTGGATCATCTACTCTGTTGCAGATCTTGGTGTCATCTGCAAACAAACCTTACCCTTCAGTCCATCTGCAATGTCACTGATGAAGATATTGAAGAGGACTGGCCCCAAGACTGATCCCCGAGGTATCCCGCTTGTGACTTGCATCACTTCTGACTGTATACCATTTACCACCACTCTCTGTTTTCTGCCCGTCAACCAGTTTGCCACCCAGTTGATCAACGTCTGACCCACCCCGAGCCTACCCAGCTTATTAATCAATCTTCTATGTGGAACAGTATCGAAAGCTTTGCTGAAGTCAAGGTAGGCAACATCAACTGCTCCCTGTGGTGAGGGAATCCAGAAGCAGGTTGTGTCTCTTTGCAGGTGACACTAAGCTCTGTGGGAGGGTGGATAGTGATGAGGGGACTACGGAAATGCAAAGAGATTTACAAAAGCTAGAGGGGTGATCTAAGGTTTGGCAGTTAAAATTCAACACCAAAAAGTGCAAGGCAATGCACCTAAGGAACAAGAACCCCTGGCCAAAGTACTGGATGGATGGGGCAACACTTAGCACTATGGCTGAGGAACAAGACCTTGGAGTTATCATCAGTGACTCCCTCAAACAACTGAGTCAGTGCAACAAGGCATATAGCAAAGTGAGTAGGATGCTGGGATGTATCAGGAAGCTTATAGTTAGCAGAAGGGAAGAGGTAATACTTCCTCTATATAGAACCTTGGTGAGGCCACACCTGAAGTACTGTGCCCAGTTCTGGAGCTCTCATCTCAGGAGGGATAGGGATAAGCTGGTAACAGTGCAGCACAGGGTAAGAAAAATGATTCAGGGCCAACAGGGCAAATCCTGTGAGGTGTGCCTCAATGCACTGAATGTGTACTTGCTGGAGACAAGAAGGGATAAGGAAGATATGATAGAGACCTTCAAGTTCCTAAAGGGAATTAACTAGGTGAAGTGTGAGAACTATTTGGCTTGAATACTAGTTTACGGTCATGTAGACATGAGTGGAAATTGACAGGAGGGAGGTTCAGGAGGGACATGAGGAAACATTTTTTACAGAAAGGATGGTAGAGCCATGGAACAGTCTTCCAGACAAAGTGGTGGGTGCTAAAACCATTGGTGCTTTCGCACATAGTTGGGACAGAATGAAGGGTACAGTGTGGACTGGGGGGAACAGAAGTTGGAAGGAGAATGGGGAGAAGGATGAGGAGGGCTAGAACCCTGGTGGGACAGTAAGTCCCATGGCTAAACAGGGAGCTCGGGCAGACTGGATGGACCATTGGTCTATTTCTGCCGTCATTGTCTATGTTTCTATGTTTATCAAAAAATCACAAATGTGGGCTGGCCCAGTAGTATGGAGGTGGTAGCAGCATGGTGTACTGCCATTCCAGGGAGACCAGGGCTCAGAACTCCAGCAGGGGCCAGCTGAAGGGGGCCAGGTGCTTCATGAAGGGTAGATGATCCACTCACATGGGCTAGATACATAGATACATACAGACAGAAAAAGATTCACATCCCATCCAGTCTGCCCATTTCCCACCCGGGACCTCACCAATCTAGTACTGGCTAGGCCTCGAACAGATCAATCATCCCACGACTCCACTTGAACTAACCCCCACTCCCATTTGCTCCAAACCCTTGCCCCATCAACCTCACCAATCCCATGTGTCTATCCCTTCTTAAAACTTGCCACCATGTTAACACTGACCAATTTCCCTGGAAGATGGCTCCACTTTCCATCACCTTCTCTGTGAAGAAGTATTTTCTTTTTTTTCTTCTCTGAATTTATCCTCCTGGCCACCTCTCTGCACCCCATTCTGTTTCTCCTGCGCATCCTGCCGGGGATCCGGCCGCCGTCCATCTTGCCGGCACCTGATAACTCCTGTGGCTTTCCCTCTGCAGCGAGGTGGCAGGGAGCCCCCTATCTCCCCACTGTTCCATGGATCCAGTCCAGGTGCTGACGGATACTATGGACAGCCATCAAGCCGTGCCAGAGATGCCACTTTTCCTTGTTCCCCCATGAGCCGGTGGGTATTCAATGACGCTGGCAGCAGGGAGCACGCACGCATCCACACACACCCCTTTGTCATGGCATCTGCTCCTGACTACTCCCCTAGTACGGCGTGATGTCCCCGACTCCCAGCTTCCGGCCAGGGGCAGTCAGGCACCGACCATCGTGGAACCCCTCCCCAGAGAGGGAAAGTAGTCCATCGAATGCTCGATCCTCGCCTTCCCTGCCAGCCTCTGGTAATCCGTGTTTGCTCCTGAACTCAGGTTGCCGGCATGGTGCGGGTGCGGCAACCAGCGCCTCTTCCCTCAGCACCACCGGACTGGCGTGAAGAAGTATTTTCACATGTTCCTCCTAAATTCCCTCCTTCAGTCTTAGAGATATGGCCCTTTATGATGGATCCCTCACTAAGCATAAACAGTTGCGGGCTGTCCACCCTGTTTATACCCTTCAGGTACTTGAAGTATTCAATTATGTCTAGCCACTCTCTCTCTCTCTCTCTCTCTCTCTCTCCTGGCCTCCAGTAAATACATATTATGGTCAGTCAGTTTTTCCTCAAAAGTCCTCCCATGCTAGCTGTCAGTCATTTTAGTCACTCTCTTCTGTATCAACTCCAGGTGGTCTTTGTCCTTTCATAGGTGAGAACTCCAGAACTGCATGCAGTATTCCACATGTGGCCTCACGAAGGACTAGTACAGGGGTAGGATGAACTCCTTCTTTCTGCTTGAAAAGGCCCTACCTATGCACCCCAGCATCTTACTAGCTTTCCTGAATGCCTTGCTATGCTGGTGTAACCATCCCCACCCACAAGGTGTGCCAAATAGTCCTAGAGATGGAAAGGGCAAAGTCCTTCATGCCTTTGGGTGAGTGGCACCTGGGTTTGTGGTTAGAAATTGGCTTGGAAAGAGGTGGAGTGCCTCCACCTATGGGGATCCTTATGACAGAGTACTGCCAGGGCGTTTCCTCACAGGAAATAACTACAACCCCCCCATGACAGGAACACAATAACACATTCCCTACCCCACTTATCACTCTAAGCATGCAAATAAACAGCAAGGAAATAACGGTAAAATACCTCAACAGCTGCAAATAAACAACCAAAGAGTTTATTTGGGGGTTTGAGAACAAGGTAGGGGACAAGGGAAGCAAAGGTAAAAACAGACAAAGACAGCAGTTTGCATTCAGTCCCAGTGTAAGACATGTCTCAGCACCTCTCCTTCCACTGGTGCACCAGTTAACCCAACAGTCCCTATGGAAGCTCCCAATTACAGCTCAAGTATGCACACAGGTGCAGAGATGCAGGCCTGTGATGCTTGGACTTCAACGCAGTACCATGTAAATTCAGTTGCAGGCAGCAGCTGCTGACTGGCAAATTACACAGTTAGATAGAAGGTAAGATAGTGGCTCCTGGCTGTAAACTATAGCTGCGGACTTGATTCTAAGGTCGCGCAGGAATGCCCCGACATTATATAGCTAGCTAGCTGGCTAAGCAATGATATGTTCTGTGGGTAAAACCCTGTAATCATGACCATTAGATGACAAGCTGGTGCTGTTTCCATGGTGATGTTTCCCCTGCTTAAGCAGATGATGGCTGGACGGTCTTTTCTGTTGGATGGATACAGTTGTGGTGGACCCAATGCACTCCCGGTGGTGAACGGTGCAGGACACAATGACTTTGGATGATGGAAGCTCTGTTCTGTAAGCTGGTTACAGGTTCAGTGCACACAACGCATTGCTGGTGGTGACAGCTGCTAGCCATGATCTTCCGGATTAAGATGATCTTATTCATCCCACAATGGGACTTGCTTTCACCCAAGTTGACAGGCGGCAGTCACTCAGGACCTCAAATGGTTTGCTGCCCTGTCAGGATAAAATCCAAACAGCAGTAGAAGGCAATGACTCACCCATAGAGGTGAGCAAATTTAGAAGACTTTGCTTCAAGGAGAAATTTGCGAATTTTACAGAATTTGCTAAATTCTCCTTTAAGGTGAAGTAGTACTTCACTTTAAAGTAGAACTTCACGAATGGTGAAAATTGTGAACTTTACCTGCAAATGTTGGCTCCAAGGTGAAGTTTGCAAGAATCCATGGGACTGGAGATAACATGGTGCTGAATGAGTTGTATTGACATGTTGAGGCTGCATTCAGCATAGTGTGAGGAAGAGACAGTTGGTGTTAAGTGTGCTCTGTATTTTTGTGCCTTAACACTTTTGGAAAGCATTTTTAACAGGCTGTTTTTTCCAACAAATCACCCCATTAAGTGTTTACAATGCTTTGTGCCTCAAGATCACCAATTATTTGTGGTATTTTATTGTGATTTATTTAGTTTAAAGTTGTAATTTCATTTTCTGTATTGTGTACTGAAGCAGTACTGTTGGGTGATGGGAGCTTAGCTACAGCAACTTCCCGAAAGACAAGTTCTGGTCAGAGCTGATACAGCTGTGCTGAGCTTTTACGAGTGACGCTGGCGTATCTGTTCACAAGATGGTGGCAATGCCAGAACTCGTGTGGGGTGCCTTTTACTTTTATTCTCTGTGACTACTGAATAACGTTGTATCATTCAAAAGAACTTTGCCTTCTGTACGAATCATTGAAGCAGAGTGCTTTGAGACCACCTTTTTGTACCCTCTTGTTTAACATTCGCTGTGGATCTGCTCATCATACTATTGTGCAGTCTATTCCAATTTAGTGCATTTTGAACATGTAAATTAGGCAAATAAACCCTTTGGAATATGCAAATAGGCCAGTAGAGTACAAATCTCCAAAGTTGCGGCCTCAGAGCTTTCCGTGGTGCCATAATAAACTGATTGCCGCCACAAACAAAGAACACATACAGCTACTTGTGTTGTAGAGGTAGACATGAATTTCCAACACTAGGGAACATTCAATTTAATGCAAATTTATTTAAAATGTGTGGTAGCACCCCACCACTCACTGTAAATATTTCAAGCTTACTTGCTCTTTATCAAGACAATGTTTCTCGCTACTGCGAGACTTAAATAGTGCAATACCTTAAAGTTTGTAATAAAGTCTTGAAAATACACCTTACCACATACCATGGTGTATAGTCACCTACCTAATATAGCTCTAGTAATATCAATATGGTACAAAACATTTTTCTTTTCACATTAACATTTTTTTAAATAAATACAAAAAATGTAATTACTAAATTACCCAAATAAGGTGACTTAGTCATCTCAGTGACTCTATTTCTACTGGCTATTTCCATATAAAATCTATTTTATATTTCTTTTATTTTTTTGAACTCTGTTTTTTTTTGCCTCCAGCCTGTGGAACTCTCTCAGGCATCCTGCATTGCCCCCGACTCTACCTCCGTGCCTGAGAGGCCTCCTGAATCCTGGCACAAGCCCGGCTATTCCCCTGGCTCTGAGCCCCCCGAAGTAGGGCCGCCCCATCCACCCAGGGCACTCTATCTGTAAATTCGGGCCGGGCTGGGCTGGGCTCGGCCTAGGTAAGGAGTGCCACCGCGATGGAGTGTGGTCGGTGGATGCAGGTGCCATCGCCATCCACAAGCTGGGTATTTTCTTGGTTCCCCCTCTTCGTTATGCCCTCCCTCTCCCTGGCGGAGTCCCAACGTGCAATGACGCCAGGGAACATCTAGCCATGACTCTGCAACCCTCTATTTTGGCCCTGAAATGTTGCAGTACCTCTGGTCTCCACCAGAGGTCACCGCGGTGCTGGGCATTGTCCCTGCCGCCCCCCCCCCGAGGAAGGAGAGCTGTCCTCTGGATGCTCAATCCTTCCTTCCTCTCCCCTGCCGATCCCCGGCGAGCCAGGCTCATTCCCGAACCCGGGTCGCCGGCGTGGCGCGAGGTGTGGCATCCAGTGCCTCAACCCTCAGTGCTACCGGGCCGGCTCTATTTTATGTTTCATGTGTTGGATCTATATATAGACCAGTAGAAGTATTTGGAACATACAAATGAGCAGTGAGGCGTTCCAAACATTGAAACCGTTTTCTGACCTAACATTCAGAAGGACATTCTGGCAGAAATCCAGCTTTGAAACAAAAATGGATTCTTTTCTGTGGATTGTACAGCTGTCAGAAGCTAACAAACTAATGCTGTTTACCTTGATATAATACAAGTAATTGTAGGCATCGTTGGGTCAGTCCTCAGGAATTGTGATACTGGGCACTGAGATAGTGATCCTGGTCTCTGGTTTCAGTCTTGATCTATGGTGCCCAGTGCCATATACACCCACCACTGCCACCGATATAGTTACAATGGAAAAGTTCCTACCATAACCTACTGCTTCTGTCTTGTATAGAACTATACAAGCACAGAACCAGTTAGTTCCCCATATTCTTTGGGTCACTCAACCGTCATACGGTGATCCACTATGTCAAATTCTGGGGCTCATCATTACAGATACTGTACTTCACCTTGATCACTTGGTGATCTTCAGTCACCTCTTCTCTGGCCAAATGCTTTGCAATTCTCACTCATATGGTATCCTCCTAACCACATCACCAGAATTCACTTAACACATTAGCACCTTGGACCAGATATTTAAAGTTGCTACATGGGCAAGTCAGTTTCATCTGCAAATGTTATACCATTTTAGCAGAACACAATAACTGTTCAGAGTCTCAAGTAACCCTAGATAAAGTGGGCAGGCAGTTTTCTACAGAAAGGGTTACTATTTGGCAACAGAAACTGACCTACACATAAAAAATGCTTTGAATATATACTCTATAAGAAGCAGCCCAGGACCAGTCCTCACCACAAAGATGGGTAAATGCTTTGAATATATAGCCTAAGTCAATGTGTGCAGCTCACTTTTATGTAAATCACATAGAGTTCTGCAAGAATGGAAACTATGTTCTGCACAGGTACCGTGCAGAGGTAGGAAGAAGCCTCAAGGCATTACATTTCCATACTGTTGACATTTCCTGCTACAATAAATGGTATCAGTTTACGGCAGTAAGTTGCTATATTTCTTGCTGAAGTAGGACATACGCTATTGCAGAAAGAAGTCTAATGTGTCAATCAAAACAAATATTTAAATATTCTCATTAGCATGGAAGTACAGATATGCTTCTTAAAACATACTGAGAATTATTAAAATGATTATATACCATCTGAGGAATGTCGCCCGGATTAAGCACCTGGTTCTGCCTGATGACCTTCCAATGCTGGTCCATGACTTTGTGATCTCCCGCCTTGACT
Organism: Neoceratodus forsteri; assembly: GCA_016271365.2. Taxonomy (NCBI): domain Eukaryota; kingdom Metazoa; phylum Chordata; order Ceratodontiformes; family Ceratodontidae; genus Neoceratodus; species Neoceratodus forsteri. The sequence goes on along the minus strand of CM028138.1, from coordinate 66,280,390 downwards.
ACTGCAACTTCCTCTACCTAGGGCTAGCGGGGCTTGAAATCCACCACTTGCAGCTTCTGCAGAATGCAGCTACCAGGCTGTTGACTGATTCATCTCGGTCATGCCATGTCATGTCCGTGCTCTGCGATCTGCACTGGCTTTCTGTTCAGTGGCAGATCACCATCAAGGTCAGCTGGCTGACCTATAAAGCCCTGCATGGACAGGGACTGCATTACCTAGAGGAGTGTCTTCACCCCAACCACCCCCTCTGCCCTCTCTGCTCCTTTGACAAAGGATTTCTAGAGGTTCCCAGGGTTTGTTTGAAGACCTCGGGCGCCAGGGCATTTGCTTTTGCAGCCCCTACCCTGTGGAACTCTTTACCTCATTGGATAAGGGAGTGCCTGACTGTGGAGAGTTTTAAACCTGCATTAAAAACACATCTTTACAATCTTGCTTTCCCAGGATTTTAATGAACTGTCATGACGGTTACTTTTTCTTATTATTTATTGATTTTAACTGCTATATTTTTAATTATTGTACAAACGCTTTAATATTTTGAATTACGCTTTTTATAAATAAAGCTGAATTGAGAGTCAAGTTGAGTTATTGATTATATATATTTACACATCTCAGGTTAATGATCAGCTGTGGGCAAGTTAAAATATACATGTGCAGTAGAGTTAAAGGGCCACGTTTCCCTCAAAAAACGCCAACACTCCCACCCCAGTGTCCCAGTCCTGAATGATGAGTCCGCTGTCTTAGTTACAGCACCTATGAACACACCAGCCATGGTTGCTTTTTGGACACACTGCTAGTAAAGAGGTCCTACAAGTGCCCTGTAACCATGGAGACCTTTGCCACACAATTGGTCAATGAAGTGGAGTGCCACCTGGAACCGCTCAGAGTGAGGGAGTGACACAGTACATACCCGTTGCTATGTGCTACTGGTCTCCACATAAGTAGATTTATAGAGGAGAACTCTATTTATTTACTTATTGTAAAGTGGTGACCATAAAGGCACACTGAGCTAAGGGCACTCCATAGTTAAATATCACTCTACGTGACGCAGCCCTGGACCAGTCCTCACCATAAAGGTCGGTATTCCAGACATATTGTGATAACTGGGAAAGGCACATGAGTTGAAGCTTGTTTACAGGGATCCCAGGACCTAGAGGAGTAGGTGTAATGTTGAAAGTGTACCGTGTTGGCTAAATCCATAGCGGCACTCTACTGTTGCACCAAAAAATATCCCTTCGCCAGTAGTGTTCTATAGGAGTATGCCATTCACAAGATGGTGGCAGTACTAGAACTGCACATGCATGATATTTGTGCATGCGCAATCTGACTTGATGGCCATCTAGTGCATGGCAGCGGTCACTTCTGCAGTTGCAAAAGTAAATGAAGTGCCCCGCAAAGTGGATGTATTTATGCGGCCGGTGGAGGAGATAGGCTGCATAAACACAACCACTGGAAACTGTGCCAAAGTACTATGGAAGCACACCAGACAGCGGTCTGGTCATGTGCTTCCAGAGTGCTCTTCTGAGGGCAGGTTAGGCAACCTTTTCCGTCTTAGCAGTACTAGTGCTGTTGTAGTCTGTATGTTGTTTGATTTCTTTTCCTGTTTTCTTTGATTTATAATTTTAGTTCTGTAGAACCGTCAGGTGTGCTTTACTGAATTATTTTTGTCACTGTAGTTTGACTATATTAATTTCATTTTTTTTATTGAGTGAAGTTATCGTTTTTTCATGTATACAGTAACATCATTATAATTACCTGAGTTGTTGTGTCTTATGTGCTCCTCTTAGTCCCTGAAATTCCTATTGTGTATTGCTTGTGTAAATAAAATAGAAAAATACTGGTGGCAGTGTGTGTGTGTGTGCTGCTGGTTTATTTATTTAAAAAGGTAGTAACTGGGAAAGGCACACTGAGCCAGGGCTTGTTTCCAGATGTGACCCAGGGAAGAAGTAAAGGGAGAAACATGTTACAGGTACAGCACAATATACAGAAATACAAGTCAAAAGTCAGCAAATTAAATACATGGGAGTTGGTACACTCTGAAGAAATAGCAAAAGTCAGGAACAATTAAGATAAATTGCTGTAGCAGCCATGAGTAAAGTAAATAATCACCTAAATTGTAGCAGTGACATATTAACCTGTGGTGGAAATGGGTGCACAAGAAGCAGTGGTATGTGGTGAAAATGTAGCCAATAAACCGCAGCAAGTACAGGAACATTTCTGCAGCAGGTGAGAGTGCGTAGTGATGCTAGTTCATGAGGAGCTTGAACTTCAACAGAGGGTGCTGCTGCTTCCACAGGATGTGCCCGACACCCTACCATGACACTCCCCTTACACCCCCATGAACCGCTGCTGGCATTCTCAGATCACCACCTTGATTCGCCACTTCCCTTTGCTTTTCTTCCTACCAGGCCTGGTGGTTTGCCATGAGATGAATCCTCTGTCTCCTAGTACCCATGTGGGTCCTCTGCTTGCCGCTGGGGACATGCTTATTGCATAAGTTGCAAGTTACCATACTAACCCTAACCTTAATGTCCCACAGGGTAACACTGCAACTTTAACAAGCCATACCTCCGCCAGTCTTTGGAGCTAAGGGACACTCTATACATCCAAATAAGGGTCTCAGTGTGTACTGCTACAGTAACACATACTACTCCTGTAAAAATTCATTGGTTGTGCACAGCACCCCAAAATCATCTCCTAATTTGCCCATGGTGCCAAATGCACAATTTAAGTCCAATAATCATCAAAAATGCACCAAATATGCACCTTCTCATGGACTACAACCATACCAAGTGACAAGCAAATTCAAAAAAATGTTACCAAGTTATATCTTAAAAAAAAAAACAAAAGGAGTAGATGGAAGTCATTTGACCCAACTTCACCTTTATGTACTGAAAGGAGAAGTTACAGGTGAAGTTGCAAGGCAAAGTTACCAATTGTGAATTTCCTATTAAACAGAAAAACTTTGTGAAATGATCCATGTAGGCAAATTTGGCGACTTCACCTTAACTTTGCCTGTGAATTAAAACTGTGCAACATCTCTACTCACTACTGTACCTTCTCAGATGCAGAGGAGCTTTCAAGACACCCCTGCTTTACTTCTGCACTAGAACCCACACTTGACACTGTAGCTGCATTAACCCCCTTTTACAGGGCTTTCCAGTCTGTTTTGGACAAATGTTTTAATGACGGGAATAGGAAGTGACAACTACTCACAAATGCTTTTCTTTTCTCAGAGGGTTTGTGACAGACCAGTCTAATCTTTTTGCACATGTCTCTCCCTTGTGCATAAATCTAGACATTAAATATCAGTGACTAGCATCTCATGCATTACTCATTATGCCAAACCCTGGCAATCAGTGGCTATCAGTTCCAGGAGGAAAGCATGCATTCAAGTCCTGGGCCAACTTGCAATTCAGATATATTTTGCAGAGCTCAGCTCCAAACAGATGTCAGTTTCACAGGGACAGGGTGTACTAATTTAGTTTTATAGATCTGAACTAGTCTGCAAATGGATGTCAGTGTCACAGGGACAGGATGTACTAATTTAGCTGTTTTGCACTTTGTAAAGCTTTGAGTGCTGCTTGAAACTGAGCAACTTTCTTGCTCTGGGCTACCTGACCCTGAAGGCAGTCTCGGAGAATATTTGACAAGAGGTAGCAGGACACTTGCCATGGTGAGAAGGGCACTGAACAAGTCCGCAGAACAAATGGCAATGTCCATTTCAACCCTGGGTCCCGCAGCTGCAGTCTGGAATATGATAGGGATGAAGAAGTGGAACAGGGGAATCCAGCACCAATGCTCTGTAGAGAGTCAAAGGTAAACTTCCTTTTAGGAGGGTGTTGCACTGTGCTGAGTTCCTGAGTCTGTCACTAATTATAACCCCTAGAGCTTTCCGTCCAGTCATACACCCTTCATCTAATATTTATTATTAGATATACTCACGCCAAGTGCAAAACTTAGCACAGTTTGTCATTGAACTTCTGTGACAACAAGACCAGAGAACCCAGACAGGTACTCCTATGTTAGTAACTATAGTCTTTTCAGTTAGGTTGGGGTTAGCTGGCAACCATAACGCAAAGTCTCAAGAAGAAACTAACCACTCCAGACAAAGGTTTAGGTATTAGCAATTTCTCAAAGTTTAGTCATATAGTTTGATAAGACCCTCAGGTCCAGGTCCAACTGCCTCTATATCACATAAAGGAAAGAATGTAAGAAAGTATCAGAGGAATTGCTATGAGGTATGTGTGAAACAGATGCATTTGATCTATTTCAAAATATTGATTTATCTTATCTTAAGAGATGTTTTACAATTATGTGGGAATGAAAATTTAAAATTTTGTCTGATTCAATATAGGCCCTCATCTGCTGAAGAAGCCCATGGGGTGAAATGTTGGACCAGGACATGAGGGTCCTCATCAGACTATATGAATAAACTTTGAAGAATTGCTGATACCTAAACCTTTGCCTGGAGTGGCTGGTTTCTTCTTGAGACTTTCATTTGAATATCAGTGAACAAAACTTGTACCATTTTCACAGTTTGCTCTGGTCATTATTCAATTCCCTTCTACCCCTCGTCCCTACTGTCTTATCCTTGACCCCTTCACCAATGTTGCAAGTGAATATATTAAAGGGCACTGAGCTCTGGACTTGTGAGACAGTGCTTTTAAGTTCATAACCCCCCAACCTCAGAGTATGTATTGTTTAATACCACCCTTTGGGTTCTCTCCTCCCCCTTTTGCCAGTTCTACACACATATAGTTATTTTAAGTAAGTAAGTAAGGCTTTGTTTATATTTTGGCACCCAGTCCTGGAGGCCCTGGGCACCATTACAGATAAAAGCAAGGCCGAGGCAGCATAAAACAACGCAATTTCATCACTAAAATAATACCATTTATAAAAAACAATTTAAAAGCTATCAGAAAAAGCCTTGTTAAAAAGGTATGTCCAGAGTACAAGGCCTTGCTAATGTCTAGGAAAGGATGTACAGCACACTTGCGACACAGCACTGGAGAAATATACAAGTTTCTTCTGACAGGAATTCCTCTTCACAATGTCATGCAACTTGTTTTTCCATGGGATTCCAAGATGTCAACCAGTTGCTGTTTGACTATGGTCTTAAGGAGCATCCTGCCAATAGACGTCCAGCCAACCAGTCAATAACTCCCTGTGTCCCCAGTGTCCTCCAATCTTGTGGAAGGGGATGGCACTTGCTGTCCTCCAGTCCCTGAGGATTATGCCCATGTCAATTGAGCAGATAAATAAGTCAGCCGGGGTACTGCTAGAACCTCCCCCAGCAACCCGAGTACCCATAGGTGCAAACCATCCAGTCCCAGGGACTTACTTACCTGCAACCCCTTCAACTCCTTACCTAAAGCACCACTTCCTCTGTGATACTATTAACGTTCATATTTGTTCCACATCCTATTTGGATGCTGCACTCTGACCTGTCCCTTCCTTGACTGTGATGACTAAGCAGAGGTATTCATTCAGGACATCACCTTTCCGCCCGTGCCCCTTCACCCATGCCTTGCAAATTCTCAATCTCTCTTTTCCACCCTTGTTTTTCCTCCTTGCCCCATCATACTTAAAGAAGGCCTTGTCAGTTTCCCACACCCCTTTTACAGTCTTTCGTTCTACCTCTGCCTTGGCTCTCCTCACTGCCTTACTAGCTCCTTTTGTCTTGTCAAGGTAGAGACCCCTGTCTCAGTACTGTGTTGACTTTCAAATTCCGACGCAACATAATTTTGCAAAAGTTTGGAAAATTCTTCCTTATTCTGTAGAATCCCATCCATTGTGGAATTTCAACATTTCAAAAGCGAAATGGGTTTCGTGGACTAGTAGTACACAGGTTTCATAAACTGCAGATTCTTTTTCCACTATCTGGGGAAAATTATTCCATGGTTTATGTGATCTGTGGAAAACTATTCCAAGGTTTAAATAGAAATACTTTTTGGAATTCTAGGGAATTCAAAAAAGAAATTCCCCAAAAGCATTTTGGAATTGACGTTCTGCATGTATTCCTCGCACAGAATTCTGCATTCCCACAGCTCTGTCCTGTTTGCCTCCATCTGTTTGGCCTGGTACAATTTGAAGGACACCTTTTTCCCCTTTTTGCTAACTCAGTGCCCCTGGAAAACCATATAGGCCTCTTATGACCCTTCACCTTGCCCACTTGTCTGAGGCAACCTTAAGTTACAGCCAGAATCTATTCTTTTTTTTTTTTTAACCTTGTATTTATCCGCCTGATCTGCCTCCTCCCTCCACTCTCTTGGACACCCTCAATGGACCCTCCAAACCCCGCCGTGGTCTGCTTCTAGAGTGCTTCATTCACACACACTCTCCCTTGAAGACACCTGGTATATCCCCCGGGTAGGGGTGGAGAGGAACCCCCCATGCTTACCTCTCCAAACAAGCATGCTATGTGTGTGTTGGGATCCGACACAGTGGAGTCTGCCTTGATGAGTGTTTGGAGAAGTCTTAAGGAGGTGTCCTTGCCTAGGAGGGACGAGGTGTTTTTCTGGTTTCCTCCCCCCTGACGTCGCATGCAATGAGGGGCTATGAGCTGAGAGGCACGCTGAGATGTACCTCCTGCTCTGCCCCTCTGCCAACATTCACCCAATCCACTTGCTGCTTCTCCACCAGCCGTGCTATCCACCGGGCTCCCTAGGTGGTAGCATTGCAGCGAGGCCTGCAGTTACCCCCAGAGAAGGAGAGCTGCCATTGGGCACTGTATCCTTCTCCACCCCCTGCTGACCCCTGCGCGCACGTGCTCGCCTCGCTCCCAGGTTGTCGGGCGCAGCGCAGGTGTGGCATCCAGCCTCAACTCTCAGCACCGCCAGGCCGGAGAATCCATTCTTTGATAGACAGGTATGCTCCCTCTTGCTATCTGCCCCATCTAGCTGTTTGTACTACACAAGCATCTCCTTTAGCTCCTCCTCCATCATTGCAAAGTCAGCCTTACTAATGTCTAGGACCATAATATAGGCCAACTGTCCGTAGTATCAAGGCTATGTCACACTACACTGCATTGTGGTTGCTAGACTCTAGTGGCTCTTACACTGTTGACCCCTTAATGTTGCCTCGATTGTTCAGAATTAAGTCAAGAATGCCCTCCCCTCATCTGCTCCTCCACTAACTGAGTCAGGAAACAGTCCAAGAAGGCCTTTACCAATACTTGATTACTGGTGCTCCACAAAGCCTAGCCCTTGTGCACCTCCTGCCAGTCAATCTTGGAGCAGCATATGCACTGACTGTGAAGGCAGACACCCTCCTGAATTCCCAGCTCGAGGAAGTCTGTAAGGATCCCAGTCATCTGGGTAGAGGCCAGGATGGACAAATGAAGAAAAATGTGGAGGGAGAAACTAATTTAAAAACAATCTGCCCACCTGTATGAAAGAGATTCTATGTGATAAGGGCAAGGGAAAATGGGTGAGGACAAAAAGAGCCAAGGAAAAAACACGCTGGCCACATAAAGCGAGTAGCAATCACAGCGATCTCTGAAATGGTGACAGCAGTGCCAGAGTGAGTTTTTGCAGGGAGCTTCGCCCCCCCCACACACCCCCTTTCTAAATATAATCAACTCTGGGAGGCTGCAACTCAGTGAGGGGGAAAACCGTAAGTTGCCGTTTCAGCGATCGCTGATTTTTCCCACTTGCTCTATATGCACACGCTGTTTTCCATCGCCCTTTTTGTCGTCACCCTTTTTCCTATCACCATCTTCACGGGATACCAGGAAAGATCATCTGTCGGGGGCATAAACCTGTAAATTTTTCCACTCTGGCTAAACACACCCAGAGTCCTGGGGTGTTGTGAAAAGCTGCCCCCTCTGTCTGTGTCCAGGTAGCAGTTATGCTCTAACGTTTATACCCTCTGCTACCTGACATGGGAGTCAGTGCTTTCAGGTTTACTCAAGTTCTACAGTGGAAGTAGATCAACATAATAGCCCAATGAGAGCAACTCCCACTTCTCAGTGGTAGCAATTTGTGAGTTTACATTTGATGGGTTTGTTAATTCTAATCTTAAATATCATGCTGTTCTCATAGTTTACTATATTTTGTGGAAGACTGTTCCACAGAGTCACCACCCTTTGTATGAAAATGTACTTTCTCTTTGAATTTTAAAATTGTCTCCTTTTTAGTTGGTTATTAGGACCTTACTGTAAATATCATAGGTATCATAGGTTAGACTGAGCATGTAAAGACGTTAGTCCATTAAGCTTGCTAGGTTTAAAAATATCCCTGGATGCCTTTACTAATAAGAAAGTTGTCAAGCCTGGTTTTAAACTCAGTCATGATCTTACTATCTACAACCAAACTTGGCAAAGTATTCAAAACTTTTGTTACCCTAATATTAAACCAAAACTTTCTTTTTTTCTGTAGTAAATTTATCCTTGAATAACAGAAATGAGTGGGCTCGGTTATTATGTGGTTGAACCCTCAACACCAAGCCTAATTGTTCCCACAGTTGTTTATCTGATAAAGCCTTGTAGAGCAGGCACATATTGCCCCTCAATCTACGATACTCTAATGAAAACATTTCCAAGTGTTGTAGCCTCTGTTCATAATTTAACCCACGAGTTTCTCTGATATTTTTTGTTGCCCTCTTCTGAACCCTCTCAAGTGCTCTGATTTCCCCTTTATTACCAGGGGCCCAGAACTAGGCGCAGTACTCCATATGAGGATTCACCAGTGTGTTGTAAAGGGGGATAAGAACCTCTCTTTCTCTACTCTTAATATGTCCGTGTATACAGTGGAATATACGACTGGCTTTTTTAACAGCATGATTACTTTGTAATTGAAAATTTAAGTTGTTACAGACTCTAATACCCAGGTCTTTTTCGTTTAAGACTACTTTAAGTTCCTCTTAATATTAATTCCTAAGAATTCCAATTTGTTCTGTAATTTCTGATCTTTCATGATGTCACACATTAGTAGTAGGTCCCCTCTTTTCCTTTTTGTTTCCAGACCCATTAGACCAGTTATTCGGAGCCTTCTGCTATACTCTGTGGCCTCTAGTCACCAACATGGCCATTTATTCCCGAACTGAACATAGTGGTGGGTGCACAGGTGTGCACCTGTGGGGGTATGCAAATCACGTGGTATTCGCCAAACGCCTCACGCCTGGACAGAGTGGTGTGTAGGGGCACTGGAGTGCATGAAGCAAGCATGGGAGGGACTGCTGGAGGCAGAATGCCCTTTGACCCCACCATACATGGCCGACATGGTAACAGTGCTGATTAGCATACAGGGCTGCAGTCATTGGTGTCAATCTGGAGATATGACATCCATGCAAAACGTCTTATGCGCTGCCAGTGTAGGGAACATGTAGGCATAGACTGTCCATGTAGTAGTGTTGTAACCTGTCTAGTGTGGGCACGGTAAGTGTGTGTATGGACTTCATGTACATGTTATGGTACCAGAGTACAGTCCAATGTGTCATCCATGCACCCTGACCCTGAGCATGGTGTCACTGCTGCCGTACCCACCATGGCTCGAGTCCCCCACCTCACATGTGAGTGAGATGGACCCTGCTATGTGTTTCACTCTGAAAGGGGAAGTCTGTGACTAGGTAGAAGTTGGACTCATACTCAAGTGTGTACCATACCCCATCAGTATTCAAAGACCATCACTGCCCACCCCGGGTCCCTGCTTGTAATTGGTCCACTTGACCAAAGGTGGTGTGGTGTACATGGGGAACCAGCTGGTGCATAGAGCTGTTTAGGCATTTTGGGTGCAAGCAGGGAACTGGATAGAGACCAGAGTCAGGAGCTGTACAATTTCCACCATGGAAAACACTCAAATAACCCCTCCAGTTTGGTAGTCCATATACCCCGGGGTGGCCCCAATACAGTGAGCGCTGTAGTTGTCTGAGACCAAACTGTGCTTGCAGTGGAGAACCGTTGGTGTGCACCCCATCTACCACATGAATGATCAGGGTAATAGAAGACAGTGCCAGTAGTATGTGTCTGGTGAAGTGGCTGTACAGTGGGGGAATGGCAGCAATGTATGCAGGGGGACCTGTGTGAGCAACGCAACCAGCACGCCACTCAGAGGTGGCCTAAGGATAGGGAGCACAGGATAAATACCCCAATGGGTGGTCACAGGGCAGATACAGAGTGCAGAATGGAAAGACTGCATACCCTAGCAGACAGATATGCATGACTACATGCTGCAGTAGCAGCCCTGTCTGACTCATGACAGAGTATAGGAGCAGGTGCTGTGTACGTATGTTAAGGCAGGGTACAGTATATGATGGGACAGAAACTAATCAGTGTGTCTTATCTGCAGGGTGTTATAATGGGCCAGAATGAAATCCCACATGAAAGGATAGTATCCCTAGCAATGCTGGAATAGATGCTGCAGAGGAAGTCAGTCATGGACCCTGCCCCACAGGTGCACACCCAAAGTTACTTGGGCAGACACAAAAGCCCCAATGTCATCTTATGAAACTATGCAAGAGGTGCATGAAACTTCTTTGGCAACACAGATGACAGCAACAGCAACCAGATCAGATCCCATTGGGGTACATGGAACACTGGACGCCGGTAACTGGAGTATGTGACTTCTTGCAATGCAGGTCCAGGCACCACCACCACCACCACCACCACCTGGGATATCTACACCTCTGGCAGCTGAAGAAGGTGTGGAAGAAGTTGGGACCATTAGCCCTGATGACCGGAGAACGAAGCTTGAGGGGTGGCTACCACCATAGAGCTGTGTTAAAATGGAGCCTGCCTCCCCAGGCCAATAGCAGGATGAAGCCAATATGGACACATTGGTGAACTCAGAAGCCTTGGCAGAGAAAGCATGCCCTTTGGTTTTTGGGACTGTCACATCTGTACCACTCCTGCTGGGACATCAAGACAGCATCGAGGCAGGAAACACAGTGCATCAAGGGGATGCAGACAGCAAAATGACCCACCTCACCCATTATCATAAGAAACAGTGGCTGCAGCCAGGATAAGTCCCACAGGGCCATGTACAACTGATACCCAACTGGTTCCGGCAGAGAGGTTCATTCACCATTGGGTGCAGGGTGAGTACCCTGCACACAACAATCCCTGCTTCTAGGATGTGTTCCTGGATAAACGTAAAAGGAACAGGGAGGGCTGCATGTATGAGGAAACCCTAGAAAGGATCCATGCCAAACATGGACTGGGGAAGGACACTGCGCTGCTGCATCTTCTGGATGCCTGGGTGCATGCCAGGTCCCTCATGGGTACCGTCTATGAGGGGCTGACCATAATGAAAAACCGTGTACTGTCCAAGAACATTGAGAGACACAGAACAGAGTACTCAGTGGACACCATGGACTCATTCAGCAAGCCCTGCACCAAGCTGGACCCATATTACTTATTTAACCAGCCATGGGGAGACCACTGCATTCCAGTGGGGTACCCTATGACATCAGTGAATTCTGGGTCACAGGAGGACTTGCCTGGACACTATGATATGGGCTTATGGTTACAAGGGGGACTCTGACCACATGCCAGACATTTGTTTTTTATATACCCCTAGGTGGATTATTAGGAACACTTACTGTGTTGTGCAACATGTTTCTATGAGTGTGTTATGTGTGATGCTGTTGCTATGGTCCTGCCAGTACCTTCTGAGTACTTATCAAACTTGTTCTGTTCTGCCAGCTACTGTGCTGTCTGCTTTATTATGTGGATACAGAGTTGGCCAGGCCCCTTGGTTGGCCCTGTATATGGACATCCCATTTAGGGGACATGGGCGGGGGGATGTGTACCTTGCTCTGTATGGCACCATGGGGTGGGTGTGCCAGGGGATGGGATCAAAGGTTGCACTGCAGAGTTCTGGGATCACTTGGTCTGCATCAGGGATGCTGCATTCTGTGTGGTAAGGAGAGTCCACTCCAGGTAGGTCACATGCTGTGCCCCTCCAGGAATGCCTGCAGGGGATGTCAAATGTGGCACTATCACACAAGGGACATTGTCCAGTATGGGACTATCTCAGACATCCTTGCACTTCTGTGGCACATGGAAACTGTGGTGGGGGAGAGGTACAGTCACACAGTATGCTTTCAGGAACATCCTTGTGGGCTGGCAGCTGTTAGGGTCAAGACCTGAGGCTTACAGGAAGGCTCTGTCTGGTATAATTTTTCTGAGGCCCGCACATGTGCCTTTTTGGTGTCAGCTGCATTCTACATATGCAGTATGCTGCACATGCAGCATGTATCCATTCGATACGTCCCTCTGCAGGGATTCCCTGGGCTGTGCACATGCCATGCTTATGCATGCTACGTATCCCAGCTGTGCATCCCACTTAGCTGTAATATACACATGAATCACGTGTATGACCCTCCACAGAGCATTTACGTGGTGTGTAGCATACTGTTTTAAACTTGGTTGTTGTTCCCTGTACTTTTTCCCATGCTATCTTATCCCTTCCCAAGTTGGGTCTCCAAAATTGGGATCCATAGTCCAAGTGGGGTCTCACATAGTGCCTGTAAAGTGGTTTAATAATGGTCATGCTTCAAGACATGAAATTTCTTCTGATACATCCCAAAGTCCCAGTTGCCCTTCCTGCCACCATCTCCCACTGTCTAGTTACCTGTTCTTTTAGTCATCATGATTCCCATATCATCCTCTGCTTCTGTGGATTGTATTTTTATGCCACCTATACAGTAATCATAATTGGCGTTCTTTTTTTTTTTTTTAAATTCAATATGCTTTATTGAACATTTTGTTTTCCACTGGCCTAAGAATGCCATAACACATGCAATTTTACTTTAGACCATAACAGTACAAATCAATAAGACATACATCCCCTTCCCCAACCCCAGCCCCCCATCTCATGGTATCAGATGATAACAAAAGAAGGAAGATAGACGGAGCTTGTCTATAATACTTCCCAATGTCATGAACTTTCCCATTAAAGGGCATAAAGCGTGTGCAACCTACCCCAGTATTTCTCAAACTTAGGTAAATTGTTGTGAACACTCGCAATGACCCGTTTCACAGAGAGGTTGGAGAGCAATTCCTGCAACCACTCAGAATAGGGGATAACTGCATCATCCAGCCAATGTCGAAGTACTAACTTCTTGACCGAGAGTGCCATCAAGGGAAGATGATATTTCCTCTCAGTTACTGACATCAGAGAGAAATTACCCAGGAGACAAGCGTCTGGTTCTATGTGCCCAGTTAAACCAAGTAAAAGATCTACCTTCTGTCTAATAGAATTCCACAATGGAGCAATTTTTGGGCAGTCCCAAAATATGTGATACAGGGAACCTTCTGCCTGCATACAACACCTACAGGTTGCTGAAGGAGCCCTATTCATTTTTGCCATTTTGACTGGGGTGAAGTACATATTATTGATAATCTGATATTGCATCAGGCGCAGTCTATCTTGGGAGATAAATCTGTGAGTATCTGTCCATATTTTCCCCCCAGTTGATTGTCTTCTCTGGAAACTGCATGTTCCAGTAAGAAGAAGATCCATCTAGTTGCTGGAATGTTCTTTCTAACAGTAAGGAATAGATAGCAGAAACAGCGTGAGGCTGTGTGACCATGGCTCTGAGTGGACACAGGAATTCACCCCCATCCCTGGCAGTCTGACTGATCTGGGCACTCCCCAGCACATACCTAATCTGGTATACTTTGAAGTATGATTGGGGACCCAGATTATAATCCTTAACTATGTCTTTTGTCAGGCTTACTCAACTATTGTTCCATAAGTCTGAAACAGAGGCCTTTGCCAATTGGGGAAGCCAGGAGTCTACCATCATTTTCCCACCTATCAACAAGTTCGGGTTGCCAAAAATAGGTTGGGTTGGATTTTGGGTGTGGTTATAAGCTAAGGAGGTACACATTTGATTATAAACCTTAACTGATATTCCTATTGGCGTCTCCATTAGTGTGGGTGGGACCAGTTTAAAGGGTATGTGAAACACAGCAAGGGGAGATAGGCCTCGGGCTAATATAAGTTATTTTTCCAGCCAAACCACAAAGGGTAGTACTGAATTGGGAATATTGGTTCTGGACCATCTACCCATCACATGGCTTTTGCAATCTGACTGGCCCAACAGTAAAGTTTAAAGTCAGGAAGTCTTAGACCCCCTTTGATTTTAGGAGCTGCTAATTTACTATAAGATCGACGGGCTTGTCCGTTCTTCCAGATGAACTGGGTTATCAAGGAGTGCAGTCTAGTAAACTACATCTGTGGTAACCAGACATTTAACATGTTGAGGGGGTAGAAAGTCTGGGGTAGAAAGTTCATTTTAATTAAATTAAGTCTACCCCAAAGCGATAATGGTAATTTAGTCCATCTATCTAAATCTTGGTGGATGGCCTGAACAGTTGAGTCCAAATTGGCTTCCTGTATAGACTTAGGGTCCCGAGACAGGACTATCCCCAAGTATTTAAGTCTCTTAGGTTCCCACTGTAACCCCAATCCTTCGACCTCTCTCTTATAAGTGAACTGATTTATAGGGAACATGATGGATTTCTCTAAGTTCAATTTATAATTAGAAAGTAGTCCAAACTCTTGAATCAGCGACAAGGACCTGCTGATCGAGGCCTGTGGGTTCAGCAAGTGAAGAAGTATGTCGTCGGCATACGCCGAGAGTTTGAACTCCTGAGAGCCTATAGTTATTCCTTGGATGCCAGGGTCACTTTTAATTTGTGCTAGGAGGGGTTCTAGGTAAATATTGAATAGTAGAAGGGATAAGGGACAGCCCTGCCTCATGCCAGAATAGAGGGGGAAGGGGAAAAGAAGACATGGTTGCAGTAAATGTGGGCACTAGGGGTGGAGTACAAAGCTCTGATCCATTGCACAAAGAGAGGAGAGAAGCCGAATCTATTCAGGGCTCTGAACCGAAAATCCCAATCCACTCTATCAAAAGCCTTCTCCACATCCAGGGATGACAGAACCGCAGGGTGAATGATGCACCGGGACATGGAGAAGATATGATCTAGCTTCCTTATGTGATCCAATGAGGATCTCCCCACCATGAAACCCACCTGTTCCCCAGCTATCAAAAAAGGTATAACCTGGCCAATTCTGACTGCCAGTAGCTTGGCTAAAATCTTGACATCGTAATTAAGAAGTGACATGGGTCTGTAATTTGAAACCTTTGCAGGACCACTATTGTTGCCTCAAAAAGGTGTGGGTCCCGGCATTCGCCAGCTATTATTGTCTGAAACAGCCGGTATAGCCATGGGGTCAGTTCCTCCATAAAAACTTTGTAAAAGTTTGAGGAAAAACCATCCGGGCCAGGTGCTTTGTCTAAAGTTAGGCCTTTGATTATGACTTTAATCTCCTCCTCCATAATTGGAGAGATCAGGGAGGCGTATTGGTCTGCAGAGAGAACAGGAAGGGGCAGGTCTTTTAAATAATGACCGATTTGTGCTTCTGGTGGGGGGTTGTCCCTAGCATTATAAAGATCAATGTAAAAATTTTTAAATTCTCCCAACAATATCCATTGGGTTTGTTTTAAGTGTACTATCCTGATTCGAGCAGACTGCATTGACCAGTCTGGAAGTTTCCTGTTGCTTAACTCTCAAGGCCAACAGCCTCCCCGCCTTTTCCCCTTGATCTATATAAGTGGATTTCATTTTGAGGATGGTGTATTCAGCCTTCTCACCTAACATTTCATTGTATTGTGCTCAGAAATGGATCAGTTCTTGGTGCTGTGTATCATTGGAAGAGGGTGAGATGTGTATTTCTATTCGTCCGATTTTGTCTAGCAAGTCTTTGGCCTGCATTTCCCTCTGATGCTTCCTCATTGAGGCAATCCTGATTAGTTACCCCCATAGAAAGCACTTTAAACCCCCACATTCCATCTCTGTCCTCCCTGTGGAATGTAGATTGTCCTCTGCATATTGCTTAATACAGAACTTCACCCTCTCTACTACCCACTTGTCTGTTTGTAGCCGATTATTAATTTTCCAATTGGTTTCCACTTTACAGTTGGGGGATATTTCCAGGGTACAGGACACTAAGGAATGGTCTGAGATAACCTCAGGGGAGATCTAACATGCCACGAGTCCAGGAAGGAGCAATTTACTTAGTAAGGAGTAATCTATATGAGACGATGTCCCGTGAACAGGAGACTGAAAAGTGTATTGCCATGAGTTTGGGTGGAGTACCCTCCAGGGGTCGCACATGCCTAACTTGTCTAACATATCCCTTATGGATCTTTGGGCCGCTGAGAGGCCCACCTTTGGTCTGCCCATCCCGTCCGCTTCAGGAGAAAAAGGTAAGTTCCAGTCTCCTCCCAACAGAGTCAGAATAGACAGGAAAGGCAACAGGAGGTTAAAGATATCCATAAAAAAGGATGGGGTAACAGTATTAGGACCATAGATGGACCCGCGGGCAATGTCAGATCTCTCCAGAGTGCCCAGTGCCAGAACAAACCTAGCCAGTGGATCACGAATACATTGGTTGCATTTAAAATTCAAATTCCTGGCTACCAGAATAGCTACCCCTTTGCTCTCCGTGTTAGACCCCGCTGCAAACACTTGCCCTATATTTAGTCTCCACAGTAGGTTAGCTTCCATTTCAAGAAGGTGAGTCTCTTGTAAAAAGGAAATTTGACCCTTCTCCATCTGCAAGTGCTTTAATACTTTATATCGTTTGTGTTTGTTATGTACACCTTTAACATTCCATGAGAGAATCCTCACAGTATTATCCATCTATAGTGATTTTAGGTAATCTCATCTGCCTAGGATGAAAAAATACAAGCCCCGGGTCCCAATCTGATACCATGAGTCCCACCCCCACTCCCCCAAACCCCTTACCACATACCAAAACAAACAAAGTAAGAAACCCCCAACCATCCCATTCCATGCAGAGCTCTAATATGAAGCTGGTAAACACATCGCTTAAGCTTGTATCTGCCCACCCATTGGTATTTACCCTAAAGATTAAAGCCCAAACATTATATTTTGCAATGGTAAGGCATCCACCCCTCAACACTGTGCATGGTGCTGCCAGTTTCAGCAGAAGGTTACCCCCTTCCCCCACCACAGAATAGTAAATTCACAGTCCCCCAACAACTATTTAATAAAAAGCCCTGACAACACTAGAATACAAACTGCATTAACACTTGAACCAGTAGTGAACATGTATGCTTCATTAAATGCAGGTAAATCAAACAAACTGAAAAATAAGGGATTGGAGGTCATTAGACTGATTTAGCCAAAAGACAAGAACCTCAAACAGCCATAATCTAATTGAGAAACAAGGGTATCACTGTACCCAAATGGAGAAGGAGGAGGAGGAGGGCTTGAATGGAATATTTGCTAAAACAAGCAAGGGGGTGCTCCTCTTATTATGTGCCAGTATCAGTAAAAATAAAATGAAGTTCAGAGGAACAAAAGACACCCATAAATCCATGTACCTGGCTGGTACAGTCCAAAACATAGGAGATCAACCAAGATGCAGTATCGATAATTATCTCATGGTGGATATACTCCAAAGAGCTTAAGGAAAAGGAAAAACAACTGCACAGCAAGCTCCGTGCAAGCCCTCGGTCATGCGCACTTCCAACTCGCAAGGGAAATGGAATAGTCTGCCCTCAGTTTCTCTGTCAACCCCCAAGTGCAAAACAGACCCTTGAAAGCAAAGCATCCAACAAGGTACAGCAAAGGTGTTCTGTTAAGTGTTGTAACCCAGATTATTCAGACGAATCTTGACACTTAACCCGCTGTCCACGAACCATGACAAGTTCCAGCACTTGCCCCTTTTAATATGCAGGCCCGCAAACTGTAGATCGCGATGCTGTGGATGAAAGATCTACAAAAATCAAGGACTGATCTTTCGAGTAGGCCTATGCATAAACCACCAGAAGGAGAGTTAGTAAGGGGCCAGTATTCTAAACAGATGCCAATAATGTTGCACAGTAAACAGTGGCAGGGATCCCTTAAACCATGTTAGGCAGGGATCCTGATCAATGAGATCTCTGTGAACCCCTGTGCCTGCATTCACTTTTTGAACAGCTCGGGAAGCAATCTCTGGAGTTCTCCCACAGTCTGTTCATTTAATTCAAAGGAGTGCCACTTCTCATGTATGTGGACCTGCAGTTGTACCAGAAATAACATCCGAAAGTGGATTCCAGCAGGAATGAGGCAGGGAACCGTTGGATGATACGAATCCCTCTTCTATCTCACAGAGGCTGGTAGGTCCTGCAAGATCTTTATTTTGTTCCCTTTCCATATTACTGCCTGTATGTCATGTAACTTTTCCAAAATATGCTGCCTGTCCAAGTAGTTGAGCAATTTTAGCAGAAATGGCCGTGGGGGAGCACCTGGGGCTGGTTTGAGGTGCAGCGCTCGGTGGGCCCATTCTACCACATAGGAAGGGCCATTAGGTGAAGAGCCTGCAACTTTCTCAAGCAACTTTTGGGTGAAAGATGTGAGTGAGGAGCCTTCCTCACCCTCCAGAAGGCCAATCACCACTAAATTGTTGTGGCGACTACAGCCCTCGAGGTCTTCTAGTTTTAATTCCATTTTGTTAAGCTGTCTTTTGAGGGTCACGATTCCGGGGTCTGTAGTCGCATGCCACTTCTCCAACGAGACTGCCTACACCTCATTATCTTTGACTTGCCTGGAGACGTCTGCCAGATCCTTTTTTAAATTTGCCAGATCTGAGGTAAGTAGGATTAATGCCGCTTGCAGTGGCTTCATCTCCTGCAGAAACCACTCCTCCATTAATGGTGTAGCCGCCATCTTACTCGAAGATGCCGGTGTCAATTTGGAAGCTTGCTGCTTTTTTTGTGGCCTTTTCAGGAGAAGATAGAGGAGTGTGCCGCAGGAGTTCTGGCTTCATTTGTATCTCCATAGTTGGTACCGGGGCTCCAAACTGCAAGCAGTGCCCAAGTCGATTGTCAGCCTTGTTGGGGGATAGCAGTTAAGTAGTTTTGTACTGAAGAAACCAGTTAAATGTATCAATTTCTAAGCGGGAGAGAGTTGAGAGTACTGCTGTCTCTAGCCAGTCATCACATGACTCTCATAATTGGTGTTTCTTTTCCCTAGGTACATAACCTTACATTTTTCCACATTCAACTTAATTCCCGGCTCTTTAGTCCACCTCTCTATTTCATTTTGGTCATCTTGTTGATCCCTAATTTTTTTCTCTTCTCCACCCCCATCCAATTTTAGTATTGTCAGCAACTTTTTTCATCCCTCCCTTTCACTTTTTTCTCATTCCAGATATAAATATGTGGAAGAGTACTGATCCAAGAATAGAGTCCTGTGGCACCCATTGTCCACTTTCTCCTGTTACCGTCACTTTTTGCCTCCTATTCTTGAGCCAGTTATGAACCCATATACAAATCCATTATTATATAATTTGTTTGCAACAGCTAGGTGTGCTACAAGGTAGAAGACCTTCTCACAGTCCAGGTGAACTATGTCTACAAGTTTGCTCATACCCACATTGTTGCCTGCTTGTTCACAGAACACCAGGATATTACTGGTACTAAATTGCTTGGCCCTAATCCCATGTTGCTTCTCATCTACAGGATTATTTTCTTACACGAATGAAGACATTGATTTCTTGATTATGATTATAATGATGTTATGCTTATTGGCCTGTAGTCAATCCATTTCTTTTTATCCTCTTTTTACTTTTGCTTGCGCATGTGCAAGAAACCTTTTGCTACATAATAAAGGGAATATCAACATTGACGCTGATACGCATGCCCAGAGTCACAGTTTCACTTTTTAATCATTAAAATCAATGGATATTTTGACTCCAAAACTTTCAATATAGCCATTTTCCACAACACCTCATAAATGAGAAATGTGTCATTTTCAAAATCCTGGACAAGATGTGTTTTTGCATCTCTGGTGAGAAATGACATTTCGGCCTATATACTATAAATGGTACATGCCATGTCTATAAGGCAAATCCTGAAACAAGTATCTTTAAAAGTTGGGGTCAAAATAAAAAAATGGGATACCTGCAAGCAAATATTTGGCATTGACAAATGCTTGTTTATATATTGATATTACTATATAATTTTTCTGATCTCATGGGATGATCCCAGTTCTGACTGAGCCATTAAAGAGTTACTGAAGCCTCAAAGAAAACTCTGAAAAACATAATAATTAGGTACAGTTCTGCTTGAAAGCCATTTATATTTTATATATTTCTCCTCCCCATGATTTATCAGTAAGGAAATGTATATGAATAAATGACTGTTGTCCCTTAGAGTTTATTTTGAGTTCATCTGCCTCTGTAGCTTACTCCCTACTCCAAGTCATAATCCTTTGTTGTGACATCACTGTCTGTTGCCATGGGAGTAACTGTGATGTCACAAGCAGTGCTTTGTGACTTCAGTTAGGGAGAAAGCAGCAAGAACAGATGAACTCTTCAGGAGCAGAAATCCCATTTTCATACTAAAGAACTAAGTAATAAATAATGGGGGGGAGAAATGCAGCACTAATGGGAATTACAAGCTGGATTGTGTCTAAATATCATGTTTTGTTAAAGTTCACCTGAACTTATCACTAGCTCTTTAAAGGGATACTGTCAACCCCCTTAGGTCTCAAAATGTCCCTAGTTTAAACAAGCATTTGTCAATGCCGAATGTTTGCTTGCTGATATGAGCTTTGAATGTGCAGGAGTTAGACTGATGCAGAATAGGAATGGCAGTGGAGTACTGAACTCACGCCAACCTCACCTCCCCTGCAGAGATGGGAAGGCATTGGGATGTGCCTTTGGGTCATCGCCCATAATGCTGGCAGCATTTCACCTCACCCTATCCTGTAGACGCCGACAAGTGTTGAAATGTGCCTTGGGGTGTTCGGCTTCACAGTCACCCCATTTCATAAGGACATACGCTAAAATGGGTGCAGTATAGGAGAATGGCGTGAAGTCTGGGACCGAAGGGTCCAAGGCACACCTCGATGCCTGTCACTGGCTTCGGAGTGGGGGTGGAATGGCGTGAGCATTACAGCCAGCAATCCAAAGGCACATCCCTGATGTCTGTCAGTCTGTCCAGGGTGGAACGTTATGGTTAGAAACCCTAACTCCCTTGGCGCTTGTTGGTATTTGTACTACAAATTTCCAACATGACTTTTTTGTGGCCCCCACCTCATGAAAGCATTTGGGACCTCTGTTCATGAACAGTGGTACTGTGATTTTGTTAATGTGTCCCGAACATTGATTTCCCACAGCGATTATGCCATCTGTGCCGGATGTGTAAAAACACAGATTGGGCAGGATGGGAAGAATGATAGCTGCACCTTTCATAGGGAGGTGTGAAGAGATGGCAATGTTGAAAATCTGGAGTGAAAGTATTTAAAATGCTCCAACGTCCCAACATACATGGAAACTGCGCAACGCGTGTTTGTAACACAGTCATTTAGTGGAATAATTTCACCAAATTTTCAACATAGGCATTTTGTGACCTCTGCTCATGAACACTGTCACTATGATTTTCTTAATCTGTCCCGAACATTGATTTCCCACAGCGACTGAGTCCTTGTGTGCCAGATGTGCAAACACACATTTTGGGCAGGATGTGAAAAATGACAGCTGTACTGTTCATAAGAAGGTGTGAAAAAAATTCCAGTGCTGAAAATCTGGAGTGAAAATATTACAGATTTGCACACTCCTAATACAGTCATTTTATGGACTTTTGTCACCAAATTTTCAACATAGGCATTTTAGGATCTCTGCTCATGAACAATGTCACTGCAATTTTCTTAATCTGTCACAGACACTGATTTCCCACAGTGACTGCACTGTTCTGTGCTGGAAGTGCAAAAACACACTTTGTCCAGGATGTCAAAAATGACAGCTGTACTGTTCATAAGGAGGTGTGAAAAAATGCCAATATTGAAAGTCTGGAGTGAAAATATTACAAATTTGCGAAGTTATGAGTGTGCGTGGAAACTGCGCTAAGCACATCCGTAACAGTCATTTTTTTGAATTTTTTCACCAAATTTGCAACATAGGCTTTTTGAGAGACCACCTCATGAACAGCGATACTGTTGTTTCATTAATCGGTCCCAAAATGTAATTCCACGCAGTGACCACAAAATCACCTTTTGGGACTGAATATCACAATGATAGTGACTGAATTCATGAGGAGGGGTCCCAAAAACACCATGTTGAAAATTTGATGAAAAAATTCCCAAAAATGGCCGAGATATCTACATAAGTTGAAAACCTCCCATTTATGCCATTATACAGCTTACTAACATTTCTTCAGTTCGCAATCGGCTTTGAAGAGTGCAGATGTGTTCCCAGTCCACCGAAGATCATCGCGCTGGGCTCTAGAGGTAAGTATGGGGTGAGAGTGCGTGTGGGGAGGTGGGATGTGCAGAGGATGGGTCCGGGTTGGTGGAGGGGCTACAAGGAACAACAAAGAACCGTTTTCTTTTTTAATAGGATTTTTTTTTAAAAAGACGTGGGATGCTTTCGGCATGCTGGGGTGGGCTCTCAGCATGGCACCTGGGTGTTTGTTGGGAGGGACTGGAGCCAACAGGGATTGAGCACCCCTGTCAGCCATACAGTGTGCTGGGGGGGGGAGTGCATGAGCATGCTGGGTTGGACTCTCAATGTGTTACCTGGCTGTTTGTTGGGGGGGGCTGGAACCGACAGGGACTGGTCACCTCCATCGGCCATACAGTGTGCTGGGGGGTGCATGAGTGAGGGGGATTGGGAACCCCCTTGGCACAGAACAAATAGGGGGGCATCATGCCGATGGGGATTGGGCAATCCCATCGGTAAATGAACTGGGGAGGAGGCATGCTGACTGGGGGGATTGGGCACTCCCGTCGGCTTTAACAGGGACTGGGAGAGGGGATGGCTGTTCATCGGCTTCATGGGGACTGTGGGAGGCTGATAAGAGAAGACGCTGCCATGTTTCTCTGAAATGGGACACCAGACAATGCAGCTGTAATTGGCTGCTGCTGTCAGGGATCACCCCGCAAAAACAGCTGATTGTTGATGATCGGATGCTCCCTGATTGCAGCGGCCAGTTTCTTTCAAGGTTGTGGCAAGCTACACTACTGCTGTCATGGACAGCCTGATGCTCTATTGGTGACACACAGACCAGCCCCAAAATGGGCTGCCTGCATTGCCAACTACACTGCCACACCTCCAAAACTCGCTACTGAAGCAAGCTGCCACAATATGTTTCTTGCACATTCATGCAAGCAAACATAAAAACACATTTTATGATTGCCAACATTTTGTAAAGAGTGCTGATGTAGCTGGTAGTTTGATTCTGACTCTTTTTTTTTCCCTTTAAAAAAGTGAAAAACAGCCTTCCCACCATACTGGAGATTGCACTAGGTCTCACTCCCCCTGCTCTCTCCTCCCTTATGCACCCAACATCAGCAGTCATATCCACCTGTAGCTCTGGCAAGCCGTGGTTACGGGTACCCCGCTGCTGGACCTCCCAATTCCAAAGAACTGTCAGTTACAAGGCCCCTTCCTGGACGAATGCACTCCCCAAGCCATGTAACTTACAAAAAAAGGCTTGGCCCCTTAAAATCCTGGCTGAGGTAGCACCTTCAGACCTCCAACCCATGTGACTGCTCCTGGCACTTCCCCCTTTTCTGCACTCCCCCCATGGCTATGACCCTGCCTGTTTCCCCTTCCGTCCCCCATCTCCATACCCCTGGTCAGTACAACCCCAATTATGACTGTTTATTTTGCTTTAAACTGAATTTTTCTTTCTTGAGGCTCTTTTGCCTGAATGCTCTGATACTACTTCCTGTATTGACCATCAGCCTACTACAGAACCAACTGCAACTATATGGCTGTGCTAAAGCACTGAAACTTCTGTTATAACTTGTTTGGTAGCCACATACTGAACACCTATGTACTCCTATGCCTGTACCAATGTATTGTAATCTGTAATTATGTTGTCTCTATACTCTTTATGTCTGATGTGGAACCTTTGTAAATGAGTCCTTGACTCAAAGGTCTTTCCAAATCCTCAATAAATAAATAAATAAAAGAAACACAGGTTTGTGTACATTCCTTGATCAGCTCCAACTGCATCTTTCCAGGACTTGGGGACACCCACAACGCAGTCTTGCCCCTCATGATGCAGTAAGAATGCATAGGATAGACATGAAAGAATTCTGGAGGTCAGGAGTATGGGGCAACAGACTTATAGGAAAACACAAAGTGAACTTACAAGCCCAAATGGGCAAACTGGATGGGCCATAGGCCCTTATCTGTCGACAGTGTCTATGTATCTGTCTATCTAAATTGGAGTTTAGGAGCCTATTGCATAATGAGTGACTGCACTGTCTGGGTGTGTTTCTAATGTTCAGGAAGTATTCAGGAAGAACAGATCCAGGATTGTAAACAAAACAAGGTTGTTTTTAAATATGTTAGCATGGATTTCAGTTTTACTGAACAAGGAGACAGACAAAATAAACAGCAACATCAATGAATTTCAGAGAAGGTAAGCATTAATTAGAAATAATATGATGAAAAACAGGTTGACAGTGTCCCTGTAACTACGTATGCCAGTGACTCCACAATATGTTTTTTCACTATATGTAACCATTGTGTGGTTATATTATCTGACCCTCCAGCAGTTGATTTCTTGATCTTATTTAAGTCCACGAGTACCCCTGCCTTTTCTATCTGCATAAATGATTTGCCCCTAAATTCCTTATCCTTCCAGTTGTTTGTTCCTGTCATGACTCCTCCATCCCAAAAGTTGTTTCTAAAACCACGAGGCCTGGGCTACACTGGAGGCCCTGATATCATGCTATGCTGCTGCCTGAGAGAGCAGGGCTCAGGTACTGCCCAAGAATTCCACATGGGGACCAGCTGGGGGCCACATGTATTATGGCCATGAGGCATTTGGCTCCTGGGGCTGCAGGTCACCCAGCGAGTGCTCATCCCATGCTGGCTGACAAAAAGCAGAACTGACGGAGGATGGGTGCGCTCCTAGAAGCACAGATAGTCAGGTTGTGTTTAGGGAAATGAAGAAAAATGGGGGGGGGGTTAATTTAAACAATTTGGAACCTAAGACAGTGGGCTTACTGTATTTAGCCAGCATAAAGAGTCCCTGGTGACACTAGGAAAACTTAAAAAAATTGCATTCACAATTCAGCTTACAATTCAGATGTTTCCTGCATTTGCCGTTGCCTATTTATTTCTGAAGAGATGGGCATGAAACCAAGATTTCTTCAATTGGTCTGTATGTGTTCCTATTACTTTCCAAATGACATCACAGGCCTCTGCTTGGGACATCACACCTGATTGGTGTTGACATTATAATGCCATAAACAGCGGATTATGATGTCATTTAAGTAATAGTAACCAAGAAGCTGCTCGTTTCCAAGGGATGAACAACTGGTTCTGGTGATGGGCCACCTCCCTTCAGTCATTTTTTAGGCCAGAGAAATGACCGGCTCCAAGGTTTTTATTGCAATTGTAAGTCTAATCACAATAACAATTTTCTTTGTTTCCCATTTATTAAGGCAAGGCAAGGCAGATTTTAATTGTATGGTGCCCAATCCCAGGGGCTCTCGGCGCCTAACAAAGTATTACAAATAAAACAACTAATTAAAATCCAGAAATAGCAGACTGATAAAAATTGGACTTCAAATAATAAAATTCACTATACAGTACTGATTACTCTGGGAAGGCCAGACTCAAGAGGTGGGCCTTTAGCCACTGCATGAAACACCAGTCGAAGGGGCCTCCTGGACTGCAGCTAGAAGCACGTTCCACAGGGTCAGCCCAGAGACACTGAAAGCTCGATCACCAGATGTCTTGAACTGAACTCTGGAAATGTCCAGGTGACCCCTCGAAGAGGAGCGGAGGGAGCGAGCAGATGTTCCTCAAGTGGTAAAAAATACTCTTAACCACAGATGACACCTGATCTTCAAAGGTCAGCCTACTATCCAGGATCACACTTAGATTATGCACTTTCAGGGAGGCAATCAATGAAGCAGACCCCAGGAAAAGACCTGTGCCTGCTCCAGGTTGCAACCCATCATGCCCGCGACCTGGCTCAGTCACTAGCACCTCTGTCTTATCCAGGTTTAGTCTCAGCCAGCTGGAAGCCATCCAGTCATTGATTTTAGCCAGACAGATGTTAACCACGTCAACAGCATCAGATGTTCCGGGCGCAAATGACAAATACAGCTGGGTGTCATCTGCATAGAAGTGAAACACCATGTTGCATTATTGAATGATCTCACCCAGGGGCAGCATGTACACCGTGAACAGCATCAAGCCCTGCAGAACTCCGCATGACAGGGACATTTGGGAGGAGGAGGAGAAATTCCCCTTCACTACCTGCTGCACCCTATCAGAGAGATAGGAATCAAACCATTTGATGACAACCCTGGTGAGTCCACAAAACTCACAGAACTGATCAAGAACCATGACGTGGTCCACGGTGTCCAATGCTGATGAGAGATCGAGAAACACAAAAACGAACCTGTCTCCTCTATCTCTAGAGCTGAGCAGATCTTTATGCACTCTAACTAGAGCTGTTTCTGTAATGTGTCTGGCCCAAAAACCCCGTCTGAAATGGCTCACAGATGTCAAAGGACAAGAGGCGATCCTCAAGCTTTTGTGCCACTAATTGCTTCACAACTTTGCTCAAAAAAGGCAGGTTGGAGATTGCACAGTAATTCGCCAGGACGTGTGGGTCAAAGGAAGACTTTTTAAGTAAGGGTCTCACCAGCGCTTCTTTCAAAGCCGCTGGGAATACCCCCTCCACCATCCAGCACCTGGCAATCCTGGTGAGAACTGGGCCAACAGCCTCAGCGCATCCCATTAAGAAACACATCAGGGCTGGGTCCAGTTCGCAAAATGTGTTATTCAGTTCTAAGATCACCTCAGTCACTTCAGACATCTCCACTGGCCTAAACTCCTTCCAGACAGGCAGAGTGCCTCTGCTCCTACTAGTCCAACCACAGCAAGGCAAAGGCCTCCCTAATGGGATCCCCAACCGTATAGACGACACTCTGTCAGAGAAGAACAGAGCAAAATCTTCACACAAGGTGGATGAAAAAGACCTTTGGCTGTAGACAGGCAGGATGGAGAAACCTATCCACAGTCTGAAAAAGCTGAGAAGGTCTGTTCCTCCCTGCCGCAATCTCCCTGGACAGGAATTTTGCCTTCTTATGGGAGATTGCCTCCTTGTACTCACTGCAGTGAGCATTTAGGACCAGTGTGTCAGCCTCCAGCCGGGTCTTCTACTAGTTACGCTCCAACTTCCGACCCTTGGTCTTCATCACTTTGAGATCCCCATCACACCAAGGGGATCTCAAGTGAGAGGATCTGGGTCATATACGGTATTATGGTTTTAAGCAGAGTGGTGTCAGCCGTGCGTGCCGTATAGCGTCAGTTGGCAGTTGGATCGATCATTGCTAAGACATTAATGACCACTCCCCCATAGCCAATTAGGAGCCTTGTTTGGCTCATGAATAATTAATTAAACTTGTAACAGTCAATAAGCAGCAAAAGTAGATAAAGACCTAGTGACAGCAATCCTGTTTTCATGACAATTTCAAAAGCACCAAAATGAGAGGAATGAAAGGATTATAATAGCATGGTAGTGGCACTGTGGTTGGGGTTGGGTAGGCAGTTTAATATTAAATTGCAATTTTCAGCAGCTTATATCTTGTCCATTCCTTGGTGGAACTTCACAACATTTTTGAAGAGTGCAATATGTATTTTAGCACACCTTCTCTTGGTCTACCAATTTTGGTGCAATGCGATTCAAGATTTTTTGGGCAAGAAAGTGGCAAACAATACAAAAAATAACCAATTTAGCTCTGATGATGGCAAATCAAATGCCACTGCCTCTGTCATGTACAGAATAACCAGAAACATGGGAACTGTCTTTATCAGGCCTATGTGGCAAACAGTGAAGCAGTCATTGCTCCACTGAGACGACTGATGGTCGGGAGCCCATCCCCACAACTGGTATTGTCACCACCACTGCACCTGTCTCTCTCCCTCCACCACCCACTAAGTCATTAAAAAAAAATACAGAAATTTGTGGTCAGAGGGAGCTTATCCCTGGTACCACATAAGTTGCCCCCATTCTGATGCTGGGTGCCCATCTCCCCTGTAGAAAGATTTAGCTAAAAATTGTGCATACCGAGAGCTCTACCCTGGTACCACCAAAGTGCCACCTCCTATTCCAATGCCAGGTGCCCAACCCTAGTGTTGGCAACAAGTACACAAAAATAAACAATTTGCAGTATGGCGACATCTGGAGCTCAATCCCAGTACCACCAATGACACTCCTCCATTCCGCAACAGGGTGCCCAACCCCAGACTCAGCATATCCAGATATTTGAAAAATGAAGAAAGGCCAGTCAGTGCAGTGGTAGCATTACTGCTCATAATGCAGGCAACCCAGGTTCAGGAACGAGCGCTGGTTACTGGGGGCTGGCCGGGGGTGGGGCGAGGAGTCTCAAGAGTGCCAGGGGATGCTTTCCAGCTCCAGGGAGCTAGAGCAGCATGCTCTACTGCTATATTGCCATCTGGGTGACCCCAGGTAACAGTGCAGTCAAGAGTGGGTGGTAGGATAGTAACTGGTTCTGCACCATGCAGGCTTGCATGCATGCGTGTTTGCCTCCCCTCGTCGTCGACATCATATGGGATCACAGGATAAAAAAGTGGAAATACCCCAGCTAGCAGGAAGATGCCAGTTGCCTGCAGGCCTCACACTTGGTCACTCAGGCACTGCCTTGACAAGCACTGGATCTGTTCTGCGGCAGAGACTGGGAGTGTCTCTACTGCCTCCGCTGGGTGGTTAAGCCCTGGGGATTACTGGAGGTGGAGGTAAGTCCTGGGTGACACCAGGGTGATGGGGTAGGGGCAGGTCAAACAGAAGGGGTCTGAATGGAGACTAGGAGCCTTAAAGTAATTTCCCTTATCTCCTCTCCTCTCACTAGCACTCACCCTTCTCTCTTCCTCCCTCCCCCACACTGAAGTATGACCTTCCTTCCCCTCCAGGCAGCTTATAAGCATCCCAATCCAACCCTAGTCCAATGCCACCATAAAAATGTTTTTAAGCTGGCCTGGTAGTGCTGAGAGTTGAGGAGCTGGACGCCACATCTCGCGTTACTCTGGTGACCCAGGTTCAGGAATGACCTCAGGTCACCGGGGTGCCAGTGTGGGGGGAGAGGGTGGGGGGAGCAGGATCGAGTGTTGGCTCTCCCCTCCCTGGTAAGGGGTGGGGCCACCCTCCCATAGTTCCTCCATCACTTAATGGAGCTTCAGTGCCAGTGCAGGTGGTCAACGGCGAGACTGGAAGGAAGGGGCATCCCGAATGGCATGTGCCCGTATGTCTCCACATGCATGTGCTACATCGGGGACGCATGGGTGTAGGGGTCGGGAGAGAACCTGCCAAAACCCTGAAATTACATATGGAAGAAAAAAAATGTTTTTTATAAAGGATATGATGATCAGTGCTGCCCTCCTCTCACCTCCACAACTGGCCACCTTCTGAAGGTACAAAACTGCGATCATGAACAGCTGATTGCATTTTTATTCATACTGAGGGTGACTGGCAGCAGGTTCCTGCTTCTACTCAATTTTGCAAGTTAGCAAACTGAAGCATTGGGAGGTTAAGTGTCTTTCTTGGGGTCACACAGATTTGAGCCTGAGTCTCCAGGTTCCTAAGCTGTGCCATTAGCCACTAGGCTATGTTACCTCCTGTCTCAAAACTCCCAACAGAGCAGCCATCCTTTTTGGATGGACTGGAAGGAAATCTCAGAACTGCCACCAAAGCTAGCAGGCTGTGCCGTTTCCTTTCATCTTCAAGCAGCAGTACAACACAAAGGATTGTTGCTTTTTATTGTTTCAGTATTAGGGTTTTTCTAATTTTTGCCTGTCAGCATGCTTAGTGCTTTGACAGCAAAAGTCTACCCGTTCTCTGCACCCTGAGGTGGTGTTTTCCATTCCTCTTGACGTACACCCACTCTTGTTGAAAGCTGTGGAAGCAGACATGAGAAGAAGGGGAAATTCCCAGGGAAATTTTGTCGCTATTTATTAATTTTAGCAAACAATAATGGAAAGGAGCTTGGACAAGTGTCCTGCAAGTACATGACGGTGCTTTTCTGTTTGTTGGAGTCATGTAATGTG
The DNA here is from genome assembly GCA_016271365.2 of Neoceratodus forsteri. Classification (NCBI taxonomy): domain Eukaryota; kingdom Metazoa; phylum Chordata; order Ceratodontiformes; family Ceratodontidae; genus Neoceratodus; species Neoceratodus forsteri. The sequence goes on along the minus strand of CM028138.1, from coordinate 66,250,325 downwards.
CCAATCTGTACGGCTTGTTTGCACAGCAGTAAATACTTGAAGTTACAGTAATTACATTTAATGTCTTGTGATGACTATGACACAAACTTTTATGATTCTGGGATGAGCTGATGCAACTTATCCTTCGCCTACGCCCATTCTTCATTATCAAGAACAGCTGCATGAAAGCATTTCTGGCCCAAGTATTGATCCATTCTTGAAATACTTCCCACTTTAAGAGAATGATTTGTGAAAGGCTGGGACTGAGCTGGATGTTGTGGGTTAATGATATCAGACTAGGAGAGGTTGTGCAAAGTGAGTTGAGTTTTATGTAGGCATGTGAGGGTTCATCAGTGGAACCAGTGGCCTTGACGTAGCTCAGGGGTGCATCAATCCATGTGATTGTAACTAAGAGCTGGACATTTTCTGCCACTTTAAGTCAGAATCCTCTGCATGTGACATCAGTGCATTTTTGCCATAGAAATAGCTGTGATGTCATAAGCAGGGATGAGGACCTCAGGCAGGTAATAAGCAGCTGGAGCAGATAAACAGAGGGACAGACAGCCTATTCACACGAAGATGTCCCCAATAATAAAGAAGACAGGGTAGAACAACACAGTAAAAACATTAAAAGCAATATATAATGGGTTGTATCTAAATGTGATGTTATTTAGAAGTAATCCAGAAGTATCAGCTGGTCTTTATAGATCAGTGGTAATATACAACATGCACTGTGTTACTTTCACTGCTTAGGAGTATTGATAACCAAAATGCTCTTTTTTTTTTTTTTTTGTGAATTCTATTTATGTTCATTCTTTCTCGTTCCCAGACTCTCTCCAGTGGGTTACTCGGTGCGGCCTGTTTTTACCCATCTGAAGTCCCCCAGATCAGCCCTGGTTGCCCAATCTCCACCGCAACTCGATCGCTCGACCCCCCCCCCACCCCAGCTTTGAGTCTCCGGAGGTGGGGCTACTGACTCCCTAGCACTCTATCTAGAATCAGATAGAGCAACCAGGCATTGAGGAGATCTGGAGGCTGACTGGAGGGACCCAGCATTGGGTGTGGAGGCCATCCCTTAAACCCCACCTTCGCCTACCAGGAGCCAGTGCAGTTTTCTTTGTTCCGTCCCCTGGCATGGACATGCAATGGTGTCAGTGTGTGGAGGGAGCGCTCCCGCTGCTTCCCGCAGATGCCCGCTGACATCAATCCCCATTTGCTGTTCCTCACTCATGGTGTAGTGCCTCCCAGCTGCCACCAGCAGCAGCCACCAGGTGGGGAAATCCACAGAACACCCCCCCCAGGAGAGGAGAGGAGAGCAGTCCTCTGGACACTCAGTCCTCTCCTTTCCCTGCCTACCCCCGGCATCCCGAGTCCGCTCCTGAACCCGGGTCACCAGCATGGTGTGAGGTGTGGCATTCAGCGCCTCAACCCTCAGGACCAATGAGATGGCTTCAAAATTCTTTTTCTTGTAAAAAAATGAATGTTTAACTATGCTACTAAGTTATGTTTTTGTCACCTCTGTTTTTGCTCTGAGCTATCAAAACCCCAACATTCTGTGAGAAACCATATGATCGCTCCGGGAGGAGTTGGTAAGCCCGATCAGGGGCCGACCCAAGTTGCAGGAGGTCCAAGATGGGCCGCAGAGGTGGCAAGGGTGGCTGTGGCTTATCGAGCTGTGGCAGCTCCGGGCTCCAATACTTTTTATATCTGTGGTACTTTTTCCTTTCCCTCTAGTTAAGTAGAAGATTGTTTACCTGATGTTAGTATGATGTGTGGGGCAGCACTCTGCCTGGCAGCTGACATATCTATCTCTATCTCTCCCACTACATCATCAGCATCGTGACCTCACTGATTGTGACATTGCTGCTGCTTAGGAACAGCCACTCAGTCACTTGTGATGTCCTCACCCTACTTTAGTCGTAATTCTGGACTCTCCATTTCGGGTTCGCACTTTTCACATAGAATGCACAGAGGTTGCACTCAGTGCATGCAAAGTTGGTGCATCCACAGCCCTAAGTCACCCCCTGTGGAGGCCTACCATGACCCGATATGTACCACTACACAGGCGATTGTGTGCGGGCTTGGGAGCAAATACTTGCATCTTCGCAACACACAGAAGTATCTGCAGCTCAGGAGGGGGCATGAAGAGTGGCTGCATTTCACAAGCTAGGACACAACAGTAATGTCAGCCTGTCCTCCACTTAAGTGGATGCCAAGCACCCAGGATCATGAACTCACTACCTGTAGCAACCCGCCCTCTGAGAAGGCTGAGATGTAGCCAGGCTATAGCCTGAAGACGTAGGCATTCATTAGGCCAAGTATGAGTTAACTCAGCTGGCCAGAGACACTAATCTGCTCTAGTCAGCATGTACAGATGCTTGCGCCTTCAGTTTTTAAAATCCTGGCTACCCTACTGGCCCATGTAAAAGGCCTGGGAAGAACTTATAAAAATGTAGAGTAAAAAATGGTCATTTAAAACCTGCACATAGCAGTCCTTGGAGAACGGTTACATGCCACAGTCTCCAGCTGCACATAGAGAAAGTGGTCCACTCATGCCCCAGCTGGTTGTCCAGCTCCACTGCACTCGCTGACATGGCCTCGGCCCCTCTGCGCTTCTGTCTGCATGCATAGTGGGAAGGCCAGGAATGCTGCCACTTGTGCGGCTCTTCTCGGTTTTGAAGTTCTGAGGCTCAGATAAGTACCTTTGGCACATATCTGAACCATATCTTTGTAGATCAAGTGTTAAGAGATAACATGACATCATCAAAGTACTGTGGCCCTGAGAGACCAAGAAAGGAACATCACTGAAAAAAAAATACATTACTCAAAACCCCATAGTACATTTGAGGAGCATTTCCTTACTTGGGCATAGCTTCTATTGCTAAGACATGCCAGCAGTAAAATTTAAACAAATTCATGTTAGCCATAGAAATATCGAATATGATGGCAGATAAGGACCACTTGGCCCATCCAGTCTGTCCATTTCTCCCTACCTACACTATTACCACAGACCATTATGTATGCCGAAATGTTTAGGATTCAGTCAGAGAGTAACTAAACTCCCTTACCGAATTGGACTATTTTATTTATTTAGTTTTTGTTAACTGGGTAGGTACACTAGACAGCATAGCTGCCTATTTTCAGGTACGACTTGAGAGATTACAACAAAAGGTATGTAGACAATAGTAGATAGAAGAAAACATCATGGGACAAGTAGAAGTCTGACATTACAGTTGCTGGAATCTCTATGTAGTAACAAAACAGAAATATAAGTGCAAAAAAACAACAGTCATAAGTCATACGACTAGTGAGTAAGTGCTAGAAGAGAGGAAATGACAAGATTTCCAGGCAGGTTTGAGAGCAGTAGAGGTTGGAGCCGGTAGGCAACTAGGAGGAACCAGTACATGAGTGGGTGGATAGAGAACAGGAGCAGGGTTCAGAGCTTGGAAGAGCCATATGAAGCTCCTGTTTGAAGCTGTGTGGAGAAGGGGAGATTCTTAGACTCAGTGGAAGGGAGTTCCATAGTTTAGGGGCCCAGCTAAACAAAGCATTCTCCCCCATTTTGGTTTTACATCTCGGTTGGACAAGAAGGGATTTGTCAGCTGATCTCAGCGGGTAGGCAGAGGTCACAGGTTTGAGCAGTAGAGCCAGTTTGTCAGGTATCTGGGAGGAGATTTTACACTTTATGCTGTTATGTTCTTTAGATCTTTGTGACAGAGTCACTGCTCCTGTCCCTTGTTCCTATCCCTTCCTCTACACTGAGCTGTTTTCTAAGCCATTCTTTCTAGTTGCAGTTTGAAAATTGGCCGCTCTCAGTCCTATAGCCCCCTCTCTTGTTTTACCTGGACTCTTAACTTTGTCTTATATTTCTGCCTTTGTTTGTTTCGTCTGCTATTTTTCTACTCACCCTCCCCCCCCAAAGCTATAAAGGGCTGCCAGAGTCTGTACTGTCCAGCACAGGAGCTGCTGTTTATTTATTTATTTAGTGTTTGTTAACCGGGTAGGTGCACTAGCCATAAAATGACTATTTTCAGGCACGACCCGGGAGAGTACAACAAAAGGAGAACAGTTGAACAACAGCAACATGGGTACAATAGTACAAATAGAGGAACAGTACAGCAGTGCTACAAAAATACAATGGGTAGAAACAACAAAAAATAATGGCAAGCATTATACAGATAATGGCAGTAAGATATATAATAAGTGCAGAAACCATGGACCTGACCTGTGGAGTGAAAGGGTTAATAAGATAGTAAGGTTATATAGAGAGAAATGTGAGGAATGTTCAAATATAACAAGAAAGACTGACAGAAGGAAGGTCAGGGGTGGTAACTGGCAAAACAACAGTGAATGGTCAGCAACAAGGTTGAAGAAGGAAGAGAGCTAGTAGTCAAGAAGTTATTTACAAAGAGAAGGAAAAATATGGGGAGCGGAAGAGGAGACAGTCTTGGAGCTGGATTAGAGCAGGGGAGACATTACTGGTAAGTCTCAGGAGCTTCAGGTTGGGTCAAAGCATGTACAAGCATCAGCTAAGGATAGAGGTAAGTAAAGGCAATCTCCCAGATGGGGAGCCAAAATCCCCTTGGAAGAAGTGTTTTTTTAGTTTTAAAACACTGTTTTCTTTGTTTGATCTTCCTCTCTTCCTGCTTTTTTTGCAGCAGCAGGAGGGCATGTATGACACACTATTCCAACGCCCTTTATGTTATTTGTTGATCCTTCACTCTCTGTGCTAAAACCAAAGCCCCCCCCACTCTTCTTTGACTGGAACGTAGCTGACATGCTGGATGGGTAGCCAGCAGGGATATAAACGTAACATGGATACATACAAACAAATACAAGGAAACCAGAAGTAAAACAGAGCTACATAGTTCAGAAGGTGTGCCCTCCGCAGCAGTCCTTACCAGCGCAGCAGCAGGCTAAGCCCAGAAATGCGGCAAAGGCCGTCAGTCAGGGTGAGGCAAAGACCCTCAGCCCAGGGCAGATAAGCGCTGCTGGCCCGAGGGGGTGTTCTGTCTACCCTGAGGGTTGTTTCTAAAGTTAAAACCTGTCAGAAAGCTGACTCACAGTAACTAGGAAGCTTTCTATATGCACACAGGCCCCAGTCCATACAGCTGAAACGTTTTGGTTGCTTTAAAGAATAGGAGCACTATAAAAACAAGCATTTGTCAATGCCGAATGTTTGCTTGCTGGTATTGGCAGTGGTAGTGTAGAAGTTACAGAGCTGCGTAATAGGAATGGCAGTGAAGTATTGAACTGAAGCCAACCCCACCACCACCCTGCAGAGAGTGACAGGCATTGGGGTGTGCCTTTGGGTCGTCAGGCATAACGGCCACGCCATTTCAGTACACCCCACCCTGCAGACACTGGCAAGTGTCACGGTGTTCCTTGGGGTCTTTGGTCTTATGCGCACCCCATTCCATTAGGAAATATAGTGAGATGGGTGCGATATAGGAGAATGGGGTGAACTTTGAGCTAAAGAGTCCAAGGCATACCTCGATGCCTCCTCACTGGCTGCAGGTCGTGAATGGTATGAGCATTACAGGCAAGAATCCCAAGTCACACCCTGATGCCTGTCATTCTCTACAGGGTTGGGCGTTATGGTTGGAAACCCTAATACCACAGGCATTCGTTGGTATTTTCACTCAAATGTTCAACATGTTTTTGTGACCCACCTCATGAACAGGGGAATATCAGTTTCTTAGCCGAAAGCTGCTTTTAGCACAGCGACTATGGCATTTAGCAACACAGGTGCAAAACATTCGAACAGGATGTAAAAATGACAGCTGTACTGTTCATGGGAGGTGTAAAAATGGCAATGTTGCAAATCTGCAGTAAAAATATTTAAAAAAATGGTGAAGTCACGAGCGTACATAGAAACTGTGCAACGCACACCCGTAATATAATTAGGTTGGGGAATTTTTTACAGCAGATTGTCAACTCAGCCATTTTGGTGCCTCCAATCATGAACAGTGTCACTGTGATTTTCTTTATCTGTCCCAAACAATGATTTCCCACAGCGACCATGCATCTCTGTGCTGAAAGTGTCAAAACACACTTTGGCCATGTTGTGAAAAATGACAGCTGTACTGTAAATAAGGCAGTGTGGAAAAATGCCACTGGTGAAAATCTGGACTTAAAATATTACAAAGTCATGAACTTACGAGGGTGCGTGGAAACTGCGCAATGCTCACTCGTAACACAGTCATTTTATGGACTTTTGTCACCAAATTTTCAACATAGCCATTTTAAGACCTCTGCTCATTAACAGTGTAACTGTGGTTTTCTTAATCTGTCCCAAACATTGCTTTCACACACCAACAGCACCATTAAGCGCTACATAAAGAAATACATTTTGGGCGGTATATGAAAATGGCAGCTGTACTGTTCATAAGGAAGTGTAATAAAATGGCAATGTTGAAAATCTGGAGTGAAAATATTAAATTTGCAAACTTACTAGTATGCATAGGAACTGCGCAACGCACGCTCGTAAAACAGTCATTTTTAGGAATTTTTTCACCAAATTTTCAACATAGCCATTTTAAGACCTCTGCTTGTGAACAGTATCAGTGTGATTTTCTTAATTTGTCCCATACATTGATTTCGCATACCGACTGCGCCATTGTGCGCTACATGAGCGGAAACACGGTTTGGGTGAGATGTGAAAAATGACAGCTGTACTACTCATAAGAAGGTGTGGTAAAATGGCAATGTTGAAAATCTGGAGTGAAAATATTGAAAATTCCCGAACTTACGAGTGTGTGTGTAGGAACTGCGCAACGCACGCTCGAAAAACAGTCACTGTTAGGAATTGTTTTGCCAAATTTTCAAAATAGCCATTTTAAGACCTCTGCTCATGAACAGTATCAGTGTGATTTTCTTAATTTGTCCCGTACATTGATTTCGTACACCGACTGCGCCATTGTGCACTACATGAGCGGAAACACGTTTTGGGTGAGATGTGAAAAATGACAGCTGTACTACTCATAAGAAGGTGTGGTAAAATGGCAATGTTGAAAATCTGGAGTGAAAATATTGAAAATTCGCGAACTTACGGGTGTGCGTAGGAACTGTACAATGCACGCTCATAAAAGTCATTTTTTGGAATTTTTTCACCAAATTTTCAACATAGCCATTTTAAGACCTCTACTCATGAACAGTGTCACTGTGATTTTCTAAATTTGTCCCATACATTGATTTCGCACACCGACTGCGCCATTGTGCTCTACATTGGCGGAAACACATTTTGGGTGAGATGTGAAAAATGACAGCTATACTACTCATAAGAAGGTGTGGTAAAATGGCAATGTTGAAAATCTGGAGTGAAAATATTGAAAATTCATGAACTTACGAGCGTGCGTAGGAACTGTGCAACGCACACTCGTAAAACAGTTGTTTTTTGGAATTTTTCCACCAAATTTTCAAAATAGGCTTCTTGAGTACCCACCTTATGAACACTGACAGTGTCGTTTCGTTAATCGGTCCCAAAAGGTGATTTCGTGCAGTGACTGCGAAATCACTCTTCGGGCCCGAATAACGCCATGACAGTGACATCATTCATGAGAAGGGGTCCCAAAAACCCCATGTTGAAAATCTGGTGCAAAAATTCCAAAAAATGCCTGAGATATGCAACAAAGTTGAAAAAACCCTATCTAGCCCATTATACAGCTTACCGGCATTTCTTCAGTTCAAGGTCGGCTTTGAAGAGTGCAGATTGTTCCCGGTCCACCAAGATCGCACGCCGAGGTCCGGAGGTAAGTATGGGGTGAGGGGGATGGGGAGGCAGGTGCGCAGTGGTGGGTGCGGGTTGTGGGAGGGGGCCAGGAGACTACGTGGGACCATTTTTCTTTACAGTTTTTTTCAATAACTGACGCAGGACATTTGCCACGCTGAGTAGGCTCCCAGCGTGGCACAAGGCTGGTGAGGGCATTCAGCCAGCGAAGTTGGGCACCCCGCTCGGCCACAGTGACACTTGCCACGCTGGGGTGGGCTCCCAGCGTGGCACCTTGTACTGGGAGGAACCGACTGGGGATTGGGCACCCCGTCGATGATAGCATGGGGAGGGAGAGACAGTGAAGCCGACGGGGATTAGGCAGCCCGTCAGCTATACTATCGAGTTGCCACGCTGGGGTGGGCACCCAGCGTGGCATTTGGGAGGCTTTGGGGGGGGGAACACAGCTATAGAGTGTGTGCGTGGGGGGCGGGGGGCAGCACGCAGTATGCGTGTGTGTGTGTGTGAGTGTGTGTGTGTGTGTGTGTGTAGGAGAGCTGCGCTTGAGCAGGCGATATCTTATTGCTGCTCACTGAAGCGTAGCTCCCCCTTTCAACTGTATGCCACTGCATTTTGGAGCTTGTCATAGACAGCTCCAGCATGCATTGGCTTACAGGGGCCGCTCCTGCCAACATGCTGACTGAATTGGAAGAGGGGGTGACACATCTCTGAAATCTCGGATGATGGCACTATGTTTCTTGCACATGCGTGCAAGCAAACATAACAAGCATTTGTCAATGCCAAATGTTTGCTTGCTGGTATTAGCATTGGAAATACAGAAGTTAGACAGATGCAGAGTAGGAATGGCAGTGAAGTATTGAACTTCACGTCAACCCCACCTCCACCCTGCAGAGACGGACAGGCATTGGGGCGTGCGTTTGGGTTGTCACCCATAGCGCTCATGCCATTTCACCTCACTCTATCCTGCAGACAGTGACAAGTGTTGAGGTGTACCTTAGGGTGTTCAGCTTTACAGTCACCCCATTCCATAAGGACACACGCTAAAATGGGTGCAATATAGAATGGGGTGAACTGTGGGACCGAAGAGTCCAAGACACAGCTTGATGCCTGTCAGTGGCTGCAGGGTGGGGTTGAAATGGCATGAGCATTACAGTCGGCAATCCAAAGGCAGACCCCTGATCTCTGATGCCTGTCAGTCTGTACAGGGTGGGACGTTATGGTTAGAAACCATAATGCCTCGAGCATGTGTTGGTATTTGCAGTACAAATGTTCAGCATGGGCATTTGTGGCCCCCACCTCATAAAAGCATTTGGGACCTCTTCTCATGAACAGTGGCACTCTGATTTTGTCATTGTGTCCCAAAATTTGAGTTTCCACTGCGACTGTGCCACTGTGTGCCAGATGTACAAAAACACAGATCAGGCAGGATGTAAAGAATGACAGCTGTACCATTCATAGGGAGGTGTGAAGGGATGGCAATGTTGAAAATCTGTAGTGAAAGTATTAAAAATGCTCAAACTTCCGAGCGTACGTGGAAACTGTGCAATGCATGCATGTAACACAGTCATTTAGTGGAATTATTTCACCAAATTTTCAACAAAAGCATTTTGTGACCTCTGCTGATGAACACTGTCAATATGATTTTCTTAATATGTCCCTAACATTGATTTCCCACAGCAACCGTGGTATTCTGCGCCAGATGTATAAACGTATATTTCGGGCAGGATGTGAAAAATAACAGCTGTGCTGTTCATTAGGAGGTCTTAAACAATGGCAATGTTGAAAATCTGGAGTCAAAATACTACAAATTTGCAAAGTTATGAGGGTGCATGGAAACTGCATCAAGCACGCTTGTAACAGTCATTTTATGGACAATTGTCACCAAATTTTCAGATCAGGCATTTTAGGACCTCTGCTCATGAACAGAGTCACTGTGATTTTACATATGAACATACAAATCTGCCAGCAGAACACACCACTCGGTCTATATAAGTCTGCCAGAGTGTGCAGCTAGCACCCTAGATTTTTTTTTCCAATTGTTTAACCAGGTGAGACACACTAAGCTGAAAGCTTTTTTACAGGTGCAACCTGGGAGCACAGGGAAGTTAAGTGACTTGCTCAGGGTCACACAGTATATGCAAGTGGGGGCTGTGGGATTCAAACTTAGGTCTCCAGATTTGCAGCTCAGAGCCTAAAACCACTGCGCTATACCGCCTCCGTTTGGAGATTGCAGCAGCCCCAGCCTCCTCCCCCTCAGTTCCTCCCCCGGGTCCCAGCCCCCGCCCCCAACTCTTCCTCTTGCTTTATCCCACTCCACCTTAAAGCTATTGACTGTTCTACATGTTACCACACCCTCTGGCAGCGCATTCCAACTAGACACCATCCTCTCAGAGAAGTAGCACCACCTCATCTCCCTCTTGAAATGCCCCACTTTCAACCTTAGTCCATTCCCGCTCATCTCTCTTCCACTCCTCAGATTAAACACCCCCTCGGTGCTAGGTTTAGTTACCCCCTCAGATATTTAAATGCTTCAATCATATCCCCCATCCCTCCTCTCTTCCAGTGTGTACATGTTCAGGTCCTTCAGCCTAACTTCATATTTCTTTCCTTCCATCCCCTTTAACATTTTTGATGCCTTCCTTTGCACCCCCTCCAGTAACTTTATATCTCTCTTCAGGTATGGCCTCCAGTATTGCACATAGTACTCTAGGTGCTGTCTGACCAATGATCTGTAGAGAGGTAGGATCACATCCCTGTGTCTGGATGAGAACCCCCCTTGCAATGCACCCCAGCATCCTGTTTGCCTTCGCTGCTGCTCTTGTGCAGTGGGCTGAGTTGTTCATGCTCCCAGTTACCAAGACCCCTTGGTCCTTCTCCTCCTCTCTGATCCCCAACCAACAGTCCCTGTTCTGATTCTTAGCTCTGAGGTGCATCACCTTACACTTCTTTGCATTGAATCCTGGCTGCCACTCCACCGACCATGTCTCTAGTTTGGTTAGGTCCCCCTGCAGTTTTCCCCATCCATCCTCTTTGTCCCCCACCACCCCCAAGTTGATATAATGTGCGAACAGATTAACCTTGCTCCCCACTCCATGTGTTATATCAGAGATAAAGGCCCAAATAGCACTGGGCCCGGCACTGACCCCCTGCAGCACCCTGCTTGTCACTGCTCTGGGTGCTGAGAGCCCCCCCACACCCCTCTGCACCCTCCCCTGTAACCAGTTCTCTATCCATTTAGTCAGCTTTTTCCCCACCCCCACTGCCGTCAGCTTCTTCCCCAGTCTCCCATGAGGCACTGTATCAAAGGCCTTACTGAAATCCAAGTACAGGACATGTACCATATGGCCCCTGTCCAACTCCCTTGTCACCCAGTCAAAATACTCTATTAGGTTGGTTTGACAAGACCTCCCTGAGACAAACCCATGTTGCCACCCATCTTGCAGGCCATTACTGTCTAGGAATGCCACCAGCTTCTCCTTCAGTATCGGCTCCATAAGCTTACCCACTATGGATGTGAAACCTACCAGCCGATAATTTCATGGCTCCTCCCTAGGCCCACTCTTGTGTATGGGCACCACAGGGGCCACCCTCCAGTCCTGGGGCACACACCCTGTTTCCAGGGAGGTGTTGAATAGATGTGCCAGCAGCTCAGCCAACAGCTCTGCCATCTCCCTCAGCACCCTGGGGTGGATGGCACTGGGACTTGGTGCCTTGTCCACCCTTACTGCCCTCAGCCCCTCTAGCACCCTACTTCCTGTGATCACTTTGTCCGTCGCCTCCTCCCCCCCTTTCCCCACCAACCCAGCCCATTCTGGTAGAGGGCCATCCCTCCCTTAGTGAAAACGGAGCAGACGTACTCATTTAGAATTTCCATTTGCTCCTCCCCCTTTTGCAGCCAATCCCCTCCCCACTTTATTCTCACAATATGTTCCTTGCACTTCCTCTTTTCCCTGACATACCTAAAAAAAGTCCTTCTCCCCTCCTTTTATGCCCTATGTGGAACTTAATTGCCTTGAGGCCTTAGCTTTTTTCACCCTCCTGGCAACCTCCCGTGGCCAACTCCCAAAAGCCTCCTTGTCCTCTGCCTTCCCTGTTCTCCTGTACTTCCGGTATGCAGCCGTCTTTGCCCTCACCCCTTGCAGCACTTCCTTGTTCAGCCAGCATGGTTTCTTGCCTCTGCTCTTCTTACTCCTGGCCCTGGTGCTGGCTACTGTGGCCTCTGTTAGCCCAGTCTTTATGACTCCCCACTTTTGTTCTGCATCCATCCTCGGCCTTATATCCTGGAGTCTTCCTTGCAGTATTGCTCCCATCCCCCCAAAGTCCACCCTAATAAAGTCCACCACCTAAGTGCCCGTACCGACTGTCTCCCTTCCCAGCTTGACAACAAGCCACATTGTTTGGTGGTTGCTACCTGCTAGTGGGTCCTCCACCCTTACCTCCCTCACCACCTCCCCATTTGCCAGTACTAGGTCCAGAGTGCTACCAAGCCTTGTAGGCCCACTTACCAATTGTGTGAGAAGGCCATCCTGGAATGCATCAAGGAGCACCTGCTCCCTGTTACTGTTAGTGACGGGGTGCTCCAGTCAACCTGTGGTAGGTTAATATCCCCCTCTATCACCACACTCCCCCTTCTACACACCCTCCTTATCTGCTCTGTCAACTCCCCATCCAGTTCCCCGGATTGGGCTGGTGGTCTGTACACCACTCCCAGCCTCAGCTTTCTGCCCTTGGAGTGCAGGAGCTGCACTCAAAGCGCCTCTGTTCTCTCCTCTTCTCCCTCATCCCTTATGCATTTAATCCCTTCCCTCACATAGAGTGCAACCCCCCTCCTCTTCCAACCCCCCCGGTCCCTCCTGTATATCCTGTATTCCGGGATTGCCAAGCCCCAATCATGGTACTCTGTGGCCCAAGTCTCTGTCACTGCAGCAATGTCCACCTTCCCCTCTGAAAGGAGCACCTGAAGCTCTGCAGTTTTGTTCCCCAAGCTTCTTGCATTGAGAAAGACCACCTTCCACCCGTACCCCTCCTTCTCCTCACTCTTCTCCTCCTTGGCCTGTGTACCTCCTCCCGGTAGTCCACACCCTTTATCCTCCTTATTCTTATCGGGTGGTGGTGCCTTCTGTATTACACTCAGACCACTCAGCCCGCTCCCTCTCAGGGTTACTATGCCTCCGCCTTTACCTTTGCCTAGGAGGGTAAGCTTATTAGGCTCTCCTGTCTGGACTTTTCTACTAACCTCAGTCTTTTGGCCACACCCCTCACTAGTTTAAATCCACCTTAGTAGAGATATACTCCTCTAATCCTGCCTTTAATACTCCCCTTCCCTTGCTGCTCAAGTGCACCCTGTCCCCCGGATACAAGTCACTGTTTCCCCAGACCCCTACCCCAGTTAGTCACTAACCTATAATTTTTGGTATGGCACCAATCCCTCTGCCCCTTGTTGAACTCCTCAATCCTACCTTTCCTCCCCATGCTTGCACATGGTATGAGGAGTAACTCCGAGAATGCCACTGACTCCCCACCCTCACACTGCTTGCCCAACTACTCGAACCTCCCCCTCACTACTTCCACAGTCTCCCCCGCCAAGTCGTTTGTACCCACAAGCAACAGTAAATGAAGTTTCTTCCTCCTCCTCACTGCACACTTGAGCAGTGCCTGCCCTGCCCCTCCTGCAGTCAACCTGGGGATAGCTTCAACCCAAATACGGCTGTGCCTCCCCCCCTTCCGCCCCATCTCACCCCTTTCAGTATACAATCCCCAGGATGAGTAACCCCATCCCTTAGCCCTTTCCCTTCTAATGCCCCTTCCACCACCCCAATATTCGTTCTTCCCTGCCCCTTACCCCAGCCAGCTGCACCGTCTGTGACTTCTGTATCTGTACCCCCTACTTCCGCCTCACCCCTTTTCTCTGCCTTATTCCTCCCATTCTCCTTGAACTCCTTCCCAGCCTGACTACTTCCTACTGGGCTTCCCATGTCGACATTCCCTCCTCCCCTGCTGATTTTCAACCCCTCTGATATCCCTGCTGTTGTCAATTTAGAGCCCCTATTCTCTTCTACCCCTGTAGTGATGCTCCTCCCATCCTTCCCACTTTCCCATAGCCTTCTCTCCTCCAGTCACCACCCCCTCCTTCCTTACTAGCCCTCCTTCTACCCTTTCGTCCTTGCTATCTCTTCTCCTAGCTGTTGCCATCCCTCTCATGCCCCGCTTGTCCTCCCTCTTTAGTATGTTCCTGCTCCCCCTCTTTCTCACATAGCAGAGGCTCAAATCTATTCCTAGTCGATACCACTCCTACATCTCTTCTCCCTATCAGTTCCCCCCTCCTACTTGTTCCCCTCTGTACCACCCCTGGTCTCTCCCTACCAGCAGCCATCTGCTCTATCCCTTGGTACTCCTTGTGGTCTCTTCCTCCCCAAACAGGAGCCCCCCCCTACCCTTTCATCCTTGCTATCTCTTCCCCTAGCTGTTGCCATCCCCTCATGCCCTGCTTGTCCTCCCCTTCAGTATATTCCTGCTCCCTCTCTCTCTCCCATAGCAGAGGCTCGAATCTATTCCTAGTCAAAACCCTTCTACATCTCTTCCCCTATTGGTTCCCCCCACTTGTTCCCTCCATGCCCCGTCCCACCCCTGGTCCCTCCCACCGTAACCATTTGCTCTTTCCCTGCTACTCCTTGTGGTCTCTTCCTCCCCATCAGGAGGCTCCCTCTCACCTCGGACACCCTCCTTGTCCTCTGTTTTCTGCTAGTGCCTCTGACACTGGGGTCGGTTTCAGTCCCCAGTTGTTCTCCCCCGTCCCCCCTTGCCATCCCTATCCCCCCCAGACAGGATGCCTACCATTCTCATCTGCCCTGCCACTTAGACTCCTCCTTAACCTCCACAGTTCCTCCCTAAAACTAGCCAGTCATCTACAGACCATACACCCCTCCCCCATCCTCCAAGCCCAGACCAGGATTATGGGAGACCCTCACTCTGTACACCCCACCACCCTTCCAAAGATGCCCGCCCTATTGACATGTGGCACCTGCCCCATTTTGGCCCCCATCTTATGTTACAGGCTCTTACTCCCGGTTTCTGTACCCTACTACAACTGTTATAGGGCCTTTTTACTCAAATTCCTGTTCCTCCCCCCACACTAGTCCCCCTACTGCCCCCTTGCCAACGGGGTTAATTCAGTCTCAAATCTCATCCATTAGATACTGCATTACTGTAGCAATCCTAAAGCCTCCTTGTCCATTTTTCACCCCTCAGCTACCATACTTTTTGTTCTCAGTCCTCATAGTTTCACTTAGCCCAGTTAGAAATCCTGTTGCACTCCAAGTATTACTCAACTCAGTTAGAGAAATAAACAGAAAAAATAAATATGTATTATTACAGAAATCATAACAGTATAGCTCAGTATTTAGCTCAGTTAGAGAAATAAACAGAACAACTAAATCTGTATTATTACAGCAATCCTAAAGTATCCAATCATTGCTTTTGTCTCCACCCCAGAGACCCTGCTGTAATATAGGACCACAGAGGACACTGGGTGGGAGGGTGGGCAACTCTCAAAGTCCAGCAGAGCTCCATTGAGCTAAACTCCCCTGTCTCTCACTCGCTCGTTCTGTTTCTCCTGGTGCTGCAGGCTGTCTTTTTATACTGGACTTCTGTTTGCATTGGTGCCTTTTTCTGCCCACAAAGAAATATGCAGTAGTCCCGACAGAGCTCCGTTGAGCTCGCTCACTCCCCCTCTCTCACTCACTCATTCTGTTTCTCCTGGCACTGCAGGCTGCCCTTTTGCACTGGGTCCCTGCCTGCATTGGTGCCTTTTTCTGCCCATAAAGAAATCCGCAGCAGTTCCGACAGAGCTCCCTTGAGTTCGCTCACTCCCCCTCTCTCACTCACTCATTCTGTTTCTCCCGGCGCTGCAGGCTGCCCTTTAGCACTGGGCTCCTGCCTGTGTTAGCACCTTTTTCTGCCCACAAAAAAATCTGCAGCAGTCCCGACAGTGCTCAGTTGAGCTCGTTCACTCCCCCTCTCTCACTCGCTCGATCTTAATCTGTCCCAAACACTGATTTCCCACAGTGACCATGCTATTCTGCTCCAGAAGTGCAAAAACACATTTTGGCCAGGATGTGAAAAATGACAGCAGTATTGTTCATAAGGAGGTGTGAAAAAATGCCAGTGCTGAAAATCTGGCATGAAAATATTACAAATTTGCAAAGTTACAAGGGTGCGTGGAAACAGTGCAATGTACGCTTGTAACACAGTCATTTTATGGACTTTCGTCACCAAATTTTCAACATAGGCATTTTAGGACCTCTGCTCATGAACAGTGTCACTGTCATTTTCTTAATCTGTCCCGAACACTGATTTCCCACAGCAACCGCGCTATTCTGCACTGGAAGTGCAAGACTCATTTCGGATAGGATGTGGAAAATGACAGCTGTACTGTTCATAAGGAGGTATGAAAAAATGCCAGTGTTGAAAATCTGGCATGAAAGTATTACAAATTTGTGAAGTTACAAGGGTGCGTAGAAACTGCGCAATGCACACTTGTAACACAGTCATTTTATGGACTTTCATCACCACATTTTCAACATAGGCATTTTAGGAGCCCTGCTTATTGAACAGTGTTACTGTCATTTTCTCAATCTATCTCAAAAACTGATTTCCCACAGCGACCGCGCTATTCTGCACCGGAAGTGCGAAAACACATTTTGGCCAGGATGTGTAAAATGACAGCTGTACTGTTCATAAGGAGGTGTGGAAAAATATCAATATTTAAAATCTGGACTGCAAATATTACAAATTCGCGAAGTTAAGAGCATGCATGGAAACTGTGCAATGCACACTCATAAATCAGTCATTTTTGGGATTTTTTTCACCAAATTTGCAACATAGGCCTTTTGAGAGCCCACCTCATGAACAGTGGCATTGTTGTTTCGTTAATTGGTCCTGTAAGGTGATTCTGTACAGTGACCGCGAAATCACCTTTCGGGACTGAATAATGCAATGACAGTGACTGAATTCATGAGGAGGGGTCCCAAGAACCCTATGTTGAAAATTTGGTGCCAAAATTCCCCAAAATGCCCAAGATATGCACCAAAGTTGAAAAAACCTTATTTATGCCATTATATAGCTTACTAGCATTTCTTCAGTTCACAGTCGGCTTTGAAGAGTGCAGACATGCTCCTGGTCCACCAAGATCGCCGCTGGACTCCAGAGGTAAGTATGGGGTGGGGTGTGTGGGAAGGGGTGCACAGAGGGTGGGCTCGTTTGGGGAGGGGCCACCGAACTCTATGAGGGACTGCTTTCTGTTTAACAGGTGTTCAAAAAATAAAATAAATTGCTGGACTGCTTTTTTTTTTTGGACTTTGGCATGCTGGGTGGGCTCCCAGCATGCTGCCTGAGTATTTTTTGGGGACTGTAGCCAATGGGGAATTGGGCACCCCGTCCAGCACATACCAGTGAGTGGGGGCACCGAGGGGATTGAGCACCCTCAGCACACAGCAAACTGGGGGACATTATGCCGATGGAGTGGGCTCCTCATTGGCAAATTGAACTGGGTGGGACTGAAGTCAATGGGGATTGGGGCCCTGTGGCAAGAAAGACTATTCAGGGGGCTCATGCCGCTGAGGGGAATGGGCACCTCGCATCAACAAATGGGGAGGGAGAGGTGTGCCGACGGGAGTGGGCTCCCCTGTCGGCAAATCTACTGGGCTGGAGGCAGCATACGGATGGCAAGGTATCACCCTGCAATGACAGGTCACTTCCTCATTGCAGCGAAATGGCTGATGGTGCAATGATGAGGCAACCCTGATTGCAGCGGCAACAATGTTTTAACTTGGTTGCACTTCTGCAAAAACAATGTCATTAAGACACTAGGCCTGCATTGGTCCACCAGTGCCAAGCCCCCAAATGCAGTGCCCCCATTGGCTGCCAGAGTGCTGTGCCTCCACAACCCACTTCTCTCCTAAGCTGACGCAAGCAAACATAATTAAAAAGGGAACTTCCTTGCCTTTTCCTGTGCTGTTTTGCAGGCAGCCAGTGACAGTGGAAGCACAGAGCCATACTCTGTAGGGTAGCTGCCTTGCAGAAACTACTTTCAGATAGTTGGCAGCTGCAAAGCTACTTTATGTAAGTTAACGCGCTTGAAAGAGTATAAATGTAAAGAGAAAAACATTAACCAGGTAATCTCTGAAGTTTTCAATCAATCTATCAGTCGATAAATAAATAAAAACATTATCCAGTCCTCGACACTGTTTTATAAGTTTGTTTAACAATGATACCTGAAAGGGAGGTGCCAAACACAAAAGGGTTCTTACCTAAGCAAAGGTGAGTCTAAGAGACCAGCAGGTTTTGCCTGTGACTTTTTATCCAGTAAACAGGAGAGGAGGAGTGGAGTAGTCAGAGGTTCCATGAGCTTTTCAAGGAAGGTCTCAGTTTTCAAATAATTGTTTCATTTCTGTTTTTTCAACGAGACTGATGTTTATCAGGGGTGTAGCCATAAATTTCTGTTGCGTACACAGTCTCCAACAGTTACACCCCCCCATTAAAAAATGTACACATCCTTTCCAAATGACACCCCCTTCCAAACAAGTCAGATTGTTCTCAGATGATTCCTCTAATCTCTAAAGAGGTTATACATGTATCTCTCTCTCCTAAACAACAGAAGTTTAAACAGGGTCACTCCTCAGTGGCCTACACTAACCCAAATATTACAGATTAGAATGAAAATGTTAACAGGAAGGCTTATGGTTTGTGACAGACACTCAACAAAACTGTACACAAATGAGTACAATGAGTATACCTGTCTACACCCTTGATGTTTATACTAGTTTTTTTATGTTTACAATGCACGGAAAAGATGACCTGCATTTTGTGAAGAATGCTAATTTGTATGAAGAAATACAAAGCTAAATATACTACTATTATATCACAGTCATGAGACTTGGGTGTCAGGTGACCCTAGGGAGAGGTACTACATGGGTGTGGTTCCCTGTGTTAGAAGGCTGTGTTTCAGGTGTACCTGACCTGAGTGAGAGAAGGAAATAACTCCAGAGAGAAGTGAAAGGTAGCCTTGAGACCTGCAGCTGTTTCTCTCATACATCCATAGAAAGGGATAGCTATAGATGTCCAAGGAAGTCTTTCTGCAGTTATCACAATCCTTTATTTCTGCCTGAACAAAGAAAGTTTCGTGGTAACTGACATTTTGCTTGTTTCATCCTGATTGAAAGGAACATTTATAATGGTTAAATGTGATAATAGAGACTGTGTAATAGCGATTACTGTTTGGGTGAGTCTACTTCACCGAAAATGAATTTTGGGGATGTAGACTAGTGGCAAAAAGGAAAATGGTCCCCAAAATGTAGGATTACTATCTTTTATGCGGGAGGCTGTGCCCCCCACACCTTTGCCCCCCCCCACCCTACTAAAGTATTCTCAACTCCGGGAAGGGTGCATAAGTGAAAAAAAAACCTCGACCCAGCACAAAAACAAAGCGCACCCATAACTGAACCCGGCACCCTCCCAACCCCAGCCTGCCACTCAACCCACCATGCCACACGGCCAGCTTGGCAGTCCACCGCGCACTACAACCCACAAACCCTCCCTCCTTTGCTCATCGCACGGTGTGGTCCCACCCCCCCATCGCCAAGATGCATACATAGCAACATCCTGTCGCTATAGTTGCTGAATCCCCTATCCGGTCGCCCTCCCTGCCAGGTAGCCCTGTAGAAAAGTGCTGTGATCGAGTTGCCCTTTTTGAAAGTGCTCAATCGTGGTCACTTTATACATGGGATACCTTTATAACCAACCTGAAAGTGACTTTTTGTTATTTTTAAACTAAATATATGCCCAGCCAAGACATTTCTACATGCAAACCTGCCTGCCTGTCTTTCATATAATGGGACCCTGCTACAGTACTCAAAAGATGGCATTGCTCTGCCCCCACCAACTCTAGACCATTCACAGCATATGTCTCTTTCACATGTCTACCACAAATAGAAACATAGAAATATAGAAGTTGACAGCAGATAAGGACCGCAAGGCCCATCCAGTTTGCCCATTTCTTTTTCTACCATATAAATGTGCCATCGGCCTTTACTCTGTCAATGGCCTATCTATTCATACTCATCTGTATTGCTCCCTTATGCCTGTCCCATGCCTGTTTGAAGCCTTGCACTGTATTCATATCCACCACTTCCTGAGGTAGGCTGTTCCATGCATCCACCACCCTTTCTGTGAAAAAGAACTTCCTCACATTACCCCTTAATCGGCCTTCCTCTAATCTCATGCTGTGTCCTCTTGTCCTGCTATTTTTCCTATACTGAAACGTTAGACTCTTTCACCTTGTTAATATCCTTAGAATGTTTGAATGTTTCGATCCGTGGTCAATGCACCTATCCTCATCCCTAGGCGTCACTCCTCTAAAGGGGCTAGTGCCTTTGCGTGTCATGCCTCCCAATACTGGAACTCTCTCCCTCTAAACTTATGCCTTGCCCCTTCCCATGCCTCTTTCAAGAGACTGCTACGCCATCACCTAGCTGATTCATGTAACTGCACTTGCTTCCAACCACCCTAGCCTGTTTATCACCCTCTTACCTTGACCCCTTAAGCCACGTCATTCCAGTCATATCCTAATAAACGCTCAGCATTTCTTTCTTCTAGTTACCTGTCTGGCCTACTCACAATCACTCTCTGTCCTCTCCTCTTCTTCTGTCAATATTTTTCTTTTCTTTATCATGCTTCTATCCCTCGTTCCAACCTCACTACCACCTCCTAACTCTCCTTTATTGATTCCGTATGTCCACGCTTGTGTTACAGCCTTCCTTGCATTATCCTAACCTAATTTGTCTGAGATCCTGCTCATATGACCTTAGCAAATGTATAGTTTTGTCCCTCTTAGATAATGAATTCACTCTAAATTGTATATTTATCTTGCTTGTTATTCATCTCCTGCTTGCAATGTATTCCCATCCTTGAAACATTGTTCATTTTAATGTTAAAGTCATGATGTATAGTTATGTTATCTCTGATGCTCTGTATTCATTTTTGTCTGTTCTGTACCCTCCCGGATCATGCCTGAAAATAGTCATTGCCATGGCTAGTACACCCTACCCGGTAAACAATAAAATAAATAAATATCACCTCTCTCCGCCCTTTGCTCTAGGGTACACATATTGAGCTGCATTAATCTGTCCTCATATGTCTTCTGATGCAGTCCCTGTACCATTTTGGTTGCCCTTCTCTGGACTGCCTCAATTCAGTTAATGTCCTTGTGAAGGTGAGGACTCCAGTACTGCACGCAGTACTCCAGATGGGGCCTAACCAGTGTCTTGTAAAGAGGGATTATTACCTCCCTCTTACGACTTGTGATACCCCTGCTAATTCACCCCAACATCGCCCTAGCCTTACCTACTGCTTTAGTGGTCTGCTTGGATGATTTCAGGTCATCGGTGATGATGATGCCCAAGTCTCTTTCTTCCCTTGTGATTGTCAGCAACTCCCCTCCTAACCTATAGGTGGCTTCAGGGTTTCTCTTACCTATGTGCATGATCCTGCACTTTTTTGTGTTAAACCCCAGTTGCCACTCTTCTGACCATTTTGCCAGTTTATCCAGATCTCTTCCCATTCTGCCCACCCCATCTGGATCATCTACTCTGTTGCAGATCATGGTGTCATCTGCAAACAGACAAATCTTACCTCCAGTCCATCTGCAATGTCACTGATAAAGATATTGAAGAGGACTGGCCCCAGGACTGATCCCTGAGGTACCCCACTTGTAACTTGCATCTCTTCTGACTGTGTACCGTTTACCACCACTCTCTGTTTTCTGCCCGTCAACCAGTTTGCCACCCAGCTGACCAGTGGGACCTCGCCTGTGTGCAAAGATGATCTCAGGTCTGCAGGGGCAGACCTGCAACATACGTTATGAGGATCCAATGACAATAATTAAGTTTAAAAGTATTTGACCTTAGTTATACTGAGATTAGAATAACATGATTCAGTAAGACAGTCTAGTTTCCCTGACCAAATCATAAACAGTAGTGCTATTATATTTTTGTTACAGCTTATATGAAATGCTGTTTTCATTTGTTATTTATGCCCTTTTCACTTGTTGCAGACCGTTCCATCAGGCCGGACCCAACCCCCAAGCATCGCTTGTGCTTTGACTCACAGGCTTGCCCACTTCCTCTTTTGTGAAGCTGCTGAAGCCAGAGTCAGCCCATTGCCTCCTTCTGAGTATGGAGACAGGAGTTGCTGGGGTACAGAACAGCAGACAGTAGCTGGAGTCAGATACGAGCCTACTTGGGATCATGCAGTGTGAGTCAGGTTTGTTTCCTGTGTTTGAGATTCGCTGTCCATGGGGTGCCAGCCTGCTAGGGGCTCAAGGCTCATGCATGCAGACAGTGCCTGAGCAGAGCCTGGCTGACGTCCCCCCCCCCCACTGTGCCACCACTGCAATGCCACCTGTGGTCAAATAGGTAGCAATGCTGTAGCAGTGGTGACTACTTCCCCTCCCCAGGGGAAGAGAGCATCCGCTGGGATGCTTGATCTTCCTTCCCCCCCAGCTGGTCTCTGGCATCCCAAGCTCATTCCTAAATTTGGGTCACTGGTGTCTCTATGGTAACACTACCACTGCACTGACAGGCTGACAGAATGCTGTTCTTTAAATATCTAGTGATCTTCAAGAGTCCTGACTACAGTATGTCAGCAGTCTCAAACACATTGGATCCTTAAAGTTTATAAGCACGGATGGGTTTTATTGAACAAAAGATGCGACCTGACTGGCCCAGTGGCATAGGAACATCCAATGGAGCAGCCAGCTGGAAGACTGGTACCTGTATCTGCTTGCCACCCCCCTTCCCAGAGCACAGCACATTAGAAATGATGGCTGATGGGGGAACATCTTAGAGGTGAAGCTTTCCAAACCGGGGTGGGACGGGTGAAACGCTCATCATTTAAATGCATCCCCTGTTGGTCAATTATGGACTGGCAATGGCACAAGTTGTGAAGGCAGCTGCTCACTTTCTTGGACGGAGGAAGGGTGTAGCCACAGCTACCTCAAAAGTTGGGGTGGGTAGAACTTACCCGGTTTCCATAATGGGAATGCTTGTTCTTGTTCTGTCCTCTTCACTCCCTGTTGAAGAAAAAAAAAAGAATTTGTTAAGGCCAAAGTACAGAACTTGACGAAGATGTAAAAAAGTAAAAACATGCTAAGATCTAGGCTGAGGCAGACATCCAAAGGGTGATGGTCCCATGCTTGCCTCAGTTAGGTGGAAACCAGTAATTCATAATATAGCTGCATGGTAGTGTAGCTATAGTTAAGGTTAGTGTGAGCATTTAATGTTAAAGGCCAGTTTGTGCAGGGTAATAACTTTGTGCAGGTTCAACAGATCTGCTTGAAAGTTTGCATGCATCTTCGGAAGGGACAGTTCTATTGATGTACTAAATTTGGTTTGAACCCCTTGATTGGATTCTGAGATACAGAGTGTTGAAAAATAAGAGAGTTTTATGTTTTTTTGCTGGGTTTTTTTGTCAACCTGTATCTCAAAAATGGTTATAGCTACAGAGCTGAAATTTTCAGGGCAGAAAACTGTGGCCTCACAGATGTGCCTTTTGAAGGTCTGGTGAAAAAATATCACTCTGCTCCAAAGTTATGAAATGTTCTTTTTCCCATTATTTCCTATGGGGGAAAAATACCATACATACTTGTGTATAAGCCGAGATTTTTGTACCAAGTCAGCATTTCAGTTTAGGGGTCTCGGCTCATACGTGGGTCAGTCATTACGGCACAGTAATATGAAGGGTCATGCGTGATGGTCAGCATAGCCAGCTAGGGAGAGGAGTCTTCTTTAAAAAAAGAAATGGGAAAGGGAATGGATGCCAGGTGGAACGGATGCCAGGAGAACCGTGGCAGTGAATAGCAGTGCGGAGTGCCCCAATGACGGAGCTGCTCACAAAGGGGGAGAGAAGGGAATGGAAAGGGGGTTGGGCATAGAGGGTAACAAATTGTTCAGCAAGAGTAAGTAACAGAGTGGGGCAGTAGCTGGGGTATGGCAGGTGCCTACCGGCATTACAAACCATGAGGGGTTTTGGCATTTGACATCACCAGCAAGCCACCTGGATGAAGGGAAGCACAGAGGACAGGGGGACATGGGGCCAAGAGGGAGGGGGTTGGTGAAAAGGGAACAGGGTTGGTGGGTTGTTAAGTGACTGGTGGTAAACAAAACAAAACAAAAAGAGCCGAGACACCACACTGAGACAGCACACTTACTGAAACAACATTCCCTTGCCTGAGCTTGATGTAGATATTCAGTTGTAAAACTTGACATCGGCTTATACACAGGTTACAGCATTGGTTTGTAAAATCAATGCAGCATTTGGGGGGGGGTCGGCTTATACACGGATTGGCTTATATGCAAGTATATACGGTAGATGCCCCTGGAGGCCTAGGATTCTAGTTCAATGTAGAATCCTGCATCGGCATAGGATTCTAGTTCAATGCAGAATCCTGCATTGGCATAGGATTCTAGTTTGATGCAGAATCCTGCAACGAACTGCCATGTTAGATTCAGAATGATGCTGGTTATTTTGCTCTTATATTGTCTCTTGAATGTTATATTGTCTCTTGAATTGTCTTGCCAGCTGTTATTGTACACTGTATGCTATATGTATTTTCCCATGCCCCCTACCCCCAGGATGCATCTGGAATCGAGCGGTAGCCTACTCAGCATGCCTTCCTGGTAAAACTCTTAAATAAACAAACAAATAAATAAAGAGTCTTGCATTGAACTGCCATGTTGTGATGCAGAATCCTGCATTGAACTGTCATTTTTCCAGGTGTACCCCTTTGTAATTACTGTTTTCCAACATCGGGGTGCTCAGTCCCTGTGTTGGCATTTATTTAACCCTCCACTACTGTGGCACACTGGGAAGATCACCCCCAGTATACTAGAAGCATTAACTTTCTGATAACTTTCTGTTGTTTCTGACACTGGGATGCCCACCCCGAGTTTTGATGGCCCACCCCCACAACTCTACAGCCCATTCTTATTATTCTTTGCTAAGATCAGGGTGCGCAATCCCCATGTCAGGATTTATTTCTCCCTCTATTACTGTGGCACACTGAGGAGACCACCCCCAGTGTGCCAAAACCTTTACTTTTTTTCAGTGTTGTTTCTGACACTGGGAAGCCCACACCCAGTGTCGAATGCCCCTCCACCCGTTCTAATATTAATAGTGTTCACCAACATTGGGGTGCCCAATCCCTGTGTTAACATTATGAAACCCCCCCCCCAGAACTATGGGATACTGGGAAGCCCACTCCCAGTGTCCAAAAATAAAGTTATCCCTGCCATAAAAAAAGAAAACTGTCCCCGTCTTTTTTTTTCAATTCTAGAAAAAAGAAAATGGTCCCTCATCATCTCCCCTGTCCTTCTCCTCCATCCCGACCCTTCCACTGAGCACCTACCTCCCCACACCCCCCTCTCACCCTATACCTCCCTCTGGAGGTCGGCGGCTGTCATCTTCTCTGGACTGGGACACGTCTGCACTCTTCAAAGCCCAACTGCAAAATGAGGAATCAAGGAAGGCTTATATTATGGCGCTCAATGGGGTTTTCAATGAATGTTGATATCTCAGCCATTTTTAGGAAATTTTACACCAAATTTTCAACATGGGGTTCTTGGGACCCCACCTCATGAACACTGTCACTGCCATTTCATTATTCAGTCCTGAAAGGTGATTTCATGGTCACCATGTGGCATCTCCTTTCTGGACCAATTAATGACATGACAGTGCCAGTGTTTATGAGGGGAGGTCCCAAAAAGCCCATGTTGAAAATGTTGTAAAACAATTCCCAAAAAATGACTGTGTTACGAGTGTGCATGCGCAGTTTCTATGCATATTCATAACTTCACCAATTTTTTATATTTTCTCTCCAGATTTTCAACATTGATATTTTTTCACATCTCCTCATGAACAGTGCAGCTGTCATTTTTCACACCCTGCCCAAAATGTGTTTTTGCAGCTGTGGCACAGAATGGCGCAGTCGCTGTGTGAAATCAACTTTTGGGATATACTAATGGAATCACAGTGCCACTGTTCACTAGGTGGGGTCCCAAAAAGACCATGTTGAAAATGTGGTGCAACAATTGCCAAAAATGACTGTGTTATGAGTGTGCGTTGTGCAGTTTCTACGCATATTTGTAACTTCACTCAGAGTTCAGAGCTCAGAGGTAATGTTAGAAAGTATTTTTTTCACAGAGAGAGTTGTGGATGCATGGAACAGCCTTCCTGAGGAGGTTGTGGAGTCAGGAACAGTGGGAGAATTCAAGAATGCATGGGACAGGCATAAGGCAATTCTAGTGGGGGGCAGGAGGAAGTAGGCTGTTGATTAATTAGAATCTGCAGCTTATCCATTAGGTAGGGAAATGGGCAGACTGGATGGGCCAAGTGGTCCTTATCTGCCATCAAATTTTATGTTTCTATGTTTCACCAATTTTTCATATTTTCACTTGAGATTTTCAACATTAGGATTTTTTCACTCCACCTCATGAACAATACTTCTGTCATTTCTCACATCCTGACCAAAATGTGTTTACACAGCAGTGACGTGAAACGGTGCAGTTGCTGCTCAAAATCACCTTTTGGTACAGAGCAACAAAATGAAAATGTCAGTGTTCATGAGGTGGGGGTCCCAAAAAGGCCATGTTGAAAATTTGCAGCAAACATATCAAACAAAACCTCCCACAAAACTGGGATACTATTATACTATTTCAAAAAGTAAGGAAATTAATTAACAAAAACTTCATTTAAAACAAAGTTAGGGTTCTAGACATAGGTCTTCAACCAAAGTGATACAGGTCAGAAAATTGGATGTTAGGGTTTACAACTGTTATGCCCCTCCCCCACCAAGCCCTACCATTGTAACTGCACCCCCACCCTCCACACACAAACAAACGTCAGGGTGTGCCTTAGTATCATGGGCCCCACCCCACCCAATCCTACCATCGCAACCCCATCACCACCCTCCACACACCAACAAGTGTCGAGTGTGCATTAGGGTCATGGACCCTAATGCTCACCCCTTTCCATCTGTGAGGAACCTGACATGGTACAGTATATACCTTCAACCACAGGGTTAACATGTAGGTTGTGCAGCAGGCGTTCAAAGTAGAGATTAAACAGGAATGGGGATAGGGGACATCCCTGGCATGTTCCACGCGGTGAGGTAAGTGGAGCACACAAATCCTGTTGCAGTGGATTCTGGCTGTAGGATTGGAATATAGGACATGCTCCCAATCACAGAATCCCTCAGGGAAACCAAATTTTCAGAGAGTGGCAAAAAGAAAAAGAAAAAGCCATGACATCTGGCCTTTTCTGTGTTGAGCAAGACCAAAGTCACTGGAACATTAGTCTTGCCTGAGTTTAAATTCAAGTGGGCTGGCACAACGGTGGCCTTTTGTTTTAAGGGGCCTCCAGCAAGGTTAGTCTTGA
The DNA here is from genome assembly GCA_016271365.2 of Neoceratodus forsteri. NCBI lineage: Eukaryota > Metazoa > Chordata > Ceratodontiformes > Ceratodontidae > Neoceratodus > Neoceratodus forsteri. Next base: position 66,223,132 of record CM028138.1, on the reverse strand, counting down.
GGGCCCCTACCTCTCTTCTGTGGTAGGCACCTTCATGTCATTGCGATGCCATTTTGAAAGCTTCTGCACAGCTCAGTGACTGGCCTTGTGCGCTGTTTCAACAGGGCATAGTAAGATATCTAAATAATTAAAAAACATTTAAATCTTGAACCTCATAACTTGCACAGGATCAGTCTAAGGACCCTTTGAGTTGGGGCCCCAGCAACTGCTGTGACTGTGGGTGCCTGCCTGCTCTGGGCAGAAACAGGAAGCAGAAACCAATAAAGCAGCTGTGGCAGTCATACTGTCTTCCTCAGACTCCCAAAAAGTGCTGGAAATTGGGTGATCAGCGACTTGAAGAAGTATCAAGACTACAGTTACCTAGGCATTACTTTTTCAGCAAATGATTTGTGGGCCAAGCATGTACAAAACACTTTGATTAAAATATGAAAAACTGCTTATGGTGTTAGAAAATGTAATTTTGTTTATGGTGGAAATTCTATCAAACCATTAAAGGAAGTTGTTGGGGCAAAATAGCGGGTTCAGGTCCTACTGTATATGGGTGCGAGATGTGGAACACTAAAGACAGAGAAAAATGGTCCGCCCATCAATTCAGTTATTTAAATCAGCCCTAGGAGAAAGCAGGGTGATTTCTGCAGCTTATATTAGAGCTGAAGTGAGACTTCCTAACATTTAAGCAATAATTGATACTAGGAAGATAACGTTAGTGGATACAAATGACAAGAATGCCCAGTAAAAGAATACCATACATGTGCTTAATGGATAGAAAAGTACGGGTGAGTCAATGATGTTCTCAACCTAAATGGCTAAGAGAAGTAATGAGCAAATTAGAAATGTATGAGTTATATCATCTGTCGGGGTCGAACTTGAAAAAGGACCCTCGGTCTAGTGCTCTTACCCATTTAACAAATTAAATAAATAAAATAAATGTTCTCCAAGGATATGTACATATAGGACAGATATGGCGAGTACTCAAAACTAGATTCTCACCGTGGCTGGCTTTAAATAACTGCTACTATTGATATAAGTACTATCGAGACCTCTTGGAGAAATCACATCTAAGGAAAGCAAACACATTGTTTCATTTTGAGCTGTTTGAAAGTAATATGTTGCTACCAATATACAGAAAAGGGGATCCGTAAGTAAGTAATAATTGTCAGTGTGCCCTGTTGGGGAAGGATATTTCATATGTAGTGTCATGGTGCAACAAAGCAAGGCAGATATGGCTGGGTCCCTTTAGGGAGACCCGTACAGAATCTGATAATAAACCTGCTCTTGAGATTTTACTTTCTGTTCAGGATGATTGGGTCATAAACAGAGCAGCCAAATTCATTTTAGAGATTATGAAAATAGAAAAGAGATGTTATAGATGCCTGCAGTTAATCTGGTTTAAGTTATAACAAGTGTGAAATGTTATATCATAAATTTACAATTAGATTTTGCAAAGCCTGAGAACACTATTGCACCATTGTTGGTATTTGTAATGTATGTCTGAGTATTTTAATGATGCAATATGTGCCCTCGTGGGGAATGTGTGTGGGTTTGTACTTCCTTGTAATGATCTTTTACATGGTCAAACAGACTGAAACTGAACAGTCCTCAGACTGCTTACTGTTGCTAGGAAATAAGAGCTCTTTTTTTTTTTTACTTAGTATGCTTTATTTTCACTCACACCCAGTTTGCCTCCATCTGCCTCTTCTCTAGCTCCTGAGCAGGTGGCAAAGTATATACTTTAAAGGTGACAATTGGTTAATGGGGTGTTAATATGTGAAACAGCAGTGCTCTGTCACAGAGATTTGGCCAAAGAGTCCCGGAAAAGAATGATTACAAGTTAAGGTAGCTAAAAGGAAGGTGCGCAAAAACAGTAAGCACTCTAGAAGACAGAAGTCAATGAAAGTGGGCTTATAAACTGACTGATAAGACCCCAGCACTTCGAACTCCATGTGAGTTCTTCTTCAGGTTCATATGTTCGTAATTACAGTTAGACTGGCTGAGTCTGCTTTGTGTAGACAGAATGATCCACTCAGGGCTGGAGGTCCCCTGATTGGCAGGGGTCCTAAACCTTGGCCTCGTTGGCCTATGTCTTAATCCAGCTCTGCACTGCTTCAAATTAATTTGGTGGAGCAGATTGTCTTCAATCAATGTATGTGTGCTTGTCATGGACATAGCACTTCTTTAAAACTGCAAATGGAATTTAAAATATGCTTTGCAATTGTGTTATTTATCCCCAGTATTAACAGATAGCTCTGTTTTACTTTTAGACACATGTGCGCACGCACGCGCGCGCACACACACACACACACACATATGCACACACATACCTCCTCTTGTTAACCATTCAGAACAGTGGGACACCCAGGCAATACGTAGGGAATAGGACATCAGCATTGTATTTAGTATCTTATTCCACTTAGAAAACAATTTTAATTTTGCTTAAATAATAAAACTTTGTAGTTGGGATGAAGGGGCATGCTAATACTGCCAGACCACAGTGCGAGTACCATAAGCACCATTCGCTTATGACTTTATATTGTTCTCATGCATTAAAAGAAAACAAAACTGCAGTCTCTGACAAAGCCAGCCAGAAATCAGTCATCTTTAATTCATACACCCTCAAGGATGAGGGTTCTGTTTCAGAGAAAAGTTCCGAAAATAGGAGGCAGTGGGGTCTAGTGGTAATAGTGAATTGCAATAGGTGTGAGGCTTCAAGCAATATCCCTGTTATAATGTTGTAATAGCACAGTAAAACACTTAGCATTCAAAATATTTTCTTGACTTAGAATAAATGATTAAGTCAAAGACCTGTTGTTCTGCTGTGTTCTTTATAGAGCCCCCTCTCCCCCCCCAACCAGGTTCAAGTGTGTCCTACATTTGATTCCCTGCTTTTTATTGGTTGGCTACCAAGGACACACCACAGTTGCTACACCACAATCATGAGCTATCACAGTGAGACAAATCAGGTAGCAAGGTGGCCAATGGCCACTAACGAAATTGGTTTGGCTACCAAATTTTGAAAGCTAGCAGCCCACTGGCCACCTGCCCATGGAACAATTTCCCTACAGTAAAAAGAAATGATGATTACCACTAAAAAATTGGTTTGACTACCAGATTTTGAAACTTTTATGGGCACCCTGCCACCTGACCACTAACTAATTTGTCCTATCCTGTGAACTACACTCAATGTCTTGTGTGTAGTAGTAAGAGCACCAGCTTAGGAACCAGGACATTGCAAGTTCAACTTCATAGAATCATGGAATCACAGAATCTTGCCAGCAGAAAAGGACCATTTGGCCCATCGTTTGCCCAGAGAGATCCTCCCTCCTGCCTTTCTACCTCACACCCTCCTGTCCTCCCTCACCACTCTTGCCAAGTCCCATGTAGATATCCCATGCTCTCTTGAACCTTTCCATGGTATCTGCTTCCACAACCCATTCTGGCAACCTGTCCCATGAACCTACAACCCTTTGTGAAAAATAACACCCCTTCCAGCTTGAGTGAATGACCCCCTGATGGCTTTGTTCTTGCTTAGTTTTAAGATGCTACCCCCTTTATCTTATTTATTCCCTTCATGTACTTGAAAGTCCTAACCATGTCTCATGTTTCCCCTCTCCCTTCTCATCGCCAGCAAATACAGACCCAGCTCCTCCAGCCTCTCCCTGTATGGTCTTCCTTGCATCCCCAGGACCATTCTGGTTGCCCTTCTTTGGACTCTTTCCAGCCTGTCCTTGTCACCCTGCAAGTGGGGCCTTCAGACATGAGCCCCGTATTCCAGCTGTGGACTGACCAGTGTTTTGCAAAGTGGCATGATCATCTCCCTCCTCCTACTTGTGAAGCCCCTGGAACTTCAAACCCCAACAGAGCCAAAAATTGTATGACCTTAAACAACTCTTTTTTTTTTTTTTAGCCAGGAGAGACGCACTAAGCTGAAAGCTCGTTTACAGGTGTGACTTGGGAGTACAAGGAAGTTAAGTGACTTGTTCAGGATCACACAGTATGCACCTAGGTGGCTGTGGCATTCAAACCCAGGTCTCCAGATCTGTAGTTCAGAGCCTTAACCCACTGCACTATACTGCTTCCTAACTCACAGCCATAGTGTTTCCATACACCCATCTGTTTAAATAGGTAGAAATTAGACCCCTGTAAAAATTGCAGTTTGTATCTCCGTTGGGCTGTCATGGGTAATTAAGTTTTAAATTAAAAATGTATTCAACTGGAGTGGCGATAAACAGTACCAAAAAAATCTTATTATCTAGCCCTGCTTGTATGGCCATGAAAATAAATGTTTATTTCCCTGTGTGTATGTCATCAACCATTTAGTCACTCAAGAGTAGCATATTATTAATACTAACAACATATCTGTGTGTTGTATAAACCAATTATCACACTTGTCCTGTCTGTATAAATAGACTTGTTTTCAGTTGTACCTCCAAGCCTAATTACACACTCCTGGCTATACCATGCACAAGAAAAGAGGCTTGGAGATACTGCTGAAAATAAATCTGATTATATAATAAGGGCAAGTCATGCACGGGGGTGGGGGGAGTTAGAATTCCAAAAATCCATAACAGAAGCTGCTGGATGTTTTCCAGGATGCATTCTTAAATCAGCAGGTTGTGGACCCCACATGAGAGGGCCATATCCTGGATGTAGACCTGGCTGACTATGACTTCATAAGGGACCTTGGAGTCAGGGATCCCCCCTAGCTGGAAGAGTCCATGACACGGTCTGATTTCTACTGGACGGGGGGGGGCTATCACAAGGATGGTGATAGTTGATTTTAGAGGGGCAGACTTAAGGAGCATATGGGAAATACTCAAGGGTCACCTGGAGGAGACAAAACTGGGTTTAGATGTGGAAAGCAGGTGGAAAATCATCAAGAGGGGGTTACAAGAAGCTACCAGGTCCTGCACGAGAGAGAGAGGCGCAAGTGTGGTAGGTCTAGGAAGCCATGCTGGTGGACCAAGGAGGTTCTGGAGGTGGTACAGGAGAAGAAGGCTGCATACAGTAGGTATAAATGATCACTAGGGGTGTTGGATAGGGAAGAGTATCTTCTAATGGCCAGGAAGGTTACCATGGTAGTAAGAGGGGCCAAGGCTAGGAAAAAGCAGAGGCTGGCAGAGGGGGATCAGGGGAGGGGAAAAAGGGTTCTTCAGGTATATTGGGGAGAGAAGAAGAGTGAAGGGGCAGTTCAATAGGTTAAGGATGGGGGTGGGTGGAAGAGGCAGGAGAACAGGTGGAAGTACTCAATGAATACTTTGCATTGGTATTCACTAGGAAGGATGCCTCGGATCTTCAGAGCAAGGGGATGCAGGGGGGCAGAAGGGGCGATGGCCTTGCTTGATGGGGTACCGACAATCAATCAGGCCACTGGGGGAGCTGATCCATGTGGGAGGGGGCACACTGAATCCACCAAGGGGAGAGGTACGAATGCAGAAATCCCTGTCGGCTGGGTGTGGGAAGCCTTCAAGTCCCTAAAAAAGGACAAAACTCCTGGTCCTGATGGTATCCATCTCAGGGTACCATAAGAGTTGGCTGATGTCCTGGTTGCACCACTGGTGGACCTTTTTAATGCTTCTCTGCAGATGGGGAGGGTGCCCAGGGATTGGAGGCAGGTACATATTGTGCCCATCCATAAAGTGGGCTTGAGGGAAGATCTGGGGAACTATGGGCCTGTCAGACTGACATTGGTGATGGGAAAGTTGATGGAGGACATCCTAAAGGAGTGGCTGGGGGTATTCTTGGAGGAACAGGGATTCTTGGATGATCAGCAGCACACCTTTGTCCCAGGCAGATCATGTCAGACTAACCTTGTGGAGTTCTATGAGGGGACGATGATGGCACTCGACCAGGGTAGACCAGTGGATGTCCTCTTCCTGGACTTCAGTTGGGCATTTGATTCGGTCCCTCACACGGGTCTGCTAGAGATGCTGGGTAGGTAGGGGGTGGGGACACTGATGGTCAGGTGGATTGGAAATTGGCTATCTGAATGTACCCAGTGGGTAGTGGTTGGGGGGCTGGTCTTGTCTTCCAAAGGGGTCATTAGTGGGGTCCTGCAGGGACCTGTTCTGGGACCGGTCCTATTTTTTTCTTTAACTTGCTATTTAACCCCTGGTACCTGGCAGTGCTCCACTGACCCATCTTAGTCGTGATCCACTGGTCAAGCACCCCCACATAGCCTAATTTTTTCCCCAAGGTGGGGTTGGTGTGGAGGGAACCCCCAGATCTTCCTTGTTTTTGTCGGGGCCCCCATTGTAGCCTCACTGGTCGAGTGGTGAGAGGTGCCATCCTCGTCGTTGTGCTCTGCCAGGTCCTGATATTTTCCCCTGTAACCCCTGGAGTCACAGCTGTACCATGACGTTAAGGCACTAATGCCAGCATCCTACCATGCTCCTCCCCTTCTGTTGCATTAGGTTGCTGTACCTCTGGCCTCCACCAGAGGTCAGTCCAGCACCGGGCCATCATCCCTGCTCCCTCCCAGTTAAGCGAGCTGTCCGTTGGGTGCTCAAGCTTCCCCTCCCAGCCGGCCCTCTAGCTCCTGGGCTCAATCTTGAACCCGGGTCACTGGTGTCAAAGGCAGTAGCACCACCGTTGTGCTGGTGGGCTGGCCAGGACTGCTTCTATTTAACACCTACATCTCCAACATCAGGGAGGGTATCAGGTGCGAAATGAGCCTCTTTGCGGATGACTCTAAGCTGGGGGTGGTGCTGGATGGGGAAGAGGGTAGGATGGTCCTGCAGGGGGACCTGGATACTCTGGACAGGTGGTCATGCACCTGGAAATTGAAATTTAACTCCTGCAAATGCAGGGTGCATCACCTAGGGTACAGGAACCCAGAACATGAGTACACCCAAGGAGGGGACACGCTGCAGCTGGGGGAAAATGACCTGGAGGTCCTGGTGGATGTCAAAATGAATAATTCTGAGTAGTGCAGAAGGGCTGTGAATGGGGCCAACAGACTGCTGGGCTGCATCGCTAGGGCGATTACCTCTAGAAGCATGGAGGTGAGTCTGCCGCTGTATAACAGCCTGGTTAGACCACACCTTGAGTACTGCGTGCAGTTTTGGCGATCACACCTAAGGATGGACATCCTGCTCCTGCAACGGGTTCAGAGGAGGGCAACTAGGATGATCCATGGTCTGGGGGAAGGGACATATGAGGAGTGACTTGGACAGCTCAACCTATTTTCGCTGGAGGAGAGGAGGGATGGGGGGATATGATTGAGGTCTTCAGGCACCTGAAGGGAGTAAATAAGGTAAGCCTAAAAGGGATCCTTCAAAGGAAGGAGGGTGGAGTCACCAGAGGGCACAGTTGGAGGCTGGAAGGTGGAAGACTCAGCGGGGAAAGGAGGAGGTGATACTTCACTGAGAGTGCGGTGGAACCCTGGAATCTGCTGTCTGAGGAGCTGGTAGAGGTATCTACAGTGAAGGAGTTCAAGAGAGGCTGGGACAGGTATAGGTGGGGGATGAAGCTGAGGAATGCTTGTCAGGGAGGGAGGAACTTTGGTGGGGGAGGAGGGAGAATGGGAGAAGCCAGGAAGATGGCTACGGTACCCATTCAGGGTACTGACTCCCGAGCAGACTCACTAGACCATGAGGCCTACTCTGTTAGTCTTACTCCTGGGGATCGAGGCCTCTGACTTGGGGGTGGAATCAGTTGCATGGTCCAATCACTGCACCATGTGGTTTAGTTTTAGTGCCCCTCTTCATATGCCTACCCCTGTGGAGATGGTCAGGTATTGCCCTTTACGAGGCATTAGCTCTGAAGGCCTGGTGGTGGTACTTGACCCATCGATCCCTTACAGTAGCAAACAGCGACCCAGAGGCCCGCGTGGTAGCCTATAATATGGCTATATCAGTGGCCCTGGATGTTGTTGCTCCTGTCCGTGTTCGTCCTCTCTTCCTTCTCCCTCAGTCCCCATGGTTTGATGGGACCTTGAGGGAGATGCAGCGACTGGGATGAAGGTTAGAGCGTTGCTGGCAGAGATCCTCCCTTGATGCCGACCACCTTAAATTGATGGAGCATTATCAAGCCTATCAATCTGCAATCTCCCATAAGAAGGCAGAATTCCTGTCCAGGGAGATTGCCGTTGCTCAGAATTGACCAGTTCAGCTTTTTTGCACTGTGGACAGACTGTGCAACCCAGCCTGCCTACAAGTGTGAAAAACCTTTTCGAAGGAGAGTGCGATGAACTTTTTTGATTCTTTGCAAATAAGGTGGCCGACATCAGGGCAGTACTCCAGCCAGCACACTGTAAGGGTGTTGCTTTGGACCAGCATGTGGCTGCTGCTCCTCAGCTTTCCTGGAGTACCTTCAGCTGACCGGAGTTCATGGATGTCATGTGAATTGTCCGGAGCATGCACCCTACATGCTGCAGTTTGGATCTAGGACCAACTTCCCTGATTTTGGGTTGTATTGATTCTATTGGTCCTAGTCCCTGCACAGATAGTCAGGAGCTCCTTGGAAACAGGCGAGTTTCCTAGCTCCCAGAAGGAGGTGGTGGTAACACCCCTCCTGAAGAAAGCTTCTTTGGACCCCGACTGCCATATGAACTACAGACCTATCTCAAATCTTTCCTTTTTAGGGAAGATAACTGAGAAAGTAGTGGCCATACAGCTGGAGAACCACTTGACCATCCATGACATCTATGAACCCTTCCAGTCTGGTTTTCGAAAGAGGCATAGTACTGAGACAGTGCTGGTTCGGGTGCTCAATGATCTCCTGATGGTGAGAGATCAGAAGAGCCATTCTATCTTGGTTCTCCTAGATCTCTCATCGGCATTTGACACTGTGGACCATGGGGTATTGCTTAACCATCTGATGTTCATCTGCAGATTATCTGGTGTAGTCCTCAGGTGGTTTACATCTTACCTCACCGGAAGAACACAGAGAGTGGTGTCTGGGGTTTATTCCTCAGACCCACTTTCTCTGTCTTGTGGGGTTCCTCAGGGTTCAGTATTGTCACCCATGTTGTTCGCAGCATACATGCTGCCCCTCGGAGACATTGTAAGAAGGTATTGGCTGAGGTTTCACTGCTATGCTGATGATACCCAGCTCTACCTTTCTTTTGCACCTGACCAGGATGGAGCTCTCTCAGTTTTTAATAACTGCCTTACAGAAATCCAGGAGTGGATGGATTCGAGTTGGCTGAAGTTGAACTCGGATAAAACTGAGGTGCTGGTTGTGGATCCGGCATGCCGGATAGGGGGCTTGAGGGTTGGTTTTCCCTCGGGGTTATACCTTGGGGGCTTATCACTCCCGACCTCTGAACAGGTGCGGAACCTGGGGGTAATTTTTGATGAAGGGCTTACCCTGCATTCTCAGGTGTCTGCCGTCGACAAATCCTCTTTCTATCATCTGAGGAATATCTCCAGGATGAAACACCTTGTTCCATCCAGTGACCTTCCTATGCTGGTCCACGCCTTTATGTCCTTGTGCTTGTACTATTGCATTTACCTTTACCTAGGGCTACCTGGGGTGGAAATCCATCGCCTGCAGCTGGTGCAGAACACAGAAGCCTGGCTTTTGACAAGAACTTCTCGGTCCAGCCATATTTCGCAGATGCTGCGCGGAATGCACTGGCTGCCAGTTCAGTGGTGGATCACCTTTAAAGTTGGTCTTCTGACTTTTAAAGCCCTACATGGACTGGGCCTGGACTACTTGAAAGAGCTCCTGGTTTCTTACTGCCCTGGGCGATCGCTCTGCTCAGCTGACGAGGGTTGGCTAGCGATCCTGAGGGTGAGCTTAAAATCTTCTGGGGCCCGAGCATTTTTGTTTGTGGCCCCTACCCTTTGGAATTCTCTACTCCATCAGTTACGAGAGTGCACGACCATGGAGGGATTTAAACAGGCCTTGAAAACTTATCTGTGGAGGCAAGCGTTCGGTTGTTAATCTCTCTTTCTGATTGTATCACTGGTTTTATTGTTGTTTTATATTTTATGATACTGAGCTGTACAATGTATTTTAAAATCTGTTGGTTTTTTGAAAGGCACCATGAAAATAAAGTTTTTTATTATTATTATTATTATTATTATTATTATTATTGTATAGGAACTTCCTATACACCCTCCACAAACTGTTGCCAGCACAGACAGGCCATCACCTCCACTATCCCCACTTCCCGTTGCTTTTTCTCCCCCTTGGCCTGGTAATTTGCCATGAGACGGGTCCTTTGTCCTCCAGTACTCATATGGGTCCCCTGCTTGTCCTGGGGAACACATTAATTGCATAGGTTGCACGTGACCACATTAAACCTAACCCTAACCCTAATGTCCCATAGGATAACACTGCAAATTTAACAACCTGTAACTCTGCCAGTCTTTGGACTTAAGGGACAATCTATATATCCAAACAAAGTTGTCAATCAGTACTAAAATAGTAATACATAATACTCCCAGAAATGTTCATGGAGTATGCACAGCTCCCCAAAATTACCTCCCAACTTCACCATGGTGCCAAATCCCCAATTTAAGTCAGATAATCACTGGAAATGCAGCAAATGTGTATCTCCTCTTGCACTACAACCATACCAAGTTTCAGACAAATTTGACAAAAACTGACCAGGTGATGCCTAGAAAAACCCCAAAAGATTAGTTGGCAGAAGTGAGGTATTGGCATTTGTGTTGCCAAATTATTCTCTGCCACATCTGTGGCATCCATGCAGATGGGTGCTGGGGGAGATGGCAACAAGAGGATCAGTCTGAGAAGCAGCAAAATCTCTGGCTCAGGAACAGTGGTCAAGAAGGAGGTTGTTCGTGTCCTCTTGACTGCTGGTGGTGTGGTGGCACTGAGCCTGATCTGGATACTAGGTCCCCAGTACGTATTTTATGGACCTGTGACCAAACAGCTGGTAGCTCCCTTCTGTTCATTACAGCACACTGTGCACAGGCAGTTGGGGTAGTATTCAACACTGGTCAAGGAAAAAAGTTGTACTAAGCCCAATTGGAGTGGGAACAACTCTCTGTGTATTTGCAGGTCACACTGGCAGTGAAAAGTGTAACCGGAACACAGATACAGGTCAGAAAATGTTAGATTTGCTCCTGACTGAGATTAATGAGTGGATGCAACCTGTGGTACTAGTACCACAGGGGGTTGGGGTGGCACTGGGCAATCAGGCTGTGGAGTGCGGGGGACAGGGGACTGTTGACCTTGAGATTTTTGTGTATCAATTGCCTTATTTTAACCCAGCTTTGCCTTGGTGTGGTCCAGGAGAAGTTACAGGTGACACTGTGAGGCAACGTTATCGATGTCGAATTTCATATTACATAGAAAAGCTTTGTGAAATTGTCTGCAAATTTGGCAACTTCACCTTAACTTCTCCTGCAAATGAAAACTTCTCAACATCTCTACCAGAGGCATAATCTAATTATTCATATATGGCATTGATAGTCAAAAATGACATAGTAGTTGGTTGAATCGAGGAGGCAGAAGGAGATGTGGAGGCAATTTGAGTAACCCTACAAATGGGGGCAAAGATTAAAAATAGGGGTTGTGTACAGACCCCATAATAGAAAGCAGAACTGGAGGATGATCTGGTTGAGAACATCAGGGGTCACTGTGGCCTCGGAAAGGGCAGGGTGGTGATCATGGGCGACCTGAACAAGCCGGGGGAAGACTGGGGCACTAGGACATCCTCGGTGGCCAGAGAGCAGAGGTTGATGGATGTCTTCCAGGATGCCTTCCTAGTCCAGCGTGTGGGGGAACCTACTAGGCAGGATTGGATCCTGGACATTGTCTTAACAGATAGTGACCAGATAAGGGGCCTGGAGGTGAGCAGCCCATTGGCAGGCAGTGACCATGCCATGGTCTGGTTTCTTATGTTCCTAGGGGGAGAGAAAATTTGCACTAACACAGAAGTAATAGATTTCAGGGGGGATGACTTTGAGGGCATGGGAAGGATTGTTAAAGGGTGCTTGGATGAGATAAGGCCAGACATGGATGCTGGTAGCTTGTGGGAGACTATTAAGAAGGGGGTGAAGGAGGCTTCGAGGGCCTGCACAAAGGTAAGGTGCAAGCAATGTAGGGCCAGTAAGCTTAAAGCTACCAACTTTCCGAGGGCTATAACTGGGACGGTCCATCCTGACCATGAACCCCCCCCCCCACCGTGTCACTCCCACACATGCACCGCCGCAGACAACACTGCACACAATCACTTAAATTTTACTGTTTGCTCTGGCCATGCCGCCCCACAGTAACACCAGTAGCAAACATCCAGATTAAAACAATTCATAATTCTGCTGCAGCAAGTTCCAAATCATGATGTGCAGAAAGTTCATTAGAAGCAAACCTGCGTTAATTGTGATCAGACATTCGAGCTGCATGTATTGCTCCTCCTGACAGTCCCATCCAACCCACTTAAACTCACCTCATTTGCTAAGCAAACTTCACTTCGGTGACTTCCACCACACCAGATTGTTTTCACACACTTCCCTATGGCTGATCAGGTTCTGGTACCTTAATTCACTGCTGCCGGTCCCTTTTCTGTCTGGAGTCCCTCTCAGCTACTGGCAGGCAGACATCCAGGTGTGCTTGTTTGCACTACTACCCAGTCTAATCTAACAGTAAAGAACATGCTTTACTGTGCTCTCAGTGACTTGCTTGTGGTGCAACACAGGCGCAAGGGTTGAAGTTGCAAACTGCTGTCCAGCCTGAGCAGCGCCATAGTGGTGCAGAAATAACTGTCACTTACAGATTAGCAGTCTGAAAAAACCAAAAAGGGACAAAACTGGGACACATAAGCAGAAACCAGGACAAAAGTGACATTTTGCAAAACTTGTGGGGACACTGGGACATGCTGCCTAAAATAGGGACTGTCCTGGGAAAATAGGGACTGTTGGTAGCTTTAAGTAAGCCGTGTTGGTGGACCCGGGAGGTGCAGGAGGCGGTGAGGGAGACAAAGGCTGCCTATGCACCCTTAAAGTGCTCAAGGGGAGCTAGGGAGAGGGGAGAGTATGATTTCCTGGCTAAGAGGGTCACCAGGGTGCTAAGGGGGGGCCAAGGCGAAGAAGGAGCTTAACCTGGCCAGGGATATCTGTGGAGGGGGGGCGTTCTATAGATACATAGGTGGGAAAAGAAAAGTTAGGGCACAGATCAGCAGGATTAGAACTCGAGGGAGGATGGGCGCAGGAAGCTGGACAATAAGCAGAGGTGCTAAATGAGTACTTTGCCTGTGTCTTTACCAGGGGAGGTGGGGGATCTTTCCAACCCGATGGGAGGGTAGAGGAGCCCACTGAACCAGGAGGTCAGTTGGAGACTGAAGGACTGGATGAGACTAGGGTAGGGGATGGGTCGTATCTAGAAGGCGATGAGAGGATGCATGAGGAGGGGGGATGGGAGGGCGAAATCACAGTGGATAGGGAGTGAGAGAAGCCCTCTGGTAGCTAAAGACTGAGAAGGCGCCGGGGCCAGATGGGCTGCATCCAAGGGTGCAGAAGGAACTGGCGGATGTGCTGGCAGCTCCACTGACCTCACTGTTCAACATCTCCCTGATGATAGGGTGCCTCAAGACTGGAAGATGGCTCATGTGGTGCCTATCCACAAGGAGGAGTCCAGAGAGGAGATGGGAAATTATTGGCCCATTAGCCTAACATCTATAGTAGGCAAGGTTATGGAGGGCATTATCAAGGAGACGCTGGGGGGGGGCAGCTAGAAAGGTTGGGGCACGTGGATGATAGGCAGTATAGTTTTGTTTCAGGGAGGTCGTGCAAGACTGACCTGGTGGAGTTTTATGACTGGGTGATGGGTGCCCTGGATTGACATAGGCCGGTGGACGTCCTTTATCGGGATTTCAGTAAGGCATTTGATTCGGTACCCACAACGGCCTACTACTAACAAAGCTGGAAGGGATGGGTGGGGGGCAGTTGCTCAGGTGGGTGGAAAACTGGCTTATGGGGCAAATACAGCAGGTGGTGGTTGGAGGGATAGTCTTCTCCCCCAGGAGAGTCATCAGTGGGGTTCCCCAGGGTTTGGTCCTGGGGCCACTCCTGTTCAATTCCTATGTCTCGGACATAGGGTGGGGTGTTAGGAGTAGGTTGAGTCTCTTTGCAGATGACTCAAAACTGGGAGCACTGGCTAATGGGCAGAAGGGGAGAGAGAGGCCCTGCAGGGGGATCTGGATACCCTGGGGGGTGGGCAAGGAAGTGGGGGTTGAAGTTCAATGCAGGGAAGGGGTGCTGCATCTGGGGTTCAGAAACCCGGGACATGCATACACCTTGGGGGGACCACACTGCAAGTCACATCGGGTGAGAGGGACTTAGGGATAGTGGTGGACAGCAAAATGAATAAGCCAGAGAATTGTCGAAGAGCTGCAGCATAAACAAACAGGATACTGGGCTACATAGCCAGGGGTATTACCTCCAGGAGGAGGGAGGTGATCCTCCCTCTGTATAATGCCCTGGTTAGGCCACATCTTGAGTACTGTGTGCAGTTCTGGAGACCCCATCTTAAGAGGGATATAGCGCTGCTGGAAAGGGTCCAGAAGAGGGCGACCAGGATGATTCAGGGCACGGAGGGTAGGACCTATGAGGAGAGAATGGATGAACTCAATCTGTATGCATTGAAGGAGCAAAGGGACATAGGGGACATGATAGAGACTTTCAAGTATGTAAAGGGGATAAATGAGGGTGGAGCCAGGGAAGTGTTCAGGCTTAATAAGGGGGGAACTACCAGGGGGCACGAGTGGAAGCTGGAAGGGGGGAAGTACAGGGGGGAGCACAGGAGACATTTCTTCACAGAGAGGGGGGTGGAACCATGGAACGCACTGCCCAGGAGTCTGATGGAAAAGACCACAGTGGAAGGATTCAAGAAGGGTTGGGACAGGTACAGGAGGAAGCTGAGGCCCAGGAGGGCCACCTCTGGGGCTGAGGGGAGTGAAGGAGAGAGCTCCCAGTAGGGGGGGGGTAGCTTCCTAGAAGACACAATAGACCACAGAGCCTACTCTGCTGGCTTTTACTATAATACTATGATACTATGATATAGAGGGACTGTTGTCAGCTACTGTATGAAGTAAGTGTTATAGGTAATTTTGTCAAACTTGTTTAGCACAGGTACCACATTTCACCTGGATATATCCTTTGTTGTTAAGAGGTTTATTTTTGAAGGCATACTTCTTATCCAAGAACACCCTTTTTCCTTTTAAAGTGACATTGTTCTTCTATATATTGATACATCCCGTGGAGCCACTCGTTCTGGTATAAGAGCGGTTTCACATGTATTCTGCTCAAGGGAGAACAGCGAAGCAAAGCTGAGCTGTTCAGGCTCAAGCAGAATGCAAGTGAAACCACTCTTACTCACAGTGAGTGGCAACAGGGGACTTATTAATATATTACAGATTGGGGCGTATTCAATTATATTTTTTTTAAGCTATCCCAGAATGTGCCCATTTCCAGTGCATCTGCGAGTGGGATGCTCTTCACAGAATAAATGTGCCTCACACGCAGAGGAAAGAAGTGCTCTGATTGGTCTGGAGTGCTCCCTTGGTCTATAATTTCTTCTTAGGTACCCTTTTTTCCCCTTTTTATCTTTACTTGCACACATACTCAAAGCAAATGTATATTGATGCTGTAGTGTAGGGGGCTATGTAGGTGGGTACTGCCAATGGATCTAGTATTGTAGGAGGCTTGCCTCTCAAAACTAATGCTGAGAAAGTTGACAATGACAGTGTTAGTTAGCTGATGGGCATAAATGTCTTGTAGTTCAAAGGATAAAGTCCCACCAATCACATGGATTTTCTACCATTAGCCAACTATCAGGCACAATCAGGCTTTGAAGATAAACACCAAGCCTCACACTGTGTATATATGTGTGTGCGCGTGTGTGTATGTAGTAGCAGTAGTAGTAGTAGTAGTAAAAATCTTTATTTTTATACAGGAAGATATTAAAATAAATAAATACATCATTAGGGCCCAAAGGTCATGTTTTCAAGATGGTCCTGTACAATTGAGTAATAACATTTGTCTAACAAATGTTGCAATAATACAATCAATTAAAAACTACATACATGAGAGAAATATAAATCGTTAAAGGTTCTATAGTTCATAGCATGACATAAATACAATTTACAAGTTGTGTGATTGCAGTAGATTTAAAACTTTAAAAAATATGTCAGGTCTCCAGAAGCAAGTATGAACAATAAGCAAGGAGTAGCTAACTATATTTGAAGTCGAGCAACAAGCAGGTGGACAAACATGTCAGAATGCAATTTACAAAGCATCTAATCATGCTTGACAATCTAGGCAGTTCACTATTATATTCTTCCTAAGTTTGGCAAGAAAGAGATTTGAGTGTAGCTTCAGTTCCTCCTCATGATTCTCTAAATTTCTCCAGTACTTATTTACTACATTGGAAAAAATAGTATTTCCATATTTATTTATTTTATTTATTTAAAATTTGGTGACTGGGAAAGGCACACTGAGCCGAGACTCGTTTCCAGGTGCAATTTATATTTTGGGAGTTTGAAATTTATATAAAGGGTTATTTCTTAAATTATGCTTACTTTCTCTTTTACTTAGTTTATGAATAAGATATTGTGATTCATCTGCTCTAATTATTCCATGGGTCAGGCCACTCCACTTAATTAATCTCTTATTTTCTAGGACTAGTCATTTTAATCTGTTATATAAAATACAGTGATAAGTAGTGAAGTCACATTTCAAAATAAATCTTACCAGTCTATTGTACAGTTTCTCCAATTTCCCAGGGTAGTTTAATTTATTAACCTATAAATATGGTCCCCATAGTCAATTGTTGGAAGTAATAACTGGTTTATTTTTTTATTTGGTAACTGGGTAAGGCCCACAGGCACAAGTGCCTGTTTTCAGGGGCGACCTGGGAGCACTGGGTGGTTAAGTGACTTGCTCAGAGTCACACAGTATGCAAGTGGAGGTTGTGAGAATCAAAATCAGGTCTGGTCTGCTGGATGTACCAAGCTCGTTCACACCTTGCTCCTCTAAACTCTAGGCTATACTGCCAGCCCCAATGGGCTCTTTCATCCTATAATTTAAACAGTAGTGAAATCTCCTAAATGCTCCCAGTCTTGAATCAACCTTTTTATCTTAGATTTATATGGTGTTCAAAGTTTAAATCTTCATCCACCCAGACCCCTAAATATTTATACTCATTTACTTGGGATAGAAACTCATTGTTTATAGTTTTAATAGAGATTTCTTTTTTATTCTTGACTAATGAATTAAAAAACAGTATCTGTGATTTTCTACTATTAAGCACCAATTCGGAATCTGCAAACTAGGGGCCCTATGTACTATGGTGTGGAGTGGCTACGCGCTGTGTACCCATGCCGTGTAACCACTCTGCTCCCATTACACCCCCCATGCAGCCAGCCGTGGGATTCACCTACCAGGTGCACAGCCCCACCACCAGACCACGTGGTGGGCAATGCGGTCAGAGTGGGTGGGAAGTGTGCCCACACTTCACAACATTCACAGAGTCGCAGAGTGCTGGGTGTGTGGGGGGCACACAGTATGCAGGGGGGAACCCCTGCTATAAGGTCTATGTGGCCTCGGGATGTCACCCCCCTGGTTGCCAACAGACAGGCAGGAACTGCTGTTTCCCACACCATGCTGCCCTAGACCATGGACAGCGAGTGGTGGTCCGCGGATGGCCGACCAGGCAACAGCCCGCTTCTTGGTTTCTGTGTGCTGCGTGGTGGTAGCCATTTCTCCATGCCCATGGGTGCAAGGAATCCACCTGTAATCAAGTCAGGCATCCCATTGGATGCCCAACCGGTCTGTGTATCTGTCCTCCATGCTCCCACGCACCGGGGTGTGGAGCCATGGACAGGTGTGCTCCGGCAGTGCATACCCCAGATGTGTACCTATCCGCAGGTGCAGCTCTTCAGAGGTGGGATACACACCTTCAATGCGTACATCCCACTTGTATGTGTATAGGGTATTAAAGTCCATTTGGAGGTGGTTTTCCATTTCTTTTTGATTATTACTAGTTGCTGCAAGTAGTGTATCATCTGTGTTTAGATGCAGACTGGAATTTTTGAAGAACCTGACAACCTGATTAATACAGACCAAAATTAGGGTAGGATCCAAAATAGACCCTTGGGGCACCCCTCTAGTTATTAGCCTTCTTTCAGATAAAACATTTCCTAACTGGACCTGCTATAGTTGCTTATTTAAGTAAGAGTCAAACCCATGGATGGTATTGGTTGCTATTCCAATATCCAAAAGGCTATTTTTCAAAATAATATGATCTACAAAGTCAAATGCTTTGGAAAAATCCATGAACACCGCACTCACCTCCTGGCCATTTTTTAGAGGTGCAGGAATCAAATTGACCAGATCGGTGAGTACAGTGTCCATGGAATGCCCTCGCCTAAATCCAAATTGATATTTGGAGAGCAATGAGTACTTTTCCAAGTAATCTCTTAATTGTTCTTGAACTAAACCCTCCAGCATTTTGGATATTATAGAAAGTACTGCTATTGGCCTGTAGTTTGCTGCCTCTGTTTTTGACCATCTTTATATAAAAGAACTATTGTAGCTAATTTCCAGGGGGTTGGAAATTTCCTTTCTGTTAAGCTCCAGTTTAGCAATTTAGTTATTAGAGGGGCAATTATTTCATTTGCATCTTTCAGGAATCTACATTCCACGCTGTCCAGACCACATGCTTTATTTATTTGCATCTGTCTTATACATTACTTTACCTGATTACATTGTATAGCCCTGAACCTAAATTTGGGTCTGTCCTCATCTACCTTTTCCTTTAAGTTGTTTTTAATTTCAGTTTTTGAAGTTGGAATTTTTATGTCTGGTAATGTAGTAAAATATATATTTAGAATATCAGCTGATATTTGAGGACTCTGAAATACTCCATTACTAACCATCTGTATTAGAGACTTATTTTTATCTGGGGATTCTATAGATTTTATTAGAGACCAATATTGACTTGGATTTGTAGTTTGAATGTTATTTTTATAAAAATGTTGTTATTGTATTTCTTAATAGTTGCTTTAATTTATTTCTAGCTATTTTGTATTTGTTACAAATGGGGCTACTTTATTACACAGCGATAAGAAAACTTTTGTAAAGTCCTCTATGGCCAAATCTAAATCTGGGATTAAAAATATTTGATTCCAGTTTATTTTGGCTAATTCGGCAATCAGTCTTTCTTTAGAATAGCTTTTAAAAGATCTAGTTTTCCTCGCCATAGGTTCTGATTTCATATAACATGAGTTTTGTCCCTTTACTGTAAATTAACCTTCTATTGAGCTATGGTCACCCAGTATAGGTTGGGCTACTTTTATCTCCAGGGGTTCAGTCCTCTGGGAAACAAAGATAAGATCCAGTATATTTCATTTGCTTGTTCAGCTACTTTTCCTGGTTGAGGTTATTACGACTTGCCTTACATTCAATGACTGAAATTTTTTTCCAAAGCCTCACCCCTTGTCTGTCCCCAGTCTGCATTGTAGTCCCCTGTTAGTAATAAATTCTTCCCCATAGAGTTACTCATTATGGACTGGGAGAGAGAGAATTAAAGAAACCTGTGTTTACTTTAGGGGGAGAATAAACTACTTTCAAAACTAAGTTTAATCCCGAACTTCCACTAATAGACAATCAATTTTGCTAATCTGTTTTGCACACATTATTGTTTTTCCTAATTCCCATTTGGTGTACAATAAAACACCCCCCAACGCTTTCTTACCCAATCTAATCTATGAGTATAGTACCCTTCACGATAAATTTCTGTATTTTTTATATTACTATTAACCATGTTTCAGTTAATGAAATGACTTCTGGTTTTTCAACTGCCGACCATGTTCTCATAAGATTCAATTTATTTATTTAAGTTCTTGCATTGTCGGATAAGATTTGTAAATCCCTGCCCTTGGGACCTGGGTTTGTCCCTGTGTCCCTGCTACCATCATGGTTAAACAAACAATAGTTTTAGGGTTATTTAATTTAAAACTGAATATAGACAGAGGTTTCATTTTTATGTGGTGCAGTGCTTGCAGATGTATTAGAGCACATGCATTCTTCTTACATCACATTTTTCAAACATTCCAGTCTCTATCAAATTTAAATTGAACCCATCGAACACTAAACTGAAATGCCAAGGAGTTTGTTTTCTCAAATAATTCACCCTCTCCCCAGAACAAAACACCATCAAAATAAGGCCTCAAAAATAAAATAGCTTCATTTTCTTCCCTTTTTCAAGCTACAGCAGGTGCTGTGTAATATATATATATATATATATATATATATATATATATATGATCTATAAGGCAAAGAACCTTAGTGCACAAGCATTGAGGCAAGCTGGACTATGTCTAAATATTAGGTTTTGTTAAAGTTGTCCTGATTGTGTCACCAGCTCTTTAACATCTTTTGATTGTGACCAATTTAAACCAAAAAGTATAAAGTGGAAAGTCAATTTATCAGTTAGCAGAACTTTAACACATAGCATACACACCTACAACTTATTATATACTATCTAAACAATGAACCTAAAAGTACATACAATATTCTGTATTCAAGTTCAGAACCTGAATTTGTAGTTTCAAAATGTGAATGAATCAAGTTAAAATTGTTTAGCCCTTCAGATCAGGAGCAAGTCAATAAATATTGCTACCAAATGGCATTCGCGCCACTCACGCTCACTCTGTGTTGCGAGTGCTTGAATTTAAAGGGGTTAGAAGCCCTACCTGATAAAGCAACCCCACTCTCCGTTTGGCCCATTGTTGAGCCCCCTCAAGCGGTTAGTCAAATGCTTTAGGCATAGAATAAATTACTAAGCAGTTCAAGTTCATTCATCCCTTTCAAGAGCCCCTGATACCAGTTAGATGTTTGAAAAATGTGAGAGTTAGACACAATTCAGTTTATCATTCAAAAACAGCATTTTTGCAATCCTTTTTTTTTTAAAATGGCCTGCACCCTCCTGCCTCTCCCCATTGGCCCCCTTCTGCTGTTAAGCAACAATCCCTTTAACCCACCTCAGAACATACCTCATCTACTTTGTTTGATACTGTTCACCATGGCTTACTTATCACACAACTACACAGTCTTGGGCTCTCAGAAGGACCAGGTGCCTGGGTTAAAAGTTACCTGGCCCAATGATCTCAATCAGTAAAAATCTCAGAAGTTCTCTCAGACTCAAAACCGGTCCTCTCAGATGTTCCACAGGGGTCAATCCTAGGCCCCCTCCTTTTCAGTCTTTTCCTAAACTCTCTCCCCAAATCCTGCCCGGAACAAATAATCCTTTATGCTGACGATGCTGTGATTCTCTCCTCTCATAAGGACCCGAAACCCTTACTCCAGAGCCTGCAACTTGCTTTCTCCAATGTTGAAAAGTGGTTCCTAGATCACAAGCTGGTCGCAAATCACAAAAAAACAAAATCCCTGCTTTTCTCCAGTCCACAAAACAAAAAAAGACAAATTCCACTTACTATCAAAACATACACAGGAAATACCCTTGAACAAGTGTCAACATTTAAATACCTTGGAATCACCTTTGATCAAGGTCTTACCTTTGCGACCCACATTGATAACACAGCGAAAACGGTGAACCAGCGCATTGGTATCCTGTTCTGAAACCGGCAATTCCTTACCCAAGCTGTGCTGAGGATTGCTATCCAAACCTCTGTCATCTCAATCATAGACTATGACAATTATCTATGGCTCTGCCACTACCACCGCACTAAACGCATCACACAACCACTCTAAACAAAGGCCTGTCGGCTGCTCACTGGAGCACAAAGACATACTCATACATGTGAGCTCTACACTGAAACAGGATGGTTGCAACTCTCAAATCGCATAAGGTACCTCACATGCTTGATGGCAAAAATCCATCTTGGGCCGCACTCAACAGGTATCCAAGACCTACTTTGCCAGAATACCAGCATCCGTCCCACCAGAAGATCGGAACACCAGCCTCTCCAGGCCCCCAGATGCCGGACCACACAGGGCCAAAGATCTTTTGTCTATCATGCCCCGAGCTGGTACAATGCCCTGAGCTCACTCATTACATCCTCCACATCACTAGGAGCTTTCAAATCTATGCTTTACTCTCGCCTCTCAGCCTCTAGCTCCTGTGACTGTCTTGACTAATGATTCTTCCCTCATGGCTGTTTTTACTGTTTTTCATCCTCTTCTTCTGCTCCTTTCTTGACAAAGGCATCTCAGTACCTCTAACTACTCTAAGTCTGCTCCCCTCCCCATATCTCCTCCTACCCTTCCCACCTTGACCATTCCTCCAATGTTTTGTTTTTTCCTGTGATGTACTGTATTATACTGGCTTATTGAAACCTTTATAATTTGCTAACCATTCTATCTAACATGTCTTGTTTGTTTGTACATTGATGACATGGAACCTTTGTAAAAGAGCCATTGGCTCAAAGGTAATAATTCCTAGAACAATAAACTAAACTTTTTGTCTCACTGTGTGACATGGTGCCATGGATGGTGGTGATACAGTGCCTTCAGGGTTGCAGTATCATCCTGCAGACAGGATTCTTTTTCTGCCTGTTACTCCCTTTAAGTCGGAGCTGTCATGGCACACACGCCTGCCTACAATTTCCAATTTTGGTGAATGCTGCATTGCCAACTTCCCTCCACTAGGTGGCAGCCAAGCAGTGGTACACACTGTCCCCTCCACCTCGTCGGAGATCTGTCAGTTGACGCTAAATCCTCTTTCCTCCAGCCAACCCCTGAGCAACCTTGATCCATTCCTGAACCCAGGTTACTGGTGTGGTAGAAAGTGAGGTGTCCAGTGCCTCAACCCTCCACACCACTGACCTGGCTACAAGGTTTTTGTAGCCAATTTTCCTTAGATCACATCCCTGAACAATAGGCTCTTAGAAAATTGTAAGATGCAAAAACATATACATATTTTTTAATTGCAGCATCAGTGGCTAACAGGACTCAACGTTTTGCACTAATCATGTGCTTTTTCAAGAGTAATGGACATTGATCACAAACATACTTAAACATACCATCAATTAAATGACAAATTAAAAAAAATGTGCATATCAAGTAATAAAAACAACCACATTATATATTTCATCAGCAATAGCATTACAAACATCAATAATATATACAACATATAATGTGTAAAAAATACATCTAATAACATATACAATGGGACACAATAAAACAACTGATGGGGAGAAAGCAGAAAAAAATGTTTCTCTTTTTTTTAATTTTCAGATTTCCTTACACAATATTATTTGTGGCCCTGAAGGGGGCTGAACCTACAACCCATTGTTGTGTAGTTCTGTGCTTACCCATTGTACCATTCAGCCAGTTCTGTATTTTTTGCAGTTGTTTCTCATTCTTCATCATTACTGAGGAAAGTGACAAGATTACTATCCCTTGGACTTTATTAGCTTTGGTTGCATGTCTACATATGACATCATAATGCCCAATTTATGACATTATAATTATCTCACTAACAACAGATTGGGATACCATACATAGAATTGTGACTGCATAAGCAGACAAACAGACAGAGCAAGTAGGGCAGAGATCCTGTGTCCATGCAAATGTCCTTAGAAAAAAACAAATAAGGATGGCGATTCTAAAAAGGATGAAATATAAGCTGAATTGTGTCTAGATATTATGTTTTTCAGAGTTGTCCCAACAACAGCAGGGGTGTTCAGCTGGCTGATGGCCATAAACTTTTTGTAGTTCAAAGGATAAAACCCCACCAATCACACTGATTTTCTGCCTAACTAGCAGACATTATCAGGCTTTGAAGATTTGTGTTTGTGTGTTTGTTTCCCTCTAGTTCAGGGTTTCTCAAATGATTAGGCCAGCTTCCCAGGGGAGGCTCAAGCAAGCCTTAAAATATACTATATTTAAATGTCAAGTTTTGGATGCTTTTGTGTGAAAGGGTGCAGCAAATTGAAAGTGAATAATGACCTGCAAATTTATGTACAAAATGGTCACTAGGGAAACATACTCAACAAACACTTGTTTCCTGGTAATGACATGGGGGAAAGCTGAATGGAGGAAATACAATTCTTGTAAACTGTGCAAAAGTGCAAAACAAAATGCAAAATAATACAAATGAACAGGAACAAGATAACTGACCCATTATACTGGCTGCAGA
This sequence comes from Neoceratodus forsteri, assembly GCA_016271365.2. Lineage (NCBI taxonomy): Eukaryota > Metazoa > Chordata > Ceratodontiformes > Ceratodontidae > Neoceratodus > Neoceratodus forsteri. The sequence continues at coordinate 66,199,060 of CM028138.1, read as the reverse complement.
AAAGCACAAATACAAAGGCTAAGCAGAGAGAGACTAGGAGAAAGGCCAGGAGGGAGCAAAATGGTCCCTGAGAAGGTGTTTAAGAGCAAGGTAAAACTGACAAAGAAAACAGTCTGACTCATGGAGGTATTACAATGAGGTGTAAATAGGGCCAAAACTCAGCAGTGTGGAACAAGTAGGCTGACCTGGGGAGGGGGGTTATAGAGAGGGAAAATAATACCGTCAATAAAATGAGAATAAACTTAACTACTCAAATGCACTTCATTGGATTCTTCCTGTAATGTGCAAAGTATGATAGTTGTTCTAACTATGGGGAGGCCCACAATTATTTCTGTATTAGGGGGAGGCTCAAGATATTTTCCAAGGCTTGGGGGAGGCTCACTATGACAAAGTGTGTGAACTCCTGCTCTAGTTATAGACAGGAAGTGCCTGTTTAAAAGCACCAAACAGAGTTGGGAAATACAACATACAGAATGCAAATATGTTAACTTCAAATATGTTAACAGCTTGTCGATAATGAACAGAAAAAACAGCAATAGTTGAGTTAAATGGACTCTGTCAACCCCTTTAGGCCTCAAAGTGTCCCATATAGCTCTACCTCCTGGGTCTGTGTGGGTGGCTGTTTGTGTTTGTCTGTGTCTGTAGCTTAGTTTTTGGGGATTTACAAGATTTTCTGCTTGGAGTAACTACACCATTCTTGCTCACTACATCTGTGAAGGTCTCCTGGACTGGATTTCTGCACAACATCACCACCAGGTATTTGCATTTTCAGTTTAAAATCAACTTTTTGGAAGCTATCCCAAGCAAAATAGAAGTCAAGCAACTAAGTCTGACAAACTCAGTGACTCTGGGTCCTGCTCGAATCCACATTTTCGTGTGGCTTGCTCATAAGGGATCTATCTGTGGGCTTTTAAACAACCTCTTTAAATAACAAAGGAAACATAAGGACAAAAGGATTTCACATCCTGCACTTGTACTTGAGTAAGTGTGCCCCAGGCTATCAATATAATGGGGCTGGGGAGTGCATGTCTGCAAGGTCTTGCATAGCCAAAACCTCTTGTCAAATCCCTGCCTAGCTGTGACCCTGGGTGACCTCTGTCATAAGTTGTACTAATAGCCCAGGTGGCACAGAAAGGAATTGGACTGTGCATTTTTGTGTTTGCTGTTCTATCCTCTCCCTTAATTAAATCTTACTTGACACCATGTTCATGCCTAACATTGCTGCCCTGCACCACATTCTTATCCTCTTCTTCTTGATCAGTCACTCTGGAAACACTATACCTAGCTGGACTCAACCACGCAACCTGGTGGCTGGAATTAGCCTTCACTACACTATAGGCTGGACTTCTGGGGATTATTTTTCCATCTCTAAAGGGCCTTGGTCTCCCCTATTTTTCCGTCCTCAACGTGATTGTTGGGTTTCTACTTACCCACCTATCTGCATCATAACCACCTCAGGACCTATTGTCTTTCACTTCCTGGGTGTGAAAGTGAATGCAAAATCATTGCATAGCTCCAGAATGACTACTAAACAAGCATCCAAACTGATTAGAGAGTACCTCCTAAGGCTCGCCCTCCTGCTACTTCTGGTATCAGGTAACATCCATCCAAACCCTGGACCAGTGCACCTTATAACAAAGGATAATCACCGGAAACAGGGAACTCTTCACTTGGCCTCTATTAACATTTGCAGCCTCCTGTTGAAAATCAACCTCCTTAAAGCCTGGGTCTTGCTAAACAACCCTGACATACTCTCTGTCGTTGAAACTTGGTTATCTCCCAAAATACCGGATGCAGCGGTTGCTATACCTGGCTACACTACCTTCAGATTGGACAGATCAACTAAGCATAGTGGTGGTTGTGCTACCTATCTGAAAGACACTCTAACAGGACTGGTCTTGCTTGTTGTTGACCTTGGGTGCCCCACCCAGGTACTAGTGATTAAAGTGCTAATGGGGGCCCACCACAAGACTCTCACAATCCTATCAGTTTACATACCTCCCACCGACTCTACCACTGGTCTTCATAAAGTCCTGGACTACCTGAGAGCCCAAAATCACATCACTGAGACAATATTACTTGGTGACTTCAACATAAACTGGCTGTCTGCCTCCAGTGGCCCCGTAAAGGATGCACTGGCAGCTCTGCACCTTACTCAGCCGGTCAGCTCTCCCACTAGAATTAACTATAAGACTGGGATAAGCACCACTCTTGACTGGATAATCTCTAATCGCCCTGACAGTGCCACCAACGTAAGTGTGCACCCTGACTCATTCAGTCACCATTCCCCTGTTATTTGCAATTGGACTAACAAAATCCATGCACCACCGCCTCTAACTATCTACAACAGAGTGCTAAGATGTGGCCACCTGGAACTCCTAAAACAACACTTGCGCTGTCAGGACTGGTCACTACTTGACTCCTCTACAGACATTAATGTATCACTCCAACATTTTATCACTATGTTCAATGCTGCCTGTGATGTTCACGCATCCCTCAAGAAAATTAAGGTGCATGGCACTGTTCATCCCTGGATTACTCCTGGGCTGATAGACAGCAGGAAATGGAGGGACCATCTCTGGTGCTGTGCTAAATCTTTTGGCAAGCTACAGGACTGGCAAGCCTATAAAGCTGCAAGAAACTCCTGCACAAGGGAAATCCATAAAGCAAGAAGCAATCACCACAAGGAGCAACTTACCAATACCTGGGGTGACAGCAGGAAATTCTGGGCAAATATCAATGATGTTCTGGGGAAAGACCCAAAAAAGGCTCCCGCGATGTTAAACCTTGATGGCACCCCCATACTTGACCCACTTACAAGAGCAAAAATCTTTAATGATGCCTTCACTGACCTAAGTAGAGTGCTACCACAAGACTTCTTTGACGATACCACCTTAATGGCAGCACATCATCCTGAGACCAAGACAAATCATCACCCCACCCTTCTACTTTAAACGTGCCTCAGTGGCCCAGGTCAGGAAACTACTAAACAATGTTCTGGGCAAGTCCAGGCACAGTGGTGACTCTTTAGACCTCAAGCTAATCGCACTCACCACAGAGGAAGTACTTCCACCTATTACTAAATTACTTAACCTCTCTCTAACCATCTCGCAATTCCCACAGGTATGGAAAACAGCCATTGTTACCCCAGTTCACAAATCTGGAGACCGTGCACTACACAGCAACTATAGGCCTATATCAATCCTCCCACCCCTCTCTAAAATATTCAAATGTATTGTTGCCAACCAACTTGTGGACTACCTTGATAGATACTCCTTACCGTGTGAACAACAGCATGGCTTTCGGAAAGGGTACAGTGCCACCACCGCACTCTTAGACTTCACCAGCTACGTCCAGCAATCTATTGGCCAAGGCAGTCTTGTGGGTGCAGTCTTTTTTGACTTAACCAAGGCCTTCGACACAGTTAATCACTGACTCCTCCTTAAACAACTCTCACAAACTGGTGTCTCCCCTGATACACTGCCCTGGTTTAGAAGCCATCTTGGGGACAGATCTCAACGCGTGAAGATTTCCAATGCTATCTCTGATCAGAAGCCTGTTCAGTCCGGGGTACCCAGGGCTCAATCCTGGGTCCACTCCTTTTCAGCATCTTCCTTAACAATCTACCAACTGCCTGCCACCAGTGAACACTGCTCTACACAGACGATGCTGTCATTTTTGCAAGCCACCTTGATCCTTACCTCCTTGAAAGTAACCTTCAAAAGGGCTTCACGGAAGTTGAGCACTGGTTCCACAACCATAAACTAGTACTAAACTACAAGACCAAAGTCCTGTTGTTATCCTCAGCCCGCAGTTAACATAAAGAGCATGTTCTTACCATCCAAAATTCCCAAGGTGACCCCCTTGAAAAAATACAGCACTTCTAGTACCTAGGGGTTACCCTTGATTGACACCTCACCTATTCACTGCCATCGAAAATGTTGCCAGAGCTGTCAATACCAGGATTGGGCTCTTCTATCGACTGAGAAAGTCTCTAACACCTGAAGTCCTAAATCTTGCTGTCCACAGCTCGGTGCTCTCCTTAATCGACTATGGCCTTGTCATTTACGGAACTGCTTCCACCACTGCACTCAGAAGGCTCACTGTGGCACTAAACAAAGCCTGTAGACTCCTAATTGGTGCACCACACCTCATCCACACTTGTGATGTCTATATGCAGGCTGGGTGGCTCAACTTGCATGGGAGAATTAAATACCACACCTGCTTACTTGCCAAAAAGATTCTCCTTGGACTCATGCCTTTGGGATTAGGATGCTTACTTCACAAATCCCCCAAGTCCCACCATACGTGCACCTCATCTTCTGCAGTCCTACTAGTCCTGATGTGCTGGACCGCCCAATACCAACGCTCCTTTTGTATCAAAGTGCCATACTGGTTAAATGGCCTCCACAATGGTTTGGCTAACCTTACTAGTCTCAGTGAATTCAAACTCAAACTTCGTCAGCATATCCAAACTGAAAAATCCTGTGATTGAACCACTTAATATCCTTGTCCTTCTTCCCGGGACTAGAGATGGGCGAAGTGGCTCCAATTTGCTCTCTTGAAGTGATTATGGAGTGAAGGTGGATTCGGGAGTGCTCCATAGCTGTGGCAGTCCGTGTTATAATAGGTAACATGAAGTCCATTGAAAACAATGACTTCACGTTACTCTGCCGTCCCAAACCACTACTCCACCAATTCTTAAGGCGAAGTACATTGAAAGCAATGTACTTCGCCTGGATTTTAAGCTCCAAAGGCGAATTTTGCAGTGATTTATGGGATTTCAGGTCACATGGACTCTAGATGGTTCTGCACAGCCTCAGTTTGGGGTAGTGTGTGTAGGAAGCTGTAGGAGACAATCTACTCTGAGAGCTCTCTGCAAATCAAACCTCCTAAAAGCTGTTAAAAAAGCCTTTTTGAGACTTTTTTTTGCAGAAACTTTAGTTCATCGATTATAGGAAACCCTCCTGTACTCATATCATCGAGCGTTTATTGTTTGTGTGTGGATTTTGAATGTTAATGTACAACATTCAGTCTGTGTACTGACAGACAGTGGAAGTGTGCTTTGGGGGAGGTGCGTATCTGTGGTGTAGGTAGATTAACTTGGAGAAAAGACAGTGCTTTCTGTTTTGGTGATATTTTTCTTGTATAACTGTGTTAATGTACATGCAGTAATATTTTCAATAATTCTTGCCTTTTTTTGCTGATTGTTGTGTTGCAGCAGTGCATAATTTTAATTTGTTTAAAATATGTGCTTATATTACTGAAGATTTCAATTTGCTACGCATTACTTAGTGTGTGTGTGAGTATGTGTGTGGCGTGTCATCAAATCAGACACCTTTTATTGTGCCACATAATTTCAGCAATGTGAACCTGCTGTCCACTGCAGCTGTGTAATTTTTGTACTACTTTGTGGTATCTTTACTGGTACTAGTACTATTGACTGTTACTGAAGCAGTGCAGTACACTGCCCCCCCCAACGGCCAGCCCCAACCAGCAAAGGTATTCTTTTCCAGATTTAAATTTCTGATGGTGAGCACTGGTTAGGTGTTGTGCCTTTGCATCTGCATCTGCATCTCTTCAGTGCACAGCACAATGTTAATCTGTCTGTGCATTTGCATCTCTTTAGGGCCCAATCTCCATCTCTAACTTAAGTCGCAGTTGTTTCTTTGGCTTCCCTTCAGAGTACCGGACAGGTGTGGTGCATAATTCTGCATGAACATTGTACTCATTAATATGCGTTTTTAAGTCAGGACCATCATCATGAGTCACTCGTGATACAAATCATGTTCTTCATCATCACGGTCACAAATGTAGTCACAAATCACGATTTACGATCATGTCACGAATCACATACATTTTTTTTACTAGTTACTTGGATGTATTGTAAGTCTGTTTTGTAGTATCTCTCCATGCTTCACAACCCCACCATTGTACACATTAATGAGTATTTTTAAGCAGGGGAGTTTTGTGCCACACCTCATCGGGGCCCGGGGAAGTACATTCGTAGACATTCGCGTTTTTCTTCATCATCACGATCACAAATGCAGTCACAAATCACGATTTACAATCACGTCATGAATCACAAGATTAATTTTTTTTAATAGTTACTCCTCCTCGCTCTGATCTCAAAGTATCAGCAGTCACAAAACACACTCCTCTCTCTCCGTCTGCACAGGAGAAAGTAAAAGTGTCTACTTGTATGACTCACTTCCTTCCTGCCTAGCTAAAGAGCATGTGGCTTACAGTACTGTAAGCCATGTGATGTGTGTGGGGGGGGGCTGCAAAATCTGAAACACCAAGTGGATCACTTAGAATCATAAAGAGGAACGCGAAGTCTATTAAAAACAATGACTTTGCCTTACTTTGCATTGCCATTCCACCGTAACGTGAAGTGGTAATGACAAGGCGGAGTGAGTACTTTGCATTGCCTGCGGAATGGCAACGCGAAGTGCCCACTTCACATTCACTTCACTGGCGAAATTTAAATTTGCTGCATCTCTACCCGGGACCTCACCCCCCCCCACCATTCTTCCACTGTTCTCTCTACTTGTCTTGCCCTCTCACTCTTCTCTCCCTTCCTGCCCTCCCATCTCCCCCTCTTTTTCTCCCCCCACTGTCTCCTTGCTTTTCGTCCCTTACTATCCTCGCTGCTACTTGACAATGCCGCCTGGTTGCTCTCCCCTTCCTTGCTCTGGCTCCCCTCCTAATTCCCTCCTCTTCTCACTCCCTGCCTTGAATCACATGCTGAACTAATGTGTATTTATTTGCTGTTCTCTTATTCTGTATTTTGTAATACAAATTGCTTAATTGTTTGTGAAACCAGTCTGTATTCCATTATGGATCTGTCCTCCCACCCATTGACGTGGAACCTTTGTAAATGAGCTGCTTGGCACTCAAAGGTATTTGTAATCCTAGATTGAATAAATTAAAATAAAAAAACTGAAAGAAAAACTAGCTTAAACAAGCATTTGTCAATGCCAAATGTTGTCTTGCTGGCATTGGCATTGGCAATGCAGGAGTTAGAGAGATGCATAATAGGGATGGCAGTGAAGTATGGAACCGATGTCAACTCCACCTCACCCTGCAGAGACTGACAGGCATCGAGGTGTGCCTTTGGGTTGTCGGCCAAAACGCTCATGCCATTTCACCTTACCATAGGGTGCAGACTCTGACAAGTGTCATGTTGTGCCTTGGGGTCATCGGGCCTTATGCTCACCCTATTTTATAAGGAAATACACTGAGATGAGTGCAGTGTAGGAGAATGGTGTGAACTTTGCGGCCGAAGAGTCCAAGGCACACCTTGATGCCTATCACTGGCTGCAGGGTGGGGATGGGGGTGGAATGGCAGGAGCTTTATAGCCAGCAATACAAAGGCACACCCCTGACGCCTGACAGTCTCTATGTGGTGGACCGTTATGGTTAGAAACCCTAACACCCTGGGCGTTTGTTGGTATTTGCACTCCAAATTTGCAACATGGCTTTTTTGTGACCCCACCTCATGAAATCATTTGGGACCTCTGCTCATGAACAGTGGCACTGTGATTTTGTTAATCTGTCCCGAACGTTAAGTTCTCACAGCGACAATGCCATTCTGTGCCAGATGTGTGAAAACACATTTTGGGCAGGATGTGAAAAATGACAGCTGTACCATTCATAAGGAGGTGTGAAGAAATGGCAATGTTGAAATTCTGGAGTGAAAATATTAACAATTCCTGAAGTTATAAGCACGCGTGGAAACTGTGCAATGCACGCTCGTAACACAGTCATTTTGTGGAATTCTTTCACCAAATTTTCAACATAGGCATTCTGGGACCTCTGCTCATGAATGGTATCACTATGATTTTTTTAATCTGTCCCAAACATTGATTTCCCATAGTGACAGCGCCATTGTGAGCCAGGTGTGCGAAAACACATTTCGGGCAGGATGTGAAAAATGATAGCGTATTGTTCATAAGCAGGTGTGCAAAAATAGCAATGTTGAAAATCTGGAGTGAAAGTATAACAAATTCTCAAACTTATGAGAGTGTGTGGAAAGTACTCAATGCACACTCACAACACAGTCATTTTTTGGAAATTTTTCACCAAATTTGCAATGTAGGCTTTTTGGGAGCCCACCTCATGAACAGTGACAGTGCAGTTTTGTTAATCTGTCCTGGAAAGTGACTCCATGCAATGATCGCAAAATCACCTTTCGGGACTGAATAACAACATGATAGTGACTGAGTTCATGAGGCAGGGTCCCAAGAACCCCATGTTGAAAATTTGGAGCCAAAAGTCACAAAAATGGCCAAGATATCCACCTAGGTTGACCCCCCGAATGATGCCATTATACAGCTTAACGGCATTTCTTCAGTTCATGGTCGGCTATGAAGAGTGCAGTTATGTTTTCGCTCCACCGAAGATCGGCACGCGGGGCTCCAGAGGTAAGTATGGGGTGAAGGGGGGTGCGGGAGGTGGGGTGTGCAGAGGGTGGGTGCAGGTTGGGGGATGGGGCACCAGAGACAATGAGGGACCGTTTTCTCTTTTACAGGTAAAAGAAAAAAAAAAAGACATCACGGGAAGGTTTTTTTTTCAGGTTTGTCTTAGCACACTGGGGTGGGCTCCCAGTGTGTCACCTGTGTTTTTTTGGGAGGGGGACTGAAGCCGATGGGGATTGGGTCCCCCATTGGCACAGAAAACTTGTCTGTGTTGGGGGGGTGCATGATGCTAAGGGGGATTGGGCACCCCCCTCGGCAGACAAATTAAAATAGGGGGACATTATGTGAATAGGGATTGGGCTCCCTCACTAGCAAATGAACTGGGAAGGGGGAATGCCAACAGGGGCATTGGGCACCCCTAACGTTGGCTTTCAGGTGGGACTGTGAGACACGGACAGCGACAGCTGCCACCATGTTTATTGAAATGTTACAGCAGCCAAGGCACACCCTGCAATGATGGGTCACTCCCCTCACTGAAGCAGCAAAATTGCTTCAAGTTGGTGGCATGCTTTTGCAGCACTATCATAGACAGTGTGCTGTTTCATTGGTGCCACGGAGCCCAGCCCAAAAATGCAGTGGCGCCATTGGTCACAACATGATTGCACCTTCAAAACCTGTTACTCCAAGCTACCACAATATGTTGTTTGCGCTGGCGTGCAAGACAACATAAAAAGGGGGGAACAAAATACTCACCCATGAAGAAACTACAGAACTGGTAACAGCTCAGCTTTTCAGATGCAGTGACAGTACCTGCTTTGCGAACTGTTAATTCCATAAGTTCACTTCTGATGGTGTTATCTAATACACTAGCATGGATTTTTTGAGAACATTTTGCTTTCAGTAATTTGTGATATTTGCACTGTATATTTAAAAGCACTGGATTCAGTTTCACCAGCGTTGCTAGATGCCAGGATCCACTGGCTTTGGGTATGCATGCCAAATTTCAGGTCCATACCTACAGAATTACAGAAGTTACAAATACCCACATTTTTAGAAAGTTTGCACAACATTTCAAAATGATTAAATAGTAATATTATGAAACCCTGCAACCTAGTAGTGCTTAATCAAATCTCTCTATTAAATAGTTTATTTGACCTTTTCAGGAAAGTTACATATGCTGATTTGTAACTCTCTAGCTCCACAGCTGGCCAAGTTACAAGCAGAGAAATATTTTCACAAAATTTCACAAAAAAATAAAATGTCAGACTGTGAACCATTGTAAGCTCAAAGCTACTTGTTCAAAAGTCATGATATCTGGTACACTTTAGGACACCTAACAGAAAAGCATGCCAATATTTAGGTCTTAAGCTCAACAGACAGCTGTATTATGACAAAACGAAAGTATTGGTGAAATTCCATGACATTTTGTGAAATTTTGCAAATGTTGCCAAAACTGCAAGAAATCAGATTGTCCTAGTTTTGCCCAGCCCTAATACCTACACAATTACATCATTGCATTTATACAGTTATGTGTATGAACCACCTGGTTGGACTGTGGTTGAAGCTTAAATGAAGATGTTGATTATAGATATCATGAGGCAGTATAGCGCAGTGGTTTAAGGCTCTGAGCTGCAAACCAGGAGACCTGGGTTTGAATCCCACAGTTCTCACTTGCATACTGTGTAACTCTGAGCAAGTTACTTAACTTCCTTGTGCTCCCAGGCCACACCTGTAAACAAGCTTGAGCTTAGTGTGTCTCTCCTGGTTAAAAAAAAGACCTTTCTTCACTTAGTAGGTGCTTTTCTTTTGTTGCTTAGTCGCGAGGTCAATGGCACCACTACAGTGAGTGTGTGCAGCTTTCTTTTTTCTTCAGCAGGTCAACAAACTGTGGCTGTGGGGCAAGGTCATCAAGAAACTCTTATTGTGGGGTAGGGGCATCTACAAACTGACTGTGACACAGAAGTAAACACACTGAGATTGTGGGACAGGTAGTCAAAACACCGACTGTAAAGCAGGGGACAAACAAACTGTGACTGTAGGGCAGGCAGTCAATGCGGTGTAAGTGTGGGGCAAGGGCATCCACATATCCTTACTGTGGGGGAGGGACATTAAAAAACTGACTGCAGGGCTGTGGTACAACACACTGTAATTCTGGGGGCAGGGAGTTAACAGCTTGTGACTGGGGAGCATGGGTCAACAAACTACGGAGCAGGGGTATCAATGATCTGAGCACTACAAAGAGGTACAACATAGGGGCATTTAAAGAAATGTGACTATGGGCTTGGGGGTCAACAATCTGTTATTCTGGGGTGGAGCAACAAATTCTGACTGAGGGGAAAGGGGTCAACAAATTATGACTGGGGCAGGTGCATCAACATAGGGTTACTATAGGGGAGAGTTAAACTGTGACTGTGGGGCAGAGGGTCAACACAATGAGGTTGTGGGAAAATTAGGAAATTACTGATGATAAGGCATGGGTCAAGAAAGTGTGATTGGTGTAGGGAGTCAACACACTGTAACTGAGGGAGGAGCATTAAGAAACTGATACTATGGGGAAGGGACAGCAACAAACTGACTGCAAAGTTGGGGGTCAGCACACTGTGATTGTGAGGCAGGGGATCAAAAAAATAATTGTTGTACAGGGGCATTAAAGAACTGTGACTGTGGGGCAGGGGGTCAACAAACTGTGATTCTGGGGCAGGGGGCTAACAAATTGTGATTGGGGCTGATGCATCAGTGACCCGTGCCTGTAGGGCAGGGTTCAACAAGCTATGACTGTGGGACAGTGGGGCCAAAAACATGTGACTATGGGGCAGAACATCTATGATCTGTGACTGTGGGGCAGGGGTATCAACAAACTGACTATAGCACATAAGTGCAACAAACTCGGACTATGGGAAAAAGTGTCAGCAAACGGTGGCAGCTGGGAGTCAACAAACTATGGGTGTGGTGCCAGGGTCAACAAACTGGGACTATGTGGCAGTGGCATCAACAAACTGACTACAGCAGGGATCAGCATGGCATAACTATGTGGCAGGTTCTCAACACACTTTGATTGTGAATTAGGAGGTCAGCAAACTCTGACTGTGGAGCAGGGTGTCACCACATGTGACAACTGGGCGGGGGGGGGTCAGGAACTGATAGGAGCAAAGTCAGAGAGAAAATGAAGATTAATTGCAGGACATAAGATACAGCCTGGTGAGGTGTTCAAGCAACAATAGAGAGTAAGGGGCCAAGAACCAAGGGATAATGGGGTAGGGAGCACTGTAAGGGGTAAAAGTCAGACAGGGGGTAAGAACTGACCATCGTGTTTATGTGTATGAGGGTATAAAACTCAGACTGAAGGGAAGGAGGTTTGTGACCAGTGACTGTAATTTAGGAGGGTATGAAACCATGATTATAGATTAGGTACTCAGGAACCTGGGACCAGAGATTATGGGGTCAGGGACCTGTGACCAGGTTAGGATGTCAGGGACTTGTGACTGTAGGCTTGGAGGGTATAGGACCCGTGTCCACTGTTTAAGGGTCTAGGGAACTGTGAACATTGGTTAGGGGACCAGGGACAAGTTAGTGTAGGGTAGAAGGGTATGGGAACTGTAATCACAGGTTTGGGGGTTAGCAGCCTGTGACTGAAGGCTAGGAGGGCATGGGACTTGTGACCATTGGTTAAGGCCAGGGAACTATAATCATATATTAGGTGGCCAGGGACCAGTAACTGTAGGTTAGGAGAATATGAGAAGTGTGACACTACATGAAGGGGTCTGGGACCACTGAGTCTAGATTAGGAGGGTACAGAACTTATTGACCATAAGTTACAGGGTCAGGGACATATGACTGAAGGTCATGTGACCATAAGTTAAGGATCAGGGACCTGTGATCATAGGTTAGAAAGTCAGTTATCAGTGACTGTGGGTTACAAGGGTGTGGGACAGTGCCCATAGGTAAGGGGGTCAGGTACCGGTGTCTGAAAGTTAGGTGGACATGTGACCTGCGGCCATAGGTTAAGGGGCAGGGACCTGTGATCATAGGTTAGGGGGTCAGGGACCAGTGAGTGTAAGTTACATGGGTATGTGACTTTATTTTATTTATTTATGTTGATGACAAGGTAAATGCATTGTCACTAAACCACCTTCTTCAGGCAAGACCCGGGTACAGAAGAGTACACAACAAGACAGTGGAACAGGTACAAACCCATAAGAATCATAACACAGAATGAAATGACATGGTGCAAAAGTAAGGTATTCAGGCTGCACATTAAGTCAACAGTGTTTTGTGAGTAATTCAAAGCAGGCACAGACATTAGGCTCTTGGAGATATACTTTCACCTTGGCAGTGAACATTTTAGGAGCAGGGACAGCTCTAATAGGGAAAGGATGATATTCCAGAATGACACTGCTGAACTTGCGACCATAGGTTGAGGGTCCAGGACCTGTGATCATAGGTTTGGGGTCGGGGACCTGTGACTGAAGGTTAGGAGGGCATGGGACCAGTGACCATAGTTTAAGGGTCAGGCATCTGTGATCATATTTTAGAGTGTTTGGGACCAGTGACCATAGAAAAAGAGGGAAATGGGATAGGTTAAGGGGTCAGGAACCAGTGCCAATATGTTGGGCATCAGGGATTAGGATATTAGGTGGTCAAAGTGACCATGGGGTACAGGTGCCAGGGACCAGTAACCATGGGTTAGGGGTGTCAGGAACTGGTGATCATAGGTTAGGATTCAGGAACAAGTGATCAAACAGTAAGTTGGGGAAGTAAGAAATCTACGACAAAATGTTATGGAATAAGGGACCTGTAACCATAACTCAGAGGGCAACAGATCTGTGGCCATAGGTCAGGGGAGATTTGGGGTCAAGGACCTATGACTACAGGTTTGAGGGTTAGGGACCTGTGAACATAGGTTGGGGGCAAGGACCTGTGACCATATTTGACAAGTCCAGAACCAATCACCAACGGTCAGGGGTGATCAAAAATCAGTGACCACAGGTTAAAGGTCAGGGCCCATTGACCACAAGTAATGTGGTCTGGGACCTGTGACTATAGGTTCATGGCCAGAAACCTGTGACCATAGCTTAAGGATTATAAACCAGCCACCATAGGTTTATGGTCATAAACCTGTTATCATGAGTTAGGGGTTAGGAACCTGTGACCGTAGTTTGGGGGTCAGGGACCTATGAACAGCAGTTAGGGGGTCGGGAACCTGTTACCATAGGTTAGGAGTCAGGGACCTGTGACACAGATTAGGAGTCAGTGATTGGTGACCACAGTTTAGGGGGTTAGAGTCCATTGAACTTAAGCTAGGGGGTTAGGGACCTGAGACCATAGATCTGGAGGTCAGGGCCCCGTGAATATGTTAGTGGGCCAGGGCCTAGTGAACACTGGTTATGTGGGTCAAGAAGATGACTATATCTTAGGGGGAGATGGAAAGTAAATATTGTAAATTAGGGGAGTTAGGGACCTGTGACCAAAGATGTGGGGGTCAGTGGCATGTGATCAAAGGTTACTGGATCAGGAACCAGTGACCATAGGTTGGGAAGTCAAGGACCTATGATTACAGATTAGGGGGTTAGGAACCAGTGATCAAACAGCAGGTTGAGGAGATCAGGAGCCTAAGACAAAAGGTTAGGGGATTAGGGAGCTGTAATAATAGTTTATGGGGTCAGAGACCTGTGAGCATAGGTTAGGGGAAATTAGGCCTCAGGAACCAGACAATAGATTTGGGGTCAGGGACCTGTGAGCGAAGGTTACTGGGTTAGAGACCTTTGATTTTAGTTTAGGAGTCGGGCCTGTGACCAAAGGTTAGGGAGTCAGGGATTAATGACCACTGGTTAGAGGGCCAGTGAACAGTGACCACATGTTGGGGAGGTCAGAGAATGATGACTATAGGCTAAGAGTGTCATGGATACGTGACCATGGGTTAAGACCCTCTGACTACAGACTAGGGGTCGGAGACCTCTGAGCATAGGCTATAGAGTCAGAGACCAATGAACATAGGTTATGGGTTAGAAATCTGTCATCAGAGGTTGGTAGTCAAGTACCAGTGACACAGGTTAGGTGGTCAGAGCCTGCTGACCACAGGTTAGAGATCATGGACTGGTGACTTTAGGTCATAGTTAGAGGGACCTGAGAGCTAAGACTTGTTTTGGAGACCATACCTCAGAAAGCACATAGATAGGGTAGAGGCAGTCCAAGGTAAGGCAACTAAAATTGTGCAGAGTTTGCATGAGAAGTTCTAAGAGGAGAGACTGAGGGGCCTCAACATGTATAGCCTGGAAGACAGGAGAGAGAGGTTACATGTGACAGAGACTTACAAATACCTCCCAAGGATGAACAGGGTATTGGGAGGGAATCTCTTTCAAATGAGAAAGAGCACAAGGACCAGGGGGAATACAATAAAGCTGGAGGATCTGGGTAGGCATTCAGGAGAGATGTGAAGTGATATTTCTTCACAGAGCTTGGAGCAGACTAGCAGTGGAAGTGGCGGAGGCAAAACAGTGGAGGGGCTTCAAGCATGTGTGGGATAGACATATATAGAATAGTGGATGGATGAACATCCACAACAAGGCTATGTTTCCATCGAGGGAGTTGATAACATCATAGAGACCTCGAGAGCGAAGCGCGAGAGGTCTCGATGATGTCATCAACTCCCCGAGATGGAAATGCAGCCTTAGTTGTGGATGTTCAGCCATCCACTGTTTTATATAGTATATGGTTTTGTTTTTTTGTTTCTCATTATTTTATTGAAGTTACTTGCTGTGGGTGCTGCTATGTTCCCACTGGAGCTCCTGCTTGCTCCTGTTCTCGCCGCTGCCACTCCTGCTCGGTCTGGTCCCGCTTCTCACTTTCACTTCTCCGCACTGCTTAGAAAAAAAAAAATACTTAGTTTTTACAAAAGGGAGCCATGTATGGCTCTCTGTGTCCTGACTGAATTCAAAGGTCGGCGGCTCTGCAGCGAGGCAACAACTCTTATGAGGTATGAAACGGCACAGAACCAAATATTTCATCCTACAGGCAGACTTCTGTTTCACACATCACACTGGTAAACCAATGGAAAATCTTCAGATAAGCAAAAGGAAGAAGAAAAAAAATGCACTGAATATAAAAAAGTAGCATCTGGGTAGTTAAAATTATATTAGTATTTGCAGAAAATGTCTTGGCTCTTTAAAATGCAAAAGTATATCAAAAGTCTTGTGTTGAATGAAGTAAAGGGGGATTATTTTTCTTGATAATTACTCAACCTTTGCTACACTCAGGTATTTCACCTCTGCCATTTTAATCAGAGGAGGCCAATCTGTAAGACAAGAATGATTGCAAAAGGCATACATAACCCACAAGACAAATTCAGTAAATATGAAGTGTTAAATGTGTGGAAATTGACCCCTTATGGGCAAGGAAGGGAACTGGAGATCTGCCCTCAGAGCTGTGGAACAAGTGTTTTCACCTTCAGTACTAAAGCAATGCTCCCGAAGTTGTGGATTTTGCATTTAGGCTTACAACTGTTATTCTGTCTCTGGGGTCAGGGCTGTAGATTGGGGGGGGGGGTATAGCTAAGTCTCCAGTGCAAGCTCTATTGGTAAGGCTCAGGAGAAGAGGTTAAACTTTAAAGAAGGAGTCACGGTTTGGGTTCTACAGTATAAGTTAGGGTTTTGGCTGTAGAGCAGGACTCTAGGTTGGAGATCACAGGTTCAGACCCAAGCAAAACCAAATATTCAGTGTGACCTTGAATAAGTCAAGTCACGTAACTGCTCAATGCGCAGGTCCATCAAGCTATAAAAATGAGTATTGGTATAAGACAAGCAGGACCCCACTGAAAAAAAGATGTATCTTAGCTGGACGACCCTAGGGCCATAATAAGTAGTAAAAAAAAAAATGAAACAGAACAATGAAATAGGTCAGTTTAATATAGCTCAAGCTGGGGTCAGGAGGACTCTGTTTTCAGATCTAAGAACAATACTTTCTGAGTGCATTATTGGGCTCCAGAGTAGGGATGTTGACACCTGTCCTGAAGCAGGATTCATGAACCTTTTCTCACTATTTTACTGCCTCTAGCACCAGGCAAGAGGGTTTGCAATCATTAACAAGGACTATCTGAGAAGAGCAGCTGGAGGCACTATTGCGTTTTCTGTTTTTAAGAAGAATCTCTCTCTTTCTCTCTCTCTCTCTCGACAGTACATGTAAAAATGCCTGTGTGTGTATGGGTGGAGGGTTTTCTAAGGTGTGTTAAAATAAAGTTTTAAACTTAAAAGTGTTTAGTTTTAAAAGCAGTTTGATTTGACTTAAAGTAGCAGTGCAACAATCTGGTGAAAATTTTAACCTATACTTTTTTCTGCTATTTTAGATTGCCCTTTACCTCCTGACGTGTATGATGCCCTTCTTTCCAGAATCTGAATCCGCTTTAGTGCTTTTTTTCATGTCTGAAATAATGAAAGGAGCGCTCCTTTTAATACGGTGTGGACCAGGTCTTCATCAGTATTTTCAGCTGTTTTTGTTCAGCTGTTCTTTATATGTCACTTCTGTTGTGACTAAAATTAACGTTTATGCAGCAGGCAGTGCTCTCTGACCTTACAGAACAATAGTTATTCAAAACCAGTTACAAATACTGATGAAAACCTGGTCCAAGCTATATTAAAAGGAGCGCTCCTTTTATTATTTCAGATGTGAAAAAAGGCACTAAAGCAGACTCAAATTCTGGAACGGGAATCATACAAGTCAGGAAGTAAGTGGCAATCTAAAATAGCAGAAAAAAGTATAGGTCAAAATTTTCACCAGATTCTTGCACTGCTGGTTTAAACACATTAAGGGTACCATTCACACCATCATCCCCACTTATTTCTTTATTTATTTATTAAATTTTGGTGACTGGGTAGGCCCACTGATCCTCGAAGGTCCCTTTTTCAGGGGCGACCCGGGTTAACAATACAAGTTATAAGAATGAACAAGGACATAAGGAACATTTGAGGCATTGAGAGTTACATCATGAGGTGGTTACAGTAAAGAAAAATAGTGGTTACAGGCATGGTAAAAGAAAAGCAGTGGATACAGGCATGGCTTACAGGCACATAAAAGAAAAGCAGTGGATGCAGGCATGGTTATCATCATGACATGTGAGCAATTGGTAGTACTTTGCATATAGTTTATTCAGGGGTTACACGTGGCCTCTGGTGAGCAGTCTGTATAAGGCAGGTAGTAGGAAGGTTAAGCTAGGAGACGGGAGTTGGAGAGGAGGAGTACCTTAGGAGCTTTAAGTGCCATGACAGTGGCATGCGCTTGAGGTCAGCAGATGGGACTTAAGCCTGGTGTGGAAGTTCATGAGTGAGGAGGAGGCCTGGACCTGGGGAGGAGGGCTTGTTCCATTGGCAGGCTGCTTGGGAGAAAAGGATCTTCCGGCGCTTGTCCTTACCCTAGGAACTTCTAATAGCATTCTATCTGAGGTCCTTAGGTTCCTTGGGTTGTGTTTGAGGTTATGGTCCTGGCAATGCTTGGCGGAGCATGGGGTTTGAAGAAGCTTGTAGGCCTGGACAAGCAAGGGGTGTTGGAGGCGGGCGAGCAATGTGGGCCAACGAAGATTGGCCAAAGTGTCACAGTGGTGACGTCTAGGGTGGTCTAAAGTTGCGAAATGAGCTATTTTATTATATAGGATTTGCATCCTGGTAATCTCTTGTTTAGCTATGCCCTGTATAATAGGGTCCGCAAAGGTCAGGTTGGGTAGAAGGACGCTGGTAGCTATGGAGAGCCTGGCTTCAGGGATGATTTGGTCCCTGAGTCGGTACAGGGTGCCAAGTGTAGGGTCCTGGTGACCTGGTCCACGTGTTCCTTGTATGTGATATTCTGATCCAACGTGAGGCCTAAGTATTTAAGGGAGGGGACTACGTTAATGGCTTTACCAGAGAGTGAGGTTAAGGAGAGGGATGAGGACCTGTCAAATCCCAGGGATCTTGGCCCGAATAGCATTGCCTTGGTCTTGCGGCATCTAGTACCATTCTGTTCTTACATAGCCAAGTCTCTAGTGAAGTGAGATCCTTTTGGAGTAGAGGGCCTAGGGCAACCACGTCACGCAGAGGTCAGAAGATGACAGTATCATCAGCGTACTGCACAACCGAGCTATCCCCACAGTGGGTACGCAGGTCGTTGGTAAACAAAGAAAACAGGAGGGGGCCTAGAATTGAGCCCTGAGGTACACCTTGGTTTAGGGGTGCTTAAGCTCACCAGTTCATATACTCAAGCAGCGATGTCTGTGCTGTGGTGCCCACCTTTATCACTGCTGCCACATTCAAACCAGAACCCTAATATTCAGCTTGGTGCCCACCACAGCTGGTTAATGCTAGCACTCAGTAGGGCTGGGAGAACAAGGTGCTGAGATGCTTTCATCTGGAATAACACAGATCTTTGTGGTACATTTTAACATGGAGGGTTTGATCCAGAGGAGGCAGGAGTTCACACTGCTACTGATTTACTAGACATTGTTGATTTAAAAAGGAATTAGCACCCCCCTACCCCATACCACATGACTAGCAGCAGGAAACCTACAACATACTCTAGACTGTCACTGTAAGGCAAATTAATCTGCCACACTGACTACCAGATTGTTGTTTTAAAATGTCACATTCCAGGCTCATAAATACCAGTACTAGAGAGAGAGAGGGAGAGAGGGTTACTTAAAATTGCAATCATATCAATTCTTATGAAACAAAAAAAGCCCAGATTTTTCCCTAAGTGTGAAAATAGGTCCTTACATACCAGTCTGTCCTCACTGCACCTTAGTAATCAAAGGCAAACCACAGAGCCTTTCGGGAGATTAACCAAGTGTTATGTCTAACAGCCATTAGCAGTAATTTGTTATTAAAACAAGCCTGCTGTCAGAATATGAAATCATAAATGAAAGAGATCACGTGATGCAGGGTTCCTGGTAGCAGCACTACACCTCATTTCTCTTCAACTCAATTTTATACAATAATCGAAGGAAACACTTTACTATGTAGCATCAGGAAGACTCCCAGTCTATAGTGACTGTCTTGCATACAAAATCGGCTTTGCAGTTGGCTATAATTGTCGCAATGGATGCCGACATGCAGCAGGCCTTGCCTAAACACACACCACCCAGTTACATCGCAAAAACGCCCAAAATCAACGGCTCAAGAGGCTGCCCCTATGTCAATCCTTCTCGACTGCCACGACTTTTTAACAGAGGACAGCTTCAAGAAAATGCTGCCCTTCAAGGAAACACTCTCCGATATCTCGATGGAGTTAAAATCTCTCCGTAGTGATCTTAATGGCCTTACGAGGAGAGTGGGAAATACAGAGGCTCGCTTGGTCTCCTTGGAGAAGTGGAGAGACAAAACGAAGCCTGAGATAGAGCATCTACGCTAGCAAATACACAAATTACAACTTAAAACTGAGGATTTGGAAGGAAGGAGCCGACAGAATAACATCCTGATTCTCGGCTTACCGGAATCGGAGGAGGGGACCAACATTACTCTTTTCCTGCAAAGGTTTCTACAAAAAGTGGTAGGCCCTTCCCCTCTTAGCTCCAGTTATCAAATTGAAAGAGCGCATCACGCCCTCAGGCCACTACCCCCTCCAGGACCCCCCCCCAGGCCAATCATCTTGAAATTCCTGAGTTTTGTTGAAAAGCAGCATGTCCTCACCAAAGCCAAAGAGCTACAGAAAATTGCTTGGAAGAGTGCAACCCTCAGGATTACACAGGACTTGCCTTTGGAGACACGCCAGAAGCGGGCTGCCTTTCACTCCACTGTCAGTAAACTAATCGCCGTTGGAATCTCCTTCGGGATGCTGTATCCAGCTAAACTCTGCGTTTCAGTATAAGGAACCTGGCTCAGTTATGATACACCAGAGCAAGCATCATCGGACCTAACTACGAGACTGCCTAATCTCTTTAAAGAGGGCTGAACTTCTAATTTGGAGCTTTGTAGCTCCTAGTAGCTAACCATAAGGATTGTGATTAGTTTAAAGTACCTGTTGATTGTTGTAGGTTATTTCGCTCCGCCAGGCCCGTGTGGGAAGCTTCCAGATCATTTAGACCCAATAGGCTAAGCTCAGAGTAGCATCCTCGGTCAGGGAGACCTTAGGGACCTTTGCCTCACAGTAGGAACCTTTTTTCAATGGGGGGAGGTTTCATAATGGGGAAGTAGGTGAGGATCAAGTTGGGTACCCTCCTTTTTCCATCCCCCGGCTAGTTCCTTAGGCAATGGATGTTGTAGGACTCAGGTCAGCTACTCCTGCAAATATTTTACAATTTTACTGTTTTGCGATCCTATTATTCATGTACTGGCCAGTATCATAGGCAGCATCTACAAGGCTAAATGCAGTTTCTTGTGGCGGAATATGTGCCCTAATTAGTTATGTTGACCCTGTGGTGGTTTGTTGTTTCCAGTTTTGGTAGCTCCTATTAGGGCTTACGTCCTCTTTTCAGAAGCGTTCATTTGGGGGAAAGTTTGTGTCCTTGCAAATTCAAGATGATTTTAATAAGAGGCTGATTTTGTTTGCTTCTTTTTTGGGGTAACCCCATCTAAGTTTAACTAGGACATAATTATAGGGTGTCTTTGGGTTGCTAGCTTCCCAATCGGTTTATAGTTCAGGTTAGGTTCTTTATTATTAACAGGGGTAGGATACATTGAGTTGGGGGGAGCAGGGTGTGGGGCTCTGAGAAGGAGCAAGCTCAGGAAGAGCTGCATAGCGTACCAGTTTGGGGGGTGATGGCGTTTTGGTGTTCCTTTATCTTACTTTTCTGTGCATTAGATGCCCATCAGCTCAAGGGTCAACTTCAATATTTTGTGATCCACAAGTGTTAGCGGTTCAACCTTTTTTTTTCCTATGTTACTGGTGAAACAATCGCCATCTGGGTTTGGCCACTCACTAAGCTTTTACATAGGCACAGACTCGTTCAGATTTGGGGCGAGAAGCCTAGTGTATATAGTTACGGGGATTTATTAAAGGGGGAGGGAGGAAGGGGCCTTATTGGACTCAAAGGTACCAGTACTCTCATTAAATACTTTAATTAGTCCTCGGATAGAGGACTTAAAGACAAATATTGTCCTGGATATCGTGATATGTATTTTCATATTGGACTTGTTATTTTCTAACTTTGATGTTATAGGGAGGGATGGGTGGGGGGTGGAAAGGGATGGGCGTGCCTTTTGGGATTGGATTATGGGAGGAATACAGATCTATGGTCGATACCTGTTGTTGATAAATATGGCTAATAGTCCTGTTAAAATTGTCACGTGGAACATTAGAGGAGCAAGAGATGCTTTGAAAAGGTACCAGATTCTCAAACATTTTGCCCTTCTTAACGCAGGTATTACCCTGCTTCAAGAAACTCATCTGGTAAGTGAGTCACCTCTGGCTACGTAGGGCAAGGAATCTCACAAGTCTTTGCAGCCGGGACTCATCCTTTGTGTGAGGGTGGTCATATTAATTAAAGGAATATCTCCTTTCAAGTAGATATGACCATTACTGACCCCATGGGGAGATATGTTTTAATTAAGGGTACACTAAATAATACTACAGTGACCCTGGGATCGGTATATGGCCCGGTGGGAGGAGACCCAGATTTTTTAATGGACTTGGCTAATAAAATAGCAACGCTTCTACCCTCCCCCTTGATTCTAGGGGGGGATTGGAACATTTCACCCACCCAGGACCTGGACAGGACCTATAGGCCTTTGAAACCACCTTCGTCATCACAGAATGCATTGAAGGATTTAATAGTCCT
Organism: Neoceratodus forsteri; assembly: GCA_016271365.2. Lineage (NCBI taxonomy): Eukaryota > Metazoa > Chordata > Ceratodontiformes > Ceratodontidae > Neoceratodus > Neoceratodus forsteri. Next base: position 66,176,908 of record CM028138.1, on the reverse strand, counting down.
GTTGGGTCTGTGTGACCCATGGCATATCTTAAATTCCTCACATCAGCTATATACATTTTATTCAAATATTCATCAATCCTGGTCAAGACTAGATTACATTTTAATTAGCTGCTCCCTCATGCCTGGTCTTTGTCAATCTGGTATAGAGCCCATAGTTATATCTGACCACTCAGTTGCCTGGTTAGTTCTCTCTCTGGATTCCCATACCCAAAGAGATACAACCTGGAGACTGAAGACACAACTGTTAAAAGACAATTCCACTGTTTCCCACATTAAAGCTCTTATCTCTACCTTTATGGAGCATAATAGAGATTCCACATCAAGAGGGGACCTCTTATGGTATACCCTGAAATGTTACCTTCGGGGAGAATTTATTAAGATAGCTTCTAGAAGAAAAAGGCTAAGAGAAACTAAAGCTCTATCTTTATTATCCCAGATTAAAGAGAAAGAAAATGCTTTATCCTCCACTACATCCCCAGACTCCCTAGAATCGTTGCTAGCTCTGCGTAATGAATACGCAGACTTGATAAAAGAAAAAGCAGAATACGCCCTTTTAAGGACCAAAGCTAAACATATTGATCAGGGTGAAAAAGCCAGAAGGTTACTCGGCTTACGTTTACGTCAGTTGGAGAGCTCCCGTTTAATCCCATCCGTACGGGCTTCTGATGGTTCCATCAAAACTAAACCCCGGGAGATTGCTCAGGTCTTCGAAGCCTTTTATAGGACACTCTATGGAAAATGCCCTTCTCAAATATTACCCCAAGACATAGACGCCTATTTGGATGCTCTTGACCTTCCTGGGTTAAATAACCTTTTCCAGTCTTCCTTAGTCTCACCAATAACTACCACTGAAATAGAGATGGCCATTAATCGTCTCTCTTCAGATAAAGCACCAGGCCCTGATGGATTTCCCTCTAATTAACTTTTTCCAAAGAACTATCCCCCCTTCTTCTTAACTTATATAGTTACATGTTCAAGGCTGACAAATTAGATCCAACCCTTCTGGAAGCAGCAATTATTCTCTTACTCAAACCAGACAAGCCCCATTTAGATCCAGCTAGCTATCGCCCAATTTCTCTCCTAAATTGTGACATTAAAATCTTGGCCAAAGTACTTTCACTTTGGATAAAAGCTCTGTGGACCCAGCTTCTAAGTCCTGAACAAGTTGGATTCGTGTCTGGACGCTCCTCGGCTGATCACCTTAGGACACTCACACATGTATTTCAAGCGACCCAATCTTCTCAGTCTCCAATGGCCTTAATTTCCTTAGCTGCCAAAAAAGCTTTTGATAGGGTGAACTGGGTGTTTTTATGGATAACTTTGGGGAAACTGGGCTTCCCCCCTCCTTTTATTGCAATGATACAGACAGTCTATTCCTCTCCCTCGGCCAAGATTTATTGCAATGGTGTTTTCTCTGCCAGAGTCCCCCTATTTACTGGTACCAGACAAGGTTGCCCTCTCTCACCCTTCCTCTTTAACCTTTATTTAGAACCCCTTCTTCACCACATCAAACAGTCTCCCCAAATTGGGGTACCACAGGGCTCGGTCCTGGGTCCGATCCTGTTTAATGCATACATATCGGACATCAGGGAGGGTATAGGGTGTGAAATGAGTCTCTTCGAGGATGACTCCAAGATGGGAGCAGTAGTTGAGGGAGAAGAGGGGAAGGTGGCCCTGCAAGGGGACCTGGACACCCTGGAAAGCTGGGCTCACACATGGAAATTAAATTTCAATATCACCAAGTGCAAGGTGTTGCATCTTGGTCGGGGAAACCCTAATCACAGGTACACCCTGGGAGGGGAGGCACTGGAGGCCTCAATAGGGGAAAAAGACCTAGGGGTCATGGTGGATACATGTATGAATAACTCTGAGCAGTGCAGGAGAGCAGCAAGCAAGGCAAACAGGATGTTGGGATGCATCGTAAGGGGGATCACCTCTAGGAGCAAGGAAGTGATTCTGCCGCTGTACAATGGACTGGTTAGACCACACCTTCAGTACTGTGTACAGTACTGGAGACCACACTTGAAGAGGGACACACAGCTCCTGGAGAGGGTACAGAGGAGGGCAAACAAAGATGATACGAGGGCTAGGGATTTGACTTATGAGGACAGACTTGAGGAGCTCTGCCTGTTTTCATTGGAGGAGAGGAGAGATGGGGGACATGATTGAGGTCTTCAAGTACCTCAAAGGAATAAATAGGGTAAACATGGAGGATCTTTAGACTAAAGCAGGAGGTATCACCAGAGGGCATGGTTTGAAGTTGGAAGGTGGAAGGGTGAGGGGAAAAGAGGAGGAGGTTTTTCACCGAGGTGGTGGACCCTTGGAATGCACTGCCTGGTGAGCTGGTTCAGAGATCCACAGTGAAGGGCTTAAGAGAGGTGGGACAGACACAGAAAGTGGATGTATCAGATGATGGCCTGTCCGGGGGTGGGGATGGATGATAGGGGTTTCTGGAGAACAAGGGATGGGAGGGTCTCGGCATCCAACTAAGGATCTAGGTTCGAGCAGACTCGATAGACCGTAAGGCCTAATCTGCTGGCAAATAGTATGTTAGTATGTTAATTAAAGGTATTCCGATTTACAATCAAACTCTAACATTCTCGGTATATGCAGACGATATTCTCCTTCATCTGGAGCAGCCAGCATCCTCTTTGGAGCACACCCTGGAAGTTATTGGTCAATACAGCAGTCTATCTAATTATAAATGAAATCTTTCCAAAGCTGAAATCTTTCCACTGAATAGCCATACTTTGAAACTGGAGTTTATTCATCTGGGCATTAAATGGTCCCCTCAGTCAATTAAGTATCTTGGTATATACTTAACTAGGGATCCCATTAATATCAAGAAACTTAACCTGGATGACCTAGTAGTAACCATCCAACAGGACCTCCAGAGATGGCAGAACCTACCCTTATCCTTATGGGGTCGGATAAGTTTAATTAAGATGAACGTTCTTCCCCGTGTCTTCTATCCCTTGCACCTGTTGAATTTATGGCTTCCGATTTCCTTTTTCAAACACTTATACTCCATGATCTCAAGATTTATTTGGTTAGGCAAACATCCCCGACACGCTTTCATTAAACTTAGCGTGCCCAAGGCTCTTGGTGGCCTTCATCTTCCCAATTTTCTTTTTTTACTATTTGGAGAGTCACTTAACCAAGTTGGGGAGATGGCTTTCTCAAAGGGATATGGACTACACTCCCATTTGGCTTCAGATAAAGAATAGCCTCTTTCCACAGTCTTCTATCTGACAAGATCATCACTGCCAGTCTTATTGTAAGAGTCAGTAATAGTACTTCCCTTAAAGCTCTCTCACAATGTTGTGCATTTTTTAAGATACCCCTCAAATATGACATGGGCCAACCAATTCTCTCAAATCCCAATATTAAAATAGGTGGCTCCTGCCTTCCCCATCACTGGCTCCCACGGCTCCAAGAGGTCCGAATGGAAGACCTTTTTTCTCAGGACAACCTTTTCTCTTCTTCTGAAATTCTCTCTAAATTCGACATCCTAAGGAATCAGATTTTTAAGGTGTTCCAACTAAGACATTTTATAGGAACATTTTTTGGTGTCAAGCCTCGGACATCACTGGTCAGACCCCTATCAACTCAAGTATCTGAATATGATTTAATGCCACATTGTGTTTCCACGATATATGCCTTCCTCTTGACCACCAACTGTTCCAACCCCCTTCCTGGTTCTCCAATCTGGAATGCCTTACTTTCAGACCTGAACCTCAATTGAGCCCAGATCTGGAAGGACCTTTATATATACCAGACCCAAGACAGATTTAGACTCACCCAATACCACATACTGAACAATATGTATTATATGCCCATTAGATTAGCCAAATTGGGTAGGTTACCGGATCCCACTTGTACTAGATGTGGTAAGGCAGAAGGGAACATGGTGCACATATTTTGGTACTGTGAGAAAGTATCCCCTGTTTGGCAAGAAATTCAATCCAAATTGGACCCCTGGTTGGGGTTGGAACACCTTTTCATGATTGACGTTTGTCTTCTAGGCATGTACTCTGGTATTCAAGTCAAAGAACGCAGATTCCACATGGCATTGATAGCCATTATTGTCAAAAAGTTTGTTCTTAAACATTGGATGGACCAGTTAATATCCTATAGTGAATGGTTAAATGACATATCTGTTTTTTTCAGAACAGAGCGTTTGATTGCAGGTTTTCGTAATAACATGGCAGGGTCTGACAAAAAATGGGGCAAATTGTATGTGTTATATTTAAAGTAGGTACGTTGTAATTTATCTGTATCTAATGTCATTTTGGTGCTATTGTTTCATGTATTTTGACTAATGGGAGGTATTGTCTCTTTCTCCTCTATCTAATAATAAATAATGGGCACTCCAAGGGGAGGGCAGGGGGATTTTGGTGGGGGGAGGGGGGAATTATTTAGTTGGAATTTTCCTTGATGATGTGGTACTTGTTTACCACTGCTGCTTATCATGTGTACACTCTTCTATGTACAAGTGAATATAACTAAAATTAACAAAAACTTTGAATTTTGAAATCATAAATGAAAATATCAAGGTTTGCAAAGGTGGTGGGAATCCCAGAATAGAGACAGAGTGAAGCAGACATCCCTAGTATTTCTGTGTTCCATAACACACACAAACAAACAGAAGACACCAGAAAATGATTGTCATGAATCAGTCAGCAACATGTTTCACATGGACTACAGAAGCAAGTTCAAGAACAGCAGAGCAAAATAATACAAGAGCAATCCCAAGATATACCTTAGTGAAAAACATAACTCATTTGGTCAGCATCAAATTTTGGAACAGGGACTCTCCTTTACTGTACTTGGTGATTCTAGGGTGTCAATACCATAAGAAATGTTCTGGGTATAAATTGAGATGGAAAAGTCAAGAAAAGTTTCAGGGCAAACATTTTTGCCCGCAAAATTTGTTGTAGAAAACTTCTAAACAAAAATGCACTGCAAAATGAAAAGTTGCCACCGAGCACTCTTCCCTGACCCACTTTCGAAACCCAGGAGGGCATGAAGATTAAATAGATGGACAGACAGACAGACAGATAGACAGACAGATAGATAGATATACAGATATTTTTAATTGGTATCCTGTGCCTAACAGAAATACAAGACTTAATAGGCAAACCCTATGGACAGGTAAACACCTGCTCTTCTCTGTGAGAAGGTTACAGCAGGACTGAGAAAAGTGGTGGGGGGGGATTTCTTATAGGTCTGTCTTTGGAGGTATCCCCCCCTTCCCCCAACACCACAGTGTCCACCTTCTGAGTACATAACTCTTAGAACTACAGCCCCAGGTTTCTGTGTGTATATCCATGGTTGGGGGCCCCCTCCCCCACTATATTGTACATGTTTTGGGAACAACTCGAGGTTATGCAAAAGTTACACAAATACAAATAAATCTGAGTTCCTGAATTCTGCAACACCTACCACTTTTCTGGTATTTCTGCAGTTGAAGTGAGCATTTTGTATATTTCATTATCCCCACAGAGTGTAGACTAGCAAATGAACGGAAGGACACTTACAGCCAATTACTGGCATTGGCCGAGAACAGAGCGAAGCTGAGGAGGAGCAGAGGACTGCAGGCGGGTACCGGGAGGCTCATCCTGTGCCCTGCTCACCAGATCAGTCCTTTTAAATCCACAGCAGGTGAATGCTAGCCCCGGCACTAATCCATTCACCAGCAGCAACCCAGCCCAGTATAGGCAATCCAAAGATCCAAAGAGGCAATATCCTAGTAGCTTCGATACAGATCACCAGTGGATGGCTCCAGTTTCCAGCTCAGTGACTGATTGTTCTGCTCGGTGAGATGGAGACTGCTGTCAGCGCAGTGCTAGGGGGGGCGATAGTGGCTCAGTCTTGGCTATGCCTGCTGCCGATGTGACTCGCCCTGTGACCCGGTGACTCTCGGCTTGCACTCAGACTCTGCCCACTGGCTGATGTGCCTCTCTGCTTAGTGAGATGGAGCCTGCCAGTGCAGCTCTGGTCCTGGGATGAGAAAGTGAGGGGTGCGGGCAAATGGCTGGTCCAGGGAGGGAGCCAGCGAGGTGGGACTGGAATGTAGGGACAGTCCATGAGTAGAGAGGGAGGGACAGCAAAAGAGAGAATGAGAGAGTGAGTACAATATAAAGAGAGAGTGAGTGAATGCAGAGGCAGAAGGGGATGAGCTGAGTCCGTTGATAGTGGGTCATCAGTGGGACTGCCGCAAGGACAGTGGGCCATCCCCAGTACCAGTATACTGCAGGCCATCATCCACAGGAACTGATAAGAGGGTTGACTCCTCCTGCCTTCCCCTTCCCACACACATACTGTGTCAAACCCAGGGGCAATGTTTATTGAAATGTTACACCAGGCGAGACACCCCCTGCAATGACGGGTCGCTCCCTCTTTGCAGTGGCGAAACTGTTTCAAGTTGGTGGCATGCTTTTGCACTGCTGTCACAGACAACATGCTACTTCATTCATGCCACAGAGCCCAGCCCGAAAAAGCAGTGGTGCCATTGGGCACAACCGCACCTCCAAAACCTGCTATTCCAAGCTACCACAATATGTTGCTTGCGCGTGCGCAAGACAACATAAAAATCCATGGTTCAACTGCTCACATTCTGTAGAGATTGCTGATATAGCTGGTAGTTTGATTCTGATTCCTTTTTTCTTTTAAAAAGTAAAAAACCAACAGACTTTTCACCATACTAGTGTTACCACACAAAAACATGTCTATTTACATTCATCGACTAATTTCCACTGCATCATTCCTGGACTTGGAAACCTGCCAACATAGTCTAGCCACCTATTATGCAGTGAGAGGGGGAGGAAACTATTACATCACAAGTGGCTGTACTGTTTTGGGGCATTCCTAATGTAACCTCTAGATGGCGCTATCCCAGGGGCTACTACCCCTGCCTGATTTGCCACTAACAGGTTGAGGGGCCTGGATCCAATAGCGGGTACCTCCACCCAGAGGTCAGGGTTTACAATAGTTAAACTAACTTGGTCACAGCCCTCTGGGACACTGCAACCCCCCTTTCTTCCCACTAGTGGCCCACACAATACATCAGAATTACCTTTACAGTATACACTTACCCCCAGGACTGGTTCCGGCACTGGGACCTCCTGTGAAATAAGATACAGTGCAACAATCACAGTACAGTACTAACATAGACAAATACCTCAGGCAGTATAACTTTGCTGAAACAAGCAGCTCTGATTTATTTAGGGGATATAACAAGGACAGGAAATCAGGTTAATTAGCTTATCACTCTACTCATCTACCTATGGCTCTGTGCACAGGCCTATCCCTATCGATTACTGTCCTGGTACCCCAGCCTAGTGGCTAGTCAAACCGTGGCAGCTGGTAGGGCCCTTTCCACCTGAGAGAAAGAGAATTAAACAGTCCATGGAGTACAGTAATTCCATTTGGATTTAATGTGGCAATTCAACAGGAGCGACCCTGAATTAGTACTCACGACCTCCAAATAAGATAGGGTCCTTCCAATGTCAGCAGGGCTACTCTTGAGCTCCAAGAGACTCTCACACATTTATATGGTAAACAGTCACAGGCAAAAGTCACTTAATGGCAGCAGGATTCACCTGAGGTACACAAACCTCTTCACACATTTATATGGTAAAAAGCACTATACCAGGCAGGCTGCATCTGTATCCCGATAGTAATTACTGCACAATACCGGGAGAACACACAGCAGATTCAGTTCCTGACAGACCGAGTGCAATTTTCAGCAATTCCTCCAGTCTTCTACAGGGTGAGCCTGGTTTCTACTCTTCAGATATCCTTTGATTCTCCTCACAGGACAGATTCAGTCCTAACAAGCTGCAGAACGGAACTCTGGACCTTACATATTTTTGACTAAAACTGTGACTGAAGGAGCACAGGGTTCTTCCCTTCACTGCAAAGCTCAACTGAAACTCCCAACAGACAAAACTGGGCACTTCCTTTGAGGTTCCTCCCAGTTCTTGACTGGATTGGCTGTCCTCACAATAGACTGCTGCTGTTGGTCCAAAAGGCGTCGAAGTCTAAACTACATCTCCCAGAGTCACTGCCCATACAATCCTCTTGTGGCTGGCTCAGATTATGAGTCAAGTTCTGATTCGTCCAAGGCACCATTTTAGAGCTAGCTTACCCCACTGATTGGTCCAGTTCAGCAGTTCAAAATCAGAATGGGGAACTAGACAGACACAGTTCTGACTGCAAAGAAAGCAGGTTAGACAAACTGTAATTTCATTATTACTGTAAATGATTTCTTGAAACAGTTACATCTTTCAGATAGGTTCCCTTTGCACTCCTAGTGACTGCAAAATGGAGTGAATTGGCAGCAGCTCGGTGGTACTCAAACAGAGAAGCACACAGTCCCCCATACAAACTAATTATGTCTGCAAGCAGACAGCTCTTAAAGAGACAGTGCCAGAGGTTCTAAAAACACTCACTGATAAATGGCTTAAACGCCAAACACCATTCAGGCTTGGAGCATTCAAGCAAGCTCCTGGAAGTCTTTTGGGAACCCCCATTTGCAGGGGGGTTACACCAATGTTCAGGGTGTATGCAATAAGAGTAGATCTAGGAATGGAAACAAAACAAGGCTTGGTATAATTACACCATTAGCATGCATTACATTTCTACTAAGCAAGGAGGCAGATAAAACAACCAGCAACACCAATGAATTTTAGAGAAGGTAAGCAATCATAAAATGTGGGGTTTTAAACTAGAAATAATATAATGCAAAACAGGTTGACAGTGTCCCTTTACATTTTTTATTGTTTATGTTCCCTTTAGACAGCCTTTGATACACATTGGATAACTTTGGAAAATGTGAGAATTAGACACAATTCAGTTTGTTATTCAAATATTTGTGCAATCCTTTTTTAAATGGATTTTATCCTACTGCTGCCCCTCTCCATTGACCTTTCGCTGCTGAACCCCAGCCCCTTTCACGCCACCACCAGGACTTTCCCCATCTACTTCTTACCTCATTGTGTGAGTGGGTGCCAAGGATGGTGGTGGTGCAGTGCCCTCCGTGTCGCAACATCATCCTACAGAGAGGGGGGTTCTTTTCTGCCCACTACTCTCCTTCAGTCAGAGCTGGTGGCATGAAATGGCGCACTCGTACACCATGAAGACAATTTACACTTTCAATGCCCACCTCTTACTTTCAGTTCTGGTGACTGCTGTTGTGCAACCTACTCTCCAATATGTGGCAGCCAAGCGGCAGTTCACACTGCACCCCCCCCCCACTATGGAGGAGGAGATCCATTGCTGGACCCAAATCCTCCTTCCCCTTGTCAGCCTCTGAGAGACCTTGGTCTGTTCCATAACCGAGATCACAAATGTGACTGGAGATGAGGGCATCCAGCATCTCAGCCCTCCATGTCACTGGCCTGGCTACCAGTTTACTGTAGCTCAGATTTCCTTAGACAGCATTGTTTGTGGCCCTGAGGGGGGCTGAGCCTGCAACCCATTGTTTTATAGTTCTGTGCTTTTACTCTTTGTACCATTCAGCCAGAACTATATTTTTGCAATTCTTTCCTCTATTTCTTCATTATTGAGGGGGGAGTGACATAAAAACAAGACTACTGTCCTTCTTGGACTTTATCAACTTTGGCTGCTTGTCTACACATGATACCATAATGCCCTGTGTTTGACAACACAATTATCTTTGCAGCAACAGATTGGGACATCATAGAAAGAACTGTGACTGTAGAAATAGACAGGAAGACAGAGCAAATAGGGCAGAGATCCTGCGTCCATGCAAATATCCTTAGTAATGAATAAAGGTGACAGTTACTGAAAGGGGTGAAATATAAGCTAAACAGTGTCTAGATATACTGTTTCTCAGAGTTGTCCTAACAATATCAGGAGCTCTTTAAAGCCGTGTTACACTGCAGGCAAGCATTTATCATTGACAAATGCTTATTGAGTTTGCTTTAGTATTTTATGTTTTAACATTTTGTAATAATTAAAAATGAGTACTTGTTGTCCTGTGACAATCCCTTATGGCCTGGATATTCAGACTGTGCCAGGTAGGGGCGCAAACATGGGCGCAGTGCAACTGGGCTGCGCCAGGGCATGGACCAGGCGATATTCAATGGTGCTGCGCCATGGCTCAGCACCATTGAATATGGCACTGAGGGCGCACACACTGCACAAAGCGCAGTGGCACTGTGCCAGCGCAAGTGGCAGAAAGGGAGCAGGGGAATGCAACAGCGCAAGTGAGGTTGTGCTAGGTGCATCAACTGCGATATTCAGCACTGGGCATGCAAATGAGGCCATTATGCATGCAAGGCAAAAATGGGTCCATTTGCATGTCATTATGACCCCATCTGCATGTGGTGCACCGATCCCCGGTGACTTGTGCCTGGTGCCCTGTCAGGCTGCAGCCCTCAGGGACTGACGCCCTGCTGACCCTTGGCGGTCTCCACTCCCGTTTGCCCAGTCGCGAGCATAGGATAGTAAAAGGTCCATGGTGGACCTGTGGATCCACCCCCTTCGCCCGATCATGGCCATATGTATACTAAATCCCTGGTGGTCCCAGTGGACCACTTTCCATCGCCCGATCACGGGCATATGTATATTAAATCCCTGGTGGTCCAGTGGACCGCTTTCCATCACCTGATCACGAGCATAGGTAAAGGAAATCCCTGGTGGTCCAGGGGACCATTTTCCATCGCTCAGTCATGGGCATATATATATTAAATCCCTGGTGGTCCAGTGGACCACTTTCCATCACTTGATCATGAGCATAGGTAAATGAAATCCCTGGTGGTCCAGAGGACCCTCCCCAGTGGCCGATCGTGGGCGGAATTACTGAAAGACACCCTTTCTTTTTGGCGATCACAGCTACGGGGAGTGAGGGGGTACCACTAGACTACCAGGGATATCTCCTTTTTTTATTGTCACCAATCACGGCTGGGGGGGTACCACTATACCCCCTCTGGCAGTACCACATGCTGTGCAGGGTACCATGCACATTTCGCTGGCTAGCCCTGCAAAACTCATGCAAGTGGGGTCATAATGACGTGCAAATGGCCCCATTTGTGCCTTGCATATATTATGGCTCCATTTGCATACTGCGGCTGAATATCAGGAATTTACTCACAGCGTAACTCTGCTGCACTGGTGCAGTTCCCATTCCTGGTATTCAGCTCTGTCTGGGGGGATGCACCAGTGCATTGTATTTGTGCAGTGCACATTACCTGATATATTCAGAGTAGATGCTTCTGTTTTGAATATATGCCTGAGTTGCACCAGCACAACACAGTTGCGCTGCGCCACCACATGCGCCATTGCCGGGCACAATTCTGAATATCGGGGCCTATATAAACAGGCAATGGTCTGCAGCCACTGCTCATTTCTCAAGTGGCTGCCACCTATCCCAGGGACTGACCTGCCACTTCACCATCCCCCACAGCTTGCCCCTGTGATGGGGCCCAGGGGGAGGGCCATTCTCCCCCCACAGGCCAAATACAATTCCTCTGCAGCAGGGGTCCCAAAGTGATGGGAGTGGGTTTGAGCAATGGGTGGAGCCGCATGTGCCTGTCCCCAGTTTTCCCTCCCCTTTAGCTAATGGCGTGGTGATGCAATCTTGCTTGCATGTGAATGAACACACGCAAGTATGAGCTTGACTGCCAGCCAATCCCCAGTGTGCAGTGCTTCCACAAGCCTACCACCACACCTCCACATGGTGGCAGTGTCTGAGCATGAGCAGGGTGGCAACCCCCCCCCCCCGGGAAAGAGAGCACTCTGCAGATGCTCAATCCTCTCCCACCTCAGTCGACTCCCAGCAGCCCGAGTCGGTCACAGAACCCAGTCTGCTGGTGCAGCGGCAGGTGAAACACTGGTGCCTGATCCCTCTGTACCACTGGGCCAGACAATGTGCTTTTCAGTTTTAACCACATTTATTAACTTGAGTGAGCTAGATATTCTTGCATAAGGCCTCTGGTTTTTAACCCACCTGAGTTTCAAAATCCTGTTTTCAGTATGTTCCTGATTTTACTTATATTTACATTTGGTTGGACTGAAGCCCCCTTAATGGTTAAGGGACTGGGTCAGGGTCAAACAGCAGGTACTGTATAAAGCTATATGGGGACTTGTCCCTGAGTCTCTTGGTTCCTGAGTTTGTGCTCTAATCATTAAACCACACTAACTCTCAAGCCCCATGATGAGTCAGCCCTCATTCACTAAGGCCCTGTCCACACTATACCGCTCAGACCCCGTAACGGACAGAAACCGTTACAGCCCGGGAGCAGTACAGTGTGTCCACACTGCAGCGGTGACCAGTACAAGACTGGTACCGCCAGTTCACACCTCAGGAACCATGCGACCGTTACCGTGGCGCCCAGTCCCACAATGCAGCTCGCGCTGCGCTATGGACCCCGCAGGGGACCGTTACCTCCCGTCCACACTACCGCCACTAACGTTACTAAGGCGGGACCGGTTTCATAACCGTTGTTGAAACCACCTCATATGTGGTTTCAACAACGGTTACGAAAATGCCTTCTGTAACGTTACAGGTGTAAACGCAAACCGTAGTGTGGACAGGGCCTATGACCCTCTTTACCTGTCTGAATAGTTACTTGGCATAGTGCCAGACTTAATGAGTCACACTGGCTACACTGTGGGTAACACCTGCAAAGTACCTTAATTTCTTGAATCATTCCACATAGCTTATGGTGCCATACTGCTCATTGGCAGTTAGTCATCACAAACACCTGACTCAACAAGAGCTTTTGAGAAGTCATAAGTCTGCCAAACATCACCTTTTGAAGGAATTTTAAAGCAAATTCAACGTAGCATATAAAAGCTCCTTCCCAAACTCCAGCAACATAATTTAAGGGTAGCCAGGATATCTTTGCCACCCCCCAATGATGTTCACTGCAACTGTTAGAAACCCCAAACACATGATTTCCTTAGCATTTACTTATATAGAATGTGGTGACTAGGGAGTTTTGCAACCCCTATGATTCTTGTGAAATGTCAGAACAGCCCACCCTCCAACACTTCAGTAATTATGATTTAAGAGACTTCTTAGAATTAGCAGACTCATTGTAACTAAAAAAAAACATAACAGACAGGAAAAAACAACCTAAGCTGTGCCGCAGACTTCTGTGCACTTTCTTCATTCCTGTACATTTGAAATGTACTGGCAGCCAAAGGGTTTGTAAAATTATATCATACTCAGTTCTTTTCCATTTTTTGGCTTTTTAGTTTGACAGTTGCAACACAAAATGACCTCAGTGTCACACGATGATTATGAAACAAGTTACAGTGTGTAAAAGTGGAAGCTGAGCTTCAGGGCAACATTTAGCAGCAAATTAAAGAGCAAGGGACCACATATGACCGGTGGGAGCACTACATTCCCTGCACTTAAGACAATGTTTTTCAGTAAAAAGCATCTCATGTGCAGCTGCACTGAAAACAGACTCACTGGGGAGCATGTTTTTAAATTATTCTTATATTATTGATCATCCTTGATCAGTTATGTATTAATAGTACTGTGCAGACCACATGCACGCTCATATGAGTGGCCTCACATACAATATATTCTTCAGGTATCAGAACCGCTCACCTTTGCTAAGCAGTTCTAATACCCTTGGAATGTGTGAAAGACCATTCACAGTGTCCCCCCACAGCAGTATTAACATAAATAGATAGGCTCTTGAATTATGTTTTTAACAGATTTCTAACATTAGTGGGGAAAATCTATAAAGGTGGGCTGACACCACTGGGATACTTGAGACTTTGGGTGGTAACATGGTCAATCTAGTAGAGTATAGACTTGGAAACTGGGAGAACCGGGTTCAAATCCCAACATAATCACACACTATGGTTATCCTTTCAGTGCTTCAGTCCTTTCAGCTGTAAAATTGGGTGAGAGTAGGACTCCACTAAAAAAAAGATGCTATATCTCAGTTGGGCTATATTGGTTAACCTCCCTTCTTTTTTTCCTTTCTGCTTCTCTCTCTGTCCCATTTTCCCTGTTAAACTCCGTTTTACCCTCATTTGGCATGCCACTACCTTTAACACAAGTAGGGGTGCCGGGGGGGGGGCAGCCAGGAAAATTGTCCTGGGCCTAGGTGGCTCAGGGGGGCCCACATTTACACATTTGTATGTCTTGGGGATGGGAGGGGGCACTAGACATAAAGGTGTGGCCCAGGCAAGGAAATTTCTATCGGCACCCCTGAGCATGAGCTGGGTTTACATCAAGTAGTGTTCACACCCCTGGGGACCCACTCTTGTAGTAATGACTTGCCTCCCTCCCATTTCTCTTTCAGTTTCTTCCCATTCTGCAATTTCCCCCACCTCTCTTTGAGTTCTGTCCTTTTTCACAGTTCCCCCCATTCTGACCCAAACACCTGCTAACCTTCCTCAAAGTAGCCACTCCAGCCCCTTTTTAGCTACACTCTCCTCGCAAGTGCACTTAAAGGGAAACACTGGAAAAGGTGCAGCTTTACCCAGGCAATACAAACATTCCTAATTAGTGCTTTCAGACAGTATTTTTTTTAAATTCCTCTAATTTATGTTTTCGTGATTTAAACAGTGGCCTTCAGCTTTCACTTTCCGTTGCTGGTAGCCACCATTTCATGAGTAGCAGAGAGCTTCATGAGCTCACTTTATGCTAATATGACCTGCCAACCAATAGCAGAGGTCAAACAGGCATATTAGCATACAGTCAGCTCAGGAGGCTCACTGCTGCTTATGAAATGGCTGCTGCCAGCAACAGAAAGTGGAAGTTGTTGGTAGCTGTTCTAAATAATTAAAAAAAGTTGTTATTATCTGAAAGCACTAATTGAGAGTTTCTGTAGTGTCCGAGGAAAGCCGTGCCTTTTCCATTGTTTTCCTTTAAGTGCCGGTATTGTCCTCCAGTTTGTCCCCTTATTATCCCCTTGTGGGGTTTCTGCATCCCAAGGGGATTCAGGACCATGCTAGCTACCCAACTTCTCTCCCATCCTCCAAGTCTGAATAAGTCCTCACTTTCAACCCCAAGTGTTTTAAAGCAAAGTTTATCTGTGTTTAAACGCTTGTGGTATGGATACGACTTCATTTCTGAGTACTAAATAAGTGCATATGTTTATGTAAATGAAGAATATATGCATGTATATATGTATATGTAAACTGGTTATATGTACATAATGAAAAAATGTAAACTTATACTTGTGTATTTGCAAAATGGACATTTGCAGTTAGTTCAGATATGATGGCATGTACCCTAGTCACACTAAAATGTTTGGTACTACCTTAATGTTTCTGTACAGACTTTGCACTATGTTATTAATATCTGATCTGTACTTCTATTGTTGTAGCCCCCCCCCTTTCCCCTTTCACCCAGGATGCATCTGGAAATGAGCTATTGTAGCTCAGTATGCCTTTTCTGGTGAAATGTTAAAAAAAAAAATTGTAAATTCTGAAAAAGTATGTATTTTATTTATTATCTTTAGCTTTTGTTAACCAGGGAACAAGGGCTAGATAATACTGGCTATTTTCAGCCTTGTCACTGGTTTTGGGAGTGAGGAGGTGGAGGCAGGCGTTCAGATGCAAACCACCTGAAACTATACCAGATTAAACTGTTGTAAAAGTTTAGTAAATGGAGAAAATGTGGCATGAACACAGGGAAAATTCCCTTACTCTTTTTGAGAAGTGCCACGTGATTTTTACTATACACCTGAACAGCCACCTGAAATGGCCAACAGGACCTCCATGTAGTCCCTCATCAGAAGGACAGTATACCCCAAATCCCCTTAGTGTTGCACTCAGGTACCAATGTTTTATTATAGTGGTGCAGCAGTGCCACTACACTTAGGGTTGAGTAGGCTGTTTAATGTGAAACTCCTAAATTTTTACTTTAATAGCTTAAACCCCATTCAAAAGATTTGCACAAAATACACAGTCTCAGGGACAAAGTCTCTTGATGTGCCAAGTTTCATTTCAATCAGATGTGTGGATTCTGAGATCCAGATAGTGAAAAAAGTGAAAAAAAATCAGGTTGTTTTTGCATGTTTTTTTTGTAATCACCTAGTGCCTAGATGGTTTGAAATTTTGGTCTGAAATTTTCAGGGTAGAAGTGCTTGCCTCAGAATGCTGCCTTTCACTGGTTTGGTGAAAAAATATGAATCTGTTCCAAAATTACAACAAAAATTTCAAACAAAAATGTTTGAAAATTCATAAAATCATATTCTGCCAAGACACCAACACATGTATCTCGCTAAACAGGACCCCATTAGTTGGATTCTGCAGTTAGCTTTTGTGGGTGGGACAGGTACAGGGGAAGGGTTCTGGAAGCAAAATCCAATGCAGCAAGAATATCTGGAACTGGGAAGGGAGAAGCCAGAGAAGGCGAGGGGGGCAGCAAGGTCAGCACCCAGGGTGGGGGCTAACCAAACAAGCAGACACGAAAGACCGTTAGGCTTATTCTGCTGGCATTTTAGTATGTTAGTATGTAAATAAGAAACCAGAAATGTGTTTTTAATACATTTTAAAAATCTTGCTTCGTGAGGAGATTTTCTTGTTTCATATTGCCTCGTGAAACAGGAATAGGGCCACACGAAACAAGATTAGGTTCATATGAAAGAAGAATTTGAACTTAGTTTTTTCACATTCTTGTTTCGTATGAACTAATCCTGTTTTGTGAGAATGACACAATCTGACAATGCAGGATTCATTCAGGCAAAACAAGAATTTGGACTTTGTTTTTTTCCACATTTGAACTTTAACAAGTCATGACCTGTCGATATTTGCAGTTAAGGAACACTGTATATGTCAAAAGGAAGGCCTCAATGGGCACTACAACACTAACATAATACCTTACAAAAAGATTTGGGGGCCATATAAAAAACATAAAAATTTAAGACATTTTAGTTTGACCTCAGTGGTAGGGAAAATGATGGAATCACTTCTCAAAGAAATAATTGTTGAGTACCTAGAGGCCTGCGGGGCACAGGACCCAAGGCAGGATGGATTTACAATGGGAAGGTCATGTCAGATGAATCTAATAGATTTCTTTGACTGGGTGACCAAAGTAGTAGACCAGGGAAGGGCTTTGGACATGACCTAATTAGACTTTAGGAAAAGGAGGAAATTGATACAGCGAAGGTAAGCTGTGTGTTCCTTTTTCGAGTTTGTATACACAAACAGGGCATGGGTCAGTGCAGTAGCATTTTGGAAGTTGGTTTACTTCCTCCTTTTCCTTGAACACGTTAGTTAGCTACATGCACCAAACTGGGCATTACTGAATGTAGTGAGCATCACAATGTGTGTTGTTTTGTGTTAAAACTGCCTGTTCTGATGGTAGCTCCGGTGGATGCTAAAGATCCCGTGGCACATCTCGAAAAGAGTAGGGAAATTTCCCGGTGACCTGGCCAAATTTCCCCCATTCACTAAAAATACCACCAACAGCTTAATCTGGTTCAAGATGAGTTGACATTCATTTGTATCCCCTCCCCCTAGGTCTTACCTGAAAATAGGCAGAATTTGTCTAGTGCACTTACCCGGTCAACAAAACTAAATAAATAAATAAATAAAACTACCTAGACTTTAGCATGGCATTTGACACAGTCCCACACAAAAGATTTATAAACAAGTTAGCTAGCCTGGGAGTGGGTCCCAGGGTGGTAGCCTGGGTAAAATAATGGCTAAATAATGGGACGCAGAAGGTAATAGTAAATGGAGTCCACTCTGAAGAAAGGAGGGGTACTAGCGGGGAACCGCAGGGTTCAGTATTGTGGCCGGTCCTCCTTAGTGTCTTTATAAGTGACATTGCAGAGGGACTGAAAGGAAAAGTATGCCTCTTTGTAAATGACACAAAGATCTGCAACAGGGTTGATACACAGGGGGAGTAAAAAGGACGAGAAGGAACTTGGCAAGGTTGGAGGAATGGTCAAAAGTATGGCAGCTTAGATTCAATGCAAAGAAGTGCAAAGTAATGCACCTGGGAAACAACAACCCAGTTGAAGCGTACACAGTTGGGGGTGTACTAACAACAACACAAATGGAAAGGAACCTGGGGGTAGTCCTATCAGATGACCTAAAGGTAGGCAGGCAATGTGAGCAGGCAGTAAAGAGAGCTGTGGGGATATTGGGAAGCACAGGGAGAGGCATCACCAGTAGAAAACAGGAAACTGTCATCCCTCTGTACAGACAGTTGGTGAGACCCCATCTGGAGTACTGTATACAGTTCTGGAGACCCCCCTCTGCAAGGACATAGACAAGATAGAGGCAGTCCAGAGGAGGGCAACTAAAATGGTGCAGGGTCTGCACCAGAAACCATATAAAGAGAGACTAAAGAAGCTTAATATGTGCTCTCTCAAGAAAAAGAAGGAGAAGGGGACATGATATAAACTTTTATGTACCTCAATGGAATCAACAAAGCCCAAGAGGGTAGCATCTTTCAGAAAAAGAGGTGTGCAAGAACAAGGGGGCACAGTTTGATGATAGAGGGGGAATGGCTAAGGGGCAACATAAGGAAGTATTTTTTCATAGAGAAGGTGGGGAACACATGGAACAGACTTCCTGAGGGGGTCGTGAGGTCAAAAACACTGGGGGAATTCAAGAATGCATGGGACAGACAAAAGGCTATTATAGTGGAGGATAGGAGGAAGTAGGCTGTTGGTTAACTAGGATCTGCAGCTTGTCCAATAGGGCACGGGGTCATAATGTCGCACGGCAGAATGCTGTCCGGCATAATCGCGTTGAGCAATTCTGTTTTATTTTATTTTCTATGGGGGGTGCAGCCTCCACACCCCCCACTATGGGGAGCTGTGCCCCCCGGACTCCCCCCACTTAGGATTCTAACTTCGGTGGGGGGGTCCAACTTGGAGATCGCACAGGTCTGGGATTTGACGTAATGCCATACGCTATTAAGAGTACGACATTATGACCTGGTAAGGTCCAATAGATAGTGAAATGGGCAGACTGGGTGTGCCAAGTGGTTCTTATCTGCCATCAAAGTCTATGTTTCTATGTTAAAATGAAAATTCACATAGGGTAACATTACAACTTTAACAAGCTTAACTCCATCCCCACAAAAAAAAAAATATATAAAAAATGAACCCAAAAATTACAACCAAGCAGAGAAATTGGTTTTGTGGAGGAATGGAAGTGTAGGGCCCTGCACTTCCACACCCACATACACTTGCACATGAATGGAGGCAATGAAGCACAGGGATCATAGGACCCTGTGCTGTTTCTATCCTCTCTCCTGTATAACAGCATACTGAATGAATGGCCATTAAGAGAAGCACATTTATTAATTTCTTTGAAAAGGGGTAACCAAGAGAGGCACACTAAGTCAAGGTTAATTTCCAGGTGTGACCCAGGGGAGGGGAACAGTGCAAGAACAGCAACATAATGCATAGTAGCAAAATATTTGAGCAACATTTGGTGAAAAAAATTAGAAAAAAAACATTTTAATAAATACAAAGTTGTATGTGCAGAAAATAAAGTGTGGTACAGCTCAATAAGAGTACCTAGCAAGTTCAAATTCAGAAGTGGCAGTAGGACTTGGTGAATAACAACATTATTGATAACTGGCAGTTGACGTGAGGGTTGAGTTATTGCCCGACCTGCAGGAAGAAAACTGTAGCGGTGTGGAAGTTAATCCAAGGCAAAAGTGGGGACCCTGGTAGCTGCTTACCAGGATGGATAAGGCTTGGCTGTGGATGTATCATGAGGATAGGTTACAGCAACAGGTGGGGAAAGGTTGAAGTTTCAACTGGTTCCTGAGGGAGCCAGGGGATGGGGGGAGGTAGAGGGAGGAGGGCAGTTTGTTCCAGAGTGAGGGAAGTCGATAGGAGAAGGCAGACTGCCCAGCAGTGGAGCAGGGGTGAGGAGTGACACAATTTGAGCTGCACTTTATACTGGACTGAAGTACAAGTGTTTCCATATATTGGTTTTTACAAAGAATGATTTATTGCAATGTGCTTCTCTCTTTGTATTCGTACCCTTATTCATTGAGTGGCTAATCTAACGTGATTACATTGTAGCCTTATTACATATTTCTGAACATTCCATATTAACACTGGTGACCTCTTACTTATTAGTACATGGAGGTTAATGGCAGGATTTTGAAAAGGATCTGCCCACGTTGTGGCTGACCCCATTTTGAAAGTAGAAATGCATTCAGACCTACTAAACCATTTTTTAGAAGGTCTAAAAGCCTCCAAAAACAGACGCAGTTGTGAGTTTCATCCAATTTGTGACTTTTGTTCATAAACTAACACAACGTCTGAAAATAGCAGCAGGGCTACCTGGATGCAAGTGGATTGATGCAGAGAAGAATGCATTGTGTCGATATCCAACCCTTTTGAAAATCTCCAAGTCTTTAGTAGAGAATGATCAGCATAATACGTTTGAGCAGTGTCTGATAATTTTTTATGTCTTGATTCCCTTGCAATGAACTTAACAGATTTTTATATTCCTATAATTTCTCTATTCATATGTTATGTTTTTATTTATGACTTACATTTCACTGCTGCTCTTTCAATATGGCTCACTGTGCACCTTTAGTATATTGTTATTATCACTCTACTATAATGTTATTTACTGGGCTGTTTTAGTATATTGTTATTACTGTACTGTAATGTAATGTGATTTACTGTGTGCCCTATGCCTTGATGCTGTCACTGCACTGTTTGTTCCTTATTCTTCCTCCCCAGATGCATCTGGAAACAAGCTGTTATCAGCTCAGTATGCCCTTTCTGGTAAGTTCTCATAAAACTTTTGAAATGAATGAATAAATAAATATAAATAACTAAATAAAATACACGATTAATTCATTTATAAATCTACTTTATTAACTCCCACTTTGCATGCTTCAGTTTGAAAGGCATAATTGATGGAAGGAGTTTCTGATTCTACATAACAGTGTGGAACTTTAAAGATCCAATTGCATTTTAACATTAAAATTAATTTTTTTTAAACTTTATTACAGAGAGAATATATGACAACAGAGCAGAACAGTCATGCATACCACGTGGTGCAAGAGGAAGCGAGATTTTACCGCAGTGAGTTCTTCTTGTAACATTAAGCTTATAGGTCTAAGATAGCAGTTATAAGTGCAGGCTGCCTATTTTGCTTCTAATGAGGCTTTTATATAACTGGGTATAAGGTGCTCTTATTAGAAATAAAATTTGAATTGCAAGGGTTCAGTAGTATACTTCACATCAGTATCATGTGTAAAATTTGTAACAAGTGATCCAAGGTCAGGAAACCCTCTCTATTTCCCCTTTAATCATAAAAGGGGAACCATCAAGTATTGAATATATCTTTACTTAACTGTAAAAGCATGTGATGGCCTCCATTTTTATGTCTGCTTGCACGCATGTGCAAGAAACATATTGCACACATGTGCAGGAAACATAGTGCCACCATACGAGAATTCATAGGTGTGCCTCCCTACTTCCAATGCCCTGCTGCCTTTTGCAGGTACGGCCCCATCACACCAATGAATGTAAGAGCTGTCTATGACAGCATTTGCAAATGCAGCGGCATACAGTTGAAAGAAAGAACCGCAGCGTGTAGGCAATTTGCATGCTGTCGCCGTCGGCAGTATGCATAGTGCCTACACGTAAGCACTGTAGTAAAAAAGCTGTCATAGACAGCTCCCCCCAACAAGTAGCATGCTGGGAGTCCACCCCAGTGTGCTCATGTGCCCCAACCCACACACACAGTATGGCCGATGGGGGTGCCCAATCCCCCTTCAGCTGCACTGCGCTCCCCCCCAACACAGTTTTAGGTGCCACGCTGGGAGCCCACCCCAGCATGGCAAACCTCTCTATGGCCGGGGGTGCCCAATCCCTATCAGCTCCGCTGACCCCCCGAAAAAACTTCCAACTGCCACGCTGGGAGCCCACCCCAGCATGGCAAATGTCTCACGTCGTCTTCCTAAAAGGAAAAAAAAAAAAAAACTAGAAAGAAAGAACGGTCCCTCACTGACTGTCTTGACCCCCTTCCCCACCCTCTGCCCACCCTGCCTCCCCACACTCCCCCCAAGCCACACTTACCTCCGGAGTCTGGTGCAACGATCTTCGGTGGACCGGGAACACATCTGCACTCTTCAAAGCCGACTGTGAACTGAGGAAATGCTAGTAAGCTGTATAATGGAATAAATAGGGTTTTTTCAACTTTGATGCATATCTCAGGCATTTTTTGGAATTTTTTCACCAAATTTTCAACATGGGGTTTTTGGGACCCCACCTCATGCATTCTGGCACTGTCATTTTGTTATTCAGTCCTGAAAGGTGAT
Source organism: Neoceratodus forsteri (assembly GCA_016271365.2). NCBI lineage: Eukaryota > Metazoa > Chordata > Ceratodontiformes > Ceratodontidae > Neoceratodus > Neoceratodus forsteri. The sequence goes on along the minus strand of CM028138.1, from coordinate 66,154,647 downwards.
TTCGCGGTCACTGCGTGAAACCCCCTTTTGGGACCGATGTATGAAACAACAGTGTCACAGTTCATGAGGTAGGCCCCCAAAAACCCTATGCTGAAAATCTGGGAAAAAATTCCCAAAAATGACTGTTTTACGAGCGTGCATTGTGCAGTTCCTACACACGCTCATATGTTTGCAAATTTTTAATATTTGTACTCCAGATTTTCAACATTGCCATTTTACCACACCTCCTTATGAGCAGGATAGCTGTCACTTTTCACATCTCGCCCAAAATGTGTTTCTGCACAAGTAGCGCACAATGGCACAGTCGGTTTGCGAAATCAATGTTTGGGACAGATTAAAAAAATCACAGTGACACTGTTCATGAGCAGAGGTCTTAAAATGGCTATGTTGAAAATTTGTCGAAAAAATTCCCAAAAATGACTGTTTTACGAACGTACGTTGCGCAGTTCGTATGCATGCTCGTAAGTTCGCAAATTTTTAACATTTGCACTTCAGATTTTAAACATTGCCATTTTACCACACCTCCTTATGAGCAGTACAGCTGTCATTTTTCACATCTCCCCCAAAATGTGTTTCCATGCATGTAGCACACAATGGCGCAGTCGGTGTGCTAAATCAATGTTTGGGACAGATTAAGAAAATCACAGTGACACTGTTCATGAGCAGAGGTCTTAAAATGGCTATGTTGAAAATTTGGTAACAAAAGTCCATAAAATGACTGTGTTATGAGCGAGCATTGTGCTGTTTCCACGCACCCTCGTAAGTTCATGAATTTATAATATTTTCAGTCCAGATTTTCACCACTGGCATTTTCCGCACTTCCTTATGAACAGTACATCTGTACTTTTTCACAACATGGCTGAAATGTGTTTTCACACTTTCTGTGCAGAAATGCGTGGTCGCTGTGGGAAATCACTGTTCGGGACAGATTAAGAAAATGACAGTGACACTGTTCATGAGCAGAGTTCCCAAAATGCCTGTGTTGACAATCTGCAGTAAAAAAAAAAAAAAAAAAAAAAAAAAAAAACTAATTAGATTAAGGGTGTGCGTTGCACAGTTTCTATGCATGCTCGTGACTTCACCAGTTTTTTTACTATTTTCACTCCAGATTTTCAACATTGCCATTTTTTACACCTCACCATGAACAGTACAGCTGTCATTTTCCACATCCTGTTTGAAATGCGTTTTCGCACATGTGGTGCCAAATGCCGTAGTCACTGTGCAAAATCAGCTTTTGGCTAGTGAACTGATATTGCCACTGTTCATAAGGTGGGGGTCACAAAAAACCATGTTGAAAATTTGGAGTGAAGATACCAATGAACACCTGAGGCGTTAGGGTTTCCGACCTAAACGCCCTACCCTGTAGAGATTGACAGGCATCAGGGGTGTGACTTGGGATTGTCGCCTGTAATGCTCATACCATTCTACCCCCACCTACACCCTGCAACCAGTGAGAAGCATCGAGGTGTGCCTTGGACTCTTTGGCCCCAAAGTTCACCCCATTCTCCTATACTGCACCCATCTCACTGTATTTCCTGATGGAATGGGGTGAGCATAAGGGCCAAAGACCCAAGGCACACCATAACACTTGTCAGTGTCTGCAAGGTAGGGTGTGGTGAAATGGCATGTCCGTTATGCCTGACGACCCAAAGGCACACCCCACCAATGCCAATGCCAGCAAGCAAACATTCGGCATTGACAAATGCTTGTTCATATATGATCTTATATTTTTAGACATTCAGAGGTATCTGAGACTTGCTGTGTGAACCATTTAAGGTTGTGCTTACAGCAGCTATCAGTATGTAGAATGGATAATATTGGACTTTTGTAAACTCTGACAGTGGGAAAAGCAAGAATTAACTTCTGAAAAGCTTGGGGAGATATTTTTTAGTGTCCGATATTATTATAATATGGTAACATTCAGTATTGTCTTATATTGCTCCACCAACAAATAAGTGATTGTTTACATAGTAACCTTATGTAGCAGCCTTAGAGAAAGGATAGAAGTGATTATTTAGTGAAACTGTTTTTTTTTTTTGTATAATATTTTTATGAAACTTTCAGTAAGGAACATCTTGCAAAAGTACCATACGCAGATGTCTCCACAATACAAGCATTAGTACGTCAATATTGGTATATTGAGACAGAAAACAGTGGAGAAACCCCAGTTGACAATCATGAGGGGAAATACCCATAATAATAATAATCCCAAATTACCAAATGCATACATCCTAGGGAGGGGTCTTGAGGGATGACCAAACCAATAAGCCCAATAGAGCCTTCCGGCCGGTGGGTACCATACCCACCTCCCCTCAACCGACCATAGCCATTGAAAATGTTACAGCAGCTCCACTTAACTTTAACATTATAAGAACAGAAGTGATTGAGCTATGTATACGATCCCATCCTCCGAAGTGGACTAACACAGAACCCCACAGAAAGACAGCAGGCACGTTATCGTATTCAAACCAAGGTTAGGGTCCATCGGGAAAAATATTCCAGACAACAAGCGGGTCAGTCTGTATAAAAATAATTTTTTTTTGAAAGCCAGTTCAATAGTAGAGTGTCCAACCCAAGACCACAAAATATACATTTAATCCACATAGACCCAGCATTCCCCAACTCTCGAGCAACAACCCTTCAGCAGATTTGTAATTTATGTCTTAAGTTTGCTGCACACCAACCAATATTTTACATGCTAAAGAAAAGTCCACCAGCTGATTACTTGCTCTCTGTTTCCTCCTCCATGGACACCGAACCTCTTTCTTGCTCCATCAGGTCCAGCATTTTCTCCTCCTTGTGTGGATTGCTGAATAAGTGCGTCTTACCCTGCCACTCGAGTCTGAGTCTGGCCAGGAAAAGAAGTTGGTGGGTGACTTTCAGTTGCCGCAAGCGGCTTCTCACACCATCAAAGGTGATGTTGTTGAGTCCCGTAAGCCAAGTCTTGGAAAAATTTTAAGGCCGCTTCTCTATATTGAATTTAGCGATGTCTTCTAGCCACCGCTAACATGCGATCTTGGCCACCTACACCTGTGAATACTAGGATAAGAGTCTGGTGCCCACTCATCTCACCGCCAGCTCTCCTGGGGGGTAAGTCGATAGGCTCGTTCAATGGATATCTGATCGTCTTCTTTCCTGACATCCAAGAGATCAGGGATAATGGTTCGAGCAAAGCCGAGGGGTCTTCACCTTCGGCAGATTCTGGCAGTCCCAAAATACGGACATCTCTCTCCCAAGCCTGGTTCTCCAGAAGGTTTAAGCATTGTTGTATCCATGTATTTTCCTTTATTAATTTGGTGGTTGCATTTACTTTTTTATTGGTTGTCATCTCTAGTTTATCTACTGACTGCCAAGTCATTTCCATTTGGGCATCCAATGCAACAACACGAGGGGTAAGGGGAGTCGAATTTTCAGTCCAGGTCTTGGACCATCTGAACCAGCTGCAGAGTGGTATTCACTGTCACCAAAGACACCTCCTCCAGCACTACGCCCCCTTGAGGTCACAGGTACTGTACTCTGAGAGGGACCAGCATCTCATCGCCCTCTCGGCTGGAAAAAGTCCCCAGATGCTGCCGCAGTTCCTTTACTTTTCCCCATAGCGGTTGCTATTAATATTCTAGTGTGCTCAGTCGAACTAGTTAGGTGAAACAGAGGAAGAACATTTGTATAAAATAGCAAAATAGCTCAGAATTTCTCAGAGCTTCTAAGAAATGTTGCCTCCTGCTAGGTTGCTCAGCAGCACCCCAGACTGTTCCTTTTAGTTTAGCATGTTTTCAGATTCACCCTGTTTGTTACCTATTGCACACTTTTTAAAATTAGTCTTCACATGACTGACTGATTTAGTTCTTGTTGATTTTTGTGCTCGTGTGTTGATATAATTGCAAATTTCAGTGCACTCCAGTTACTGATATTACATCGATGTAAGTAGTGTTAGCCTTTTTTAACTGACATGACCGATTGATTTCAGTAGATGAGATTGGCTATTGAAATGACATGACTTATTTCCTCTGAAACTTAATGAGGTAATTGTTACTAACAAGATTGATCTGGGTAAATAAGAGCAGCATGTTGATTATGAAATGTTAACTTCCTTGAGAAATGGCAGTGAGCCACACAGTGCTGGGAGGCCACTTCTGTGATGTAGCTATACAAAAACATATTTTGCACTTCCACTCCATAATACTGTGCTGCATGTATTTTTTTACCATTTTCTTGTGCTTTTTACCCATGGTGCAGGCTCTTTGTAGGGCTATTTGTGGATATTGCGAGGTATGAATATTCCTATAAAAGTAGCTGGTATCTGTTATTCTTGCAAGGCTGTGGCATGCACTGGCCGTTGGCTTGGAGTCAGACAGCTCCTTTCCATGTAAGGTGTCCTCCAGGGTCATGTAACTGACATAGTTGGTATTACGAGATGATCCAAAGTTATTACTGTGTTGAAGCACAACGATTAGTTTCCCTTGAGACATGTGCTCCTGAAGGCAGGGCGAGACTGGCTGGACCCTCACACTGAGCTCTTTATTGGAGTGACTGTAAATGTTGAATCATCAGAAAATGGTGGATGAGATTTTGTATTAAAACTTGTCTGTGAAATCATGAGTGTTTTGGCACAATGGCGCAAAAAAGGGTTAGCTCTGATAATGTGTTTTATGGGGGGGCAAAGTCTCCTGAACCCCCTCCAGTCATTCCAGAATCACATTACTATTGGGAGGCTCAGCTCCTCAGCCCCCATAAAAATATAACCTACTCATACAATTAAGATGTGTTGCTATAACATGGTAATCTTTAAATTCTCTGTAATCTTGTTGTGATGTGATCTCACTGTAAAGTGCTGTGTCGGTGTCTAAAATCTACCCCTTTATTGAGTAAAGATTGACTCTCATCTGCTATGAAAGTCTCATGCCTAGTGGGTTTGTAGGATGGTTTTGCCTTGCCTACAAGACGGGGCACCATTCATCTGTCCACAGTGATGTAAAGCCGGGATGACCTGAGGCAGGTGGGAAGGAGGCAGGTAAGACGATCTTTCCTTTACATGGACTGCACACCTGCAGTTAATAAAGACAGGTCCTGCCAGCTCCCCAGGAACAGAAGACCCACAAAGAAAATCTTATACCTGATGCAGCTTTATTGTAAAAGCTAAATTTTATTTTATCTGCTGTCATTTAGACATATATTTATAGTCTAGGAAAAGGCTTTACAGTTAGATGCATAACAATTTCACACTGAGAAATACCTTAGACAGGGTTTTCAGAAAATAAGTCTCCCCTTATTTATCCTCGGCACTAAAGCTGCTTCATGTTATGATTCTAGTCATTTCATAGTAAAAACCCATAAGTGATTTGCTGTTATTGGGAGGTCCAGCCCACATAGCATTAAAGGCTACTTGACTAGAACAGCAGCAGTATGTGTTTAGGGAAAAAGGATTTCATAACATAGTTTTTTTAATAATAGTGTATTTCTGTCAGAACATTAATGTATTCCATTTTTCTTTTCATTGTATTTCTCTCCTGATCTGTGATATTTTATATTCTTGCTTGAGATCCCCGTGGTTTGATGGGGAGCTCAGGGAAATGAGGACCATGGGTCAGAGGCTAGAGTGTTGTTGGTGGAAATCTGGGACAATTGGGGACAAGTTGACTATGAGAACACATTACAGTGAGTATCAAAGAGCGCTGTCCTGTAAGAAGGCAGCATTTCTGTCCAGGGAGATTGCTTCAGGGAGGAACAGACCAGCTCAGTTCTTTTGAATGGTGGACAGGTTAAGTCATCCTACCTGTCTACAATGGAGAACCGCAGTTTCATCTGCCAGGTGCAAAGAGTTTACTCAGTTCTTCTCTGACAGAGTCTTTTAGCAGGTCTGCAGTTTCCTCAGCTGAGCTTTCACGACCCTGCAGAGGACAGCTGGTTGTCAATTGGAGTACTCCTCCCGTCTGCAGTCAGTTTGGGCTGGTAGGAGTGGAAGAGGTTTATGAGGTAAAATCGAAGTTGCAGCTTACTTGTCGTGAACTGGATCCGGGCCTAACTCAACTCCTTGTTGGCTATGTGGGGTCTCTAGGTCCAACATTTACTGAGATAATTAGGTAATATCTCTTGGAGGGGTCATTCCCTAGCATTTTGAAAGAGGTGCTGGTGAAGTCCCTACTGAAGAAACCATCTTTGGATCTGGACTGCTTAGCAGATCATAGACCTGTTTCTAACGTTTCCTTTCTGGGACAGGTTATTGAGAAGATAGTGGTACTGTAGCCTGAGACCCATCTCACTGCTTTTAACATCTGTGAGCCTCTCCAGTCAGGATTGAGGTCTAGGCACAGTACAGAGACCACATTGGTCAGGAAGCAGAATGGCCTCCATAGGGTGAGAAATACAGGCGAACAGTCAACTCCTGTTCTACTCAATCGCTCCTCAACATTTGACACAGAGGACTACGGAGTGTTGTTGGATCACGTAAGTGAACTCTGTGGACTCACCAGCCCTGTCATCAGTTGGTTTGAATCCTTTCTTACAGGCAGGACATAGAAGGTAGTGATGGGGAATTTCTCCTTGCTCCAGAAGCCCCGGTTCTGTGGAGTCCCTTAGAGTTCGAGCCTTTCACCCATGTTAGCAGTGTACATGCTGCCTCTGGAGGAGATCATTAGAAGCTATAGACAGTTTTCACCATTATGCAGATGGTATCTAGCTGTATTTGTCATTTGTACCCAGTACACCTAAGGTGGTCATGGTACTCAATTTGTGCCTGGCTGAGACCCAGGACTGGGTGTCCTCTAACTAGCTGAGACTTAACCCAGACAAGATGGAGGTTCTGATGAATAAGCCTGGATGTCAGCTGGGTGGAAAAGCAGCAGGAGAGTGACTGGCCAGATACTTGGTTCCTCTTAGCTTGTAGTCGTTGCTAAGATGAAGAATCTGGGGGTTGTTCTGGATGATAGATTGCCACTTAAAGCTAAGAGTGTCATCTGTATTCTGGAGTGCTTTTAGCATCTCAAGAACATTGCCTGAATTAAAGTTTTGGTCTTACCTGATGACATAGCATCACTAGTGCATGCGTTTGTGACTTCTAGTCTCAACTTTCATAACGCGCTTTATCTCATCATTAGTAGAAGGGTCCTAAGTCACCTGCAGCTGGTACAGAATGCCTTCTAATCCTGGTCCTACATAACCTGCACTGAGTACCAGTAAAGTGGCATATGGTCTGGGCCTAGATTATCTCAGTGATTTCCTGACACCCTACCATACCCACCACCCTCTGTGCTCCTCCCAGGTCGGCCTGCTAGCAGTTTTCAGGACCTAGCTTAAATCATCTGGTGATCAGGCCTTTGAGGTTGTAGGCCCAGCCCTGCGGAACTTGCTCCCAAGATCTTTGAGGAAGGCACCCTTGTTGTTGGAGCCCTCTAAGAGTCTTACCTAATTATGGAAACCTTTGGGTTATAGTTAGGACCTTTGACACACTGGCTGCTATCTGATTGTAATTATTTTCTTTATTAATGTATTAAATGTATTGCTACTGATTTATTTTATTTACTTTAGTTTTGTATAATGTTAAACTATATTTCAGTATGATGCACGTTTTTATGTTAACTGGTTTGAGCTGTACAGCACCCTGAGTCCCAAGGGATGTGTGTGTAACAAATAAAATGCTACGTATTTACTAGATGTGGGGTTTTGCAGTTTTCAAAAAGGTTTCAAATGCCCCTGCTCTTCGGTGATGCCACTATGAATAAATTAAACTTCATGGTGTGGTATGGTGTTGTGCTGTTAGTGTTTACCATCAGAAATGGGTACTAACACCCCCCTAATACATCCACAGCATGACTCCAGTATGATAAGTCACAAGGTGTCCTTGAGGGAAAGGATGTACAGCGAGGAAAGTAAGGATTGGGGAGTTCAACACCTGGCTGAGGAAATGGTGTTGATCCAGGGGATACGGGTTGGTAGGGGGCTGGGACAGAATCTGACACAACAATGAACTTTATGCAGGAGATAGGCTACATTTGAGGGGGGAGGGGAAGGGGTACTAAAGCAGAGGGTACCGGAATACATAGCTATGAAGGTGGATTTAAACTAAGTGGGGGGGTGGCGAGTGGACACATGGTAGGAAGGGATCCTAGAGAGGTGAGCCAAACAAGCTTACCCCCCAAGATAGCAGGGATAAACTTGGAGCAGTGGCACAGGGGTGGATTAGAAAGGGGGTAATTCAGGGAAGGGAGGGGGCAGGTATGGGTTGGAGGGTGGTCTCACTGAATGCAAGAAGCCTTGGTAACGAATCAGTGGATTTACAGGCTCTCTTGGCAATTGGAAGGGTGGACATTGTGATCATCACAGAAATGTGGGTCACCCAGTACCCGGAATGGGATTTGATGATCCCGGGTATAGGATATTCAGGAAGGATAGGGCTATGGGAAAAGGGTGTGGCAATATATGTATGGGAGGGGGATAAGGTGCATAACGGAGGAGGGGGAGGAAGACAGAACAGAGGCCCTATGGGTGCAGCTTCAAGACTCAAAAAGTAGGACATTGACGATGGGGGTGGTGTACAGGCCACCAGCCCAAGGGGGTGATCTGGGTATGGAGTTAGCCGAGCAACTCAGAAGGGTCTGTAGGAAAAGGAACATTGTGGTGGTGGGGGACTTTAACCTACTGGGGTAGAGTGGAGCACCCCAACCACTGAGAGTGCTAGGAAGCAGCTGTTACAAGAGGCATTTCATGACAGCTTCCTGGTGCAGTTGGTCAGTGAGCCAACTAGACTGAATAGGACTCTTGACCTGGTTCTATCAAATGGGGAGGCTGTAAGGAATCTGGATGTAGAAGACCCTCTGGCTGGGAGTGACCACCACATGGTATGGTTCATGCTCAACATGGGCAGGGATGCAGGAGGTATGGGTAAGAGTGATTGACTTTAAGGGGGCTGACTTCAAAAGGATGGGGGAAATTTGGGGTAGGCATCTGGCAGAAATTCAACCACACATGAATGACAGCCAGAAATGAGATATTATTAAGAGAGGGCTGGTGAAGGTTACTAGGACATGTAGAAAAACAAGAAGAAAGAAGGGAATGGCAAAAAAACCCCAGCTGGCTGACACAGGAGGTCATGGAAGGGGTGAGGGCCAAACAAAGGCATTTCAGAGACTCAAGAAATGGGAAGGGGTATAACAGGGAGGTGTATATGTAGAAGTCCAGGGAGGTTACCAGGTTGGTCAGAGGGGCCAAGGCTTCCGGGGACCTGAGACTGGAGCAGGGCATTAAAGATGGCGAAAAGGACTTCTTCAGATACATCAGTGAAAGATAGAAAAACAAAGATCAGATTGTGAGGATTAGGAAGGATGGAGGCTGGGTGGAGAAAGGGAGGACCAGGCAGAGGCACTGAATGATTACTTCTGCTCTGTGTTCATGAGGGAGAAAAGGGGACAGATACCACCTGGGAGAGAGGGGAGTGGGTGGGGGGAGGAGGTGACTGATATAGGGTTTACAGAGGATAGGGTGCTGAAAGGATTAAGGGCTCTGAGGGGCAATAAGGCACTTGGTCCAGACACATTCACCCCATTGTACTTAGAGAACTAGCAGAGATCCTGGCAGAACCACTGGCTGATCTGTTTAATATCTGCTTGGACACTGGATGCATACCACAGGACTGGAGGATGGCCCATGTGTTACCCATTCATAAAAGTTGACCTAAGGATGAACCAGGGAACTACAGACCAGTAAGCCTCATTAATTGTGGGAAAACTCAAGGAGACGATCCTAAAAGAGAGGCTGGTGACCTTTTTTGGAGATCAGTGGTCTCCGGGATGGTCAGCAGCATGGGTTTACCTTGGGAAGATTCTGCCAGACAACGCTGATTGAATATTATGACTGGGTGACAAGGGAACTGGGCAAAGGCCATGTGGTGGATGTCCTGTATATGGATTTCAGCAAGGCCTTTGATTCTATGCCACATGGGAGGCTGGAGGGGGATCTGGAATATATAGGGGGTAGGAATGAAGATGGTAATTTGGATCACCAATTGGCTGAAGGGAAGACAACAAAGGGTGGTGTTGGGGGGGGGGCTGGGGGAACTCTCATTACCGAGGGATGTGACAAGCGGGGTGCTGCAGGGATCAGTATTGGGACCGATGTTGTTTGGGATATTCATAGGTGATATCTCCCATGGGGTTCAGAGTTAGATCAGTTTCTTCACAGATGATACAAAGATGGGAGCTGTGGTAGATTACATCAAAGGGTGGAGGGGCTACAGGAGGACCTGACCAAACTACAAGAGTGGTCAGATGCATGACAGTTGTGGTTTAACACCAAAAAGTGCAAGGTCTTGCACTTCAGGGATAACGACCACAACGCACTGAGGAGGAAAAGGATCTAGGGGTGCTTATAATGGGAAATATGAACAACTTAGCTCCATGCAGGAAGGTGGCCACAAAAAACAACAGGATGCTGGGGTGTATATAGCGAGGGGAATCTCTTCCAGAAATAGGGAGATGATCCTGGCACTCTACAGGTCACTGGTCAGGCTGCACCTGGAATACTGTGTGCAGTACTGGCACCCATTCCTGAAGAAGGACATCAGATTGTTGGAGGGTGTACAGCGGAGGGAGACAAACATGATCCAAGGATTAAAGGGATACTCTTATGAAAAGAGGCTGGGTGAGCTGAACATGTATTCCCAGGAGAAGAGGAGGGGACATGATCAAAACATTTAAATATTTAATGGGGATTAACAAAACAAGCAAATAAGGGATTTTTTCCAGATTAGAAGGGAAGGGTCATGAGGGGGCACCAGAAGAGATTCGAGTGGGGAAGATTCAGGAAGGAAGTCAGGAGACATTATTTCACTGAGGGTAGTAGCTAAGTGGAATATTCTGGCAGAGGAGGTAGTAGCATATAGCACGGTAGATGGTTTTAAGAGTGGATGGGACAGAGTGGGGGGTAATTGTGAGGAAGGGGGGTGGGTGGGGACAGCTGCAAGTTGAGGGGCTAGCTGCATAATCAAGCAGACTTGACAGACTATGAGGCCTGTTTCTGCTGGTGTTTTTGTATGTTTGAATGTTTAAAAATTGCTAATTACAGCCATGTTTAATTACTTGAGCCACTGATTATAAAATTACAATAAAAATGGTTTTAAAGGCCGGCTTGTTGGCGCAGCGGTTGGATTTCCACCTGCGATGCCGGCAACCCTAGTTCGGGAATGGACTCGGGTCACTGGAGGGCTGGCCAGGGGGAGAAGGAGTGAGGGAGCATCCACTGACAGCTCGCCTTCTCCAGTGGGAGGGGGAAGGTGTGGGTGTGGTTCGGTGTCTGCTGACCCCTGGCGGAGGCTGTAGGTTCGGCACAACATCCGATCCATGATGATTGGGGAGAGACAACATCGGCATAAGCCTAGACGTCATGGCATATCTCTCCTCTGAGGAAAAAAACATGGAAATGGTGCCTGGCTGGTCAGATGATGGCCTCCCCGGATTTTCACTCCCGGACTCCTGGACCTCTATCAGCCGCCTCAGCAGCACCCATGGTCATTGGATATTTACAAACAGCCTCATCCCCTAAGAATGTAAGGGACCCTCCCAATGAAGGGATATGTTGGGGATACCTGAGCTGGCTGCAATGTGGGGTGGTGGGATCGGGAACACCAGGATGGGGCAATTCATGTGGGGGCCCAAAGGGAAGTCTGGTCAGGTGCATGGGGGGGGGCAATAAATACCACCATACAAAAAAAAAAGCAGTTTTAAAAACATCTGCAGAAAATGAAGATGAATTTAATTATGTTAAAAAACTAGATATTTTTTGCTCACCAAAATACTTCTGCTTTAAAGTAATGCATTTTTTACTATTGATGTTTTCAGCACAGGACTCTTACAAATATTATTCGTGTAATCCCTTTGTGCATTTTGGCAACTATAAAGTTGTAGGGAAGACAGCATTTCTGTGTTCAATTTGTAATTTAGGTCATGCTTTTTATCCCTTTAGCCAACCTGCATTAGCGTTCCTTTACACAAAGCACTGAGCACCTCCCACTCAGCCCCCACCCCTACCCCCATAATATTTCTGCACATAACTAGTCATTGCTAGGAAATGATGGTTTAAAGGAGATAGGAAATGATTTTTAAATAGTTGACTGCTCTTCTAGTCTTCTTTCCATGTCAGTTATGTATTCTGACATACTTTGACCAACGTTTGATGAATAAATAATCTAGCTTTGAGGTGCCCACAGATCTACATAGAGTCCCACTCTCCTCACTGGCCACTGCTCTTTCTTTTTCATATTTCTAAGACATTCTACAACATCAGTAACACCATTCCATGCTATTCCTCGGAATATCTTGGAATGATGTTAATGATGTCATAGAACGCTGAACCAGTGTTAAACAAAAACAGTAACTACTAAAAAGATAAGGATTCAGGGTGTTATAAGGTAACACAGTTAGGTTATTAACTTAACAAAAAATGTGAAAAACACATATCAGAATCTTGGGTAGACACTAAAAGGACAACTGTAGTGCATCTAGAGATCTAAAAACTGTTTCCTGTCACTTTTTAAAACAGTGCTACAGACTTGCCTGGTCATGCCCAAACCTTGGCAGGCAGTTAATCTGCCACCACAGCAAAGCAGCTTCTACTGTAACCTGTAGATTTCTAAGTATAGCACCCGAAACTGAAAGGTCTATACGGGAATAAAGAGAAGCAATATTACTGACATTCATACAACGGCTCTTATGAATATTATTTCATGTCTGGGAGTAAGTGGCCAAACTTAAATGAGAAACTAGAACAGTAAGTTACACTTCCGTTCTGCTGCAGAAACTGTTTAGTACAGCAAAGTGAATTTTGTAAAGTTACAGTTAAGCGTGAGATATAAATTTCTTTCCCCTTGTTCTTAGTATTTTCAAAACATTCTGTTGAGGGCTTCTGAAATTGCAAACCATTAGAGCTAGATAAGCACAAAATTAAACTGATAGCAACATATCTCTTCTGTTGGGGCTTATTACCAATAAAAGTTTGTTATATATCTACAGGAGGCTATAAATATGATTGGTTTCTGCATACAAACAAGAGAGAAAAAAACTTATTGAAGTTAATAGTGCTAGAGGTGTAAAGCCCAATCAGCTTTCATTGCAAATAATAAAGAAATACTATAGCTATATATATATATATATGCGTGGATGTGTGTGTGTATATTAATAAGGGTGCAGTTGCACTCCTATAGTTAGGGTTGAGTAGGGACTTTAATGCTAAACCTTAATTTTTGCGCATTAATAACTTTGTAACCGCTCAACAGATTTGCATGAAATTTGGAATGCACAGTTTGGCATGGTAGCTCTCTTGATTTACCAAGCTGCACTTTGGTCAGATATACGGGTTTTGCACTGCAAAGTGCTGAAAAATGCATTTTTTGCCACTTTTAATGTGTTTCTTGCCCCAGCACTGCGACCACACCGTGTGGTCTTTTAGTCTGAAATTTGGCACATAGAAAGAGTTTGGGTCACAGAACAACCCAGCATTAGTTTGGTAAAAAAATTATTACTCCATTCCAAAGTTATTTAATTTTTAAGTTTTGGGTTCTGAGCATGCTTAGTTCACTCCAAGATTTATATGTATGTTTTGCGAAAGAGGATTAGGCTCACGGTCAAGGATTTTGTCAGCTTGCAAACGAGGATTTAAAAAAAAATCCTGGTCTGCCAGAAAAATTCCTTGTCTGTGAGCCACCATCTTGTTTTCATTTTTCCCCCAAATCAAAATGTTGTAGCTTCTTACACAGTTGACTTTTCCTTGTAATAAGACATGGGTTTTGTTAAGGGTTTTGTTCAGGGTGATGCCCTCTACAAACCCATACTTTTGATTTGCTTCATTTTGTCCAAAAAACAGCCTTTTGAAATTTAAAAATTCTTTGACCGCGACGCGCTAATGATCCTCTTTCATGAGGTGACAAAATCCTAGTCCACGAGCCGATCCTCTTTTGCAAGGCTGCAAGATCCTTGTCCGTCACTTTGTGACCAGATAGCCCTTCTCGTGGATGAGGTTTAAGCTGACAGTCAAGGATTTTGCTACCTCATGAAAGAGGATCAGCTTGTGGGCTAGGGTTTTGTCAGCTCGTGAAAGGGGATTGGGTTTTTGAATCCTCTTTTGTGAGGTGACAAAATCGTGATCCGCGAGCTGTCAAAATTGTAGTCCACAAGCTGATCCTCTTTCGCGAGGCAGCAAAATCCTTGACCATCACTTTGTGACCAGATGGCCCTTCTTGCAGACAAGGATTGCCTCATGGTCAAGGATTTTGCTACCCCTTGAAAGAGGATCGGGTGACGGACTACAGTTTTGTCAGCTCTCGAAGGGTGATTCATTTTTTGGATCCTCTTTCATGAGGTGACAACATTGCAGTCCTTGAGCTGTCATAATTCTAGTCCACCACCCAATCCTCTTTCATGAGGTAGCAATATCCGTGACCATCACTTGGGGACCAGATGACCAAAATCTGATGGTCAAGGATTTCTCATGGATGGCGATTTTGACAGCTTGTAAATGGGGATTGATCTGACAGTCAGGGATTTTGCTATCTCTCAAACTAGGAATTTTTCAACTTTTAAAAACTTTCCTACTGCATTGTGAATTAATCGCTCGGGCCTTTGACTAGCAATTTTCAAGGTATTTAGGGGATGCCCTACAGATGTGAATTATGATATTTAGGTGTTGGAAACTTAAGTGGTTCCTTAGATATGCCATCACGAAGTTAAGATTTTTCCCATAGGATAACATTGTGGCACCCATTGCGACTTTCGGCACCCGTATCTCGGAAACAAAGCGAGATATGGAATTTTCACTGCTTGTAGCTTAGGTCACCTTAAAGTGACCTAAGCCATAGAAATGCATTTGCAAATCATAGATTACACCTGCAGTGGAATTTTTTGCCTAGGTTGTACGGTTATTGAGATATTGCTAAATTAGTATCACAAGGGTTCCAAAAGTCTCTGTCTAGTGCTTTTCTACACCCATAGCTCATAAACGATGCAAGATATGGGTTTGATTGATGAATTTTGTGTAGACGGCTTGCTGTCACAATTACAATGATACTTGAATTTTTTCCCAAGCTTCAACAGTTCCCGAGATATTGGCAAATTAGTGTTGCAAGGGTTCTTGGCACTATAGAGCTGCTGTATGGCTCTGTAGCAATGTGTAAGTGGATACGCAGGGCCTGGAGGACCCACACTCCCACAGACACATTATGTTATGGTCACATGGGCAGCTTGGTGGGAGAGCAGGGCCTAAAGGGCCCCATACTCCCATCAACACATGCTATTTACCAGTTATATTACTCTTTTTCAAAAAGTAAGGAAACTCATTGCAAAAAACTTTGTTTAATGTATCAGTTAGGGTTAAAGCAACAAAAGTGGGGAAATGAGTCTCTAAGGTTGAGCCCCTAACACCCCCCACTACCCCAACCCCAACCCCATCCTCCACAGACTGACAGATGCTGGATTGTGCCATGAGGTTGTGAGGCCTGACAGAAATGTGAAGAGACAGAGAAAAAGGTAAAAACAATAGTTGCAAAATTTTATGGTATTTGTAATAGAAACGATGTAAATGATAGGATCATCTAGATTAGAAAACAAAATACAGGGCACCAACAAGGGAGCCAATATACAGGTACATATAAACTCTATGGTAACTCAAGGATTGGTAGATATTCAGGGAGGTTACCTACCGGGGGCAGACACAGGTGGTGGATTGGAGGAGGTGGTCCTTGAGGGAGGAGGTGAATGAACCAATTGAACTACAGGCCTGAAGTTCAGGGGACAGTTTATTGTTAAATTTATGGCTCTTGAATGTGAGGGCGTTCTGTGCATGCTTGGTGCAGTAAAAAGAGGTGTCAAAGATATGTGCTTGGTAACAGATAAGGAGAAAGGGGAGTTAACGCTGATCGGTAGCTGGTTACGGTGAACTTTGTCTAGGAAAGAGCGCATTTTAAGTTGGAATCTGCATTCAAGGGTGAGCCAGTTGAGGGAGGCATAGAGGGTACAGTGATGGGTCATCCAGGGGAGGCTGGTCACGAAGCATGCGATATTATTGTATGTAGTCTTGAGTTTGGAGAAAAGGGGGATGTGTTGTGGGGGAGTAGACAGTAGAGCCATAATCAAGGAGGTGCAGGAGAAAGGAGCTGGCAATGCACAGTCTGGAGACAGGGATAAGGAACTTTCTGATTCGGTATAAGAGACCTAGCCTCATATGGATTTTCTTTTTTTTTTTTTATTCTTTTTCCCTCCTGGTCACGGTCCTAGAAGCCTCTCTCGGGCATCCAACCGAGTACTGCCCTGCCTGAAGTCCCCCCCGACCGAACCTTCCTCTCTCCTCAACCCTGCCTTACAACTGGCATGGGGCCGCCCCTCCTATGTTGGGCGCACTTGTACACATAGACTCCAGCTGCGGGTGTGGGCCCCTGAAGTTGGAACCCTCAAGTCGGCCATGTCAGACCTGGCAGTGGGCATGGGGGTTGGTGCCATCGCCTACCCCCAGGACTGCATTTTTCCATGTTTTGAAGTTGCCCCCCCCCATGCGTGGGCATGCCCCAATGCTCTGGTGCACAGCACCCCTGCCAGTGTCGGCCATGCTAGTACATGCTGCCTGGCTTAATGCAGTGCCCCCGGTCTCCACCAGGGGTCCCTGGCTCGCCGGGCCAACCCATCCCCTTAGTCCGGGGAGAAGAGCTCCCCACGGGTGCTCAGTTCTCAACCCTCCCCTGCAGAACCCTGGCGCCAGAGTCAGTTTCTGAACCCTGGTCACCAGCACATCGTGAGGTGTGGCGTTCAGCACCTCAACCCTCAGCGCCACCAGGCCAGTCTCGTATGGATTTTCTTGATGAGGTTGGTAATATGGATACTGTAGGTCAGGTGAGGGTCTATGTACAGTCCAAGGTATTTGAATTCATAGACTTATTCTATGATATTACCAATATTGTCTGAGAGGGATAGCATGTGATTGTGGCTTTTCTTGGGCTAGAGAAGATCATAAACTTGGTCTTTTTGGGAGTTGAGAACCATGCCTTTGGCAGAGAACCAAGTGTGCAGCTTGCTGAAGTCAGTCTGCAAGTTACTGAACATTTGTGTCACTGCAGGAGAAGGCCGTGTCATCAGCGTAAAGGACTAGTTTGGTAGTTTGGCAGATGGAAGGGAAGTTATTGATGAACAGCGAGAACAGGAGCAGGCCCAGGATGGAGTCCTGGGGTACCCCATATTTAATTGGACATTGAGCAGAAAAATGACAGTTGTTATTAGTTTTGTGTGATCTGCCAGAGAGGTAGCTTTCTACCTATTTGACTATGTTTCCAGATACAGTATGTGCAAGACCTTGAGGGTGTCCAGGAGAAGGCAATTGTTGACCAGGTAGAACACCTTGATCAGGTCTATGAAGACAGAGCCTGTGTACTGGCCCTTATCGCTTGCCTTGAGGATATCACTGGTGAACCTGACCAGGGTGGTTTCTGTGCTATATCTGGATCTGAAACCATGCTGGGCAACAGACAGTAAGTTATGATGGTTGAGAAAGGTGGTGAGCTGGGTATGAACAACTTTTTCAAAGAGGGGAGCAAGGAGGCAGATAGGTCGGTAACGCCGTACTTCATTCCTTGACCCTGACTTGAACAATGGTTTGACAATGGTGGTTTTCCAGGTGATAGGAAAATAACCAGAGCAGAGTGAGTGGTTCAGTATGTTGGTGATGGGGAACGCTAATGAATTAATGGCCAGCTTAAGGATTTTAAAGTTGATTCATCTGCCCCTTTGCTGGGTTTAGGGTTGTTACTTTGGATGAGCTTTATGGTGTCCGAGGGTTTTAGGACCCTAAAATAGAATCTGGGTCTGGGCTGGGATACAACATTGGGGCAGGAGGTGGATGAGAGCTGACAGGGAGTGGAGGGAGAGGGTTCATATTTATCAAGGACACCAAAGAATGAGTTGAAAATGTTTGCTACTTCTGAGGTGTCATTGGTCTGCTTGTCATTATGGATCAAAGTGATAGGTTTGGTATGCTTGTGTTTCCTGAGTTGTGAGTTGAGTGTAACCCAATGTTGACAGGGGCTGGATGTTTCAACAAGTTGTTTATTACGGAAAAAGTAAATTTTGGCTTTTCTGGTGACTGATTTGCACTTGTTTCTGAGTGCTTTGTAGAGGGAGAGCTGGGCAGCGTCTCTGTGCTTGGTGTAATGGGCCCAGGCCTCGTCTCTGGTCCTCATCAATTTAATGATGTCAGACGATAACCATTCATTAACATGTCTCCTAACCCTGATTTTTTTGAGAGGGGCATATTTGTTGCACACAGTGTTGAGGATGGCAGAGAATCTGTCAAGGATACAGTTGAGGTTACCTGGTGCAGTGGTGAATGACCAGCCTCTAGGCTGAGATCATGTGTAATATTTTCTATGGAGCTGTTTGTCCAGTGTCTAGAGAAGGTGAACTTGTGGGGGATGGTTTGGGGCACTGGCCAATCAAAGACAGTAAATGGTGCTGTGATCACTGATTTTGGTGATGCAGGGGGGGGGTTGGAGACGATGACCCAGTCGATTATTGACTGAGGCCCCGATTCTAGAAAGGTTAAACCTGGCGTAACAGCACATAGCACATGCACCAAGTAGAATGGCACAAGTAGCAACTTACGCCAGCAGTCGTGACTTGCGCTATTCTACAAAGTGGTCTGCGACATGTCACAGGCCACTTGCGCCGAACAGCTGTTATGCCGGCAGTTGCGCCATAAACCCCTTGCGACATGGCACTAGGGGGGTTACTGCAGCAGTTGTGCCCCATTCCAGAAGGGCAGCAACAAAGTCCCCAATGTTGGGATTTTACAAGAACCCCCAGAGGAGAACTGGCAAAGTAAGTTACACCTGCATTTAGCTGGTTTAACTTACATGGATCCTCCAAGGGTCCTGTAGAACCCGATCCATGTGCTCCCCCATGCCCAGACCACCCCTGTTGTTGCCCCACTGGGCATCACACCCGATCCCGCCCGATCCCTGTACTGTACATGCCCCCCATACAGTAATGGCCCTGCAGGGCTGCCCACACCAACTGCCCCCCATGCGTATCTTAAATGTACTGCTGGGATGCCCTTACCCCCAGCACCCAGAATCCCCATTGTAGAACACCCTCACAGGGTGGCACTGTCATCCCCCCACCCATGCCCTGACCCCCGAGCAACACATTTCATGCTTAGGCAATAACCAATCAGAAAGCTGGATTTTCACTCCCCATTTTATAATAGCAAATCATTAAGCTGTGTCTAGGAATGGCTCTTTAACATTAGGTAATGATATACTGGTTAGTCAGAGTTGAAAGCAGTTGATTCCAAATGACAGTTTGTTGTTCTGAACCTTTCATTCATGCTGTAAGAGCTCAGACGTGCTGTGAGAGAAAAAGATAGAGAGAGTGACAGAGAATCAAAAGAGTTGCCATGCTTGGTGTAACTTCATTCAGCTTGTGAGCTGGGACTGAGTAATAGTGGAAATTCCCATAATCTCTAATAACATTTAAAATAAAAAAATACAGTTTCCAAACAGCACTGTTATAGCTGCATCTTCCAAGGACAGCTCTAGCCCATCTGCGATACCCTGCAACTGCCTACCTCATTTCAATATGGACGAGTGACAGGGTTTGCCATTTTCAGAATTACACAGTCTGTATTATCAAATGCTCACTAGTCTAGCTAATCAGTATTTTGTTCACTGTTTATTTGGACATGTTGGATCTGTTGATCTTTTCTTATCTATGTGTGTTGGTTTGTGAGTGGGGGTGTGTGCGAGGACGTCCATGGAATTACTAAAAAAAAAAAAACTTCCTTTTTTTCTTGCAGAGTTGTTCCTTTCTGTGCAGTAATATGTCAGAATGCAGAGTGTAGTCACAAATTCATTACCTCTTACCTTCAAAATCCTGAAAGGGATGAAATCATTAAAAAAGAACTACATGTTTTCAAGTTTCAGCTTTTATTACCAGTCTCTGTTCAAAATGCTGAAAGCCGGATCTTCTGTGTTAAACACAATGTTTTCATTTTTTTCTGAATGTTTCCTTTTGAACAGCACTTCAGCAGATGATCCTTCATATATTTTTGCAGACATGTTCACTGTTTAATTACATGCCCACATATCATTTTTATACTCAAGAAAGATCCCAGTCAAGATAGATGTTGACTTGAATAGCAGAAGTGACTTGAGTATAACTTCTTTTCTGAGCTGTCATTCTAAAGGTTTATTGAACAATTAATTTCAGAATATAGCAGTATGTCATTTTTTCTTCTTATACATGATGCATGTAAAAAAAAAAAATTAAAATCATACTAATTATCTCACATGAAAACTCAATGAATTTATACTTTACTGTATTATCCCCTTATGCTGCATGGTTATGTGAGTGAATTTTTCAAATTTTGTTGCAGAGCAATATAAAAACTCAGTTTCATACTTGTCAAACATCATTTTGATAATGTAGCTGTGTAACTCACAATTCATTAGTCCACTCCACAATCCAACTTCACATTCATACTTGCTGAACACCCATTCATGCAGTGGAATATCAACCTGCTCTTGTTTTTTTTTTTTTTTTTTACACACTGTGCTGCCCTCAGTCCAGGCCATTACTTATGGGAACTCTCTGGGT
This sequence comes from Neoceratodus forsteri, assembly GCA_016271365.2. NCBI lineage: Eukaryota > Metazoa > Chordata > Ceratodontiformes > Ceratodontidae > Neoceratodus > Neoceratodus forsteri. The sequence goes on along the minus strand of CM028138.1, from coordinate 66,134,032 downwards.
GCAGCTCCTATACTCATATCCTGAAGCTTTTCCCATGCAGCACACTCCAGACTAGACATTCCAGCCCCCAGGATCGCCACCCCATCCCCGGGGGAGAGCCCGCCCATCCTACCTGATGTCCTTTCTGTAGTTCGAGGGTCAGTCTGGTGAGGAGGTTCAGCTATGCTGTTGGTATAAGGCTAGGCACTGGGAATGTGTGAGCCATCCACTGGAGCCTTCATCGCATACCTGCTCCCAGGGGGGCCGTGTTTTTGGTTGCCCACTCAGAGCTCGGATGTGCAAGGATGCCCTGGCATGACATGCCGGCATCTGCCACAGCTCTGCCTCTTCCTGTGAGTGCTGAGATTCCTTGTGCTGCCCCCATCTGCTGATGGTGGGCCACTCAGGAGCAATGCTTTCCTGGTGCCTCCCCCATGGAAGGTAGAACAGTCTTCAAACAACATGAAGTCTTGCTAAATTCTGACATATGCAGTGAGTCCCAACCTTCGAACTGCCCCGGAGATGAAAGAGTTAACTTTCCATGCCAGGCATGGAACGCTGAGCTCGAGCTTGGTTGAGACTCTGTCTGTTGTTCTTCAAACTCAAACCGTCAGATTCTTACCCCTCACTGAACAGTCGCCTCGAGTTTCTCCTTCTGCTCGTTCATTTTTGGTTAAAGTGCCGCTTTTCGGTTTTCATCAATTAAACCAGAACTCTGTCGGTTCAGTCTCTGTCTGTGGTATTTGTGAGTACTAGATAGGTTATATTTTATCTATTCTGTGTGGAACTTGTAAACGGTTCATCGGTTCGGTTTGAACCGATCAAGTTGTTCAAAAAATCTTAAATTGCAATTTTAGAGTGTGGTTACGGTTCTTATCGGTTCTAAAAAAAACTGATTTTAATATGGTTTTTTCCACGACCCGTGACACCGTTGGGAACCAATAAGAGGATCTTGCCTGGCAGATTGCCATAAACCGGTAAGTTTGGCTAGGACTGGCACTATGTCTGAGAAACCCAAAAGAAAAACCGAGCCCACTGGGTTTCAACACTGTAGTGTGTGTGGGGAAGTCTTTGCCAAGGCTGATCCCCACACCACCTGTGTTTACTGTCTGGGGTTTGACCACCTCAATGCAGACTGCCAGATTTGTAAAAATTGTCCTGCAGCTACCCTGGAAAAGAGAGTTGGTAGGCTCAGGGAAAGGGAGGCCAAAAAGTCTGCTGAACCGGATGGCCAGCCTGGTTCGGTTCAAACCGAACCAGAAGGAGTGCCCTCTGACCAGGGCGAGACTTCTTTGGGCAAAAGGAGATCCGACTCTGAGGAGTTGGTTCCAGCAAAAAGGACTAGAAAATCAGCTGGTGTGGAGCCAATACTTTCCTCTCCAACCGCTGAAGAAATAGCCAAAGCGATCAAAATTGTCCAGTCGCTTTCCTTGGTTCCGACCGAACCGGCACCGTCAGCTAGGCGCTCGGTTCGGCCGGTTCCACCGGTTCAAGAGTATGATTTAGAGGAATATTATGAACCAGAGGAGGGGGAAGAGGAGTATGAGGAGAGTGAAGGTAGATTTGAAAGTCTGGATGTACCCATTGACCCGGACATCTCCCCAGACAGACCTTCAGGAGTGTCTCCTTCTAGGCTTTCTGAGTCCTCTTCTCATTTTATGTTTTATAAAAAAGTTGCTGAAACCCTCCAGCTCCCTATGGAGGAAGCTGTGGATGATCAAGAGGAGCCTGACTATGTAGAAATGATGGATATCCCGGCGTCTAGGAGGCTGTCTATTCCCTTGCATAAATCTTTTGGGAAACAGACATTTAAAATTCTAAAAACTCCTCACACTATACCTCCTGTGGATAAGAGAATGGACAAGAGGTACACATTGTCAGGCTCTGATATGGAGTTCCTTACAACAATGCAGCCATGTTAGTAGTGCAGGCTGCAGCCTGTGACAAGGCAAATATTCCTTGGCTTCACACCCAGACAAGGACTCCAGGAGGATTGATGCCATGGCAAAGAAACAGTACATGGCAGCATCCTTGGGACTCAGACAGGCAATTATGTGGCTTATGTAGCTAGATATCAGAAATCCAGATGGGACACTGTCATGGCTTTAGCAAAACAGGTCCCTGGCCAGCTTGCTGAAGGAGCTGGAGCAGGTGGTTGCTGATGGTATTGAGGAATCCAAGGTGCAATTTCATGCTGCAGTGGACTCAAATGATGTGTCATCAAGAGTCATGGCTACATCTGCGGCACTTCGAAGAATGGCTTGGCTCAGATGTACTAGCCTGTCACAGGATACCCAGACTAAGGCCATGGATTTTCCTTTGTGGGTAATTCTCTGTTTGGGGAGCAGACAGAGAATTACATGAAGAAATGATGAGTATAGGACCACCTATAGTGCACAGGCCAAGGAAAGGCAGGCCACCTCAAAGGCAGCTTCCAGGGCAGGGGCAGGCTTTTTCATAGGCCTTTTTACCAAGCCCAGGCCTCCTCTTCTGTTTATGCCCAGAGGGGGTTCTTTAGAGGGAGAGGCAGACAGGGTACAAGCAGGCCTGCTTCCACCCCTCAGCCCAAAGCCCCTGCCAAGCAGGCACCCTGATGGGGTTTCCAGGGCCGATTCTCAGCTACCTGTAGGGGGCAGGCTGGCTTACTTTGTCCAGGGCTGGGAGTCTCTGACATCAGACAAATGGGTCCTGGAAGTAGTAAGCCAGGGACTGGTTCTCAGCTTCAAAAAGTTTCCAAAGATGAGAACCAGATCCTTTCCACATGTAAATCCATCAGAGGCATTTGCTTTAGAGGCAGAGGTCTCTTCCCTCCTAGCTCTCAGAGCTGTGGAAAGGGTTCCAGCCCTACACCAGGGCAAAGGATTGTATTCCAGGTACTTCCTTACCCCAAAAAAGACAGGAGAATGGCGGCCCATCCTGGATCTCAGATACTTAAACAAGCACCTTTTAAAACCAAAATTCAAACTGGTGACTCTGGGAATTATTCTACCCTCTCTAAGGCCAGGGGACTGGCTAGTGTCCCTGGACCTCAAGGATGCCTACTTCCATATTCTCATCAGAAGCTCCCGTCGAAAAGTACCTCAGGTTCGAGCTGCCCTCAGGCCATTCCCAGTTCAGAGCAATGCCCTTTGGCCTCACCTCTGCTCCAAGGGTATTCACAAAATGCTTGGCAGTAGTAGTTGCTTCTCTAAGAAGGCAGAAAATTGCCATCTACCCTTACCTGGACGACTGGCTCATAGTAGGCCAGTCCCCAGACCAAGTCAAGTTACACTTACAGATAACTCAGCAACTGCTCACTTCTTTGGTTTCCTTCTAAATCTTTCAAAGTCAGTTCTAGAGCCTGTCCAGCTCCTCACCTTCATAGGCGCAGAGGTAGACACAGAGAAGGCCAGAGCCTTCCTTCCCCTGGACAGGGCAAGGACCCTGGTCTCTCTTGCCTCCTCATTCACCCTGCAGGTGTCTCGACCAGCAAGGCATTTTCTACAGCTCCTGGGGCATATGGCTGCTTCTACAGCAGTAGTGCAGGAAGCAAGATTTCAGATGAGAGACATTCAGTTCCATTTGAGAGCCTTTTGGTCTCAAAGGAAGGACCCTCTGATGAAACTGATCCCAGTAACTCGAACCCTGATCCAGGCCCTACAGTGGTGGCAGGATCAGAACAATTTGAGACAAGGGGTTCCCTTTGTCACTCAGTCTCACTCTTTAATCCTTACTACAGATGCCTCCCTCTTGGGGTGGGGGGCTCACATGGGCGACCTCACCACCCAGGGGTTGTGGTCCCCTCAGGAATCTCTGCTCCATATCAATCTGTTGGAACTCAGAGCAGTATTTCTAGCACTTCAAGCTTTTTCAAAATCTGTTCAGAACAAAGTTGTACAGGTCAGAACAGACAACACCACCACAATGTGGTACAACAACAAGCAAGGAGGCACTCGGTCTACGGCCTTGGACACCGAAGCAATGAAGTTGTGGTCTCTGGCTTACTCCCTGAACACCTCCCTCACGGCAGTTCACCTCCCAGGAAAGGACAATGTCCTGGCAGATGCTCTCAGCAGGATTTCCTAGGGCCATCACAATGGTCAATGGATCCTGGTCTTAGAGGTGATATTTTCAGATGGGGCACCCGCAGATAGATCTTTTGCAGCCCCAGACAATCACCAACTTCCCTTTTGCTGCAGACCCCCAGTGTTGGGCTCAGTCCTCTGGATGCCTTAGTCCTCAATTGGGAAGGAAGTTCTCATGCTTTCCTTCCCTCTCCTGTTCAAAGTGCTAGTCAAAATCAGATCTCAACCCTGCAAGATGATCCTGATTGCGCCAGACTGGGCCAGACAGCCCTGGTATCCACTCCTACTGTCCTTAGCAGTCCATCTTCCCGTGTCTTCCCAGGAATTACAACCTGTTAATCTGTGCTCAGGGGAGGGTTTGGTACCCGAACCTCAAATCTCTCAATCTCAAGGCCTGGCTCTTGAAGAGTTAGAGTTTGCTGATTTACACCTCTCCCAAGGTGTAATGGATATCCTGAAGGCTTCTAGAAAACCTTCCACCAGGGCTACTTATAATTCTAAATGGAAAAAATTTTCCATATGGTGCTCTGGGAAGCATATTTCCCCAGAATCTGCTGATCTGCCCACAGTCCTTGATTATATGGTTAACTTAAATAGCTTGGGGCTGAGACCAGCTACACTGAAAGTGCATCTGACAGCTGTGTCTGCTTTTATTTCAGCAGGTAAGCCCTGTTCTCTCTCAGCTCACCCTGTTTTCTCCATGTTTTTCAAGGGATTGCTTCACTCCAACCTTCCATTCAGGGACCCTGCCCCTGCCTGGGACCTCAATGTTTGCATTGCTTAGCTTTTGCAACCCCCTTTTGAACCTTTATCTTCAGCAGAGCTTTAGTACTTGACTTGGAAGACTGTGATTCTGGTAGCCATCACTTCTGCCAGACGCATAAGTGAATTACAAGCCTTGTCAGTGGAGCCTGATTTTATCTCCTTTCATAGAGATAAGGTGGTCCTCAGGACTAACAGGAAGTTCTTGCCTAAGGTGGTTTCAGATTTCCACCTTAATCAATCTATGTCTCTTCCAGTGTACTTCACTGACCGTTCCTCCTCTGGCGAGAGGAGACTGCACAGTTTAGATGTGAACAGAGACCTTAGTTACTACATAGAGCTGCACAAGGGTCACAGGTTTGACTCCTCAAACTGTTCCTCACTTATGGTGAGGTTGGTAAGGAAACCTGCCACTAAAGATCCATTGCCAGGTGGATTGTCTCTTGTATCCAATTTTGCTATGAAAAACTGGGTAAGGTTCCTCCCTCAGGCCTGAGGGTCACTCTACCAGAGGTACAGCTGCTTCCCTGGCTGCTGCCAGGGACATCCCTATTCTAGAGATATGTCAAGCAGCTACCTGGAAAACAGTTCACACTTTTACCAAGCATTACTCCCAGGACATCCAGGCTAGGAGTGATGCTCGGTTTGGCACAGCTGTGCTTCAGAGCCTATTTCCTAAGTAGGTTCTGTCCCTCCTCCATGGAGGTACTGCTTTAGAGTCTGCATGTGTCAGAATATATAAAGACTTCATGTTGTTTGAAGGAAAATTACTCACCTTAGTAATGTTGTTTCTTCCAATGGAGTTTGCTATATTCTGACCCCCCCGCCTGCCCCTCTCAGAACCCTCGGTTTTGGGATGTGGGTGGGCAGTGCAGTGTTGGCACTTAGTAGGTGCCAACCTTTTTGTTTCACCCCTTCTTTTTTTGGGGTGAGTGGGTGTTGTGTTTTCATTTTTGGTCTCCTGACTTGAGTCTTTGTGTTGGGACCAAAAAATGTGTTTTATGTTTAGTAACCAGTTGGCTAGTGTAGGTTTACAGCTTCCACACGGGACCTTAATGAGTTTAGCTCGTAAAGATCTGACAGTTTGAGTTTGAAGAACAACAGACAGAGTCTCAACCGAGCTCGAGCTCAGCGTTCCATGCCTGGCATGGAAAGTTAACTCTTTCATCTCCGGGGCAGTTCGAAGGTTGGGACTCACTGCATATGTCAGAATATATCAAAACTCCATTAGAAGACACAACATTACTAAGGTGAGTAATTTTTTCATCAGGTTGTTAGATCCCTTTCCTGCACTGCTGACCCTTGGCAGCCTGAGCTCATTCCCAAACCTGGGTCATTGGTGTGTTACGATGTGTGTTGTCTAGTGTCTCAACACTCAGCGCAACTGGACTGGCAACAATCTGCTTCTTCTCTTGAGATAATTTGACACTCTAAATCACAATGCAGATGGCAACAAACTATATCCTTATGCATAATATGCTAGAATATTTTATATGTACCTTACTAACTGTGTTGCTATTATGATTAATGGACTTTTTTTAAAAATGCACACAGTCAAGTGCCATCAGTTATCCATAGGCACTTCTCAAGACTGTTAAACAGTGCATATATACACCATTTAGTCATGACAATTACCATTCAGATTATGAGAATGTAACATGAATTTTGCAGGAATAAAACAAATTAGTGTATGAATACAAAATTCCCTAATAGAGCAATTATTTAATTAAAAAATAATCCGGTTCTTGTGGTAATCTGGTAAAAAGAGGCGAGGGATTTAGTTATTGCATGTCAACTTTTTTTTTTTTTTGGTCCTATGAACAAAATGAAACTGATGGCACATTGGAAATCCTGGATGCATTCAACAACCACTTCACAACAGCTGGCCTTGCCTTTGACTCCTCCCCAGCTAACCTATTAAGGGATCATTTAAGCTCCCACTATACTGGTGAACAAAGAGTTGACTCCTCCTTTAGCTTCAAACCTATACTGTTGAAACAAGTTGAGGATCTATTATGGCATCTAGATACCAAAAAAAGTGCAGGAGCAGATCTTCTGGACCCATTCTTTCTAAAGATTGCGTGTCATGTGCTTGCAGTCCCCCTAACTCACCTCTTTAACCTTTCTCTAAACTCTGGCTCTATTCCCACACTGTGGAAGACAGCCCAAGTGGTCCCCCTTCTAAAATCAGGGGACCCTATGGATCTTAATAACTACAGGCTCATTTCCATCCTACCTGTGTTATCCAAGATGCTGGAGAAATTAGTGAGTATTTAGTTAAGGGAATATCTGGACAATGCTAATCTATTAAATCCAGCTTAATCTGGATTCAGGGCCAAACATAGCACTATCACTGCATTAGCCAAGGTCACCAATGATTGGCAAACCGAACTGGATAAAAAGAACAATGTCTGTGCAGTATTCCTGGACCTGAGCAAAGCATCTCGACACTGTGGACCATGAACTGCTACTCTCATCCCTACACTCCATTGGCCTAGATCCATCCTCCCTTAAGTGGTTCAGATGCTACCTCTCGGTAGATCACAGCAGGTAAAAGCTGAAGGTGACCTCTCCCATTAAGACCACTGTCAAGAGGAGTCCCCCAAGGCTCTATTCTGGGTCCTATCCTTTTTGCCATTTATATAAATAAAATTGATTCAACCCTTACCAAGTCCTCAGTACATCTCTTTGCTGATGACACTGTACTGTATGTCAACAACCCTTCACCTAAAGTTGCTCATGAAATCCTACAAGCAGAATTCTCCCTGTTACAACATCAGCTTCTCGAGAAAAAGCTTCTGCTAAATGCAAAGAAAACCAAAGCAATGATGTTCACAACCCAAAACTCCACCAACACATCCTCTTCAATCAGTCTCCCCAGATATGCACTATACTTGGAGAAAATCTGAGTTATGTTGAAAATTTCAAATACCTAGGTGTGTGGATTGACAAGACTTGACTTTACTCAGCATCTAGAACAACTGCTGAAAAAGTTCGCCTTAAGGCTTGGCCTCCTCTACAGATTAAAACCCTTCCTTAATAGAGATTCAAAGATGAGATTAGTCCAGGCCATCTTTCTATCAGTCATTGACTACGCAGACTTCCTCTATAGTCACTGCTCACTCCCTACCTTCAAAGTTGGATACCTTATACCATAGAGCAATAAGGTTACAGACCTGCCATATAATACTCACCATTGTTCTCTCTATGATTCAGTTGGATGGGTTTCCTTCATGTCAGGAGGAGCAGAAATGCAGCTCTATGGATCTACAGAGCTTTATCAAAAAACTCCCAAGCTATATCCTGGACTGCTTCAACCTGACCACCCCAGCTCCTATGCCCTAAGAAGCAACAATATCATCCTGCTCAAATTGCCCAAAAGTCAACACCAAAATAGGAGGGCAGCAATCAGCTACTCTCTAGCCATAGCATGGAACACCCTACAAAATCCCTAAAACTGTCCATTATCATTCCATTTACATCCTTCAAGCAGCACTGTACAGCCTTCTTCACAGAGAAATGCAGTTGCTACCGCTAGAGATAGAATAGTCATCCCACAAAACCTTATTCCAATCACATATGGCATATTCCTTCCAGCCAGACACTGCCAGTATATGGCACCCAATATTCCCTTCACCATCCTTGTACTCATTATGTGAGTGACTGTCATGGCCCTCATTGTGATATATATGTATTGTACATATTGTAGATGTTAGTTTAACTTTCTCTTGCCAAGCTTTAACATGTGAATTCTCTGTATATTATTGTGTTATAAATAACATTTTCTTGTTTCTGTATGTATAACTGTCTCATACGTATGTGATGTAATTGCTGTGCACCAATTCGAACCTTGACCTTATCAGGTCCATCTTGTAAATGAGCCTTGCTCAATGATGATCGCCTGAATAAATAAAGATTTGATTGATTGATTGATTGATTGAATAATCTGTCACACTTTTCCCCTAGCTGCATGCCCATTAGAGGTTGTTCCTGGTCCATTTAGTATTATTTGTTATATTAAATATAGGCTGGAATGCTGAACATAAAATTGGGGGAAGGGAGGTTGACAAAGGTAGCAATGGGACCAAAAGGAAGTTTGGAGGGGGAGATTTGGCGTGGTGCGAAAAGTATACAACTGGCATGCAATACAGCATTTTCAGTCAGAGCAGCCATAGTCAAACTACATCGTGTTGGAGTCCCGTCTGATACAGTGGGAATAACAGGTGTCTGTGCTAGTGCAACTACATCTTGGTGCATTTATTAATACATAAAATTGAAAAGATCATGTTGTGAGAGTACCCTTAATATGTATCTGTGATCACTCACAGCTTACTGTTACCATACCTTCCAGTTTTTCTTAGCAAGATAATGGAGGCGAGATGCTATGCTGTATGTGGTGATCAGAGCAGGGATGTGGGATACGAGTATGTTGGACAGTGTTTGTTCAAGGGTAATGGGTGATGAAGTTAAATCATTGTGTGGACAGGTTTGTGGATAGGTTTGTGAATTGCAATGGGCTACTGATCAAGAGGGCGTCAGGTAGGCTTTGGAGGATATATGTACCATGGTAAGATGTAGGAGATGGGTGTGAGGAGACAGGTCATGGACATTGGCTGGAGGGTGCAGGCCAGAGCTGGATGACAGTATACATACCAGAATGGGTGAGACTCAGGTGGTAGATGGACTAATAAGGAAATAAACCATAGAAGGCAGAAAACAGAGGGGAGGAGAGATGCAGGTAATGGTATGTCTCAGGAGGCGGTGGGAGAAAGCACTTTGGATGAATTCATGCATGCATGGAACAGGAATATGGGAACCATATAGGTACAGCAACGGGTGGGCCAGAAGTAGTAATCAAGTACAAGTGTTTAAGTGAGTCTAGATTGGACAGGTTGACCTTATCTGCTGGCATTTTCTATGTTTATATGTTTCTGTGAAAGGAAACAGGTGGCACCTTAGAACACACTTCCAGGGGAGTAGGTGGCAGAGGATGCGGTGGGGTATTTCAAGATGGGTTGTGATGTGTACATTGGTCAAACTACATGTAAAAAGGAGACCAGTAAGGAGAGATGGGATGGGAGGATGTTGAAGTAAAGGTGACTATCACATGGAATTCAAGGCAGAAGCTGACATTAAAAAACGATCAATTCAGGCAGCCATAAGAAAAGATGGCCTATGCTTATGACTAAGTGTGTTTGTATGTATTTTTTTATTTTTCCAATTGTTTAACCAGGAGTGGCACACTAAGCAGAAAGCTTGTTTACAGGTGTGACCTGGGAGCACAGGGAAGTTAAGTGACTTACTCAGGGTCACACAGTATGCAAGTGGAGGCTGCGGGATCCATACCCAGATCTCCAGATTTGCAGCTCAGAACCTTAAACCACTGTGTTATACTGCCTCCCTAACATCCGTAGTATATCTAGCAATTTTTTTTTTTTAAGTAAAGCTGAGTCAGTTGTGTTGTTAGTAAATAATTTCTACAATATTCTTAAAATGTGTACAGCCAATCAATGAGTTGTAGTTATCAGTTGTTTATAATACCTCCTTATGAAGGTGGATAGAATATATTTGTCTTGCAGTCAATATAAGTCTCTGTTAAAAAGCTGAATCCTTGAGAGAGAGAATATGTTTGATTATATGCACACAAATGGAAAGATGGGTTGAGAGTTATTCTATATGTAATAATTATGTGCAATTAATTACCACCAGTGAATTTAATCATCAAACACGAAGTATGCAAGAAAAAATGCATAACCGATAGCAGATTTGATAGATTAATACATACTCTTCTGCAGATGGTCCCATGAATCCTGTGGTAAATGTAATCTGAAATACACCTCACAGCCAAAATGAACTGAGGGAGGCAGTATAGTACAGTGGTTTAAGGCTCTGAGCTGTAAATCTGGAGACCTGGGTCTGAATCCCACAGCCCCCGCTTGCATACTGTGTGACCCTGAGCAAGTCACTTAACTTCCCTGTGCTCCCAGGTTGCACCTGTAAACAAGCTTTCAGCTTAGTGTGTCTCACCTGGTTAAACAATTGGGAAAAAATAGTGGAAGTCTGTAATCCCTAAATGTCGCTGCGTTGCATCTATTAAACAACTGCATGTCATTTGCAGATGCCATAAAGTATGAATTGCCCCTAGTATCATACCTCTTCAACGTTTTGTTCCCCAAATGTGGACCATTGCCTCTCGAAATGTGGAACAAATTAGCAAAATATGGAACACTTAATCAGTTTCTTTACCTAGGAAGCTCAGAACACTGTTAAAATGCTTGTACTTATGTTCAGAAAGTCTATTATTAATTGAATAATATATTTTTTGCATCATTTACTATAGATTATTGCTTTAAAATGTTAACACTGAATGTGGAACAAGTCCTCATAATGTGGAACAGGGATCTTTGTGAAGTAAAATTAGGAACGTTCCTCGTAATGTGGTACAGTTGAGAGGGATGCCTAATATAATAGGAAGTTGGGCCATGAGGATACCTCCATCCAGTCTTACTACAACTGGTCTGTAACAGTACTGAATGAAATAATAAACAAAAGATAAAGACAAGCCTTTCCCCACCTGTATTCAAAGAGAAACATTCACAAAAAAATGAAAACAATGGGCCCGATTCTCAAAGCCCTGCATCTGACGTAAGGTACTTGCACCAAACAGATATGGTGCAAGGTGCACCTTGCATCCAGGAATGCCTCCATGCAACTCACGAAGGTGGCCTGCATCAACTGCAGGCCACCTGCCCCAAACTGGTCCTGCGCCAGCCCTGTGCCCTACACAGGGCTGCGACACGGCGCTAGGTGGACTGTGCCAACTCAAGCTGCAGCTTGCTATTCTCAGACAGCACCCAGTGGAAGATATTCTAAGTGCCCTTAGACCAGCCAGGGCTGGCATAGTTGGACTTAGAGTATGCCCCACTGGGGAAGTCATCCTAAGTGCCACTGTATGCTGCGGTTGCCCCACGGTTCGCTGATGGTGCCCCATCCTGCCAGGTACCATCACCCATCTCCAGTGACACTACCCTATCCCCGATGCTGCATGGCCCACCTGTATGTGGCATGGGCATGTGCCCCTGATCATTGAAGTGCTCAATACTTGGTGGTGTAGGGGAACTGACCCCTTGGTGCCTGTCCAGCCACCGGCTGTGGCCTGCATCAGCACCATACTGTACATATGTGCTTAGTGTCTGAGACTAGTGGCAGTCACTGTGCACATATGTACAGTATGTGCCATTTTCTGTGCTGCACCAGGCTTGTGACGGACACTTCCCATGTGCCAGGTGTTCACCACAAGGGACAGAATGCTGCATGTGAGGACTTAAACACTAGGACCGCTCCTGTACCTGAATCCGGTGCAGGATCCCTGGCATATGGGGCTGCGGCACAGACTACCATTTTCCGCAGCTTGTGCCGAACACAGCCCTGTTTGAGAATCAGGCCCATTGTGTTTAACACAGAAGATCCAGCTGTCAGCATTTTGAACTGACTGGTAATAAAGCTGAAACTTGGAAACATGTAGTTCACTTTTAATGACTTCACATCCCTTGTCAGGATTCTGGAGGTGAGAGGTAATGAATTAGTGACTACACTCTCCTTTCTGACATATTACTGTGCAGAAAAGAACAACTCTGCATGAAAAAAAGGACGTTTCTATTGAAACATAGAAACATAGACTTTGATGGCAGATAAGGACTGCTAGGCCCATCTAGTCTGCCCATTTCCCTACCTACAGGATAGGCCGCAGATCCTAGTTAACCAACAGCCTATTTCTTCCTACCCCCCCACAAGAACTGCCTTATGTCTGTCCCATGCATTCTTGAATTCTCCCACAGTTTTAGACCCCACAACCTCCTCAGGAAGGCTGTTCCATGCATCCACTACCCTCTCTGTGAAATAATACTTCCTCACATTGCCCCTGAACTGCCCTCCTTCTATCTTTAAATTGTGTCCCCTTGTTCTTGCAAGTCTCTTTTCTGAAAAATGCTACCCTCTTGGACTTTGTTGATTCCATTGAGGCACTTAAAAGTTTCTATCATGTCCCCCCTCTCCCTTCTTTCCTCAAGGGTAAACATATTAAGCTCCTTTAGTCTCTCCTCATACGGCTTCTCTTGCAGACCCTGCACCATTTTAGTTGCCCTGCTCTGGACTGCCTCTATCCTTGCGGATATGGGGTCTCCAGAACTGGACACAGTACTCCAGATGGGGTCTCACCAACTGTCTGTACAGAGGGATAACAACTTCCTGTTTTCTGCTGCTGATGCTCTCCCTATACATCCTAGTATCCCCAGCCCTCCCTACTGCCTTCTCACATTGCTTGCTAACCTTAAGGTCATCTGATATGATTACCCCAGGTCCCTTTCCTTTTGTTGTTGTTACTACCTCCCACCCATTGTGTATTCTTCCCTGGGTTCTTGTTTCCAGGTGCATTATTTGCACTTCTTTGCATGGAATCTTAGCTGCCATACTTCTGACCATTCCTCCAACCTTGCCAAGTCCCTTTTCATCCTTTCCACACCTCCTTGTGTATCAACCCTGTTGCAGATTTTGTGTCATCTGCAAAAGGCATACTTTTCCTTCCAGTCCCTCTGCAGTGTCACTGATGAAGACATTAAAAAGGACTGGACCCAATACTGAACCCTGCGGTACCCCACTAGTAACCCCCCTTTCTTCAGAATGGACTCCATTTACAATTACCTTCTGTGTCCTGTTGTCCAGCCAATGTTTTACCCAGGCTTCCACCCTGGGTCCCACTCCCAGGCTGGTTAATTTGACTATTAATCTTTTGTGTGGGACTGTGTCAAATGCCTTGCTAAAGTCTAGGTAGGCCATGTCCACAGCCCCTCCCTGGTCTACTACTTTGGTCACCCAGTCAAAGAAATCTATTAGATCTGGTCTGACATGACCTTCCCGCCTGTGAACCCATGCTGCCTTGGGTCCTGTGCTCCACTGGCCTCTAGGTACTGGACTATTCTTTCCTTCAGAAGTGACTCATCACTTTCCCTACCACAGAGGTCAGACTGACAGGTCTGTAGTTTCCTGCCTCTGTCTTGGACCCACTTTTGTGAAGGGAATCACATCCGCCTTCCTCCAGTCCTCGGGTACCCACCATCCTCCCATGATTTATTAAAAGAGTAGCCAGTAGTTTCACTAGTTCCTTCCTAATTCTTTTAGAATTCTGGGTGAATTCCATCAGGACCCATTGCTTTGTCCACCTTCAGTTTTAGGAGTTCTTGCAGAACCCTTTCTTCTGTGAAAGGACTGGATCGACCCCCTATCAAGAGTGCTTCTGTTAATTGGATTAGGCACTTCCCTCCTCTTTTGTGAATACTGAGCAGAAATATTCATTCAGTATTCCTGCTTTTTCACTGTCCCCTCTGCCCACCCACTGTCATTCTATTCAGCCTCACTATCCTCCTTTGTCTTTCTCGCCGCTGATGTACCTATAAAGGTTTTATCCCCTTTTAACTGAGTTGGCTATCTTTTCCTCAGTTTGGGCCTTTGCTATTCTGACTTCCCGCCCTGCTTCCTTCTGCCTTAACTGGTACAGCTCTCTGTCTTGCTCCTTCTGTGTTTCCTTATACTTCCGAATGCTATCTTTTTCTTCCTGACTTTCTACAGCCACCTCTTTTGAGAACCATAGTGGCTTTCTTTCATTTTGATTTGTTCATTTGCTTCACACAAAGGCTTGTTGCCTCTGTGATGGCAGTTTTGATCATTCCCCATTGTTGCTCCACACCTCCTTCTAGCCTGTTTGCTAGTGCTTTCTGAGGCACTCTCCCATCTTGCCAAAGTCAGCCTCCTAAAGTCCAGTACCCTCACTTTTGTATGGCTTGACTCTGTAGCTGAGTTTAACGTGAACCACACTGTTTGATGGTCACTTGTCCCCAGATGGCAACCCACTTCTAGATCTGAGATCCTTTCACTGCCCCCGTTTGAGAGTACGAGGTCTAAGATTGCTCCCTCACGAGTGGGTTCCGAAACTAACTGTCTGGTGCCTGCCACCTGTAGGGCATCAAGAATGGCCCTGCTCTTAGATGTGGCTGCAGCAAATGTGCTCAGTTAACATCTGGCATATTCAGGTCTTCCATCAACAGTATCTCCCCTTTCTCTGCCATTCTAAGAATGCCTTCCATCATATCCTTATCCATTTCTTCCCCCTGACATGGGGGTCTGTACACAACCCCTGTGCGGATTGTGGTGCCTTTTCCAGTCTCCAAGGTGACCCACAGTGCCTCCTCTCCTCCCTGTTTACTCTTTTGTTCAGTTGCTTTTATCCCTTCCTTTACATAGAGATATTGTTTTCTTTAGTAATTCAATGGATGCCCTTGCCCAAACTCTCACCCCCAAACCAACACACACATAGATAAGAAGGGGTCAACAGATCAAACATGTCCAAATAAACAGTGAACAAAATACTGATTAGCTAGACTAGTGAGCATTTGATAATACAGACTGTGTACTTTTGAAAATGGCAAACCCTGTCACTTCTCCATATTGAAATAAGGCAGGCAGCTGTAGGGTATCACAGATGGGCTAGAGCTGTCCTTGGAAGATATAGATATAACAGTACAGTCTGAAAACTGTATTTTTTTTCCTTTAAATGTAATTAGAGATGATGGAAATTTCCATTATTACTCAGTCCCAGCTCACAAGTTGAATGAACTTACACTAAGCACGGCAACTCTAATTTTGATTCTGTGTCACTCTCTCTATATTTTTCTCTCGCAGCACGTCTGAGCTCTTACAACATGAATTAAAGGTTCAGAACTGCAAACTGTCATTTGGAATTAACTGCTTTCAACTCTGACTAACCAGTATATTATTACCTAATGTTAAGGAGCCATTCCTAGACACAGCTTAATGATTTGCTAATAAATTACAAACATAAATACACTGTAGTTTCATTTGAGTGTTTTCTCTACATTTCTCCCGAGTAGCTTCCTGAAACCACCGCTCAAACTGTATAATTTCATCCTTCTCTGCCAGTGGAAAACTGCCAAAAACAGAAACACAAAGTGGGCACTTGCAACGTTTTGACAATTAAGCAAATAGGGACATTATACCTTTGCTGTGCCTAGCAGTATTCAGCCTCTGAATTGCAGACGTTCAGTGCGACACTCACAGGAATTAGCACATCCATGAGCTGTATTATGAACTGAGGATCGTAAATCAAGGAATATGATTGGCTGAGAGCTCTTTGAAGCCATGATGATATCGGGCTACATCATCACGGCTTTAGAAAACTTCCATTGCCACCAGCCTCCTTGCTCTCTACTGTCTGAGAACTATTTTTTCAAAATGTAATCCTACATCACCCAAAAACTCATCCATAAAATGATTTAAAACCTGTTTCATTTTTTTATTTAAAAAACTTGAAACTCGGATCATATCAGTAATAAGTCACTTCAGGGTGTGGTATATCATGGGATATCGTCACTTCTTGGGTGGTTAGACGCACTCAGCCTGCGACCTCGTGCCCAACCACCCAAGGCTCGATAATATTTCATGATATACCACACCCTGTCGTGCCTTATTGCTTAATTATACAAAGGCAAGAAAGAATCTTGGACTGTGTTTGGTCAGTCTGGGGCTGGACCCATGGCGTTATCCCAGCATAACACCACAGCTCTAGTGTCAGCCTCATATTTCTTTTATTTTTTCCATCTTCTGTTACGAAACAAAAATATTTTTCCACACTAATAAAAACATTCTTTAAAATTTTTTTTTATTCTATATATAACAACAAGCCATTGTATAATAGGAATAATGCACTCCAGGGTATGTGTCTTGCTGGGATAATGCCATGCCTGGGGCATTGGACACACTTGGCCTGCGGCCTCATGCCCAACCCTCCAGACATGGCGTTATCCCAGCATGACACACACCCTGTCATGCATTATTCCTTTATTCAACTGCTGCAGCTGCAGTAACTCACTCCTGATGCAGCCCGAATCTGTTTTCTTGGAGTGACCTCACACAGACTCTGGCAGGCAGCACATATGGATTTATGTGATTTTCACCGCAGCATGCCTAAGAAGGCACAGGAGCCACACTAACGAATGTGTCTCAGGAAATCACTACATAACAGGAGGTAGAAAAAAATCTCACAGAACACCACAGATTAACAAATGTTTATTGATACACATGACAGCTTTCCATGTTACAGAATCATACATGTGAGTGGATGCCTGCTCTTTAATGCAAAGAAGTGCAAAGTAATGCATCTGGAAAACAAAAACCCAGTGGAAGAGTACGCAGTGTTGGGGGGGGGGGTTTACTAACAACAACAAAAATGGAAAGGGACTTGAGGTAGTCATGTCAGATGACCTAAAGGTAGGCAGGCAATGTGAGAAGGCAATAATGAGGGCTGTGGGGATACTGGGATGCATAGGGATAGGCATTACCAGTAGAAAACAAGAAGTTGTCATCTCTCTGTACAGACAGTTGGTGAGACCCTATCTGGAATATTGTGTGCAATTCTGGAGACCTCACCTCTGCAAGGACATAGACAGGATGGAGGCAGTCCAGAGGGGAGGCAACTAAAAGAGTGCAGGGTCTGCACCAGAAACAATATGAAGAGAAACTAAAGAAACTTAATATGTATACCCTCAGAAACGGGGGGGGGGGACATGATAAAAACACTGAAGTACCTCAATGGAATCAACCAATTCCAATAGGGTAGCATCTTTCAGAAAAAGAGATGTGCAAGAACATGGGGGCACAGTTTAAAGATAGAGGGAGGATGGCTAAGAGGCAACGTGAGGAATTATTTTTCACACAGAGGGTGGTGAAGGCATGGACAGCTTTCCTGAGGGGGCCATGGCATCAAAAACAGTGGAGGAATTCAAGAATGCATGGAACAGACATAAGGCAATTGTAGACAGACAGGAAGGCAGTATAGCTCAGTGGTTTAAGGCTCTGAGCTGCAAATCTAAAGACCTGTGTTTGAATCCCACAGCCCCTACTTGTGTACTGTGTGACCCTAAGCAAGTCACTTAGCTTCCCTGTGCTCCCAGGTCACACCATTAAACAAGCTTTCAGCTTAGTGTGCCACTCCTAGTTAAACAATTGAAAAAAATAGTGTGGGAAGGGAGGAAGTAGGCTGTTGGTTAACTAGGATCTGCAGCTTATCCAATAGATAGTGAAATGAGCAGACTGGGTGGGCCAAGCTGTCCTTGTCTGCCATCAAAGTCTATGTTTCTATGTTAAAATGAAAATTCGTATAGGGTAACATTGCAACTTTAGCAAGTTGTAACTCTATTAATGTTTGGAGTTCAGGGACAATCTATTTATCAACAGGAAGGTCTCGAATAGTACTAGATGACAACGCCCTAATAATTACTAACTGAAAATAGCCATATGAAAAACATTAAAATGCAAAAAAATGAAAATTCCCATAGCATAACATTGCAACTTTAACAAGGTTAACTCTATCCTCACAAAAAAACAAAAACAAAACAAACAAAGCAGATCAATTGCTTTTCTGGCGGAATGGAAGTGCAGCGCCCTACACTTCCACAACCACATACACTTGTGCATGTATGGAGGCAATGAAGCACAGGGATCGTAGGGCCCTGTACTTCCACAATCACATTGTTTAGTTCATGCAGGTCCCTTCAGAATTTATGCAAATGACAATATGATTCTATTTCAAAAGTAAGGAAATTATTTTCAAAAAACTGCATCAGTGCTCCTGTTAGGGATCAGATTAAAGTGACAAAGTAGAGAAATGTGATGTTAGAGTTTCAAACCCTAGCTTCCCACCTCCACTCCCTACCATCAAAAGGAAAAAAACATTATGGCTTTTACTGGCATCACTCTTGGTGAATCAGAGGTGGGGTATTTCTTGAGGTTCTCAACTCTTAACGCTCACCCATTGTGATATACAGTCTTGAAACATACAGAACTGTGCCTCCTAAGATGTTGCCAACAACCTATAGACCCTGAATGGAGAAAACAGATCATATTTGACCTTATTTGTGCATGGAATGGCGTAAGCATTAGAGTTGAGACCCCCAAGGAAGACCCTATTTATGATTCGCTAAGAGTGATGACAACGTAAACCGTAATTATTTTCCTGTTGGTGCCTGGTGGTGGAGGTGAGGAGTTAGGGTTAAAACCCCTAATGCCACATTTCCCTGCTTTCATTGCTTAAATCTGAACACCCACTGGTGCATTAACACAGTTTTTATTCTGCAAAGAATATGTAATATGCGGAAGACATATATCTTTTGTTTTCTTCTCTCTTAGTTTTTAGTTTTATAGTTATTCCACACAATCTTATAGTTTTCCTCGTGGTGTTTCTATCCTCTATCCTGTATAATAGCAGACTGAATGAATGGCCATTAAGAGAAGCACTTTTATTAATTTATTTGAAAATGGATAACCAAGAGAGGCACATTAAGTCAAGGTTTAATGGAAGAGGGATGCCTGGATATCGTAGCAGTCACAGAAACATGGTACACAGAGAACCATGACTGGGATGTTAACATACCAGGGTACATAACTTACAGGAAAGACAGGCAGGGGAGAAGAGGGGGGAGGAGTAGCTCTCTATGTAAAGGAAGGGATAAAAGCAACTGAACAAAAGAGTAAACAGGGAGGAGAGGAGGCACTGTGGGTCACCTTGGAGACTGGAAAGGGCACCACAATCCGCACAGGGGTTAGGTACAGACCCCATGTCTGGGGGAAGGAATGACAAGGATATGATGGAAGGCATTCTTAGAATGGCAGAGAAAAGGAGATACTGTTGATGGGAGACCTGAATATGCCAGATGTTAACTGGAGCACATTTGCTGCAGCCACATCCAAGAGCAGGGCCATTCTTGACGCCCTACAGGTGGCAGGCATTAGACAGCTAGTTTCAGAACCCACTCGTGAGGGAGCAATTTTAGACCTCGTACTCTCAAACGGGGGCAGTGAGAGGATCTCAGATCTAGAAGTGGGTTGCCATCTGGGGACAAGTGACCATCAAACAGTGTGGTTCACGTTAAACTCAGCTACAGAGTCAAGCCATACAAAAGTGAGGGTACTGAACTTTAGGAGGGCTGACTTTGGCAAGATGGGAGAGTGCCTCAGAAAAGCACTAGCAAACAGGCTAGAAGGAGGTGTGGAGCAACAATGGGGAATGATCAAAACTGCCATCACAGAGGCAACAAGCCTTTGTGTGAAGCAAATAAACAAATCAAAACGAAAGAAAAAGCCACTATGGTTCTCAAGAGAGGTGGCTGTGAAAGTCAGGAAGAAAAAGATAGCATTCCGGAAGTATAAGGAAACACAGAAGGAGCAGGACAGAGAGCTGTACCAGTTAAGGCAGAAAGAAGCAGGGAGGGAAGTCAGAATAGCAAAGGCCCAAACTGAGGAAAGATAGCCAACTCAGTTAAGAAGGGGGATAAAACCTTTTATAGGACATCAGCAGTAAGAAAAGACAAAGGGAGGATAGTGAGGCTGAATAGAATAAACGGTGGGTGGGCAGAGGGGACAGTGAAAAGCAGGAATACTAAACGAATATTTCTGCTCAGTATTCACAAAAGAGGAGGAAGTGCCTAATCCAATTAACAGAGCACTCTTGATAGGGGTCGATCCCAGTCCTTTCACAGAAGAAAGGGTTCTGCAAGAACTCCTAAAACTGAAGGTGGACAAAGCAATGGGCCTGATGGAATTCACCCCAGAATTCTAAAAGAATTAAGGAAGGAACTAGTGAAACCACTGGCTACTCTTTTAATAAATCATGGGAGGTTGGTGTGGTACCTGAGGACTTGAGGAAGGCGGATGTGATTCCTTCACAAAATGGGACCAAGACAGAGGCAGGAAACTACAGACCTGTCAGTCTGACCTCTGTGGTAGGGAAAGTGATGAGTCACTTGAAGGAAAGAATAGTTGAGTACCTAGAGGTCTGTGGAGCACAGGATCCAAGGCAGCATGGGTTCACAGTGGGAAGGTCATGTCAGACGAATCTAATAGATTTCTTTGACTGGGTGACCAAAGTAGTAGACCAGGGAGGGCTGTGGACATGGCCTACCTAGACTTTAGCAAGGCATTTGACACAGTCCCACACAAAAGATTATTAGTCAAATTAACCAGCCTGGGAGTGGGTCCCAGGGTGGTAGCCTGGGTAAAACATTGGCTGGACAACAGGACACAGAAGGTAATTGTAAATGGAGTCCACTCTGAAGAAAGGGGGTTACCAGTGGGGTACCGCAGGGTTCAGTATTGGGTCCAGTCCTTTTTAATGTCTTCATCAGTGACATTGCAGAGGGACTGGAAGGAAAAGTATGCCTTTTTGCAGATGACACAAAGATCTGCAACAGGGTTGATACACAAGGAGGCGTGGAAAGGATGAAAAGGGACTTGGCAAGGTTGGAGGAATGGTCAGGACGTATAGCTAGGATTCAATGCAAAAGTGCAAAATAATGCACCTGGGAAACAAGAACCCAGGAGAAGAATACACAATGGGTGGGGAGGTAGTAACAACAACAAAACAGGAAAGGGACCTGGGGTAATCATATCAGATGACCTTAAGGTTGGCAAGCAATGTGAGAAGGCAGTAGGAGGCGGGGTATACTGGGATGTATAGGGAGAGGCATCATCAGCAGAAAACAGGAAGTTGTTATCCTCTGTACAGACAGTTGGTGAGACCCCATTTGGAATACTGTGTCCAGTTCTGGAGACCCCATCTCCACAAGGACATAGATAGGATAGAGGCAGTCCAGAGGAGGGCAACTAAAATGGTGCAGGGTCTGCAAGAGAAGCCGTATCAGGAGAGACTAAAGGAGCTTAATATGTATACCCTTGAGGAAAGAAGGGAGAGGGGGGACATGATAGAAACTTTCAAGTACCTCAAGGGAATCAACAAAGTCCAAGAGGGTAGCATCTTTCAGAAAAAGAGACTTGCAAGAACATGGGGACACAATTTAAAGATAGGAGGGCGGTTCAGGGGCAATGTGAGGAAGTATTATTTCACAGAAAGGGTAGTGGATGCATGGAACAGCCTTCCTGAGGAAGTTGTAGAGGTCTAAAACTGTGGGAGAATTCAAGAATGCATGGGACAGACATAAGGCAATTCTTGTGGGGGGCAGGAAGATATAGGCTGTTGGTTAACTAGGATCTGCGGCCTATCCTGTAGGTAGGGAAATGGGCAGACTAAATGGGCCTAGTGGTCCTTATCTGCCGTCAAAGTCTATGTTTCTATGTTTCTATGTTTAATTCCAGGTGTGACACAAGGAGGGGAACAGTGCAAGAACAGCAAGATAACACATAGTAGCAAAATATTGAGCAACATTTGGTGAAATAAATTAGAACAAAAACATCTGAATAAATACAAAGTTGTATGTGCGGAAAATAAAGTGTGGTACAGCTCAATAACAGTACCTAGCAAGTTCAAATTCAGAAGTGGCAGCAGGACCTGGTGAATAACAACACTATTGATAACTGGTGATTGGTAGCTGCTTACTGGGATGGATAAGGCTTGGCTCTGGATGTATGAGGATGGGTAACAGCAACAGGTGATGAAGGGTTGAGGTTTCAATGGGTGCCTGAGGGAGCCAGGGGATGGGGAGAGGTAGAGGGAGGAGGGCAGTTTGTTCCAGAGTAAGGGAAGTCGATAGGAGAAGGCAGACTGCCCAGCAGCACAGCAGGGGTGAGGAGTGGCACATTTTGATCTGCAGTTCATACTGGACTGAAGCAAAAGTGTTTCCATATACTTGGTTGTTACGAAGAATGACTAATTGCATTGTGCTTCTCTTTTTGTATTCATACCCTTATTCTCTGAGTGTCTAATCTAATGTGATTGCATTGTAACCTTATTACATATTTCTGAGCATCCCATGTTAACACTGGTGACCTCTTATTTATTAGTACATGGAGGTTAATGGCAGGATTTTGAAAAGGATCTGCCCACAATGCATCTGACGCTATTTTGAAAGTAGAAATGCATCCAAACCTACCAGACCAGTTATTAGAAGGTCTAAAAACATCAAAAAACAGATGCAGTTGTGAGTTTCGTCCAATTTGGATGCAACTGCATCTGTTTTCTGTCACAAATTGTGACTTTTTGTCGTAAATGGATGCAACTTCTGAAAACAGCAGCAGGGCTACCTGGATGCAAGGTGATTGATGCAGCAAAGGATGCATTTGTGTCAATGTCCAACACTTTTGAAGGACCTTGTCAGTAATCAGTGCCCATGGTTAATGTCAAAACAACTGCTAAGATACCATAAAATGTTTTAAAACTTAGCCGCCATAGAGAATAATTGAGCATGCCCCCATGCTCTCCCTGGGCACACATTATTACGTGCCTGAGTGTGGTGGCAGGTCTGTAGTCGGCTCCCAGCACTGGGAAATGGAAGGGACTGGCTATTTACAAATGTATGATTCCTTACACTCGTTACTGTTGATTATTTTTTGGGAAAAATATATGCAGACGGGGCACCACTCAGGTAAGGCACCACAACATGTGGTGCACATTTTTTTTATTAAACTTGGTGAATCTCTTTAAATCGTCTAGTGATCAGGCCTTCGAGGTTGTAGGCCCAGCCCTGTGGAACTTGCTCCCAAGATCTTTGAGGAAGGCCTCCTTGTTGTTGGAGGCCTGTAATAGAGGCATGAAGTCTTACCTGTTTAGGGAAACCTTTGGGTTATAGTTAGGACCTTTGACACACTGGCTGCTGATTGTAATTATTTTGTTTATTAATTTATTAAATTTATTGTTACTGATTTGTTTTATTTACCTTAGTTTCATATAATGTTAAACTATATTTCAGTATAATGCATGTTTTATGTTATCTGATTTGAGCTGTACAGCATCCTGAGCTCCAAGGGATGTGTGCGCAACAAAATGTTACGTATTTACTAGATAAGGGGTTTTGCAGTTTTCAAAAAGTTTTCAAATGTCCCTGCTCTTCAGCAATGACCATATGAATAAATTAAACCTCTTGGCATTGTGTGGTGCTGTGCTGTTAGTGTTTACGATCAGATATGTGTGCTAACACCCTCCTAATACATCAACAGTACAACTCCAATATGGAAAGTCACAAAGTATACTTGAGGGAAAGGATATATGGTGAGGAAAGTAAGGATTGGGGAGTTGAACACCTGACTGAGGGAATTGTGTCAGTCCAGGGGATATGGTTTGGTGGGCGGCTAGGACAGAATCTGGGAGAACAACAGAAACATAGAAACATAGAAGTTGACGGCAGATAAGGACCGCAAGGCCCACCCACTCTGCCCATTTCTTTTTCTACCTTATAAATGTGCCATCGGCCTTTGCTCTGTCAGTGACCTATCTATTCATAGTCATTTGTATTGCTCCCTTATGCCTATCCATGCCTGTTTGAAGCCCTGCACTGTATTCATAGCCACCACTTCTTGTGGTAAGCCATTCCATGCATCTACCACTCTTTCTGTGAAAAAGAATTTCTCACATTCCCCTTAATCGGCCTCCCTCTAATCTCATGCTGTGTCCTCTTGTCCTGCTATTTTCTTATATTTAAACATGTTAGACTCTTTCACCTTGTTTATGCCCTTAAGGTGTTTAAATGTCTCGATCATATCACCTCTCTCCTCCTTTGCTCAAGGGTATACATATTGAGCTCCGTTAATCTGTCCTCATATGTCTTCTGATGCAGTCCCTGCACCATTTTGGTTGCCCTCTCTGGACTGCCTCAATTTGGTTAATGTCCTTGTGAAGGTGTGGCTCCAATACTGCACGCAGTACTCAGATGGGGCCTAACCAATGTCTTGTACAGAGGGATTATTACCTCCTCTACGACTTGTGATACCCTACTAATACACCCTAACACCCCCAGCCTTACCTACTGCTTTAGAGGTCTGCTTGATAATTTTAGGTCATCAGTGATGATGATGCCCAAGTCTCTTTCTTCCTTTGTGACTGCTAGCAACTCCTCCCAGCCTATAAGTGGCTTCAGGGTTTTCTTCTCTATGTGCATGATTTTGCACTTCTTTGCATTAAATCCCAGTTGCCACTCTTCTGACCATTTTGCTAGTTTATCCAGATCTCTTCTCATTCTGCCCACCCCATCTGGATCATCTACTCTGTTGCAGATCTTGGTGTCATCTGCAAACAGACAAGCCTTACCCTCTAGTCCATCTGAGGTCACTAATGAAGATGTTGAATAGGACTGGCCCCAGGACTGATCCCTGAGGTACCCACTTGTGACTTGCATCTCTTCTGACTGTATACCATTTACCACCACTCTCTGTTTCTGCCAGTCAACCAGTTTGCCACCCAGTTGACCAACTTCTGACCCACCCGAGCCTACCTAGCTTATTTATCAATCTTCTATGTGGAACAGTGTCAAAAGCTTTGCTGGAAGTCAAGGTAGGCGACATCAACTGTCCCCTTGGTCCACCACTCTGGTTACCCAGTCAAAGAAATCTATGAGATTAGTTTGACATGACCTTCCTTTTGTAAACCCATGCTGTCTTGGATCCTGTGCCCCTATGGATTCCAGGTGTTGCACTATCCTTTCCTTAAGGAGTGCCTCCATAATCTTGCCCACTACTGAGGTAAGACTGACTGGTCTGTAGTTCCCTACCCCCTCCCTGCTACCACTCTTGTGGAGCGGGATCACATGAGCCCTTCTCCAGTCTTCTGGGACCTCTCCTGTGCTCAGAGACTCACTAAACAATTCTGCTAATGGCTCTGCTAGTTCCTCCTTTAGCTCCTTAAGTACCCTGGGATGTATGCCATCAGGTCCCATTGCCTTATCCACCCTGAGCTTAGCAAGCTCTTGTAGGACCCTTTCTTTTGTGAAGGGAGTAGTGCTCACCTCCCTCCCCCCTGTGTCCATGATGCTGACCTGTGGGCCCTGCCCTATCTTCTCTTCAGTAAATACTGAGCAAAAGTATCTATTTAGGATAGATGCCTTTACAGGGTCCTCCTCCTCACATGCTCCCTTTTCTCCATTAAGCTTAGTAACACCCTCTGGACTTTCTCCTTTCACTAATGTATCTATAGAAAGTCTTGTCACCTTCTTTACTGTTCGTGCTAGTGTTTCCTCAGTTTGGGACTTTGCCTGCCTTACTGCCTCACTGCTTCCCTTAGGGCAGTTTGGTATGCCTCCCTATCTTCATCCCGCTGTGTTCCTTATATTTCCTGAAGGCCAGCCTTTGGCTCTGACCTTTCTGCTAATGTATTTGAGAACCAAAGTGGCTTCCTTCTTCTTTTGCACTTCCTTTTCTGTCTAACACAATGGGATGTTGCTTCAAGTATTGTATCCTTAATGCTTGCCCACTTTGCCTGTACCTCCTCACCTGTGTTTCTTTTTGCCAGGGCTAGCTTAACTCTGTTGGCCATCTTATCAAAGTCAGCTCCTCTGAAGTCCCATATTTTGCCTTGGAATGGGATGATTTAGATGTAGTAGCCAAATTGAACCATACCATGTGATGGTCACTGGCCCCAGGTGACCTTCTACCTGGAGATCTGTGATCCCTTCTTTGTTAGTCAGTACTAGATCTAGGATAGCCCTGTCTCTTGTGGGTTGCTGTACCAGTTGTTTGAGGCCCTCCCCTGCAGGAATCCACTATGAGTCTAGTTCTGGCAGATGTTCCTGCTGGTATTGACCAATCTGTATCTGGCATGTTGAAGTCTCCCATTATCAGAACCTCCCTTTAGCTGTCATGTTTTGTATATCTTCTAACAATAATGTGTCTATGTCCTCCTCTGGTCTGGGGGCCTGTAGACAACCCCAGTTCTTATGGCTGTCCCATTTCCTGTTTCCAGGGTGACCCACAGTTCTTCTGGCTCCTTATGTGTATTCTGAATTTCTGTAGCTTTGATATTTTCATTAACATACAGGGCCACTCCTCCCCCTTTTGCACCTTGGTCTCTTCTGAACAATACATAGCCAGGTACTGAAGTCTCCCAATGTGGTTACTGGTAAACCACGTCTCACTAATTGCTACTATGTCCAGTTTAGCCTCTGACATTATTGCCTGCAAGTCTGGATCTTATTTCCCAGGCTGTGAGCATTTGTGTACATGATTTTCCATTGGCCAGATTTTGGTGTGTTAGTTGTTGGGTGAAGTTTGGCATTACCCTGTGCATCGTATGGGGAGACAAACCTTTTTCTTACCTGGTGATGCAAATGAATGGCAAACACGCTGAATTCCTGTTTGACCACTAGCTGAGGGGAGGTGTTCTTCCCATTCGACGATGGGTGCTACACTCCCTCCCATTTGCTTAGTTTAAATATTCTGCAAAGACATCAAACTTCTGCCCCAATGCACTGACTCCCTCTTTAGTCAGATGCAGTCCATCAAATTAAGAACTTTCGCTCCCAGAACTGTTGCCAGTTCCTACAAATCTGTGTCCTTTTCCTGGCACCAGTCCTTGAGCCACATGTTTAGCTCCCTATCTCCCTTCTCTGACCTTCCATCCATCTGCTCCTTCTCCCAGACTGGCAGGATCTCAGAGAAGAGATGCCGGACAAAATAGATGATAGTTTGTCACCCAGCTTAGTCAGGTGTTCCTTGGTCTCCACAACTGACCGGGTTGGCGATCATTAGTCCCTATGTGTACTAGGACATCAATGTTTTCTCCTGCTTTGTGAACAATTTTAGCAATGCGGTCAGTGTCTCTCCATGCTGATGTACCTGGGAGACATCTGACCATCACCCTGGCTGGAGATGGGTATCAACTCCCGTATCATGGAGTCTCCATGGATCAGAAGTTTTTTGATTGTGCTTGTTTAGTTTTGGTTCCTGATTTGGGTGAGTATTGTTGTGCTAGCTCCTGTGCCGCAGTGTCCTGCTCTGCAGTGTCTTCTGCCTCTTTATTTGATTTCAGAGATAGAGGCAGATACCTGTTTGTAGTGTTTATATGGTTTTGGAGGTAATGTGTTGGAGAGCAGAGAGTGATGGGGCACCTGATTTGTTCCTCCTAACCACCTGCCAACCTCCTGGACCAACTACCCTCTGCGGTCGAGGTTTTTCTGTTGGATGCTGGGGAAATGGCGGGTGGTTCTTATAATGTATTTCCTCTTCAATATGAAATTTGAGGCGGCAATCTCTGCCCATGCTGCCCGGAGCTGAGACCTAAGATCTCCAAAGGCCCAGCATGTAGGACAGTGTCCTAAATCCTGTAAGACTGTCCTTCTGAAAATTGTTCCACAGTACCTGCAGTTAATGAAATCCATTCCAAATAAGTTGCTGGGTTTGTAACCTAGTCAGAGTAATTAGAAGGAAAAAAAAGGAAAAAAAAATGCAAGTAATGGTTTAATTGTGCTTTGTTTAACTTGTTATAACAAGTTAAATTACTAGTGCCCCTGTAAATGAGAACAATGAACTTTATGCAGGGGCTAGGCTACACTTAAGTTGGGGGGGAAGGCTGTACTAAAGCAGAGGGTAGGGGAATACATAGCTATGAAGGTGAATTTAAATTGGGTACGGGGATGGTGAATGGACAGATGGTAGGCAGAGATTCCGAAGAGAGGAGTCAAGCAAGCTTACCCCCAAGGCTAGTAGAGAGGAACTTGGAGCAGTGGCACAATGGAGGGGGATTAGGAAAGGAGTAATTCAGGGAGAAGAGAGAACAGGGACAGACCAGAGGGTAGTCTCACTGAATGCTAGAAGCC
Source organism: Neoceratodus forsteri (assembly GCA_016271365.2). Taxonomy (NCBI): domain Eukaryota; kingdom Metazoa; phylum Chordata; order Ceratodontiformes; family Ceratodontidae; genus Neoceratodus; species Neoceratodus forsteri. Next base: position 66,105,627 of record CM028138.1, on the reverse strand, counting down.
TTGGTAACAAATCAGCAGAATTACAGGCTCTCTTGGCAATTGGAAGGGTGGACATTGTGGCCATCATGGAAATGAAAGCCACCCAGTACCAGGAATGGAATGTGATGGTTCCAGGGTACAGGATATTCAGGAAGGATAGGGCTAAGAGAAAAGAAGGGAGTGTGGTAATATATGCACGGGAGGGGGTAAGGTACATAAGGAAGGCACGGAGGAAGGCAGAACAGAGGCCCTTTGGATGGAGCTTCAAGACTCAAAAAGTAGGACACTAAGGATGGGGGCAGTGTACAGGCCACCAGCCCAGGAGGATAATCTGGATAGGGAGTTAGCTGAGCAAATCAGATGGATCTGTAGGAAAGGGGTAACTGTGGTGGTGGGGGACTTCAATGTACCAGGGGTGGAATGAAGCACCCCAATGACCAAGAGTGCAAGGGAGCAAGTCTTAATAGAAGCATTTCAGGACAGCTTCCTTGTGCAGTTGGTCAGTCAACTAGATTGGATAGGACTCTGGACCAGGTTCTATCAAATGGGGAGGCTGTAAGAGATTTGGAGGTGGAAGGCCCTCTGGATGAGAGTGACCACCACATGGTATGGCTCACGATCAATGTGGGCAAGAAAGCAGGAGGTATGGGTACCAGAGTGATAGAGATTAAGGGGGCGGACTTTAAAAGGATGGGGAAAATTGTGGGTAGTCATCTGGTGGAAATTCAACCACGAATAGATGCTAGCCAAAAATGGGATATTATTAAAAAAGGGCTGGTAGAGGTTACTGGGACATGTAGAAGAACAAGGAGTAAGAAGAGAAGGGCAAAACAAAAAAGCTGGCTGATGCAGGAGATCATGGAAGGGGTGAGGTCCCCCAAAAAAGGCACTTCAAAGACACAAGAAATGAGGGGGGTGAGGCATAACAGCGAGGTGTATATGAAGAAGTCCAAGGAGGTTACCAGGCTGCTCAGAGCAGCGAAAGCTTCCAGGGACCTGAGACTAAAGCAGGGCATTAAGGATGGAGAAAAGGACTTCTTAAGATACATCAGTAAAACACAGAAAAACTAACATCAGATTTTGAGGATTAGGAAGGATGGCGGCTGGGTGGAGAAGGGGGAGGACCAGGCAGAGGCAGTGAATGATTACTTTTGCTCTGTGTTCATGAGGGAGAAAGGGGGCAGCAGATACCACCTGGGAGAGGAGGAGGTGGGGGAGGAGGTGACTGATATGGGGTTTACAGAGGATAGGATGCTGAAAGGATTAAGGGCTCTGGGGGGGGGGAGATATAGCACTGGGTCATAGAAACATAGAAACATAGAAGTTGGAGCAGATAAGGACCGCAAGGCCCATCCAGTCTGCCCATTTCTTTTTCTACCTTATAAATGTGCCATCGGCCTTTGCTATGTCAGTGATCTATCTATTCATAGTCATTTGTATTGCTCCCTTATGCCTATCCCATGCCTGTTTGAAGCCCTGCACTGTATTCATAGCCACTACTTCTTGTGGTAAGCCATTCCATGCATCTACCACCCTTTCTGTGAAAAGAATTTCACACATTCCCCTTAATCGCCTCCCTCTAATCTCATGCTGTGTCCTCTTGTCCTGCTATTTTCTTATATTTAAACATGTTAGACTCTTTCACCTTGTTTATGCCCTTAGGTGTTTAAATGTCTCGATCTATCACCTCTCTCCCTCCTTTGCTCAAGGGTATACATATTGAGCTCCGTTAATCTGTCCTCATATGTCTTCTGATGCAGTCCCTGCACCATTTTGGTTGCCCTCTGGACTGCCTCAATTTGGTTAATGTCCTTGTGAAGGTGTGGCCTCCAATACTGCACGAGTACTCCAGATGGGGCCTAACCAATGTCTTGTACAGAGGATTATTACCTCCCTCTTACGACTTGTGATACCTCTACTAATACACCCTAACACCCCTAGCCTACCTACTGCTTTAGGAGGTCTGCTTGATGATTTCAGGTCATCAGTGATGATGATGCCCAAGTCTCTTTCTTCCTTTGTGACTGCTAGCAACTCCTCCCAGCCTATAAGTGGCTTGGGTTTCTCTTCCCTATGTGCATGATTTTGCACTTCTTGCATTAAATCCCAGTTGCCACTCTTCTGACCATTCTGCTAGTTTATCCAGATCTCTTCTCATTCTGCCCACCCCATCTGGATCATCTACTCTGTTGCAGATCTTGGTGTCATCTGCAAACAGACAAGCCTTACCTCTAGTCCATCTGCTAGGTCACTAATGAAGATGTTGAATAGGACTGGCCCCAGGACTGATCCCTGAGGTACCCCACTTGTGACTTGCATCTCTTCTGACTGTATACCATTTACCACCACTCTCTGTTTTCTGCCAGTCAACCAGTTTGCCACCCAGTTGACCAACTTCTGACCCACCCCGAGCCTACCTAGCTTATTTATCAATCTTCTATGTGGAACAGTGTCAAAAGCTTTGCTGAAGTCAAGGTAGGCGACATCAACTGCTCCCCATTGGTCCACCACTCTGGTTACCCAGTCAAAGAAATCTATGAGATTAGTTTGACAGGACCTTCCTTTGTAAACCCATGCTGTCTTGGATCCTGTGCCCCTATGGATTCCAGGTGTTGCACTATCCTTCCTTAAGGAGTGCTTCCATAATCTTGCCCACTACTGAGGTAAGGACTGACCGGTCTGTAGTTCCCCTCCTCCTGCTACCACTCTTGTAGGAGTGGGATCACATGAGCCCTTCTCCAGTCTTCTGGGACCTCTCCTGTGATCAGAGACTCACTAAACAATTCTGCTAATGGCTCTGCTAGTTCCTCCTTTAGCTCCTTAAGTACCCTGGGATGTATGCCATCAGGTCCCATTGCTCTATCCACCCTGAGCTTAGAAAGCTCTTGTAGGACCCTTTTTGTGAAGGGAGTAGTGCTCACCTCCTCCCCTGTGTCCATGATGCTGAGCTGTGGGCCCTGCCCTACCTTCTCTTCAGTGAATACTGAGCAAAAGTATCTATTTAGGATAGATGCCTTTACAGGGTCCTCCTCCTCACATGCTCCCTTTTCTCCATTAAGCTTAGCAATACCCCTCTGGACTTTCTCCTTTCACTAATGTATCTATAGAAAGTCTTGTCACCTTCTTTTACTGTTTGTGCTAGTGTTTCCTCAGTTTGGGACTTTGCCTGCCTTACTGCTCTTACCTGCTTCCCTTAGGGCAGTTTGGTATGCCCCCTATCTTCATCCCGCTGTGTTCCTTATATTTTCTGAAGGCCAGCCTTTTGGCTCTGACCTTTTCTGCTACTGTATTTGAGAACCAAAGTGGTTTCCTTCTTCTTTTGCACTTCCTTTTCTGTCTAACACAATGGGATGTTGCTTCAAGTATTGTATCCTTAATGCTTGCCCACTTTGCCTGTACCTCCTCACCTGTGTTTCTTTTTGCCAGGGCTAGCTTAACTCTGTTGGCCATCTTATCAAAGTCAGCTCCTCTGAAGTCCCATATTTTGCCTTGGAATGGGATGATTTAGATGTAGTAGCCAAATTGAACCATACCATGTGATGGTCACTGGCCCCAGGTGACCTTCTACCTGGAGATCTGTGATCCCTTCTTTGTTAGTCAGTACTAGATCTAGGATAGCCCTGTCTCTTGTGGGTTGCTGTACCAGTTGTTTGAAGCCCTCCCCCTGCAGGGAATCCACTATGAGTCTAGTTCTAGCAGATGTTCCTGCTGGTATTGACCAAGCTGTATCTGGCATGTTGAAGTCTCCCATTATCAGAACCTCCCTTTTAGCTGTCATGTTTTGTATATCTTCTAACAGTAATGTGTCTATGTCCTCCCTCTGGTCTGGGGGCCTGTAGACAACCCCAGTTCTTATGGCTGTCCCATTTCCTGTTTCCAGGGTGACCCACAGTTCTTCTGGCTCCTTATGTGTATTCTGAATTTCTGTAGCTTTGATATTTTCATTAACATACAGGGCCACTCCTCCCCCCCTTTTTGCACCTCGGTCTCTTCTGAACAATACATAGCCAGGTACTGAAGTCTCCCAAGTGTGATTACTGGTAAACCACGTCTCACTAATTGCTACTATGTCCAGTTTAGCCTCTGACATTATTGCCTGCAGGTCTGGGATCTTATTTCCCAGGCTGTGAGCATTTGTGTACATGATTTTCCATTGGCCAGATTTTGGTGTGTTAGTTGTTAGGTTAGGTTTGGCATTACCTGTGCATCGAGTATGGGGAGACAAACCTTTTTTCTTCTACTGGTGATGCAAATGAGCGGCAAACACACTGAATTCCAGTTTGACCACTAGCTGAGGGGGGAAGGGTGTTCTTCCCATTCAACGTATGGGGTGCTGCACCCCTCTCCCCATTTGCTAGTTTAAATATTCTGAAAAGACGTCAAACTTCTGCCCCAATGCACTGACTCCCTCTTTAGTCAGATGCAGTCCATCAAATTTAAAGAACTTTCGCTCCCAGAACTGTTGCCAGTTCCCTACAAATCTGTGTCCTTTTTCCTGGCACCAGTCCTTGAGCCACGTGTTTAGCTCCCCTATCTCCCCTTCTCTGACCTTCCGTCCATCTGCTCCCTTCTCCCAGACTGGCAGGATCTCAGAGAAGGAGATGCCGAGAAATAGATGATAGTTTGTCACCCAGCCTAGTCAGGTGTTCCTTGGTCTCCACAACTGACCGGCTGGCGAGATCATTAGTCCCTATGTGTACTAGGACATCAATGTTTTCTCCTGCTTTGTGAACAATTTTAGCAATGCGGTCAGTGTCTCTCCACGCTGATGTACCTGGGAGACATCTGACCATCACCCCTGGCTGGAGATGGGTATCAACTCCCCGAATCATGGAGTCTCCTATGATCAGAAGTTTTTTGGATTTCCTTTGTGCTTGTTTAGTTTTGGTTCCTGATTTGGGTGAGTATTGTTGTGCTAGCTCCTGTGCCGCAGTGTCCTGCTCTGCAGTGTCTTCTGCCTCTTTATTTGATTTCAGAGATAGAGGCAGATACCTGTTTGTAGTGTTTATATGGTTTTGGAGGTAATGTGTTGGAGAGCAGAGAGTGATGGGGCACCTGATTTGCTCCTCCTAACCACCTGCCAACCTCCTGGACCAACTACCCTCTGCGGTTGAGGTTTTTCTGTTGGATGCTGGGGAAATGGCGGGTGGTTCTTATAATGTATTTCCTCTTCAATATGAAATTTGAGGCGGCAATCTCTGCCCATGCTGCCCGGAGCTGAGACCTAAGATCTCCAAAGGCCCAGCATGTAGGACAGTGTCCTAAATCCTGTAAGAATGTCCTTCTGAAAATTGTTCCACAGTACCTGCAGTTAATGAACCATTCCAAATAAGTTGCTGGGTTTGTAAACTAGTCAGAGTAATTAGAAGGAAAAAAATGCAAGTAATGGTTTAATTGTGTTTTGTTTAACTTGTTATAACAAGTTAAATTACTAGTGCCCTGTAAATGAGATCACCTTGTGGAGGCCCCACTGATCCGCCCTTCCTGCTCTGCCACAGGAAATGTCACAACTGTGGTACCTATAAAAGGAGTGTAGCGTGGGGTGGTTGGGGATGGGGGTGGGTGGCTGGGCCCTTCCCTGCCTAAAAGAAGAACCACGGACGAAAGAACAAGGAGGTAAGAGCAGAAACAATCAGTCAACAACAAATGCAGTAACCTGAAAGCTTATCCTAATGTTAGATAAAACTGTAAAACCTGTAAAGCACCACCTGTAATAATTTCAGAGAAGATATACCCTGTAAGAAACACTTTGCTCCAGAGAAAATAAAGCAGTAACAGAAGATATACCTTGCAAAAGACAATTTGAATCAGAAGATTACAGCAGTAATCTGTTAGCACACACCTGTAGGCACACCTTGTAATAATGCAGAAGAAGGTATACCAGCAACAACAATTTGAATCAGAGAAAAATAAAGCAATGAAATGTTAGCAACAAACAGTAGCAATCCCTGTGAGTAAAAAATAAAAACACCACCACACAGTAAATCTGCTTAGCCAAACTAAGTCTTAATCCTTCTCCTTGCTCTGGTAAGTTTCTACTCTGCCTTTCAAGCAGTCTTAGAAGGAAAGAGCTCAGGTGAAGCTAGGTGCCTTGGCCAGCAAACCAAGTCTTCTACCTCCAAGATATCAACTAACCTGACTTTTTAACCCTTCTTTCTGTTGGAAATTACTGACAGTTTGCCAGCTCCACCCCCACATACACACCTAATCCTTTGGAAGAGCTGTGGGAGGAAAGCAATTAGCTCCTTCAATGTGAGAAGGAGACTGAAACACCTCTGAGACAACAAACCTTTTCAACAAACAAGAATAAAATAAAACACAGCGTCAAACAGTAATTTTGCTTAGCCCAATGATAAAAAAGTCACAAAAATGTAAGCTCCACCTGTAATACAGTAATTTCAGAGAAGATATACCCTGTAAGAAACACTTTGCTCCAGAGAAAAATAAAGCAGTAACAGAAGATATACCTTGCAAAAGACAATTTGAATCAGAAGATTACAGCAGTAATCTGTTAGCACACACCTGTAGGCACACCTTGTAATAATGCAGAAGAAGGTATACCAGCAACAACAATTTGAATCAGAGAAAAATAAAGCAATGAAATGTTAGCAACAAACAGTAGCAATCCCTGTGAGTAAAAATTAAAAACACCACCACACAGTAAATCTGCTTAGCCAAACTAAGTCTTAATCCTTCTCCCTTGCTCTGGTAAGTTTCTCTACTCTGCCTTTCAAGCAGTCTTAGAAGGAAAGAGCTCAGGTGAAGCTAGGTGCCTTGGCCAGCAAACCAAGTCTTCTACCTCCAATATATCAACTAACCTGACTTTTTAACCCTTCTTTCTGTTGGAAATTACTGACAGTTTGCCAGCTCCACTTCCCACATACACACCTAATCCTTTGGAAGAGCTGTGAGGAAAGCAATTAGCTCCTTCAATGAGAAGGAGACTGAAACACCTCTGAGACAACAAACCTTTTCAACAAACAAGAATAAAATAAAACACAGCGTCAAACAGTAATTTTGCTTAGCCCAATGATAAAAAAGTCACAAAATGTAAGCTCCACCTGTAATACAGTAATTTCAGAGAAGATATACCCTGTAAGAAACACTTTGCTCCAGAGAAAATAAAGCAGTAACAGAAGATATACCTTGCAAAAGACACTTGAATCAGAAGATTATAGCAGTAACTATTAGCACACACCTGTAGGCACACCTTGTAATAATGCAGAAGAAGGTATACCAGCAACAACAATTTGAATCAGAGAAAAATAAAGCAATGAAATGTTAGCAACAAACAGTAGCAATCCCTGTGAGTAAAAAATAAAACACCACCACACAGTAAATCTGCTTAGCCAAACTAAGTCTTAAACCTTCTCCTTGCTCTGGTAAGTTTCTACTCTGCCTTTCAAGCAGTCTTAGAAGGAAAAGCTCAGGTGAAGCTAGGTGCCTTGGCCAGCAAACCAAGTCTTCTACCTCCAAGATATCAACTAACCTGACTTTTAACCCTTCTTCTGTTGGAAATTACTGACAGTTTGCCAGCTCACACACACACACCTAATCCTTTGGAAGAGCTGTGGGAGGAAAGCAATTAGCTCCTTCAATGTGAGAAGGAGACTGAAACACCTCTGAGACAACAAACCTTTTCAACAAACAAGAATAAAATAAAACACAGCGTCAAACAGTAATTTTGCTTAGCCCAATGATAAAAAAGTCACAAAAATGTAAGCTCCACCTGTAATACAGTAATTTCAGAGAAGATATACCCTGTAAGAAACACTTTGCTCCAGAGAAAAATAAAGCAGTAACAGAAGATATACCTTGCAAAAGACAATTTGAATCAGAAGATTACAGCAGTAATCTGTTAGCACACACCTGTAGGCACACCTTGTAATAATGCAGAAGAAGGTATACCAGCAACAACAATTTGAATCAGAGAAAAATAAAGCAATGAAATGTTAGCAACAAACAGTAGCAATCCCTGTGAGTAAAAAATAAAAACACCACCACACAGTAAATCTGCTTAGCCAAACTAAGTCTTAATCCTTCCCTTGCTCTGGTAAGTTTTCTACTCTGCCTTTCAAGCAGTCTTAGAAGGAAAGAGCTCAGGTGAAGCTAGGTGCCTTGGCCAGCAAACCAAGTCTTCTACCTCCAAGATATCAACTAACCTGACTTTTAACCCTTCTTTCTGTTGGAAATTACTGACAGTTTGCCAGCTCCACCCCACATACACACCTAATCCTTTGAAGAGCTGTGGGAGGAAAGCAATTAGCTCCTTCAATGTGAGAAGGAGACTGAAACACCTCTGAGACAACAAACCTTTTCAACAAACAAGAATAAAATAAAACACAGTCAAACAGTAATTTTGCTTAGCCCAATGATAAAAAGTCACAAAATGTAAGCTCCACCTGTAATACAGTAATTTCAGAGAAGATATACCCTGTAAGAAACACTTTGCTCAGAGAAAAATAAAGCAGTAACAGAAGATATACCTTGCAAAAGACAATTTGAATCAGAAGATTACAGCAGTAATCTGTTAGCACACACCTGTAGGCACACCTTGTAATAATGCAGAAGAAGGTATACCAGCAACAACAATTTGAATCAGAGAAAAATAAAGCAATGAAATGTTAGCAACAAACAAGCAAGCAATCCCTGTGAGTAAAAAAAAAAACACCACCACACAGTAAATCTGCTTAGCCAAACTAAGTCTTAATCCTTCTCCCTTGCTCTGGTAAGTTTCTCTACTCTGCCTTTCAAGCAGTCTTAGAAGGAAAGAGCTCAGGTGAAGCTAGGTGCCTTGGCCAGCAAACCAAGTCTTCTACTCCAAGATATCAACTAATCTGACTTTTAACCCTTCTTTCTGTTGGAAATTACTGACAGTTTGCCAGCTCCACTCCCACATACACACCTAATCCTTTGGAAGAGCTGTGGAGGAAAAGCAATTAGCTCCTTCAATGTGAGAAGGAGACTGAAACACCTCTGAGACAACAAACCTTTTCAACAAACAAGAATAAAATAAAACACAGCGTCAAACAGTAATTTTGCTTAGCCCAATGATAAAAAAGTCACAAAAATGTAAGCTCCACCTGTAATACAGTAATTTCAGAGAAGTTATACCCTGTAAGAAACACTTTGCTCCAGAGAAAAATAAAGCAGTAACAGAAGATATACCTTGCAAAAGACAATTTGAATCAGAAGATTACAGCATTAATCTGTTAGCACACACCGTAGGCACACCTTGTAATAATGCAGAAGAAGGTATACCAGCAACAACAATTTGAATCAGAGAAAAAATAAAGCAATGAAATGTTAGCAACAAACAGTAGCAATCCCTGTGAGTAAAAAATAAAAACACCACCACACAGTAAATCTGCTTAGCCAAACTAAGTCTTAATCCTTCTCCCTTGCTCTGTAAGTTTCTCTACTCTGCCTTTCAAGCAGTCTTAGAAGGAAAGAGCTCAGGTGAAGCTAGGTGCCTTGGCCAGCAAACCAAGTCTTCTACCTCCAAGATATCAACTAACCTGACTTTTTAACCCTTCTTTCTGTTGGAAATTACTGACAGTTTGCCAGCTCCACCCCCACATACACACCTAATCCTTTGGAAGAGCTGTGGGAGGAAAAGCAATTAGCTCCTTCAATGTGAGAAGGAGACTGAAACACCTCTGAGACAACAAACCTTTTCAACAAACAAGAATAAAATAAAACACAGCGTCAAACAGTAATTTTGCTTAGCCCAATGATAAAAAGTCACAAAAATGTAAGCTCCACCTGTAATACAGTAATTTCAGAGAAGATATACCCTGTAAGAAACACTTTGCTCCAGAAAAATAAAGCAGTAACAGAAGATATACCTTGCAAAAGACAATTTGAATCAGAAGATTACAGCAGTAATCTGTTAGCACACACCTGTAGGCACACCTTGTAATAATGCAGAAGAAGGTATACCAGCAACAACAATTTGAATCAGAGAAAAATAAAGCAATGAAATGTTAGCAACAAACAGTAGCAATCCCTGTGAGTAAAAAATAAAAACACCACCACACAGTAAATCTGCTTAGCCAAACTAAGTCTTAATCCTTCTCCCTTGCTCTGGTAAGTTTCTCTACTCTGCCTTTCAAGCAGTCTTAGAAGGAAAGAGCTCAGGTGAAGCTAGGTGCCTTGGCCAGCAAACCAAGTCTTCTACCTCTGGGGTCCAGACAGCATTCACCGTAGGTTACTTAGGAACTAGCTGAGATGCTGGCAGGACCACTGACTGACCTATTCAATAGCTGCTTGGACACTGGATGCGTACCAAAGCACTAGAGAATGGCCCATATGGTACCCATTCATAAAACTGGACCTAAGGATGAACCAGGGAACTACAAACCAGTAAGCCTCACATTAGTTTTGGGAAAACTCTTGGAGATGATCCTAAAAGAGAGGCTGGTGACCTCTCTGGAGATCATTGGTCTCCGGGATGGTCAGCAGCACTGGTTTGTCTCAGGAAGATCCCGCCAGACAAACCTAATTGAATATTATCACTGGGTGACAAGAGAACTGGACAAAGGCCATGTGGTGGATGTCTGGCATATGGACTTCAGCAAGGCATTTGATTCTGTGCCACATGGGAGGCTGGGGGGAGCTGGAATATATAGGGGTGGGAATGAAGATGGTAATTTGGATCACCAGTTGGCTGAAAGGAAGGTAGCAAAGGGTTGTACTGGTGGGGAACTCTCATCACCGAGGGATGTGATGAGTGGGATGCTGTAGGGAACAGTATTGGGACTGATGTTGTTCGGGATATTCGTAGCTGATATCTCCCTTGGGGTCCAGAGTAATATCAGTCTCTTCACAGATGACACAAAGATGGGAGCTATGGTAGATGACATCAAAGGGCAGAGGTGGTTGCAGGAGGACCTGAACAAATTACAGGAGTGGTTGGATGCATGGCAGTTGTGGTTTAATACCAAAAAGTGCAAGGTCTTGCACTTCAGGGCTAACAACCAAGGAAGGAGCTATCAGCTGGGGGGTGTACAGCTAGAATGTACTGAGAAGGAAAGGGATCTAGAGGTGCTTATAATGGGCAGTATGAACAACTCAGCTCAGTGCAGGAAGGTGGCCAGAAAGGCCAACAGGATGCTGGGGTGTATAGCAAGGGGAATCTCCTCCAGAAATAGGGAGGTGATCCTGCCCCTCTACAGGTCGCTGTCCAGGCTGTACCTGGAATACTGTGTGCAGTACTGGCACCCATTCCTGAAGAAGGACATCAGATTGTTGGAAGGTGTACAGCGGAGGGAGACAAACATGATCCAGGGATTAAAGGGATACTCTTATTAAAAGAGGCTGGGCGAGCTGAACATGTATTCCCTGGAGGAGAAGGGATAGGGGGGACATGATAGAAACATTTAAATATTTAAAGGGGATTAATAAGACTAGTAAAGAAGGGATTTTCCAGGAGGAGGGTTATGAGGGGGCACCAGATGAGAGTGGAGGGGGGAAAGATTCAGGAAGGAAGTCGAGAGACATTATTTCACTGAGTGGGTAGTGGATAAGTGGAATACTCTGCCAGAGGAGGTAACAACCTGTAGCACAGTAGACAGTTTTAAGAGTAGATGGGACAGAGTGGAGGAGGGTTATTGTGAGGAGGGGAGATGTGTGTGGGGTAGCTGCAAGTTGGGCTAGCTACGTAATCAAGGAAACTTGACAGACCATGAGGCCTGTTTCTGCTGGTGTTTTTGTAGGTTCGAATGTTCAAAAATTGATAATGGTAGCCATCTTTAATGACTTGAGCCATTAATGATAAAATTACAATAAAAGTGGTTTTAAAAACATCTGCAAGAAATGAAGATGAATTTAATTACGTCAGAAACATGTTAACATTAAAAAACTAGATGATGACATTTTTTTGCTGACGAAAATACTTCTGCTTTAAAATAATTAAGTTTTTACTACTGATGTTTTCAGCACAGGACTCTCACAAATATTATTTGTGTAATCCCTTTGTGTATTTTGGCAACTATAAAGTTGTAGGGAAGACAGCATTTCTGTGTTTAGTTGGTAATTCAGGTCATGCTTTTTATCCTTTTAGCCATCCTGCATTAGCTTTCCTGTACACAAAGCACTGAGCACCTCCCACTCAGCATCCCCCCCCAACCCTATAATATTTCTGCACATAACTAGTCATTGCTAGGAAATTATGGTTTAAAGAAGATAGGACATTATTTTAAATAGTTGACTGCTTTTCTAGTTTTCTTTTCATGCCAATTATGTATTCTGACATGCTTTGACCAACGTTTGATAAATAAATAATCTAGCTTTGAGGTGCCCACAGATCTACATAGAGTTCCACTCTCCTCACTGGCCACTGCTCTTTCTTTTTCATATTTTGAAGACATTTTACAACATCAATAACGCCATGTCACGCTATTCCACTGAATGTCTTGCAATGGGTGTTACTGATGTCGTAGAATGTTGAGGCAGAATAAAACAAGAACAGTAACTGCTGAGAAGAGAGGGATTCAGGGTCATTAAAAGGCAACACAATTAGATTATTAACTTAACTTAACAAAACTGTGAAAACACATATCAGAATCTTGGGTAGACACTAAAAGGACATCTGGAGTGCATCTAGCGGTCTAAATACTGTTTCCTGCCACCTTTTAAAACAGTGCTACAGACTTGCCTGGACATGCCTAGATCTTTGGCAGGCTGTCAATCTGCCACCACAGCAAAGCAGCTTCTACTGTAGGATGTATATTTCTAAGTATAGCACCCGAGACTGAAAGGTCTACACAGGGAGTAAAAAGAAGCAATACTACTGACATTCACACAACGGCTCTTACGAATATTATTTCATGTCTGGGAAAGGAGTTTATAAAAAATGTATTGTATTCTTCCAGGAGTGAGTGGCTAAACTTAAATGAGAAACCAGAACAGTAAGGTACTCTTCAGTTCTGCCGCAGAAACTGTTCAGTACAGCAAAGTGAATTCTGTAAAGTTACAGTATAAGCATGAGATATACATTTCTTTCCCCTTGTTTTTAGTATTTTCAAAACCTTCTGTTGAGGGTTCTGAAATTGCAAACCAGTAGAGCTAGATAAGCACAAAATTAAACTGATAGCAATAGACCTCTTCTGTTGGGGCTCATTACCAATAAAAGTTTGTTATATACCTACAAGAGGCTATAAATATGATTGGTGTCTGCATGCAAACAAGAAAGACAAGCATTTGTCAATGCCGACTGTTGATTGCGTTTGTCTGCTGAGCTTGCTTAGTGGACCTCTAGCACTGGCTCAGCCTGTTTGTCCCGGTGCTGCAGGCTGCTCTGTTGTATGGGGGGGCTGCTGCCTGTGTTGGCACCTTGTTCTGCCAAGCAAGAAATCCGCAGCTGTCCCGACTGAGCTCCATTGAAGTGGCTCACTCCCTCTCTCTCACTCGCTCATTCTGTTTCTCCTGACGCTGCAGGCTGCCCTTTTGTACTGGGCTCCTGCCTGTGTTGGTGGCTTTTTCTGCCCACAAAGAAATCCAAAGCTGTCCCGACAAAGCTCCGTTGAGGTTGCTCACTCCCCCTGTCTCACTCACTCCTTCTGGTTCTCCCAGCGCTGCAGGCTGCCCTTTTGTACTGGGCTCCTGCCCCTGTTGGTGCCTTTTACTGCCCACAGAGAAATCTGTAGCACTCCAGACAAAGCTCCGTTTAGCTTGCTCACTCCCCTTCTCTCAATCATTCATTCCGTTTCTGCCGGCGCTGTGGGCTGCCCTCGTCTACTGGGCTCCTGCCTGCGTTGCTGCCTTCTTATGCCCACAAAGAAACTTGCAGCAGTTACAATACAGGTCCACTGAGCTCGCTCACTCGCTCGTTCTGGTTTTCCTGCCAGTGCAGGGTGCCCTTTTGTACTGTGCCCCTGCATGCATTGCTGCCTTTTTCTGCCCACAAACAAATCTGCAGCAGTCCCAACAGAGCTCCGTTGAGCTCACTGACTCCCCCTCCCTCACTTGCTCATTCTGTGTCTTCTGGCGCTGCAGGCTGCCCTTTTGTACTGGGCTCCAACCTGCATTGGTGGCTTTTTCTGGCTAGAAAGAAATCTGAAGGAGTCCCGACACAGCTCCATTGAGCTCGCTCACTCCCCCTGTCACTCACGTATTCCGTTTCTGCCGGCGCTGCAAACTGGCCTTTTGTACTGGGCTCCTGCCTGCATTGCCGCATTTCCTGCCCACAAAGAAATCCGCAGCAATCACAATAGAGCTCTGTTGAGCTCGCTCACTACTGCTCTGTCACTCACTCATTCTGTTTCTCTTGGCACTGCAGACTACGCTTTTGTATGGGGCTCCTGGCTGCGTTGGCACCTTTGTCTGTCCACAAAGAAATCCGCAGCTCTCCCGACAGAGCTCCGTTGAGGTCACTCAGTCTCCCTCTCTCATGCGCTCATTCTGTTTGTCCTGGCGCTGCAAGCTGCCCTTTTATACCTTTTCCTGCCCACAAAGAAATCCACAGCAGTCCTGACAGTGCTTTGGTGAGTTCGCTCACTCCCCCTCCATCAAGACGCTCTCTCGTTATGTTTCTCAAAGTGCTGCAGGCTGCCCTTTTGTGCTGGACTCTTGTGTTGGGGCCTTTGTCTGCCCACAAACAAATCTGCAGCAGTCCCGACAGAGCTCAGTTGAGCTCGGTCACTCGGCCCTCTCACTCAGTTGATCTTAATCTGTCCCAAACACTGATTTCCCAGAGTGACCGTGCTATTCTTTGGCAGGAGCGCAAAAACATATTTTAGCCAGGATGTGAAAAATGACAGCTGCAGTGTTTATAAGGAGGTGTGAAAAAATGCCACTGTTGAAAATGTGGCGTGACAATATTACAAATTTGCAAAGTTACAAGGGTGCGTGGAAAGTGCGCAACGCATACTTGTAACACTGTCAGTTGATGGGCTATCATCACCAAATTTTCAACATAGGCATTTTAGGACCTCTGCTCATGAACAGTATCATTGTCATTTTCTTAATCTGTCCCGAACAGTGATTTCCCAGAGCGACCACTCTATTTTGCACCGGAAGTGCGAAAACACATTTCAGCCAGGATGGGAAAAATGACAGTTGTACTGTTCATAAGTAGGTCTGGGAAAATGGCAATGTTGAAAATCTGGGTGAAAATATAAATTCGCGAAGTTACGAGCCTGTGTGCCAACTGCAGAATGCATGCTCGTAACACAGTCACTTTATGGAGTATCGTTACCAAATTTTCAACATAGGCATTTTAGGACCTCTACTCATGAACAGCGTCACTGTCATTTTCTTAATCTGTCCTGAACACTGATTTCCCACAGCGACCATGCTATTCCACGTCGGAAGTACGAAAACACATTTTGGCCAGGATGTGAACAATGACAGCTGTACTGCTCACAAGGAGGTGTGACAAAATGCCAATGTTGAAAATCTGGCATGAAAATATTGCAAATTCGCAAACTTACGATCGTGCGTAGCAACTGTGCAACGCACACTTGTAAAACAGTTGTTTTTTTGATTTTTCCCACTAAATTTGCAACATAGGCTTTTTGAGAGCCCACCTCATGAATACTGGCACTGTCGTTTCATTAATCTGTCCTGAAGGGTGATTCCGCACAGTGACGCGAAACCACCTTTCGGGGCCAATTAATGCCATGACAGTTCAAGAATTCATGAGGAGGGGTCCCAAAAAACCCATGTTGAAAATTTGGTGAAAAAATTCCCAAAAATGCCCGAGATATGCACTATAGTTGAAAAAACCCTATTCATTACATTATACAGCTTATCGGCATTTCCTCAGTTTGCAGTCGGCTTTGAAGAGTGCAGACGTGGTCCACAGAAGATCATCGTGCCGAGCTCCAGAGGTAAGTATGGTGTGGGGAGGCTGGGTGCGCAGTAGGTGGGTGCAGGTTGTGGGAGGCGGGGCAGAGAGACTACGAGGGACAGTTTCCTTTTTTTCAGGTACAAATAAAACAAGAAAACATTGCAGGACCATTTTCAACTTTACAGGGGCATGTGGCATGCTGGGGTGGGCTCCCAGCATGCCACCGGAGTCTGGCTTTGGGGGGACAGCTGTAGCCGATGGGGGGATTGCGCACCCCTGTTGGCAAACAAAAAATGGGCATATGACACACTGGGGTGGGCTCCCAGCATGCCACCGAAGTCTTGTTTTTTGGGAGGGCAGCTGTAGCCGAGGATTAGGCCCCCACTGGCCAAGCTGTAACAAAAGGGGAATTCCTTTCTGCCCGACAGGGATTGGGCACCCTGTCTGCAGACAGTTAAATGGGGGGGGTTACATTATGCCGACAGGGAGTGGGCTCCCCCGTCGGCAAATAAACATGGTAGAGGGTAAATATTGTTTGTGAATACAGTGGCAAACCGCTGCCATGTTCATAAACAATATCAGGGGTCCTACATCCCGCCCTGCAATGACGGGTCGCTCCCTCATGGCAGTGGTGGCTGACGCTGCAATGACAAGGTGACCACTGATTGCAGCGGCTGATTTTTTAGAAAGTCGTGGCACGCTGGCTGAACTAGTGTCAGCAGCAGCATGCCATGGCATTGGGGGAAGCAGGACAAGCCTTTGCAGGCTGTGGGGACATTGGGCACAACAGTGCCACACCTCCACAACCTGCTTGTGGAGAAAGCTGACGCAACATATTTCTTGCGCATGCGCGCAATCAACATAAAAAAAAGTATTGAAATTAATAGTGCTAAAAGTGTAAAGCCCAATACGCACATCTAAATATTTTATGTCATGGTATATAATCAGCTTTTGTTAGAAATTATAAAGCAAATCTGAAAAATAACTAGCAAATATATGTGTGTGTGTGTATATATATATATATATATATATATATATATATATATATATACACAGTATATAGCGCCAGTATGTTAGGGTTGAGTGCAAACTTCTATGTTAAACTTTTTCAGCCCCAGAACTCACGTGTGAGTCGAAATGTTCTATGCTCAACCTTCTTCAAAAAGGCCACCTGGGGCCGAGTGAGGCTTTTTAATTAAACCCAACAAGTTGAACTTTAATAACATTGGAACCTTTCAACCGATTTGCACGAAATGTGGCATGCATAATATCTAGGGGTAGGTCCCTTGATGTGCCAAATTTCTTGTGACCCTGTTGTGTGATTTTTTTTTTCAGAAAGAAACTTTCGAACAATCCTAAATGTACCAGTTTTTTGACGTTTCTTTGTCCACCCATATCTTAGGAATGTCTTTATGTTGTGGTTTGAAATTTTCAGGGTAGAAAGCCTTTGGTACACAGAGGTTTGGTGAAAAATATTTATCTGTTCAAAAGTTATAACAATTTCAGTTTCTTATGGAGAAATTTATATGTCAGGTACAGAAGGTTTTTTTCACACATATTTCTGCTTGTTTGGTCACATACAGCTTCTGTGTGAAAAAGATCAGTCTTTCTTGAATGTTGGGTCACACTGAGCTTGCTGTATATTTTAGAGCACAAAACACAGTTTGTCCTGTTGTTTAGGGGTAGAATAAAAGACAGGTGGCAGGGTTGGCATAAGCAGGTTCTGGGTTTTATTTATTTAAGTATTCCTGGTGTCTAGTGGACTCTCCCCGCCTCACCATTGCAGTACTATTTGCTGACATTGGGGAGCCCAGTCCCAGAGATGGCACAGCAACCCCCCCAAACTGTGGGACACTGGGAAGCCCACTCCTAATGTCCCCAAATTATGTTTTTGAACTGCCGTCATTGGGGTGCCTAGTCTCCAAGTTCGCACACCAACCCCCCCAAAAAACTTTGGGACATTGGGTATCCCATTTCCAGTATTCCCATATGGTCATTTTAAACTGTAGACATCAGGGTGCCCAATCCCTGAGTCAGCACAGCAACACCCCCCATTCAAACTGTGGGACACTAGGTAGCCCACTCCCAGTGTCCCCAAATTATTATGTTTCCTATGAAAAAAGAAAATCATCCCAGACATCTGTTCCATGTTTTGTTTTTTCCAGATAAAAAGAAAAACGTTCCTGTTCACCTGCCCCATCCCCCTATCCATCTCTGCCCTCCCTCTGCACACCCCCCCTTACCTCATACTTACCTTTGGATGTCAGCAGCTGCGATCTTCTGTGGACTGTGACCTGTATGCACTCTTAAGCCCAACCATGAACTGAATGCTAGCAGGGACCCAGGGGACCTGGTACTAGCCTATAACAAGGCAGTAATAGTGCCCCTGGACTCCCTTGCTCCTTGTCATGTTTGCCTCCTCATTCTGTGCCCCCCAGGTCTCCACAAATGTCCAGTGGTACAGAAATTTGAAGATACAGAGAAAAGGGTAAAAAAAAATTGTTAAAATATTACGGTATTTACGATTCAATCAATATAAATGACAGGATCATCTGGATTAGAAAACAAAATACAGGGCACCAACAACAGAGCCAATATACAGATACATATAAACTCTAAGGGAACTCAAGGGTTGGTGGACATTCAGGGAGGTTACCTGCTAGGGCAGACACAGGTGGTGGATTGGAGGAGGTGGTCCTTGAGGGAGGAGGTGAATGAGCCAACTGAACTACAGGCCTAAAGTTCAGGGGCAGTTTATTGTAAAACTTATGGCTCTTGAATGTGATGGAGTTGTGCGCATGCTTGGTGCAGTAAAAAGAGATGTAGGAGATATGACAGGTGGCCCCTCTCGTACTGCACTTGGGAACAGATAAGGAGGAAAGGGAGTTAATGCTGATTGGTAGCAGGTTGCGGTGAACTTTGTGTAGGAAAGAGTGTGTTTTAAGTTGGAACCTGCCTTCAAGGTGAGCCAGTTGAGGGAGGCATAGAGGGTACATTGATGGGTCATCCAGGGGAGGCCGGTCACAAAGTGTGCAATATTATTGTATGTAGTCCTGAGTTTGGAGAAAGGGGGGATGTGTTGGGGGAGAGTAGATAATAAAGCCATAATCAAGGAGGGACAGGAGAAGGGAGCTGGTGAGGTGTAGTCGGAGAAGGGGATAAGGAACTTTTCTGATTCGGCATATGAGATGTAGCCTCATATGGAGTTTCTTGATGAGGCTGGTAATATGGATATTGTAAGTCAGGTGAGTACAGTCCAAGGTATTTGAATTTGTAGACTTGTTCTATGGTGTTACCAGTATTGTCTGAGAGGGACTGGCCAGTGACTGGGGCTTTTCTTGGGCCACAGAGGATCATAAACTTAGTATTTGTGGAGTTGAGAACCAATGCTTTGGCAGAGAACCAAGTGTGTAGCTTGCTGAAGTCAGCTTGCAAGTTACTGAACATTGTGTCCAGGTTAGTGCCACTGCAGTAGAGGGCCTTGTTGTCAGTGGAAATGACTAGTTGTGTGGTTTGGCAGATGGAAGGGAGGTTATTGATGAAGAGCGAGAACAGGAGAGGGCCCAGGATGGAGCTCTGGGATACAGCATATTTAATAGGACATTCAGCAGAAAAATTACTGTTGATATTAGTTTTCTGTGATCTGCCAGAGAGGTGGCTTCTGACCTATTTGATGACATTTTCAAATATGAGGGTGTCCAGGAGAAGGCAATGGTCAATCTGGTCAAATGCCTTGGTCAGGTCCACGAAGGCAGAGTCTGTGCACTGGCCCTTATCACTTGCCTTGAGGATATCACTGGTGAAGCTGACCAGGGTGGTTTCTGTGCTATGTCTGGATCTGAAACCATGCTGGGCAACAGACAAGTTATGATGGTTTAGGAAGATGGTGAGCTGGGTATGAACAATGTTTTCAATGATTTTGGGGAGGGAAGCAAGGAGGGAGATAGGTCAGTAATTCCATACCTCATTCCTTGATATACTGACTTGAATAATGGTTTGACAGTGGTGGTTTTCCAGGTGCTAGGAAAATAGCTGTAGCAGAGTGAGTAGTTTAATATGTTGGTGATGGGGACTGCTAATGAATTAATGACCAGTTTTAAGGATTTTAAAGTCAATTCCATCCACTCGTTTACTGGGTTTAGGGTTGTTAGTCTGAATTAGCTTTATGGTGTCCGAGGGTTTTAGGACCCTAAAATAGAATCTGGGCTGGGCTCAGATGTAGTATTGGGGTGGGGCAGGGCATGGATGAGGGCTGAGGGGGAGGGGGGGTTTTATTTATCGAAGTCACCAAAGAATGAGTTGAAAATGTTTGCTACTTCTGAGCGTCATTGGTCTGCTTGCCACCATGGATCAGAGTGACAGGTTCTGTATTCTTGTTTTTATAGAGTGCTGAGTTGAGTGTAACCCAAGGTTGATGGGGGTTGGATGTTTTCCTGAGTTTATTATGGAATAAGTCAATCTTGGCTTTTCTGATAACTGATTTGCACTTGCTTCTGAGTGTTTTGTAGAGGGAGAGCTGGGCAGGGTCTCTGTGCTTGGTGCAGTGGGCCCAGGCCTTGTCTCTGGTGCTCATCAATTTAATGATGTTGGATGATACCCATTCATTAACACATCCCCTAATCCTGATTTTTTTTTTTTGAGAGGGGCGTATCTGTTGTATACACTGTTGAGGATGGTAGCAAATCTGTCAAGGATAGAGTTGAGGTTACATGGTACAGCAGTGAATGACCAGTTGACTAGGCTGAGATTTTGTGTAATATTTTCGATGGAGTTGTTTGCTCAGCATCTAGAGAAGATGAACTTGGTGGGGGGGGAGAGGTTTGGAGCACTTGGCCGACCATAGACAGTAAGTGGCGCAGTGATCACTGATGCAGTCAATGATGTGGGATGGATTTTTTTCCCTGTCTATCCTGACAGAGGAGAATCTGCTGAGTTTGATCTCCCTATCAGCGACTTTGTGAGACAGCCAGGTTTCTGAGAGCGTAATAACATCAAATTTATTTACAGCTACCCAGGCCTGGAAAGCATCTGTTTTAGCTGGGAGACTCTGTTCAGGTGGACTATGCTAATGTTTTTCCCTTTATTAGTGTGGGATGAAACGGGAAAGGGACAGGAGCTGCTTGGACCATGGTTTGGATGGATGGTCTCACTGAGGAGTAGGAGGAGGAGGATAAGGGTCCTGGAAAACCTCGTAATGAGGGATAGCAACTTTGATTTGCGGATCCTTGAGCATTTAACTCAAGTGACAGATGTGTGCCTGGTAGACAGCCAAGGGTAGAAGAGGAGGAGGAAGAGTCTAGAGTCCTGCTGAGGTAGTATGAGAGACAGCCAAGGGCAGGTTATTGAGGAGATTGTTGTGGTACAGCTGGAGGATCTTTTATCCACCCACAATCTTTATGACCCTCTCCAGTCTGGATTTTAGAAGTGACACAGTACCAAGATGGCCCTTGTTTGGGTCCTTAATGATCTCCTGATGGGCAGGGATCAAGCAAGCTGTACCGTCTTGGTTCTCCTCCACCTGACTGCGGCATTTGACACTGTGGACCACAAGGTGCTGTT
Source organism: Neoceratodus forsteri (assembly GCA_016271365.2). Lineage (NCBI taxonomy): Eukaryota > Metazoa > Chordata > Ceratodontiformes > Ceratodontidae > Neoceratodus > Neoceratodus forsteri. Next base: position 66,084,296 of record CM028138.1, on the reverse strand, counting down.
GGAGCACCTGCTGTTATTCTGTGGACTGTCTCAAACAGTCCTCAGATGATTTAGATCTTTATTCACTGGTAGGACTGAGAGTGGTGTCAGGAATTAATTCTTCAGACCCTCTCCTCCTGCCTTGTGGGGTTCTGCAGGGCTCCATACTGTCATCTGTGTTGTTCGCAGTGTATATGCTGCTGATGAGAGACATTATTAGGCGGTATGGGCTGAGTTTCTACTGCTATGCAGATGACACTCAGCTCTACATGTCCTTTGTACCCAACCAAGAGGATGCTGTCTCAGTCTTTAACAGCTGCCTCTCCAAGATCCAGACTGGATGAGGGCCAGTTGGTTGAGACTGAATCCAAATAAGACCGAGGTGCTGGTTGTGTGAACCCTGGTCACCGAGATGTATGGGAGGTATGGTGCCTAGTCAATCGTCTGGGCTTTGGTTTGGTGGAAGCCATCTACTTGCCTCAGACTGGGTGCAAAATCTGGGCGTGGTGTTCGACAGCGACCTGACTTTGAAATCTCAGGTGTCTGCTGTCGTTAAATCCTCTTTCTGCCATCTGAGGAACATCACCCAGATTAAGCACTTGGTCCTTCCCAGCGATCTACCCACTCTGGTCCACACCTTTGTTACCTCCCGTCTTGACTTTGGTAACGACCTCTACCTAGGCCTTCTAGTGGTTGATATCTGCTGTCTTCAGCTGGTGCTGAATTCAGCTGCCAGGTTGTTAACTGGCTTACCTCGATCTTGTCACATCACACCTGTGCTCCATAATGTGCATTGGCTGCTGGTTTACTAGCAGATCACCATCATGGTAGGGTTACTGACCTACAAAGCCCTACATGGTCAGGGATTTGCACTACCTGCATGACCTTCTTCATCTTTACTGCCCCTCTCATCTTCCCCACTCCACTCCACCTGTGAGGGATTGCTAGAGATTCCCAAGGTTCAGCTTAAGATATCTGGTGCTCACTCATTTGCTTTTCCAGCCCCAACCCTATGGAATTCTCTACCTTGTTGGGTTTAAGAGTGACTTACTAGGGAAAACTTTAAAATGGCATAAAAGACGTATCTTAACTTGGCCTTCTCAGGTCCTGTTTAATTTATTATGGTTTTATTCTGCATATCGCTGTTAAATTCCATGGTTTTACTTTTGGTTTTATTATACAGTGTTCTAATCACTTGTGGAACAGTGCTACATAAATAAAACTTGACTTGAAGAATCCAGATAAATGCTGTATAATGGCTGTCAATGGTGGTTTCAACTTATGTTGCTATCTCGGCAATTTTTTGACATTTTGTGCTAAATATTTAACATAGGGTTCTTGGGACCCCAGCTCATGAACACTGTCACTGTTGTTTCGCTAATCAGACCCATAAGGTAATTTCGTAGTCACTGCACAGAACCACCTTTTGGGATAGATTAATGAAATGACAGTGCCAGTGCTCATGAGGTGGGGTCCCAAAAAGCTCATGTTGCAAATTTGGTGAAAATGTTTTAAAAAATAGGCGCGTTACGCGCATGCTTTGTGCAGTTTCTATGCAGGCACATAACTTTGGTAACTTACAATATTTTGACTCTAGATTTTCAACATCCCCATATTTTTTCACACCACCTCATGAACAGTATAGCTGTCATTTCTCACATCCTGCCAGAAATGTGTTTTCACACCTGTGGCGAAGAATGACACAGTCACTGTGCAAAATCACCTTTCAGGACAGATTAACAAAAAGACAGTACCAGTGTTCATAAGATGGGGGCCCAAAAAGCCCATGTTGAAAATTTGATGACAAAATTTCTAAAAATGGCTGTGTTACGAGGATGTGTTTCGAGGTTTCTATGCAGGCACATAACTTTGGTAACTTACAATATTTTGACTCTGGATTTTCAACATACCCATTTTTACACGTCATCTCATGAACAGTATAGCTGCCATTTCTAACATCCTGCCCAAAATGCTTTTTTTGCACCTGTGGCAAAGAATGGTGCAGCAGCCATGTGAAATCACCTTTTGGGACTGATTAACAAAATTACAGTATCACTGTTCATGAGGTGGGGTCTCAAAAAGCCCATGTTAAAAATTTAGTAAAAAAAAATCCTTAACATGTCCCAGTTATGAGCATTTGCTGACATTTTTCTAGATACATGCGTAACTTTGATAAGTTTTTATACTTTCCCCCCTCATTTTTAACATATCCAATTTTCATACCACTTCATGAATACTGGTCCTTAATAGGCATACAAAAAAAGTTTCTGGAAAAGTAAAGAAATTCACTGCAAAAAAGTTTGTTAATGCGCCATTAGGGTTTAAGCCTAAAAAGTGGGGAACCGAGCTCCCAAGCCTAAGAGCCCACCCCCACATAGAAAGATAGAACTTGATGGCAGATAAGAAGTGCTTGGCCCACCTAGTCTGCCCATTTCCCTACATAATGGATAAGCTGCAGATCCTAGTTAACCAACAGCCTACTTCCTCCTACCTTCCACTAGAATTGCCTTATATCTGTCCCATGCATTCTTCAATTCCCCCACTGTTTTTTGATTCCATGACCTCCTCAGGAAGGCTGTTCCATGTATTCGCAACCCTCTCCATGAAAAGATACTTCCTCACATTACCTCTGAGCCGTCCCCCCTCTATCTTCAAAATGTGCTCCCTTGTTCTTGCACATCTCTTTTTCTGAAAGATGCTACCCTCTTGGACTTTGTTGATTCCCTTGAGGTACTTGAAGTTTCTATCATGTTCCCCCCCTCACTTCTTTCCTCAAGGGTATACATACTAAGCTTGTTTAATCTCTCTTTGTATGACTTCTGGTGCCGACGCTGTACCATTTTGGTTGCCCTCCTCTGGACAGCCTCCACCCTGTCTATGTCTTTGCAGAGACAGGGTCTCCAGAACTGTACGTAGTACTCCAGATGGGGGTCTCACCAACTGTCTGTTCAGAGGGATAACACTTTCCTGTTTTTTACTGGTGATGCCTCTCCCTATGTATCCCAGTATCCCCCCAGTCTTCCTTACTGCCTTCTCACATAGCTTGCCCATCTTTAGGTCATCTGATATAACTACTCTCAGGTCCCTTTCCATTTTTGTTGTTGTCAGTATCTCACTCCCCAATGTGTACTCTTCCCCTGGGTTTTTGTTTCCTAGGTGCATTATGTTACACTTCTTTGCATTAAATCTAAGCTGCCATACATTTGACTTCCTCCAACCTTGCCAAGTCCCTTCTCATCCTTTCCACCCCAACTTGTGTATCAACCCTGTTACAGATCTTTGTGTTGACTGCAAAGAGACATACTTTTCCTTCCAGTCCCTCTGCAATGTCACTTCTAAAGACATTAAAAAGGACTGGACCCAGTACTAAACCCTGCAGTACCACACTCGTAACCCCCCTTTTCTTCACTGTGGACTCCATTTACTATTACCCTCTGCCAGTGTTTACCCAGGCTACTACCCTGGGACCCATTCCCAGGCTGGCTAATTTGTTTATTAATCTTCTATGCGGGACTGTGTTAAATGCCTTGCTAAAGTCTAAGTAGGCCATGTTCACAGCCCCTCCCTGGCCTACTACTTTGGTCACCCAGTCAAAGAAATCAATTCAATTTATCTGACATGACCTTCCCACTATGAATCCATGCTGCCTTATGTCCTGGGCCCCACTGTCTTCTAGGTACACAACAGTTCTTTCCTTCAGAAGTGATTCCATCATTTTCTCTACCACTGAGGTCAAACTGACAGGTCTGTGGTTTCCTGCCTCTGTCTTGCTCCCACTTTTGTGAATGGGAATCACATCTGCCATCCTCCAGTCCTCAGGTACCACACCATCCTCCCATGATTTGTTAAAAAGAGTAGTCAATGGTGTTACCAGTTGTCTCCTTAGTTCTTTTAGAATTCTGAAGTGAATCCCATCAGGCCCCATTGCTTTATCTACCTTCAGTTTTAGGAGTTCTTTCAGAACCCTTTCTTCTGTGAAAAGACTGATATCACCCCCCCCCCCCATCCAGAGTGCTTCTATTGACTGGATTAGGTACCTCCCCCAACTCTTCCTTTGTGAATACTAAGCAGAAGTATTTGTTCAGTATCCCTGCTTTTTCACCATCGGCTTCCAACCCAACACCCCACCCCACCCCCCACCCTCAGCTTCCAGCCATAAGACCCCACCTCCACCCTGCATACAGAAACAGGTGTGAGGGGTATGTCTTAGGTTGTGAACCCTAATGTTCACCCATTTCAACAGTTAATAACCTGACGTGGGTACAGAATAAAACAATGGGGCGAGCATTAGGGTTGACAACCCCAAGGCACTTTCTTGCACTTTAATAACTTCACAACTGTTCTACAGATTTGAACGACATTTTGCACACACATTCTCGTGGGACAAATCTCTTGACATGCCAAGCTACATTTTGGTTGGATGTGCAGATCCCAAGATGTGGATAGGAAAGAAAACCAGAAATTTGCAGGTTTATTTTTTTTGCCATTGTGTAGCACCCAGATGGTTTGGAATTTTAGTCTGAAGTTTTCAGGGTAGAAAGAGCTTGGCCTTTCTTTGGTCTTGGTAAAAAAATATGAATCTATACCAAAGTTATTACATTTTTAAAATGTGTGTTCTGAGCATGCTCAGCACTTAAAAATAGATGTATGAAGTTTTCATATGGGATCCCTTTTTTGTGTTTTTTTATGACATTTTTCATATACTACCATCTTGTTTTCCATTTTTTCCCTAAAAATTCAAATTCGGAAAACCACAAAAATGACATTCTGGAGAGGGACCAACACATGTGGCTTGCTTATTGGGAACCCCTTTACCAGATTCTGTACTTAACTGTTGGAGAATTACCCCTGCAATGTTGTTTTTTTAAGATTATAAATATTTTTTAGTCAGTCGTGATATGAATAAAGATTCTTTTTTGTATCGCGAGTGATGAAATAAGATCATTTTTCATGAGGAAAAAATCATTTCTGGTTTGCAGACATTTTTTCCCTGGTATCTAGTGGTGTCCCTCATACTCCAATCTCTGTCCCCATAATAACAGGATTTTTCCCTGGTGTCTAGTGGTGCCCCCATCCTCTGACTGCCCTGCCCATATTTTTCTTTAATATTCATATTTTATGGTTCTCCATGGTGTCTAGTGGCTCCCCCCACAGTCTAATCCCATCCCCATATTTTTCATTGTTTCCTTGGTGTTTAGTGGCACCCCACACCCCTTCAGTCACCATCCCCATATTTTTTGACTGTATCCCTTGTGTCTACTGGCACCTTCTCTTCCAATGGCCCTCTTGCCTGTAATAAAGAAAACAGTCCCTCAATACTTTTTTTAACCTGTAAACAAGAAAATGGTCCCTTGCTGATCCAAACCCCCCACCTCGACCTCCCACTCAGAGTCCACCACCCCGTACCCCCACACACCGCCCACACTCTCACTCACCTGAACTGGTCCCAGGGTGAAGCTCCACTCTCCCACTGAAGACATGTCTTGCTGCTGGAACTGGTGACTGCAAGATGAGAAACTAAGATAAATGTGGTTCAATGTATTTCAATGGGGTTTTCAACTTTGATTCATAACGTGTCCATTCTTGCATATTTTGACACTGAATTTTCAACATGGGCTTTTTGGGACACTACCTCATGAATAACATCAGTGGAATTCTGCAAATCCAGCCTGAAGGGCAACTTTGTGCTCACTTGGTGAAATCACCATTTTGGTGGGATTTAAATGAGACCGGAGAGCTTGACTTGGGGGGGGGGGGTTAGAGCAAATGGTGAAAGTGTGTGGGGGTTAGTTGATGTGAAACTCTGGGACAGACTGCTAGAGGCGTAGCCAATGCTGATCTAGTGAGGGCCTGGGTAGGAGCCAGGCTGGCAGGCTGGAAGGACCATGAGTCTTTTTGTGTCCATAAACATCTATGTATCTCTGTATCTATAGACTGTCACATGTATTTATGTATCATTGTATCTATACATTGTATGTATACATCTATTTATCTCTGTTGGACCAAGGTGGGCTTAGGGAGGGAGAGGGTGGTGGAACAGAGGTGCATCTCTCCAGTTGTACCTCTCCACAATTCATACACTGTTCTGGTGGAAAGTGGCTCCTCTATGGAGGCACCTGCAGTGGAGACAAAGAAGGATGCTGGGAACCTCCACAAAGGAGACTCACAGCAGAGTGGCTCAGGACCCCACAGGGGAAGGAAACAACTCCTGGTGGGGGACTCAATTGTTAGGGGGTAGAACTTGGGGAGAAAGGGGAGAGGGAGGTAAAGTGCCTGCTTGGTGCCATGTCTTGGAGGAACAGGGAGCGAATCCTCAGGAGCAGCTGCACGAGGGTGGGAGCTGGATGTCATTGTTCATCTAGGGACAAATAACCTGGCTGGGAATGGGATCAGCAGTGCAAGAGGAGTTTGTAGAGTTGAGGAGGGGCCTTAGACAAGTAGCACGTATAGTAACCTTCTCAGAGGTGCTGCCTTTCTGTGGCAAGTGTGATGCTAGGGTACTCCACACCATGGGATTCCATGAATGGTTGAAAACCTGGTGGGCAGCTCAGGGTTTTGGCTTCACTGGGGACTGGAGGTCCACCTGGAGGGATACAGGCCTACACTGGCATGATGGTCTGCATCTGTCCAAGAGGGGAACCAGGATCCTAGGCGATAGATTTACATGAAGCATGCATTGGAAAGCATTTGAACTAGCCAAGGGGGAGGCACTGAAAAGGAACAGGGAAATCCCAGCCTCCCCCCACAAAAAATGGGAGTCAGCAAGGTAAACACCAAGATAGAGAAGTTAATAGGGAGCAGAACAGAGGTAACTACAAAAATGGCAAAAGCAGTGAGGACTGGGATGGGGTTAAAAGGAGTGAGGCCATCAAAAAATAGAGGGTGATGAGTACCAATGTCTGAAGTCTGTGTAACAAGCTTTCTGAACTAATGGCCTTGATGGAAGAGGGACACCTGGATATCGTGGCAGTCACAGAAACATGGTACACAGAGAACCATGTCTGCGAAGTGAACATAACCAATGTACACAAGCTACAGGAAGGACAGGGAGGGTAAAAGAGGAGGAGGAGTAGCTCTCTTTGTAAGGGAAGGGATCAAAGCAACTGAACTAAAAGATAAACAGGGAGTAGAGGAGACACTGTGGGTCACCCTGGAGACAGGAAAGAGCACCACAATCTGCATGGGGGTTGTATACAGATTCCCATCTCAGGGGGAGGCAATGGACAAGGAAGTGATAGAAAATAGCCTTAGAATGGCAGAAAAAGGGGAGATATTGTTGATGGGGGACCTGAATATGCCAGATGTTAACTGCAGCACCTTTGCTGCAGCCACATCCAAGAGTAGGGTTATTCTCGATGCCCTACAGGGGGCATACTTCAGACAGCTAGTGGTGGAACCCACTCGGGAGAAAGCAGTCTTAGACCTGGTACTGTCAAATGGGGATGGAGAAAGGATCTTGGATTTAGAAGTGGGTAGCCATCTGGGAACAAGCGACCACCAAACAGTGTGGTTCATGATAAACACAGCCATAGAGTCAAGCTATACAAAAACAAGAGTTCTGGTCTTTAGGAGGGCTGACTTTGGGAAAATGGGAGAGTGCCTCAGAAAAGCACTAGCAAATGTGCAAGAAGGAGGGATGGAGAAACAATGGGGAAAAATTAAAACAGTCATCACAGAGGCAACAAGCCTTTGTGTGAAGCAAATAAACAAAACAAAACAAAGGAAAAAAACACTATGGTTCTCAAAAGAGGTGGTGGGGAAGGTTAAGGAGAAAAAGGTAGCACTCAGGAAGTATAAGAAAACAGAAGCAGCAGGACAGAGAACTGTACCAGTTAAAGCAGAAGGAAGTCGGGAAGCCAGTCAGAATAGCAAAGGCCCAAACTGAGGAAAAGATAGCCAACTCAGTTAAGAAAGGGGATGAAATCTTTTATAGGTACATTAGGAAGTGAAGAAAGACCAAGGAGGGATAGTGAGGCTTAATAAAGGGAAGGAGGGTGGGCAAATGGTGACAGTGAAAAAGCAGGGATACTGAATGAATACTTCTGCTCAGTATTCACAAAAGAAGAAGAGGGGAGGTACCTAAATCAAAGAATAGGAGAACTCTGGATAGGGAGATCGATACCACTACATTCACAGAAGAAAGGATTCTGACAGAACTCTTGAAACTGAAGGTGGACAAAGCAATGGGGCCTAATGGGATTCACCCAATAATTCTAAAAGAACTAAGGGTAGAACTAGTCACACCACTAATTAACCTTTTTAACAAATCAGCATGGTACCTGAGGACTGGAGGAGGGCGGATGTGATTCCCCTTCACAAAAGTGGGAGCAACAGATGCAAGTGTAACCCCCTTGTTCCCAGGGGTTACTAGCATCCCAGTAAGAATCAGTGGTAGGCAGAGATGGCAGCTAGTGAAATGCCAGTTGAATGGGTTTTGCTCTGTCTCTGTTCTCAGTCTCTACTGAGCTCTGGAGGGATGATATCATTTAGAACTGTCACAGCAGCATAAGCCACAATTTGTTAGCAGCTGCTAGAGCTAGCTTTAGAATGTTCAGAGAGTCTGTAGTTAGAGTTCAGTGGAGGAGGCTGTGGTTTTGGGCAGCTCCTCCTTCAGCTCTGTCAGAGAGCTACCATTTAGTGTTTGAAGTTCTTACCCTAGTGGACGACAACTGTTCCAGTCTGTGGAAGTGGCAGAGACCTTGGCTAGTGGGTTTCCCTGTGCTCCATCCCAAGAGGAATAGGGTTGAACTCTGGGATGCAGGGGCAACCCCCTGATCCATTTGGACTTTTTGGAAAACTGCCTTGTACAACGGCTCTGTGAGTACTTGTGTGAATTTTCTGTGTAGACCCAGGAGTACCTGTAATTTCTGTGAAGGGTGGATTTCTCTGAAAAATGGACCCTGTCACCTAGACTTTGGTTTAAAAGCTTTCTGCCTACGTTGGAGTTCTGTATGTGACTGTCCAAGTACAGAACTTTTCATTCTGACACCCAAGGGGGTGTGTAGTATGTTAAATGTGAAAAACATTTAAGACAACTTCTACAGTTTTTACAGTTGTGTGGTGTTATGAACCAGATGAATGGCCGAGTATAAGCTTGGAAACAAAAGGTGGGAGACCCCTCATCTGGAGTAACCAGTTTACCTCTGTGGGTTCTGAAGGGCACCTATTACTTGCTCTTCAGTGCAATTGGCCAATGCATGAGAAGAGTTTTTTCCCCTGGATGTGGGTTGTTTTCATTCAGTTTACCCCAGCATAGTGGGTTCTGAAAGTTCTGAGCCTGGATGTGCTCTGTGTGGTCACGTGTACCACATTCATGCTATGCAGAATGGGAAATGTACCAGTACCTGGCTGTATGTGCCAATTTCCAATAGGAACCAGTGTGTTCACCAGTGTGCGTTTTATTCATCCTATGCGAAATATGAATTCAGGAATGTCTGTACCTCAGTAATCTGCATTACAAGTGTGTGTAGCCCTATGGGGGTCCATCTTTGCTTTGTGATTATTCCAGCTCTGTTACGTGAATAAAAGTCACACTCTAGAATCCCAACTTGGTTTGGACAGTAATGTTATTGCTTCCTTGTGTCTGGAGTTACTTGGGTACCCCTGGTCCAGAAGTGCAAACCTAACATAGTCCTGAGCAAATGTTTTCTCCCAGGGACCTGGGTTGCTGGCCATGGCAAGTGGTCCCTACCAGATGTGTGCCAGGCAGTTGACACACCTGGTTGTCTGTTTTGTATAACAGACTAGCCCTTCCTTCTATATGGTGGCTTTGGTTGGTGATTGTCCTTAAACCTCCTTTACAAAATGCAAACCCCCCAACCCTGTCTTTTACCCCTAGATGTTGTGGTGAGAGGAGAAGCCCTGCTAGTTAAACAAGGGGGGGCAGGTGGGGAGTTATACAGGAAACTACAGACCTGTTAGTTTGACCTCAGTGGTAGGGAAAACGATGGACTTACTTCTGAAGGAAAGAATTGTTGAGCTCCAAGAGGCCAGTGTGGAACAGGACCCAAGGCAACATGGATTCACAGCAGGAAGGTCATATCAGATGAATCTAATAGATTTATTTGACTGACTGACCAAAGTCGTAGACCAGGGAGTGGCCGTGGACATGGCCTACCTAGACTGAAGCAAGCCATTTGACACAGTCCCACACAAAAGATTAATATACAAGTTAGTCAGCCTTGGAGTGGGTTCCAAGGTGGTAGCATGGTTAAAAAATTGGCTGGACAACAGGACACAGAGGGTAATAATAAGTGGAGTCCACTCTGAAGAAAAGGGTGTTACTAGCGGGGTACCGCAGGGTTCAGTAGTGGGACTGGTCCTCTTTAATGTCTTCATAAGTGACATTGCAGAGGGACTGGAAGGAAAAGTATATCTCTTTGGAGATGACAAAAACATCTGCAACAGGGTCGATACAGAAAGTGGGGTGGAAAGGATGAGAAGGGACTTGGCAAGGTTGGAGGAATGGCCAAAAGTATGGCAGCTTAGATTCAATACAAAGAAACAAAAACCCTGGGGAAGAATACACAATGGGAGGTGAGATACTAACATCGAAAAACATGGAAAGGGACCTGGGGGTAGTTATACCAGATGACCTAAAGGTGGGCAAGCAATGTGAGAAGGCTGTAAGGATGGCTGGCAGGATGCTGGGACACATAAAGAGAAGCATCACCAGTAGAGAACAGGAAGTTGTCTTCCCTCTGTACAGACAGTTGGTAAGACCCTATCTGGAGTACTGCATGCAGTTCTGGAGACCCCATCTCCGCAAGAACACAGACAGGATAGAAGCTGTCCAGAGGAGGGCAACTAAAATGGTGCAGGGTCTGCATCAGAAGACATACAAAGAGAGATTAAAGGAGCTTAATATGTATACCCTCGAGGAGAGAAGAGAGAGGGGGGACATGATAGAAACTTTCAGTTGCCTCAAGGGAATTAACAAAGTCCAAGAGGGTAGCATCTTGCAGAAAAAGAGATGTGCAAGAACAAGGGGGCACAAGTTGAAGATAGAAGGGTGACAGCTCAGAGGTAATGTGAGGAAGTATTTTTCCATGGAGAGGGTTGTGGTTACATGGAATGGCCTTCCCAAGGAGGTAGTGGGGTTGAAAACTGTGGGGAGTTCAAGAATGCATGGGACAGACATAAGGCAATTCTAGTGGAGGGTAGGAGGAAGTAGGCTGTTGGTTAACTAGGATCTGCAGCTTATCCATTAGGTAAAGAATTGGCAGACTAGATGGGCCAAGCAGTTCTTATCTGCCGTCAAAGTCTATGTTTCTATATAGACTGTAAGTATACATCCACGTACTGTATCTCTGTATTGATAGACTGCACGAATGCATGTATTTGTCTCTGTATCTATAGTCTGTACATATATATCCCCTCTTGACCTTGTGCCCACCTTTAAACACCTGGGCATCACTCTTGACTCCTCTCTCACAGGTATACCGTGACATTGGTGACTGCAATTGAGTGACCCGTGAAAGGGTGATTCAATTGCAGTGCATGTCAGAGCAGCAAACTGGGAGTTACAGTGACCGGATTGGGTGGGTTGGTGACCTGAGCAACAGGAAGCTGCTACAGGTACGCATGCTGGGTGAGTGGGAGCGAGCACACCACTACAGGTACTTACATGGGGGAGGGGGGAGCAAGCACGGTCTGCAAGAGGTGGGAGGGGATTTGAGGGGTGGCACTGCGGAAGGCTGATGAGCTGGCTCATGGTGTAGCGGGTCAGCCCATGGCTTTGCTGTGTAGGGTGCTGGGTTCAGGTCCGGGCGCAGATTTGTTTTTGTTGCACCTGGCTCAACATGCACACTATGGAGTTGAGAATCCATAAGTAGGGGAGTGCAGGGGGTACAGCCCCCCCACATGAACGTAAAGAAATACAAGTCCCTGATGCTATTTTGTTGTGCACCAGGGAGTCAGAGCGCCAAAACTGATTTTCAGTGTTCTGACTTTGCCTTAATGGTGATCACCCTTTGGCAGTCGCTATTATCACATAGAACTCTCTCATGTACCATGAGCACATCAATCTGCTCAGCTATCAGTTCTAGACTAGGTCTCTTATATACACACAGGGGGTGTCTGCCACCCGACACCTAGGGTCTTGCCATGACATCATCTGTGCTCTCCGTTACTGACTATAGGATTGTTATCTATGGCATAGCCAACCACACTGCCCTGTGTCAAATCATGATTTCCCTAAATAAAGCCTACCAGTTAGTCACTGGATGCAACCATTGGACACTCACTTGTGAGCTCTACAGACACACCAGGTGGCTTAACTTTGAAGTCAGACACTGGTACCAGACCTGTCTCCTTGCTAGGAAGCTCTCCCTAAACACCTGCCCCCCAGGTCTCCACCACTTGTTCAACCCTCCACTCAGCCAGGGTCTACACAGAGCTCCTTGCTAGCCCCCCTCTCTGTATCCCCAGGACCTCTCTGGGCCAGCGCTCCTTTTCCTACAGGGACCCCTCTGCTCAAATGAAATGCCGTAGGCCATAACCCTGGAACAGTGACTAGGCTCATTTAAAACCCTACTCCGTGCTGAAATGCTCTCCCACTCCAACTGCAACTGTGCTTAGTTCTTCTCCCCCTTGCCTGTGACTATAACCTTTTGATTTTTATGTTGGCACACTTGCGCAGCTAACATCTTGTGGCAGTGGAGATCTGGAGGCACGGTCACTGTTGGGCGAATGCAAGGCACGCATCAGTAGGTTCGTCCCTCATTCCCCAATCAGCCTGCATGCCGGTGCCACACCATGCATACTAGTGTTGCGAGCACATCTAAGGAAAGGTCAGCTGCAATCTGAGCAAAGCTCATCAGATGCAGCGGACCTTCTGACGTGCTCAGCCACGTTGCAAGCATGGCGGACGGCCGCCCAACTGCTGACTTTGGGGGTGCCCAATCCCCTTGCTGGCTTACCATGGCCAGAATTATGTGCCGACGGGGAAGCCCACTCCCCGTCGGCATAAAGCACTCCCCCTATGTATTATATGCCGAGGTGGGTGCCCAATCCCCCTCGGCTCTTGCCCCCTCCTCGCTTTCTTGTGTGCCCAGGGTGCCCAATCCTGTTGGCATAAATTAAACTCCCTTTGTTCCCCAAACAGTTAGGTGGCACGCTGGGAGCCCATCCCAGCATGCTGCAAATCTCTGAGGAAAAAACCCGTCCGCTGTGTTTTTAGTTTTTTCACCCTGTAACACAAAAACGGTCCCTCGTAGTCTCTCCCACCACCTGCACCCACCCACTGTGCACCCTACCTCCCCACACACCCCCTCACCCCATAATTACCTCTGGAGTCTGGCGCAACGATCTTTGGTGGACCGGGAACACGTTTGCACTCTTCAAAGCCGACCGCGAACTGAGGAAATGCCGGTAAGCTGTATAATGGAATAAATAGGGTTTTTTTTTTCAACTTTGATGCATCTCTCGGGCATTTATTGGACTTTTGGCACCACATTTTCAACATGGGGTTTTTGGGACCCCTCCTCATGAATTATTGCACTGTCATGGTGTTATTCGATCCTGAAAGGTGATTTCGCAGTCACTGCGCAGAATCACTTTTCAGGAGCAAGGAACAAAATGACAGTGACAGTGTTCATGAGGGGGGCTCTCAAAAAGGCTATGTTGCAAATTTGGTGGGAAAAATAAAAAAAAATGACTGTTTTACAAGCGTGCATTGAGCAGGTACTATGCACGCTCATAACTTAGTGAATTTGCAATATTTCCATGCCACATTTTAAGCACTGGCATTTTTCCACACCTTCTTGTGAACCATATAGCTGTCATTTTTCACATCCTGCCCGAAATGTGTTTTTGCACTTCTGGCACAGAATAACGCTGTCAATGTGGGAAATCAGTGTTCGGGACAAATTTCAAAAATGATAGTTGAACTGTTCATGAGCAGAGGTCCTAAAATGGCTATGCTGAAAATTTGGTGACAACACTCCATAACATGACTGTGTTACGAGCATGCATTGCGCAGTTTGTATGCACGCTTGTAAGTTCGCAAGTTTATAATATTTTCACCCAGATTTTCAACATTGCCATTGTTCTGCACTTCCTTATAAACAGTACAACTGTCATTTTTCACATCCTGACTGAAATGTGTTTTCGCAGTTCCGGCGCAAAATAGCGCGGTCGCTGTGGAAAGTCCGTGTGTGAGACACATTATGAAAATGACAATGAAACTGTTCATTAGCAGAGGTCCTAAAATGCCTATGTTGAAAATTTGGGTCCGAAAGTCTATAAAATTAGTGTTTTACGTGCGTGCATTGCGCAGTTCACATGCATGCTCTTGACTTTGTGCATTTCTAATATTTTCACTCCACATGTTCAAAACTGGCATTTTTCCCCACCTCCTTATGAACAATACAGCAGTCAGTACAGCTGTCATTTTACATATCCTGGCTGAAATGTGTTTTTGCACGTCCGGCGTAGAATTGCACGGTCGCTGTGCAAAATCAGTTTTTGGAGCAGTTTGAGAAAATGACGATGACACTGTTCATGAGCAGAGGTCCTAAAATGCCTATGTTGAAAATTTGGTGCTGAAAGTCCATAAAATGACTGTGCTGCAAGCGTGCATTGCACAGTTTCCATGCAGCCTTGTCGCTGCGTACATTTGCAATATTTTCATGCCAGATTTTCACCACTGGCATTTGTGCACACCTCCTTATCAACAGTACAGCTGCCATTTTTCACAGCCTGCCGAAAAAAACGCATTCCTCACGAACAATGGTGTGCTTGTTGTGGAAATCGCCTTTTGGGACACATTAACAAAATCACAGTGCCATTGTTCATGAGGGAGGTCCCAAATACCCATGTTGAAAATGTGCCTAAAAACCTCCCACAAATAATTAGGTTGAGGACATCTGCTGTGCAGTTTGTATGCATGTTCATTGCTTCACCAATATTTCATATTGCCACTCCAGATTTTCAGTGTTGCCGTTTTTTACGCCTCCTTATGAACAATACAGTTGTCATTCTCCACATCCTGCCCAAAACTGTGTTTTCATCCCTCTGTGACCAAATGCCACAGCTGCTCTGCAAAACCACCTTTCAGCTAACAAAGTGACTGTGTCGCTTTTTCTGAGGTGGCCTGACAAGCAGCCCATGTTGAAAATGTAGAGTGAAACTACCAATACACGCCTACGGTGTTAGGGTTTCCAACTGTAGCACCCCTTCCGGTAAGGACTGACAGGCGTCAGGGCTGTGACTTGGGATCATCAGATGTAATGCTCATGCCATTCCACCCCCACCACGCCCACCCTGCAGCCACTGACAGGCACTGTGGTGTGTCTTGCACTGTTCGGACCTGACTTCACCACGCTATCGCACCACGTCAGCATATTTCCTTATGGAATGGGGTAAGTTAATGCCGAAAGACCCCAAAACACACCATGACACTTGTCAGTGTCTACAGGGTAGGAGTGAGCTACAATGGCATGAGCATTATAGCTGACAACCCAAAGGCACACCCCAATGCTTGTCGCTCTCTACAGGGTAGGGGTGGGGTTGGCATCACTTCAATACTTCACTCGGATTCCTATTATGCGTCTCTAGCTCCGCCACTGCCAGTGTCAATGCCAGCGTGACAACATTCAGCACTGACAAATGCTTGTTGTACATTGCTATTGTACATGCTGGACTTATAATGATTTGACACGGGTTGGTCCATTCCACCCTTGAACTGTAACTTGTCTTTTCTATATGCCTCTTATTGTATATACTGTTTCTAAACGTGCAATGTATGTATTCTGGTGTGTTCTCTGTATATTTATTATAGTATATCTTGTTATTTCTTGTAATGTATGAATATCTGACATGAAGTCTTTGCAAAGGCATCCTTGACTCAAAGGTTGTAATTCCGATTCCTTTAATAAATAAATAAAACTATATCCATGTAGCTCTGTATCTATTGACTGTCCCTATACATATCTGTATCTATAGACTGTATGCATACATCTATGTAGCTATAGACTATACACATACTGACACAATTTTTTTCCCATTTCTATAAATGCATACATGCAACACAATTATATCATAAACCTCTGTTTACTGTATTGATTTGTTTTACTAAAACAGAAAATACAATAGAAGTCAAAAATGTACACATCTGGCACTGTTATAATACACTGCTGTACCTACTAGGTGATTATGATCGTACATGGAATTTTTACTGTAGTGATTGATGCATGCATTTAATATGGGGCTAGAAATCAATGGTATTTAGTCCTGTTTTGCATACTAGTCAAATGTGGTATTCTGCTTACCACACCAGATTTTCTTTATTACTATCCCAGCAAGAAATGGAAAGTTTTTAAAGAACAACTAATTGTTTTCTTCATTTTCATTCAATTCCTGTTTTTCTTGAAAGTAAACTTAAGCAGTCATATGTGGTCTTTGTAGATATTTGAACATTTTAAATCAATTTTCTGGAAAGACAACTGTTTATTTCCAGTTAAAAGTTAGCAGCCAAAAGAAATATATTATATAGGTGTTAGGACAGGGCTCCAGTTAAGCGCCATCAGTAGTTTTAAGTTCATTAGCTGGCTGCTATGTGTACAATTCAAAGCTGTACAGACAGCTGAAAAGTCAACAAGTTGCATGGCAAAATTTCAACTGAATCAACTAGCATCAATTGTTAACTTGTTCACTGCTAGATGAAAATCCGGTTTGGGAACTCCTGTTTATTTTTTCATATACACACACCTCAGGATCAGGGAACAATCGGTGATTTTAAAAATTATTTGCTGGTCTGTATTAATTTTTAGCTTTGACATTACTATTGTTTTCATTTGTGATTTATTGTAAAATGAAAAGTGACAGACAGGAAAATTAGATAATAGCATTTCAGAGAAAGTATTCTGAATTCCACAAAACAGGGAAGGAGTACAAGCAGAATAAAACATATAGAAATCAGAAAGACAAAGGACAAAAGAAAATACTGCATGGGGGCAGAGTGTAATGCATTTGTTTTACATACCCAGGTTTGTGATGCCACGTAAACCAAAAGAGTGATTCTCAAGTGATTCAACCAGGTAATACACACAAAGAGCATTTAAAACAAAAAGGCCCCTCTGGGGCCAGCCTGACAGTGCAGCAGTAGTGCTTCCTCTTGTGGTCCGATGACCCAGGTTTAGAAGCGAACTTCGGATGACAAAGAGCCGTCCGGTGAGAGGAGCAGCAGGCATCCAAAGGACTGCTCTCCCTCTCCAGTGGGGAAGGCTTGCAGAGCCCTGAGATTCTCTGGCCCCTGGTGGAAACTGGGGGAAAGGCACTGAGGACTGCCTAGAAGGCAAGGAGGGGTGTAGCAGATGCTGATGTGTGGTGCGCAGGAATGTACAGCACACGTCATGGCGTCCTCGCATGCCATACCTCTTGGGGGAACTAGAGGGAGTAAAATAGATGTTACCAGTGGCAGGTTGGTGCCAGCAGCCCCCAGGCCTTGCCCCCAACCAACTGGATTCACCAGCCAAGAACTGGATCCTGTCTCTGATAAGGGTTTGGGAACCTCATCAAGCCTGTCGAGAGGGCACGCCCTGTGGAATGACTGTCTGGCAGGTAAGTCCCGGGTGGATGTCAGGGTGATGGAACTGAGGTGTTCAGAAGATGGGGGCCATCTGGTAAGGAGGAGAAAAAGATTAACAAAAACAAAAGCAACTGCCCCTGTACTGTATTCTTTTTAATAACTTCTGGTTTGGGAATTAAAAATACACAAGCCTAAGCCACTTTATCACTACCCCCCAGCCCAGTTCAAGAACATCTGTTTTTGCCAAACTGCCCCCCTTCCCAACAAAATGCAAATACCTGACTGGCACAAATCAACTATATTGCTATAAATGCAGCCATTAACTCACCCTGTGGCCTACTTTCCACACACCAGTCGAGTAACAGCTGTTGGAACATGGGGTTAGAAAATCCTCAAAGGTGACTGGCTGATCAAATTATAATGCCAACATATATGTGTCAGCATTGCCTTTATGTAGAAAAAGCCCCTGTGCCAACCTACTTTTGCCAAGGCAAAGTGATTTTATTTGTTTGGCACCCTCTCCAAAGGATCAGAATACCTTACAGCATTAAAACAACAGCAATCAGGTCACTAAAATATACAATAAATAATTTTAATAAATTAATCTGAGAAGGCCTGTGCAAAGAGATATGATTTCAGCTGTTGCTTATAGCATCCCACCATGCAAGTATATCTGATTCCTTCCAGCACAGAGTTGCAGAGGACAGTGGCAGCAACCCCAAGGGCTCTGCCCCCCTTGCCCCCATTGCTTTAAGCGAGAACGAGGGACCTGGCACAAGCCTATGCCAGTGCAGCAGAGACGGCTGGGGCAGTGTAAGACATCAAGGTGCCTTTCTGGTAGGCTGGGTCCAAACCATGTAGGGCCTTGCATTTTAACAAGCATATCGTGAAGGTGATGTGCCACCATACAGGTAGCCAGTGCAGCCTGTGCAGCACCACCGTAATGTGGTACCATCGAGGAGCTCCCATCACCAGTTAGGCCACAGTGCTCTAGACCAGCTGTGGGGATTGCATCACATCTCCAGATAACCCTAAGTAAAATGCATTGCAAAATTCCAGTCTGGAGGTGACAAATGTGTGGACTACAACCTCCAAGTCAGCTGCTGCAAAATATGGCTTGATCCAGGTGAGGCTGAGGTATCAGTCTGTGTTTGAGGCACATATTTGTGCAATATGTGACTGATATAGATAGTTGTGCAGCTCTGTTTCCTGCTTCTTCTCCCCCCAAATACCATCAATGTTTTTTCCACTGCCTGCTGAGTGGACTTCATTTAGTGCCACCATTCGCTGGCTTCCTGCATGCCAGCTGAGTGGGTTTCTATTAATGTCGCCACTGGGCAGCTCCTACATACCTGCTGAGTGGGCTTCTGTCAATGTCACCATTTAGTGGCTCCTTGCATGCCCACTGAGTGGGCTTCTCAGTGCTGCCACTCAGTGGCTCCCTGTACACGTGATGAGTAATCCGTCAGTTCCGACAAAGTTGTGTGCCAGATTCCAGTCTTCTTCATCAGAGAGGGACACTTACAGTGCTGCTGGTGGAGTGGCGTATCTGCTCCAGGGCCCCCTCCTTAGAGCAGGACACTTACAGTACTGCCACAAGAAGAACAGCATGTCAGCTCCTAGTCCCCAGTGCTGTCACACTGGTTAAGCTGGCTTGTGGCAAAGTATCAAAAGAGCAGAGAGCTGAAGTTGTTCTGCGCTAGAGATCAGCCCTATAGTAACTGACTGTTCTTACTGCTGCTGCCCAGATACACAGACCTCACTCACAATCAAACTAGGGTGACGGACAGATGAACGGAGACTCCTCACAACTGCTCCCTCCCTTCCTCCTGCTCTTCCTCTCTCATGCTCTCTGGGAAGGGGAGAAACTTCAGATGTTGCACTCAAGAGCACAACTTCTTGTCTGACAGGAATAAGGCTTGTTTTTTTGTGCTGTTATTGCTAGGTTCAACCAAATTGAGTTGTTCCCTGTGATATCACACACTGGTTCAGCTGGCTTGCTGCAAAAACATTCTAACTGCAAAGAGCATAAGAGTCCTTTTGTCATTCTAAATTTATATTTACACACAACTTTAATTAAGGCAATACAAGTACCTTACTATTAGAATATCTCAACCTGGAATTAAGAACCTGGATGTATACCTATAAACTATGAACCCTGTAAATTAGGCGATATCGCTGAGCATGATATTTTTCCATAAACGGGGTTTTGAATTCTCATTTGTAAAGTGGGGAGTAGAAAGGGGGGGATCTTCATAGAATTGTTATTAATACACAGAAATACTTATGGAAGGAGCATTTCTTCCTTTGATACGTTATTGTTGCCCATTTAGAATTGTGTTCATTCTCAGAATGTTACAGAGTGTAAGGAGGAAAATAACCTTTGACACCTTATATGACATCTCTCCAGGCACATGATGGGGCACCATGTATGGAATGAATTAACTATAAACCTCTACCTTTATGTTATCATAAAATGAGCATTAAAACTCCTCTTAAAAAAATAGTGGAATCTACTTACACTACTGTAAGTCTATTACATTACAGCTGCACGGTCACCAGAAATACATTCAAAATTCGCTATCAGGATAGGCACGTTGAGATGTGATATGTCACACCAGTTCTACAATTACAAAGAATCATTGCATGATTATTAAAACCTCAGTTTTGCGATGGTCCTCTTCAGATGGCCATCAAACAAACCCCAGTCCCTCCTTACAAAGGGTGAAAGCCTTTGCCCATGTGGTCAAAAACTGCCTGATGACTGCACATGGAATGGGGTATAGGTTGTCCTCACAGTTTCAGCTGAATGTTTGCAACACCAACTGCTTGTAGAACTGTTACAGTTAGTGTTATGGGGGTGTCACAAAAGACTGGTCGAGCCAGAGAGGAACAGAGATTGTCAGTGTCAGAATAATAGGGCAGCAGGAGCTGCCCATGAAGGAAGAAGACTTGGGAGGGTGGATCCACTGGACTTTGGGGACTTAAACACACAACTTTCTATCATCATTCTAAAACACATACACACACACACCTCATTCTAAAATACACACACACACTGCCTTTTTATTCCCACTCCCCGCTGTCCCTTTCTTACCAACAAATCTATACAAGAGCACATTTGTTTATTCCCAATACACACTGTGCAGTAGCAATACATTTATTCACTGTTGCATGCTACCCAACATTTACACGGCCTCTCACTGATTTGTAAGTTGCAGCATCAACATAATAGGAATTTCTTTGTAATAAATCTGATTTCTCTTCCTTTTCTCCTGAAAATTATACAATAGCTGGGGCCGGATATTCAAAGCTTTGTGCCTGGCACAAACCGACTGTGCCGGAATTGTGCCGGCTGACCATGTTCAAAAGAGCAAATAGCACTGGCGCAACTCATCAGCACCAGTGCAGCAAGATAATGTATGCATGGTGCAAAGTGTGGGGCAGGACCATGCATACATGCACAATGCTGTATTCAAAGCTGTAGTCCGACACACATGCAATTGCACAACATGCAGTGTGGCACTAGTTACCGCCTATGAAAAAACAGTCTTAATTCCAGGCAAACCCAGGATTGGGGTGTGGACACAGCAGCAACAGCAAACAAGACTGTATGCATACAGTGAGGAAGCAGCGTGGGGAAATGGGCACCCTGGGCCACTCCATATGCACAGGCACACAAACTGTGAAATGCATTGCCCCAACAGTGCTGTGAAGTGCACACTCATGTAAATGATACAACTCAGCTTGAGCACCACTTGCAACACCAAACTATTTGTAATGCATTGTAATGTACTGTAATGTGTACCTAATATGACATTTGTTTATTGTGTGCTGTTGTGCATTGTATGTCCGCATTATACACCATTGCATCTCAGATGTACAGTAGTGCCTCTTGGTCATTTCAGACACTGGGACTTGGCCCAGTGTGCTTACTCAGTGAACAAGGTGATACAGAACAATGTACAGAACACTTACATGGCCAAGACATGCTGCACACAGATGGCACTGCCCATGTCGCTGTCATCTGGCACTGGTCCTAAGCCTGCCAGGCATTAGTGGGTGTCTCAGTGCCCCATGGACACCATGGCAATGCATCTAGGCTGCATATACCTCCAGTTCCCCCATTGGTGTACACCAACACAATCCAGCAGACACATGCTGCACTGGGGGAATGGAGGGTGTTGAGGAGAGGGTGTACAGCTGGCGAGGCTGCACCACATAGTTGGTACTGCCACACAGCTGGGGCCATCCACACAGTGCACAAATTCCACTGACAGTAATGCCCCTGACAGCAGTGTGCCAGTATGATGGTATGTGTGCCCCCCCCCTGGGCACATACCCTACACCTGTCCAGGATCCCCGCACACATGGACAGCCATGTGTATGGTAGTGTGGGGATCCCATGACACTGGTGCAGCACATAAGGGTCACAGGACAACATGACTGTGGTGTCCACTATCAGACCACACCTTCCAGCTCTGCATGTCATTATGTGGATAACACTTGTCACTGTTGCCTGACACACCATAGGCATTGCTGTGTACCATATAGTATCACTTGTTATGGTACTGTGCCATCTGGTAAACACTCTGGCAAGAACAACGGTTTGCCTCTGGCATGTAGCATGACCACCCGTTCCTGTAGTGCTACTCCCCTGTGCCACATTAGTCTTTGCATCTGTGTCCAAACCTAGACTGCAGCTAATGTTCTGCGAGCTGTGAGCACACAAGGAATGTGGCTACTGACCTGTAATCTCAGTTGGACCTACAGGGGGAGCTGTGAGCACAGACAGGAAAGTGGCTACTGTCCTGTAATTCCAGTTGGACCTACAGGTGGAGCTGTGTGCAACATGTTGTAGTGCTGGGCAATCCACATGCTGAGCAGGCTGTAATGAGATGCTAATGTGGCTGTTTGCCCTCAGATTGCCTGAGTAAGCTCATTTGCATAGCTGTTTTGAATATAGCAAACTTTTGCTCCAGGCAAATGGGATCGAACCCGGCAAATGAGTCAGCTCTGCAGAAATGTTAGCCCTGCGCAATGCTGTAATGATCCACTATATGGTTCTGCAGTATTTGGCCTGATCTGTTGTTTGCTGTTGTTACGCTCCACTGCTTTGCCAGCACACACATTGCCCACATTGTTCAGCCTTCAGTCACTCCACCTCTGTGGGCACTGGGCCACTGTTACAGTTTGCATTGCTCTCGGTTGCTGTGTTCAGTGCTGTCTTATTCACTGGGCTATTATTGCACTACACTCTTAGCCCTGTTCACACACCTTCGTTTGCATGCTGTATTCAACTCATTTAGCCCCAGGGCGATTCCTTTGAATATTGCTTGCAAATGGTTCTGGGCTGATTTTGCCCACTGTGTAGTGCTAATTTTGCCCCAGGGCAAAGCTTTGAATATCTGGCCCCTGATTAACAGCATGTATCACTGGCTAATTAATCACAAATTTTAAGACAAAAAAAAAAAAAAAAAAAAAACCTTTACAAATTCTTGGTTTAATTCAACCTGTAAATCTGTCACTTTTCTATGGCACTTAGTCTTCAGGAACAATAATATTCAGCATATACACTTTGTAGTCTCCAACTATTAGATAACACCCACATATAACAAATATTTTTAAATGTACTGTACTTTAGTCTTCCGAATTCCATAAGATGTGGTTTTCTTAAATAAGTCCTAACTATCTCCAGTGTTTTTAAGAAGTCTGAACTTTCCATTGCAAAACCTTGATACAAAATGGTCGGTAAGGCAAAATTGAGAGAATTGTTCAAACATTCAGTTGACTCACATTATGCAAATCCTTACAGGGCTTTCACTACAGAACATACCTGTCTTTAATTGTCTTGGCTCATGTCCCATACAATAATGATTTGCACACTGTGAGTGAAGAGCTCTGGTTATGTGTCTTACCGGATTTGGAAAAATAAATTGTATATAAAAATATTTTTATATGTAAATGCTATATAGTAGTCAAGTAGCTCTTTCCAGTGCCTCTACTGTGCTGCTTCATGTGTAATATGCTTCAGGTGTAACAATCTTCTTCTGCCATCGGGGGGGAGGGACAGGGATTGATCATTGGAATACCAGGTTTAAAGCATTCCAGTAGGTAGGACCTCTGACAGGATGTCCAGTGAGATAAGCTTCAAATTCTACAGTGAGAGATGAGTGCCAGTTGTCTTAGGGGCACCCTTGTTTCAAGTCACTTGCTAGGCTGCCTGAGAGGGCAAGGTTCTTCACAAAGCAGCAGCTGTCAATGTCTTCAGTATCTTTTTTTTTTACTTTCTTTTGTTTTATTGCTTTTCATATAAGTAGATACATAATCAAAGAGAAAACCACTGTCAAACATTAAGATACATTGAAGGTATCTGAATTAATAAATCCAAACAATATATCCACTCCCACCCTGCTCTCTCCCAAAAAAGTATATTGAATAAGGAGACCATATCATATCATATTCTATATACTATTAAGTACTATATGCTATTGACTATTAATATGGGTTTGCAAAGCATCAGTGCAAGACATGTCTCCATGACTATAATAAGGTACTTTAACAGTTATTTATTTGCCTCAAAGATACCTGATCATAATGTAAATTATTAAATCGGTTTGAGGGTAGATTAAATTAAGAGATCATAAATCTTTCCCCATCTGTTGTAAAAGGTGGCAACATCGTTATGAAATATATAACTTAATCTGGTAATCTGTAAATTAAACATTGTGTTCAAGGTCCATTCTTTTAAACTTAAATCCTCCTTGTCAATCCAATGTTTAATTATTAGTTGTTTTGCAGAGATGGCAGTTAAGGACAGAGTTGCTTTATTAGCCATCCCTTTAGCCGTTTCCAGGATTCCAAGAATACAAGATTGAAAGCTGAGTGCATCCCTTAGTGACAATTTCGTTCCGATATCATTTCTAACCAAACTCTAAATCCTTCGAGCCTTAGGACAAAACCAGAGGATATGACTAATAGATCTCTCTGCTAGGCCACATTTGAGACGTACCTTGGAGTCTGTCAGCCAAAACCAGAAAAGCTTTTGCAGAGTAAAGTATGCATTATGTAACATTTTAAATTGAATCAGTCGTAAAGTGTCCAGTGGAATGAATTTGTATATATTATGCCACGAACTAGTCCAGTCTTGGGAGGAGTCTTTAAGTTCTTTATTCCAATAGGAGGAGATCAGTGGCTTTAATGAGAATTTAAATTGTAACAATAACAGATAGAGGTTAGCTATAGGATGAGCTCTAGAACTTTCCTGTAATACATCTTTCACTACATCCTGTGTATCCAAAGTCCACAGCTTGGATCCTAAATAAGCTTTTACAGTTATCTTAACTAATAGCAACCTAGATAGGTATATTTTATTCATATTTTCTTTCTTTACCACTTCCATAAGGGGGAGAAAAGCCCCTTCATCTATAAACAAGGGTAGTTTGAGATGCATAGATCTTGCGAACCAATTAGAAGAGATAGGTTTACCATTTATTCTAAAATTTAAATTGTCCAAAATAGGTTGGTTGTAATTCTTTTGAAACTTTAGTCCCATATATGAGACCGTCTCTTGACACATTTTCAGTGATATTCCTATAACAAAAAGTGTTATTTTATAAGGGAGGTTAGGTTTATTATACAGAATAGCCTCAGGTGATAATTTAAATTGTTGTAACAAGTTAAGGTCTAAGTCTAACCAGATAGGGTGATAACTCCCATGTTCCTTCGGAGGCCTGAGTCACTTTATGCACTTGTCAATATGGGTGGCCATATAGTGTAAAAAGCAGTTAGGTAGCTTAACCCCACCATGCGTCTCAGGAAGGAATAGTTTATCTCTTGCTATTCTTGGGGTGTTTCCATTCCATATAAAGTTTGAGATTATTCAATGCATTTGTTACACCAAATTAATGGACTATAAGAGTTCAGCATAGAGTTCAGTTAGAGTCCTCATTTTGAGTGGGTAGGGAACACTGGTTGCTGAAAGGTGAGTCTTTAAGATAGGCTTAGGTTTTATACTTAACTGCAAGCATCACATTTCAAAAGGGGATCAGAGAAAGTCAAAATTCAAGTTTGTGCCTAACAGACTTTCAGCTGGAGTCCCCATTTTGAGTGAGCAAGAGTAGGAGAAACTGTTTGCTGGTATGGTGAACTAGAGCTATGTTTTTGCCCTGTAGTTTATGGAAGTATGTATTTTTTTACCTGATTGTTTTTGTAGACACCATGTACCAGAGGAGCTTCCCCCCAACCACCACCAGGTGCACTGCCTTTATAGTGGAAGGCCAGGCCATACCTACATAAACAGGCAGGAACAGTTAGGCAGCTCACGCATTAGCCTAGCTGATATATAAGCTGAATTATGAAGGGTGTAGCCAGTAACTAAGTCCAAAGGGCACATACAAAAAGAGGAGAGAGAGAAGCTGTAAGTCCCTACAGAAGGAGAGAGAGAGTAAGAGTTTTGGGGGCAGTGCTGCAGGTTTACAGCCATTATAGCCATACGGATTCAACTATAAAGAGCTGGGAAATATTTGGAGACTAAGACGGGGGTATGTGGGGGCTGGGGCAAGGAGGCAGGTGAGGGAATGGAGGAGTGGAGTGGAGTGGAGAGGTTGGGATGACTGAAGTTGGGGGCACAGGGATGTGGGGAAAATTTTGAGCTGCAATGGGTGTGGGGCAGCACTGTTTCTGGCAACCTGGTAGAAGTTGGGGGGCTGTTCAGTATGTAGGATGTTCAGACAACTTATGGCAGAGATAGAGAGCTTGAGACAGGAACTGGGGGAAGGGACAGGTATGAGGGGTTGAGGAGGAGAAGGGGCACAGGGGTAGGGAGGGTTCCATTGCAAGATAGATCAGGCTGCCATGGGCTGGAAGAGGGTGCTTGGTACACAATACTGGTTGATGAAACAGAGCAGGATGTTGGGGAAGCCACTACAGAACAAGAGTCAGCTGACCAGGAGGGAAGGGGGAATATACAGTCCAAGGAGAGAGGGAAAATGGTGGTGTAAAAGTAGGAAGGGTCAGGGAAGTAGGGATAGTTGGCACAAACACACTACAGAAAGGGGGAGGAAGGCTAAAACATGTTGGAAGGGGGCAGAGGTGGCAGAATACAGGGGGCAGTGGGAGGATGTAAAAGCAGCAGAGCGGGAGTGGTTGGGGAAGGGAGAGAGCACAGAAAGGACGGAGGAGGAGGAGGAGAACAGGTGGGGGCACAATTGGAGGAGAAAGGAGGGGAAAAGGGCAGGGTATGACAGCAGAGAACACTGAGGAAAAGGGGTTCATAGGAGGGCAAACCA
The DNA here is from genome assembly GCA_016271365.2 of Neoceratodus forsteri. Taxonomy (NCBI): domain Eukaryota; kingdom Metazoa; phylum Chordata; order Ceratodontiformes; family Ceratodontidae; genus Neoceratodus; species Neoceratodus forsteri. The sequence goes on along the minus strand of CM028138.1, from coordinate 66,057,497 downwards.
TGGGGCAGTGCAAAGGATGGGGGAGTGGGTACTTATATTAGGGGATTCTATGCTCAGGGGGGTGAGATGGGGAGGTAAGGGAGCAAGAAACAGCTGAACCTGGGTGGCATGTATGCCTGGTATGACAGTGGGGAGAGTAGGGCAGTGCATTCAGAAATGTGTGGAGAAGGTGGGAGGGGAGCCTTATATCATTGTACACCTATGAACAAATGACCTAGAGGGCAGTACAGTGGAATAAGTGCAGGAGACGTTCAGAGAAGTGGGGAGAATTTGCAATTGGGTGGGAAGCTCAGTGACATTCTCTGAGGTACTCCCAATGCATAGGGCAAGCACAGCAAGAAAGCTAAGAATACAGGAGTTTAATGGATGGCTGAAGGGTTGGTGTGCAGAAATGGGGTACGGGGTAGCAGGGGGATGGGGCAAGACATGGAGTAATAAGGGGCTTTATGCCAAGGATAAGGCTGCATCTCATCATTGAGGGTACAAGGGCATTCACACAGGAGCTGGAGAAGTACAGTACATTAAAATGAACATAGATTTAAACTGAGGAGGGGGGGAGAGCTGAGTCAGATAGCAGGGAGGAGGCACCTTCCAGGGGAGAAAGGAAGGCCTTGCCCCCAGAGATGGAGGAAAATGAGGAGAAGTTACCAAGACAAAAGTAGAAGGGGAAGAGATGGGAAGAAGACAGGACACAAAGTGGACTGTAGTATCCTTGAATACAAAGAGCTTAGCAAACAAGGTGGCAGAGTTTCAGGCAATGATAGTGGAGGGGGAGGTAAATATTGTTGCCATCTGAGAGACCTGGGCCACCCAATACCATGACTGGGATCTCACAATCCTGGGATACAAGGTGTTCCACAGGAACAGGGGGGGTGGGTGGCAATTTATGTCAGAGAGGGGATACTGTGTACTAGGGAGGAAGAGGATGAGGGGAGGCCAGCAGCCATATGGGTATTGCTCCAAAGCCCTAAAGGCAAGAAGCTTAGGATGGGGGTGGTGTAGAGGCCACTCTCACAGAATGAGGAGGTGGATAGGGAGTTGGGGAAGCAAATCAGGAAGGTCAGTGGCAAAGGCAATACAGTTATAGTGTGATTCTTCAAGCTATCTTGGGTTGACTGGCAGACAGTAACTACAGTATACGCCAGGGAACAGGTGCTGCTGGATGCTATACAAGACAGTTACCTAGTGTAAGGGTGATGGTTAACTGCAAGGGGTGATGGATCCTACTAGGAAGGGAAACATACTGGAATTGGTACTAACAAATGGAACCAAGTCCAGGACGTGGTAGTACAGGACCCTCTAGCAGAAAGCAACTGCTGCTCAGTGTGGTTCCTCCTCAACACAGGGAGGGTGTCAACTAAGACCAGGACAAGAGTGTTGGATTTCCAGAAGGCAGATTTTGCCAGAATGGGCAGCATCCTAGAGGGGTATTTAGCTGACATTAACCCAGGGAAAGATGTTGAACAGAAGTGGGCAATCATTAGGAAGAGGTTAAATGAGACCATGAATACGTGTGCCAAATCTCAGAGTAAGCAGTCCAGGTAAAAAAAACTATATGGCTCAGCAACGAGATAGAGGGGAAGGTGAGGGAAAAAAGGTGGCCTTCATTAAGTTCAAAAAATCTGGGCTTGGGGAGGATAGAGGAGTGTTCTCAAAGGCATCTAGGGAAGTGACCAGGTCACTCAGGGCAGCCAAGGCAGCAAAGGAGCTGAAGTTGACTTAGGGGATCAGAGAGGGGGAAAGGGGGTTCTTTAAATACATAAGGGAAAAGAGGAGTTGTAGGGATGACATCGTTAGATTCAAGAGAGAAGGAGGATGGGTGAAACAAGGGGACGATCAGGCAGAGGCACTCAATGAGTATTTCTGTTTGATGTTCACAAAAGAAAAGGATGGCCTAATACCGCAGGGAAAGGAGGGCAAGGGTGGAGGGGGGGCAGAGATAACAGACAAGGTCATCCAAGAGGATAAAGTTCTGAAGGGTCTTAAAGGCTTGCGGGTGGATAAGGCACCAGGACCGGATGGTGTACACCCAAGGGTCCTGAAGGAACTGGCAGAGTTGTTGGCAGGCCCTCTGATGAACCTGTTCAACACCTCCTTATAGATGAGGAATGTACCCAGGGACTGGAAGATGGCTCAAATGATGCCCCTTCACAAGAATGGACCCAGGGGCCAACTGGGTAACTACAGACTGGCGAGCTTGACTTCCATAGTGGGGAACTTAAAGGAAAACATTCTGAAGGAAAGGTTGATAACCTTTCTTGATAGCAATGGCCTGCAGGATGAGAAACAGCATGAGTTTGTCATGGGAAGATTTTGCCAAACTAACCTGATCGACTTCTTCAACTGTGTCACTAAGGTGGACGACGAAGGCCATGCTGTGGATGTCCCATATCTGGACTTCAGCAAGGCTTTTGACTATGTACTGTACAGGAGGTTAATGAGCAAGCTGAGGGACAAGGGAGCAGGGGAAAAACTGGTGGGGTGGGTTGAAAGCTGGCTGCAGGGCAGACAACAGAGGGTAGTTGTAAGGGGTTGGGACATCCAAGCCATGGCCAGTCATGAGTGGAGTACCGCAGGGTTCAGTGCTGCCCCTCATTTTGTTCAATGTCTTCATTGGAGATATTGCAGAGGGAGTCAAGAGTAAGATCTGCCTGTTCGCAGATGACACTAAGATTTGTGCAAAGGTGGACAATGAGGAAGAGAGGCAGGCCCTCAGACAGGATCTAGCTAAACTCAAACACTGGTCTAGGGAGTGACAGTTGGAGTTTAACACTAAGAAGTGCAAGGTCATGCACCTTGGCGCCAGAAATTCCAAGAACAGCTACTGGCTGGAAGGAGTGCAGCTAATGGCTTCAGAGAAGGAAAGAGACCTGGGGTAATAGTCACAGGGGACATGAAGGTATCGCACAGTGTAGAAGAGCTGCAGCAAGGGCAAATAGAATACTGCAATGCATTACCAGGGGGATCACCTCTTGAAAGGAGGAGGTCGTTCTGCCATTGTATAGATCACTGGTGAGGCCACACTTGGAATACTGTGTACAGTACTGGTGCCCGTACCTCAAAAAGGATGTGAGATTATGGGAGGGAGTGCAGCGTAGGGCTACAAAAATGATCATGGGACTAGGGGAGTTGTCATATGAGGAAAGGTTGAAAGAGCTCAACATGTACTTGCTGGAAGACAGAAGGGTAAGAGGGGACATGATAGAGACCTTTAAGTACTTGAAATGCACAAAGTCAAGGAGGGAGGATTGTTCCACTTAAAGGGGGGGAAGGGTCACTAGGGGCATAGCCTGAAGTTGGAAGGGGAAGGTTCAGGAGGGAGATGAAGAGGCACTACTTCACAGAGAGACAGAGTGGTGTCAGGTTGGAATGCACTGCCGGAGGAGTTAATCGCGCAAAAGACAGTGGATAGCTTTAAGTAGGGTTGGGATAGAGCCAAGGGCAAGGTTAATACAGACCAAAATCACAAAGGGGAAAGGACTGGAAAAGAGGAAGAAGAGAGTGGTTTGGGTGGGGTTGGGGCAGCTGTAGTGTCATGAAAGTAAGAGCTGCACAATCAGGCAGACTTGCTAGACCTGTGGGCCTTTTTCTGCAGAAAATTTCATATGTTTGTATGTTCGTATTAATCGGGTGAAATATCCTTGGGGAAAATATTCATTTTTACTATACTTATTTCCCCCAGAAAGAAATTGTGAGGTTTTGCCAGCGTCTGATGTCCTGCTTAATTGTTGTAAGCAAATCATCTAAATTTAGTTTTATAAGTTGCAATAGATCCGAGGTTAAATATATACCCATATACTGTATTTCAACTTTTGAGGTGACCATGAGAGACCCGAGTCAATTACCTCCTTTCTAAAATTGTAACAAGTTAAAGGTAGAACTTCTGTTTTATCTATATTTAATTTATAATTAGAAAGAATACTGAAATATCTTATAGTTTTTAAAGCAGCCTGTATAGAACAGACAGGATTGGAAATATGCAGTAGGATATTATCAGCAAAAGCCTAGCTTTTTAGATGATAATTATCTGCTCTGATGCCAAATATTGCTGGATTTTAATTCAGATTAAACAGTAAAGACTCTGAATACAAATTAAAAAGCAGTGGGGATAGGGGACAGCCCTGTCTAGTACCACAGTGTAGTTTTATTGTGTCAGATATTATACTGTTACAAAATACTCTAGTAATGGGGGACGAATAAAGGATTTTTAGCCAACCAACAAAAGTTTCTGAAAAACTAAATTTTAAAAGGGTGAGAGAGAAAATCATGATTAACCCTATCAAATGCCTTTTCTGCATCCAAAGACATCAGCGCCATTGGAATGCTGGAGTCCCTGGACACAGAAAAAACATAAAAAAAAGTTTCCTAATGTGATCTGAGGCCTGTCTATGAGAAATGAACCCTACTTGTTCTCTGGAAATGAATGGATGCCAGACCACTTTAATTCTGTTAGCCAAAATCAAAGTGAGAATTTTAATATTGCAGTTTATTAAAGAGATTCGTCTGTAGCTCCCTACTCTATTTCTTGGTTTACTGGGTTTAGGAAGTAAAATTAAAAGCGCATCCAATAATGACATTCCCACCAGTCCTTTGTTCAAGATAAAATTATAGAGTTCCCTTAACAATGGAATCAAGACTCCTTTAAATGTTTTATAAAAATGTGTGGTGAACCCATCAGGCCCTGGGGATTTATTAAGAGCTAGATTGTCTACAACTTCCTCTATTTCCTTTAGGTCAATGGATTTTATCATTATTTTTGCTTGGTCCATTGTTATTGTGGAACAACTAAACAATAATTTCTGAAGAAGTAGGCGGGGATTGCATTGGGCCATATAACTGGGTATAGTACTTTTGGAATTCTTTCAGTATTTCATTGGGATCAGTCTTAACTTCTTAAGTATCTTCTGTAATAGTCAACTCTATAAATCTTGATTGTTCTTGACATTTAAGTCTGTTGGCTAATAGTTTGCCAGGTTTGACCCCTAAGTTAATGCATTTAGCTTTAGCCTTTATTACAGTAAATCCGGCCTTTTCTTTGGTAAGGGAGAATAAATCATTTTTATATCTTTGTAATAGCTCTTTCTTGATCAGTTAAAAGGTTGTAATCTCTATTATCTCTGGAGCATGTATTTTTGAAGAAAGCAAATTAATTTATTCTAAGGTTTGCCTCTTATGTTTAGAGGCAAATCTAATAAATTTTCCTCTAACAAAACATTTGAGGGCAGCCCAAATAACAACAAGTCTCTCAACAGAGTTTAAATTTTATTTTCAAAAGTTTTTAATTGAATGAATAATGTAGTTGATAATGTATTCTTGCCTCAACAAGGTATTATTTAACCTCCCGATTGATTGCCTTGTATAAAATAGGGGTAATGAAATAAATCGATCAGAGAATGGTCTTTTTTTTATTTTTTATTTATTTAGTTTTTGTTGACCGGGTAAGTGTGCTAGACAAATTCTTGCCTATTTTCAGGTACGACTTGGAGGGAGGTAGATGCAGATGAATGCCAACTGACCTTGAACCAGATTAAGCTGTTGGAGGTATTTTTAGTGAATCTGACACAAATCTTCTCATAATATGTGAATCAAGCACCTCTTTCATCCAAAATTTAGAGACAAAAAAAATCTATTCTTGAAAATGAGTAGTGAATTGGGGAGTATAATGAATGTTCTTACATCTGGATTTAAAGTTTTCCATGGGTCCACCTAATTGCAAATATTAAGTAGTTTGTTAAATGCTTGCATATCTGAATGAAGAGTTTCATTATCAGGATTTGATCTGTCTAATGTTGAATTCAACAAAATAATCCAATCTCCGCCCAGTAACAATCTAACATTTAAAACTAAGGTTAAAACTGTAAGTAATTTCATTAAAAATAAAGAATTCATATTTGGACCATAGATGGAGCCAATAGCAATTTCTGTCTAGTAACATGTCCCTGGTACAATCATATATCTACCCTCTGGGTCTTGCTGAATTTGTTTGGGGATGAAATTTAAAGATATATTCATCAGAATGGCTACTCCACATTTTGACGTGTATTTTCCTGCCCCAAAAATCTGAGACTACCCATATATTTTAAGAAGATGTAGTTCTGAGGGTAACAGGTGGGTTTCTTGTAATAATACAAGGTTGCATCCCATTGTGTAAAATATATTACAGAATTTGCAATTTTTTAACTTTGATGCGAATACCTTTAACATTCCACGAAGCAGCCTTAACCTGGACTGCCATAAGAAAGAACATTAAAACATTTTTTCAATTTACTAAATTTACCCTCTAATATTAATCAAGTCCTGTCCCATGACCTGCAAACCCCATAGCTTCCCAATAGCCAAAAACTATTAACCCCTAAAAGACTAAAAAAATAAACAAAATATACCATAGTGTCTGGAGGTGAAAGACAGAGTGATGTAAAAACCCAGCTCCCCCAGTCCCTGAGACTGGCCTCCAAATAACATTTAAGCAGTAATAAAACCCAGCTTACCCTCTTGGTACCCCAGTCTAATATAATGTATGAAACGTCATTGAGAAAACAGTACTAACCTTTTTTATCACCAAATAACTAAAACAAATCAAAACTCTATCCTTATAGTATGCTTTTATGAACACTTGCGGTATAAATTCCTTAATCTCCTTTTCACTAGAGCCCCCCTAGATTTTTAGTTTTCCATCCCCTCAGAAATAAAACCTATCGAGCTGAGTTCTTGAAATTTTTAAGTGCCTTGTAGTCACAATAGGAATGGATTGGATAGCATCCCTTTATTATTTATTTATTTGCTTTTGTTAACCAGGTAAGCACACTAGACAGCAAAGTGCCTATTTTCAGGTGCAACGTGAATGCTTAATTAAGTAAAATGAGCTAATGGGTAAACTGAGGAGAAACAAAACTAGTACCTTCCTTCCCGTTAAACTAAAACTGGGCCCATATAAGGAAGAAATATAATTGAGAAGAAAAATGTTTTTTCTTTATTGTTTTGGTGGAGTAAGCCTTACAGGGTGTTAATAAAAATGATGATCTTATAAATATTACAATCTAAAGATGTAAACTGCAAAGAAATCGACATGATATTCAATGGATTGGGATAAATTTCCAAATCTAGTTTCCATCTGCATGGGCCATGCTACTGATGTGCCCCAGTGAACATCCAGTTATACTTAATGACCCGAAGAGACGTCTGCCTGTATATTATGTTATCTATTCAGTTAAACTGAATATCAAATAGGCAATATAAAACCAATACACCATCTCCATAGCCTTATACCCCTATTTAATGAGGTCAATGGTAGCTAATTTCGAGACTTAGAATTCAAGGCAGAAATTACATGGTGCATTTGTCCCTTCCAAAACCTGTTTTGAACTTTAAAAACAGATGGGGTTCACCTTAAATGGGTGAAACTCCTATATGGAACATAAGAGCAATTAACACCATTCCTTGGGATGTTAAAACAATGTTCAAAAAAAAAAAGGAAGATATGTAACTGGAGTTAGTTTCCCTATCTAGTGGGAAAAGAAAAGGAAGGTATAACATAAACTTATAGCACCACATACAGTTGTTTGGCGCCAAAAGGCTGCAATGGGTAAATCTGAATTAGATCTCCATATTAAAATTTTTTGTTTATATTAACCCTATTTAATGGGCAAAAATAATGTTTAATGGCAGATCATAATCCCTTCAATAAGGTCAAATTGTAAGACATGCTGGGTGTATTGATCCATCCATTACAAATATGCCTTCTTTAGCAGGAAAATGGGATCAGATTAGTTGTTTACCAAATAGAGCTCAACAACTATAAGAATGTTAATCCCCAGGGAGCTAGACCGAAGCTCTCCAAGCCTATGCAGAAAAGAAACAAGCATACTTCTCAGTTGGCCCTATCTAATGCTAGTTAATTCCATACAAATACATGTATGCCTTGTCATTTCTATGAGTTCTAGCTGTAATTCCTCTGAGATCTTATAGAGGAAACTAACTGAAAACCCATCATAAAATCTGTTAAAACTAGCCCCATAACCTTTTAAGACTTATTCAACACTCCATTTATGGTCACCATAGCAACACTTCTGATATTTTTTGCATAGCAACCAAATTATTCAACAGCCGCAGATGTCCCAGTAAGTCTGCCTCATCCATTACCATAGGTAGCAAAGTAAGCCTGACTCAGATCTTTTTTCCAGTTAAAAGGGTATACATATTTTGACCAACTGACTGGTTGGCGAAAGTAATCAGCCCCTCTGACACTTGGGTGCTGTGGGAACTCACAAAAAACAAACCTTGCACAATGGGTTCATCAGTGAAAGATGGGGTTTAAACTTGTGAAGGGGGGGGGAGGAATCAAAGAAGAAGGGATTGTTGCAGATGGTATGATGAAAAAAGGACTGTGTATCCACTCCCCTAAGGGTCTGGATGGATATGGAAAAAGGCCAGCAGGTAGAGTTAAGGGGAGGGGAGCATGCGACCAAATGAAGGTACAAGTGGGGGAAATGGGAGGAGGGGAAAGGGGTGCAGGGTAGTCCTGATAAATGCCAGGAGCTTAGGAAATAAGATGCCTGAGCTGATGTGGCAGCTGTCACTGAGACCTGGGCCACTCAAGGGCACAAATGGGATCTGAACATGGAGGGCTACACTATGTTCAGAAAGGATTGGGGGTCTGGGAAGTGGGGTTGCACTAATAGTCAAAAATGGCACTGGTGTTGGAGGGGTGGAGGAGGCAGATGGGAGCCTGGAGGCGATCTGGGTCACCTTGATATCACAGGGGGTTAAGAAAGTAAAAATAGGGGTGATATACAGACCCCCTGCACTGGTGGAGGATCTGGAAGAGAGCTTGGTGGCTGATGTTGTGGGCCACTGTAGACTGGGCAATGGAAGGGTACTGGTGACGGGAGACCTAAACATGCCAGGAACAGACTGGGAGACTATGACGTCCCCAGTGGCCAAGGAACAGAGGTTGCTGGATGTCTTCTAGGATGCATTCCTGACCCAGCAGGTGGTGGATCAGACCAGGAAGGCTAGGATATTAGACATAGTCCTGGTGGACAGTGACCAGATTAGGGACCTGGAGGTGAGGGATCCATTGTCAGGGAGTGACCATGCCACAGTCTGGCTTTTCCTGGACCCGGGAGGGGGTGGAGGAAAGCTGCACAAAGACTGTGGCAATGGACTTTAAGGAAGCAGATTTCAGTGGGATGGGAAGGATCCTAAAGGGTCATTTAGAAGGGATAAGGCTGGACATGGATGCTGACAGTAGGTGGGAGATCATTAGGAGTGGGGTACAGAAGACCACTAGATCGTCTGCAAGAGAGAGGCATAAATTCAGTAAGGCCAGAAAACCCTGTTGGTGGACCCGGGAGGTTCAGGAGGTGGTGAGGGAAAATAAAGTAGCCTACAGGCACGACAAACACTCTAGGAGTGAAAGGGGTTGGGGAAATAGGAACTGATGGTCAGGAGGGTCACCGGGGTGGTGAGAGTGGCTAAGGTAAGGAAGGAGCAGAGTTTGGCCAGGGGGATCGGGGGAGGGCAAGGGGTTCTTTAGATACACTGGGGAAAAAAGGAAGGTGAGATGGCAGATCAGTGGGATTAAATCAGGGGAGGTATGGACGCAGGAAGTGGGAGAGCAGGCCAAGGTACTAAATGAGTACTTTGCCTCAGTTTTTACCAGGGAGAATGGGGAGGCTACATCTTTTGGTCGGGGAGACAGAGAGAGATAGAGAGAGTGAATCAGTGGGAGGGGTGGGAACCTTAGAGATTGGGAGTCCTGCAGTGACTAGGGAAGGGGAAGGACCAGCATCGTCAGGTGGAGGAAGGGCAGTACAGGGAGCAAAGGGGAAGAACATGGAGGTTGAAATCCTGGTAGAGAGAGTTGAGGAAGCTCTCCGGTCCCTTAGGATGGAGAAAGCACCAGGGCCGGATGAATTACATCCCAAGATGCTGAGGGAGTTGGCAGATATCCTGGCAGCCCCACTGGCAGAGCTTTTCAACATCTGTCTGATGACAGGGTGGGTACCCCAGGACTGGATTGTGGCCCATATGATACCTCTCCATAAGGGAGGATCAAGAGAGGAGGTGGGGAACTACAGGCCAGTTAGCCTGACATTGGTGGTGGGCAAGGTGATGAAGGATATTGTCAAGGAAAGGATGGGGGGCACTAGAGCAAATGGGGTACCCTGGATAACAGACAGCATGGCTTCATCCTGGGAAGATTGTGTCAGATGAACCTTGTGGAGTTCTACGACTAGGTGACGAGTGCCCTGAGCCAGGGTAATTCAGTGGATGTCTTCTTTCTGGACTTAAGCAAGGCATTTGATTTGGTACCCCATGGTGGCCTGCTGGCTAAGCTGGGAGAAATGGGGCTGGGGACACAGATGATCAGATGGATAGGAAATTGGCTCTCAGAGCATACTCAGAGGGTAGTGGTTGGGAGGGCTAGTCTCATCTCCAAGGAGAGTCATTAGTGGGGTTCCCAAGGGATCAGTGCTAGGGCCCCTCCTGTTTAACGCCTATGTCTCTGACATAAGCAAGAGTATCAGGAGTGAAATAAGTCTCTTTGAGGATGACTCAAAGCTGGAAACGGTAGTGGATGGGGAGGAAGGGAGAGTGACCCTGCTGAAAGACCAGGAAACTCTGGAAAGGTGGGCAAGAAAGTGGAACCTGATGTTCAATGCAAGGAAAATGTAGGGTTATAGAAACATAGAAACATAGACTTTGATGGCAGATAAGGATCGCTAGGCCCATCTAGTCTGCCCATTTCCCTACCTGCATGATAGGCCACAGATCCTAGTTAACCAACAGCCTATTTCTTCCTACCCCCCACAAGAATTGCCTTATGTCTGTCCCATGCATTTTTGAAATCTCCCACAGTTTTAGACCCCACAACCTCCTCAGGAAGGCTGTTCCATGCATCCACTACCCTCTCTGTGAAATAATACTTCCTCACATTGCCCCTGAACTGCCCTCCTTCTATCTTTAAATTGTGTCCCCTTGTTCTTGTAAGTCTCTTTTTCTGAAAGATGCTACCCTCTTGGACTTTGTTGATTCCACTAAGGTACTTAAAAGTTTCTATCATGTCACCCTCTCCTTCTTTCCTCAAGGGTATACATATTAAGCTCCTTTAGTCTCCCTCATATGGCTTCTCTTGCAGACCCTGCACCATTTTAGTTGCCCTCCTCTGACTACCTCTATCCTGTCTATGTCCTTGCAGAGATGAGGTCTCCAGAACTGGACACAGTACTCCAGATGGGGTCTCACCAGCTGTCTGTACAGAGGGATAACAACTTCCTGTTTTCTGCTGCTGATGCCTCTCCCTATACATCCCAGTATACCCCCAGCCCTCCCTACTGCCTTCTCACATTGATTGCTAACCTTACGGTCATCTGATATGATTACCCCAGGTCCTTTCCTTTTTTGTTGTTGTTACTACCTCCCCACCCATTGTGTATTATTCCCCTGGGTTCTTGTTTCCCAGGTGCATTATTTTGCACTTCTTTGCATTGAATCCTAGCTGCCATACTTCTGACCATTCCTCCAACCTTGCCAAGTCCCTTTTCATCCTTTCCACGCCTCCTTGTGTATCAACCCTGTTGCAGGTCTTTGTGTCATCTGCAAAAAGGCATACTTTTCCTTCCAGTCCCTCTGCAATGTCACTGATGAAGACATTAAAAAGGACTGGACTCAATACTGAACCCTGCGGTACCCCACTAGTAACCCCTCTTTCTTCAGAATGGACTCCACTTACAATTACCTTCTGTGTCCTGTTGTGCAGCCAATGTTTTACCCAGGCTACCACCCTGGGACCCACTCCCAGGCTGGTTAATTTGACTAATAATCTTTTGTGTGGGACTGTGTCAAATGCCTTGCTAAAGTCTAGGTAGGCCATGTCCACAGCCCCTCCCTGGTCTACTACTTTGGTCAGCCAGTCAAAGAAATCTATTAGATTCGTCTGACATGACCTTCCCACTGTGAACCCATGCTGCCTTGGGTCCTGTGCTCCACTGGCCTCTAGGTACTCAACTATTCTTTCCTTCAGAAGTGACTCCATCACTTTCCCTACCACACAGGTGAGACTGACAGGTCTGTAGTTTCCTGCCTCTGTCTTGGTCCCACTTTTGTGAAGGGGAATTACATCCGCCTTCCTCCAGTCCTCGGGTACCACACCATCCTCCCATGATTTACTAAAAAGAGTAGCCAGTGGTTTCACTAGCTCCTCCCTTAATTCTTTTAGAATTCTGGGGTGAATTCCATCAGGACCCACTGCTTTGTCCACCTTCAGTTTTAGGAGTTCTTGCAGAACCCTTTCTTGTGTGAAAGGACTGGGATCGACCCCCCTATCAAGAGTGCTTCTGTTAATTGGATTAGGCACACCCCCACTTTTGTGAATGCTGAGCAGAAATATTCGTTCAGTATCTTTGCTTTTTCACTGTTCCCCCCTGCCCACCCACCGTTCATTCTATTCAGCCTCACTATCCCTCCCTTTGTCTTTCTACCCTCGCTGATGTACCTATAAAAGGTTTGCAGTTTTATCCCCCTTCTTAACTGAGTTGGCGATCTTTTCCTCAGTTTGGGCCTTTGCTATTCTGACTTCCCTCCCTGCTTCCTTCTGCCTTAACTGGTACAGCTTTCTGTCCTGCTCCTTCTGTGTTTCCTTATACTTCCGAATGCTATCTTTTCTTCCTGACTTTCACAGCCACCTCTTTGAGAACCATAGTGGATTTTTCTTTTTGTTTGATTTGTTTATTTGCTTCACACAAAGGCTTGTTGCCTCTGTGATGGCAGTTTTGATGATTCCCCATTGTTGCTCCACACCTCCTTCTAGCCTGTTTGCTAGTGCTTTTCTGAGGCACTGTCCCATTTTGCCAAAGTCAGCCCTCCTAAAGTCCAGTACCCTCACTTTTGTATGGCTTGACTCTGTAGCTGAGTTTAATGTGAACCACACTGTTTGATGGTCACTTGTCCCCAGATGGCAACCCACTTCAAGATCTGAGATCCTCTCACTGCCCCCGTTTGAGAGTATGAGGTCTAAGATTGTTCCCTCACGAGTGGGTTCTGAAACTAGCTGTCTAATGCCTGCCACCTGTAGGGCATCAAGAATGGCCCTGCTCTTGGATGTGGCTGCAGCAAATGTGCTCCAGTTAACATCTGGCATATTCGGTCTCCCATCAACAGTATCTTCCTTCCTGCCATTCTAAGAATGCCTTCTATCATATCCTTGTCCATTCCCTCCCCTGACATGGGGTCTGTACACAACCCCTGTGCGGATTGTGGTGCCTTTCCAGTCTCCAAGGTGACCCACAGTGCCTCCTCTCCTCCCTGTTTACTCTTTTGTTCAGTTGCTTTTATCCCTTCCTTTACATAGAGAGCTACTCCTCCCCCTCTTCTCCCCTGTAGGTTATGTACCCTGGTATGTTAACATCCCAGTCATGGTTCTCTGTTTACCATGTTTCTGTGACTGCTACGATATCCAGGCATCCCTCTTCCACCAAGGCCACCAGCTCAGGGAGCTTGTTGCCCAAACTATGGGCATTAGTACTCATTACCCTTCATTTCCTGATGGCCTTACTCCCTTTTACCCCATCCCTGTCCTTCTTGCCTTTGTCACTTTCTCCATTTACCCCTGCCCTTCTCCCTATTGACACCTCTATGTTGGTGTTTGCCGCACTTACTACCGTGATTATTTGGGGTGGGCTAGGATTTCCCTGCTCCTTTCCAGTGCCTCCCCCCTTGGCTAGTTTAAAAGCTTGCCAATGAAGCATTTAAACCTATCACCTAGGATCCTGGTTCCCCTCCTGGACAGATGCATAGAAACATAGACTTTGACGGCAGATAAGGACCGCTAGGCCCATTTAGTCTGCCCATTTCCCTACCTACAGGATAGGCCGCAGATCCTAGTTAACCAACAGCCTATTTCTTCCTACCCCCCACATGCCAATATAGGCTTGCATCACTCCAGGTGGACCCCCAATCCCCAATGAAGCCAAATCCATGAGCTCCACACCAGTTTTTCAACCACTGATTGAATCCCATGGTGCAGAACACCCTAGCCTCTCCTATGCCATAGATGGACAGCACCTCCGAGAAGGTTACCGTGCGTGCTACTTGACTAAGGCCCCTCCCCAATTCCATAAACTCTTCCTGCACTTCTCTAATCCATCTCTTAGCCAGGTCATTTGTTCCTAGGTGGACAATGACATCCAGCTCCCTCCCCTGTGCAGCTGCTCTGGCAATCCTGAGGATTCGCTTCCTGTCCCTCCAAGCCATGGTGCCAGGCAGACGCCTCACCTCTCTCTCCCCTTCCTCCCCTAGTTCTACCTTCCTAACAATGGAGTCCCCCACCAGGAGTTGTTTCCTTCCCCTGCAGGGTCCCATGCCACCCTCCTGTGGGTCTCCTTTGTGGAGGTTCCCAGCATCCTCCTTGGTCTCCACTGCAGGTGCCTCCATAGAGGAACCACACTTTGCCAGAATGGCATAGGAATTGTGGAGAGGTACAACTGGAGAGATGCACCTCTGTTCCACCACCCTCACCCTCCCTGAGCCCACTGTGGTCCAACCGCTCCTCTTTCTTGGCAACCTCTGAGGCAACGGCAGAGGCACTGGTGGTCCCTGGATGGAAGAGGAGGTCCCACAAATCCTGGCCAACTCAGCCTGTAGATGAGCAACCTCCTCCCTCAGCCCAGAGAGGTGCCTGCAGATGGGACAACACCATCCTCCAGAACGCCTCCGGAAGACTGCTGCTCCACAGCCACTGCACTGCACCACTCCAATCATGTCTTATTTCTGGCCCCTTAACTGTTTGCAATCCTTACTCTTTCCTTTGTTTTTTTTCTCTCTCCTTACTTTCTGATTGTGTGCCTTTAAGCTCCTGATTGTCCAGTTCTGAGACAAGAATATCCTATATTTCTCAGTAGACCAGTTACTTGCTCAGAGGCAGACCTTCAGCAGCTAGAGGGGGCCGGAGAGCTACTCTTGCCCTTCTAGGATGGTGGGTCTTTGGTGGTTCTGTGATCACTCACTTCCTGCTCCCAAACAGGAAGTTCCTGTTGTCAGTCAAATCCTGTGCCTATAAAAATAGAACTAGCTTTGGGTGGGGGGAAGGAGGGTAATATAGTCCCAACAGAGAAGTTCAGTCACACAGCAGTCCTTTCTCCTGGTGTCTTCTGCCAAGCTATTAGCAGAATATTTCTTATTCAGTCTTTAAATGTAGCTTCCTTCTAGCTAAGCCACTCCCCTACTTACTAGATCTTTCTACAAGTAATTTAAACCTCACAACAGTTAAATCCTTTCAATCACCTGAGAGTTACACCTAAATAACTGTTCAGATACCCATTCAGTTCAGTTAAACCAGACAAACACACACTTTTTTTTGTTTTGTATGTTTTTTTTTTTACCCTAAATTAAAGGTCCAAGTACAAAAGTTCTTCTACTGTAACCCAGCAGAGAAGTTCAGTCACACAGCAGTCCTTTCTCCTGGTGTCTTCTGCCAAGCTATTCTAGGGTTCTGCACCGGGGATCAGAAATCTAGGCCAACAGTATACCCTGGAGGGGGGAACACACTACAAGTCTTGAAGGGCAAGAGGGATCTGAGGGTGGTAAAAGACATCAGAATGAATAACTCTGAGACTTGTAAGAGGACAGCGGCCAAAGCCAATAGGATGCTGGGATGCAGCGCTTGGGGGATAACCTCCAGAAGGGGGGAAGTGATACTTCCACTGTATAATTGCTTGGTTAAGCCGCGCCTCAAGTACTGTGTGCAGTTTTGGAGACCACACTTAAAAAGGGACATTGCACTCCTGGAAAGGCTGCAAAGGAGAGCAACCAAAATGATCTGGGGCTTGGGGGACAGGACCTATGAGGAGAGGCTTGAGGAGCTCAACATGCACACCCTGGAGGAGAGGAGGGACAGGGGGGACATGACAGAGGTCTTCAAGTACATAAAAGGGATAAATAAGGGAGGCACAGTCAGGGTGTTCCAAAGGAAAGAGTGGGGGCAACTAGAGGACATGGGTGCAAGCTGGAGGGTGGAGACTCAGGGAGAGAGAAGGAGGTGTTATTTCACTGAGAGGGTGGTGGAACCATGAAATGCACTGCCCAAGGGACTGGTGGAGGCAGAGATTATGGAGGGAAGAGGGGCTGGGACAGGTATGGGGGAGGGGGGCTGACAAAGTCCAATACAATGGGAACATCTTGGACTGGGAAGAGTGAAACCCAAGGGGGTGGGGGGACAGAAAAGTTGGTGCCCAATATGGGGGCTGACTATCGAGCAGACATGAATAACCTTTGGGCCTGCTCTTCTGGCTTTTTTAGTATGTTAGTAATAGCCAAAGCTACAGCCTCACTGATCGATCCCATGGTGTAAGTCTGGCCTGAACCATTCCACCCAAAGGCTAGGTGGGGAAAAGAAGAAGAAAATCTATTAAAACTCAGAAAACAGTTCCTAGTTAATTTAAACCATCTAACTGACCACCTAGAGTCTCTGGGAGTCAGTTCTTCAGTATAACTCTTTGAACTAAGTACTCATGAAATTTGCCCCCTTTTTCCCATAAACTGTTTAGCAAAATACCTACGTTATGGGCCAGCTAAAATTAAATCCTCAGAACTGACTTTACGAAGTCTTACATTTTGAGATAGTATATAACAGTGCTAAAGATCTTCTGGAATTTCTCAATTCCCCATGTTAACCAGCCCTCGATATCTTTCTAGAAAGTTTCCTTTCCCAACCTGTTTATTTATACAACAGAAGCCCTCTTTTAAAATTCTGCTTAACTCTTGCCAAATAAGCCAGTAGGATCATTTAGTAACGCTAACAATTTTAAGCTGTAAACAAATTATGAATTGCCATCAAATAAGGAGAGAATGTTTTAAAATTCTTATCCCCAATCTCTGTGGCCTAAAATTTAAACAGAAAAAATAAAGTTTATATGTGGCAATCTGCCCAGAAATGTAAGAATAAGTCCAAACGTCACTAATTTTATATTTTCAGCAGATTACCTTTGGCTTTGCTACATAACTTGATAATGACCAAAAAAGGTCTCTTAGAACCTCAGCTTTTTTTAAACAGGGTGGGAAATAGCAGGCCTAGCTGGGGTTGTGCTTGCTCCAGGGTGTCAAAAGAGAGGGCTTTCCCATCTTTGTAGATAGAAAGTCTTGCCTGATATGACATTCTGAATCTGACTCCTGCAGATATTAGCTTGCTCACAATGGGGGTAACATGTCTTCTTTTTTGCCCGACTTCTTTGGAAGATCTTGAGAAATACGGACCCTTTTCCCATCCCAGGACAGGTCTTTAGTATCTTTAATTTTATTCAGAATATGGACCCTGTCTAAATAATTCATAAATCTAATTATAAAGGGTCTTGATGGTTCACCTTTTGCTGGGAGAGGCCTTAAAGCTCTGTGGGCCCTTTCTATTACTTAGGAAGCTCCATTAAAGGATTTCCCTGTGACATTTTCACATAGGATCTGGGTGAAGTGTATCGGATCCAGTCCTTCCAAAGATTCTGGAAGCTCACAGACCACCAGGTTATTCCTACGTGATCTACCCTCCAGATCCTCCAATTCTGATTCCAGCTTGTTAATCTTGTAACAGATTTCAGGAAATGATGGCTCTGTTCTAAGCCTCCAGTCCTCAATCAAAGAAATCCTAGCCTCTGCATCAGTGAATCTGATATTAATGTTGTCTGTTGTGCCATGCATTGCTTTGAAGTCATTCATTAGTACAGAAATCACCTCTTTTAATTCTTTTATTTCCTTTAAAAACCTCTCCTCAGATAGTGGAGTGCTGTGGGGGGAATCGGTAGATTTCTTACCAGCAGTCTGTAGCCAAAACGATTGTGCACAAGACAAGGTGGTGCACTCCAGCAGACAACAAAGTCAGATGCATTCACATTTCATTGATTCTCTTAATCATTATCCACAATTCAAAATAGTGGCAATAATCAAATGGTTTAGCAACACAACTCTGTACAAAGACTAACATAGTTTAAAAACAACACATAATCACAAATTCACATGCAAAGTGCATATATACTATAACATGCTATACAAGTGCAAAATACAGCAACTGCAAATAGGTCAGATAGCTTATACTCTTTTGTAAACTATCTGGATTTAAGAATAGTAAGAGAATGGATAATGCTGATGAGAACCAATGAAATGTGATTGTGTTATGTTGTATCCATGACACTCCAGACATTACTTCATGGGTTCTCAACCCACCTGATAGGCTAGTGATGCACATGTGCCTCACATCAAATTTCACAGCATAGCCAGGTCCCAGGAGTCCCCATTCTCCAGTTCTAACCTTGCATCTGAAGAGGCTACAAGCACTCCAGGAGTTCCTGTTAACTGCTTATCTAAGGTAGGCCAATAGTGTTTGTGTGGCTCCCACAGCAACTTAAATAATTTGATTAACTGAAAAATATGTTAAGCTGTCTGGCTCTCGGTGGCCACAGTAGCAGGTTGGATTGTTTAATAGAAACATAGAAACATAGAAACATAGAAGTTGACGGCAGATAAGGACCGCAAGGCCCATCCAGTCTGCCCATTTCTTTTTCTACCTTATAAATGTGCCATCGGCCTTTGCGATGTCAGTGACCTATCTATTCATAGTCATTTGTATTGCTCCCTTATGCCTATCCCATGCCTGTTTGAAGCCCTGCACTGTATTCATAGCCACTACTTCTTGTGGTAAGCCATTCCATGCATCTACCACCCTTTCTGTGAAAAGAATTTCCTCACATTCCCCTTAATCGGCCTCTAATCTCATGCTGTGTCCTCTTGTCCTGCTATTTTTCTTATATTTAAACATGTTAGACTCTTTCACCTTGTTTATGCTCTTAAGGTGTTTAAATGTCTCGATCATATCACCTCTCTCCCTCCTTTGCTCAAGGGTATACATATTGAGCTCCGTTAATCTGTCCTCATATGTCTTCTGATGCAGTCCCTGCACCATTTTGGTGCCCTTCTCTGGACTGCCTCAATTTGGTTAATGTCCTTGTGAAGGTGTGGCCTCCAATACTGCACGAGTACTCCAGATGGGGCCTAACCAATGTCTTGTACAGTGGGATTATCCTCCCTCTTACGACTTGTGATACCCTACTAATACACCCTAACACCCCTAGCCTTACCTACTGCTTTAGAGGTCTGCTTGGATGATTTCAGGTCATCAGTGATGATGATGCCCAAGTCTCTTTCTTCCTTTGTGACTGCTAGCAACTCCTCCCAGCCTATAAGTGGCTTCAGGGTTTCTCTTCCCTATGTGCATGATTTTGCACTTCTTTGCATTAAATCCCAGTTGCCACTCTTCTGACCATTCTGCTAGTTTATCCAGATCTCTTCTCATTCTGCCCACCCCATCTGGATCATCTACTCTGTTGCAGATCTTGGTGTCATCTGCAAACAGACAAGCCTTACCCTCTAGTCCATCTGCTAGGTCACTAATGTAGATGTTGAATAGGACTGGCCCCAGGACTGATCCCTGAGGTACCCCACTTGTGACTTGCATCTCTTCTGACTGTATACCATTTACCACCACTCTCTGTTTTCTGCCAGTCAACCAGTTTGCCACCCAGTTGACCAACTTCTGACCCACCCGAGCCTACCTAGCTTATTTATCAATCTTCTATGTGGAACAGTGTCAAAAGCTTTGCTGAAGTCAAGGTAGGCGACATCAACTGCTCCCCTTGGTCCACCACTCTGGTTACCCAGTCAAAGAAATCTATGAGATTAGTTTGACAGGACCTTCCTTTGTAAACCCATGCTGTCTTGGATCCTGTGCCCCTATGGATTCCAGGTGTTGCACTATCCTTTCCTTAAGGAGTGCTTCCATAATCTTGCCCACTACTGAGGTAAGACTGACCGGCTCTGAGTTCCCGCCTCCTCCCTGCTACCACTCTTGTGGGTGGGATCACATGAGCCCTTCTCCAGTCTTCTGGGACCTCTCCTGTGCTCAGAGACTCACTAAACAATTCTGCTAATGGCTCTGCTAGTTCCTCCTTTAGCTCCTTAAGTACCCTGGGATGTATGCCATCAGGTCCCATTGCCTTATCCACCCTGAGCTTAGCAAGCTCTTGTAGGACCCTTTCTTTTGTGAAGGAGTAGTGCTCACCTCCTCCCCTGTGTCCATGATGCTGAGCTGTGGGCCTGCCTACCTTCTCTTCAGTGAATACTGAGCAAAAGTATCTATTTAGGATAGATGCCTTTACAGGGTCCTCCTCCTCACATGCTCCCTTTTCTCCATTAAGCTTAGCACACCCCTCTGGACTTTCTCCTTTCACTAATGTATCTATAGAAAGTCTTGTCACCTTCTTTACTGTTTGTGCTAGTGTTTCCTCAGTTTGGGACTTTGCCTGCCTTACTGCCTTACCTGCTTCCCTTAGGGCAGTTTGGTATGCCCCCCTATCTTCATCCCGCTGTGTTCCCTTATATTTTCTGAAGGCCAGCCTTTTGGCTCTGACCTTTTCTGCTACTGTATTTGAGAACCAAAGTGGTTTCCTTCTTCTTTTGCACTTCCTTTTCTGTCTAACACAATGGGATGTTGCTTCAAGTATTGTATCCTTAATGCTTGCCCACTTTGCCTGTACCTCCTCACCTGTGTTTCTTTTTGCCAGGGCTAGCTTAACTCTGTTGG
The DNA here is from genome assembly GCA_016271365.2 of Neoceratodus forsteri. Classification (NCBI taxonomy): domain Eukaryota; kingdom Metazoa; phylum Chordata; order Ceratodontiformes; family Ceratodontidae; genus Neoceratodus; species Neoceratodus forsteri. Next base: position 66,036,877 of record CM028138.1, on the reverse strand, counting down.
CCATCTTATCAAATGAATTCAGCTGGTTTGTTCAGTGCTTAACTGAGCTGTTTTTTTTATTAGTGCCTTTGTTTCAATTAGAAAAGAGACACTTGAAACCCAGGACTGCAGTAGTTTTAAACAGCTTGTTACTGATTCTTTACTACAGTAGAAGACAGAATCCTTAACACACAGGGATGCAGAAAAGGATTAAATTCTGTTTTAAATTTTGTTTAAACAGCTAATCGCCTTGTTATTGTTACAATATGTGCCTGCAGTCTGGATAGAGAAAGAGAGATATAATGAACTTTTCCCTTTGTTTGTTTTCAACATTACCAGTTATTCTGCAGCATATATAAAGTGTAGAGTGCATTGTTAAGAAAGGCTAATGTAGGACTTTACAAAATGAGCACCTCGCCGTTTCATCATACTAACATGAAAATTGCAAATAAAATCACTGCATGTATGTTTAGCGAGTGAGTAGTCCACCTGCATGCCTGTATAAGCTATTTAAAAGATTTGCGCTCTAACGATCACCATGCTGCTGGCGGCCCTCCTATCAGTGGGGCCGCCCAGTTGCGGCGTTCTCTATCTCTCCGGCATCTGGCCTATTGTTTTTTTACCATGCGTCTGGTCAACCAGCCGACCTAATGGCATCCCCTCACAAGCAGATGCCACGCAGCCAGAATCCTATTGTCTGGTCAGTCTTGGGCTATCACCTTTTTTTTTTTTTTGTGGGGGTCCTCCATCCTCCTTCAGCCTGGTCACGGCCCCCAGAGCTTCCACCGCCTGCCCATTTGCCGCACCTCCCGGTCACCCCCGGCTTCCCCCCGGAGGGTGGGGCCACAACACCAGATCCCTCAGCTCCAGTGCCGTGGAACCAATATCTGGTTGAGAGTGCGGCGGCAGGGGTGAATTGAAGCCTCCGGGGAGGCTTCACCTAGACGGAGGACCTCCCCCTCCTTCTTTTTCCTCCACGGTTTTCCTCCCTCCTGGAGGCGGGGACGTGCAATGACGCCAGCGTCTGCCCCGCCTCCTCCCTGATGTAAGCGTGGCAGCGTGAGTGCCCCCAGCCTCCGCCAGGGGTCCCCATCGCTCCGGGATGCTGCCCCAACCTCCCCTGGAGAAGGAGAGCAGTCCATAGGACACTCGATCCTTCTCTCTCGACCAGCCCCCGACGACTCGGGTCCGTCTCGAACCTGGGTCGCCGGCGTCGAAAGCGGAAATCCCACCGCTGTGCCGACGGGCCGGCCTCTTGGGCTATCACCTAATCATCAGGTAGCACAAGACACTCCTGCATTCCGCTCATAGCCCTCAATAAGCGGCTGCCATGGACTGGATCCTCCTTCTCCTTTGTACGAACACAGCTGCAGGAGTTTATTTCTGTTCCAACAGTCCCTACAATAGCGACTGTCACGTTCAGACCTCCACTTCAGATGTTCAGATTTGGTTGTTGCAGTCCCTAATGAGCCCTACAGTTTAAGACTGCTGCTGGAAATAAAGAAATGGGAAACTGCCATTTCTAGGAGAACCCAAATTATTTTTTAAAAAGATGTATACTTGGCACAATCTACCTTGGGCTGAGCCGTAATGCGTGGCTATAGGTAGGCCATGTTTATTGGGGACAATTTTGGGAGAGGGTCTCTTCTCTCTCCACCTCGGATTGAATCGGCTGCCATTTTGTGATCGGGGTTACAGATTCAGCTGCCATTTTAGACAGCACTCCTGTAGCTGCTTCCTGGGCTAAAGGCAGCGCTTCTTGGCTGTGTACCTTGAGGATATAGCATCAGGGCTCTCAAACAAGCGCTGAACAAGTTACAGATACTTTTTTATTGGTTGCAAAGAGATACATAGTGTTTGCTATTCCTGCTACCCCCCCCTCCCACTAACGCAATCAACGGTCGTTTGTTGTTCAAGGACCTACAGCATTTGATATGGTCATATGGCTACATATTCATATGTGTTTTTGGTTGTCTATACTCACTGGTGTTTCACCAAAGAGTAATTATGTGTGTATGTGTGTGTATATGTATGTATATATATATATATATATATATATATATATAAATCTGTCCTTCTTTCATCTTTCCAGATGGTGAAGGCCAAGAAGTGTATGTCCTGCAGCACTGCATTGCTGCCCCACAATCAAGGCCCCCTTTACCCAGCCTGCATACATGAGGAAGAACAAGCGAGCGGACAGCCCTCCACCGCTGACCTGGAGGGGCAAGGAACTGGAACCTCCGGCTGGATGAACCCAGGGGCTCTACTTATTCAGATGCAACAGCCAATGGTGGCCATGATGGAAAGCCAGCAGAACTTCATGCTGAAGGTTATGGAAAAGCTGGAATCGCTGACAAAGCCAGAGCATCTCCTACTGCCCCTGGCCAAACTCCAGGTTCAAGTACCCCTCCCCAACCACATACTGACGAAGATTCTGTGTCGCCCCCTCCAGGGGATGAGGACGAGAGTGGTGCACCTGACGACAGTGAAGATGTCGAGTCAGGTGAGGAAGACATGGACATCATACCAGATACACCTTCCTTAACTTCTAAACATTGTTCTTTTGATCTGATCCCAGGCCTAATGGGGGCCATTGAATCGACAATGGGATTTGACGTCGACACACCAAAGCCTGAGTCCAAACTCGACCCCACGATACAGCAGAACCAGAAGGTCAATGATACTTTCCCTAGCTGTCCTGCTATTGACGATATCTTCACAAAAGAATGGGAGGCTGCAGAACCTGGATGTATGTCCGAGAAGGAAAATCTAGACAGGATGTACCCAGTACAAGAGGACAAGGTTAAGTTGTGGTGTATGGCACCAGCTATAGACCCTTGGAGAGCAGCACTTAGTAAAAAGATGGTGTTGCCTTGTGGTACTATATCACTCAAAGATCCTTTTGACAAGAAAGTAGAAGAGATACTAAAAAATCTGTTCAAGTTTTCAGGCATGACAGCTAGAGCTGCGAACACAGCAGTCTATTCCGCAAGTGCGCAGATCTGCTGGTTGGAGGAACTGCTAGAGAAAGCAGACCCCAAGTCCAGGGAAGCAGACCTGCTAAAATGCTCTCTTGACACAGCAAAGTATTTGGGAGACATGGCAGTGGACACGTTAAAACTAGAAGCTAGATCTGCCATATTGACAAACAGAGCCAGACGAGCCTTATGGTTAAAACTCTGGGACGCAGACAATGAGCCAAAGATGCTATGACAGAACTTGCCCTTGAACGGGAACAACGTGTTTGGCGAAGGCCTGAAAGACTTCCTGAAACAGAAAGAGGAGGGCAAGGACCTCGCAAAAGACAAGCACAGGACAACCTATTTGCCTTCAGCCAGGCGTAGATTGCAGGGGAAACAACAGAATTCTGCATAACAGAAGGCAGTCCTACACAAATAATTCCTTTTGAGGGAGAGGCCCCAACCAGAATAACAATAGTTTCAGAGACTCCTCACATGGTACATACTCAGCATCCAGAGGCAGACACCCACGTTTTGGAGGTAGAGGCAGAGGAGGAAAGTCAGAGCAGTATTGACTATTCCACCATGTTGTCACCGACCCCAACACCACACTGGGACTATCCATCTGTGGGTCAGAGACTGATGCTGTTCCGACCGCAACGGCAACAGACCACATCGGACAGATAGGTCTTAGAAATCATTTCCCAAGGCTATACTATCAAATTTTCAAGCATGCCATCCAGGGACAGTGTGGTATTGTCTCCAATCTCAAAAAAGAGGGCCACCCCCCACCAGGTACAGGAAATTATCAGAGACTTGTTCCAAAACAATGCTATCCAACAGGTACCACCAGCCGAGGAAGGCACAGGGGTCTACTCCATCTTCTTCCTGGTACTAGAGAAAAACGGAGACCTCAGACCTATACTGGATCTGAAATTCCTGAACAGGTTCGTATCTACCCCACAGTTCAAAATGGAAACCCTCCGATCCACCCTAAAAAACATACGAGTAGGGGATTATCTCACATCTGTAGACCTGAAGGATGCATACACCCATATCTCAATCAGAACGAGCCATCAGTGTTTTCTCCGATTTCACATACTGGGTCAACACCTACAGTATCAGGCCTTACTGTTTGGCCTCACACTGGCACCCAGGGTGTTTACAAAAGTTTCTGTGGTCTTAGCAGCCCGGTTATGGGAACAGGGGATAGACATCATCCCATATTTGGATGACTGGCTGATATGGGCATGCAGTAGTGCCCAGTCTCAGAGCAACACAGACTTGGTCCTGATGACCTTGTCCCAACATGGTTGGGTAGTCAATCGGGAAAAGAGTTCCTTATGTCCATCTCAATGTATAGAACACCTCAGCGTGGAAATAGACACTGCCGAGGGGCTGGCAAGACATTCAATACAGCACATTGATTCAGTGATGTCAATGGTACAGATGCTAAGGTCCTCAGTCCAGCTAATGCTGGGTCAAGCGGCAAAGGTTCTTGGCTACATGGTGTCCTGCATAGACCTGGTACCATGGGTGAGATGGAACAGGCATCTCCTACAGTACTGCATATTGCAGCAGGGCTCTCCATCGTAAGACAACCTCGGCCAGGTGGTCCGTCTCCCAAGGGCAGTGAGAGATTCACTGATCTGGTGGACACGCCGCCCAAACCTCCAGAGAGGTTGCCCCCTAGAACTCTCCTACGAGGTGACAGTGGAGACCAACGCCAGCCTCATCGGTTGGGGAGCATGCATGCACCAGTCCACTGCACACGGCAAGTGGACGTCAGCAGAGGCTTGGCTATCCATCAATATCCTAGAGATGAGGGCAGTGTTCAATGCTCTGAAAGCATTCAGGAACAATATCATGGGTCAGACAGTGCTGATGAAGTCTGACAACCAGGTCATATAGTGAAACAAGGCAGCACACGAAGCAGAGCCATGCTCAGAGAAGCCACCAAGGTGTTAAACTGGGCTAAGTCCAATCTTTCCCACCTCCACACTGTGTATCTGGCGGGAAGGTTGAATGTCAGAGCGGACTGGCTAAGCAGACAGTGGGTGCACCCCGGGGAGTGGCAGCTGCACCCGGATCTCTTCATCATGATTCAAAAGAGGTGGGGTCATATCCCAATGGACCTGATGGCATCCAAGGTGAACACACAGGTCAAGGCATACTTTTCCAGATACAGGGAAAAACAGGCACTAGCAATAGATGCCTTGTTACAAACCTGGGAACAGGAACAATCATACATCTTTGCTCCAATTCCCCTGATTTCTCAAGTACTGGTGAAGGTCAGACAATCCCAACTGCAGATCATTCTGATAGCACCTTATTGGCCATGGAAAGCGTGGTTTGCATCAGTGATCTCCATGACTCTAGACAGGTGGCTCCTTCCATTTCGGAGAGACATGCTGCACCAGGTACCAATACTCCACCCAGCCCATCACACCTTGAAACTGTCAGCTTGGCTCCTGAGAGGCAGAGATTGCTGACGGCTGGATACCATGAGTTGGTCATCTCGAACATGCTACAATCCAGGAAGCCATCTACCACAGCCACGTATACTAGACAGTGGAACATATTAACGAAATGGTGCAAGTCCTCTCAACTGGACCCGATGCAAGTGGACATGTCGGTGATATTACTGTACTTACAGCAAGGGTTAGACAAAGGATTATCCACTTCCTCACTACGGGTGCAACTGTCAGCCATAGGTGCGGCCATGGGGAGAATCGGCCTTTCACAGCCTGGCACTCACCCGATGCCATCAGGCTCCCCAGAGCTGCACAGAATATTCAGCCACCGATTCGATCACCATTAGCTCCCCGGGATTTAACCATGGTGCTTGATGCCCTAGGGAAAGATCTTTTCAAGCCCAGCCAGAGAATACCCCTATACTGGTTAGGTTTAAAAACAGACTTGTTTTCTGGTGGCAATCTGCTCCGCTCACAGGATTAGCGAGCTGGGAGCCCTATCATGCAAGGAACCTTGCACTATATTCATGTCACAAGGGGTCTTTATGAAGACAGTTCCCGCCTTCCTGCCAAAAGTCATGTCCGCATTCCATAAGGAACAACCACTGGAATTACCAACCTTTCAATGATAGAGACATACAAGTATCTTATAGGGAGGAACAGGGTGCAGGAATACACTATTTTTAAGCGAAAAAGATGTTCCAGGACTAGAGGGCATGGGATGAAGTTGGAGGAAGGACGATTCAGAGGAAACATGAGGAAGAATTTCTTCACCGAACTGGTGGTGGACAAGTGGAACACCCTGCCAGAGGAAGTGGTGGGGCTGAAACAATCACAGGATTTAAGAATGCATGGGATAGACATAAAGGAATTCTGGAGGTCAGGGGTAAGGGGCAACTGACTTCTAGGAAAACATAAACTGAACTTACAAGCTCAAATGGGCAGACTGGCTGGGCCATAGGCTCTTATCTGCCGACACTGTCTATGTATCTATGTAAACACAGTCAGACCACGAGGGGCCAAGTACTCATCATCCCCTAGATGTAGGTAGTACCATAGCACAGTACCTCACACGGACACGGACCATTTGCAGGTCCGAGAGACTCTTTATAATAGCTCAGGGCCATAAACAAGGATTGGCTGCCTCCAAGACCACCATCGTTAGCTGGATAAAGAGATCAATACAGGAGGCTTACAGGAAAAATGGTCTCATTCCCCCGCAGGGGATAAAGGCCCATTCCACAAGAGCAATGGCTACCTCTTGGGCAGAAAGAGCTAGCGTATCAATGGAAGACATTTGCAGAGCCGCAACCTGGACCTCTGTCCACACCTTCACAAGACATTATAGATTTGAGTCTCTATACAGACAAAGAACTGAGTTTACCACAAAGGTTTTGTCCTCAGCGTGTCAGAAACACATGTCCGTCTGATTGCCCTGGCCCGCCCCGATGGATTTTTTTCTTTTGCAGTGCTTATTAGAGGTAACCCATGAGGTAATGTCTGGAGTGTCATGGATACAACATGACACAATGGGTGTTTACTCACCTGGTAAAGGTGATTGTGTTAGTTGTATCCATGACACTCCATGACCCACCCTTCAGGGCGACTACGGCACAGATATTCACGGTGAGTGATTCCTCTGGCAACAGACTGATATGTGAATAAGAATTCTAGTATCGTAATTGAATACTCTATTAATCAATGGTCGGATTCCTTATGAACTGAATTAGAACTGTATTAATAGGAAATAAACTACAGGTGGTGATTAAAACCATGGTCAATAAGATTAATACTTTTACATATAACCGAGATGTGGGACGAGGGTGGGAGCCATGGGGTTTGTCTTTGGCCTAAAGCATTTGCATTTCAGCTATGGAAGAATCAAAACTGGAGAATGGGGACTCCTGGGACCTGGCTATGCTGTGAAATTTGATATGGATCACATGTGCATCACTAGCCTATCAGGTGGGTTGAGAATCCATGAGGTAATGTCTGGAGTGTCATGGATACAACTAACACAATCACCTTTACCAGGTGAATAAACACCCAATACATCAGTGTGATGTCACACACTGACCAGTATTTAAATGAGTCATGCACCACAGATGTTTAACCTTTGATAAAGGATTTAGTATCAGAAACACATCAGATGTTCCTGGTTTTTGGTGTTTAATAGAATAAAGAATATGTTTTTTTAGTAGCTCCACTGTTCGTCTGTATTTGGGGAGCGTGTGCAACAGCTTCTTGCAGTTTCTGATCTAGATTTCTTACCAGTAGCTTGTTTAGGATGCTTAGAGCTCCCTGCACAGTCCAGAGTTGGCAGCAGTATGTGTTTAATTACATTTCTCATCTCTGTTCCCATAATTTCTTCAAAGTTGAGCAAAGATGTGGTGAAAGTGAGTAGTCAAGTCCATGGGTTACTGGAGATCATGGAAAACAAAGTGCTTTAGCAAAAGAAAAATCATTCTTCTTAGGCTAGGGCCTGGAGAACAGCGAGACACATCTCACCTCATCGAGTTCACCACCCGAAGTCAATGGCTTCAGTATTTGAAACCAGCCTGTCTCATTGGCTAGTAAATTGGTAGCCTTCAAGGATGGGCAGCATGATAGCACTGGACTCCGGGGGTTAGGAGTCCAAGGTCATTTAGTGCAGATTAATGGTTATTCTGAGGATTGTGTAAGAGAAACACTGGGAGGGAGTGGGATGCCTCAGGGGCTCCACCAGGAGTGGAGTCCCTGGCAGCCTTGTGGCACAAGGTAGGTTCCAACCAAGATGGGGTATTCACTGTTTAGGAGGGAAGTCACAGACCCATGCCCAAGAGATGCTGCCACCTGAGCTAATGATGGAGACTGAGCTGCAGACTAAGGTAACAGAGAAGCCTACATTATGTACAGGAGATCCTAAATTATATAGACATTGATGGCACTGTCTCTGGGAGAAGAGCTGGGCAATTTTCAACCACTGCCAGATGGCAGGGATGGAGTGTCTGCTGCCACACTGTGCCCAGCACACCATCTGGTGAGAGGTGTAAGGTTGAAATGAGCTGCTCAGTGCAGGGGTGGCCTGCAGGGTCCCGGCAGGAAACAGGCCAAAGTGGAGCTACAGTCTGTTTGACCATGGAGGGCACTACTGGATGCCATCAGTTGGAAAAGTCTGAGAGAGAAAGTCTCTAGACAATATTGCCTGCTGCACTACCCACTGATGAAGATACTACTGGGTCACTGTGAATGTGAAGAAATGTGTCTTAAAGGAGAACTACCAGCAAAGGTGAAGCCTCAACTGTGGCACAGATCAGGGCTTCACTTCTCTGATTCTTCCTGCAGGCACCATATGTAGAGAATAGTTTAATTACCTGATTACTCATAAAAATTGCCCAAACCTCTGGCAGACCCAGTGTCTTAGCTATACACTCCCCAATCCCCCAGGATCTCTTTGATAACATTGTGAGAAAATGACACTGCACTGCCCTTCTCTTAATAGTTAATTTATGTACGGAAATTTGACAAGGTCTGTATCTCCAATGGCAGAATACCCATGGAATTTAGACAAATTCTGTCAAAATAGCACTGGGTATCATAGATAAGGACATAACATTTCTGCACATAAAGGCACTATTAAGGGAAGGGAAGGGAAGTGCAGCATCATTTTCTCGCGATGCTACCAGTGAGATCCTGGGGTGTTGAGAAGTGCCATAGTTAAAATGCTGGGTCCACTGGAGGTTTGGAGTATTTTTATAAGTAGTCAGGTAATAAAACTATTCATTTCATATGGTGCACACCAAGGGGGGGGGGAGGAGAGGAGAAGCCCCGATCTGAGCAGCGGTCAGGAATTCACCTCTGCATGTAGAACTCCTTAAAGCCCTAAAGCATATAGAAAGGTGACAATTTCTGGTAAATTCAGAGCAACATAGACTAGGCTCTGACTTCAGCTATAACCACACCTACTGGTACTGAAGAGGAATAGAAGGGGTCATGAGGCCCAGGAGTTGTGGGGGAAGGTTGCGACCTGTACAAAGTGACCACAAAGTTTTTTACTTGAGTATGGATTGAGGATTAAACCTGTTTGAACAATGCCAGCAAGGAGAGAGTTTGGAGACTGAGGCTTCTGTGCAAATTTGGAAAACTAATACAGTAAATGATTCAGTAAAGAGTGATGACTCTTTCAAATACCTTGCAGTGCTGTATCTTATGTCAGGACAGAGGTTCAAGCTGAGTTCTCCCCACAGCCTGAGGAAAGGATGGATGAGTGACCAAAGTGTGTGGAACAGTGGTGAGTATACCATCTTATCCCTACACACAGAGTGTCTCCACAGGCAATACCCATCCCATGCTGACACCAGCATCTTACTTGGTGCCTGCAGCAGTGAAGCCATTGTGCTGCAGTTATTGCCCCCCCCCCACAACACCATACCTGGCACCAGCAGCATTAAAGTCGCTATGTGGCAGATATTGCCCTCCCCCCACACATTCAATACTGGCAGCAATAAAGCCACTGTGTGGCAGTTACTGATCGCACCCCCCCCATGTATCAAACTGGGTGACACTAACAGTAAAAACTACAGTATGGAAGTTGGTGACTCACCAGCAAAGTAGTCAAATTGTGACAAACAAATTAATTCATAACCTGTCAACCCGCAAGTTAGAAGTGAATAATCAGAAACCACTGAAAGCCACCTTACAAAGAACAAAGGACTTATGTAAATGACCTTACCCCCTTATTGTACTCTATTTTATGTTTTAATTAAAAATACTTCCCCCTCATCCCAATCACCTTGTTATATACCTTAATCAAAGGACTGAGTTAATGAGCAGTGACTCAGCAGGTTGCAGACTTGCCTTTGAGGCCAGAAGATCTGAAGGCTGCCGGTTCTATCCCCACACCAGGCACTTAGGTTAAATCCCAATACTGACACTGTGGTGCAGTATGAGGGGGTGCTGCACTCCTGAGGTGCCGCCTTTTGAATGAGACATTAAATTGATGTCCCATCTGCCTGTTCTCGTGGTAGTTCAGGTGGACATTAAAGATTCCATGGCACTTCACAAAAAGAGCAAGAGAATTTCACTGGTGTCCTGGCCAAATTTCCCCCCATTCACTAAAAATACCACCTATAGCTTAATCTGGTTCAGTGTCAATTAGCAACCATCTGTATCCCCCTAATGAGGCCGAAAATAAGCAGACATGTCTCCTTTCCCGATCAACAAAAACTAATGTAACCCCCCTGCAAATGGGGGTTCCCAAAAGACTTCCAGGAGCTTGCTTGAATGCTCCAAGCCTGAATGGTGTTTGGCATTTAAGCCATTTATCAGTGAGTGTTTTTAGAGCCTCTGGTACTGTCTCTTTAAGAGCTGTCTGCTTGCAGACATAATTAGTTGTATGGGGGACTGTGTGCTTCTCTGAGTACCACTCGAGAGCTGCTGCCAATTCACTTCATTTTTGCAGTCACTAGGAGTGCAAAGGAACCCATCTGAAAGATGTAACTGTTTGCCAGAAATTATTTAGAGTAATAATGAAATTACAGTTTGTCTAACCTGCTTTCTTTGCAGTCAGAACTGTGTCTGCTAGTTCCCATTCTAGTTTTGAACTGCTGAACTGGACCAATCAGTGTGGGGTAAGCTAGCTCTAAAATGATGCCTTGGACGAATCAGAACTTGGACTCATAATCTGAGCCAGCCACAAGAGGATTGTATGGGCAGTGACTCTGGGAGATGTGGTTTAGACTTCAGTGCCTTTTGGACCAACAGCAGCAGTCTATTGTGAGTGACAGCCAATCCAGTCAAGAACTGGGAGGAACTCAAAGGAAGTGCCCGGCTTGGCAGTTGGAGTTCAGTTGAGCTTTGGCAGTGAAGAAGGAAGGAGCCCTGTGCTTTTCAGTGTGCAGTTTTAGTCAAAAACGTGTGTAAGGCCCAGAGTTCCGGTCTGCAGCTTGTGTAACAGCTTGTTAGGACTGAATCCGTCCTGTGAAAAGAATCAAAGGATCTCTGAAGAGTAGAAACCAGGCTCACCCTGTAGAAGACTGGAAGAATTGCTGAAAATTGCACTCGGTCTGTCAGAACTGAATCTGCTGTGTGTTCTCCCGGGTATTGTGCAGTAATGTGCGATCGGGATACAGATGCAGCCTGCCTGGTATAGTACTTTCTTTTATATGGATGTGTGAAGAGGTTTGTGTACCTCAAGTGAGCCCTGCTGACATTGAAGGACCCTATCTTATTTGGAGGTCGTGAGTACTAATTCAGGGTTGCTCCCTGTTGAATTGCCACATTAAATCCAAATGGAATTACTGTACTGCTGACTGTTTAATTCTCCTTTTCTCTGGTGAAAGGCCCTCACCAGCTGCCACGGTTTGGACTAGCCACTAGGGCTTGGGTACCCAGGGACAGTAACTGATAGGGATAGGCCTGTGCACAGAGCCATAGGTAGATTATTAGAGTGATAAGCTAATTAACCTGATTTCCCCTGTCCTTGTTATATCCCCTAAATAAATCAGAGCTGCTTGTTTCAGCAAAGTTATACTGCCTGAGGTATTTGTCTATGTTAAAGTACTGTACTGTGATTGTTGCACTGTATCTCATTTCTACAGGAGGTCCAGTGCCGAACCAGACCTGGGGGGTGTGTATACTGTGAAGGTAATTTGATATATGTGTGGGCCACTAGTGGGAAGAAAGGGGGTTGCAGAGTCCCAGAGGGCTGTGACCAAGTTAGTTTAACTATTGCAAACCCTGACCTCTGGGTGGAGGCACCGCCATTGGATCCAGGCCCCTCAACCTGTTAGTGGCAAATCAGGCAGGGGTAGTAGCCCCTGGGATAGCGCCATCTAGGGGTTACATCTTGGAGGCTCACCGCTGGGATTGTGTGTCCTCTAGTGGCCATATTTACGAACCACTGTTAAGAAAAAAATGGGTACCCCGACAGAAGTGGCTGTGCACCGGCTGGTGGAGTGGTGTACTGGGGAGGAGATCGACCCCCAAAATGCTATGCTTATCCTGGACATCCCCCTTGGTATCAATACGGACACTGTGCAGGAGTACTTTCCAAGGTGGAAGGTTTACAAAACCCTGTGGTGGTGGGTCGGCATGCTAATCTGCTCACCACACTTTCCTGGCCCTAGTAGAGTTTAAGGATCCCATAGATAGCTCCAAAGTGCCACAGACCATTACCCCAGAGGGAGCCCTCACTGCTTGGAGAGTGATAACTAAGGACAGTAAAGACCGGGGAATCAGCCCCCCCACTATCTGAAACTTTGAGGAGAAATTTGCTGAATGGTTGCTGGGAGAGGGAAAACTGTGGAGGACTTGAAGAAACTATTCTTGCCACCTGGGGTGTTCCTCCCCAACACCCTCTCCTGCTCCAGTGCCCGTAATGGTGGCTGAACCAATGCAGACTCCTATTTCTGCACCTGCCATTAGTCACGACTCTTACCGAAGGTTGAGGATCTTCTCTGGCACCCTCCCACCCCAAGGGGAGGATGACTGGGAGACCTGGATAGACATATGTTGCCCCAAGTGCTAGAATGGCAATGCTCGGAAGGTGAAAAGCGAAGAGGGTTAGGAGAGCCTCCGAGGTCCGCCCTGGCTACCATCCGCAAGCAAACGGGCCAGTAACCCTGAAGCGACTGCACAGGCCTATCTTGAGGCCTTGAGAATGTGTATGGGAGCCCAGATTCTGATGAGGACCTATGGTGGAGAGTAGAGATGCACAACAGTACCAAGGGAGTTGTTGTCTGTGTATGTATCTCGGCTGGAAAAATTGTTGCAAGAATGCCTCAGAAAAGGTAGTTTGCCAGCGATTGAACTGGACCGAACCAGGCTGGACAGGATCCTTAAGTCTGCCCCTTCTCAGAACTGCTGTTGCTTCAGTTACACCTGGCAGATCGACTGGAATCCCCACCTCCTATGATGAGTTACTGAGAGAAATTGAGGAGTTGAGAAAAGACACCTCGGGAGGGACCTGCACCAATAGCTACGGCTACGACTGAAGGACTGAGGGTGACCCATCAAGTGAAGTTCAGGGGCAGAGGTTGGCAGTCAATGAGTGCTCTGACAAGGAAAAAGATATGTCACAATGGAGCTGAACTGTTGAGAGAGATCCGGGAATTCAAAACAGTCCCTTTATGAAGGCCACGCCTGCAAGTACGGGCTCTGACCTATATCCCACTGCATCTGCTATGGGGTGTGGGGTACCACCCATGTATCTCCTGCTGATAACAGCTCCCGAACCTGATTCCTTGACCATGGAAGTGGAGAAACTGACGAGATGTCTCCAAATGCTTATCACGCCGCAGACAGAGATGGCACCAAGGTTTCCAGTTAGTAATACCCCGCCTGGCTCCCAGTGTGGCGCCTCGGCCAGCTCAAACTCCAGAAAGTATGTTTTGCTATAATTGTGGGAAAGATGGGCACATGAAAAGGGAATGCCAGTCCCCAAAAGACACTGACAAAGTTGCATATAGCTACAAGGAGAGCTTCGGAGAAGAAATCAGTGGTTAAGAGGTGCACGACATGATCCCAGTGAGGGCACCAAAAATGCTAATTCACGTCCTTTTGTGGCAAGGTCAGTTGCCCAGGCCCCCACTACCGCCTCCAGACTGGTCCAGAATAGTGGGCCCTCCATGGAGACCACTGTAAAGGTGAACGGAGTGTCTACAAGAGCTATATTAGACAGTGGCTCCAAGTGACAATTATGTTCCAAGATTGGTATCAGAAGCATTTGTCAGACGCACCTTACAACCATTAGAAGGACTGCATGTATGGGGGTAAGTGAGAAGGCTACCCTATTCCGGTATATCCGAATTTGGCTGTCTTTCCCACCTCCGGGCTGGAGTGGCCGAACAAGTAGAGACCCTAGCCTTAGTGTGTCCCCCACTGGACTGTATGATGGTGTCCCTTTGTTGATTGGAACAAATGCTCATATGTTCGGAAGGCTGGCACAGTTGTGTTATGAAAACAGGGTCAAAGACTAGTAGAGCTTTAAGAGTTCCGGCTTTAATTAAGAAGGCCTATGAGGCACAGAGATGCTGAAAAACAGAACCAGAGGAACCGGTCGGAATTGTATGGAAGAAGGATCCTGAGTCTCTGATCCTGGTGCCAAATGCCCAGTGTACCTTACAGGAGAGGTCCGTATCAGAAAGGATGTTAAGAATAAAATATTAATGTTGGATGCACCAGGCGATGGAAAATTGCCAGAGGGACTGCTGGTCAAGCCTAGTATTTTGCCCGCTAGAGCCCATATGCTTATGCCAGAAGGGTAATGGTCCAAGTTCATAATGTGTCTGAAAGAGACATTCGAGTAAACAGAGGTTGCATCCTGGCTAATGTGCATTGTGCAGACACTGCAGTGCTACCCAGCAGCAAGAGTTCAAGGAAGAATGACAGAGTAACGCCTGACTTGTTTGATTTCGCGACTCCCGCTGCCAGCTGAATGGAAAGTGAAGATCAGTGAGAAGCTTGCCCAGAGAGACCAGGTGTTTTCTTTAAAGGAATGGGATGTAGGATGCGTGCAAGGAGCTGAGCACAATATCCGCTGCATGACGTAAAGACCATTTCGTGAGAGGTCTCGGCCACCTGCTGACATAGATGATGTGAGAGCGGCATCTGCAAGAGATGTTAGCTGCTGGTGTAATACAAGAATCCAGAAGCCCTTATGCTTCCCCATTGTGGTAGTGAGGAAAAAGAATGGAACAGTAAGGATGTGTGTGGATTATCGCATCTAAACCGCGGACTATCCCTGATCAGTACACAATGCCCCGTATTCAGGATGCTTTGGACTGCCTAAACGGGAGCAAGTGGTTCTCTGTGCTGGATCTCCGCAGTGGGTACTATCAGATCCCGATGGCCCCAGAGGACCGTGGAAAAGACAGCCTTTATCTGTCCGCTTGCTTCTATGAATTCATGAGGATGCCTCAAGGGATTTCAGGTGCCCCAGCCACTTTTCAACGATTGATGGAGCGTGCAGTGGGGACATGAACTTACTAGAGTGCCTGGTATACCTAGATGATGTTATTGTGTTTGGCAGCTCACTGGAGGAACATGAGAGCAGATTATTTAAGGTATTGGACCGACTGGAGGACTTTGGCCTTAAACTGTCCATTGATAAGTGTCAATTTTTTCAAACATCAGTAAAGTATGTGGGACATATAGTATCCACCGAGGAATAGAGACCGACCTAGGTAAAGTTGAGGCCTTGACCACCTGGCCACAGCCCAAAATCTAAAAGAACTGCAAAGATTCCTGGGATTCTGTGGTTATTATCGGCGCTCATCAAGGACTATTCAAGAGTGATCCGCCTTTACTAACTTACTCATAAGGGTATCCCCAACCCACAAAAAATACTAAAAGTCAGCATCCTCAAGACTGAAAGAGTGTATTTTCATCCGAGTGAAGTATTTGGGGCCCGCTGGACTCCTGATTGTGAGACTGCTTTTCATGAGATCATATATCAACTTACCCATGCTCCAGTGCTGGCCTATGCCGATCCAAGAAAACCTTACGTCCTGCAACACTGATGCTAGCTTGCAAGGGTTGGGGCTGTGTTGTACCAAGAGCACGAGAATGGCCTGAGACCAGTGGCCTTTGCCAGTAGAAGCCTGACCCCATCCGAAAAGAACTATCCTGTACATAAGTTAGAGTTCCTAGCTTTGAAGTGGGCTATTGTTGACCAATTCCATGAGTACTTGTATGGGGCTAAAATACTAGTAAAACTGACAATAATCCTTTGACCTATGTGCAGACCTCAGCTAAGTTGGATGCCACTGGCCATAGGTGGCTTTCTGCATTATCTACATATGACTATGCTCTCGAATACCGAGCAGGTCTGAACCACATAGATGCTGATGCTCTCCCGAGGCCTGTTCCCCAGAATGATTGGGTCCGACTGGCAGAACCTGACATTCGGGCACTCTGCGGAAGTTTGACAGGGAGGAACAATGTCCACGGACGAGTGGACTGCATGGTGGATTGCTTGGGAGCCTCTGAGAATTGCATACCTGCTGCTTATTGCCACTTTTCTGCAATAGACATTGGTGCACTGCCTCAGCTGGACAATGACAGTATTCAGGCTCAATCCCGCGATCCCATGATCAAAGCAGCTTTAGAAGCCCTCATGCAGGAAAAGATGTGTCCAAATTACGCTCCACTGATTTGAGAACTGCACTGTTATACAAAGAAGGTCCTAAGTTGAAACTGATCAATAAACTGTTATACAGAGAAACAGTAGACAGAGGGGACAAGTAGACAAACAACAACTAGTGCTGCCCACTGCCTTCGAGACTCAGTATTGAGGTCCTTGCACAACCACATGGGGCACCTTGGTATAGACAGAACACTTGACTTGGTGAGATCCAGATTCTATTGGCCTAAGATGGGGCTGATGTGGAGCAACACATTGAACTTGTAGTCGCTGCTTACAGAGGAAAGCTTTGCCCCAGAGGGCTGCCCCTTGTTAACATAACCACCAGTGCACCCATGGAGCTGGTCTGTATTGATTTTCTAAGTTTGGAGTCAGATCAAAGAAATATCAGTAATGTGCTGGTGGTCACTGACCATTTCACGAGATATGCCCAAGCTTTCCCCACCAAAGACCAGAAAGCATCCACTGTAGCCAAAGTACTTGTAGAAAACTTTTTTGTTCACTATGGGCTCCACAAAGAATCCATTCTGATCAAGGGAGAGACTTTGAGAGTCGTCTGATCAAAGAGATGCTTTCTCTGTGGGGAGTGCGAAAGTCCAGAACCACTCCTACCACCCCAGGGGACCCACAGCCTGAACGTTTCAACCGCACTTTGCTAGATATGCTAGGCACCCTGCACCCAAAGGACAAGCCTAGATGGAGCCAACAAATTAGCACCCTGGTACATGCTTATAACTGCACCAAAGTGATGCCACTGGATTCTCCCCTACCGCCTGATGTTTGGAAGAGAAGCTCGACTACCAGTAGATGTGTGTTTTGGGGTCTCCTGATGGGGTTCAAGCTGACAACTATTTACAGTATGTGCAAAGTTAAAGGCCCAGCTAACTCATGCGCACTAACTGGCTCAAACCATGGCTGCCAAAAGAAATCTGGCCAACAAAGAAAGGTATGATAAAAGGTGAAAGCACAGGAACTCCAGGAGGGAGATCGGGTATTGCTAAGAAATCTGGGACTGCATGGCAAGCACAAGATTGCTGACAGATGGCACCATCTCCTCACATTGTAGTGGGCAAACTAGATGATCTGCCAGTGTACAAAGTAAGGCCTGAGAATAATTCAAAAGATGTAAAAACAATGCATAGAAATCATTTACTGCCCATTGGACAAATCTTAATGAGTCTGAGCCCCAGAAGATGCCCTCTGGACCAGTGACTAGAGCTGCTGCTAAGAAAGATCAAGAAAGTCTGCACCTACAGAAGTAAAGTTAAAGTGTTCCCTCCACAAGTCCCAGTTGAGCATGACTGTCAGTCCATATCGGAAAGTGAGAGTGACTTTGAATACTATCCTTCTTACGAACTGAGTCAATTGTTTCGGGCAATCCCTAGTCAATACTGGAGACAAAGCTGGGCCTTCTGGACTGTCTAAGCCCCCAGCTTCATCCCTGGAGCCAATGCTCCCAGAAAGTGAAGTGCAAAGCATCAGATCAGATGAAATGGAATCATTGTGCATGGTTGAACTGTTTGAGCTTTCAGGGGACGAAAATGATAGATTGGGGCAGACTGGTGATACACCCGAACAAGAAGAGTATTTTGAGTGCCCTGACAGTCCACTGCCAGTGTCCGAAGCTCTCCATGCGAGCCAAATGTTGTGGACTCAGAAACTGTAACTCCTGGAGCTGAAAGTGCCCCAAGTTCTACTCTCTACCCCATGGAGACTCCCCTGACAAGTGAGGAGAATGCTGAAAATGAGGCTCAGAGTGCAGAGACTATAACAGTTCCCCTAGAACGACTGGTCGAGCTGTAAAGCCTGTGGTGCACCTCAGTTATGATTCACTTGGGAGGCCTGTGGACTTGCCTCTCAATGTTGTCCATAAAGAGTGTATGTGTCCCGAGCTCATTGCCCAAACTGAGCATCAGTGCTAACTCCAAGTTACTTGTGTTGCCCCTAAGTATGGTGCCCTTGCCCCATCCAGCCCCAAGGTAACTGATAGGAAGGGCCCCTCTCTTCAGGTTTCATGTACAAGAGGTAATAACTTGAGTTATGGTACAATGTGTATGTAATACTGTGTAAAGAGTGACGATACTGCAATGTTTCAGAAATGTGTTCTTGGTAAAATGATATATTGACTGATGATTACATGTGCGAGCCTAATGCAAATGTATATGGTTGCAGTTGAAACTTATGGGTACTTGCTTGTGCGGGACGTCAAGCTTTCCCAGGCCAGGAAGGGTGTAACCCCTGCAAATGGGGGTTCCTAAAAGACTTCCAGGAGCTTGCTTGAATGCTCCAAGCCTGAATGGTGTTTGGCATTTAAGCCATTTATCAGTGAGTGTTTTAGAGCCTCTGGTACTGCTCTTTAAGAGCTGTCTGCTTGCAGACATAATTAGTTTGTATGGGGGACTGTGTGCTTCTCTGAGTACCACCTGAGCTGCTGCCAATTCACTTCATTTTGCAGTCACTAGAGTGCAAAGGGAACCTATCTGAAAGATGTAACTGTTTGCCAGAAATTATTTAGAGTAATAATGAAATTACAGTTTGTCTAACCTGCTTTCTTTGCAGTCAGAACTGTGTCTGCTAGTTCCCATTCTAGTTTTGAACTGCTGAACTGGACCAATCAGTGTGGGTAAGCTAGCTCTAAAATGATGCCTTGGACGAATCAGAACTTGGACTCATAATCTGAGCCAGCCACAAGAGGATTGTATGGGCAGTGACTCTGGGAGATGTAGTTTAGACTTCAGTGCCTTTTTGGACCAACAGCAGCAGTCTATTGTGAGTGACAGCCAATCCAGTCAAGAACTGGGAGGAACTCAAAGGAAGTGCCCGTTTCATCAGTTGGAGTTCAGTTGAGCTTTGGCAGTGAAGAAGGAAGGAGCCCTGTGCTTTTTCAGTGTGCAGTTTTAGTCAAAAACGTGTAAGGCCCAGAGTTCCGTCTGCAGCTTGTGTAACAGCTTGTTAGGACTGAATCCGTCCTGTGAAAAGAATCAAAGGATCTCTGAAGAGTAGAAACCAGGCTCACCCTGTAGAAGACTGGAAGAATTGCTGAAAATTGCACTCGGTCTGTCAGGAACTGAATCTGCTGTGTGTTCTCCGGTATTGTGCAGTAATTAGCATCGGGTACAGATGCAGCCTGCCTGGTATAGTACTTTCTTTTATATGGATGTGTGAAGAGGTTTGTGTACCTCAAGTGAGCCCTGCTGACATTGAAGGACCTATCTTATTTGGAGGTCGTGAGTACTAATTCAGGGTTGCTCCCTGTTGAATTGCCACATTAAATCCAAATGGAATTACTGTACTGCTGACTGTTTAATTCTCCTTTCTCTGTGTGAAAGGGCCCCTACCAGCTGCCACGGTTTGGACTAGCCACTAGGGCTTGGGTACCCAGGGACAGTAACTGATAGGATAGGCCTGTGCACAGAGCCATAGGTAGATTATTAGAGTGATAAGCTAATTAACCTGATTTCCCCTGTCCTTGTTATATCCCCCTAAATAAATCAGAGCTGCTTGTTTCAGCAAAGTTATACTGCCTGAGGTATTTGTCTATGTTAAAGTACTGTACTGTGATTGTTGCACTGTATCTCATTTCACAGGAGGTCCCAGTGCCGGAACCAGACCTGGGGGTAAGTGTATACTGTGAAGGTAATTCTGATATATTGTGTGGGCCACTAGTGGGAAGAAAGGGGTTGCAGTGTCCCAGAGGGCTGTGACCAAGTTAGTTTAACTATTGCAAACCCTGACCTCTGGGTGGAGGCACCCGCCATTGGATCCAGGCCCCTCAACCTGTTAGTGGCAAATCAGGCAGGGGTAGTAGCCCCTGGGATAGCGCCATCTAGGGGTTACACTAAATAAATACATTTCAGGCGATTGTCCCTCTCCCGCCAATGTTTGTGCTTTCTCTGGAGGTTTATAACAAAAATAAACATTTTCCTTTAAATACTTAACAATAATTGTTTTGATATAATACACCCCAGTGTGAGATCAGGTTTAGCGCCAGATCCTAGTATAAAACATGGTTACGTGGTGAAGGTGGTGGGGTTAGTCAGTTTCAGCCCTATTACAAGTTATCAGTTTCATTGTATAGCTGCCTCTGAACTTAACCAGTGCTGGTACACCATTTCCTCCGGACTCCAGTAACATCAAACAAATGTGTGTGGGATAGAAAAAGCCTTGAGTCACAACTGGAGGCTGATAAAACACTGCAGCATACACAGAAACATAGACGATGACAGCAGAAAAAAAAGAACGGTTCAGCCAGTCTGCCCATAGTACCATATCATACTCCAGGATCTCTTGTCTCTGTAGGGCCTTCACTTACACTGTTCCCCCTTTTGTTATCCGTGTTTCAGCCCTCCCATGTCCCACTGAGTAGCGAATATCCCCTTGACTCTATCCCAGCTGGGTTTGAAGCCGTTTATGGTTTTGGCACGCACCACCCCTTCTGGCAGACCATTCCGTGGCTCAGCCCCTCTTTCTGCAAAATATTATTTCCTCACTTGCTTTTTAAACCTTTCCCATTAACCTCCACTCATGACACCTTGTCCTGTTTTTCAGTGTCTGGTAAATAGCTCCTCACAGTCCACCTTGTTCATTCCTTTCAGAAACTTGAAGGTCGCTATCATATCTCTCGTTTCTCTTCCAGTTTAGAGTGAATACCTATTCAGTGCCTTTAGCCAGTCCTCACAGGAGCTGCCCTCCTGGCCCTGAATCATCTTGCCCGATTCTACACGCTGCCTTCTCTAGCCTGTCCCCCTTTTTAGGTGGGAACTACAGAACAAGGCACAGTACTCCAGGTGTAGCCAACAGCACCTCCAGCTTTCCACTGTCAAACCCTCTCCTGATGTACCCCAGCATCCTGTTAGACTTGCTACAGGCTTTGTTTCTTCGGCTAGTTTGTTTAGTGGAGTCATTAATGATGACTCTTAGGTCCGTTTTCACTGATGTTGTGTTCATTTGAACCACCTCCCCCAATTCAGTATTATGTTCTGGGGTTTTTATTTCATACATGCATAATATTGCAATTTTTAGCATTGAATATCAGCTCCACCCTTACGAAAATGTAATATATTGCAATATATTGAAAAATATGCATTGATGTATGTCAATACAATGAGAAATGCATTGTCCCAATGTAATATATTATATAATGTATTATGAATTTTAGTTGTAAATATACGGACATAATATATTTCTAACCCATAGTATGCAAAAATATATGTCTGTATATTGAGAAAAACATTGACTCAATGAAATATAATACACAGCGTATTTCAGCATATAACGAAACCACATATTCTGCCTCATGCATTGCTTGAAAGCATATCAATCTATTTAGAAATACATTGTCTGAAACATATTATTAGTATATTTCAAAATATATACTGTATTCTTTATATGTTACGTATATTTCTATATGTAACATATATTGTAATATATGTTACATATGTATAATAACTGGTTTCTGTTTTTTAACATAGGAAAAGCTGGTTACAATTCTGTTGTTATAAACCAGCTGGTTAAAATGACATTAAGTTGCACAGGCAAAAAAATAGAAACCAGAAATTATACAAAATAAAACATGGATAGCCAGTTAAAACTCAGACTTTACACACACCCTCAGGGTGGGATGCCTTAATAAACCCCTCGAGCATATGTGGCATCCCACCCCTTGGGGTGGGGGTGTACAATCCTCGTTATAACTGGCTAACCATCCATTATTCTCCATTTTATACATTACATATATATTTTTATACATTTTACATGTATATTTGTAAATGCTTAGTTTTGTCCCATGTGTACATTTGCATAACTAATTTGCGTATTTCAAAAATATAGTCTATCAGCTTAAATCATGATAATTTCTAGTTTTTCAATACTTTTGAATTTACAACACTAGCTTATAGACTGAAAAGAAAGGTGCAAGTTTTAAAGCAAGCACGTGTAAGATCTCACCCTGACCTAAAAGTAAAACAAAATGGGGTGGTATAAATACCAATCTGAGCCTTAAACAATCATGGTCTTGTGAGGTAAGTCATACGTGTGAGTATAAATGCATATAATGTATGTCTGAGTTAAAGCTGCACTATAAAAAACAATTCAATATAAATATCTCCATGATTAATAACAAGATGACCTCCAGAAAGAATAGTTGAGTACCTAGAGGCCAGTGGGGCATAGGACCCAAGGCAGCATGGGTTCACAGCAGAAAGGTCATGTCAGACGAATCTAATAGATTTCTTTGACTGGGTGACCAAAGTAGTAGACCAGGGAGGGGCTGTGGACATGGCCTACCTAGACTTTAGCAAGGCATTTGACACAGTCCCACACAAAAGATTAATAGTCAAATTAACCAGCCTGGGAGTGGGTCCCACGGTGGTAGCCTGGTAAACATTGGCTGGACAACAGGACACAGAAGGTAATTGTAAATGGAGTCCATGCTGAAGAAAGAGGGGTTACTAGTGGGGTACTGCAGGGTTCAGTATTGGGTCCAGTCCTTTTTAATGTCTTCATAAGTGACATTGCAGAGGGACTGGAAGGAAAAGTATGCCTCTTTGCAGATGACACAAAGATCTGCAACAGGGTTGATACACAAGGAGGCGTGGAAAGGATGAGAAGGGACTTGGCAAGGTTGGAGGAATGGTCAGAAGTATGGCAGCTAGGATTCAATGCAAAGAAGTGCAAAATAATGCACCTGGGAAACAAGAACCCAGGGAAAGAATACACAATGGGGGAGGTAGTAACAACAACAAAAAGGAAAGGGACCTGGGGGTAATCATATCAGATGACCTTAAGGTTAGCAAGCAATGTGAGAAGGCAGTAGGGAGGGCTAGGGGTATACTGGGATGCATAGGGAGAGGCATCAGCAGCAGAAAACAGGAAGTTGTTATCCCTCTGTACAGACAGTTGGTGAGACCATCTGGAGTACTGCATCCAGCTCTGGAGACCCCACCTCCGCAAGGACATAGACAGGATAGAGGAAGCCCAGAGGAGGGAAAATAAAATGGTGCAGGGTCTGCAAGAGAAGCCTTATGAGGAGAGACTAAAGGAGCTTAATATGTATATCCTTGAGGAAAGAAGGGAGAGGGGGCGACATGATAGAAATTTTTAAGTACCTTAGTGGAATCAACAAAGTCCAAGAGGGTAGCATCTTTCAGAAAAAGAGACGTGCAAGAACAAGGGGACACAATTTAAAGATGGGGGGGGCGGCTCAGGGGCAATGTGAGGGAAGTATTATTTCACAGAGAGGATAGTGGATACATGGAACAGCCTTCCTGAGGAGGTTGTGGGGTCTAAAACTGTGGGAGAATTCAAGAATGCATGGGACAGACATAAGGCAATTCTTGTGGGGGGTAGAAAGAAATAGGCTGTTGGTTAACTAGGATCTGCGGCCTATCCTGTAGGTAGGGAAATAGGCAGACTAGATGGGCCAAGCGGTCCTTATCTGCCATCAAAGTCTATGTTTCTATGTTTCCAGTTGTACAGATAGAGGTAAGTGTAAATAATTTATTTTGTTTTGTCTGGGAAAGTTAATAGTTATAGTAATATATATTACACACGTATTATATATATATATATATATATATATATATACATATATATATATATATATATATATACATATGTAAATATAGGAAACAACATTTGAAATGTAAAACAAAATACATTTATACATGCATTGGCAATATACCAATAACATATATTTACCATCCTTATTTCAATATATTTAGAATTTGATCAATATATTTCACAATATACAAACTGGGTGGGATATTCAGACTGCGCCAGGCAGGGGCACAAGCCTGGGCACAGCGCAACTGGGATGAGTCAGGGCATGGACCAGGCGATATTCAACTGTGCTGCACCATGGCACAGCACCATTGAATATGGCACTGAGGGCACATGCACTGCGCATGGCGCAGTGGCACTGGCAGAAGAGGAGCAGCGGGCTGCGCCAGCGCAAGTGCAGTTGCGCTAGGCGCAGCAACTGCGATATTCAGCTGTGAACATGCAAATGAGGCCATCATGCATGCAAGGCACAAATGGGGCCATTTGCATGTAATTATGGCCCCATTTGAATGTGGTGCGCTGATCCCCAGCGACTTGTGCCCTGCCAGGCTGCAGCCATCGGGGACCGACTCCCTGCCGCCCCTCGGTGGGCTCCGCTCCTGCACGCCCGATCGCAGGCATGTGTAGAATGAATCCCTGGTGGTCCAGTGGACCGCAATCCATTGCCCGATCATGGGCATGTGTAAAAGTACTCCTTGGTGGTCCAGTGGACCGCTATCCATCGCCCGATCGCAGGCATATGTTCAAATAATCCCTGGTGGTCCAGTGGACTGATCCCCAATGCCCAACTGTGGGCGAGCTTAATCCCCTGGTGGTCCAGGCGGGTCGCCCCAGTGCTCAATTACAGGCAGAATGAACAACAGAGTTTCTCAGTGGTCCAGTGGTGCCCCCTCCCATCCACCCACTGGAGTTCCCCGTTACCCTTCACCCCTTTCAGCAGCGGTGGCAGCACCCTGCCCGAAGCGCCCCTGCACTACTGACTGACATCGCACAGTAGGGCTGTACACCTATTGGTTCACTACGTGGGCCAATGGGCATTCAGACCATACTGTACCACACAGTCACAGAATGTGAATGAACGCCATTCACAATTCGGGACTGTGTAGTACAGTATGGTCTGCACACCCATTGGCCCACACAGTGGACCAATAGGCGTACAGCGCTACTGTACACTGTCAGTCGGTGAGCGGCCAGGTGGCTTGCGGGTGGGGTGCTGCCACCTGCCACTGATGGGATGGTGCAGGTTGGTGGGAGACTCAGTGGGTAGGTGGGGAGGGGGGTACCACTGGACCACCAGGGTGTCTGTTGTTCATTCCACCTGACAACGAGCATTGGGGTTCGGGTCCACTGGACCACCAGGGGTGGATTAAACATATGCCCATGATTGGGGTTGGGGATCGGACCACTGGACCACCAGGGATTATTTGAACATATGCCCGTGATCAGGCATTGGATAGTGGTCCACTGGACCACCAGGGATTACTTTTACACATGCCCGCGATCAGGCGAGGGGGGGCATGTGAACTGTGTCCTGGGTGGTCGGGTGGCCACCCACAGCAGGCGGCTGCTATGTTGCACCTTGCAATATGGCAGCTCACCTGTGGGTGGCTGGGACTTGCTCCTGGTTTCGCCAAGCACATCTTTGCACCCCCCTGAGTGGCGCAAGGTTGTTATGTACCAGCATCTGCGCCGCACATCCCGGGCTGAATATCGGGATGTGCCGCATATGCATGGGCACACCCCCCGCACTTGGGCCGCATACATTACTGGTTCACCCCGGCTCATCGGGGGTTGTGCAGCGCAACCTGCCACTTTGAATATTGTGCCGGGGTGCATTGGTGGGTTGTGCATGGCGCAAATCCTTTGAATAACCCCACCCAATATATATATATATATATATATACTAAAGTGATCATAATGTATATATGTACAGTACATTGCAATATATTTGCCTATTTTAAAATATATTGAACTATACTGATTTTCCAATACATTACAATATATTACAAAACAAGTAGATTGGAATACACTTCACTATATGTAAATATATTGTTAATAATATATATTAAACTATATTTCATTTCATAAGGGCAAGCAGATGAATGAATCAACTGTGAACACTATCTTCTTGAAAACAATTTCATCAAATATTTTTATTGAATTGCTTTGAGTACCAAAATTCTGCCCCAAATGTTTTCACTGGCTGCTGCCAGCTTTACAAAGGGGTAGTGCCCCTGTAATTCATAAACACATAAAGCACATTTTCAATATAATTACTATGCAGCACTAAACATAACACTAAAAATGGAAAAAAACCTTGGCTCACCCAAAACCCCACAAAAACAACGAAACACTGTTATAAAAATTAAAGTAGCAGTTTTATTACCTGCAGTAGCACTCTCATGCACATTATCTATAGTTTGACGCACTTGATGCTTTATCAGTTGTTAAAGTGTCAAGTGCGACGCGAAAAGTAGATCCTTGTGTGAGGGGTGCTACTACATGTAATAAAAGTGCTGTTTTATGTTTTTGTAACAGCCTTTTGTTGTTTTTGTGGGTTTTAGGTGAACCAAGAATTTTTTCATTTTTTAGTATTGTGGTTTCTGTACCCTGGCTCCCCTTTACTACAGCTTTTGAGCCGTGTTTGCTTGAGTATATACGTACTAAACATAACATCAGCCACATTTTCTTCTCAAAATACATTTTAAGCTTAGTAATATACATACTTTCCAAAGGTATACACAGATATTGAATTATCAAGCTTGCCTAATCATCAAAGGCTTTGCAAGTTGTGAGCACATCTGTGGTTAACGCACACAACGCTGTGCGTTTCAGGCAAACGTGCAGTCAGAAGGGCTAATCAAGCTGCATGCTCCCAGCTTGTGCATTTCAAAGCTGCTGCTGATCTGTGTGCCCCAGCCTGATGACATCATGCTATTTAGCATATGTGTGACATCACATAGCCAGGAACTCTGGAAAGTACAGCAGACGAAAAGGTTCTATCTCAAAGCCTCCCAGCAGTCAGAAAAAAGGGTTAACTTAACAAGAGATATTATTTTCTCTCAGTTTTGTGTCTGCTCATTACTACATTTTCCACATCTATTATATCCAGAAATTAATTAATTTAAAACCCTACTTATATTTCTAGTCCTGGGAGGTCAGCTCTTCAGATGATCAAGGTCAACCTGCTGTTTTAATGGTGACACTTCAGGCTCTCTTATTGTATCACATAGACTGTCAGTGCTTAAGATTTTAAGCAGGCACTTTCTTCATATTAGGGCCATATTGAATACTGTATTAGGATGGTAAAAACATGTTTTTGTTGTCATATATTACTATGCTGTTGAATTGCTTATGCTAGAATCTTGTTTTTATTTTCTCAGTATTCTTTATAGACTGACATCTAGAGTCTAATATTGGGTGTTACTGTGAGAAATACAATACTAGTATCACTATTAAAATGGCAGGTTGATCTTGAGCCTTTGAAGGGCTGACCTCTCCGGATCTGAAATGTAAGTGGTGTTTTTAATTTAATTAGTTTTGGAGGAGCCAAGAGTGAAGTCAGACAAGAGAACCAAGAGTCACAGCCTGGCCCTGGAGTGATCAGGTCCAGTCGAACGTGTGTGCAGACGTGAGCAGATCAGCCCAGCCCACAACAGTGGAGGAATCCAGAAAGGGCTGGTCAGAAGAGGAAACGAATTCATGGATGCCGCTGATGTGTGATGAGGTGGAGTGCACAGGGCTACCAGTATTAAGTGGATCAGGTCCAGTTCACTGGCAGTCAAGCAAGCATTTGGTGGATGAGGGCACAGGCTGGTCAGTCAGTGGCCAAGGGGAGTCCCATGTGTGAATCTGTGGCAACTAGCCAAGGCCAGGTACAGTCGGGGAGGATGTGGACTGAGGCAAGGAGTCAGCAAGCACTGTGAGTCTTTAAGCAGCAAGCAACTGGTATGGAATGAAAATTAAGGGTTTCTGAATTGTATTTAATTTTTATTAAAAGCAAAGGATAGGGCTTAGCTGTTCTTTCCTACAGTATATCAGCATTACTTGTTTTTTTGGATTTGGAGGTATGATGATTCTGCTTTCCTGCAGCATAGTCTACTCTAGAAAAGCTGAAATGTGCCACACTTTGGGCTGGGATATTAGCTCTTATAATATAGTGTATGGTCCCGTATTGTCCTTGGCTGAAATCAGTGGATTGTAAAAAGTTGTTCTGCTGCAGTAGTGACGTAGCTACTGAAGCATAATGACTTTTCATTCTGCTACAGCAGCTACATCACAGTACGACTCTTCCATTCAGCTTGGCTGATTGGTTCTAAAGACAGTTGAACCATTGTGCGGGAGAGATGCCACTGACTGCATATCCCTGAAGCACGTCTCTCTCAGAGGACAGATGCTGTCCACGCTTTGAGGGAAAAGTAAGCCCGTCTTCATTTTTAAGGACCATACACTATGTGAAATAGTGTATGGTAGCCCCCATACACTCCAAGGCTACTCTTCACCTCATGACTTCCATAATGACAAAGGAGCCTCTCAAGCTTTGCTCTTGAGGTCCTCCTTGTTATTGAAACAACTCAGTGTAAGAAAAGGCGTGTTGTGTATGGGTGACCATACACTAGTCTATATGTGGAACACATTGTCAAGCATGGACAGTCAAGCTCAGAACACCATGGAAACAACACAAATGCTTTTACATGTACAATTTAATTATGCATCTTAGAATATTAAGAATTTATGCTTTAAAGTCTGTGGGCTCAATTTGCAAAGCCCTGAGAATGCCACACACATCCCTGGTGCACAGGTTGACTGACGCACAGGGCATGCAGCATTCTCCCAGCCAGCGATCAGGGTTTTCAGTCGCAATCAGCAAATGCCACAAGTTAGACCAGCTTTTCCATGGTCTAACGTGTGGCGTTCAGGGGACGCCTTTTATGGGCTTAGGCCACATATTTGGCGCAAGCTGCTATAAACTGAGGAAACTGTTACAACTGTGCCCAGCAATATAAAATCGGGTGCAGTAGCAAAGAAGTTTGGCATAGCTGCGCCAAAAAATGGCTTCAACACAGCGCTTTGATGCAAGCCTTGTGTCAGCCTTTTAAAATCGAGCCCCGTGTCAGCAGTACCTTTTTTGTGAGGGCAGCATATTTTCTGTGTGCAACAGCAATTTTAGAGAGCTGCTCATGCCCCAAAGAAAACTCTGAAAAAACATAATAATTAGGTACAATTCAGTCTGCATTCCATATATATTATGTAGATTTCTCAACATTATTTACTACTGAGGAAATTTGCATGAACACATGATCTTTATACCTCAGAGTTCATCTGCCTCTATAGCTTACTCCCTACTTCAAGTCATAGTTCTCTGTTCTGACATTACAATCTGTTACCATAGGAGTAACTGTGATGTCACAAGCAGTGCATCATGACTTCAGGTAGGGAGAAAGCAACAGGAATAGTTGAATTCTTCAGGAGCAAAGATCCTGTCACCATGAAAGTTACATCAGAAATAAATAACGGGGAGGAGGAATACAGAACTAATGTGAAACAAGCGTCTATATAATTGTGTTTTGTTAAAGTTCTCCTGAAATTGAGAAGTGTGTAAACAACCTTCACAGAAGAATATGTATGTATGTTATTTACACAGACACCAGCATTTTGAATGTGGTATTTGCGCCTTACTGCTTTTCAGCTCTTGGTGGCAGCTTCTAAGCTATTTATCTTGACTTCAGAACCCCCCCACCACCAACATGTTTTAGTCAAACAATCAATGGGAATGAACTTGGATGAACAGTTCATGGTACACTAAGGGGGATTCCAGATTTGTGAATGAATCATGCTACCAAGTTTTCTCTTGTCTTATGATACGTGTTGTGTTTTCCCATTCAGCCACAGGTGGACACTTTGGAGGTTAAGCATAGAACATTTTGACTCATATATAAGCTCCTGGCTGAATGAGTTAAAACTTTTATATAGTTTGGATGTGCCACCACATAGCGCAACCTTTGAGGGGGAAGGTGACATGGGGAGGGGGGCCATGGTTACTGCTGTGCATAGGGCCTATGGTAAGGTAAATCTGGCCCTGTGTATATGTTAACCACCAATGTGATTACAACTTGCAAAGCCTTTAATGATTTGGTAAGCTTGTTAATTCAATATCTGTGTTTTCTTTTGGAGAATTATTAAGTTTAAAATGTATTTTGAGAAGAAAATACTGCTATTATGTTTTGTGCTGCATAACAATTCTATTGGACATGTGCTTTATATGTTTATGAATTACAGGACCACTAGCCCTTGATAAAGCTGGCAGGGGCCAGTGAAAATGTTTTAGGCAAAAATCTGGTGGTCAGAGCAACCCAGTAAAAATATTTGATTAATTGTTTTTAAGAAGACGGTGTTGACTGGCGATTCATTCATCTGCTGATTGGAGTGACTGGTCCATTCTGAATGATCTCCATGGACTTAACAAGCTTGGTTTGGGACTGCTAATTGTTCTCACATTGTTTGGACTGAGTTTCAGCTGCCAGATTTTGGACATATTTTCCAGCCTTTGCAGGTCTCTCTGCAACTTCCTTATCCCCTCCACACTGTCAAGCCTACCACAGAGTTTACTGTCATCTGTGAACAGACACAACCTTGCCTGGATTCTCTCTCACACATCACTGATGAGCGTATTGAAGAGAACTGGAACTTCGCTAGGGACCTCTCTTTCTTCTGATCTGACCCCATTCACCACAAATCTCTGCTGCCTCCCCTCCAACCAACTCCTTACCCACCTTACTGTTTCCTTAGCTGTTCACAGATCCCCATTTTCTTCAGCAGTCTTAAATGTGGTACTGAGTCGAATGCCTTGCTGAAGTCAAACTATAGTAAATTTACAGCATGACCCTTGGTAACTACCATGGTTACCCAAAGAATACTATCAGGTTAGTCTGACAAAGACCTCCCTGTCATGAACCTGTACTGCTTACTATCCCAAAGTCCTTTTTTCTCTCCAGGTATTCCACTAGGTCTTCTTTGGCTAGTGTCTACATCAGTCACCCTACCACAGAGGTAAGGATGACTGGTCTATCATTTCCAGGCTGCTCCTTATCTCCTCCGTTGTGTAGTGGAACTACGTTCACCATCTTCCAGTCCCTGGGAAACAGTCCTTGCTGCATAGAGGTAGTGAATTGCTCCAGCCAGAGATTCAGCTACCGCTGATGTCAGTTCCCGCAGCACCCTTGTATGCACCCCATCTGGCCCCGGAGCTTTGTTTACCTTCATGGCTACTAGACCTTTTTGACTCTTTTACCAGTAAATTTCTGCAGTTTCTTTTTCTGGACCCCTCAATCAGCTGCCTTTACGCTGCTCCTTGGCAAGGGTCCAATATTCTCCCTAGTGAATAAGGAGCAGAAGTAGTCATTTTTGCACAGTTGCTTTCTGCCTGTCTTCCTCCATTACCCTGCCCTCTCCATTAGCCTGACAACTCACCCCATCTGTCTTTTTTTTTCTCTGTTGTCAAGCTTTTGCAAGCTTGACAGCCCCCTCACCTCTCAAGTTTTCTCATGGCTCTTATCCCATTTGTACCTTATAAAGACTCTCTGTTTAGCCCTCTTTGCCTCCCTGACCCTCTCACAGAACCAAAACAGTCTCTTGTTCTTGTTTCTCTTGATAATGGTTCTCGAGCATGTTTTTGTTGTCTATTTTGTTACTGACACATAGCATCGGTTCTCGAACCAGGAAAGACTGCTTTTACACAATCCAGTTGTCTTGAACGATAATATATATTTTAAATGTCATTTGTTGTGTAGAGACACGTACTCTCCCCTCCACCAAAAATGCAGGTGTTTTTGCTAGTGGCGGAGAGCATGTGTCTCTGCACAATAAATGAAGTTTAAAATAAATATTATTCTTCTGCACAGCCGGAGTGTGTAAAAGCAGTCTTTCCTGGTTTGAAAGCCGATGCTGTGTGTCAGTAACTAACTTGATAATATTGCATTTGGCACCAAAGCTTTTCCTTAGCCACTGGAAATGTTTTTTATGTGTTTCAAGAACAGCCCCTTTCATAGCTCCCATCTTTCCTCCACTCCCCTGATGCTGTCTACCCCAGCTAGCCTCTCCTGCACAATTTCCCTCATATAGTTGCAATCTGCCCTCCTGAAATCCAGCAGGTCAGCCTTAGATAAGGGCTTACATTTGCTCATACTCACCTCTAACCACACAGTATTGTAGTCGCTGGACCTCAGTGGTTCCCTGACCCATACTCTGCCTACTTTTTTCCGAGTTGACGAGTACCACATCTAGAATGGCTGACTATCCAGTGGGATTCCTGATCTGCTGTACCAACATGCAGTCTTGCAAGTCATCCAGTGGGACCTGGCTTTCTGACATTCCAGGCTACTAGAATGTCTTAGCTGATGTTTGATAGGTTGAGATCTTCCATTATTACAACCTTCCCCTTTGCCACCCCCTTCCTACTTCAGCACCCAGTTCCTTATCTCTCTCTTCTCCCTGCACCAGTGGCCTGTAAACTACTCCTATGTGAGTCTTCCTGCCTGACTACCCTGTGAGCTAAACCCACAGTGATTCTACCTCCCCTTTGCCCCAAATAGTAGCATCCTCTATTGCCTTGATCCCTTCTCTGATATAGATTGCTATCCCTCTACCAGTTCCTCTATCACACCTATATAAGTTGTTGCCTGGCATTGCTTCTTCCAGTCATTTTTCACACTGGTCTAAGTTTTTTGTAATGGCTGCTAGATCCAGCCGAGAATACACCACAAAAGCCTGGCACTCACTAGTCTTATTACCCAGACTCCTGGCATTGAGGCATATCAGTTGGTCCTCACTTGCCTTCCCCATCACTCTTCTCTAATAACCTTGGTGTTCTGTATTTCCTCTTCCTTTCATGTCTATTGTGTTTACTCTGCCCTGTTAACTAGATTTGTTTCTTCCAGCTGTTATTCCCTGAACTCCTTACCCCATCCCCAGGAGATTTCTGTCTATGTTCCCCAGTGTTCCTCCCTTCACAGTGGAATCCCAGCCCCAGCCTCCCCCATAGCTACTTTAACCATCTGCCAATGTAAATGTCAAACATCTGCCCTAATGCACTAGTCCCCTGTTTTGTCAGGAGAAGGACATCACCTCTGAAGAGCCTTGTATCCAAGAAGCCCCCCCACAAATCTTCTATAAAGTTGAGCCCCTGTTTCTGACACCACCATTTCATCCACCAGTTGAACTTCTCTGTCTCTACCTCCCTTACTCTATCCTTACCATTCTCCCAACCCCAGACAGGAAGGACCTCAGAAAAGGTTAAGGAAGCTGAGTACTTCTTCAATCTGTCCCCTATCCTCTTCAATTTTTTCATCACTGTCCTTACTGGCCATTTTGCCAGAATGCTGGTACTAAGGTGTACTGGCACTTCCTGCTCCCACCCTCCTCTGCTGTCCTCTCTATCCCAATATCAGAGGGCTGATTCTCCAGCAGGGCATCTTAACACACCCTTCCCCTCACCCTCCCCCTTACCTACCATCCTCTCCATCTCTCTAACCATGAAGTATCCTATCACAAGAATCCCTGCTAACTACTGCCCCCTCTTGCCCCTGGTGTCACCACATCTCCCTTCTTGTCAGCACCAACTGACCCATGGTCACCCCTTCCTAAGTCAGGCACCTGTTTCTCTTCAGGGACACAAAGTAGTTTGTCATTGGTACCTCACTGGAAGAGCTGCCTGTTGGATGACAATCCCTGACACCATATCTCCTCACCCTCCCCAATACCCCCACCCACAGGCAAGTGGGCCTCTGAATAAGTGGAGGTGCGAGAGTGGGGACACGTTTATTTGGAGTCATAGCTGGAATATTTTCTCCCTAGCTGCTGCAACTGAGTATGGAGCTCCTTGAAGGTCCTATGAATAGGGCAGTGTCCCCTTCTCCAAAGCATAACCTTGGAAACAAGTGCCCTGAAATTCCTACAGCTAACTACCTCTCCAGTCACCCAACGCACCACTCCAGTCAGTTAAATGCCTTTGCTATATGCCTAAGGCTAAGTTACTTAGTGGTATGTGAATCAAGGCTAAGAGGTCCTCATGCATTGCAGCTTCTTACATTGATTAGTTTGACAAAGAAAAAAAAGAAATGCTTCATAATAATTACACAAAAGAAATCCATAAAATACAGTAGAAGTAAACTTTTAGAAGTTAGCTTCTCAGAAGATTCCGGATTTTGTCTGACTTCTCCTGTTTTATTGTGAGCAACTGGTTACCATGGTCTGATGTTATAAGATTCCAAACATAATGTTTCTTTGTAATATAGAACACATATTTGGTTTTGTCTTTCAGATATAATCATATACTAAGCAGAAATCAGCCACAAAGCAGAAATGAAACAAAAAAGGATTTTCAAAATAGTCAAGATCTCCAATTAGATGACAGCAGCAGAAAGGAATTCAAGTTTCAACAAGTACCAGAAGATGATCAGCAAAACAAAGACCAAAGACGAAAAATACTCATAAAACTCGATAAAAAATGCAGACAGAGAGGCCAATAAAAAATAAATACTTGAAAGAGCAAAATTATTTTATTCATTTATTTATTTAGTTTTTGTTTACCCGGTAGGTGCACTAGCCATAGCGATGACTATTTTCAGGCACGACCCGGGAGGGTACAGTACAACAATACAGGGAAACATTTCAATACAAGTACAGACAATGGCTGACAATATTATACAGAGCAATTAGCAAATGTAATACCAGTGTAGAGAAAAAAAATAAATAAATGAAAATAAGAGAGGAGCAGTACAAACCAAAAACCTACACTACAATTTGCTTTAAGGAAGAAAAAAAACATGAACAGATTTAACATTTTAGTGCTAATAAGGGAATGAATATAGTACAAGGGGAAGGATACTAGTAAGTGATAGAAGTAAGATCCAAGAAGAGAGGGTTGGGAGTGAAAGTAAGGTGGGAGGTGGGACAGATTGGAAGGAAAACTGCATAGTGTATAGACGATCAGAATCAATAAACGCCACGGAAGAGGAGACTCAGAAACACCACAGATATGCCTGTATATGTTGCCTAAAAAAGGGATCTCTCTCGCATCTCAAACAACACCTTTTACAATGTGACTGGACCCCCATCAGCACTGCACAGTCTACTGATAGTGCCCTAGATTAATTTATCTCCAAGGTTAACTCTGCTTGTGACCGCTATGCCCCAGTCTCCAAACAGAAAGTCAAAAGTCAGGACACCCCCTGGCTCTCCCTTGCTCTATTTGACCTCATGAAGCAATGAGACAATCAATGGCATAAAGCTAATGAATCGGGCAAACCACACAACTGGCAACTCTATAGGAAACGTAGGAACAAATGTAACTGGGAAATTCGGAAAGCCAAAGCTACCCACTATCAGGAGAAACTCTACTCCTCCTGAGGCTCTGGGCACAAATTTTGGAACAACATTAAAGAACTGAATGGAAAATCTGTCTCCCCCCACCCCGTCCAGCTGCTAGTAAATGTCTCATTCTCCCAGGACACCCTGTTGATTGCCGATACCTCAACACTGCATTTTCTGATCTTAGCAGTGTCCTTCCCCCTAACTTCTTCAACCCAGGCCTGGACTTGCCCACCAGCTCACCCCTTAAAGCATCCATCCCCACTTTCAGGCTCTGAACACCCACCACCCCTAGAGGTAAGACCATATTTAACCAAATCCCTTGAGAAAACGCACTTTAGTAGTGACTCACTGGACCTAAAACTAGTCCTCCTCACCTTAGACTCGATTATCTCTCCACTCATTGACATCCTAAACCAGTCCCTCTGTCACAGATAATTCCCCTCTCACTGGAAAGCAGCTCTCATCACCCCACTATTAAAAAGTGGGGACTGCACTGCCTCGGGCAACTACCTCCCCATCTTCATTCTTCCCTCCTTCTCCAAGGTGCTAGAAAAAAATAGTGTCAGATCAACTCTCAGCATATCTCACTAAATACAACCTTCTCTACCCCGAACAGCATGGTTTCAGGAAGGGCCGCAGTACTACAACTGCCTTTCTTGAATACACCACTTTTATAAGCAAAGCCCTTGATAGAGGGCACCTAGTTGGATCTGCCTATATTGACTTAACCAAGGCGCTTTACTCTGTCAGCCAGACACTTCTAATCCAATCCCTGCATTGCATGGGCCTGTCCCTGGATGCTACTGCATGGTTTATCTATCTCAGCAACAGAACCCAGAGGGTCATGTTAAACTCCACACTTTCAGCCAGTAAACCGGTACTTTCGGTAGTCTCCCAAGGCTCAATACTGGCCGCCTCCTGTTTAGCATGTACTTGAATACTCTCCCAAAGGCCTGCTCGGGACAAATGCTTTTGTATGCTGATGATGCAGTTATATTTGACAGCCACTCAGACCCCCACTCTCTTCAATCCTCCCTGCAAAGCTCCTTTTCTGAAGCCGAGGCCTGGTTCTCAGAGCACCATCTTGTCCTGAATTACAAAAAGACCAAGGCTATGCTTTTCACCCACAGATTAAATAAGCTTAAAAAGTTTCCCCTCAACATCGTTAATGTCCAGGGCTCCCCCTTGACCTTGTGTCCACTTTTAAATACCTCGGCATCACCCTTGACTCCTCTTTCATGTACCATGATCACTTCCATCTGCTCAGCTCAGCTATCAATTCCAGACTAGGTGTCTTATATTGACATTCCCTGTGGCATGGCTGACCCCACTGCCCTGCATCAAATTGTGATTTCCCTAAATAAAGCCTGACGGTTAGTCATTGGATGCAACCATTGGACACACACCTGTGCGCTCTATAAATGCACTAACTGGCTTAACTTTGAAGGCAGACTTGGATACCAGACCTGTCCCTTTGTTAGGAAGCTCTCCCTAAACACCTCTCCCCCAGGTCTCCGCCACCTGGTTCGGCCCTCCACTCAGCCACGATCTACACAGAGCTCCTTGATAGCTCCTCTCTCTGTACCCTACTGCAGGACCTCTCTGGGCCAATTCTCCTTTTATTACATGGCCGCCCTCTGGTTGAATGAAATGCCACTGGCCATCACCCTGGAACAGAGACTAGGCCCATTTAAAACCCTACCCCATGCGGAAATCCTCTCCCACTCCAATTGTGACTGTGCTTAGACCTTCTCCCCTTGCCTGTGACTATAACCTTTTGATTTTCTGTAAATGTTATTGGACATGCTGACGGTCTGATTGAGGGAGACAGGAAGCTTGGTTGTGGGTATTGAGTAAGGTACGGTGCAGCTTCTGATGTGTGGAACATCCTGGCTTCGCTAGTGCCATTTCCCCACCTGCCGAAAGGTTTTTTATTGCTGCAAAGCAGCTTTACTTAAAATAGTAGCTCCTTTGCTGTTTTTTGTCTTTGTACTGAGGTCAGGATTTTAGATACGGCATGAGACCGGCTCTTGACGCCCGGCATGCTCTCTCTCTCTCTCTCTCTCTCTCTCTGAGACAGGGCTTTTAGATTAGCTGCGGAAACGCCTTCAGTAAGTGGCGGATGCTGCCATCCGTTGCACTGCATGGTTGCAGCAGTGGGAGTAAAGCAAGTTGTGGGCTGGTCTGACATGTTTGGATGCCAGCCAGCGTGAGGAATGGAGTCGGGTTCCAGCGGCATCGGAGTCAGTACTGTTCGGATTCTACAGCAAGAGGTAGTTTGTGTTCAATATTTGTGACATTTTCAGCACTGTTGGGATTGTTTCTCAGTGTGAAAAATCTCGTTGAGCTCATTTTAGTGTATGAGCTCAAAAGAGGTACTCATTTTTTGAGTGTTTGAATTTTGCACTGTTTGTTTAGCGAGAGAAAAAAATGGCGGTGAATTGTTTCAGTTTTGGGGGTAGGAATGACACGTGCATGGTGGTAGGTGGGTGTGTGTGGGGTGGGGTACTGGGTGACTGGCACTCATTCCTGTTGGGTGATGGTACAATTTACACATTGTAAATCATGTCTGCCAGCCAATGAGGAGCCAGTATTTCTGATGCCATTGTATAATATTGCTTTAGTTGCTGTCAGCCAGGGTGCATCAACACAGTGCTATGGTGCTATCAGGCATCTGCGTCTGACCTGCTCCAACTACTTGCCCCTTGGTTGCTGTTGTCGTGGGGTGAGTAGTTGGAGCGGGTCAGAGGCATATGCCTCAAAGCACCATGGCACTGTGTTAATATCTACTGGGCGACTGAAAATAATGTAAGTCACCAAGCTCTAGTGTGCATCACGAGTTTTATGCTGACCCCCTCCTCTGGATACAAGTGTGCTTCATTTTATTTGTATCCCATCAGTCACACTCTACACAGAAAAATCTGCAATGAGGTGGTTCCAATCAGCCCCATGATTTCAGCCTCCAGCTGGTTAGAAGTTAGTGAAAATAAACAGCCACAAACAGGTACTTTAACAACAGGTAGTTTTCAGTAACAAAATCATTAAAAAAAGTCAATATATGACAAATGATAAAAAACAATCAGTTACGAAGTTGTTTAGACAAAAAATGTAAAATATTTCTACTACAATGGAATTAGCAGAGGAGTACAATTTTAGCAAATGATTCACTATACACACCTTTGGTGTTGCTCTATGTATTATCCATTATTGTCTCTGTACTTAGTCACTGTATTTTAGTATACTCTGTATCTGTCTTCATTCACTGTATGATGTGGAGCCTTTGTAAATGAATCCCTGACTCAAAGGGTTGCAATTTATAGACGTTATATGAATTAATAAAGAAAAATGTAGCAACCATCTTCACAATCAAAATTCTATAAGAAGGTTGCCCACATCTAGATTGAAAACCCTTTCATCTTTTCTTTTATGAGTCTTTGGGGTCTCCTTGAAACTTAGCAGCACAGATCGGGCACAGTTTTTTCTGCCTCCTTACTTTGATATATACAAAAACTCTGCAATTAAAATGGGCCCCTTTAAAACTAAACTTTGCCAACACCTACACTGTGAATAGTTGTGACTGCTCCTAGCCTTTTCTGGTCAATCTGAAAATGTTCATGGCTGGTCCCTCAATTTCCCCCTGCTCCTCCCCACCTTATCTTGGTCTAATTTCTCCCTCCCCACTCTGTTCCCCTCCTGCCCTTTACTCATCCTTTCCTATTCCTCCTTCTCTACACCTTACACCCCTCTACTCAACTTTTCTCACCACCCGCCCAGCTGACTCACAACTCTCCTTAACTGACTTCCTTTTGATCTCCCTTTCTTTTCTTTAATTTCCTATCTGTTTACTCAGTTAGCTAGCACTGCCTGCACCATGTTTGTTTCATTATCATGTACTCCGCCCTCAGTTATGATGCACTTATGAATAATGCACTGCATTACTTGTATACTCTTATCCTATGTATTATGTACTGTATTAATTTCCTGTAATGTCTTGTATGCTGTCTGTTTTAAATCTACTCACCAAGTTTGTTTCTTTGCCATGCACTCCAGCCTCATTTATGATGCACTTATGCATAATGTACTGTAGTAATCGCCTGTAATTTTTTTGTAACCTGTCTGTTTGTAAATCTGACATGGAGCCTTTGTAAAAGAGCTTTTGACTCAAAGGGTTGTAATTCCAAGACTTCAGTAAATAAATAAATAAATAAATAGATAAATATATGTGTATATCTCTGTCTCACTCTCCTTCTGCCTACCCCCACCCTTACTCTTTCTTCACTCTGCCTCTTTCTTTCTCTCTCTCTCTCTCTCTCTCTCTCTCTGCACTTATCTCAGTCTTTCTGATGTAACCCCCAACTCACTTATAGCAGGTAGGACACCCCTATAAAATCTGGCACTAGTACCCATATATGGCATACCATTTACTTTTACCATAAGATTCAAAGGTTGGTAACACCCTTGGCATTAGGAAGTATACCAGGCTCATTTCATGGGCTGGCGGTATAGCCTAGAGGTTAGAGTAACGAGCTGTGAATGGGCTTGGTCATCCAGCAGACCTTGGTTTGATTCCCACAACCACCCATTGCATTCTGTGTGACTCTGAGCAAGTCACTTAACCACCCAGTGCTCCCAGGTTGCCCCTGAAAACAGGCACTTGTGCCTAATGGGCCTTACCCGGTTACCAAAGACTAAAATAAAAATAATTTCTAGAGGAAGAGGGGTGGGGGTACAAGAAAAAACACTTGAGCCTTTGTAAATTACAACCAGGCCCAGGGTAGAGGCTGCTAGGCGTATGCTAGATCTAAACTGCTGAGGGGGCCTCAGTGATTCCATGCCAGAAGCAAGGATCAGAGTGTCCAGAACAGGAACTGGGATTGTGCAGTATGGCTTTATTTTACAGATGGCAAACTCAAAGCAGGTGTGGACCCCATGGGTTGGTCAGGGTAAAAACAGGTACAACAGTCCCAAACTCTCCTTGCATGCAGTACAGTTCAAGAAACAAACAAAAACATCTTCCCTTTCCCAAATGGTGTACATACGTGGATCTAGCCACACACTCCGAACCGTTCCACACACTTGGGTGAACATTAAACACTTCCTTCACACATTGGGAGGAATCACTGAATCCCTTTTACACACTTGGGTGAAACATGGCATTTCTTTCACTCACTTAGGTAAAGCCAGGACACTAACGGATGTGATCTAGTCTTCTCTAAAGGCACACACCCCAGAAACAAATCCCCTAAACTGTGAAGAACTTGTCTCCTAAAACAGTACTTACTGACCTGTTACTCCTTCCACTGGGCAGGGAGCAAGTAAAGGACACCTTTCCCTGGGTAGCATGTCAGAAACAGTCTCTACAAGTCCTTTCCAAAGGCAGCTGAAAACAAACAAGGATCTTCAGGCGAGTGCCCCTTGGACCCACTGAGGAAAAACAGTTCCTTCCACTTCATTTGGAGTAGAACTCAGGAAATCCTGCTGTAGAAATGTCTTCACCACTTCACTGGAAGCTGGAAATTGTAATCTACACTAGGGTGAGAAATCCTGGGCCCTAGTCTCAGAGCCCACTGATAGACCTCCTGCCACTCTCACTCCAAACTGAGCAACCACTACTAAATGAACATTCTAAGCTCCCCAGAGCAGCTGTACACACAAAGGGGTCATGCTGCTGTGAGAGTTCTAAACGACATAATCATTCTTCTCTCAGACTAGCTGAGTAAACAATGATGTCATTGTGTAAGAAGCCTCTAATTAGCTCCCTACCAGCTGTCTGCTACCTGCCTAGCACAACACTGATAGGATTCTAGTAAACCCAGGGGACTAGGTGGTTACACTAACAAATTAAATATGATCACTACTGGTAAATGTGGGGTGGAATAATTGCTAGAGAGGGTTAGTCATTAATGGATTGTGTCATATGCCAAAAAGGACCCCACATCACCTTATTTTCATAGGATACCTGATCCCTGGCTTGCCTCATAATTTGAACCTGAGAAAATCTGCAGGCCTTTTTGAACAGTTCTTGGTCACCACTGTACAGCTGAATTCTACATGGTCTACTGTATTTTCATTGAATGTATACCACCTTGCTTTCTGATAACAATTTGGCTCGTCTTTGTTATTTTGTGATGTAGTGGTCTTCATTGCTTTCCTCTGTAATTCTCCTGGCTTATACCTCAAAATTTGCATTGCAATTGTTTACTTTGCATATGTGGTAAAAAAACACTAAATAAATAAAATGATCCAGGAATCTGATACGTGCGTGAAAAAACTATATCAGTACAGATTTGCATTATGCCCTTAGCCAGACTTTTTTTTTTTTAGCATCTGTCAGATGTCCCGCTAGTACTGTATCACTGTACAACAGACTGCTATTGTAATACAGTACTTGTCTAAGGTAGGCAGAGGGAGGCCATGGAGGTGAGTGGTGGGTGGGTGCCTGTGTTTTTTGCTGTTGCTGTGGGGAGGTCTCAAATGGTGAGGCTGGACTCCCTGGGGAGGCTCCAGCCTTTTCCAGGGGAGGCCTACTCAAGCCTGAAAATGTACTATACCAAAGGCAGCCATGTAAGTTACACTAAAAAATGTGAACCTTTAACATTTTACTCTATTTTAAATCAGTCTTTTTCTCCTGTTTTGTAAGATACTTTTTGTTCCCCATGATGTCTGCTTTAGCATTTGTTTTAAGACTTGAAATACAAGGAGTGTTCCGTTTAATATGGCAAGTCCCAGGTTTTTATCAGCATTCACAGCTACTGTTGAATACCTGTTGTCACATAAGGTCAGCAGTGTTGCTCGGATAGTTCCTCCATGGATCCGACTGTGATCCTTTGGATAGTGGCACTATCTGAACAGGATCTGACCTGGGATCAAGCCAAATTTGGAGGTTGGATCCCAGGTCAGATCCCACATTATCCAATGTCAGATCCAGGGATCTGATGTCGGATGCAGGGATCCAACATCAGGATCCGGGGATCCCGCCCGGATCTGGGGGGCAGATCTGCAGTCAGACAGCACTGCTATCTGACTGGATCCACTATCCTGTCAAACTGAAGGTATTTGGTGGTATCCTAATTGCTCAGATACTATCCGAGCAACACTAAAAGTTAGTGATCAACATTTGTTACATGCACGTTAACCACAGCTACAAGAAAAGAGATGTTAAATGATGGTAGTTAAAAGAAAACACAGAATAGTGCTAAAAACCTAAGGATAGCCATTTTAAAAGAAGTTCTTTCATTATTTCTAATCTAAAAAATGCTAAAGCTAAGAGATAGAAATGTCTTTTGCAAGACTGCAGAAAAGGGTGTTCTAAAATGGAGTAATAAGTAATAGGCTAAAAACTGCAATCCTATTGGCCCTTATGCACTAACGGGCAGGTAATATGTGCCAGTGGCATGTACCCTGCCCGCACAGCTCCGCACCAGTGGGAGATCCGTGGGTGGCCACATTCATGAAGAGTGGCCCCTACATGACTCCCATATGTGGCCCCGCTCCCCTGTTGCGCAGGCCCATGGGGGGCAGTAGGGTGTGGTACCATGGATCTGGGTGTGTGGCCAATCAGCTGCCTGACCCACACCCCTTAGTGGATCACCTGTGCCCATGTGTACTGGGTGAGGAGGCGGTGCATAGAGTGCCACAGTTGGTGTGGGGGTCAGGTGCCTGGATACCACCCACAGGCCCCCAGTGTGCCCCACATGCTGGGGCTCCCTCGGTGGGGGTGCAATGGACCCAGCCTCACAGCCACAACCTGCAGCTGTTGCTCTTGGGGGGGCCACGTAACAGGCCTCCTGCCTTTACGACTGCCCCCACCTGGTGGAGACACTGACACCTGCGCCCAGCAGTCCGCATGTTCATGCATCTTGTGGCGTGCCAGAACTCCACCTGCATGTCCCCTGGTCTGCCCCCCGTGCATAGGGCTGCATGCCACCGGAGCTCTGGTGCAGAAGGGGGGTGGCCATCCAGTTGTGAATGCTACGCAGGGGAGCAGTGGGTCTGGGCGGGTGCAGAGTGGGCTACACGCCAGGTTTACACAGCAAGTACCCACTCTGCACTTTTGTGCATAGGGCCCCATTTATGCACTGCTACTTTAAATTTTGAGTTACTGACGTTTTGTATGAAGCGATAGGGAAAACTAAATGTAAATAGTTCCAGATGAATAAAATTAGTTGGTCAATGGCGTTTCATGGTATTCCTCTTGTACAGGACAAAGTATTGTATGCTAATGTTTTCCATGTCTAGAGGGAGGCTTACTATGACAGTGTTCAGAGTAAGACTGGCCCACCACAATACTTGAAATTTTCCAGGTGGGGCCCCCCTTTGTTCAGTACCTGTCCAATTCCTGAACTCCAAAAATATTTGCATTTATCATCTTTTTTTCTAATTAAATAGGGTATTTGGGGCACTGTAGGTAAATATAAGATGCAAGCGCAAAGCTAGTGTATCAAGTTTATGTGGATTGCTGGTACGTGTGTTTCACACTTAACTCTCCCCTATTGGCTTTCCAGGAGGACACACTGTATCCACCTTCAAGGTGGGCCCCATGTACCCCAGTCTGACTCTGACAATGCCTGAGAACTAATTACACTACAAGGAACTTAGAATACAATATATAGCACTACAACAGGGACAGGGTGAGGGAAGTGGACACTAGTGGTTTCATGTTTGTTTGTTTTTTCACACACACAGCACCACAAATCAGTCGAAGTGGTCACACTATTTGCTCATGTTTTTAAGTACGTATTGTTTTGTACATGGTACTTTGTGATTTTATGTTGTTTTGATACTGCAACTTTTTATCATATATGTAATAACTGTATGTTTTGTACCGTTGGTGCACCGGGTCATACCTGGAAATGGCACATTTTAGCGCCAATGTGATTTGCCCAGTTAACAAAAATAAACTAAGCTAAACTAAGTGATGGTGAGAGTGACAGTGCTCCGTGCATCCACGGAGTGCAAAGCAGTACCTCACAAGTTCATTAAGCCAGCACGGGATACAAATGATCATGTAGCACCATGAATGGCCCAAGGGATATTTTGCATGGGGACGTTTTAATATAGCAAGTCAGTGCAACAGTGCTAATGGGCTTGGGATGCCCTAACTGCTTTTGCTGTTTGCTGGTGAATGGTAAGTATAGGCACTGTGGACCAACAGGGGGTTGTGCTTAGGGTCACATACACTTTCAGTGCCTTTGATAAGTCTTTGCTCTAAGTGCGACAAACTGCTGCTCTGCTTCTTTTCTTCACAGGCATCAACTCTTTATGTTGACTGCAC
Source organism: Neoceratodus forsteri (assembly GCA_016271365.2). NCBI lineage: Eukaryota > Metazoa > Chordata > Ceratodontiformes > Ceratodontidae > Neoceratodus > Neoceratodus forsteri. Next base: position 65,992,138 of record CM028138.1, on the reverse strand, counting down.
GCATGCGCAAGAAACATATCACAGCAGCTCGCTCCAGAAGCAGGTTGTGGAGGTGTGGCACAGTTGTGGCCAGTGCCCCCACTGCCTTTTAAGGCTTGGCCCCTATTCCCCAATGCCGAGGCACGCTGCTGCTGACACTAGTTCAGCCAGCGTGCCACAACCTTGAAAAGTTTCAGCTGCTGCTATAAGGGGCCGCCTCATCACTGCAGCATCATCCGCTGCAATGGGGAGTGACCGTCATTGCAGGGTGGTCCCTGCATTCCCCATCAGTTTGCCGCCAGGGCCCAGTCCCCATCGGTTTCTGTTACTGTGCCGGTGCCCAATCCCCCTAGGCATCATGTCCCCAACTTCTTTCTTTATAGCGGTGGTGCCCATTCCCACGTCGGTGTCCCCCCCATTTTCGTGTGTGCCAAGGTGGATTTCCAATCCCTAGCTCATGAGCCCCCTTAAGTATGTGCCGACAGGGTGCCCAATCTCCATCAGCTCAGTGCCCATCCACCCCAAAACAGGCAGGTGGCATGCTGGAAGCCCACCCCAGCATGCCAGAGTACCTGTAAAAGAAAAACCATCACGTGATGTCTATTTTTTACACCCTGAAAAAGAAAAGCAGTCCCTCGCTGTCTTCACCCCCTCAACCCGCACCCACCCACCATGCACCCCCTCCCCACACACCCCCTGACCCATACTTACCTCTGGAGCCCAGCGCGATGATCTTTGGTGTACCGGGAACACGTCTGCACTCTTCAAAGCCGACTGCGAACTGAGGATATGCCGATAAGCTGTATAATGGCATAAATAGGGTTTTTTCAACTCCGGTGCATATCTCAGGCATTTTTTGGAATTTTGGCACCAAATTTTCAACATGGGGTTTTTGGGACCCTTCCTCATGAATTCAGCCTCTGTCATGGCGTTACTCGGCCCCGAAAGGTGATTTCGTGGTCACTGTGCGGAATCACCTTTTGGGACCAATTAGTGATGCGACAGTGCCAGTGTTCATGAGATGGGCTCTCAAAAAGCCTATGTTGCAAATTTGGTGGAAAAAAATCCAAAAAATTACTGTTTTACGAGCGTGCTTTGCACAGTTGCTATGCACGCTTGTAACTTTGCGAACTTGCAATATTTTCATGCCAGATTTTCAAAACTGGAATTTTTTCACACCTCCTTATGAACAGTACAGCTGTCATTTTCCCCATCCTGGCTGAAATGTGTTTGTGCATTTCCGGTGCAGAATAGCACGGTCGCTGTGGGAAATCAGTGCTCAGGACAGATTAAGAAAATGACAGTGACACTGTTCATGAACAGAGGTCCTAAAATGCCTATGTTGAAAATTTAGTGACAATAGTCCATCAAATGATTGTGTTACAACTGTGTGTTGTGCAGTTTCCACACACCCTTGTAACTTCCCAAATTTGGAATATTTTCACGCCACATTTTCAATACTGGCATTTTTTCACACCTCCTTATGAACAGTACAGCTGTCATTTTTCACATTCTGGCCGAAATATGTTTTTGCACTTCTTGCGCATAATAGCATGGTCGCTGTGGGAAATCAGTGTTTGGGACAGATTAAGATCGAGCGAGTGAGAGGGGGGGTGACCATGCTCAACTGAGCTCTGTTGGGACTGCTGCGGATTTCTCTGTGGGTGGAAAAAGACCCCAATGCAGGCAGGAGCCTAGTACAAAAGGGCAGCCTGCAGTGCAGGGTGAAACAGAATGAGAGAGTGAGTGAGGAAGGGGAGAGTGAGCGAGCTCAACGGAGCTTTGTTGGGACTGCTGTGGATTTCTCTGTGGGCAGAAAAAGGCATCGGTGCAGGCAGAGGCCCAGTACAAAAGGGCAGCCTGCAGCGGCAGGAGAAACGAAACAAGCGAATGAGAGAGGGGGAGTGAGTGAGCTCAACAGAGCTCTGTTGGGACAGCTGTGAACTTCTTTGTGGGCAGAAAAAGGTGCCAGGGCAGGGAGGAGCCCAGTACAAAAGGGTAGCCTGCAGCCCCGGGAGAAACAGAATGAGCGAGTGAGAGAGGGGGAGTGAGCGAGCTCAATGGAGCTGTGTCAGGACTGCTGCAGATTTCTTTCTGGGCAGAAAAAGGTGCCAATGCAGGCAGGAGCCCAGTACAAAAGGGCTGCCTGCAGCGTCGGGAGAAACAGAATGAGTGAGGGGGAGTGAGTGACTTCAATGGAGCTGTGTTGGGACTGCTGGGGATTTTTTTGTGGGCAGGAAAAGGTGCTAATGCAAGCAGGAGCGCAGTACAAAAGGGCAGCCTGCAGCGTCGGGAGAAATAGAACGAGCGAGTGAGAGAGGGGGAGTGAGCGAGCTCAATGGAGCCCTGCCAGGACTTTACAGTTGCTCACCATCCCGCCCAGGTCCTCTATGGTCCTTCCGAGTGTAGGACGGTGAGGAGTTTTAAGCAGGCACTTAAGACTTTTTTTATGGGGGAAGCATTTTTGGTACTTTCTTGATTTTATATTGTATGTACTGTGTTTTGTTTTTATGTGAATTGTACAGCGCCTTGAAATTTGAAAGGCGCTTATATAAATACATTTTATTATTATTATTATTATATTACAGCAGTGTCTCTGGAGCCAAGACAAAGCAATGATTGGATACTTTAGGATTGTTGTAATTATACATATTTATTTGTTCTGTTTATTTCTCTAACTGAGCTGAGTAATACTTGGAGTGCAATAAGATTTCTAACTGGGCTAAGTGAAACTATATGAGAGCCGAGAACCAAAAGTATGTAGCTGAGGGGTGAAAAACGGACAAGGAGGCTTTAGGATTGCTACACTAATACAGTATCTAACAGATGAGATTTGAGACTGAATTACCCTGGTTGGCAAGGGGTCAGTAGGGGGACTAGTGTTGGGGGGGGTACAGGAATTTGAGTAAATAGAGGCTTAACAGTTGCAGTAGTGTACAGAACCTGGGAGTAAGAGCCCGTAACATAAGATGGGGCCAAAATGGGGCAGGTACCACATGTCAATAGGGCGGGTATCTTTGGAAGGGTGGAGGGGTGTACAGGATGTGGGTGTGCCATGATCCTGGACTGAGGTTGGAGGATGGGGGTGGTGTATGGTCTGTAGATGACTGGCTAGTTTGAGGGAGGAACTGTGGGGGTTAGGGAGGAGTGTAAGTGGCAGGGCAAATGAGTATGGTAGGCATCCTGGGGGGGGGGATATGGGATGGCAAAGGGGGACGGAGGAAGAATAACTAGGGACTGATACTGACCCCAGTATCAGAGGCACTAGCAGAAAAGAGAGGAGAAGGGAGGGGGTGCCCGAGGTGAGGGCGAGGGGCCTCCTGATGGGGGAGGATGAGATGATGAGTACCAGGGGAGAACCAGGGGAGAGAGCAGATGGCTGTGGGTAGGGAGGGACCAAGGGTGGCATGGAGGGGAACATGTAGGAGGGGGGAACCAATAAGGGCAAGCGATGTAAGACTGGTATTGACTACAAATAGATTAGAACCTCTGCTATGGAACAGAGAGGGGAAGCAGGAAAATACTGAAGGGGGGAAGACAAGCGGGACATGAAAGGGATGGCAACAGGTAGGGGAAGAGATAGCGAGGACAAAAAGGTAGAAGGGGGCTAGTAAGAAAGGAGGGGTGGTGACCGAAGGAGAGAAGGCTACGGGAAGGGGGAAATATGGGAGGGGCATCACTATCTGGGTAGAAGGGAATGCAGGCTCTAAATCGACAACAGTGGGGATAGGAGAGGGGTTAGAAATCAGCAGGGGAGATGGGGAGGTCAACATGGGAAGCCCAGTAGGAAGTAGTCAGGCTGGGAAGAGTTTCAACGGGGATGGGAGGAATAAGGCAGAGAAAAGGGTGAGGTGAAAGTAGGGGGTACAGATACAGAAGTCACAGAGGGTGCTGTTGGCGGGGGTAAGGGACAGGGAAGAATAAATACTGGGCCTGGTGGAAGGGGCATTAGAAGGAAAAGGGGGTAAGGGGCAGGGGGGTACTCATCCTGGGGGATTCTATACTGAAATAGGTGAGATGGTGTGTAAAGGAGAAAAGACACAGCCATATTTGGTTGAAGCTGTCCCCAGGTTTACTGCAGGAGTGGTAGGGCAGGCACTGCTCAAGCATGCACCGAGGGGGAGGTAGAAACCTCATTTACTGTTGCATGTGAGTACAAACGACTTGGCGGGGGAAACTGTGGAAGTAGTTAGGGGGAGGTTTGAATACTTGGGCAGGCAGTGAGAGGGGGTGGGGAAGACGGTGGCATTCTTGAAGGTACTGTCAGTACCATGTGCAAGCATGGAGAGGAAGGGTAGGCTTGAGGAGTTCAAGTGACTGAGGGATTGGTGCCACACAAAACATAATGGGTTAGTGACTAACTGGGGTAGGTTTGGGGGTGGGAATAGTGACTTGTACATGGGGGAGAGGGTACACTGAAGCAGGAAGAGGAGGGGTGTATTAAAGGCAGCATTGCTGCCAGGCCACTGGAACTGAGGGTTGAGGCGCTGGATGCCACACCTCGCACCACGCTGGCAACCCGGGTTCAGACACAAGTCCGGCCTGCCAGGGGTTGGCAAGGTAGGGATAGGATTGAGCATCCAGAGGACTGCTCTCCTATCCTGGGGCAGGATCCAGGGACCCACCGCTCAGTAGTGGCCCCTGGTGACAACTGCAGGCTCTACTACAGTGGTGGTGTAAAGGGTGGCAGAATGTGGCAGACGTTGGCACACTGTGCTTAAGCGTCATTGCACAGCCGCACTCCGCAAAAGGGAGAAAAGTGAAAAATGTTCTCCGGTCAGGCAGCATGAGCTTCCGACCCCCCCTGCCTGCCCTGAATGGCACCTCCTCAACCGGATCCTGCTCCAGTGGGTCAACCTGGGAAGCTCCTCACCACCCCACCATGGGGGTAATCCGTGGAAGTGAGCAGGTTGGCCTGATGTCGAGGCGGAGGGCTGGGGGGGGGTGGTCGGGATGACCAAGCTGACTGTAACCAGTGAGAAAATATGGTAAAAAAAGGCAGGATTGGAAGGGTGTATCTCACTAGATAGGTTAAACAAATTTGGGGGTGGTGGCCAAAGAATGAAGTTGGTAGAAAGATCGGACAGGGGCCTGATGAGCTCACCACCTAGATATAAGTAAAGGCAGAGGTGTAGTAACCCTGGAAGGGGGCGGGCAGAGTGGTCTGAGTGTAATACAGAAGGCACCACCACCCAGTAAGAATAACGAGGAGAAAGGGTGCAGACTTCTGGGAGCATGGACACAGGCGAAGGAGGAGAAGAGTGAGGAGAACGAGGTATGGGTGGAAGGAGGTCTGACTACATGGATAGAGAACTGGTTACAGGGGAGGGTGCAGAGGGCGGTGGTTGTGGGGTAGCTCTCTGCACCCACAGCAGTGACAAGCGGGGTGGCACAGGGCTCAGTGCTTGGCCCAATGTTATTTGGGCTCTTTATCTCTGTTTTTTCACAGGAATCCCTACAAGGACAGGCTGAAGAATCTCCACATGTACACTCTGGAAAAGAGGAGGGTGAGAGGTGACATCATCAGGACATACAAAGTACCTCACAGGGGGTTAAGAGGGTACAGTTGGGGAGTTTCCCAAACCAAGGGACATACAATGAAGCTTGGGGGGGGCATTCAGGATAGATGTGAAGAAATATTCTTTACTGAAAGGGTGGTAGACGCCTTGAACAGACTGCCAGGAGAAGTGGTGGAAGCGAAAATGGTAGGGGGCATGAAGCATGCATGGGATAAACAGGGGTATATTAGAAAAAGGGGAAGGGGGGGGTCAATGGAGATCAGTAGGGTTATGAAGTGGAGTAGGTTCAAGTTCATTGCAGGAAAAATCCATTAAGCAAGTTCATTCACAAGGATGTCCTGATGGAAACAGGCAGAATAAGACATGTAGTAACATATACAGGCAGGTGTAACAAGTAGGTAGAGAACACTTGGGCAGACTGGATGGGCTGAGCGGTCCTTTTCTGCTGTCAAATTCTATGTTTCTATGGCATCATGTGTTAATTCAGGTGCAGTGTTTATTCAAAGTTGGACCTACCATACATCCAGATGTAAGGTATAGTAAATTACCAAATTAGATGCAGCCCACTTACAGTACAATAAACAGAACCCCAGTGCTTCAAGAAGCCTTTACTCTTCAAAAGGCTGCTTAAAGAGCTGGGGTTCTATTTGCAGTGTCCACATCAGTATGCTGATCTTAAAATCGACGCCACATCTGAATGAACACTTGATTCTTCCTCACTCCATTTCTTCCCCACTTTGAAAACTGCTTGACCTGAGTTAGTTTTGGGCTGGCAGCACCTCACCTGTGTTAGAAGATGACCAATAAGTGGCACTGAAAGACGTCAGACTTCACAGGCTGTGAAGGCAGCTGCTCACAGACAGACATAAGGCAATTCTACTGGGGGATAGGAGGAAGTAAGCTGTTGATTACCTAGAATCTGCAGCTTATCCATCAGGTAGGGAATGGGCAAACTAGGTGGGCTGAGCGGTCCTTATCTGCCTTCAAATTCTCTGTTTATCACCCACTGTCTTGGCAAGAAGAAGGCTGCAGCTGTGGCCACTGATGACTGTTCAGGTGTGGGGATGGGGGACCAAGGGGGACAGACCTAAGGAGTAAAATCATAATAAAAACTGTGAGACCGTCACCAGCTTTCCAAAACACTTACCAGTAGAAGAACACTCTAGGAAGTTTTTCAAATGGCAACACAAGCTGGTGAGCCCTCTGTCTGCCATCTGACACCAGGCATCAGCCAGCACAAAATTGCCTAAAGAAGGCAGTGTGGTCATGTGGTTACTGAAATACTGGAGATTACAGATTTATAAGAACAACAGAATATCACACAGAAGCTGGTACATATGTCTATAGCAGCTGTCCCCTGCTTCTCCGTACTTATATTTATACCCTTGAGGTACTTGAATGTTTCTATCATATCCCCTCTTTCCCTCCTCTCTTCTACTGAGCACAAATTGAGGTCCCTTAATTTATCCTCATAAGTCTTGTGTTGCAACCTCTGTACCATCTCATTCACCCTTCTCTGGACCATCTCCAGCCTGTTAATATCCTTACGAAGGTGCACCCTCCAGACCTGCACACTGTACTCCATGTGAAGCCTGACCATGGTTTTATATAATGGCATCACTACCTCCCTCCTTATGCTGGTGATACCCCTGCCTATGCGCCCCAGCATGTCACTGGCCCTCCCAGCTGCCTTACCACTTTGACATTTTCAGGTCATCTGAAATAGGAACCCCCAGGTCCCTTTCCTTCTTTGTGACTGTCAGCAACTCCCCCCCCCATCCTGTACCTTTCCCCAGGGTTTCTGTGTCCCAGGTGCATAATTTTGCACTTTTTTGAATTAAACTTCAGTTGCCAGTCCTCAGACCATTTCTCAACCTTCCCCAGGTACCTCCTCATTTTCTCCACCCCCTCTGGGGTATCCACTGTGTTACAGATCTTGGTGTAATCTGCAAACAGGCAGACCTTTCCCTTCAGCCCTTCTGCAATGTCACTAATGAAGACATTGAACAGGACTGGCCCCACGACCAATCCCTGCGGCAACCCACTGGTCACCCCCTCTCCCCAGACTGCACCCCATTTACCACCACTCTCTGCCTCCTGTCTCTTACCCAATTTCTAACCCACATTACCACCCTTTTCCCCCATGCCCAGCCTACTCAGCTAGTTTATCAGCCTATTATGTGGGACAGTGTCAAAGGCTTTGCTTACATTAAGGTAAGCATTGTCCACTGCCCCACCCTGATTTACTTCCTTTGTCACCCAGTCAAAGAGATCAACCAGATTTGTCTGACATGACCTCCCCACTGTGAATCCATGTTGCCTATGGTCCTGGCCTCCGATGCCTTCTAGATGCCCCACTGTCCTTTCTATAACCAATGTCTCCATGATCTTCCCCACTACTGAAGTGAGGCTGACCGGCCTATAGTCCCCTGTCTCCTCCCTACTGCTGGATTTCTTTAGAGGGACCACATGTGCCCTCCTCCAATTCTCTGGTACCACCCCGTGTTGAATGACTCAGTGAACATGGCTGCCAGAGGTACTGCTATCTCCCTTTGTGATTCTTTTAATATCCTTGGGTGTATGCCATCTGGTCCCCTAAGCACCTTACCGTTAATGCTACGCCTTCTGCAGTTCTTCTGCCTGTGATGGATTATTGTCTACCTCTTCATGCCTTTGCAGCTTCTGCTGTTGCTGCCCTCCCTCTTCTCTGAATACTGAACAGAAAGACATAGTGGATGTCTTGGGGGGCACATATGTTTAATTCTTAGGCATGGTACTTTCACTTCCAAATACTTAAACAGCTCATTCAAGCAATCAACATTCGGCATTGACAAATGCTTGTTTTATTAGATTTAAGGGGTCCTTTCTTTTGTTTTACAGGCCTAAACTTATCACCAATTTTATTATTTCATAACTATTATTATGTGTAATTTTATTATCGATTTTCTTATTAGAAAACTATTATTTCATTTAATTTTATTAGGCAAAGATCCTTTAAGCAAGAATCTATTTTCACAGACCATAGAGTCCTATGTAAAGAATGCAGAATTATGCAAAACCAAAACTTTCATACAAGACAAAGACATACAAAGCTGTATAAAGGATACATTGACAAGATTAACACAAATCTAGAGGCAATTACAAGATTTCAATGCAGTATTTTATTACTTTATTCTTTAAATATGTTAAAGCCATATATTTTTACTCCAAATTCTTGGCATTTTTTAAATAGTTTTAATGTTTCTTTAAGGAACTTGCTTCATTAAGGACCTGTTGTGGATCTCCCTGCAGGACAGAGTCTTTCTTTCCTTATTTAGTACACACAGTATAGAGAGCATTTTATAGTCTGACAGAGGGAAAGCATTCATTTATTAATGTATTTAGTTTTTATTTACCAGCTAGGCGCACTAGACAAAATATTAGCCTATTTTCAGGCACAGCCCAGGAAAGTACAACACTGGAAGTCATCACAACAGTATACAAATAACAAGAAAATAGGGTGCTATACACATAGCCTAGCAGTAGTACAGAGAAATTAATAGAGCAAGGGGAATAATACACAAAATACAATATATGAAGGCCATTGTGCATGGTACAGTACTATGTACAACAGTATACATACAATCAAGATACAGGGATAGGTAACATTCATTGCTATGATGTTCAGCCAAAATAGGCAAGGTGACAATTCCTAGCAGCCTAAGGGCAGGTACATGCAGAACTCTGGTTAAGAAGAGTATGGTACTCTTATTTGAAGGCTTGGCTAGAGGGACACTGATGGACCTTGATCAGGATGGAGTTCCAAAGCGTGGGGGCAGAATAGGAGGATATTTCTTCTAATTTTGTCTTGATTTTCGGTATGTTTATGGAACCAGAGCCATTTGATCTTAGTGGAGAGGACTGGCTATCAGGCATGAGTAGAACTGAAAGGGACATTGGGGATTGCTGAATCACAACATAATTTATTTATTTATTTATTTTTATTTAGTTTCTGTTGACCGAGTAAGTGTACTAGACAAATTCTGCCTATTTTCAGGCATGACCCAAGGGAGGGGAATAAACATGAATGCCAACTGATCTTGACTCAGATTTAACTGTTGGTGGTATTTTTTAGTGAATGGGGGGAAATTTGGCCAGGGCACTGGGGAAATTCTCCTACTCAACAGCTAGGGGAACTCTTGGCCATCTGTCCAAGATGGCGACTTTGGTGGTTTCTGCAGGAGAGGTGGATACTAGAGAGACAGAGGAGCAAGCCTCCTCCTCTTTCCATGTCAAGCTAGAGGCTATCAATGCTCTTGAAGAAGATGTGGAAGTTGTTGAATTACCTGAGGAGTTTTTTTGACAGTAATATGGACTATTTGCAATCTGAAGCCACTACAGAGAACTCTGTTAAGGTATCACTTGTCCCTGAACCTGTTGTGCAAAGTGTTGATATTACGGAAAAAGAACGCTTACTTAAACTACTTTCTGAGGAGGAAAAGTGTTGTAAATCGCAAAGAGAAGCTCTGCAGGCTGAGACAGTTGCTTTGCAGACTGCACCCTTGTCAGTGCAGCAAGATGAGTCACCGACTGAGAAACAGCTGTGTACTGATGCAGTAGCATCAAAGGCTGCAAAACAGACAGTAGCCTGTTAAAATGTTGCATCATCTGGCAGTGTTAAACATCCTAGTGGTGTGTCTCTAAAGCCAAATGAAGTGAGCAAAAAAGATCTGCTTGAGTTGACAAAAGGGAGCAAAAAGAGACTCTGTCTGCAGCATCCTTCAGGAGCACCTAAAAACTCCCGAAGTCTCGACTCAAACTCAAAACAGCATAGTGTGTCAAATAAAGACTGTTCCCATAACGCAATACCTGACCAAAGAACTCAACATTCTGGAATAGAGAGAACACTTGATAAATCTGGACCCGTACACCAATCGTCCAGAATTCAGCCCCCTGCAGCAGGTTCAGACTCGGGAGAATGGTCCCCTTCTCATGCACTCGAAGGAGCTGGATGGCTTCAAGCAGAGGGCAGCCAGTGGGTTCCAGATCCAGAGAACAGTGAGGTATAAAGGTTCAATACAACTGTAAGTCCTACCAGAATTTCCTGTGTATATACAGAAGGTGTAATATGTGATAATAAGTTTTCAGAAGCTGCAAATTCTAATACTATTCTTGTTTCTTTGGACAACCTCATGGGCCCCAGCGTAGAACAAAATCAAAGCGCTTGCATGCTGAACAGTGGGGATAATGCGGTTCCAGGCATGTCTGCAAACAATATTACCAGAATGGGACCAACAGAATCCATCTTGCAAGATACCAGACAGAGAACTTGGTGAAATCCAATGTTTAAATTAGCTGACTTATTTCAAAGAAAAGGGGATCCAGTCCCTTGTAAAAATGCTGTCGGATCAATTTACAGAGGGGGGTTGGAGGAACCGCCAGACAGGCTTTATGCAGCAAAACATTTGCTTAAGGGGTCGATGAAGTATATTTCCTCAGAAATATTTGCACTCACACATATTGGGAATTCTAACTTTGATGTAAGTTTAAAGACCATTTCAAATTTAGACAGATTCTGGGCCCAGTATCAAAAGGTTAAAAACAATCCTGTTTAGATCCTCTTTATGGCTATACCTCTAACAAAACCTGCTCTTAAACTTATAACTGTTATGTTTTGTAATGAAGGGGCGAATATTGAGGATATTTTGTTTTGGCTACGACAGAGGTGTGAGGTCCTAGATAAACCAGCTCCTATATTGGACAGTGAGCAAATATGGAATGGGGGTGGAAAATTAGAGTTAAGCTTTATTCCACCAATAACGGACCTGTCCAGTATTCTCTTCTATATTGGTCAGCCTAAGGCCTGTTTTAAGTATGGTTCTAGGACTCATTTAAGTACAGCCTGTGATACCCCATGCTGTAGCCACTGTTTAGAATATGGTCACGTGTCTGCGAACTGCCTTAATTTATTTAAATGTAACTTGTATGAAAAAAAAGACCTGGGTATGGTAAATGCCCATAGGCATCCCATAAGAGAGAAGACTGCCCATCACATGAAGGCATTATTAACATGGCTCAACAAAGACAAGCACTGAGAGTGGCAGCCTGGGATGAGGGTAATGACTCAAGGATCCCAGAAGTTCCCTTAGTGGGAAAGGGCACTGAGAAAGAAACTGAACAAACAATAGACCCCCCCCCAGTACAAATTGAGGATCCTCAAACCTCTGATGCCCCATCAGATTCTAATTTTGGTAATACCCCTATGACTATAGCCCCAGAAGACTCTGGTACCTCAGACATGCCCCCCCCACTCCAGGTCAACAGCAGCTATTTAGGAAAATGTTGGCCAGAATAAGGAACAGGTCAGGCACGACTATTCCTGCTGAAGCACAAACTCCTCCCATAAGTGTAGGAAAAAGCCTTAAGAACTGGAAGGCAGGGAACAAATTTACAGTCTTAACACCAGGTGAAGAGTCAGGTGGTGAGGATTCTGACACCTCCTCCAGCTTCCACTACCACAGACATCACTTCAGATGTGGATGAGAGAGGGGGAGATAACTCGACTCTTTGCCGCTCTAGACGTAGAAGATTTTCTAAGGCTCCCTAAATATTTGCATTTATTTTATTTTTTTTCCTTATTTTCTCTATGAATTCCCTCTTAGCAACTACTGTACCATTAATGTAAATAGCATTAAGAGCCACAAGAAAATGCTTACCACCCTGAGCTTGTTACAAGAGTACACTAGTGATATTTTTTGTATTTAGGACACCAGACTGAAAACCCATGTTGAATTGCAATTAGCGGCTAGAATTTGGACTAAGGGTGCCTCCTTCTGGTCCATAGGGGAATCCTTGTGTGATGGTGTTGGAATCCTGTTTACCAATCCCACCCTTCAGGTATCCAGATTGGTAGATATTCAGCCAGGTAGGGCTTTGCTTCTGGACATAAATTTGCACAGTGAATGTTTTAGACTTATCACAGTTTATGCTCCCCAAACCAAAACATAGAGAGTCTCTTTATTTAAAGAGATTCAACCAGCCATACCTTCACACATTAAGGTTAGTTATATGGGCTGGGGATTTCAATTGTGGGCTGGCAGCTTCTGATAGAGGGCTAAAGACTGACAAATTCTTCTGTGACACCCAGGCCCTCCATAATATAGTTTCCACAGCAAGCTTGATTGATGCCTATAGATCTCAACACCTCAGTGGTGGCAATACATATTTTAGAGGGTTCTTATCCACCCGAATTGTTTTTATATTTTTGTCTGCTCCATTGCAAGTCCTTTTTAAGTTGCAAGTTTGGGAGTTTTCTAACCGGAGGTCTATAACAGTACAGCTTGGATGGGAATATTCCCCCAGATGTACAAAGAACTTATGGAGGTTATATAGCAACATTATGAATGAAGAGAGTGTTAAATGTACCTGGAGAAGAGAGTGGCTGGCAAGACTTTCCATGGTGGAAATCTATGAGGATATTTCCTCATGGTGGGAGTACATCAAAATATCCTGGAAGACTTTTCTCAGAATAGGACCAGAACTATTGTTAACAACACTTACCTGCAATATTTACAACTGCGTAATCAGCTACAAAAATTAATCTCCCTTACAGAAACTAGCAAAATAGATTGTAGATTATGGTTCTCAGATAAATGTCATGCGAAAAAAGATGTTTAGTTTACAATATGATCGGGCTAAATCCCTTGAGCAAGACTTACGGTTTGAAACTAATTTGAAAAAGGGCTCCTTGGACCCCTATAAAGAATGCAAGGACAGAGTAGCTCACAGAATGCTTACTAAGGTACTAACAGACTCAGGGGAAACTGTCTCATCACCAACTGATATTTTAGAGCAGGTGGGGAAATATGTTACTTCCCTGTTTGGAAAGGATCCTGAGACTGACATCACAGCAATAAATCTTGAATGATTAGACTTACCAAAAATAAATGACCAGGAGGCTTGTGCTCTATCTAACCCCATCTTGGTGGAAGAGGTCCAACTAGCTATCTACTCTCTAAGACTAAATTCTGTTCCAGGTACAGATGGCCTGAAGTCAGAATTTTATAAAATGTATGTGGATGATTTAGCTCCAGCCTTGGCTTTAGTACTAAATGGAATGCTACAGGATACTTCCTTGGCAGATCCAATGACCCAGGCATTATTAATCTTACTGTAGAAAAGAGGGGCAAGGGAGGACCTGAAAAACTGGAGTTCCCTTAGTTTACTAAATACTGACCTAAAAATGTTAAGTAAAATTATGTTAAAAAGATTAACAACTGTTGCAGATAAATTACTTAGCCCACAGCAGACATGTGCTATTCCTAGTAGATACCAATATGATAATTTAATCACTCTAAGAGAACCTTTTCAAAAAGCTCATCATAGGGATCTTCAGGGGTATGTTTTAGGTCTCGACCAGGAGAAGGCATTTGATCATGTCTCCCATTAATTTTTATTTACTGTATTAAGAGCATATAGTATCCCAAACACAGTTGTGAATTCGATCCAAATTATGTATAGTAAAGCTACAGTTATCCCAAATATTAATGGATGGGTGGGTAAAGCAGCATCTGTACAAAGGAGAGTAAGACAAGGGTTCTCCCTTAGTCCTCTCTTATATGTTTTTACCATAGATATATTATCAGGGCAATAATATACAATGAACACATTCATGGTCTAAAGATTAATGCTGAGTCTCCCCCTGTAAAAACGTTGGCTTATGCTGATGACTTAGTGATGTGTTTATCCCCAGTCTTAGACGCAACAGCAGTACTGGATACCTTTTCCTCTTTTTCTATAAGTTCAGGGTCCAAGATTAACTATGCAAACATTTTAGGGGTCCCATTAGGCAACACCCCACTCCCAGAGAATAATAGATTTGCTGAAATTACAATAGTAGAGAATACAATATCCATTTTAGGAATTGATTTTGATGCTTTTGATACGGCACACAAAAACTGGGAAAAAGGTTTACAAAGGGCTAATAGGCTAGTGTCTACCTGGAATGGTCAACAGACATCCAAAAAGAAAAGGGTTTTATTAATCAAAACCTTACTTGTACCAATACTTATATAAAGAGAATAATGAATAGGTGCCGGTGTATTACTGGCAAGTAATGCCATTGAGAGGTTCTGGACAAGTAGGAACCTCGAGAGCGAAGCCCGAGAGGTTCCCGTGTCCAGAACCTCAAGATGGTATTACTAGCTGGTAATACACCGGCACCTATTCGTTATTTTTTTTTAATATGTGGATCTTGAATTTTGTTTTGTTTTTTCTTTGTGGCTGGCAGTCGGCAGTTTCAGACATGGATGCTGTGTCACAGCCAACTGCCACCTTGCCTTGTTGCTGCTCTCATCGCAGCCCGCTGCACTACACCTCTCCTGCCTTCGTTCACTGTATACAAAGAAGTGGTAGGTAGTCCTACCTTTTCCCTTGTCTCAGCTGCACTTTTTCATTTTTCTGAGAGGGAGAAAAATGTAATGTTGCGAGGCACTATGGTCTCGCTAAGCGAGAAAGCGAGCAGCCATGTTTTTTAAAATGTTCTGTCCACCCACACATGAAACACTGCCAATCAGGAGGCACGCTTAAGGCAATGTGGGGGGCAGAAGACATCTTTGTGGGCACTTGAGCTGTGTGGTGACTGTGGTAATACTATCGTTGAGGAGTGCAACAATAGTATTATCACACTGAAACGATACTATAAAAAGTGATTGACAGTAATATCATCACTAAATGTTTGAGGGTATTACCGAATTTTTTTGGTATGCTGTACAGACATATTAAATCCAAGATCCACATATTAAATATTAGTTATGTCGTTGCACCCCATTTCTCTATGCACAGCATTATTAAGTACGTTCTTTCAAGCATTATGGGGGAACAGACTAAATCCTATCAAAAGAGAACACACATATAGGAAGATACATGAAGGAGAACTAGATATGATTAACCCTGTTGCATTTTATAGTAGTATATTCACACACTATAATATCGGATTTGCATTAAAACCAGGAAATAAAATTTGGGCTCCTTATGTACTGGCCTAGTTCTCTCCAAGTGCAACTTACTGGAATAATAAGAAATCTGGTTTACTGAATAAGATTCCTCGCTTTCCCAAATATGGGTTAAAAATAGTTAAGAATCTTATAAAACGGAAGGTTACAGTATCTCCATTACAAACAATAGACAGGAAAATGTTATATTCTCATATTTTAAAAATTGAGTTTAAAGACCAAGTGGTATTTCCAGAATGACCCCAGAATAAGGTACAGTTTGTTATTAATGTTTTCACATGTAAACAACTTTCAGAATTTGTATGGGATAATGTCTGGCTAGGTTGTTACGGTAGGATAGCACAACATAATAATAATAAACATAAACAGCTTAGTGATAGATATTGTATTAGAGATACTTGTACGCTGACATTGGAGACTCAATCTCATTTATTTTTAGAATGTGTTAATGCCAAACAATTCTGGGGCTGGTTGGCAAACAAATAGAAGGAACCCCTTTTTGAATCTATTCCATATACAGCTTTAATGTACAGGGTGTTTATAGGTGGGTGGGGGAAATTCCATGCGGATACTTTATTTATTGCGTTTTCGGTTATCAGCTATTATTTATGGCAATCAAGATGTGTGTGGGTCACACAACAAAGGGTAATTAATTACAATGAAATGCTGAAAAATATACAACTTTCCTTACAGTCCTTTGTACAACAGGATTCTTAAACGTTTATACTTGAAAATGTTAAAAAACTATGGGTAAATTTTGAGAATGGTTAGACCCTCCGAGATGTATGAATTAAGGTATTTTATTTTTTTGGTGACATTAGTAATTATCAATTTTGTGTGGTTACCTTTTGCTTTATCCTAATTTTGATCTCTATTGTTTATGATGTATAAGTTGTATTATTCTTGTAGCGTAGTCCTTTTTATCAATAAAGATTCACCTACTCTTTTCGAGAAGTGCCATGGGATCTTTAACATCCACCTGAACAGACAGATGGGACCTCTGTTTAACATCATATCCAAAGGACAGCATCGCAGGAGTGCAGCACCCCCCCATATGCTGCACTGCAGTATCAGTATTGGGATTTAAGCCAAGTTCCTGGTGTGGGGATAGAACCCACGGCCCTCTGATCTACTGGCCTCAGAGGCACATATGCTACCTGTTGAGCCACTGACACTGACAGAATGTATCACACACCCCATGGTAAAGCTACATAAGGCTGGTGGATGAAACCATCTTAGTTTGGTGTAAAGGTCACAATGATGTGTATATCTATTTGTGGCCAAGGCAAGCCTGCAAATTTTGTTATAGGCCACATCCCATTTTTGTAGAACAGGCTTGGAAGCTGTGTAGTAGACTGCAATCCCATAGGTCAGACTGGAGAGCAGGATGCCCTATGCAATGGCAATACAAGCTTTGGGTGTAAGGTTGTCGCTAATCTTATAGGAGAGCCCCAGTATGGTGTTCACAGCCTTACAAGCAGCAAATATATGAGCTGAGAAGTCCAACAAGGCATCAAGTGTAACTCCCGGTAGTTAAAGGAAAAGCCTATGGTGAGACAGGATCCATCAATACATGCTACTGCTAGAGGTGTATGGCATATTTATATCCATGGGACTGAGCCAAAAAGTGTGGCTTTGGTCTTAGTAATATTCTTCAGGAGCCTGTTTGAGCGGAGGTATGTTTGTATGGATTGAAAGTCAGAAGATAGGTGACAATTCAAATCAGGGATGTTGCGAGAGCTTGTGAAGAAGACAAGGTAATCAGCATACAGGATTGGAGTGCCATATCTAAAACTAGTCTGGATTGAGTTTATGTGTAAAGAGAAAAGGAGGGGTCCCAGTATGGATCCTTGAGTGATCCTGACTGCTGTAGCAGCTGAGTCAAACAGGGCATGACCAAATTTAACTTGCTGGTACCTATTACCCAGGTAGCTTTTGAACCATAACAAGGCAGTGGAGGAGATGCCAAAAGCAGTTAGTGTCCCACTGAATAGGGTGTGGTCAACCAAATCAAAGGCCTTAGCAAGGTCAATGAAGACCACACCTGTGAGCTCACCCCTATCCATGACAGCGGAGGTGGAGGAGGTTAGCAACACAATAGCAATGGCAGTAGTAGTGCTGTGGTTTCATTTTTTCCTAAAGCCGTGCTGTGCAGGAGACAGGAGGTTATGCCTGATGAGATACTCAGTCTGTTGGGAGGCAACCACTTTTTCAAGCAATTTGTTGAGTACTGGTAGTATCGTGATTGGCCAGTGTTCGTACAGTAACCTTTCTTGTACACTGGAACAACATGTGAGATTTTCCAGATATCAGGGACTGTATGTGTTGTAAAGAAACAGGTTAAAGATTCTCAATACAGGAAGAGCAAGTTCTGTAGTAGCAATTTTCAGTATTCTAGTCTCTATTTCATCAGAGCCGGCAGACTTTGATATAGGAATTTGCATAAGGGAGTGTGTGTGCCTCACCACAAGTTATTACTTTGAGGGAAGGGGGGGTGACAGAGACAGGCATGAGAGGTGGAAGTGCCAGAGGAAGAGATGGGGGGGGAGGTCCCAGTGTAAGCAGAGAGGTCAGTGAAACTTTAATTAACAGGGTTAGCTATGATGACACAATTATTGCAATTAGTTCCATCAATATTTATGCCATTGGCCATAAAGTTGCTAGACTGGCCTTAGGCTTACATTACATACTATACCCCTCTCTCTTAAATGTCAACACAGTTGATCCAAGCTGCATTATAGTCTAGCCTAACAATTAACTATATACATTTTTTCAGTATATTGACTTTCGCATGACTGAGTGCCTAGTTTAACTTTCAGATCCATCCTGGGATTGCGTGGTCTGGATTCTATTAGATTGTGGCTGAACAGGACACCACTGTGGAAAGTCATTCTGCAAATTCTGCACTATAAATAGTTTTCAGAAACTGGTAGCAAAACGGTCTTCTCATCTTTGTTAATACTGTTGATGTATTAGGAAAGTTTTAGCATCTAGAAACATAGAAACATAGACTTTGCCGGCAGATGAGGACCACTTGGCCCACCTAGTCTGCCTATTTCCCTACCTACAGGATAAGCTGCAGATCCTAGTTAACCAACAGCCTATTTCTTCCTACCCCCCACAAGAATTGCCTTATGTCTATCCCATGCATTCTTGAATTCTCCCACAGTTTTAGATCTCACAACCTCCTCAGGAAGGCTGTTCCATGCATCCACCACCCTCTCTGTGAAAAAATACCTCCTCAAATTGCCCCTGAGCTGTCCCTCCTCTATCATCCAATAGTGTCCTCTTGTTTTTGCACATCTCTTTTTTTGAAAGGTGCTGCCCTCTTGGACTTTGTTGATTCCACTGAGGTACTTAAAAGTTTCTATCATGTCCCCCCTTCCTCCTTTCCTCAAGGGTATACATATTAAGCTTCTTTAGTCTCTCCTCATATGGTTTCTCTTGCAGACCCTGCACCATTTTAGTTGTCCTCCTCTGGACTGCCTCCATCCTGTCTACGTCCTTGTGGAGAGGGGGTCTCCAGAACTGGAAGCAGTACTCCAGATGGGGTCTCACCAACTGCCTATAGAGAGGAATAATAACTTCCTGTTTTCTGCTGGTGATGCCTCTCCCTATACATCCCAGTATCCCCCCAGCCCTCCCTACTGCCTTCCCACATTGCTTGCTAACCCTAAGGTCATCTGATATGATTACCCCCAGGTTCCTTTCCATTTTTACAGCTGTTGAAGGTGTAGCCTGCAGACGTTTTGCATGTACAAAAGGAGTGATGTCATGTTTTCTGTCCATGGAACTGACTGAAGGTGTAAATAGTCTCTTCCACCTTGCCCACGTCCAAGCAATGTTTTCCACCCTCAAATAAATATGCTTTCATGTTAGTCAATGGTTGCAGGGTATTATTTTCTTTCTTAAATTGGTGGTACAAGAACTGGAACCTGAGTAGTGGGAGGCAGCATTAGTTTTTTGGGGGGGGAGTAAGATGTACCCCCCCACCACCACCTGAGAAGCTCCTAAAGATCCACCCCCAACTTTTTTTGATTCATGTGGGAGGGGCACAAAGTGGCTCTATCATGCTGTAACAAGACACACTAGTTTGGGGCCTGTATCAACCAACAGAACAAGTCTATGCAGTGATGAAGTTGTGGAGCCCCTGCATTTTATTAAGGACTAGGAGAAGAGAAGATACTTAATGCCTTTATTAAGGACTAGGAGAGAAGAAGATATTTAATGCCTTCAAACTGACTTAAAAAACCTTTGGAACAAATGATTATCAGAAACTACAGCTCCCAAGGTAAACAACAGACAGGATTCTAATTTACAGTAAGAGCCGCAGGTTTTTCTTAAACATTTATATACTAAAAACATAAAGTTCAGCTTTTGGGATTAAGAATATTTGTTTACCATATTCTCTCTCTCTCTCTATATATATACATACACACATACATATATATATATACACACACACACATATATATATATATACATACACACACACATATATGTATACATGTATATATATATATATATATATATATATATAGGCCCAGATATTCAAAAGGGTTGCGCATGGCACAACAGTGTTGCACCATGCACAACCCACTGATCTCCCTGCATGATATTAGAGAAAGGGAAAGTGCGGCGCACAAATCCCAATGTGCGGAGTGCATCAGTATGTGATGCAGGCACAGGTAGGGGGCGTGCCCATGCATACTTTGCACAGCCCGATATTCATCCCGGGATGTGCGGAGCCATGCATGCGCAACCCCTACCAGCACCAACACAAAGTTACACCAAAAAAAAAGGAGCAAGGGCTGGTCACCCACAGGTGAGCTGCCATATTGCAGGGCACAACACGGCAACTGCCACCTGTGGGTGGACACCCGAGCTCCGGCTGCACCTCCGTGGTGGCGGCCCCCCATTCCTGATTGTGGGCATCAGTAGAAAAAGAGAACTCCAAAATCGCTGGTGATCCAGTGGACCTGACTGCCTGATCATGGGCTGTAGTGAAAATAGAGGAAGCGCTATCCCTGGTGGTCCAGTGGACCGCTGCCCACCTGATCGCAGGCTGAAGTAGACTAAAATAAAATCCCTATCATCCCTGGTGGTTCAGTGGACCGCTGCCCACCTGATCGCGGGCTGAAGTAGAATAAAATAAAATTTCTATCATCCCTGGTGGTCCAGTGGACCTGTATGCCTGATTGCAGGCTGAAGTAGAATTAGAAGAAACCCATCATCCCTTGTGGTCCAGTGGACCCCCTTCCCCACCAGCCACTGATCCCCCACCACCCGCTCCCCAGTCAGCGGGCAGTACCCCACCCGCCTGCCGCCCGCCCGCCGCCACCGACTGACACCCTCGGTGGGGCTATACACCCATTGGTCCACAGCATGAGCCAATGGGCATGCAGCCCATACCATGCTACACATTTAGATATGAGAATGGATCCCATTCACATATCTGGAATGTGTAGTATAGTATGGGCTGCACGCCCATTGGCTCACACTGGGGACCACTGGGTGTACAGCCCCACGATGGTGTCAGTCGGTGGGCCGGCGGGCGCAGGCAGGTGGTGCTGCCGCCCGCTGCTGACCAGGGGAGAGCGGGGTGGTGAGGATCAGTGGGCGAGTGGGGAGGGGGGGTCCACTGGACCACCAGGGATGATGGGTTTCTTCTAATTCTACTTCAGCCCGCGATCGGGCATACAGGTCCACTGGAACACCAGGGATGATAGGGATTTTCTTTTATTCTACTTCAGCCCACGATCGGGCAGGCAGCAGTCCACTGGACCACCAGGGATAATAGGAATTTTATTTTATTCTACTTCAGCCCGCGATTGGGCAGTCAGGTCCACTGGACCACCAGGGATAATGGTTTCTGTTATTTGGATTCAGCCCACAATCAGGCTGTGGGGCGCAGTGCCACGCTGCAGGGGGCATCAGTCCTGATGGCTGCTGTCTGGCAGGGTGCCTGACGCAAGTCGTCGGGGATCGGCGCACCTCCATGCAAATGGGGCCATAATGACATGCAAATGGCTCCATGTGTGCCTTGCATACATTATGGCCCCATTTGCATGTCAGCTTTTGAATATCGAGGTTGCTGCACCTTGTGCACTGAAACTTGCGCTAGCGCATCCCCATGCTCCACCCTGGCCACTGGCACTAGTGCAGTGCCACTGTGCCATGCGCACTGCTGGTGGCCAGGGTGCGATATTCAATGCTGCTAGGCCGTTGTGCAGCTCCGTTGAATATCGTCCAGTCCACGCCCCTTCGCAGCCAGGTTACGCTGTGCCCAGGCTTGCACCACAGCCTGGCGCAGTTTGAATATCTGGGCCATAGTTTATACAGTATATAATTTGTCTTTTTAGTAGTTTCAAAACTTTGAAAGCACTGGTGTTATTAATGCATTTAGAAATACATTTTTTATTCTCTTTATAGTTAAACATGCAGTTTCATGTCAGGGCACATTTTTTGGGGGAGGGGTTCAAATTATTTTAATCATTGGCACAGTACTTCAGTACTTGATGAACACAGACTTTGATGATAAAGTGTGCTTTTCTTTTAAGTTTGAGAAATATGTATTAGAAAACACTGAACAAGAAAACAATTGGTGATTTTAAAAGCTATTCTGATCAGATCTGACATTAAAAAAAATCTCAACTGTATTTTTTATTTCATTTTATCAGGAACACTAGAAATAGGATGTTAACATTTACTCCCAGGAACCTGCTAATCAGGTTTTTTTCATTGCATCTTGTCCCAGGCAATCTTTCCAGAGTGCAGTTTGTCAGGGCACATTTTTAAGGGGAGAGGATTCAAATTATTTTAATCATGAAGCATTGGTTTTAGTAATGCATTTAAAAATACATTTTTTATTGTCTTTACAGTTAAACATGCAGTTTTAATGTCAGGGCACATTTTGGGGGGAGGGGGTTTAAATTATTTTAATCATGGGCACAGTACTTGGTAAACACAAACGTTGATGATAAAGTGTGTTTTTTATTTTAAGTTTGAGAAGTATGTATTAGAAAACATTGAACAAGAAAACCATTGGTGATTTTAAAAGCTAGTCTGATCAAAGCTAACATTAAAAAAAATCTCAACTGTATTTTTTATTTTATTTTATCAGGTACACTAGAAACAGGATGTTAACATTTACTCCCAGGAACCTGCTATTCAAGTTTTTTTTTTACTGCATCTTGTCCCAGGCAATCTTCCCAGAGTGCAGTTTGTCAGGGCACATTTTTTTTTGGGGGTTCAAATTATTTTAATCATGAAGCACTGGTGTTAGTAATGTATTTAGAAATACATGTTTTAATTGTCTTTGCAGTTAAACATGCAGTTTCATGTCAGGGCACATTTTTGGGGGGAGGGGGTTCAAATTATTTTACTAATGGTCATAGTATTTGGTAAACACAGACTTTGATGATTAAGTGTGTTTTTTAATTTTTGCTGTTGAAGAAATAGAGAACTCCCTGTTGTGGTGGTGCCAAGTTCAAAATTAGAAATGCTGCTATGACACACAATGGGACAACACAAATCTCATTTCAATGGAGTAAGCAGACCTCCTTCAGTTTCCATTTACGTGGGTTCAGTGATTACCACTGGCACATCTTGTGATACTAGTGCTAAGACAGCTCTTTATTGAAAATATAGGTGTCTCAATACAAGATGATAAAGAGCAGCTAGAAAAAATAACATTCATATAGAATTCTTATGTATTTGTTTAAGACACCAGCTCAGCGGCCAGCTATTAAAATTCCCAACTGATGTTTTACACTTTGCGCACCCTCAAAGTACTGTGCAACAATTTTGTTAGCTATAATTTAAGTTCTGCCAGTGTATATAATAACCTGGCAATGGCCTTCCATTGATCCAGTTATTAATTACATGCCTACATTGCTTTGGCATACAATTGCTAGGTAACCATAATGTCACCTGCTACACACTCATTCTTTGGCTCCTAAATGGCAAAACAGTCCATTATACACACTTAAAACAGGCATTTAAAATATGTTCTTTTCAGGCTAGAACAGAAGACAAGATCAACATGAAATTTTTTCTGTTTCAAAAATGGAAGCTGCAGTCCTAAACAACTCTTGCCCCCCACCCATTGTTGTACCTCTGCATGTCTCGTTGGTAGAATGACTGATCTGTGTGTTTTTTCGTTGTTTTTTTCTGTTTTGTTTTTTTATAACAGCCTACTCTCTAGCCAGCGAAGGAGCACACCTTGCTCCTGGGGACACTTAGCATATCCCAAACCACTGACTGCCATCATTTACATTAGTCCGGTCAGAAGAAAAGTGCTACTTCTTTTTATCACTGAATTTAAAAAAAAAAGAGGAAATGCCTAATATCTTGAAACAGATTTAAGAAAACTTATTCTGCACTTACTTTGAGACACATGTTTTCAGCTCTCCTCTTTATAATCAAAGCTGCTGATGCCACAGTGAAAACTTTGAAAAAACTAATAACTTGGTACAACTCAGTTTACATTTTAATATATTCTGTAGAATTATCCTGCCAATCTTTTATTACAGAGGAAATCTGGATAAATATATGATCTTTATCTGTTAGAGTTCATCTACCTCTATAGGTTACTCCCTACTCCAAGTCATAATACTATGTTGTGACATCACAGTCTGCTGTCATGCAGTAACTGTGATGTCACAAGCCATGCATTATGACCTCAGGTAGGGAAAAAGCACCAGGAATACATGAACACTTCAGGAGCAGCGGTCCTCTTTTCATGCAAATGGCCTCAGTAAAAAATAATGGGGGGAAAATACAGAACTAATGTGAAATATAAACTGAACTGTGTCTAAATATTATGTTTTCTTTCACTTATCCTGAAAATGTCAGATGCTCTTTAAGACTGGCACTCTACTTGGGGGAGGGTGCTCATTGGAGCAAGGTGGCAACATGTGTTACATGTATGTTTCAGTACTAAACTATAACACAATTGCTTTCATTGTTTTTCCTGTACTATAACTGTTTTAAGACATTCCAATACATGCTTAAACCCATCGGCGATTACTGACAGAAAAACAGTGCTGCTTGAAAAGTTTTTCAACCCAAATTAGTGAACGTGACTGTGACTCTAGGGGCAGGTGCCTCTCCAAAGACTGTCATGGCTATAACTTCTCCCTCTGTCTGTCTGTCTATCTGTATGTCTATCTATGTAATTATCTATATTTCCATCAGTTGCATCTATCCCTATTTTTACCTACTGTATATGTAAAATAAATCTGCATATCATATTTGCCTGCACTCTGAACACATACTTATGATACAGTGCATATTTGTACTCCACTCCTGTATAGACCTCATGCTGTCCTTATATTCTCATTATCACAGGGATAACTACCTTAACCATATCAATAGTGAAATAGAAACATAGAAACATAGAAGATGATGTCAGATAAGGACTGCAAGGCCCATCCAGTCTGCCCATTTCTTTTTCTACCATATGGATGTGCCATCGGCCTTTGCTCTGTCAATAGCCATTCTATTCATACTCATCTGTATTGCTCCCTTATGTCTATCCCATGCCTCTTTGAAGCCCTGCACTGTATTCATATCCCCCACTTCCTGAGGAAGGCCGTTCCATGCATCCACCATCCTTTCTGTGAAAAAGAACTTCCTCACATTACCCGTTAATTGGCCTCCCTCTAATCTCATGCTGTGTCCTCTTGTCCTGCTATTTTTCTTATATTGAAACATGTTAGATTCTTTCACCTTGTTAATGCCCTTACGTTGTTTGAATGTTTCGATCATATCACCTGTCTCCCTCCTTTGCTCTAGGGTATACATATTGAGCTCTGTTAATCTGTCCTCATATGTTTTCTGATACAGTCCCTGCACCATTTTGGTTGCCCTCCTCTGGACTGCCTCCATTTGGTTAATGTCCTTGTGAAGGTGTTTCCTCCAGTACTGCATGCAGTACTTCAGATGGGGCCTAACCAGTCTCTTGTAAAGAGGGATTATTACCTCCCTCTTCTGACTTGTGATACCCCTACTAATACACCTCAACATCCCCCTAGCCTTACCTGCTGCTTTAGTGTCCTGCTTGGATGATTTCAGGTCGACCCCCTTATAAAAGTTACTATCACATTTTCTCTCCTAATGAAGTATATCATTACACCTGACTGCCTGACATCAACACATTACTTAAATATAACTTCACCGCATGGACAAACCCTCTGTTTTTCTCTATAAAACTACGTAAATAATCCCAAGACTGAACATATGCCAGCCATTACTTTTTCACGTACTGCCACCTATTCTACCTGTCAAACCTATATTGCTTACCATTCCTTCCATTAAAATCTACACCTCCATATCTTTTTCTAATAATGTCTGACTTCCTTAGAATGCAAAATAAAACAAACCTTACTAGTTAAAAATCATTGTGTTGTTTCTCCATGTCTCCTTAACAGTCCCCCACAACCTCACTAACTTCATTATGCAGCCGTGGTGGATCTGACCAGAATCTCTTGTTGTTGTCACTATCAACCCCCCATTGTGTAATCTTCTCCTTGGTTGTTGTTTCCCAGGTGCATTATTTTGCTTTTCTTTGCACTGAACCCAAGCTGCCATACTTTTGACCATTCCTCCAACCTTGCCAAGTCCCTTCTCATCCTTTCCATGCCTCCTTGTGTATCAACCCTGTTGCAGATATTTTCCTCATTTGCAAAAAGACATACTTTTCCTACATTATGATATTTCTTTTATTCATTTAAATTATTATGTCCTGACTGGGTGCCAGTGTGCAGGTATACCCTGCTATCAGGAATATACCTTGGTCAGGCCGAGAAAATCCCAGCCATGATAAAGACGGCAGTCAATGATGTTTCTCCCAGTTTTTCTTCCTCCACCTCCCTGGGTGTTGAACAATGTCTGTGTCAACTTCGTGCATGTACAGTGTCTCCACTGTGTCAAGAGCAAGCTTTATGTACAGCCTCAGGGCCCACTGTGGTGGTGGAAGATAACAACAGCCCTCCCCATCTGAGATGCACTACCCCACAACAGCTTCCTTGGCCTATCCTGACACTGAATGTTACACATTGAGTCAGTTAATGACCCTGGGACATTTGCTCCATATACACTGCTGCTCGGCCAAAAGAATGGCCCTGCTAGAACTTGGTTCCGACAGCAAACAGTACACCACCAAACCAAGATGGTTACATTTGTTATGGTAGGCACGGAAAGACAGCAGGAGCTTTCAAACCTTTTTAAACCACATAGTTGAGGGATGAAATCAAATCAAAACAAAATGAGTATTTTGACGATGTTGCCAGAAATACATTATCACTAAAAACACGTTATGATTATGGTTGTTGCTGAATAACAAGTACTAAGAGCCCTCAACAACACTTTATTACAAAGGACAGGTTCATGAAAACTATCTCCTATATTTTATCTGCTCTGACTGCACATTTACCCCTGGAATCAAAATATCCCATTTAGGGCAATCATAATTATCACCAGAGCAACAGATTGTGATGTCATAAATGAAACTGTGATGCATGGGGCAAACAAGCTGCCAGAGATGATAAGACAGAAATCCTGTTTTCATGCAAATGTCCTTTGTAATAAACAAATAAGGGGAAAATTACAGACAAACCACAATAAATGAGTTGAATTCTATCAAAATATATTTTTTCAAAGTTATCACAACAGCATCAAGGACTTTTTAAGGGGTGATTCTTTTTTCATTGTACATTTTAGAACCAGCCATGTTATGTTATTTGGGGTATTTTACTTTTTTAACCAGTTGTGCCCATCCTTAAAGTGGTTTTCTGAGTTTAGGGTATGCCTTACCAGAAATGGCAGCTGATGCTGGTGATAGTCTGTTTCTGCCATAACTGGCATTTTTTGTGCAGCCTGTATTTAACTGGAAGGGATCGCAGTTTGGCCCTAACAAGGTGACCAACCAGTTCCTTCTACTTCCCTATTCATGTACATGCCCCCACATTCAGGCAAGTTATGATGTACAGCAAGAGATAGTGAATGAGAGTCTTTTTTTTTTCTATTTTTGTAAAGTCTTTTTGCTTGCTCCGGTGGACCAGGGCATCTCTCAGAGGTGCCCAATAAACTGTCGCCTCTACTCCCCACCAAAAACTCCCTCCTCCAGGAATGAGGTTGCTGAGCACCCCTCTCCCAAGGCTCTTTAAGCCTCCCAGATCATGCCCCCGGGGGAGGGCTTGTCCCACCTACTTGGTGGCCTCTCTGAGATTAGAGGGTCGGTCCTGGTTGGGTGGACTTAGGAGAGCCATTGGAGGGATGACCCGGTGCTGGGGATGTGGCTAGGCTCCTGTAGCCCTCGTTGCCTCCCTAGCTCTCTAGGGTAATTTTCAATTGTGGTTGCCCCCAAAGCGTGGACGTGCAATGATGTCCAGGCACCGATGTGCCAACGTCCACTGACATTCCACCCCCTAATTACCACCTGCTTACTTGCAAGTTCCACGATCTCCATCAGGGCCGCTAAGTAGTGGTGCAAGTCCCCTAGCCCACCCTGGGAAGGGAGAGCAGTCCTCTGGACTCTCAATCCCTTCTCTCCCCTGCTGACCCCTGATGGCCTGAGTCTTTTGGCATGGCGCAAAATGTGGCATCCAGTGCCTCAAACCTCAGCACCACTGGGCTGGCCATGAGATACATTTTTGATGATTATTTTGTACATTATGATGACCAGTCAGAGATTAATGAAGACCACTGCTTGACTAACAATGATGAGAGTGGGGAGCATGTTGCATCTGTTATTAAGTTCAATGTCTGTATAAACAAACCTAAACATCCAGCAAAGAGGTGAGCATTCAGTTTTTTCACAGAAAGCTGAGCTTTGTTTTTGCTGTTTGTACTTGTGCTATGTTTGTGCACTTGTCAGTACTCCCCAGAGCAACCTTCCACTTGCTCCTAGCATTGCCTAGGCCCTATCAGTACTGAACAACCAGAAACAAAGTGCAGCTGGCTTTCATGTGCTGCTTGGAAGTCCAGTCTCAAATTAGAAAAGGTGCAGGACTCAGCACTCAGCTCGCATGTGCACAAGAACCACTGCAGGTTAATGTGTTGAACCAACCTGTATTTTATTCAGTTTTTTCACCATTTGAATTGTGAACAACAAATCAATTTGCACTACTGCAGGTCTTGGGAGAGAGGACCCACTAACACCAGCATTCCACACCCTTCCCACTGGTTGTTTGTCTAGGTGGCTAGCTCCCTCTTCGAGACCACTTTTATAGTGAAAATTGACATGCTGTTTACAGTTTAAAAGGTGAAAAATAGAATAAAATATAGTTTGACAGAATTCATTAAGCATGCAATAATAACCAATAGGGTGGGTGGTATTAGGCAATACCAGACCATCCAGAGATGTAAAGAGGCCAGACACCACAGGTATTACTGCGCTTAGAAAATGGGCACTGTAGCATTTTTATGTGAAAAAAAATACTACCAATGAAGTTTAAAGGTTTGTGTGGTAAAGCAGTCCCTGTTTCTGTGCTGTGCCATCTCTTGTCCCCCTCTCCAGCCATTGTCTTGTACCTATTCTCCCCCATACACACACCACCACCACCTCCAGAAGAAGACATCAAGTCTGTAGCAAATGTGTCTGCAGCACTGTCTTGGTGTCGTGTATATGTTTAAAAAAGGAAAAATGTGCTTTTCCAGCAATCAATTTTTTTTTTAAAGAAGATGAAGCAGTTACTTCGTGGGTGCCAGATGACGTCACACCAGGAAGTATGGAGGAAACAGAACAGGCATCACAATGACTAATTAATTAGTTTGGTTTTTATTTATTTTTATATGGAGTTGTGGCTTGGAATAGTTTTTTTTTTTTTTGTGGTACCTGTTCATTGGTCAGAAGTGGTTGCAGATGAATGTGTGTAGTGGTGGGGTTGGAGAGTGAGCGAGAAATGAGAAGCATCACCATCGATCAGCTCGGACAATGGAAATTACCGTGGGAGCTGTGAGCCGTTGTGTAGGTACAGAGAAGTTGCTTCATTTGTAACATATTAACTGCAGAGACAAGCAGGGGGAGGGAAAGGTGGTGAGCTGATGTCACTATAAAGAAAAAAATGAGCATCTAAAAATAAACAAGTGTTGTGACGGATGGGGAGCTGTGTCTCTCACTAAGCGAGAAAAAAATGGTGGTGCTTTCAAACTCAAATAAGGTCATTTTGGACAGTTACAAAACAGGGTGGGCACTAGGATTCTTTAGTAGGTGAATGGGCAGTATAGGGCGGTACTTGTTATTAAGAGGGCTCTATCTGTAAGTTAATGTACCCCTGGGAGCCAATGAGATGTCTTATATTTTACAGCCCATTTTCTAACCTGTAGTGTTTTTTTGTACACTTGCAAGCTGATTGCTGGCTCCTGCACTTTTTCCCATATTGGAAGGTGGGGAACAGGCAGACATGATGAACCATGGGTCTTTTCTTGATTGCACAGTGCTGTTTGTATGATTGAAAAATAATGTTCTCTCAGCTCAAGCTCCCTCCTTTGTTCCATAAATGGTAGCTGTAGCTTCATCCGATATTACAGCAGACAGGGACACAAATTGGAGAGGGGGTGGGTTATCTTGCCTGTCTAGTGTCCTTTTCTCCAGGACACCTCTAGATGGTTACTATTCTCGGTCTGGAGGGTGGGTGCTGGAACCTATAAAACCTCCTTCCAAAGTGGATGCAGACTGTAATGTAGTGTTTCTGAAAGAAGTGACAGATGTACTTATTTTTGTTATAGTTTGTTCTTTGTTCTTGTGTGAATTATGCAAAAATTTATTAACCTCTGATTATAAAAAAAAAAGAAAAATAATGTTCTCTCATGCCATCAGGGTTGACAAAGGTATGCCCACCCTGACAGCAACACCAACACAGCGACCTACCAACCCGTTGACAAAATCAACAGGTTGCTGACATGTCGCTGTGTTGGTGTGCCTGACACAGGGGCACACTGTCTCCCGGTCCACCCCCTCCCTGAATTAACTCTGACTGGCGTTGATAACCCTAAGTCCAGTGATGCAGGGGGCAAAGACCCCCACATGGGGGTTTCAGGGGCAAAGCCCCCCATATAAAAACAGGACCGGGAGAAAATAGGATTTATGCCAACCACAACTTGCGGTCGGCATAAATCCTGTCAATGTGATGCCGGTCGACAAAAGTGTTGTTGAACCTGCATCATAGAGCTGTTGATAAAACTACCCCATTTCTCTTTGAGATCTGTTCACTCAAAGAGTACGAAAGAATGTTATTTTTCAATAAAGAAAGCTAGGCATGGTTATTTGTATTTATAAACCACCTCATTGCTGCATTTCATCGTTTGAAAGCTGAGTCTTCTATTAGAATTTATGTGGAAGCAGGACTTCCGGTGACATCACAGAGACCTCAGAAGATCTAACTTAAGCGCTCCAAAACCTCAGGTTTTAATTACCCCTTCAAAAACAGCTGAATTTGCCTCAAAACATTCCAATATGTCGGGGAAGGGTAAAATGGAGGGTAAGGATGTGCAAAATTGAACCAGAGGCTGCTCTAAAGCTATGGATGAACGACAATTATAGCAAAACTCTCCACT
Source organism: Neoceratodus forsteri (assembly GCA_016271365.2). Classification (NCBI taxonomy): domain Eukaryota; kingdom Metazoa; phylum Chordata; order Ceratodontiformes; family Ceratodontidae; genus Neoceratodus; species Neoceratodus forsteri. The sequence continues at coordinate 65,961,087 of CM028138.1, read as the reverse complement.
GGGCAGCAGATCACACTCGCCACATGGTGCCTACCCCACTGATTATGATACAAATGGAGAAGCAGAGCACCTCCACTAGGTCCAGGTTTGAGACCCTACTTCAGGAAATCAAAAAGTCAAGAGCCAAAAGCAAACAGAAATTTAGTTCTTTAAATCATAAATTGTCTATGCTTGAAACGCGGATAGACCACATGGAGGAGCTGGTCTCTGAAGTAGAAGACTGCACACAACTGGCCCAAATGACCAGACTCCTATTAGTGCACTCTGCGGAGCTACAATCTAAATGTCTGGATCCATAGGGAAGGTCCAGAAGAGAAAATCTAAGACTCTATGGCCTCCCACAGGGCTTCAAAACCAACCTGATGCATCCCTTCATTGAAAATCTTCTAAGGGATGTCTTGGAGCTCCCTCTGAAATATGAATTATCAGGGGAGAGGGCTCACCACTTGTTGATTCCTAAACCAGCAGATCCAAAAGCATGCCCACACTCAGTGGTCTTAAAACTGAGTTGTTATACAGTAAAAGAGGATCTGCTTCATACAGCGTGGGTGAAAAAAAGATGTAACCTACTTGAATGCAAAGCTCTACTTTGACCATGACTATTCTCCTGAAATTCAACATCAGCATCTGGAATATGCCCATTGTTAAAAATGCTGAAGGAGAAAGCAAGTCGTTTTCAGACGCCATTTCCAGCTTGTCTAAAAGTGTTCTGGGAGGATGAACCTCAGGTTTACAATTCCCCACAAGCAGCAGTGGAAGCCTTCATGAAGAAAGGTCCGTCTCCTCCAGCTATACCAGAGAACCGGAACCAAAAAAAACCTATGTGGAACTCAGGATGGCAGCAAACGAATCTTAGGAAGAAACCCAGAGGATTTTTACTGAACCCCACTGATGCACTCCTCAAGATACAGGAACTGATGTGGAAAAAAGTGCGCACATCATCATCTGAAGAAGAAGAAGAATCAGCATTTATATAGCACTTTTCATACATCCAAAGCACTTTACAAGCAATGCTAGACTGGTAGTGAAGTGACTGAATGTGTGGTGGCGGCCATATCGCACATCATCACCCACACACAGCCTGGATAATTGCATGAACCGTTTTTTATGGGAAGGGGAATGTTGGCCAGGACACCGGGAATGTTCCCTACTCTTTTTGCGAAGAGTGCCTTGGGTTCTTTTACTTCCACCTGGACACCCACCAGGACAACACCAGGATGGGCAGAAGGGACCTCGGTTTAACGTCTCATCCAAAGGACGGCACACCCCAGCAGTACAGCACCCCCCAATACTGCACTCGGATGCCAGCGATTTTTAGGTGCAAGTCCAATCCGGTGTGGGACGAGACGATGAAGTAGCATGGGTTCCTAACCGCTGAAGTTCACAGAGTAAGCTTAGTACTGGGCATGATTTTTCATCGGAATGTCAGCTTATGATTAGCGATGACATACACCTAACTACTGCTAAGGACCACTATCTTCTCTCCTCTTTCACTCGGGTATGATTCTTGGATCATTGGCCATCAGCAAGTGTGTAAGGGGTGTGGGAGTTGATGAATTTGCAGATAATGACATTGCTATGGCTGTGCCTGCCCAGTGTACCAGAATCTTAATAGAGGCTTCAGGACCTATTGCAACACATGTATCTGTAGTGCCTGACGCTTTTTTTGCAGGCTGGCCATTGAATTTGGCAGATTAAGGTCAAACTGCACACGGAAATATGAAACGAAGTGGTCTGGCCATAAACTCTAAAATCTTTACAGTCGGATAATGTTTCACATAAAGAAACTAAATGTGAACATGTGAACACATCTGAATCAAGCCACTTACATATATACCATTTAGAACTGGTGGCCTTTAATGAATGTTACTTTGACGTTGCATTTATATAAGCTGATACACCGGGGATTTCTGTTTATTTTACCTTAGTTCTACACAGTAGTTAATTCAGCAAATGATAAAAATACCCTGCCCCAGAAATTGTAATGTTCCCCAGGGGCTTAGTTTCATCCTGACACCTGAGGGTACAGGAACCAGGAATACTCAGTGCTGGCTGGTTAATGTCCCATGACCACTGTACTTTAGAGCACCCTACTTGTAGAGTCGCTATACAATCAGACTCCAGTGGAGGGCTCTCCTGTATGGGAGTGCTGTTTACCCTCTGCCATCTACCCCCCTTATCTGGGGGGTGGACCCAGAGATCACCTGACATCCTGCCTTGGAAGTTACAGTTTAAAGTTGTTCATCTGTTAATGGTTTTTCTTGTTGTTGTCTTAGGAAATAAGGGCCTTTATATAGTTGGGGTTATTTGCTTCTTGACTGAGAAATATTTATCACTGTAACACTGCAGTTCTCTGTATTACAGAGCTGTGACCTATCTGCGGGAGACTGCCCTCCAGCTATTACAATGACAAATAAAGGTTACAACATATGCTTCTATAATGTCCATGGCCATATGAATCCTATCAAAAGGAATAACATCCTAGTTTACTTGCAACATTCTGGAGCTGACATTTCCTTACTACAGGAGACGCATCTCTCACAGATAGAACATAAAAAAATTGGAACGATTTGGGTTTTCACAAGTAATTACTGCATCTTATAAGCGAGGCAGGCATAGGGATGTGGCAGTTCTTGTCCCCGTGCGGATTCCCTTTGAATTAATCAATAAAATTATTGACAAGGAAGGTAAATACGTTTTAGTAAAAGGCAGATTAAACAGGTAACCTGTGAAGTGGGTGCATGAGGAAGGGCGCCATCCATTACGACAACTCCTTCCCGGCGCAATCCACTCACGGCGATGGAAAGGTAGGGTGACTGGATGAGGGGGTGGGTGAACTAGGTGACAGGATGTTGCTATACGTGCGCGCACGGGGTGGTGGGAGCAAGCATGGCAAGCGTGGGCTGGGAGGGGGTGGAGAGGCTGTAGGTGGTGGTGCTGCGGTTGCTGGTCGAGCAGCATCATGGTGTCAGACATTGGCTAGTGGCTGAGGTACTGGGTTAGGATCCAGGCGCTGGTGTGATTTTTTTTAATGCGCCTGGCCCGAACCTTTTATTTTTACTGCTTTCACCCCCCCCGACATGCACCCCCCTGGAGTTGAGAATCCTTGCTAGAGGGGGGTGCACGGGCAAAGCCCCTGTGAGGAGGGGTGTGGGGGGCACAGTCCACCCCAGAAAGCAGTAAAAATCTGTCCAGGCACCGTTATTCTGGTGCGCTGGGATTGTCAGAGTGCTGAAAATGTGTTCAGCACTCTGACTGAGCGATAACGATGATCGCCTTTAGGCGTTCACCGTTATCACATAGACCCAATTAAATATTATGCTAGTTACTCTAGCATCAGTATATTTCCCTCTAAACTCAAGTTATATAACCTATAGAGCTTTCTTTTTATTGTTAGTGCAATGGGGTGAAGGCCAGTTGATTTGTGGAGGGAACATAAACTTAATGTTTGATCCATCCCTTGACACTACCTCCCAAATTCCCAGAAAGGAACATAAAATTGCTAGGCAAAAAGCTAAACTACTACAAGAAATAGGATATGTTGATACTTGGAGGTTCTTGAATGGGCAGGTGCAAAATTATTCTTATTACTTGCTAGTATATGCAGTGTATTCCCAGACTAGTCTACATCCTACTTCTGCAGGAAACCTCTTTTAGGGCTATCAAGGCTTGGATGGGGGATATCTCACTGTCCTACCATGACCCTGTTTTTGTAAAACTGAAGTTTGGGGACACTCCAATGAATACCTCTTGGAGAATGAATATATGTCTACTGAAAAATCCTGAAACAATTAAGACCATTAAGGGTTTTCTTACTCAATCCATACAGGAATATGATTCGGGAGATATGAATCCTGCTATCCTTTGGGATACTATGAAGGCTCTTATCAGGGGCAAGTTCATAGAAATCTCTTCCAGTGAGAAACAAATATGGGAGGATAAAGGGGTGAATCCTGAATCCCGCATTCATTCGCTGGAGGAACACCAAAAAATTAGAATAAGCAGGGAAAGAACTATATAAGTTGAAATTGGAGTCGAACCAACTGTTATTACGTAGAACAGAAGCTAGTGTTCCTCCATCAGAGATTTTATGATGGGGTCCCAGATTTTTAAAACTGTTAGCAGGTAGACTACGGAATTCTAAGTGCGAGGGCATTTATTTCAGCTATTAAACCCTGACCTCTGCTAATATGTGCCGTTCTACAGCAATCATAACTCAGGCCTTTACAGCATACTACTCAGAGTTATACTTTCCACCACCAACGGTGGCAGAGAAAGAGATTGATTCCTTTCTAACTTCACTATGTCTCCCTGCCTTGTCGGCAGCCCAGAAAGAAGCACTATTGTCCCCCATATCATTTAAGGAGATCGAAAATAAGATTAGCAAAACCAAGTTGGGGAAGTGCCCGGGTTGAGATGACATACCAGGAGAATTTTGCAAATGATTTAAACAGGAGATAACCACTCTTCTACACCAGTTTTTTTCATTTGTTTGTACACCGAAGGGACTGATACCACCATCCTGGAGGTATGCCATTATATCAGTGATCCTGAAGCTGGGCAAGGACCCTAGAAGTTGTGCATCCTATAGGCCTATTTCAATTTTAAAAACAGATTATAAAATGTTGGTGGCAGTAATTGTAAGTCACCTCCAACAATTGCTCCATGAGATTATACATCTGGACCAAACTGCGTTCATTCCAGGTAGGCAGACTCAAGATAACATTAGACGGACAGCCTACATTATAGATCATCTCCGTAAACAGCAAATCCCTGCCTTATTACTAAATTTAGATGCAGAAAAGGCTTTCGATAGGGTCATCTGGCCGTATCTTAGAAGGGTCCTTGCATGCTTTGGGTTCCCCCCCCCTTCTTTGTTACCTTTCTGTTTAAGCTTTATGATAACCCTCCGGGTTTTATTAGGGTCAACAGACACATCTCAGAGGGTTTTTCTTTACATAGAGGAACCAGACAAGGTTGCCCCTTATCCCCACTACTTTTTACCCTTTATACTGACCTTCTAGCCCAGAGTATTTGCCTATGTGTTGACATTCCAGGAACAGCGTTAAACGGTACAGTCCATAAACTAGCCCTTTATGCAGACAATGTCCTAGTGAACCTGGCGAACCCGGGTACTTCCCTTGTAGCCCTTTTTCAACATCTAGATGACTACTCTCAGCTCTCAGGCTACAAATTGAACACAGGAAAGACTGAAGTGCTTTTCTTCAATGTTAGGATCCCAGTACATATATGTCAGCAATTCCCAATGAAATGGGGAATTGACCTCACTGAAATACTTGGGAATAAACATTGGTATTGATCCCGACATGTTTTACTCCTTGAACTATCTCCCACTTTAGAACAGTTAAAATTAGACTTGTGTTGGTGGCACCTCCTCCTGATTACTTTCTATCAGAGGGTACAGGCAATCAAGATGAATGCCCTGCCCATACTTTTATATCTATTCCTATGTGTGCTGTGTATGGTGCCCAACTGGGAGCTTCTGAAATGGCAGGCACTTCTATTGGTATTTATTTGGCACTATAAAAATCCATGGATAAACCAAAATCTTCTGGTTCTACCCAAGACGGGGGGGGGGGAGTGGCCTTACCGTACCTCCCATACTATTGGGTAGCAACCCAAATGAAACCAGCTTTGCTCTGGGCACATCCCACCAATAGGGCGCATTGGAAGGAAATGGACCTTTTCGCAACCATTACCATTGATGATATTTAACTTAGCCCATACCTGCCATTCTTTACATGCCCTGCCCAGGGAGTCGGGGGTTATTTTGGAGGGATGGAGGTGAGATATCTCAGTAAAAGCAGTCACAGCATTAATTTGGAGATACAGATCATGGGGGGGAACCCGTAGTTCCTCCCATCTAACACAAACGCTTGGTTTAAAATACAAGCGGAGAGTGGCTACTACGCACCCTGGCAACTAATGTAAAAATCAACCCTAATTTCTTTTGAACAGGCCACATAGAGATTTGGGTGGGACCAAGTGGCACTGCTGAGATACTTTCAAATGAGAGATTATATTAATACACAACTGAGAGATGAGATGTCTGGCACTGGAATAATGAAGATCATGCTACCATTCAAAGAGCTCTGGAGCACTAAGGGTGGGGAAAGGGCCATTTCATTAATATATACAGTAGCACATTGGTGACTACTAGGATCCATCATAGAGATGCTCTCAAACTCTGTTGGAAGAAAGATCTGTCTGTTGAGATTACAGATTAGCAGTGGGGTCTAATGTGAAAGGGGTTGGTCTGGAGTATTACTTCCTCTCCTCTCCTCTCTGGAGGGAATATGCATGGAATATTCGAATCCATTTATTTTGGTTCCAGCTTTTTAGTAAAATGAGCCCAAGGGACATCCTCCTCCTGTTGGAGAGCATGTGTTGCTGACCCTGCCTCCCATGCATATGTTTTTGTGTACTGCCCTAAGCTCGAACCCTTTCGGAAAGAAGTGCACAGACATCTGAATAATATTTTTGGATTGGAGAATGTTCTGTCCCTGGAGGACCTGGTTTTGGGACTCCCCCATAGAATTGAAAGGTAGGGATACAAAACATTTATGTGCTGCCCTGTTGACAGCAGCATTTAAAACCATAACGAGGAGATGGCTTCAACCAGACCCTCCTGTCATACCCAATTGGAAGAAAGTAGTACAACATATACAGGGATTTGAATGGCTGACATTTGACCTTCAGCACAGATCAGCACAGTTCCTTTATTTCTGGACCAGGTGGGAGATATACCAAGTGGAAATTGCCTGATCCTCTTTTACATGCCTAATGACAGGTCTATACCTTAAGATACCCCCTTGCTAGACACTGCTATTATGAATTGATAAGTACAAGTCTTTTTTTAGTAAATTATGCAATTTGCTCTGATATTTGAGATCTCAGTCAAATGCAATAGTTTTAATACTATAATGAAGAATGATTATTGAACCCCCTGTTTTTTTTTGTTTTGTTTTAATAGGGCCCAAGGTTAAAAATATGTTTCTGAATTAATTAGGCTTAGTTCAATAACTTTGTTTTTATATAACAGTGTATGAGAGAATATTTAATTGGAAAATGCCTAAAGATGAATCTCGTTAAACTGATATAATTATGTTCACTTTGAAAAATAATAAAGCTGAGTATAAAAAAAATAATTTATTTGGGAGCCTTGGCTATTATACAAGGGTAGCTTTTAATTGAAGGCAGCTTCAAATTAATAATATAAATACAACACTGCCCTGTCCTGTTCATTTATTCAGCTGATCAAGTAACAGACCCATCATGAACTTACTGTGGATAGATAAAAAAACGGGTCTGTGCATGGCAGAAAAAACCTTTAGAAATATGTGGAGAACCTGAGCAAGGTTGGCAATGTGGAGCAAAACAGAAAATGTTGGTGGCTAGACAGAACCATTCGAAGAGCCTTTTTTCAGTCTGCAGAGAATAATCTGGCTGCCTGGGTCTCTGACAAATGTGAACAACATCTCCCTGTAACACAGAGTGCAATTGCTCAGAGAGCCACTGCCATTATCAGCACTGAGAATTGTTCAGCTAATAGAGAAAGAATGGATCTCTTTATGAACCACTGGGGCATCCCATTACACAAGTGCACCATAGTTGGCCACAGACTCCCCCAAAATGTTATTCCCAAAGTTCTGGATTTCGTACTGTGTTTATTGTTTTTTTTTTATTATTTATTTGAAAATTGGTAACCAGTAAAGGAACACTGAGCCAATGCTCATTTCCAGATGAAATCTGAAGGAAGGGAACAGGAGGTATAATGAAACTAACACAATATCGATGCTCTGTGCAAATAAAGTGTAATCTAAGTACAATATATCATGGTACACGTGCAAATAAAAGCAGCAAGGTAAAAAGAGCAGCAATAATGTGCCAATAGAGAAGGACAGAACAGCTTTGAAGAGGTACCATCCAGGGTGGAGAAGAAATGGAGGGGAGAAAACCTAGCCAGTTTCTGGCTGGTACCAAACGTCATGATCACTGTTCTGTACTGTATTGCCATAAGCACATTACAACATCTGATATAAAGTTGGCAAACCTTGGGAACATGGACAAGGCAGCCATCTGGGTAGATATGCCCAGTTAAAGGACAGTCTGTCTCAAGGGAGCAAAGTCTGTGCCACTATTAACGACCAGGCATGAGAAACAATAAATCACTTTTTGTTTAGTGGCAATAGCAGACAGCCATAAACTTCCCCCTTTCACTGTACTAAAAGGTAACCGACTGCCCAAAGAAGTAATCAGTCAGCCTGGAGTATGTCTCCTTGTCTGTCCATGGGTGGATGGATGAACGAGGAGCTCACCCTCATATGTTGTTTCAGAATTGAGGTGGCCTTAAAATGGGGAAATAGAAGGCTCAATGCAATGTACATAAAATCAGAAAAGTAAAAATAAAGAGATATGAGAAAAAAAGTATAGAATACGCAAAAGAAGAAATTGAGCCATTAATCATTAAATTACAGGGAGAGTAAATATGTCTTTAAGACTTTCTTAAAGGCCTCTACCAAGATATTTTGAACATTGGGAGAAAAGGAGTTCCACAGCTGGGGTTCTGCCACCGTAAAGGCCCAAGACAGGCCTACAGGACCTACACAAGATTCTCCGAGGCATAGAGGAGATGGTTACATCAAGTATATGTGTGTAGGAAGTTTTCAATGTAGCCAAGGCCCAGATCTTGCAGGGCCTTGAAGACCACCAAGCAAATCTTGAAAGTAACCTGAGACAAATAAGAGGTAATACGTCCGATAATATAACAAAAAAAGTTATTGAAATAGCTTCCAAGTTACCCGAGACTAATAAAAACAGATCATCATTATGTTGTGGGCCCATGAGATCAAGAGAAGGGCAATGGTGATAAATGCAACGTAGCAGACATTAACGTATGTTAAAGAAGTACTACATTCGGAATTTGCAGCAACATACTCCCTGGAAGACAGGAGAGAGAGATAGGGGACATCATTAGGACCTTCAAGTACTTGAAAGGGATACATAAGGTTGATAAGGAGAGTCTCTTTAAGCTGAGTGGTAGCCATGACACTAGGGGGCACAGTCTTAAGCTGGAGGGTGGGAGGTTTAGGAGAGAGGTCAGGAAACACTTCTTCACACAGATTGTGGTGGACACTTGGAATGTACTGCCGGAAGAGGTAATCTCATTGAAGATAATGGGCAACTTTAAGAGAGGCTGGGATAGGTATATGGGAAAAGTAAGGATCATGCGTAGACAGGAAGGTAGGACTGGGGAGGGAGGTCATAGACATTAGCTCAAGCTGTGGACCCTGCAATACAAGCAGACTTAATAGACCAAATGGCCTTCTTCTGCTAGCTTCTCTGTGTGTTTGTATATGTTGTGCAAAGTGGTTTAGTCAGAATTTGCAAATACATATGTTGTGCAGAGTGGTTTCATTTGTGTGTGAAGTCCTACTGTGTCCATCCCTTTGTTTGCTGTTACGAGTTTTGTATGACCCCTGGGGATCTCCACGTTAGTATGTTTTATGGCTCTTCTTTTTCTGACAATGCCTACTGTCCCATGTGACTATGATGTATCCAGGACAATAGATTCAGCAAGTACTGGTTTATAATACATTTTACAGCACTACAGCTGTGATTTTAAGCAACTTTCCTTATCCAGTGAGCACTGAAGGCTTCATCTACAGTTTAGCTAACACTTGAGGGCTAATTGAGTGGGTAGTCTGTAAGAAAATGGCTAGAGTCTCTACTAATTATAGCACTGATGACCTGGAGTGTTTTGTGTGCTTTTTATCGCTATATGTAAAGCTTTAAAAGCAAAACATTTACTCCTACTGGTTAGACCTAAACACACATAGGAAACAAAACTATTGAATTTGAGTTATTTTGTGGAGGCCAGAAAATAAGGTTCTTATCAGAAGATTACTGCTGCAGTATTTTCCCCTACTGAATCAGTGGTCTTGCACTCATCACTGTCTCAAAACCATGCTAACATGGAGATCCCCAGGGGCCAAGAAACTAGTAGGCAGATTCAGAAAAAATAAATTGCAACCAAAGGGAAGGACGCACCAAGACTACACGCACAAATCAAAACACTCTGCACGACATAAGTTTTTACACAATTTGACTTTAGTACTCCTTTAATATCACTGCTGAGGCCACTCTTATGGTTGTAAGAGTGGCCTCAAGCACATTCCTGTAATAGGAAAACTGGGAACCGAAGGTGAGTGGTTCTGATACCTTTAGCAATGTGAGAGCACATTTGCAACCATGAGAAAGGTCTCAGCAGCAGTCACATTATATTATTGACCAAGGTTGATCAATAATACATTAACTGTTTAAAAAAATGTCCTGCAGATTTGCCCAATTCAAGGCCAGCTGTGTGTGAGACACTACTTAAAGAATAAGAGTGTCTCACCCACAGTGGAAAGGAATGCTCCAATTAGTTGGGAGCGCTCCTTCAATCTATAATGGTAAGTATAAATAATTATTTTTTTTTTACTAACAGGAGGCTTCCATCACTAGTCAAGATAAAATGAATTGGCCACTCTTCTTGGTCACTAAGGCTAGTGCTAAGTAGTCATTATGACAACGCATTGCCAACACTGACATTGTTACTCGCAGCAGGAGTCACAAACCCTTCCTGAGTTCCTGCAATGCTTGTTGCAGGTGGTTGGGAAATAGGACAGAAGCTACCATGCACATAGCCAGCAGGAACCCGCTCAGACAGCTGGTGGCTTCTGAAGGCCTGGGACTCTGCAAGAAGCAGGTGGTAACAGGGGTGTAGCATTTCATTTGGGTACCCAATAACTGGATATTGGGCTGTATCTGCAGTGGGGCCACTGGACCACCAGTTATGAGGTTAGGCCAGGATTATGGAGGGGAGAACCACTAGATTATCAGGTGAGAATAAGTTTGGGAGTGCAGGTGGAGGTGGGAAGTCCACTGAGCCCAGGCAGCAAACCAGAGTGACAGCCTAGAAATGAATGTAATCGGGACAAAAGCAACCAGACAACCAGAAACAGCCCAAGCATTGGTCACTGTACGAGCAGCCACTACAAAGAACCCATGGCACACAATGTATTCAAAAAGGTCTTTCTTTATTAAAGTGTGCAAAACAACATGTGGCGAGAGTGAATTGTATTTGCTCTCTTGCTACACTTTGTTTTGCATACTTTAATAAAGTACTTTCTTTTTGTGTAAAATTTTGTGTGCCATTGTTTCCTCCTAGTGGCTGCTCTTATGGTAACCAGTGCCAGGACTGTTTCTAGTTGTCGGGTCCAGTGGACCACCAGGGAGCCATACACTGGGCTATGTGATGACGTGAGAACCACTGAGTCACCAGGTACAAGATAATATGGGTAGGCTGAGGGGTGAGAGTCCTCACCATGCCTCAGGTAGAAGGCATGCTAAACTGTGGTGGTATGTGCTCTGCAGTGTGTTAGTGTCCACTAACATCTGGTCTGGCAATATGCATTGTGCCTCTGTTAAGGGGGGTTGGGATGGGGGTACTACTCCCTGACTGTGACATGCACCTCTGCACAAAAATGATAGTTTCAGGTGACATCACAATGATGTTGGTGAAAAGTGCCTGTTTAGTACCAACTCAACTGTGACTGATAATCAGACCCTGATCCACATATATTTTAAAGTATCAGTGCACCAAAACAAATCCAACAACTTTCCTGTATTTCACTATATTTGTAACATAATCAGAACATTGGCAAAAATGTGTATGTGTGTGTGTGAGTATATGTGTATGTGTGAGTGTGAGTGTGAGTGTGTGTGCATGTGTGTATGTGTGAGTGTGTGTGTGCATGTGTGTATGTGTGAGTGTGCATATAACATAGAAACACAGAAACATAGAATTTGACGGCAGATAAGGACCGCTTGGCCCACCCAGTCTGCCCATTTCCCTACCTACTGGATAAGCTGCAGATCCTAGATAACCAGCAGCCTACTTCTTCCTACCCCCACCCCCCAGAATTGCCTTATGACTATCCCATGCATGCTTGAATTCCACCACTGATTTTGACTCCACAACCTCCTCCGAAGGCCATTCCATGCATCCACAACCCTCTCTGTGAAAAATACTTCCTTAAATTACCTCTGAGCCACCCCCCATCTTCAAATTGTGCCCTCTTGTTCTTGCACACCTCTTTTTTTGAAAGATGCTACCCTCTTGGACTTTGTTGATTCCCTTGAGGTACTTGAAAGTTTCTATCATGTCCCCCCTCTCCCTCCTTTCCTCGAGGCTATACATATTAAGCTCCTTAAGTCTCTTCATATGTCCTCCGGTGCAGACCCTGCACCATTTTAGTTGCCCTCCTCTGGACAGCTTCCATCCTGTCTATGTCTTTGTGGAGATTGGGTCTCCAGAACTGCACACAGTACTCCAGATGGGGTCTCACCAGCTGTCTGTACAGAGGGATAATAACTTCCTGTTTTCTACTGGTGATGCCTCTCCCTATGCATCCCAGTATCCCCCAGCCCTCCTTGCTGCCTTCTCACATTGCTTGCATGGACCTTAAGGGAAGAGTACAACAGACCCAAATCGGACAGGTGAAGGTGGTACTCCGTGGTCTGAGGAGCAGAGCAGATAAAGGGATACAAATCTTTAGAAGCTGCCCAAATGGAAAAATGCTTCCATTTCATGGCGTAGGTGGATCTGGTGGATGGTTTTCTGGCTTCCACCAGGACCTGAGCGACCTTTTGAGAGACCTCAACATGAGCTCTGATTATGTCGGAAGGAGCCACGCATGAAGATGCAATGTCCCGAGTCCTGGATGTACCAGCCTATGTGTGTGTTTGTGTGTGTGTATGTGTGTGTGTGTGTGTAAATGTCTATTTGTGAGTGTGTATGTGTATATGTGTGGAGTGTGTATATGTGTGTGTGTGAGTGTGTGTTGTGAGGTGTGTGTGTGCGTCTGTGTGAGTGTGTATGTGTGAGTGTGTGTGTGTGTGTGTGTGTGAGTGTGTATGTGTGTATGTGTGCATGTGTGTGTGTGTGTGTGTGTGTGTGTGTGTGTGTGTGGTGAGGGTACTGAAGATCACATAATAAACATGTAATTTTTCTCATTGATCGCCAGTCTCTCACCCCCCAGATCCCTGATCCCTGCCAATGATGCTCTTAGCTTATGCCTCCATTGTATAAAGCACTGTAAAACTCTCTCCCTTTTTTGGACGTCTAACCTTAATTTTCTGGTAACTCCCCTTGGTATTTCCCTCCACCCAACACTTTCCCAGAATTAACTTACAGTGATATGCTCCGCCATGATGTAAAGGAAAGTGTTGTAAGCCTTGTGCCTCATCTTTTTAAGTGTTTATTAAGTTTTTGTTTACCACGTTTATTAAAGGCACTGTACCGTCATTTCTGTCTTGATGATTCTGAGGAGCCAGCTGCCTCACAATTGACAATGCCATTAGTTTGTCTGATTCTTCATTGCCTCTTGCTGACCATGAAATTTTATTTTTAATTAAAGAGCAAACACTGATCACAGTATATACTTCCCTAAACATGTTTAGTCCTGCATCATTTATTTATTTGAAACATATTTTTCCAGGTAAACAAGCAGAGTCATAGTGGGCTTTTTTTCCAGTTGCAGCCTGGGGGAGGGACAACAGGGATCGATTGACGTGGACAATGAAATACAAACAAGTAGGATCGGTAACAGACAAATACATAAGCAAATGCTAGAGAATACATTTTTGATTTCTATATCAGTGTTTCTTTCCTAATTGTATAATCCACCTTGGCAGCTAATTCAAGAAGAATGCACAACAAAACAGTGTCTGCCCCCAGATGACCTCATAGTACTCTTATTTATTACACCACGGTAACCATAGTAACAGACTGTAAGTCTCTATAGCTTCCCTACCAAGTGGGGCTGGCAGTATTGCCTAGAGGATAGGGCAGAGCTGTGAATGAGCTTATTACATCCAGCAGACCTGGTTTTGCATGCAGATGGCTGCACAGCCTTAACTTGTATACTATATGACTCTGAGCTTAACCTCCACAGTGCTTCCAAGTCCCACTGAAAACAGGCATTGCACCTAGTGGGACATACCTGGTTACCAAAAGAATGGAAACACGGAGGGCTACTAAAAGGCTCCAGGGAGTAACGTGATAACTCCAAGAGAACTAAGGTTGAAGCCAGTGTCGAGAGTAATGATCATAAGGTATAGTGCTCCATGAGGGGATATCATTCTGGTAAGTTCTAGTCGACCTAGCACAACAATATCAGTAAGAAGGTACTGTAGCAGACATCATGTCCTGATATCACCACTGACAGCACTGGCTGCCACTGTAGCAAGAGATCTGCTACAGAAAAATCGGTATAAGCTAAGTAAAGTGAGCTAGAAAATGCTGATGAATTCCAGTCAGTCTACTGTTTGTGGGTCCAGTGCAGGGTCAGAGAAGAGAGACAGACCAGAGAGAGAGCAGCCAAAGCAACTAGCCTGGTCCTTGGGCTCGACTCAGGTCACTAAAAGTGCTGGGCTGGGATTTACCTGCCAGTCCTAGAGTGGTGAAAAGGTTCCAGATCTGGGACATGGCAAAGGTTGCCAGTCAGGTCCTAGTCCACAGAGGGTCTAAAGCAGCAGCAGAGACTTTACTAAGATAGGGATATGTCTCAAGCATGTCCTGGCAGGGAGGGACAAAACGGAGGGAGTGGAGGAGCAGTGGGCCTATCTGAAAGGAGCCATAGTGGAGGTGACAAACCTTTGCATTAGGCAAGTAAACAAAGGCAAGAGAAAGAGAAGACATTATGGTTCTGAAAGGTAGTGGTCAGCAAGGTAAGGGCCAAAGAGATGGCTTTCTGGAAACACAGTGGGAGGAGGACAGGGTAGTGTATCTGGATAAACAGAGGGAGGCAGGTAAAGCAGTCAGGAGTACAAAGGCACAAACAGAAGAAAAAATAGTAGAGGAGGTAAAGAAAGAGACAAGACTTTTTATAGGTACACTAGTGAAAGGAGAAAAAACAGAGGTGGGATAGTAAGGCTTAAAGAGGAAGAAGGAGAGTGTGTGTGGAAGGGGACGTGGAAAAAGCACCAATACTGAACAAATATTTTTGTTCTGTATTCACAGAAGAAAGTGAGGGACATCAGCTAGGCAACATGACCAAATATGGGAGGGATATGGACACCAGTCCATTTACAGAAGAGAGGATTCTAAAGAAACTCACAAAACTGAAAGAGGACAAGGCAATGGGACTGGATGGGATACATCCTAGGATATTAAGGGAACTACAGGAGGTGCTGGCACCACCACTGACAGCACTGTTCAACGAGTCACTCAATACAGGAGTGGTTCTGGAGGACTGGAAGAGGTCAGATGTAGTCCCTCTTCACAAAAGTGGCAGTAGGGAGGAGGCTGGAAACTGTAGACCAGTCAGCCTCACCTCAATAGTGGGGAAGATTATGGAATCACTACTTAAACAAACGATCATGGAACATCTTGAAGCCAGCATAGCACAGGATCCAAGACAGCATGGATTCACAGTGGGAAGGACATGCCAAACATATCTAATTGATTTCTTTGACTGGGAGACTAAGATCATGCATTGGGAAGAGCAGAGGATATAGCCAACCTGGATTCCAGTAAGGCCTTTGATACCGTTCCACATAGAAGACTTGTGAACAAGCGGGGTAGGTCACAAGGTGGTAAACTGGGTTAGGAACTGGTTGAGTGATAGAAGACAGAGGATCATGGTCAATGGTGCTCAATCTGAGGAACAGAGGGTGACTGGCAGGATGCCACATGGATCAGTTCTGGGTCCAGTCCTCTTTAATGTCTTCATAAGTGACATTGCGGTGGGTATGGAGGGAAAGGTGTGCCTCTTGGCGAATGACACTAAGATCTGCAACAGAGTGGACACTCCGGGAAGGGTGGAAAAAATGAGGCAGGACCTAGATAAACTGGAGGAATGGTCCAGAGTGTGGCAGCTGAGATATAATGTGAAAAAGTGCAAAATCATGCATTTGGGGTGCAAGAACCCAGGGGAGGATTACGTGATGGGGGAGAAACAGATGGTCATCAAAGAGGAATGGGATTTGGGGATAATCATATCTGATTACCTAAAGGTGACCAGACAATGTGCCAAGGCTATGGGGAGAGCCATTGAGTTGCTGGGGTGCATAGGGAGAGGTATCACCAGCAGAAGGAAGGAGGTGGTGATGCCACTGTACAGATCATTAGTGAGGCCTCATTTGGAATATGGCATCCATTTCTGGAGGCCGCATCTCTGTAAGGACATAGACAGGGTGGAGACAGTTCAAAGAAGGGCAACTATCAATCAATCAATCAAAGTCTTTATTTAACCAGGTGATCACCGTTGAGCAAGCTCATTTTCAAGGTGGACCTAGGTTTGTTAACAAGGAACAAGGGACAATATACATGGGATGCAACACACAAGAAAATAGTAACGATGCAAATAAATCGAGATACAATAATACAATATATACAAAGTACCAGCAGGTGGCATTAACAGTAGTATATGCTTGGAACAGAAAATACAGTTAGTTTTGGGTAGGACACAATTTTTCATAAAAGTAAAGAAATATACATATCAGGTACACTGAACACAAATAAAATCTAATATAAAAAGATATATAGTGATATGGTATGGAGAATTTAGAGCTGGAACCAGGGTTAAAGGAATGAGGAAGGGACAGATATGGGGGTAGGAAAAGGGGAGAGGGAAGAGTCGATTATAGATGTGATCAGTCTTTTAACAGTAGTAATCAGAGTGTGCTTGGACTTATAGGAGTCACTATTTAGGGTAGACAGGCACAGGACTCCTTAACATGATGTAGATATAGAGATTTAAAAGCTGCTAGACTGAACGGGTGAGTTAATTTCAAAGTTGTTTGCAACTTGTTCCAACAGTTGAGGGAGCACAAAGCTGATGGCTGCTCTGCCAATGCGAGATTTTGCTTTGTAAACATAAAGGTAGATATATGAGGTGCTTCTCAGGGCATACTTCCCCAGAGTGCACAAAGGTAAACAGACAGAGATATACTGGGGCAGTTTATTTGAGATAGCTTTATATGTCCAAACCGCAGCATTTTTTGCTGTCTGTAAGCAAGGGATGACCATCCCACTGCCGTGTACAATGCATAGTGGTGGGGTGAGTATGGAAGACCCGTGATAAATCTTATGGCTCTGTGATAAAGTGTATTAAGTTTGGCTAGGTACCTGCAGGTCCCTGACTATATAGAAAGTCTGCGTAATCCAATAGGGAAAGAAAGGTAGTTTGAACCAGTTTCAGTTTAGCGTCTTTTGTGAGGAGATTATTAATCCTAAAGAACAGACCAAGTCTTTGTCTAAGTTTCTTTGACAGTTCTTCTAAGTGATCTGTGAAAGTAAGTCTATGGTCTAACCAGACCCCCAGGTACTTGAACTTTGGTACGTAGTCCAACCGCTCACCTAGAATGGTAGTGATCTGCAGGAGTGTCCCAGCAACTGCAGGATTTATTGCATTTTGAAGGGGCGAGAGGAACATTGCTTTGTTGTTTTTTTTTTTGCATTTAAGAGCAGTTTCTGGTTTATAAACTGATGTTGCAGCAGATTAAATTCATTTTGAAGGGCTTTACAGGCCACTTCAGGTGTAGGGCTACTAGCATAGAGTACCATATCATCTGCGAATAAGTGTATCTGTGCTTCTTTGATGGGGGCATCTGCATTAGTAATATAAATGGTAAAGAGCAAAGGACCAAGAATGGAACCTTGCGGTACACCCCTCAATAGGAGTTTTGGTGGAGAAACTTCCCCTTCTGCCTTTACTTGTTGAAGTCGTCCTGAGAGGTAGTTGGAGAACCATTTAAGGGATAGGGAATCCAAACCAATGTTCCAGAGGGATGACAGAAGCAGTCTGTGATCAACGGTATCGAACGCCTTGCTTAGGTCCAAGAAAACTGCGCAAAGTTTTTTTTGTCTAATTCAAGCTGCCAGTCGTTTGTCACCTTGGCTAGAGCAGAGATTGTACTGTACAACAAAGATGGTGCAGGACCTGCACCAAAAGTCATATAAGGAGAGACTGGGAGACATCAATATGTATGCCCTGGAGGAGAGAAGAGACAGGGGAGATATGATAGAAACATACAAGTATCTAAAAGGCATAAATAGGGTACCGGTGGGTAGCATCTTTCAGAAAAAGAGATGTCCAGGATTGAGCAGGCATGACATGAAGCTGGAAGGGGGTAGAATAAGGGGTAGCATGAGGAAGTATTCTTCACAGAAAGGGTGGTGGATGCATGGAATAAACTCCTGGCAGAGGTGGTGAGGGCAAACACAGAGGGGCAAGTCAAACATGCATGGTACAGGCATAGGGGAACCCTAGCAATAGGAATGAGGAGGTAAAGACTGAGATCAAGTAGGGTCTGTGGCTTTTACAGCAGGCAGAGAAAATGGGCAGACTAGATGGGCCTAGCAGTCCTTATCTGCTGTCAGTTTCTGTGTTTCTATGAGACACAGATCAGATAAACTTCCTGAGAGAAAAGAATAAGCTGTGCGATCATAGCAGAGAAGCATCCAGAGAGAGGAACGAAAAAGCTTTAGGGAAGGAACATCAGAGCGAGAATTTAAGTTATGAAGGACCTGCAGTCCAAGAGATTTAAGCTATGGAAAGGAAGTAAAGGAGCCACTGCCTAGGATCATGTGAGAAATAGGTTTACGAAAGAAAATGAATAAAAGAAAGATCAAGAAGGGACTTAACTGAGCTTAATAATGTGGGGGGCCACAGAGGAAGAGTTAATTAGCCTTTAAGGACCCTCTAATGAATCCTCCAAAAGTTAAGCTGAAGTAAAGCAGAAATGTGCAGAGAATGACATAGCACCCATATTTGATCTGCACTGAAAGGAGGGGGTGTTCTATTGAAAAAGTACTACTGGGAGTGGGTGAGCTGAGAAGAAATCATCTACCAAACCTGTTGAGTCACTTTGTGCATAGAGCATTGGCAGCTGAGACTGTGCCTATTGCCTGGGGAGGTTTCATTAAGCTCCTCTGCCCAGGGAGCCACTGACAGATAGTAGAACACAAGTTATGGATCAGACTAGGAAGGAAATGTTACAAATCATGCCTTTGAGTAAGTCCAAGATAGGTAATGTGATCTGGAAGCCCAAAATACCACAGTAACAGATTCCCTGGAGGAGGCTGCCTGCAGTAGCACCAACAAAATGCATTTTGAGACTGTCTTAAATTAACTCCCTGCAGCTTGACTGAAAATCTTGGTGTGGCTTCACTGAAGAACTTTGTGGGGACAATGAGTTTAAGGATGTTGCCTGTGTCCCACCCAATCTAGTAATAAACCCAAATTCTTATACTTCTTGCTTTGCCTTACCCATAAGCTCGCACATCTCTACACTCCACCTAGCCTTTCCAACATCATCGTACGAAAACAGTCTAGATGGACTCTCCGCTCTACCAGTCTTCCACTATTAGGTGTATCTAAAACTTGACAATCTGCAGGCAGAAGATCCTTTGCCTATGCTCTCCCCTTGGCTTGGAACTCCTTCCACCCATCTATCCTCCCCTGTTGTACCCTCCCTTGCTTCAAACTTGCCCTGCACAACTACCTTGGTGCTTCAGGAACCTGTACCTGCCTCACTTGATGTACAGACCACTGCTACTAACCCTATCCTCCTATAACTCCAAAGCTTAATTTCTCCAACCCTCAATAACTATTGTACTGTAACTGAATTGCATTGTGGACATTGATACAGAGAATATATTGTATTACTTGTTACAGTAATTCTTGGTTTTATATAGTTATGTGTGTCTATGTAAGTTGTAAACTACTTGTCCTTTGAACCCTCCCCTTGGTTGCCCCTGAAAAAGGGACTGCATGGTCTCAGTAGACCTACCCAGTTACCACAAATTCAAATAAATAAATAAACTCTGGCCAGCAACATCAACAGTATGATGGTCTGATTAGTAACCAATGACTGGGGGCAGCTTACATAACAAATATAACCCTTGTGAGGTCAGCTGGGAGTGGTCAGATACATTTGTTTTACTCTTTGTAGTAAAACTTTCTGCCCCTTTAAATGGTCTCTCCTCCTTACTTCAGGCCCCTGTAAGGTCCCTAGCGCTGTCACTTGCTTCACCTCCATCATGCCAGTGGAGATCTGTACAGAGTGAGACCCAAGGAGCTGGCAACCATCATGCAGATGGCTCACGGCACACTGTTTCTGTGTTTTCTCCATGTCCCTCCCACCTCCCCTGATGTTGGGCCTATGCCATTAATAGCCTCAGCCACAGCAGGATTGAATGATCTGACACCACCCCTCACTAAAAAAACCGAAGTCCTCAGCTCACTGTAAGGAAGCAGTACTAGGCAGGAAACTTGACCTTGTACCTCACTGAGCTGACTCGCACTGGGTTTACCCTTAGCGCTGACATCCCCTACAGTGACAGCTACAATGCCGACTGTTGGCATTGTAGCCACGGGATGTCGGCGCACATAATCGGGGAGCTGTGCCCCCTGAACCCTCCCCTTGTGGGGGGCTCTGTCCCCCACACCCCCCGGTCTCTAGGATTCTAACTCCAAGTTGGAGTTGGACCGGGGGGGGGCAAACACCCAGCGATGCAGTCCCGATCACCGTAAAGACCAGCACAGAGATGGGCGGGTTTTGCCCGATTTCTGGCACTGTGCTGGTCTTTGCTGTCAGGGAGTCACTGCAGTGACGGTATACCCTCATACTATACCCATTTTCTCTCCTCTGCTATCAGTAGTTACTAGTGCTGTGTGTTAGAGAGAGAGATCACTGTAAAAGGAAGATCCTTTGATTAGCTATTTTTCTGAATGAATCTGGTACATATGTTGCAAAAAAGTCACGTAGCATTAGGTTCAATTGGATCATTATGTACAGTATAAAAGGAGAGTAAATGCACTTTAACCACACACACACCTTGAGGAAGAGTCAACATGACGTGAAGCGCAGGCAGCTATAATACTTGTTTGTTGCCACTAGCAATTTGTAATTTGCCTTTTTGCACACTTTGCACTATAATGCACTTTAAAAACAAATAAAGCATAGTGGCATTAAACTGGTAGTGTATGCCAGATTCTTTGGGTTTCTCGGCAGCACACCCTTGCCCTGGCTGCACTGATCCTGGCTTGTTGAGTCACCAGTACAGAAATGCAGTGTGCTTCAGCTGAGCTATCAGGTGGTGCTATCAGATGCATTTTGAACAAAACACTGAAATAAGTATTACATTAACCAAAATATTTAGATCAGTACAAGGATAAATTAATATGAAAGTAGATATAATAAAAGTTACCAACAAACATATTTGTAAATACAGTATTAGAGTTCAGAACCTTTTGTTTAAGAAGATCCCTGTGCTTTAAATTAATGGCCAGGAAGATGAATGAGAATGTTCATCACGGGGCTGGTGGTATATCCTAGAGGCTAGAATAATGAGCTGTGAATGAGCTCCAGCAATCCTGGGTTTGATTCCCACAACATCCACTTGCACACTGTATGACTCTAAGCAAGTAATTTAACCTCCCAATGCTCCCAGGTTGCCCCTGAAAACAGGCACCTGTGCCTAGTGGGCCTTACTTGGTTACCAAAGAATTAAAAAAAAAAAGGGAGTCTGAGAAATGAGTCAGAAAGAAACATAAACATAGAAACATAGAATTTGATGGCAGATAACGACCACTTGGCCCACCTAGTCTACCCATTTCCCTACCTAATGGATAGGCTGCAGATCCTAGTTAACCAACAGCCTACTTCCTCCTACCCCCCACTAGAATTGCTTTATGTCTGTCCCATGCTTTCTTGAATTCCCCCACTGTTTTTGACTCCACTAACTCCTCAGGAAGGCTGTTCCATGTATCCATAACCCTCTTCATGAAAACTACTTCCTCACATTACCTCTGAACCATCCCCCCTCTATCTTCAAATTGTGCCCCCTTGTTCTTGCACATCTCTTTTTCTGAAAGATGCTACCATTTTGGACTCTGTTTATATCCTTTGATGTACTTGAAAGTTTCTATCATGTCCCCCTCTCCCTCCTCTCCTCAAGTGTATACATACTAAGTTTCTTTAATCTCTCTCTCTCTCTCTCTTCATATGCCTTTTGGTGCAGACTCTGCACCATTTTAGTTGCCCTCCTCTGGACAGCCTCTATCCTGTCTATGTCCTTGCAGAGACGGGGTCTCCAGAACTGGACGCAGTACTCCAGATGGGGTCTCACCAACTATCTGTACAGAGGGATAACAACTTCCTGTTTTCTACTGGTGATGCCTCTCCCTATGCATCCCAGTATCCCACCAGCCCTCCTTACT
The DNA here is from genome assembly GCA_016271365.2 of Neoceratodus forsteri. Lineage (NCBI taxonomy): Eukaryota > Metazoa > Chordata > Ceratodontiformes > Ceratodontidae > Neoceratodus > Neoceratodus forsteri. The sequence goes on along the minus strand of CM028138.1, from coordinate 65,938,792 downwards.
GCCTTCTCACATTGCTTGCCCACCTTAAGGTCATCTATGTATGTATTCATTTTATTTGTTCAATCATAAAAAGATCATTACAAAAATTAAACAAAAAAACAAACAGATAAATAGACAATTCATTTGACAAATAACAACAGTGTTGTGCAACACAGCAAATAATCCTAGCAGCATAAGTCAAGAACTTTAACACTGAATAGTATATATTATTTGTTTTCTTATTTTCTGTATGTTACATAAAAAGAAAGCAATATTTCTAATAATATACCCATCCTCTGTGGTGAGAAGGGTTCTTAATGTTATCTCATTCAAACAGTCTATAAGGGAGACAAGAATCGGCCCCAACCATCTCTGTCTGGCAGCCCTGTATTGCTGACATTTTAGGACTACTAGTTCCAAGTCTTCCCTCTCATTACTACCACAAAAGCAATAAGTAGATTCTTGGTCATAGATCTTATTGAATCTACACACAAGCACATTGGACATAAAAAAAAAATATCTGAAAACTTGCATAAGTCTGGCGCACCTCTGATTTTTCTAGGTATTCTAGGTAATAGCAGCAATAATGGTGACAGTCATTACAAGTGTGCGCGGTTGCATATTTTGAATCCTGTATGTAATATAAAGCACAAATCCTATATTTCTCAATGATTAAATACTTAAGATGCAGTCCATAACTTTTTGAGATACTAATTATTTGAGTAGTCAGTACAAGTAAATTCAGATACCCAACTGAATTTAATATCTCTTTAACCCTGGCCAACCATTTAGATTTTTTACAGTCCAGAAGTTCCCAGTTCATTTTTTCCAATAAATATATTTTTGCTTAACGTTGATCCGGTAAAAGATTAAGTCCAATCCAAAAGTTAACTACACGAGATTCAGCTAGAGCAATAAGATTAGGAAGACCCAATTCAGCTCTAACAAACTAAGTGGGAGCTGTTTTACAGAAACCTATAGCTCTTTTGAGCACTCATTGCTGGTTTCTGTAATGTAGAAATTTGTTTATGATCTCATAGCTCACACCCATAAAGAACTTGGGAATTGTATTTCGCATCTATAGTTCTTATAAGAGGAACAAGTGAGTTGCCACCATATTTATAACTGAATTTACTCAAGGCTTCAATAGTTCTTTCAGTTTTCACTGAGATAGCCTCACAATGTTTGTTCCATTTAAAAGAGGATGGTATCACAATTCCCAAGTACTGGTATTCGTTCACAAGTTCTATCCTTTCAGGCTTTATAAACCAGTTCAATTTACTTAGCGTGCCTCCCAATACTATAACCTTAGATTTGTTCAAATTTATTTTGAGGAAATTCTGGTCTGCAAACAAAGCCAGCTCATCAAGCTTTAACTGAAGTCCCTTAGATGTCAAAGATAACAGTAAAAAATCATTTGCATAGGCAAGAATTCCACATAAGTCTCCTCCAATTTTTGGAGATTCAGTATTTGAATTGTTTATACTTACTAAGAAGTTATTTATATAAATTGAAAAAAGTGAGGGAGCAATGATGCAGCCCTGTCTCACACCACAATTAGTATTAAACCTCTCAGACAAACTGCCTCCATTATTTCTAACTTGTACCCAAGTATCAGTGTATAATAATTTAATGGCACTAATAAGCGCAGGATCAATTTCATCAGTTCTCATAATATACCACAGCGGTTCTCAATTTATGGTATCAAAAGCTGATGTGAAGTCAATAAATGCCATATATAACTTTTGACTTCTGAATTTAACATATTTTTCTTGTAAATGTTGTAAAATATAAATATTATCAAGTGTCAAGAAAGACTCACGAAAGCCAGCTTGGCCATGAAAGAAATCAGCCAAATCTTGAATATTCAAGATTAATCGATTAAGCAGGAATTTTAGAAAGTATTTTTTCTATAATGTCAATTAAGCTAACAGGACGATAATTTGCTGGATTCTCCCTATTACCTTTCTTGAAAATGGGAACAATCACAGAACCTCTCCATGAATCCAGAATGTGATTAGTTGTCAAACAGGTATTATAAAAATCTACTAGCAACTCGACCCATTTATGTTTCAACTGTTTGTAAATTTCACAGGGAAGTAGGTCAGGGCCAGGAGCCTTATCATTTTTAAGACTTTCTATTGCCTCGCTCACTTCAGCTTTAGAAATCATAAGCTGCAACACCACATTTAGATTAAATGAAGGTGTAAGCTTATAAGAGTCTTGAAATAGAATTTGTGCATAATAGTTGCACCAGTCCCTATCACCAATAGCACTCTTTATATGATTAGTAGCCTGCTTACATCCATGGGCAATCAGATGCCAGAAGGTTCTATCATCTCTATCTCTAATTGCCTGATTCACTCATTGCCATTGATATAAATAATATAGTTTCTTTATTTCAGTTAACAATGTCCTGTATTTATTTCTATTTATCCTTAACTGAGCTAAGTTATTAGAAGTAGATGAATTCTTATACTTCCTCAACCGTACACTGAACAAGTTCTTCTGAATAAAACATTAATTGTCAAACCAGCCTTTCTGTTCATTAACAGTATTATTATTGAACACCTCCATATAAATATCTTGTTGAATCTTTCCCAAAATCTCATTTGCATGCTTATTTTTAGCCTCAAAATCTGTGGTGATAATTTTGTTATATCTGTCAGAGTAATTCTTAATTTGGATACAAATCTAAGTCCAACGTATGTGTCCAAATTAACCTTTTCCTCCTACACACCTCTACATTGGTCTTATTAATAATTGACGGTATCATAGGTTTATTTCTAATTAATTCATTGTTAGCAATCAGACAAACAGGATAATGGCGACTCTCTATCCTGTCATCAATTTTAAGTGACGACCAGAAATTCAGAGGACCTCTCCATAGTGCTAAATCTAAAACCAATTTGGCCACAACAGAGTGGTATGTGAATTCCCCATCAACATTGCCACTTAGCCTACCATTTAATGGAAAAATGCCATTTAATTGAAGCATTTCAATTAACCTTTTTCCATTTCTATTAATAGCCAAGCCTTTAGATCTCCTAGGAAATTTAACAGCTTCGGGATAAATAAAACCTAATATTGTATCGTCAGCCAACCCATCATAATTACCTACTCTTGAGTTAAAGTCGCCAATCAGTAACAGATGGTCATCCAGAAAATCTTACACAATTTTAATAATTTGACCCTCTAGTTTATGCCAAACTTCTTTGTCAAAAAATTTAGAAATCTTAGGTGGAATATAAACGTTACATATAATTATAGAAAAACTATCTCCTAATAGTCTAATGATTCCAAAATAATTACTTAACTCTATTTGAGAGTAGTGGGCAAAAACATTCATTTTAACATAAATAATCAAGCCCCCAGCTCTTCTCCCAAGTTTAGACATTTTACTCACTGGATACTGAAAGGTTTGAAAACCATCCATCTAAATATCATCATCTGGAGCGTACCAGGTTTCTTGCAGGCAAATCACAGAAAAAAACAGACAAATAATCATAATTCTGTGTCCACCAATTTGGCCCTAAACCCAGCAATATTCCATGAGATAATAGTTAAATGATTAGATAGATCCCTTAAAGACTGGCCTTTTTGTGTACTAATTAGTAAATCAAGAGAGGGATCTCTGATTTTTAAGCTTTGTCAATCCACCAAGTTTAATAATGTCTCAAATCTATTTTCAAGTCTAAAGTCAGTCCAGATGCTTTGTAATAAATCCTGTGGCATAGATTTTCCCAAAACAGACTGAGTCTGAGTAATAACAGTCTGTTTAGTATTAACCAATACAGGTTCATCAGAAATCACTGATAAAGCAACAACATGGATTCCCAAATTGTCAAGAAGCACTACCTTCACCAGTATTTTTTCACTAACTTCCTTATTATAGCATAACTTCCTTATTATAGCATAACACATCTACCTGACAGTCTTTTTTTAACTACGTATTTATTGATTTTATCAATATTACATACATATATATGTAAGACACGGATGGAATACATACAGAGTGTATACCTCACAACCATTGAGGGCGCAACCCCTCTTAATACACACAGTTGAAGATAGTACTAATTATCTTATCTGTACCCCATCAATTAGCTACATCATAGAGGGGTTTCTCTGATGTGCTATATTAGCCAAAAAACAATTTATATCAGAATTATCACTGCGTAATTGAGACCATGAGCTACATGAACATTTTACTAACTTACAACAGTATAACCCTAGGGTTCAATATTAAACTGGAACTTCTTCATATAAAAGAAATAAGGGTTCATGCCTGTCCTTAACTTTTAGTACCAAAAGTACTTAACAAAAGAGGATTCAGCTCAGCTTTTAACCAACACCTCCATTAATACTTATCACTGGTGCAGCAACCAAATGTATCTGCACTGTGAACAAAACCTTTAAGTAAACATATCATCATTTCTGTCTGTGGTACTACTTCAGAGATAGTAGAGTCAACAAATTCAATTTAACTTTAATTGTGAAAAAGATCACTACAAACTACAGTCCCAGACATTAACTGTTGCTGGTGGCAGACATAGGTCATATTGCAAACCTAATCCGATCTGCCTTAATGTCCCAATTCAGGTTGTTCTGTCATCTTCGTCTTCCTCGTCCAGTTGGAACTGGGATCCACGTCCCCAATGACGACTAGATGGTACATGTCTCTGCGTCCACTTCAGGGTCACTTGAGGATCTTAAAAAATATAAATTTTACCTTGGTAGGTGATTCTAAGGCATGCAGGAAACAGCATACCGTGAGGCACCTCCGTCTCATGCAGTATGGTTCGGACACCTTCAAAATGCTTTTTTTTTTTGCCGTGTCGCATAACTCAGATCTGGATAGAGGTTTATCTTTTGCCCTTCACACAACAAATGTTGTCTTTTGTCTGGCCAAAGCAAGAATAAAGTCCCTGGTTCCCATTCCATCCAAAATCACAACAATTGCCCTGGGGGCGTCTGGATATACTTGTCAGCCCCTTGTTGTCACCCTGTAGGCTTTTTGAATTTTTATTCTGCATTCTGCAAGGGGCTGTCCCAGTTGGAGTTCCAACCATTCAGCCAGGAATAATCCCAGGTGATCTCCCTTGTCTGTTCTGGTATTCCAATCACTCACAAATTGCCCGCCCTTGCCTGGTTTTCCAACATCTCGATTCTGGACTGTAGATGTGTGTTTTCCTTCACTAATTTAGCCACCATCCCCAAGGCCATTTCCGAACATTTTCCTGCTTCCCCGGTCTCAGTTTTAGTAAAACTGACATCCTGACCGTCTCAAGGACCAGTACTCTGGTGGTAAGTTAATCAAACCAGGAAACCAGTCCCTCCACTGAGACGATCAATCTGTTTATGTTATGTAAAGTTTCTGCTCCCGAAGTCTCAGGTTCAGATGTATCAGGCCTTGAGTAGCCCTCATGGTTGGGAGGCTGGTAGTTTGTTTGCTTCTAGCTCCCTCCTGGAAGACTTTTTCTTTCCTCAGATTGCCCATATCGTTTCCACTGATCTTTGTTTACTATTGAATTGTATTGCTGCATTCATGTAGTACCTTAGAGCATGAAATAGTTTTATTTCATAAATTCAACTTGCTGAGCTGTAAATCTATTCAGCCATCTTGCTCGGGCTCCACAGCGCCCCCCCCCCATCTACCTGACAGTCTTGATGCAAACCAGGATGTCTAAAAACATCCAAGATTTCATTTCTTCCCAATCTGATCCCAATAATGTTGGAAAGAAAGTTACAGAGTGAAAATCTGAGCTTGTCTCTGGTCTCTTTATACATTCATCTCAGACCAAATAGTGTAAGTGAAACAGGGTTGCATCCAACATCCCCCATATCTGTTAATTTAATGCAACCATCCACTAACTCAAAGCTCAGGTTACCAAAAGACAGCCCCTCAACATTTCTCCAAATATAGTACAATACTCTTTTGTGAAAACTTAAAACTTTAATCACTGCAGGTGTCTCAGCAAGAGATGTATCTCTGTAGAGGACAAGATCCTCATCCTCCACAGAGAGACCCACAGTGTCTCTGAAAATAGACAAAATCTGTTTCTTCAAAAGTTCCTCTGACCTGTTAGCCTCCAATTGTAGGCCCCAAATTCTAATGTAGCTCATACAATCAGGTATGCTCAGAGGTCTATCATTACTAACATCATTAATGACCTTATTCTCAGTGGAAACTTCCTGACAATTGTTCGTTACAACCTTTACTCTATCATCCTGCTGGCTAACTTTCTCATTTCTCAGCACATTAGTTTGTACAAGCCCAACACAAAATCCCTCGCTCATATCAGTATGTTCAGTATATTCAGTGATTTCTAAATCAGTTAAATTATTATCATCAGTACATGTCTCTTCATTTGAGAACACCCTATCCTTATTATTTCTATATTTCCTTTTTCTTTTTTTTTTTTATACTGGAAAGACCACTAACATCTTTATTGTTGAGTTTTTTTCGTAATGTACTATGTTGTTGTTTTCTCAATTCTCCTGTAAGTCTTCATTGCCCTTTGTCTTTGTCCTTTTTAGCAGTTTCTCTATTATCTCTTCCAGCTAAAAAGTCCTGATATATTAATCTGACTTCATCATCTATCAAAGATTCATATCTATTAACCTTAGCTGTTAAGGAATCAAAACTAGTAGCAATCACTGGACTACCAGGATCTTCTGCATAAATCATGGATACAGATACAGTGTCTCTCGTTGGAACATTGTTATTTAAGATTCTAGTTAGATTCTCCATCTTAGCTCCATTGATTGCTATGTTTGTTTTTAAATTATCCAACTCTTCTCTCACCATCACAAACTGCTCCATCAAAATTAAATTGGCTGCATGTTGATTCTTCATTATGTCAATCAGATCCTAAGTGCTTCTAGGATAATACATCATTGAGGTCTTTAAGCAATCTTAATTAAAATTACCAGGGGTAACCAAATCAATTACCCTTGGTATGTGAGTATCCTGAGAAACTATCTCAACTTTCGGAGTACCTTTTGAAATAAAATCGGCATTAAGGGATTTTAAACCAAGTATCGTATGTTGCAGATCTGTCATTATTTCACCTAAGTTAGTAATGAGATCAGTTGTATTCCCCAGAGAGGCATTATTAATAATTGATCTACCTTTGGTAAGACTATCAGAGGTCTGAAAACTCACATTGGAATTATTTTCAACTCCGGAAAGCAACCAGTTATCCAACTCATAGGGAGCCGGAGAAGATTTTACCAAAGCCCCCACCAAAGGGGCATCTAAGATCCTCTGCTTAGTATTTGAAGTCTGTGTACCCTTCCCTATTTTATCTGGAGTTACTCCAATAAGTACAGAAGTCTGATGATCCATAATATCTTTAATATCATTAAAATCTTCTATTTTAGGATTAACTGAGTCTGTCGAGGAAATGTCTGCAGAGTTTACAGTGTTAACAGATGCAGAAGATGTTAAAACCTCCGCATCCACAACACCCACTACCTCCCCCTGTAACCTCCTTGAACAATTCACATTTTACTCATGACCTCTAATTGATTTAACAACACGGTGAGCTCAAATACTAGTTTTCTCTTAGTCTGCTTAATCTGATTGGTCACCTTAGTCGGCATAAACCATGTGTTAGAATCAGTCTGTTCAGACTGTAGTTTTAAAAGATTTGAAGATTTATTAATGCTAGATTCACAATCCCCCGTTTCATTACAGCCCCCAAATACACTCTTCCCTTTCTTTTTTGGGGGGACTTTTTTGAACTAGCCGTAATAAAATCATCCAACTTCTCAAAGTCAAGGCCAGACTTTGTGTGACTATTAGAACTATTGCCACCATTATTACCACCCTTATTACCGCTATTGCCATATTTATTAACCCTTTTGTTTTTGCTTTTGTTTTTACTTTTGTTTCTATGATTCCTTTTGCTCTCTTTGCCAAAGGGCAACGGAGGAGAAAAAGGAACTGCATCTGGATTTAAACCCACTGAACATCCTCTCATATCACCAACAGATTGAGCTCTTGTAACCACCATACTTCACCACATTTTCACAGAAATATGTATAAATATGTAAATACTACAAATAGAAAATCAGCAGCAAGAAAAAAAAAGGATATACAATTATACAACAGCCACTAAAATCAGATACAAAAGATGCAAAAAAATCTAGATTATCTATATCATCTATGGTATGCATCCATATCTAAAAAACAGGATTAATAAAATATGACATATGTACTCTTCTAAAATACATCCGAAAAGATCCAAAAAGTCCACAGAGTCACAAAAAATTACAAAAATTGGAGAGTCACTATGAAGTTAATAAAAACATTCAATGTTGCATTAAATGCTGCAAAAACAGTTTGGTTCAGTACAATTCAATTGAGATCAGAAAAAATGTACTTAGCTCCTAGATACACCAGGATACACCAAATGATATCCAGTTTGGCAAAATTGACTGATTATCCAGTTGTCCAGTTGTCCAAGTACCCCCTTCCTTCCATGCTGCACAACTGCTTGACTGTTCTGCCTTAAAAATATTCTGATCCCCTCGCAGCTATCCAAAGAAAGGAGGAATGTTCAAGCTCCAAAGTTCCTATATGCAGGAGACATCCATTTTCCAAGATCATGCTCTTACACAAGTAATAATAATCATGCATCCACTTGTCACTCTGAATAACAAAGAGTTTTAATTCTGCAACAGAAGAATAATGAAATGTAATCAACTCTAGGAGTGGACTCATTTCTCTCGCCACCACAGAAATCAGCTTCAGCAGAAGCAGCAAAACAAAGCTCTCAAGGAAAAAGAGCACAGAAACAGCTCAAGCAGGCAAGATGCAACTGCTACACTGCTACGCTGCTGTGCTCACTGGGCCTGGCTAAATGCGTCCAACTCCTTCATCCAAAGAATATGATCTAAGATCATCTGATATGACTACCCCCAGGTCTCTTTCCATTTTTGTTATTATCTCACCCCCCCATTGTGTACTCTTCCCCTGGGTTTTTGTTTCCCTGGTGCATTACTTTGCACTTCTTTGCATTGAATCTAAGCTGCCATACATTTGACCATTCCTCCAACCTTGCCAAGTCCCTTTGCATCCATTCCACACCACCTTCTGTATCAACCCTGTTGCAGATCTTTATGTTGTCTGCAAAGAGACATACTTTTCCTTCCACTCCCTCTGCAATGTCACTTATAAAGACATTAAAGAGGACTAGTCCCAGTACTGAACCCTGTGGTACCCCACTAGTAACCCCCTTTCTTCAGAGTGAACTCTGTTTACTATTACCCTCTGTATCCTGTTGTACAGCCAATTTTTTACCCAGGCTGCCACTTTGTATGAGTTTATGGAGTCTCAGATTCAATGTTGCCAAATGCACAGCGCTACACTTGGATAGGAAATGCAGAGGTAGGACGTACATACTGTCTGGGGTTCCCTTTGTTGCAGTGGAGGAGGCAAAGGGCCTGGGACTCACTGTGGATGATGAGATAAAGCCCGACAATTGGTGTGCAGCCCCAATTCAAGAGGGACAACAGCATGCTGTGGTGCAATAAAAGGGGGGTGGGCTGTGACCAGCATGGCAGGGGAGTTCATCCTGCCACTTTACAAGACCCAGGTCAGACCCCACCTGGAATACTGGGTGCAGTTTTGTGCTCCTCAAAAGGAAAAGGACATTGCGGCAGTTAAAAGAATGCAGTGCAGTGTTGGGCCACCCTACGAATCAGGGGTTTAGGGGGCAAGAGTTATGAAGAGAGACCAGTGGCCCTTTACAAGAAGAAGCTCCACTGGGCAAATCACCAGAGCACCTTGATGGTGTGTAGCTATGTTTGTTTGTCACCAGTGATCAGTGGTTGTCTTCTGTTAATTCACTGAGAAATTAATTTTGTAGTTATTTGGCAACTGTACACTTGGCATTTGAGTCCCCTAGTTTCTCAAGTGTCTGAAAACATGACTGAGTGAGTGCAGACCATCCTGAAATGCAGGCCCATAGCTACGGGGGGCGTAGGGGGGCACTGCCCCCCTGCAATTTGTTTTGTTCCCCCATAAAATCTCAGACCAGTCCAGATTTTTTAATAGGCTCCCAGCCCCCTGCAATTATCCAGAGTGAGAGAGAACACTCAAAACTGGTGCTGCAGCTAAAAAAAATGGATGCACTCACTGTCATTTCAGTACTTGCTCCCTCCAGTAGAGTACTCACTCCCTCTTGCTTGCTGTACTGTTCCAGTCCAGACTTTTCATGTGATCCAGCAGAGCAGCGAACATGTGATTGGGCTACTAGGCTTGGTGTATAACATAGCAACTAGTGCTCCGAGAGCGCTCACAATAAGCATGGGGTGGGAGAGCGAGTGAGTAGCCGCGTGGCCATGAGGAGGAAAAGAACAGACTCAAAGGTGCTGGGTGGATCAAATCTTGAATGGCAGGTGCCACACCAAATCAGCAGCCAGGCTTATGGGGAAGTGTGCCCCATTGGTTGCAGTGGATAAAATTGTTGGCACTTCATTGGTTGGGTAGGCAGTACTAGGCGGACATGGAGACGTGGGAGAGGAGGAGATAATGTGCTCACTTGCAGCCTCATGCATCATTCACTCTGGCAGAATCACAGACTTGCTTTCAGAGAACGTGTGTGTCTCTGGTTTTTCGACTGGGGTTGGTCTAGTTTAACTGTTAGGTGGGCTCGGGACAAAGACAGATGAGAGTTGTGTGTCTCCAGACAGTGCTACCAAAGTTAAAGAAAACATTTAGGCACTGGCAGCAGCAAGTTCTTCCTCCACTTCTCCCCTCTGATCTGATTGTGCAGTGTGTGTGGCTGGGTTGTTGACGTGCATTAAGTTAGGAGGCCTGAGAGGCGGCCGGGTGGCAGACCGGCAGTTGTTGCCTGAGATCTGCGGCGGGAGAGCGTGGGAGGGAGCAGTGAACAGTGAACTACTGGAGCTGGCAGAGCAGACAGGCAGCAATACTTGTTTTAACTTTTGTTAGAATGAGAAATCAAGCCTGTTAATTGTGCAGTCCACGTTAACTTCCATCCTTTCCTTCCAAATTAAAAGTCGTCTTCTCCCCAGTACCACTAAATAAACAGGAGTGGAGTGGACTAGTGAGAGTGAGAGTAAATCACACGATTAATCAATCAGATTGATAGGATAGGAATTAGATGAAGCCAAGAAAAGTAAGAATTTAACTGGAAAGAATTAAAATAAACAAAGAACTGACAGGCTGTAGGGTGTAACTTTCTCCCTGCCAATAAAATAGCAGAACTTTAGTAAAATAAAGATTGACAGACTAAATCATATAGAAGCCATAAGGAATCAGAAGTCAAGAAAATAATTTAACTAGAAAGATTTAAAATAAAAGAACTGACAGGCTGCAGGGTGTAACTTTCTCCCTGCCAAAATAAAATAGCAGAATATTATACAGTAAAATAAAAACTGTGACAGTCTACTAATCATATAGAAGCCATTAAGAATTTAACTAGAAAGAAAGAAAAGAACAGACAGGTGGCTGAGTGTGTAGGGTGGGTATAACTTTCTTGCCACTCCCCCAGTCCCTGCCTAAACAGTATATAGTAAAAGGTGACAGACTAAAATAATAATAGAAGCCAAGGAAGGAATTTAACTAAAAAAAGAAAAGAACTGACAGGCTGAGGGACGATGTATGATGTAACTTTGTGTTTGTTGTTACCTCCCTGGCCTTATTCCTTAAGGCAGTTAAGAATATGATATAAGACAGTAGCAGCACTACACTGACTGGCACAAATAAAATGAATAAATAAATTAAAGAGAGGAATACACCAAGGGGACTAGTACGAGGCTTGTTGCCCAGCCCACGTAAGTAAACAATGCCCATCGAGCAAATAAAACTGCCTATTTGTCTAAGGAAAAAACAAGACGAATAATTCTTAGTGTTGCTGTGCAGACCATGGTTGCACATAAGTAAAGCCAGGGCAGGGAGCATACCGTGCTAGTGTGTAGGAGAGAAAGAGAGAGTCTAGAGAGGCTAGGCTGAGGGGACAGTCACAGGGACAAGAAAATTCCAGGAACAGCGCTGCAGTGTACTGTACTGTTCAGTTGTACTAAAAAGGCAGAAAACAATAAAGAGATAGAGAGGGAGACCAGCGTATAAGGGGAGGAGAGACAGGGTAGAGAAGAAAAATCACTTCTGATAAGGACAGACTGCTACTCTCTCTGACTGCTGGTACATGGAGTAATTATTAGTATTAATCTACAAGAAAAAATTACTCACCATAGTAATGTTGTTTCTTCTAATGGAGTCTTGCTGTATTCTGACTATATGCAGTTAGCACCAGCACTTGAACTGCTCCGGAGAGGAAAGGGTTAACTCTATGCCAGGGCTTAGAATATTGAGCTTGAGCTCGGTTTTCAAACCTCTGTCCCTGGTACTCCTCAGTGTAATTGTCAGATTCTTATGAGCACTATGCTAACTAACAATCTAGAAATTGTTTTTTAAAGTTTTGTGCCAAAGGGCAATAAACATATTTTTTTTTTGTGGGTCTAGAAGACTCAAGTTGAGAAACCCCAAAAAGAATCCAAGTAGGTAGTGAAAACAACCAATATACTAAAGAAAATCATAAAAACCTCAAACAAAGATGAAGTATCCAGAGTACACCTCTGGGGTGCAGCACTGTGCCTGCCAGACCAGATCCCCAAAACACTAGGTTCCAGGAAGGGAAACAACATTACTATGGTGAGTAATTTTTTCTTCCAACAACATGAAGTCTTGCTCTATTCTGACTATATGCAAACTACCAAGCAGCACCCCCTTGCAGGAGGGAGTTACAGAACCTAGTTTGGGAACAAGCTCTGCAGCACTGCTGTGTCAAACCTAGCATCACTTCTTGACTGGATGTCAAGAGAGTATTGCTTGGTAAATGTATGAACAGTTTTCCAGGTGGCTGCTTTACACATTTCCAGTAAGGGTATGTCTCTAGCTACTGCGACCGAAGCAGCTGTACCTCTGGTGGAGTGAGCCCTCAGGCCTGAGGGTGGCTCTTTCCACAACTTTGAGTAGCAGAACTGGATACAGGAGACAATCCACCTGGCAATAGTCCTAGAAGTAGCAGGTTTACCTTTACCCACTTCTCCATAAGTGAGAAACAGCTGTGAACAGTCATTTCTGTGGGCCTTAGTGCATTCTATACAATAACTAAGGGCCCTCTTTACATCCAGACTGTGCAGTCTCCTCTCCCCAGAGGAAGAATGGTCAGTGAAAAATACAGGCAATGACACAGACTGATTCAAATGAAAGTCTGATACCATCTTGGGAAAGAACTTTCTATTGGTTAAAAGGACCACCTTATCCCTGTGAAATGAAATGAAATCAGGTTCCACTGATAAGGCCTGTAATTCACTGATTCTCCTGGCAGAAATAATGGCTACCAGGAACACAGTTTTCCAAGTCAAGTATTTCAACTCAGCCGAGGATAATGGTTTGAAAGGGGGCTGAAAAAGCTGTGCAATAGAGATATTCAAGTCCCAAACAGGAGTAGGTTCCCTATAAAGAGGATTAATGTGAACCAGACCTTTGAAAAAATTTTTGAAAACTGGATGAGAAGCCTGGGAAGGGCCCTGGCCAGCTGAAAGGAAAGCAGAGATAGCTGCCAGATGTACCTTGAGAGTAGTAGGCCTGAGGCCTAAGCTGTTAAGATGCACTATATAATCCAAAGCAGTGGCAATATCAGCTGAATCTGGCTGAATGTACCTCTGACAACACCAGTACCAAATCTCTTTCATTTGGAAAAGTATGTTTTTCTAGTAGAGGGTTTTCTCCTAACTTTAAGAATGTCCAAGACTGATTGAGAAAGTTGCAGGCTTGCATATTCTAACTCTTCAAGAGCCAGGCTTTGAGTCTGAGAGTGTGAAGGTTGGGATACAGTATCCTCCCCCGCGAAGAGGTGAGGAGATTGTACTGTCTGGGAAGACACAGTGGTATTGTCACTGACATTGACAATAATAGGGGGTGCCATGGCTGCCTGGCCCAGTCTGGAGCCATCAGAATCACTTTGCAAGGCTGAGATCTGATTTTGATCAGAACTCTAAATATCAGAGGAAAAGGAGGAAAAGCATACAGAAACCTGCTTGTCCAATCCAACAGTAGAGCATCCTGGGGGATAGATCCCAGAAGAGGGGGTCTGCACTGCAGCAAAACAGAGGGAGCTGGTGATTGTCCAGGGCTGCAAAGAGATCTATATCTGGAGTTCCCCATCTCTTGAAAATGACCTGAAGAATCAGAAGATTCAGGGCCCATTTGTGGTGACCTTGAGAAATCCTGCTGAAAGCATCTGCTAGAATGTTGTCCTTCCCTGGGAGATGCACAGTTATCAGGGAAACCTGAAGGGAATAAGCTAGAGACCATATTTTCATGGCTTCTGTGCACAAGGCCAAGGACCGAGTACCGTCCTGTTTGTTGATGTACCACATGGTTGTGGCATTGTCTGTCCTGATCTGCATCAGTTTTCCCCTGAATAGTGCTTGAGAATGTTTGAAGTGCTAGAAAGACAGCTCTGAGTTCAAGAAGACTGATGTGCAGAAGAAACTCCTGATGAGACCAGGTTCCCTGAGCAGTATGCTGGTCCAGATGAGCTCCCCATCCCAGCAGAGAGGCATCTGTGGTGAGAATCACTGAAGGGACCTGACTGAGTAAAGGGACACCTTGTCTTAGATTGTCCTTCTCCAGCCACCACTGGAGAGCCTGAACCAGAGTTTGGAACACTGGAACCAATTTGGAAAGAGGATCTTTTTTCTGAGACCAGTAAGACCTTAGATGAAACTGAATAGCTCCCATATGAAATATTGCCCCTTGCACAACAGCAGTGGAAGCTGTCATGTGGCCTAGCAACTGTAGGTAGTGCCTGGCTGTCCGAGACACTAGAAGATGAAAAGAGGAAGCCAGAGTAAGAAGGGATTGTACCCTTGAAAGTGGGAGAAATGCCCTTGCCTGGACAGTGTCTAGTTCCACCCCTATAAAAGTGAGAAGCTGGGCTGGTTCCAGAATAGATTTTTCTAGGTTCAGAATGAATCCTAAGGAGTCCAGAAGCTTTTGAGTGACCTCCAGAGCTGACTTGTCTTGGTCTGAGGACTGACACACTATGAGACAGTCGTCCAGATATGGAAACAGCAGGATACCGTGTCTCCTGAGAAAGGCCACCACTACTGCTAGACACTTGGTGAACACCCTTGGAGCAGATGTGAGACTGAAAGGCATTGCTCTGAACTGGTAATAATTTGAGGGCAGCTTGAACCTGATGTACTTTTGGTGGGAATGTCTGATAGGTATGTGGAAGTAAGCATCCTTGAGATCCAGGTAGGCTAGCCAGTCTCCTGGTTTCAGAGAGGGAAGGATTATTCCCAGAGTCACCATTCTGAACTTTGGCTTTAGTATGTGTTTGTTCAGGTATCTTAGATCTAGGATGGGTCACCACTCCCCTGTCTTTTTTGGGGTAAGGAAGTATCTGGAATGCAGACCTTTTCCCCTGTGACAAAGAGGTACCTTCGCTACTGCTTGAAGAAGCAACAGAGAGGAGACTTCTGCCTCTAAGGCCTTTGTCTCCATGGGAGAAGAAGGACTGAAAGATTTTGCTCTCATTTTTGGGAACATTTTGAAACTGAGAGCAAGTCCCTGGCTCACTACTTCCAGGACCCATTTGTCAGAAGTAATAGACTTCCAGGCCTGGAAGTAGTGAGCCCGCTGGACCCCTACTGGAACTGGGGAGGCAACCCTAACTGACACCTCAGGGTGTCTGCTTGGCAGGGGGCTTAGACTGAGTGGATGATGGGGTCCTGGTCATCCCTCATCTGCCTCTTCCCCTAAAGAACCCCCTCTGCTTGAAAGAAGAGGAGGACCTGGCTTGGTAAAAAGGCATATGAAAAGACCTGCCCCTGCCAGCCCTAAACTTCTGCTTCTGAGGATTGGCCTGCTTTTCTTTTGCTGCAGCACTCCTGAAGGTGGTCCTGTACTGGTCGATCTTTTTCATGTAAGCCTCTGTTTGTTCCCCAGAAAGTTACTAGCAACAGAAAAATCCATGGCCTTAGTCTGGGCATCCTGTGACAGATTGGTACATTTGAGCCAAGCAAATCTCCTCATGGAGACAGATGTAGCCATGACCCTGGAATGCACATCATTCAAGTCAACAGCAGCATGGAATTGGACTTTGGATGCCTCAATACCATCCACAGCCATCTGCTCCAGCTCCTTGGCCAGCTAGGGAGGGGCATTCGTAACCAGTTCCAGAACCGTATCACACATAGATTTCTGGTATCTGGCTGTATATGCCATGTAATTAGCTTGCCTGAGTCCCAAAGAGGATGCCAAGTACTGTTTCTTGGCTATGGCATCCACCTTCCTGGAAACTTTATCTCGGGGGGGGTGAGATGCCAGGGGAATGTTAGCCTTGTCACAGGCTGCAGCTTGCACTACCCCAACATGGCTGCAATGAATTGGGAGGAATTCCATCCCAGGACCTGACCAGGTATACCTCCTGTCCATCCTTTTATCCACAGGAGGTATAGATGTTGGAAACTGCAGAATTTTCTGGGTCTGTTTCCCCAGGGATTTATGCAAAGGGATAGACACTCTCTTTGACTCTGGGACGTCCATCATTTTGACGAAGTCATGTTCCTCCTGATCCTGTTCAGCCTCTTTTACTGGAAGCTGAAGAGTATTAGCCACTTTCTTGTAAAACAAGAAATGGGAGGGGGACTCAGAAAGTCTGGGAGGAGACACACTGGAAGGCCCGTCTGGGGAGATATCAGGCTCTACTGGCTCATCTAGGCCTTCATCTTCCTCTTCTTTATAATCTTTTTCTCCTTCCCAATTACCCTCATAGAATGTTTCAGGTTCAATTTCAGAAGCAACTATTTCTGACCAAACTGATCGTCTTTGAACCAGTATTGGTTCAGTCAGAACCGGGCAAAGCGACTGAACCATAGTAATCGTTTTTGCAATCTCTTCAGTGGTCGGAACATGGGGACCAGGATCTGAACTGACTGACTTGTGTTTTCTTTTAGATGGAACCGACTCCGGAGTCGGCTCTTCTTTTGGCCGAGGAAGTATCACCCAGGTCAGTGGGCACCCCCTCAGGTTCGGTCGGAACCGAACTGGACTGACCATCTGGATCAGCGGACTTTTCGGCCCCTCTTTCCTTCAGCCTACTTAAACATTTTTCCAAAGTGGCTTTAGGAAAGTTCTTACATATTTGGCAGTCTTCTTTAAGGTGCTCAAGCCCCAGACAATAAACACAGATGAGGTGGGGATCAGCCTTAGCAAAGACCTCCCCACACTCGGTGCAGTGCTGAAACCAAGTGGGACTGGTTTTCTTTTCGGGTTTCTCAGACATGCCGGATTCAAAAAAGTTACCCTGAACAACGGTTAAGCCAGGCAACTACTCACTTATTGGTTCCAACCGTGTCACGGGTTGGTTAAAAAAAACAAAGAAAGCTGTCATTTTTTTAGGGACTGATAAGTACCGGAAACCACACAATAAAAACAGAAACACAAGAATTAACAGTTAAAGAATATGTTTCGGTTCCCAGCCGGACTGACTGGAAGAAAAGCAAACAAAAAAACAATTTTTACCAAACAAACAATAACTACTTACTAGCTAGACTTACTATACCATAGACAGAGATCTGAATACTGAAATAAAACAAGAAAATGCGGTTGAAAACCGACCGATTTTACTAAACTGAACCGAAGTGAAGGAGGGATTCTCGAGAGCCACTTTACAGTTAGCCGAAGTAAAGAATCTGATGGTTACACTGAGGAGTACCAGGGACAGAGGTTTGAAAACCAAGCTCGAGCTCAATGTTCTATGCCTGGCATAAAGTTAACCCTTTCCTCTCCGGAGCAGTTCAAGTGCTGGGGCTATCTGCATACAGTCAGATTATAGCAAGACTTCATGTTGTTTGAACAAGAACAGTATTAATTTGCTACCAGTACCTGCCTCTGGCTGCCTCCTGAAAAGTCATTCCGTCAGGCTGTCTGAGACTGTATGCATTGTTTGTAATGTGGATGTGTGTCTATAAAAATGTGAACCGATCATGGTTGGAATACTCAGTTGTGGCTGATAAAGCTTTCTGTTTTCCTTGTTGGATGTTTGCACGCCCTGGCAATGCTGGTGGAATGGGAACTAATATGATTGTTATATTCTCTGGACTTTGCAACTGGAAAAAAGCTCTTTGTCAAGGGAAACATCTCAACAAACATGAACACAGCTTAGGCCACTTAAATGCAATGGCTGATTGGACTGCAGCAAGGAAAAGAGAGGCCACTGGTGCCGCAGTTGCTGCTTTGATGTCATCTGCACAAATTGAAAGGAATAAATGTTATGTAGAAACTTTGGGTAAGATCATTCAGTTTGCTGTCCTAAATGAGCTGCCTCTGAGAGGAGATACAGATATTATCAACTTTGAGGAGTTAGATCTAACATTGAACAATTCCTCAGGAGTTTGTCAATCTAATTAAGTTTACTGCAGGGCGAGATGCAATATTCATGGATATTCTGAAAACCATTCCAAAAAATGCAAAAGTACACTTCTGGTGAAATTCAGAATGAAATAATTGACATTATGAAAAAAAATTATTTTAGAGATATTGTTGCAGATATTAAAACAATGCTAATGAGCATGACCCATTAATGCAGCGGTGGGATTTCGCTAACTGCGGCAAACCAGGTTCGGGAACGGACCCGGGTCGTCGGAGGGCTGGCCGGGGGGAGAAGGATGGAGCATCCTAAGGACCGCTCTCCTGCTCCAGGGGGAGGGTGCGGAAAGTGATCGGCGCATTGAAGACTCCTGGCGGAGGCCGGTGGATCTCACGCTACAGATACTCACATCTCTGGGAGGTGGGGCGGATGCCAGCGTCATTGCACGTCACCACCTCTGTAAGGAAAAAAGGCAGAAAATCAAGGTGGGAAAGGACCACTGTCTACGTGAAGCCCTCCCTGAAGACCTCGATTAACCACCATCGCTGCAAAGTCCCCCACTAGATACTGGTTCCGTGATCATGGAAGTGGCCATGGCCCTGCCCTCTGGGGGGCAAGCTGGGGGTGACTGGGGGACAATGGCAGCCATAGATGGTGGCAGAGGCTTCCAGGGGCTGTGACCAGGGCTGATAAATGACAAGGGTCCTGCCAGAAAAAAAAAAAAAAAAACAATGCTGATGTCAAGTTCTTCTGCCTGAAATCTGACACCACAAGGGATGCTATGAATGTTGAAAATGTGTCTATTATTTTATGATATTCTGTTGATGGCAAAGTGAAGGAGAGACTTATTGGAATATCACAATGGTATGGCCTCTCTGCTGAAGATATTACACAACAGATCTTGAAAGACATTCAAGAACTGGGTGTAAACCCTCAAAATATTTTATGCTCTTGCTTTGATGGTGCCTCCGTTATGTCAGGGTGCAAAGGAGGTGTGCAAAAGCTTTTGCAAGTGAAACTAAACAAAGAAATTCCTTACACACACTGCTTGAATCATCAGTTACATCTGGTGGTTACTCATGTGTGAGAAAAGCAGCGCAGTGGCAGATATGTTCTCAAACTGCAACTCTCTGTATAAAGTTTTTCACAGGCATGAAGTTAGTGTGCTGTACAAAGGTCAGCACCTGTAAAGACTCATATAAACAAGATAGAATGGTCACCTGAAAACCTTGGAAGTAATCCTCAATAATTTGTAAGACATTCAGAGTGTTCTGTCATAGTTTTCAAATGGTTACGGTGATTTGTCAGTTGAAGCAAGAGGGCTATTGGACATTATATAGAGAATAAAGTATGGGGTGGTGTGTTTAGCGAGAGTTTACACACACCCGAGAGGTTAGATGCTTCATAAACTCCGAGAGCGAAGCTTAAGGGTTTTGTGCAAAGCATCTAACCCCAAGGAGTGTGTGTAAACCCCAGTTTAAACACTACTGTATTTGGATTTTTTTATATAATTGATGGCTCTCCCCTTTTTGGCCACAGCAATTATATAAAATAAAATCAGCAGTTTCGGTGTGGCTACGAGTGTGCGCCACTTTATTTTTCATCTGGTTTTATTTTCGTTTTCTGGGACTTCACTTATTGTTTTTTAACAATGCTGGAAGTCCCCCATCTGTAAAAGCAGTGCTCATTTTTATTTTTTTAAGAATTTACTCACCGCCGTGTTTCTTCGGTGGCTCCGTTGAAGGACGCGCAAGCCAGGAAGGGAGACGTTGGTGTAGGCGCATGCATAGAGGGAGAAGAACCGTGCGTGTGTTTGTCATTATAAACGCTTCTTTATAATGGCAAATTATGCCACGGTCTCTGAATGGCAAAAAGGGAGAGCCATTAATTATAAAATTATCCCAATTCCTGTTCTTGGCAGAGGATATGAGAATTATTTTGAATGTGTTTGATCCAGTGAATAATTTCCTTGAAAAGGAATTGATGCACTTTACCAAGGGACTTGAATTGATCACTGTTTCCTGTGAAGCACTTCAACAGAGGCGAGAACTGTTTGAAGATTTTGTAGCAGCTATT
The DNA here is from genome assembly GCA_016271365.2 of Neoceratodus forsteri. Classification (NCBI taxonomy): domain Eukaryota; kingdom Metazoa; phylum Chordata; order Ceratodontiformes; family Ceratodontidae; genus Neoceratodus; species Neoceratodus forsteri. Next base: position 65,918,315 of record CM028138.1, on the reverse strand, counting down.
TCATCCAAGCACCCAGTTTTGAAAAGTACATGGGATGAAACACTGGCATTACATCATGCTGGTCAGGGTGCTGCCAAACGAGCCAGGGTGCTACCCAGAAAGTTTCAAGATTCAGTCATCACTGACCATTCACCAGGATTCCAAACTTTGAATGAGCACCAGCGGTCCTAGATTTATCATGAACTCATTGATGAAACAATTGGTGAATTGCAAAGGAGATTTTCTCAGAGGAACTCTGAGTTATACAAAATCTTGTCAGCTCTGTATTCTACTAGATCTCCCGACTTCTTGAAAATGGAATCTCCACATGCTTTGATTGACTTGCGTGGCTTAGATATTGAGAAAGTGAAAGCTGAAATGGCTGTATTCAAGGCACGGATGAATAAGAAACAGTGTGAACAATTTGAAGATGTTCTCAGTGCTGCCAAGGAATTAAAGTAAGCTTTCCCATCTATTTTTGAAATGTGTATTGCTGTCTTGCTATTTGGAGCATCAACTGCTGCTTGTGAGAATTCCTTTTCTTGTTTGAAAATAATTTTATCACACCAGAGGATGTGCATGACTCATGAACAAAAGAGAAACCTCATTCTCCTGTCATATGAAAATGATGTGACTTCAAGTCTCAACCTGGATGTCTTTGTGGAATTATTCAAACACCAGTATCCAAGAAAACTTCAACTTTAGTTTCATGAATACTGTTAACCGTGCACAGCACTTGCATGTTTACAGTTATCTGTTAAATGATTTACAAGTAGATTAAAGTAGGTAAAACAAGGCTTAGTTCTGACATCTGACTGATACTGCAATTTTGACTAATCATGTGACAGGAAGTGTGACTGGTAGCTGCCGCCCTGTCATTCTTTCTGCCCCCCCGTCTCGCTGTCCTAGCTATGGGCCTGCTGAAATGTGTGCCTTTTACACGTTAACCTTGAGGAGGCTGAGAGGGAATATGATCTCAGAATTTAAGAGTATTGACAAGGTTGAACAAAAAGAGATGTCTGATTTGGTGTCTTCCAGCAGGACACAGGGAAACACCATGAAACGCAGAGGTGGTGTGCCAGATTCACAAAGTCCCTGAAACTCCCACAGCTGTGGGAAAAACCCAGCGCAGGTAAGTACAGCAGATTTTCCCCACAGCTGCGGTATTCATAAAGGTAGAGCCAGCTCCACAATTTACAGCAGCTTGTGGGTGGTGTTTCCATAGACATCTACGCAGCTGTAGAAATATTTTATGGCCAGTGGGATCAGCCGTTACATCCTTTCACAGCCGCAGCAGATGTGAATACCAGTCTCTGCAGCTGCAGAGATTTTGGTTCGCAACTAGAGCTGTGGAGTAGGACTTTGTCCCTTTTTGCTTTGTGAATCCTACAATGTGAATTTGGGGTAATGATAAAAGGCACTTGTCTGGAGGTTGTTGTATCAATCAGAATTCCTATAAATGGATACAGTGGACATGAACACAGTATAGGCCTTTAAGGTAAGCAGGGTTGGACTGGGGTACTGGAGGCCCACCTGGAAAGTGACATGGGGCCCACCTGGAAACTCAATAGGGGAGAGCCCAGGGTGACTCACTGAGATCAGTATTACACTTAAATCTGATGCACTAGCACTGTGTATGTTTTTTGCATTTACTTGCAGTAAAGATGTACACCTTTTAATTAGAAAAATAGATGATATAGCCAAATATTTTCAGAATTTAGAAGGTGGCTAGGTACCCAGAAGTGGGGGCCTACCAGGAAATATCAAGATATCCTGGTGAGCTAGTCCGTCTCTGAAAGTAGCCTGGACAAATTTCTGCTTACCATAGAAATGGCAGGTTATCCTGGGTAGTAACATGGGTAGGAAAATCCCTATTAATTGTAAATTTTGACCAGGAAAGGCACACTGAGCTGTGATGGCTTGTTTCCAGGTACATCCTTGGAGGTGGGTACATGGACCTGTTTTTCTTTACAGAGAACTTTGACCAGCAGACATCAGGAAAATCCTATACATTTCCAGTTAATTGCAAAAGATCTTTAACGTCCACATGGACTGCTATGAAAGATGGGCAGATGGGACTTCAGTTTAAACCAGCAGTACAATGAAATTGGGTAATAGTTTGACCCTACCCTTTTTTGACTATAAAGTATTCCAGACATCTTCCAGTTTTTTGGTAAAATGTTCTAGTTCCACCAAAATGTAAGTATTTTATGACTGTTATAATTTATTTTTCTCTCAAGAAGAAAAGATGACTGCCATATTTGGCTTAGAAATTGCATTGTAGACTAGGCAAGGGTTAGGATCATGAAAATAAAAATCATCGTACATAGCATAGGAGGTACCAAGAAAAGTTAATTTGGTAGGTATGTTGATATGTTTATTAACTGTAGCTGAAACTGACTTTTTGGTAGAAAATATTTCACTGCACTGCTACTTTAGCATCTTACGTGAAGGAAAACTGCACATCTAACAAAGCAGAACCATCCCCTCCCACAAAGCAGCACTGCGATATCAATGCAAGTTTGTGATGTAGGATTAGAACCCACAACCTTTTCATCTTCTATCCCCAGAGGTGAGAGTGCAATCTGCATAGCCATTGATACTAAAAAGTAGTATATGCCTGCACAGCATATTTTGTCATCTCTGGTTCTAAAATGGGAGGGGGGGATGGGAGGAGTGGACTTAACAGACCCAGAGTCCCTTCCACTCTTAAATTACTATGTTATGTATAGTTCATAGCTGGTGTACAGATTGAACTGTAGCAACAGCAATACTTTTCTGTTTCTCAGAAATGGAATGCCCACACATACCAACCTATCTGAGCAAGTAGGAGAGGAGAGGAGAGGACAAATAGTGTGTGAAATATATCTAAGAGAGCAGATAGATATTTTATAAATGTTCAAAAGCCCAGCTATACCACTAACATGAAATGTTTTGCAGGGTCATGTGACCCAGTGGTATTACTGTAGATCACAAGTTCTGTTCAGAGCCGATAGGGCTGCTCAGAGCAGTGAGACTGTGGCGAGAGGGAGTAAAAGAATACTCAGAGCTTTCATTGCGCTCTTGTTGTATTGACACAGGACAAAAGGAGTTTCAGAAAAGGTTCTGACCTGGTTACATGCTTCCACAGTGCTATACTGAACCTCCTGTGATAGCATAATGTCTGCAGAGCTCTGCCCGTGTAGCCATAACAAACAAGTTCTATGTGTGAGACTTTGACACATGATTACTATGAGGGTGATTCCTAGGTGAGAGTGTTAGCAACTGGACCTCACTGACATAAAATAGTTAATAATAATGAATAGATACTTAAAATACAACACACTTGAAGGTAGTTTAATAAGACCATCCCTGTCAGAGTCCAGCATGTCTCGAGAACTCAGTGGTATTTGAAAGGTTTGCACATAAACTGTCAGGTATGTTAGTGTTACACAAGAAACTACCTATACCGCCAGATCAAAACAGCCCTAGCACAGAACATTGGGAGGGGGGAAGGTGTGTCTTCTTCCATGACAACACCCAGTTAGTCAATATCCACTAACTGTAACATAAACATTCCTTTATAAGCACTTAAAAGGTGTGGATTCTGTTTCAGATCTTTTTTTCCCATTATTTTTTCTGCTATTACGTGATGTAAGTGTTCCACATAAAAATAATGTGGTACTTCATTCACCCCCGGCATGGTGCTTTACTGCTGTCCCTGAGGTCCTGGGTTTAGGAACATTGCAGAATTCTTTCATAGTTATTAAATTACTTTCAAGCTGCCTTGTGTGTACTCAAAAAGGGCAACAGACGGCTCAAGTTACAGCTGTGAGGAATGCAATCAGCTCTGTAGTGGGCACATTCTGTTTCAAGCTACACTTTTTCAAGAGCAGATTTCTTTATAGAACAACCCTCATTTATAGAAAACACTTATATTGTGGAAATCGGTGAAGTTAGCACTATCCATAAAACTACTTATCCTATATGCCCCAAAATGCTTCAGAGCAATTATTGCCTAAAACTGTGTTTCTGTGTTGATCCGAGAAATCTAGAAAACATTTATATCATGAAAATCAGTGGAGTTAGCACTATCCCTAAAACCAGCTATCCTATATGCCCCCAAAATGCTTCAGAGCCATTACTACCTAAAGCTGTGTTTCTGTGTTGATCGGAGAAATCTGAACATCATTCCTCACTGGGAATCACTGGCTAACAGAGAAAAAATAGTGCAGTATACAGACTGCTGAGTGGAGGGATTGCTGTAAAACTCCAATTAACTGAAGTCCGTTAGACATCCGGTGAGCTCCTTATTTCTACTGTCCTAGCAAAATGTCTGCAGAGCTCCATCCTGCAGCTGTAAAAAGCAATTACTGAAAATGTACTGACCTTTTTATTACGTATCACGTGTACTGATGTCCAGTCCTGTGTGTTTAATGTATTTAATGGCTTACATGTTAATTAATTAAAAACAGCAAGTATGTCTGGTAGTGGAGGATTTTATGTAATTTTTCAATCTGTAGACCAGGATAACCTACACACAGAGTTGATGTTCCTTTATGTGACTTGGGGGAGGAGGAGGAGGTTTTACAATGTCTGTCTCCCCAAAAATCAAAGCTTAGCATTTAAGTTAATTAAAAACTTGGTGAACATGGAAGGCACACTGAACCAAGGCTTGTTTCCAGGAGTGACTTGGGGGGGGGGTACAAGGGGGAAATGCCCCCCAACCAATCAATGTTTATTTACTTATTTAAAATGTAGCAACCAAAAAAGGCACACTAAGCCAAGTGTTTCCAGGTGCAACCAGGAAGGGAGGGGGCAAGTGGGGAGTGAAATACTAAATACATAATAAGTGCAGAAATATAGTACATAGCAAGTAACAGCACGATCTAATAGTTTGAGCACCAGCCTGGGATACTGATCCCATACTCAGTATAGCATCTAGCCTAGTGGCAAAACCAAAGGTGTAGTGCAGGTTGGCCACCTCCTCAGTAATTTTCCCAGGTTACTCAGGCAGGGTTAGGAGGAACATGATGGCCAGGTCAGGGTTCAGTTTGGTTTGCTCAGTCAGAAATTTGGAATCTCATGGCTGGTATTGGTATTTAAATTGGTCTGAAAGGCAGCCACTGGCTAGTGGTTAGGATGGGGGCAGCTTGATGGCAGGGGCTATGGTTGTTGGCTGATTGAAAAGGGGATATCTGTCTTTTGGGGACCAATGGACTATTGAGCATACTAGATCATTGACTCCCTTACTATTTTGCTGGAGCCAGACAATCAATACCCACACCAGTGCCACCTGCACCAGCATCATCCGCACAGCCAAACAATGGTACCTCTTTCCCAGGCTTCCAGCAGCAAGAGCAACCTTACAGCTGGGAACCTGGGAGTGGATACACAAGGGTACGGGAAGGCAGGGTCCTTCTCAACTACAGGTAGGCTCCCAATAACTGTAAACAGTGTATGTGTGTGTGTTTGTGTGTGTGTGTGTTGGAGAGGTTTTATTTTGTTTGTTTTTGTTTTCTTTTTGTTTATACTTCTGCTCTTCCAGTCAGCCACTGCCTCCCCTCTCAAACCCATATTCCCCAGCCCCTTCACCCAGCCTTCTCCTGGAACTTGCCCAACTGTTGCATTTCCCTCATGGTATGCCCCCCATAGTGGGGTCCCTCAGGCTAGGGCAGGTCCTGTTAGGCAGTGTAAACCCAGTCACCAAAGAAAATGCTCAGGTCAGTGGGTGTGGGATCTGCAGGAGCAGCAGGACCACCATTCTGCATGACTGAGGGTATTTTTGCTTCTGTTTCTCCCCAATCCTTGCTGAGGATATCTCTCGCACAGGATCATGCTACACATACATGCATGCATGGTGAGGCCACAAGCATCCTCTCCCTAATAGTTCCCAGAAAACCGCCCCCTGTGGTCACCCAGGCAGTGGCATAGCAGTGGGAATCTTGCACCCACCCAGAGGAAAGAAGTGTCCTTTGGGATGTTCGACTTCCCTCCCTCTGTCCACCCCCAGCAACCCAGGCTTGCTTCTGAAAACGGATCACTGGCATCTCAAGCGGAAGTGCTATGGCTCTGCCAACAGGTCAGCCCAGGTGGGAGGTTTTAACAAGTAGTCAGATGCAAAATCAGAATTGTATTCTGATTCTAAATTTTAACTTTTTTTCAGAATTAAGATTCCAGGCCTTCAATTCCAAAAATCTGAATTCTGGAAAAAAGCTTGGAATCCGATATATCAGATTTTTTGATATAGGGAAGTGGTGCAGATGAGGAGGGAGATGTCTACTGAGGCCCTCAAACTCCACAGATCACCCGAGTGCCTGAAGAAGTAACAAGAATGGACCCTACGGGGGGGGTGAAGAATGATGGCTCCCACCCCGTCCCTGCTCTTCAATAAATAGAAAGGAATTTGGTCCTGACTGCTTCTGATCACCAACTTCCCAAGCACACCAGGGCCAGTACACCCCTTTTTGGGAAGTGGAGGATATAGTGCTTGGAAAATCCAGCCACATGTCCCTGGTGCATGCGTGTGTGTCTCTCTGAAAATATATGCCGGCTTGCACCTGGAAATGGCTCAGTGTGCCTCTCCATATTACCAATTTTCATATAAATAAAATTCTGCTGCACTTTCTGTCAGTATACTCAGTTTCCTTTTATAATTGATAACAACTGCCATTTTGTTTTTACAAGGTATTTACATAACAATGAGATGGATGATATGAAACAGTATATTTATAAAGATGGAAGCTTGTCAATCTCCTTACTATGAAGTATTTTGCCACTTTTTCACTGTTTAGCCCACTTCCCCCATGTTTATTTTTGATGAATTCTACAGTGTCCTGTAGCAATGAAAAAAAAAATACATGAGATTTCAGTGCCACAAAGAAAAACAGGAAATGGGCGGGGGAGGGGCCTCAGTGTTTGTGTATAACTTGGTGGATATCTAAATATAACTCCCCACCCAACCAAAAGAATTCAAAGACTTACAACAGTCAGTCTTTCTTGGCAGGTGTCAACTCTTGTCTTATTCATATCTGATGTCCAATTTCATGCTGTTAACAGCACCAGCACTGAAATGGGATCAGTAACATGGGGAGGGGTCACAAGAGCTGTCAGGAATTTACAAATATGCCACAACCTTCCTCCAAAAAGCAAACTCGCAATATTCACATAAATGTACAAAGCTAGAGAAAACAGTACCATGTTCAGTTATGGGATTCATAATTGTTTTTCTGCATTTCCAATTTGTGGCAGTTTTGTAATTTCTTTTTACTATTTCTGAGGAGGGCAGTCTGTAAATTGTGCAGTTTTGCCTTGTTTCAGTTTCCATATATATATTTTCTCCCCTTCCTTTCAGCAGCAGTTTTGTATTCAACGCAGTCAATGAGCTATGGCCAGTAATTTAAGACAACACTTACTTCCTTTTTAAGATTCTGATCAGCTGATGCACCCATCCTGAGCATCTGAGAGTCATGGGTTCCCACAAGTATGTGTATTTCTAATTTGTGTCAAAAAGATGAACAAAGTGTGTGGCTTGATAAATTATATTGGATCAACAAGAGATTTACAAAACACAAGCTTTCATACTCAGTTACTTCCTTATCAAATGTGCTGTGACACCCACGTGTAAATGTTTATCTATCAGTTCTATCCAAAGTATTTAAAGGGATTCACCAACCTTTTTCCATTATTTTATTTGCACAGCATATTTTGGTACCTTATATCAGTGAAACACCATCTGTTTATATTTTCTAAAATTTTATGCTGTTTTTGTGGAAGTGGAAGGGATCATGACTTTGCCTCCCCTGATCATTTCTGCTTCCTGGTCTCTTGATCCACCCATGATATACCCCCATGCACAAGTAAGTAATGATGTGTACCCACGGAGAGTGCGGAGGCACACTCCATTAAAGTCTATGGGGGCAGCTATCACAAATGTGTTTATAATAACAGCCAATTGGCGAGTAATCAAGGGCACTGGTCAACTAAGAAGGGCCTTGTTAGTCAACCAGTGCCCTTGCTTAATCTCCAGATAGCCATTATTATATATAAAACATTATTAGAACTGAACCCCATAGATTTTAATGGAGCATGCCCTGCACTCTCCCTGGGTACATGTTATTACTTGCCTAAGCACAGGGGTGGATCACAGGCAGATCTAGAGACCAGGAAGCGGAAGGGATAGGGAGACGCAAAGATACAACCCCTTCCACTTCTACAATAACAGCACAGAATTTTATAAAATGTATATAGACGACATTTTGCTGATATAAGGCACTAGTATGTGTAAAGCACACCTGAACCCTGGTGAATCTCTTTAAGTTTGTTTTTTTGAAGAAACTGCCATAATCTGAAGAAGGGCAGTGAGTAGCCTGAAAGCTTGTGTTTTGTTAATCTCTTTGTTCATCTTTTTGTACCAGGACCAATATTGCTACACGCAATGTTCTAATTTATGTCAAGACCAGGCTGCAAGTCATTGGACATACTTTCAGTTTAGGGCACATGACTTTCCACAAAAATCATAAAATGGTCAGAAAATCAAAATAAAAGGATTAAAGCAGATATTTTCTCAGACAGAAAGAGAAACCCTGACATGACAAGTGCAAATGTTTGTACTTTTTATAGGATTTTGCTCTCCTTGTTCTGTTTACACTTCACAATTTGTGCTACACCTGTTATTCTTTGTTTCTACTCCCTGTCCCAAGTCTATTTATTACTATATGTATGACAATTGCTTTCTGTATTCCTCTAGTGTTTCATTTGTAATCTAATCTAACTGTAGTTCTGTAGTAATCTCCCTCATTTGACTTGCACCTTGTAATTAATGTTGCACCTACTTTTATGAGACTCTACCCTACCCACTTCCCCTCCAAGTCAGTTTGTTATGTATAGCAGCCTGTTCGTGTTCCACACTTACATAAATCTAGGTTCAAAACTGTACTGATTTATTTAAAAGTTTCTCCAGGAAAGGCATACTGAGCAGAACTGCTCATGTTCAGATGCATCCTGGGAGGAAGGGGAGAAGAAGCAGATACAATAATAGAGATTACACGTACATGTGCAGAACAGGTACAGATACATACAAGTAGTAATATCTTACATATAGCGCAGATTGCACAATTAAACTGATTTGTTGCATCATACAAGTCAAGCAGATGACATGATTGGATAAATACTGTAGGAAGACTGCATCTTGTATGACCCGCCTCTGTTCTGCTTGTACTTCATATTTTATGCTGCTTCTGTTATTATATATATATATACGTATATATCCCTTCCCCTTCCCTCCTCAAGTCACCACCAGAAACAAGATCATTTATTACATCTCTGCTTTGTCTTCCTATACCAAATAAATGTTGTATCCATAGGCTGCGGTCAAACAGCACAAAAAAATCTCTGTAGAATGCCAGTGGGAGTTAGACAGTGAAACCAAGTGCACAGAAAGTGGAAATACTATAATACTTGGCAGTCTGCGTACTGGGTGCACTGAACTGCCCCAGCCATTAGAATGAACAACTATAGATGTCCAGCAGTTGAACTCAGACCAAAAATGTGTGTACAACCCTGATTTAAACTGTTCACAGCAAAAAGTGTTTAACTGTAAACAAACACAAATCCAATATTTTAATAAACCCAGAATAGCACTGTTATACAGTATATCTAAGCAATAAGGCAAACCAGGATGTGCATTATGGTGAAATAATCACACACCTCAGCTGCGTTGTTAGGCATGAGACACCGCTGAGTGCCGATAAATGCACCTGAGAAGTGCAATTACATATCACCATAATAACACACCCTGGAATGTACTGCTGCACAGTATCATGTCACAAGAACAATGGGAATACAGCAAAGACCATCACAGCGACATTTTCAACAGTTCGCTGTGATGGTCCGCTGTTTTCCCGACACTGCTGCCTCTGGGGTGTTCGTCCCTTCCCCAAACCAACGCTGACTAAGAGTTGGTTATTTAAAGTCCAGGGGGAGTGTTGGGGGTGAAGCCCCCCACAGAAAACAAAGGTTTCTCCAGCGATGACACAACACCAGTTGGCAGTGGTTTGGTGTTGTGCCATTACTGTACTGACAGTTGCTGTTCTCAGTGTCGCCGTGGCATGGTGGAACCTTATTGCACTATGGCTTTTAAACACATCTCTCTTACTGTAACAATTTGCTATGGATACGGGGTCACTGTATTTTCTGTTTTACAGTAATTTGCATTTGATTCTTTCACTATGAGTATTAGTTGGAATGTGGCAGTTACAGGGAACATTTCTGGGGAAAAAAGTCAAGATTCTTATCAGAGCATACCCACTGCTTCTGACAGCCATTTACTATCTATGCTGTCTGTTATCATGACAGAACCACTTGACAATTTATAGATGTGCTTGGAAAATGTCTTTTCATCTCAAGAAGCTGCTAATTAAACCAAACACACCACTTTGAGCTCATATCTTGGGGCACAAAACAGATGTTCATCCAAAAGCCCAGATGAAATATTTTGTTTTCAGTCAGGTTTTGCTTTACCCATTTTTACATTCTATTTGCCCAGGGGAGGGCAACTGAGATGGCAATATTTCATTTTCAGTGGGGTCCTGTTTGTTCAAATTTTTACACTGTAGTGACCCAGGAGTGTACGGCCAAGATGAAAAAACTAATTTTTAGTAGGTGTCCTGCTTGTACAAATGTCTACACTGTAGTTACCCAGGACAGTACAGCCAAGATGAAATATCTCATTTTCAGTGGGGTCCTTTTTAATCATTTTACAACGTATTTTTGCCATGACAGACCAGCTAATATACAGTATTTCCGTTTCACTCAGGTACTGCTGAAGTGGGTCCTGCTTTTACCCATTTTTACAATGTATTTAATCAGAATAACTTAGCTGAAATGCAGTATCCTGTTTTCAGTGGGGTATACAGTAACTGCCAGTAACAAGCTCCAGTGGTTTCAATATCAATGGACTGTTGTGAGCTATATTGGAATGCCCTGATCTAGCCTTCTTAGTAGGAAGCACCCTTTCATTTTGCAGTCAGATGAGGCTATGCCCAATGAGTGAGTGAGTGTGTTTGTTTAGGGATTTCTCTTTTTTTATGCCATGCCCTGCTTTTGTCAGGCTAATTGTCAGCCTAATGGAGGGGGCAGAGTAATAGAGAAGGACTGGTAGAAAGCAACTGTGTTAAATGATTACTGCTGCTCAGGATTTACTATGAAGAATAGCATGCCCTTGCCAAGAGAATGGCATAAAGGCAGCAGATAGGGGGTACTGAAACTGAAGCTGTAGTCAATTATTGGAGAAAGAGTCAAAAAGGGTTGAGCAGCCCTAAAAGTAAACAAGGCCCTCGTGCTGAATGGGATGCATCTGAGAGTGCTAAGGGAAATTGCATTGGTGTTAGCAGACTCCTGGTGGGGCTGTTCAATAGTTCTATACAGCAAGGGATCGGTCCCAGGGAATGGGGGATGAGGGATATGGTTCCACTGCACAAGGGAGAGGACAAGGTGCATGCAGCTGGGAAACTATAGACCAGCGAGCTTTACCTCTGTGGTAGGGAACGTGATGGAGGTACTAGTCAAAGAAGATCTAATGGCATAGCTGGAGAAAAACAGACTTCAGGATAGTAAGCAGCATGGATTCATGACAGGGAGATCCTGTCACACCAGCTGAGTAGTATTCTTTGAATGGTAACCAAGGTAGTTTAAAAGGGTTGAGCAGTAGATTTACTCTACTTAACATCAGCAATGCATTTGACTGTGTGCTACATCAAAGGCTGCTGAAGAAGATGGGGTATCCAGGAACAGCAGAGGAAACAATAAGGTGGGTAGGGAGTTGGTTGAAGGGGAGGCAGCAGAGAGTCATGTTCAGTAGGGTCAGATCAGAGGAAAGAAAGGTCACTGTTGGAGTACCACAGGGATCTGTTCTGGGCCCAGTCCTCTTTGATATGATCACCAGTGACACTGGAGAGGGAATCCAGAGCAAGTTTTGTCAACTTCCAGATGACACTAAATTCTGTGGTAGGGTTGAAAATGTGGAGGGAGATACGGGAGCTGCAGAGAGACCTGCAAAGGCTGGAAAATTGGCCCAAAGTCTGGCAGCTGAAATTCAATGTCAAAAAGTGCAAAGGTACATACTTAGGGAACAAAAATCCAAGAAAAGAGTATGGGATGGAGGGGGATTAAACCAGACACAACCTCAGAGGAAATGGACATAGGAGTCATCATTAGTGACTCCCTTAAACAAACAAGGCCTTAAGCAAGGCTAATAGGATGCTAGGGTACATCAGGAGAGGGTTCAACAGTAGAAGGCAGGAAGGGCTGTTACCACTGGATAGGTCACTGGTAACATCATACCTGCAGTACTGTGCCCAGTTCTGGAGTCCCCACCAAAATAGGAAAGGGACTGGCTAAAGAGGGTACAATGTAGGATAACCAAGATTATTTAGGGTCAGAAGGGCAAAGCCTATGAGGATCAACCAAATGCACTGAACATGTACTGACTCAAAACCAAAAGGGGAAGGGGGATATGATAGAGACCTTCAAGTTCCTGAAAAGAATTAACAAGGTGAACTATGAGAAGCTGTTTACCAGAAGCCCCTCAGCCACCCCTGCACTTATGCTCTCATTCCAAGTTCCTCCCCCTTCCTCACCCATGCCCCTCCTTGCACTATATACTCAATACTTGAATCCAAGCCTGCTCCATGAAAACTCTGTATATATGATTGTATAGATTTAACTCTGTATCTTTTGTAGTACAAGTTCTGCAGCACATGGTATTTAGCCGTCTTATTTTATAAATGTACTCCAGTGCTGTTATTAACCTCTTGTGTGTAATCCCTATTCTATGTAATGACTCTGTAAGCTGGTATTCCTCTTTATGTATTGTTCATGTATCTTCCCCAGGTCCATCTCGAAAATGAACTTGCTCAATGGTGTTCGCCTGGCTAAACAAAGATTTTGATTGATTGATTGACATGCATCCCCCTGGAGTTGAGAATCCATTAGTAGGGAGTGCAGGGGGTGCAGTCCCCTGCATTAAAAAAAAACACCCATAGGTCTTGGGCACCCTCTTCATCTTCGCCACAAGTGTGCTCCACCAAAATTCATTTTCAGTGAAGTACACTTGCCGTAACGGTGACCACTATTCCATGATCGCCGTTATGACATGGAACCATTAATGCTTCTGTTCTGTCTTCTCAAGGGAGGCTAGCGGGCCTATATCGCAGGGCAGCAGTGGGGTACCCATTAACAGGGGAGGATTATGAGGGGGAAGATTTATGTGTATAGGGTGGTAAGAGGACTATGGGAACTGAGAGCGGACAAGGCACCTGGCTCAGATGGGATACACACGAGGGTCCTGAGGGAACTGGTGGAGGTATTGGTGGCACAACTGATGGATCTATTTAACACCTCACTGAAGACAGGGTGTGTACCTCAGGACTGGAGGACAGCTCATGTGGTACCACTCTGTATGAGTGGTCCCAAGAATAAGCCGGGTCATTACAGGCCAGTTAACTTAACCTCCATAGTAGGTAAGTTAATGGAGACCATTTTAAAGTAAAGGCAAGTATCCTTCCTTGAGGAAAATGGCCTCCAGGATGAAAGTAAGCATGGGTTTGTTAGGTAGAGGTCATGTCAAACCAACATGATAGACTTCTTCAACTGGGTTACAAAGACCTTGTACAAGGGGCAGGCACTGAATGTACCATACTTGGACTTCAGCAAGGCATTTGATTCAGTGCCACATGGTAGGCTGATCAGCAAGCTAGGGGACCTAAGATTAGGGGAGAATCTGCTGGGGTGGGTCAAGAGCTGGCTACAGGACAGTGACCAGAGAGTGGTGGTAGGAGGGGAGCTATCCAAACTAAGGCCTGTAGCTAGTGGTATCCCACAGGGCTCAGTACTGGGACCAGTGCTGTTCAACGTGTTTATTAGCAACATAGCAGAGAATGTCAGGAGTAAAATCTGCCTGTTCGCAGATGATACTAAGCTCTGTGGGAGGGTGTACATGGAGGAGGGGATTCAAGATTTAGGGGAGTACCAGGCTAAGCTGGAGAAATGGTCACGCATATGGCAGTTGGGTTTTAACACCAAGAAGAGCAAGGTGATGCACATCGGAACCAGAGACCTTGACCAGTTACTGGCTGAGGAGAATTTAGGTGGCAGTATCAGAGGAGGAAAAGGACCTGAGGAAAATAGTCAGGAGGACATGAAGCACTCTGCACAGTGACAAAAGGTTGCAGCCAAAGCAAATAAAATGCAATGCTGCATCACCAGGGGGATGTTACCTCTAGAAGGGGGGAAGTTATTCTCCCACTGTACAGGTCACTGGTGAGATCACACCTAGAGTACTGTGTTCAATTCTGGCACCCCACCTGAAGAATGATATCAAACTGCTGGAAGGGGGTCAAATGGAGGGCAACCAAAATAATCCATGGCATGGGGGACAGAACATATGAGCAGTCTGAGTGCACTGAACATGTACTCTCTGGAGGAAAGGAGGGAGGGGGGGATATGATCGAGATCTTCAAGTACCTGAAGGCCATAAATTGGGTGAACACTGAGGGCATCTTTAACCTAAGGAGTGACGGAACTACCAGGGGTCATAGCTTGAAATTGGTGTGGGGGGGGGCAGATTCAAGAGGGAAATGAGAAGGTATTTTTTCATGGAAAGAGTGGTTAAGGGATGGGACAAACTGCTGGAAGAGGTGGTGGAGGCAAAGACAGTGACCAGTTTCAAGAGGGGGTGGACCAGGGTGAAGAAGAAGGTGAGGTTGACAAGGGGTCATGGAGGGGGTGGGGTTGCCAGATGAGACCAAGATGGGGAAAGTGCAACTCCAGGAGGAGTAGGAGGAAGCAGCTTTATGGTATGACACCAAGCCGCACACTTGAGCAGACTCTATAGACCGACATGACCTGTTTCTGCTAGTAGTTTTGTATGTTCGTATTTTTGTAGGACGTGTGTGTGTGTGTGTGTGTGTGTGTGTGGGGGGGGTGACACAAATAAATGGAGCCACAGTGTAAGTGAAGACCCCACAGCAGCAATCGATCCTAGGGTATGTTAGGGTAATATGGGCTAAATGGATGGACCATCTGTCTTTTTGGGCCATTTTCTTCTGTGTTTCTATGTTTCTCTGCCCCCACCCCAACCCCTTCCTGTCTTAACTCAGTAGGACCTATGCACCAAATTTTCAAAGGGCCTGACATGGTCCAGGGACTAAGTCCCATTACACAACTCACCAGTGTGGAGAAGAAATCTCCGCACTGAAGGAAATGCTATTTTCAGAATTTTGTGCACACATGCAATTGGCACAGTCATAGAGGAATGTTATACCTGGTAATGCCAGGCCTTGATTTCAGTGCAGCTGTGCATGGAAAACATTTGCAAGCTGCCGTAAATCACAGAACTGGTCAAAAAACAGATATGGATTTGGAAAATCACACACATACTAGTGGAGTATCTTGACTCTAACAATCAATGTCTAACAGCTGCATTCACGCAGCTATAGGAACTAGTAGAGGCTGTTATTTTAACTTCTGTTGCTTCAGCAGCTGGGAAACAAAGGGTTACAGCTATGACTAACATGCTTGAAAACAAATCTGTTCAAAGAACCAATAACAAAATGTTAATCTATCATTACATTCGTATGGAGATAAACTGCATACAGTGAACACTGGCATAACCGCTCCCCCCCTCAACACGCACACATAAACACACACACACACACACACACACACACACACACACACACACACACCACATAAAGTCTCCTATCAACAGAAATGCAGATATTACAAATTAATACTGAATATTGTATGGCCTTTTGGTATAGCTGAACTATCCACTAGTTAACAGTATAGGTTTCAACAATCACCATACCCCAGTTATGCAGGGGTAATAGATGAACAGATGGATTTTCTAACATAATTCAGCCATTTTACAAAGGAGGATTACAAACTTAATGCATTGCTTCTTTGGCTTAGTGGGTATTTAATTATATGCAACATCAGAACACTTAAAATAAAGGCTAGTGCTCTCAGCTCTATATAGACAAGCTAACTGTGAGTTTCATGATAAATGTCAATGGCACTGCATCCATCGTTTGGAAAGTCCCAAGTCCAAACTCAGCTTGCGTACATTAAAGAGCACGTTTTCACTTCTAATAAACTGACAATTGGCTATTTTGTTCATTGTGGTTAGATGTGTCAGCAATTACTTTTATAAAAAAAATATTTGTGCAGTGAAACAAGTGAGTTTACAACTTTGCTTTTTACACTTCTACTAAAAGAAAAAATCAGTAGAATCCTGTTATTGTGATGTCAGAAACTGTCAACAAATTAGGAGCCCATTGTATTTCAATGAGAAACAGTAGATTTTTTTAAATCATTGTCAAAAGAAATATATATTTTTGGCAACACATTTGTCTTTTATATATTTTAAAGAAGCAGTATTTGTTAGTTGGCAAACAATTCACAATATATTTCTTTTAGCAAAAATGCATTTGTGACATCCCAAAATTCATAATCATAGTATTTCTAGTTTTCTCAGATATTGTTAAACAGTTTTTTTATAGCTAGTTTTATAATTTATAAATCATATCATTAAAGTTGACCACCACTCCCCATTTCAAAAAATATCTTCTGCTGCAGTTACCTGTTGAATGCACATGCTAGAAATATACTGGGGATGTATAAGGATGGGGATGCCATATGTCTCTGAGGGTAAACAGCGTAACACTGTACCAAAATATAAATTTTTTTTATAACTGGCATGTCATGGGAGAGGGAACTTTTAGAAACTTCAAAATCCTGTATTGTAGTTGAGAAATGAAAGACCATGAAAAGAAAAATGTATATCTTGATATTTTTGCCAGATGAACATTACTGCTGGAAAAAATACATGGGGCTGGATATTCAAAAGGGTTGTGCCACGCGCAATAGGGTTGCGCCTGCGCAAGTCCAAAATTGTGCCATTCTGCGATATTCAGCAGGAGGCAGTTGCACCCCCCCAAATCATGCTGAGCAACAGCGCAATGCTAATGAAGGCATGCTCAACTGGAGGGGGAGGAACCATGCCTAAACTGCACAGCCCGATATTCAGTCAGACTGTGCAGAGTTGTGCAGGTGCAACCCCTACATGCGCCTGCACAACTTTGAGCCAAAAAAAAAAGGATTAAGTCAAAGGCCACCCACAGGTGAGCTGCTGCATTGCAGGCGCCAACACAGCAGCTGCCACCTGTGGGTGGCCCTGTTCCCTGTGCCCCCCCTGCAGCCCGATCGTGGGCATAATAGTAACCCCGTGGCCCGATCGCGGGCATAACATACTGTTCCCCGAGCAGCAAGATCGTGGGCATAATGTAGATTAACCCCGTGGCCGATCGTAGGCATAACTCACCCCAGTAGCCCAATTGCAGGCAGAACACTCCCCCACCCCGACTAGCCCAATGCGTGGGCAGATCTCCTCCCCAACTAGCCCGATCGCAGGCAGAGCGTAACTGACTCCCCGACTGGCCCGATTGCGGGCAGAATGGAGTTCAAACCCCCAACTAGCCTGATTGCAGGCAGAACAGAGTTCAACCCCAAAGACCAATATCCCTGGTGGTCCAGTGGACCCTGAGAAGCTGACCATGGGCATGAGCTAAACCACCCCAAGTCCAACTCCTGTGATCTAGTGGTTTCACCCCACCCACCCACGGAGCCCCACCACCCCGCCTCCCCTTCAGCCGGCGCAGCAGCACCACTCCGCCTGCCGCCCCACCGTCCGGCTGACTGACAGTTCGGTAGGGCTGCATGCCCACTGGTTGGGGTTGAACTCTGTTCTGCCCAAGATTGGGCTAGTCGGGGGTTGAACTCCATTCTGCCCACGATCAGGCTAGTCAGGGGTTGAACTCCATTCTGCCCATGATCGGGCTAGTCGGAGGGGGTTAAACTCCGTTCTGCCATGATCGGGTTAGTTGGGGGTGGGGGGTAGTGTTCTGCCATAATCAGGCTACTGGGGGTGGGAGGGTGAGTTCTTCCCGCGATTGGGCGATGGGGAGATGTACTCATGCCCATGATCAGGCTGCAAGGGGCGTCGGTCCCCGATGGCTGCTGTCCGGCAGGGCGCCAGGCGCAAGTCATCAGGGATCAGTGCACCTGCATGCTAATGGCATGCAAACGGACCATAATTAGATGCAAATTGCCCCCCCCGTGTGCCTTGCATGAATGATGGCCCCATTTGCATGTCACCTTTTGAATATCGGAAATTTGCGCATGGCGCAATGGAACCTGCGCCACCGCATCTGAATGCTCCACTCTGACCACTTGCGGTGGCACAAGTTCCATGTGCCATGCACAGTGGCTGTGGCCGGGGGGTGATATTCAAAGGTGTTGCTCAATAGCGTAACTCCGTTGAATATCACCCCGACCACACCCCTTCGCAACTTTTTTGAGCTGTGCAAGGGCTTGCACCACAGAATGGCGCAGTTTGAATATCCAGCCCATGGTTACTAAGAAATATTGCTGCTATATTCGGTTGTGGGCCATCTGCATGATTTTACATGATTTTAAATAGTGATTGGATTCTGTTTTCTTCTTCCCAAGAAAGCAAAATGTGGTTAGCAAGAAAATATCACTTGCCAAATCAAAAGAAAAGATTGCATTTTATGAAAAAAAAACACACAGTTGTAGTAAAGCTACTGTATAATATTTTAGTGAGAAAAAACTTCATTTCTCTATAAAACTCTGAAAACAGATTTACAGTTTGCCTTTGAAATACACTGTCAGCCTTGCCAATAAGTTTTCTGACTTCATAATATAAAGATTCTATCCTACTATTTTTTTACTTATAGTTGGCAAAATAAAAATAAAATAATGAAAAGTAAAGAAACAAACAAAAGTAAGCACAATGATTATTGAGGGATCTAATGGCCCCAAACCTTCATTCTTTAAGCTATATATTCTAATTAAGCACTCATCACATTCATAAGGTAGAAATTAGGTACTCAAGATGTCTCATTTGGACTGAGATGATAGAGGCAAGTATTAAACCCAAGATATGTAATTTATTTACAAACTTGGTCCTTAAAAATAAACAAACCCCTTTCTCAAATATTATTAGGGCTTGGAAAATTCTTGAGGAAGTAAAATACCTGCTGTATGAACAAAGGATCTGTAAAAATGGAGCACACAAGACAAATGGATGATTCGAGCAAGAGTGCAGAGCCAGGCGAAAGAGACTTGTTACCTTTATTAGAGCTGCTAGAAAGACCACAGATACAAAGAAATACCAGGAGCCCAAAAATGAAAGAAAACTGTATAAACTCTTCCCGGAAAGCAAAAAAAACCCAGAATACTTTAAAACAAAATGGGCCAAAATGCTTGCAGCTATTTCAGCAAAGCACCAACAAACCTTTTGGTCCCTGGAGGCCAGAGCATTCAATAAACTTAGTTTAGAGCTCAGCATGTGTATTTCCAACGAGGCCTTGGTCAGGCACTTTATGGATATTATTTATGACCCGTTGGCTGAGATGGTCCCAGGAGCCAATGGAACCTAATATTACAAATGCTCATTTCAAAATAATGAGCAAGCAGGAGGTATCCTGGGCAATACAAATATAGAAACCAAATAAAGCCCCTAGCCCAGATAAAATTAGGGCTGAAATATATATTTGTGGAACTAGGTGATAATGTCATAGACAATAACATCACAGCACAAAATGCCACAACCAAATCACTGCACACAGAAATGTGGTCAGTCAAAAACACCGACCGCTACAAACACTGAACTGACTCTTTTCCTTTGTGGGAGCCTTCACCCCCCCCCCAAAAAAAAAAATATATATAATCAACTCTGGGTGGACATCCTAAGGGTCAGGAAGAAACTTAGGAGGGGGGAAGTTTCTTTCTAAAAAAATAACACCGCACTACTCTAATAGTGGGAGACGGTGAACTGAATCCTGGTCCCTAGGTCTCCTCTGCATTTAAGCAATAAGGCACGACCAAGGGTTATGTTAATGGTCTGTTAATCACCTTCTAGGGTGTACTGTAGTACAAGGTGTAGCTGAGTGCCACATGCCCCTAGAGGGTGATTAACTGACCATTAACATAATCCCTGAGAGTGCCTTATTGCTATTATAATAAAATATGTTTTTTAAACAGTGTTAAACCTTGTTCAGAATATGGTTAAGCTCTACGTTTATGTTAATAAAAGATTAACATAAGGCTGTCATAATGTTTGCAGCCAATCAGAAAGCTCCATTTCTCAGACCCTTTTTATAATATACGTTAACGCTACTTGTGAGCGGCTTAGCCACTCCACCATGGCAACGGCTCTACCAGGCACTGCACCAACAACTCCTTCATTCCTTCCTTATCTCTAAATACAGCAACAGGGGTGGTCACATTTCTACAATGTTATTCTACCCCTGTTGCTGTAGCTACTTTCAACCTTTCTGCTGCGATATTGTTGCCAGCAGTATTATGTCCCACAATATACATGGTGGATACCAGGACTGAAAATGTTAATTTTAATAAATGTAAGGGGCAGAGATAGTCCCATTTTTTTTTTAAAAAATGACAAATGTAACCCTAAAATATATAGACCAACTATATAAGCGTATTGGACATTCTGGCAAAAATCTTTTCTAGAATAGTCCTGAAGAGGTTGAAATCAGAAATTAAAAGATTAGGGGATATAACACCACTACAGGCTGGATTCAGAGAAAAGTACACTAGATAACTGTTATCTTACATCTACTGGAAAAATACATGAGACTAAGGGGGCAGGCACTCTTTGCGGCTTTTACTGATTGTAGCTGTCTTTGATTCAGTTAACAGAAACAACACATTATGGAAGATCATGCGTGACAGGTATTTGTTAAGAAGAAGAAGAAGAAGAAGAAGAAGAATCAGCATTTATATAGCGCTTTTCATACATCCAAAGCGCTTTGCAAGCAATGCTAGACTGGTAGTGAAGTGACTGAATGTGTGGTGGCAACCATATCGCACATCATCACCCACACACAGCCTGGATAATTGCATGAGACGGTTTTATGGGAAGGGGAATGCTGGCCAGGACACCGGGAATGCTCCCTACTCTTTGTGAAGAGTGCCCTGGGTTCTTTTACTTCCGCCTGGACATCCACCAGGACAACACCAGGATGGGCAGAAGGGACCTCGGTTTAACGTCTCATCCGAAGGACAGCACACCCCAGCAGTACAGCACCCCCCAATACTGCACTCAGATGCCAGCGATTTTTAGGTGCAAGTCCAATCCCGGTGTGGGACGAGAACCCACGACCTTCTGGTCCAGAGGCGGATGTGCTACCAACTGAGCCACGCAGTTAAAATCTAATAAATATCATAGGAAACTTGTGTAAGGAAGTAGGCTCAGGTGAGGGTCAGGGTAAGGAGTCAGTTATCTGACAGACTCTTCACTAACAGGGGAGTTAGGCAGGGTTGCATCCTGTCCACTTAATCTTCTCAGTTTACACTAATAAATTAACAATAGCTCTTAGAAACATAGAAACACAGAAGTTGATGGCAAACAAGGACTGCAAGGCCTATCCAGTCTGCCCATTTTTTCTACCTTATGAATGTGACATAGGCCTTTACTCTGTCAATGGCCTATCTATTCATACTGATCTGTATTGCTCCCTTATGCCTATACCATGCTTGTTTGAAGCCCTGCACTGTATTCATATCCACCACTTCCTGAGATAGGCTGTTCCATGCATCCACCATGATAGCGCTTGAGGCTCCTGATACAGACTCCCCAAAAATCAGATCTCTAACCTGCCTGGCATGGCACATGCAGATAGTCTGGTGCTCTTCTTTCTCTCTCTCTTGCAGCAATCTTCAGAAACAAAACTTAACATTCTGAATGATTACTCCAAACTCTTGGACTTAAAAATTAAGGTTTCCAAGATTATTACATTCGGTGGTCATAGTACCAGATTTCTTTAGAAGATAAATTCTCACTCGGTAGAGGTAGTTAACGTTGAGTGCCTACAATGGACCAACCATGCATTAATACCCAAGGGCAGTGACGAGCGGTGTTCCACAGGGCTCAGTGTTGGGACCAGTGTTGTTTGGGATATTCATTGCAGACATATCATGGGATATCAAGAGCAAGATCAGTCCGTTTGCTGATGATACCAAGGTAGGCACGGTGATGGATGACCTAGGGGGGTGGCAGGGGTTGCAGGATGATCTGGCTAAGCTTTAAACCTGGTCAGACACCTGGCAATCTAGGCTTTAATGCCAAAAAGTGCAAGGTGCTGCATTTGGGATGAAGAAGCCAAGGAGGAGTTACCAGCTAGAGGGAGTGCAGCAGCCCAGACAGAGGAGGAGAAGGATCTGGGTGTGCTCATTACAGGGTCAATGAACAACTCGGCACAATGTAGGAAGGCAGCTGCAAGGCCAACAAAATGCTGGGTTGTATTGCAAGGGTATATCTTCAAGGAGGAGGAGGTGATTCTGCCACTGTATAGGTCATTGGTTAGACTACACCTGGGTACTCGTGCAGTACTGTCGTCATCTGAAAAGAGATGTTCAAGTTACTGGAGGGGTGCAGCGCAGGCGACAAAGATGATTAAGGGGCGGGGGACTTATCATACGAGAGGAGGTTGAAGGAGTTGAACATGTATTCACTGGAGGAGAGGAGAGACAGGGGTGACATGATTGAAACCTTTAAATACATGAAAGGAATAAACAAGACAAGTACAGAGGGGCTGTTCAAAGTAAGGGAAGAGGGACACCAGGGCCATTATATGAGACTGGAGCGAGGAAGGTTCAGGAGGAGATGAGGAGATACTTTTTTACAGAGAGGGTGGTGGCTGGGTGGAATGCGTTACCTGCTGAAGTGGTATGCAGTAGAACAGTGGACTGCTTCAAACGAGGATGGGACAGGACAAGGGGGAGGGTTAATGAAGGGGAAGGGAGGGGCAGCTGCAGAATAAGGGGTGCTAGCTGCACATTCGAGTAGACTTGATAGACCTCTAGGCCTTTATCTGCTGGAAAATTTCGTATGTTCGCATTAGATGCCACCTTCGTCGTGGATTAATGCTTACTTGTTCAATTGTACTTAAGCAACTGGATGAGATGATGCTTGTGTGACTTGACTTATTTTGTGAATATGATTTATGTTGTGGCTTTCCACCTCTCTAGCCATAGGATATACCACCCTATTAGGGTACGATGCGAGGAACCCTAGAGGAGGGTTCCCCCCCCCAATAGGTGCCGCAGCAATGATTGTGTCGGCTAAAGGTAGCTTAGAAAGAAGCCCATAGGTAAGAGAGATGTCCTGCTGGAGGAGGAGGGGGGTGGATGGTGAGGCAAAAAGAAATGAATCCTGGGAAGGCCCGGGTGAGCTACCTAATAAAGCCTGATGGGGGAGTGACGTAGTTGCTCCACTCAATCGAACCTCAGGCTTAAAACCTTCCCATTCAATTGTGCTTATGCAACTGAATGAGGTAATGCTTGTGTGACTTGATTTACTTTGGGATATATCACCCTATTAGGGTACGACGCAAGGAGCCCTAGAGGAGGGTTCTCCCCATAGGTGCTGCGGTGATGATTCTGTCAGCTAAAGATAGCTTAGGAAGAAGCCTCAAAAGAATACTTTATTGGGTGTTGAGCACTGAAGAGGTGAGGATGATGAATGAAAAACTGACAAGATGATTAAGGCAGACTTCTGCAGGAGAGAGGAGAAAGCCAGGGCCACTATCCACCTCCATCCAACAGCAGAACCTAACTAATTAACCTAAGAAAGCACATTAACCTAAGGAAGCATTAACTCTAGCTAACATTATGACCATTGGCATGGAGGAGAGGAAAAAACCCTTTAAGGAGGAAACCTCTGGGGATCCAAGGCCTAGGTCACCTTCCCTCCAGGCTGACAATGTTTGATTTAAGAACGTACATCATTAAAGAGAAGTATCTGGTAAAGAGAAGGATGAGTAGGGAGGATGATGATGGGGAAGGGGAAAACCCCAAAAGGAAAGCACAGATCAAAGAAGGAACATGAGGCAACAGGGACCCGAGAGGGGTAT
This sequence comes from Neoceratodus forsteri, assembly GCA_016271365.2. Classification (NCBI taxonomy): domain Eukaryota; kingdom Metazoa; phylum Chordata; order Ceratodontiformes; family Ceratodontidae; genus Neoceratodus; species Neoceratodus forsteri. Next base: position 65,894,337 of record CM028138.1, on the reverse strand, counting down.
GCTCGAATAGGTGAAGGAAAGGAGTAGATCCAAGCAGAAGGCAGAGGAGCAAGGGGTATTCCAGATGTACTCACAAGAAGACTGAGGATGATGCAGACTGATGATGATGAGCACTGCAGGAGGGAAGTGTGCCAACACAAGAAGACTGAGGAAGAGGAAACAGGAAGGAACTTGAAGATTAACTAGAATGATGGCGGAGAGCAGCCAACCAGCAAAGAGCGACAAACAGGAAGGCATGGCCATGAGTGGAGACAGAGTCAAACTGAGGCAACAAGGACCTGAGAGAGGTATGCCAGTGTGGTTGACCTAAAGAGAAGACCCATGTAGAGGTCAGAAGAGATGAACCAGGAGGGAAGAAAGAGTGAATGATGACCAGAGTCAAGAACTTGCTGAATGCGGCAGGAGGGCCTCAGTTCATTGAGGTGGCACATGATTCAAGGTAGGTATGCCCAAATGATGACCAAAGTCAGGAACATAATGAATGCATCAGGAGGGCTGTGGGTTCAATGAGGTGCTCAAATGAACGATGTGAGGAAGTCAACTTTAAGGCCAATAAGACCATGATGGAGGGAAGCCATGAAGGTCGGAACAGGGAAGTGGAGGTACGATACGAACCATGTACAATGATGAAATGAAGCAATGGAGGCTGGCACAGTGAAAGCAAAGTATGAAAGGATGAAGGATGATGAGGGATAAGAAGACATTTATGGAGGGAGGCATCGAAGGCTGGAACAAGAAGGTGAGGTATAAAATGGACACGGCACGGTGATGGAGAGGGTCATGGCTTGATGAGGTGGCATAAGAGCCACGATAGGTAAGCCCAAAAGAATTATCGAAAGCAGGCCAAGTGGGGAGCAAATCCTGGACAGCCACTATGGGAGGAGAACTGCAGTAGGCAGAGTCAGATGAGGTAACATAGGAAGCAGGAGAGGCAAGAGCAAAACAATACAGAAAGCAAATGGGGGATACCGAAACCTCCATTAAGAGGTCCAATGGATGGCTAGCAAGGTGAACAGGTGACAAACAACATGGTATAGAGTAGATGATTGCAGGATTCATATGAGAGCACAGAATCAAAGACATAACCCAGGACAGACGCAAGAACCGCTTCCAACAAAAAGAAACCACGAAGCACAGCAGAAAACTCAGATGGAAGCAGAAATCATAGGAACAGGAGCACAGTACAGAAGTCAGCAGTATGTCGAGATTCAAAATAGGACAATGATAGCACAGGAACCCTACTGACATGCAGCAAAACAGCTCCATCACCCTCGTATGTCAGCAACCAGCTGCTGCAGTGCTCACTAGAAGATGGAGGAAGACACAAACTGAAAACAACAAGCCATGCCTACAATGTTCTATGGTGGAAAAACAGGATGCAACACTGAAATGAAGAAATGGAGGGTGCACAAAAGGGATGGGGGGAGAGAGAGAGAGAGAGAGAGAGAGAGAGAGAGAGAGAGGTAAGCTGTCCTGTGCCTGAAGCGAGATGAGAAGGAGAGGCACTCAAAATGCAGAGAAATAACATGGCAGGGCAGCGTGGCAGAAAAGAGATGCTGAGACAGGGAGGGGCTGGGGCATGCCAAACAGTGGCGTACCTAGGGTGGGGGGTGCCTACATCCAGATGGGAGGCATGGGAGGAGAATCGGCTAAAGGGCCAGGCATGCCAAATGGGCCCTCCAGGTCATTGGGGAACGTCCAACGAGAAGGCGAGGAGCTGGCAGCAGGAAGGCATATGAGAAGCAGCGCAGCAACCAGCACAACAGAGAAGCGAGGTGGTGGGGTGCCAGCAGCCAGAGGGGCTGTGGAAGGCAAGCACAGCACAGGAGGGGAGTGTGCAGCATACAGGAGCGGGGAGCAGAGACTGCAGAACAGGAAAGCACAGAAATCCAGAAACATGCCATGGAGTGCAAGCGGGGAGAAACAAACGGACAGCCGGAGGCAGCAGCTGGGACGAGAAAAACACAAAGTCCACAGCGAGGGGAGGGTCGGAGCACAGTGCCTCCAGCTGCAAAACAGAAGTGAATCCTGGGAAGGCCCAGAGGAGCTACCTAATTAAGCCTGGTGGGGGAGTAATGTAGTTGCTCCACCCAATCGAACCTCAAGCTTAAAGCCTTCTCATTACTTGGGATTCACTTTCACCTGGAACTTATCTTGGAAGGGTCACCTTGATGACCCTTTGATAAAGGCCAGGTCCTCTGCTATGGGTTTACAATGATTTAACTACTTATATGGGAAGCATACAATAAGGTCTTTAGTTAAATGAATATAGGCAAAATATAATACCCAGTTACTGTATGGTGCTGAAATTTGGCCTCTCTCCCCAGCGGAAAAACTGAAAAAACCTGCCACCCGAGTTCTATGCACAGCCTTGTGCATTAATAATACACCCAATGTCTTTGTTAGAGCCCAGCTGGGATTAAATTGTTTACAAACGCTGACTGACAGAAAGACTATTAATTACTAGATAAGATTAAATAGATTGTCTGAGAGAAGGCTTGCTAAACAATACCTATTAGAAAAAAATGTATTGGAAAAAACATGGGATGCAAACCTTCCCTCTGGCTGGAACATATAATGAAATTTATGGCTACTTATGATCTGGAGGCCTTCCTAAGACTTGTAGACAGAAACATTACTATAAGTCTCAAATACAAATGTTATATCTCTTAATAAAATCTCAGATTACTTTAAAGTGAGAGACCTGAGTGCAATCTCACAATCAGAGTTCACTAAATAATGGCAATGACTCCAATTTTATTGAATTTGAACCAGATTAAGCTGTTGGTGGTATTTTTTTTAGTGAATGGGGAAAATTCCCCTACTCTTTTCAAGAAGTGCCATGGGATCTTTAACATCTACCTGAACAGGCAGACAGGGCCTTGGTTAAACATCTGATCTGAAAGTCAGCCCCTCAGGAGTGCAGCACCCCCCCCCCCCCACATGCCACACTACGGTGTCAGTGTTGAGATTTAACCCAAGTGCCTGGTATGGGGACAGGACCCACAGCCTTCTGATTTGCCAGCCTCAGAGGTGAGTGTGTAACCGGTTGAGCCACTGATACTGTTATGGTGGCTGGGTTTTGCAAGTCCTCCTTATCAGATGATACACTCTGTAAAGCCAATAATACATTTAAGGAAGATCTACTTCATGTGGTGATGCATTGTGTATGGTATAATAAGCCAAGAAACTTCTTGATTGTTCCTATAATAGGTTCATTAGCACACATAGACCAAAATATGATTCTAAGAATGCTGTTTATCACAGAAGATAAATGCATAGTGATAGAAGTAGCCCGGTATCTGCAGACTATGCATAAAGTTAGGAAAAGATTGTGTAGGAAAGCCAGACCTCATACTCTTAAATAATATATTTTACTCTTAATTTGTTAATTTACTTGCTTTAATTGTGCAGAGATGATTTTAATGGAAGAAAATACTGCATGTCTTTTTTTTTAATTTTTACTTTCATTCCTATTTGTTTTTATATTTTCTATTGTACTGATCGCTATTTTAAAGATCGAACAATAAAGCAAAACTAGACACACACGCATGCAACCTCTACTCGAGGCTGAATCTCTTAACCCTGGTCTGAGATTTCTCAACAACACACTAGGCTTTCAAGCACATGATGGCATGCTCTCCCCAGGCCTGTTGACATTGCATAAGGTGTTTTTACACACAGGTTTCTGTAACGGAATGACTGTTATGGAAACAGTATACCGTTACATCCCCTGTGTGTAAAATGCATCTGTTCCGTTACATCGGTGAACGTTCACCGGAACCTCAATCTCTTCCTACCTCGGTTCGTCCCTTTGTGATCCGTTTCATCTGGCTGTGCAAAACAACCATTCTGGCACCAGTAAAAACACAGCCATAGAACACCACACTCCATGGGGGAGCCGAAACACAAATACAGAAAACGGAGATGAGGGGGTTGCCGGAATACCCCGAGTGTAAAGTGAACCACAAACGGAACACAGTACAATGGTGGCACACCAGTAATGGCCATTCCATACCAGGTGTCAGCATGGCTCAGTTGGTAGCACATCCGCCTCTGGACTAGAAGGTCGTGGGTTCTCGTCCCACACCGGGATTGGACTTGCACCTAAAAATCGCTGGCATCCGAGTGCAGTATTGGGCGGTGCTGTACTGCTGGGGTGTGCCGTCCTTCAGATGAGACATTAAATCGAGGTCCTTTCTACCCATCCTGGTGTTGTCCTGGTGGGTGTCCAGGTGGAAGTAAAAGAACCCAGAGCACTCTTTGCAAAGAGTAGGGAACATTCCCGGTGTCCTGGCCAACACTCCCCTTCCCATAAACCGGTTCATGCAATTATCCAGGCTGTGTGTGGGTGATGATGTGCGATATGGCCGCCACCACACATTCAGTCACTTCACTACCAGTCTAGCATTGATTGTAAAAGCGCTTTGGATGTATGAAAAGCGCTATATAAATACTGATTCTTCTTCTTCTTCATTCCGTTGTACTCGCCTTTGTGTAAAGGTGCCTTTTCTCTCACTGATAAACAATACACCACCAGATGTGTGGCAAGTCACACACTGCTGCTCCCCAGAAGGAAAACTACAACAGGGCAGAACTCTTTCACATACAGATTCACCAAACAGTGGAATAGCCTGAACAGTATTACTAAGGAAAAGCAACTCTGTCAATGTATTTAAATCTAGACTTAGCTACTTGCACATGGGTGATCTTCAGGCTCCCAGCTTGAGGGAGTGGATAAAGACAAGGAGTTAGTGGAGGAAATATATCCTATGGCATCCACATTGCTCCTGGGGGACTTCAACATGCCAGATATGGAGTGGTCCATTCTGACAGTAGCCTCAGCATGGAGCCGGGACATCTTGGATTCAGTACAGGGAGCTGGCCTTTGGCAGCTGGTGAGTGAACCCACTAAGGAAAGGTCAATTTTGGCTCTGATTCTGACAATTGAGGACATGATCTCTGATGTGCAAGTGGAGGGTCACCTGGGGTCCAGTGACCACCATTCAGTGTGGTTTAATTTAGGCAAGAAGCTGGTCTCAAGCCACAGTAAGGCAAGAATCTTGGACTTCAGAGTGACAGATTTCAACAGGATGAGAGACAGCATCAGAGAAACACTGACAAGGGGGATAGCAGGAGGGGGAGTTGAGAAACAGTGGGAACACATAAAAGCTGCCATAGAGGAGATAACAAGACAATGTATCAAGCAGAGGAGAAATGGCAAAAAAGGGAGGAAACCGCTGTAGTTCTCGAAAGAGGTTGCTGTGAAAGTTGAAGCTAAAGATATGAGCTTCAGGAAATATAAAAGGTTCCAGAAGAAAGAGGACAGAGGGGAGTACCATGAGTGCCAAAGGCAGACAAGTAAAGCAGTTAGAAGAGCAAAAGCACAAACAGAAGAGAGATTAGCTTGGGCAGTCAAGAAAGGGGACATAGACATTTTTAGATATATCAGTGAAAAAATACATTGCATACCTGGACTTAAGCAAGGCCTTCAATACCATACCACATAGGAGGTTGGTAAACAAGCTGGCCAGCAAAGGGTTTGGTAATAAGGTGGTAAACTGGGTTAGAAACTGGCTACAGTACAGGAAGCAGAGGGTGGTGGTAAATCAGATGCAGTCAAGGGAAAGGAGGGTGACCAGCGGGGTACCTCAGGAGTCTGTCCTGGGCCCAGTCCTGTTTAATATCTCTACTGGCAATATTGCAGAAGGACTGGAGAGGAAGGTAAACTTGTCTGCAGGTTACACAAAGATCTGTAACAGTGCAGATACTTTGAAAGGGGTGGAAAGGATGAGAAGGGGCCAAGAGAAACTGGAGAGCTGGTCTGAAGTACGGCAGCTGAGACTCAATGCCAAACAGTGCAAAATCATGCATGTGGGTAGGAGGAACCCCAGAGTGAGCTACAGAATGGGGGGGGGATGCTGTCAGTCACAAGGGAGGAGAGGGACTTGGGAGTCATTATCATGAAGGACTTGAAGGCCAGCAGGCAGGCAGCCAAGGTGGTGGGGAAGGCCAGTGGGGTGCTGGGGTGTACTGGAAGAGGCATCATGAGTCTGAGGAGGAGTTATTAGTTCCACTGTACAAAACACTGCTGATGCCTGATCTGGAGTACTGTGTGCAGTTCTGGAGGCCACACCTTCTTAAAGACATTGACAGGATTGAGGTGGTGCAGTGGAGAGCATCTAAGATGATGGGGTTGCAGCAGAAACCATATAAGAAAGGAGTGTGGGACCTCAATATCTACACATTGGAACAGAGGAGGAAACGAGGTGATACAACAGAGACATTCAAATACTTAAAGGGTATAAATAAGGTGAATGAGGAAGAGATATTCTAGTTTAAGTAAGATGCCAGGACAAGAGGTCATGACATGAGATGGGGGGAAGGCATATTAGGGGAAATGTGAGGAAACACTTTTTCACTGAGAGGGTGATGAATGCATGGAATAGTCTACACCAGGAGGTGGTGGAGTCAAGTACAGTAACTGGATTCAAGCACACATGGGACAGGAATAAGGGAATCTTAGATATAGGAAGAAAAAGCTACAGCCTTTGACCAAGTAGGGTCATGGGCCACTTACACAGGTAACAAAATAGGCAGACTGGATGGGTCTGGCAATCCTTATCTGCTGACAGAATCTATGTATCTGTGTAGGCTGCTCAACTCACTAAAGGACTCTCTACTCTGTAGATGCTTTAAAGGAATTGTGTGTGTCCAGACAAGGGAAAAATGTTTTTCTGCTCCTAATATGCTAGATACCTGTACATGTTGCACATACATTCCTGTTTTAACTGCTCACTATTACTGCTACAATGTAAGTGGAATAATCTCCAGCCAGCATGTTCACCTGCTGTAATGTTCATTTAGTTGACTATATTGTAAACATTACATTTATATATAACTGTTGTCTATGACTCTGTATCCTTTGAAAATAGACCCCACCTAAAGGATTCCGTGTGAAGGAAATAAATAAAATAAAAATAAAGTTTAACCAGAGTAAGGTTTGTCTATTTGCAGATGACACCAATATCTGCAACAGAGTAGATGATCCAGATGGAGTGGGCAGAATGAGAAGAGATGTGGATAAACTGGCAAAATGGTTGGAAGAGTGGCAACTGGGGTTTAATGCAAAGAATGCAAGATCATGCATATAGAGAAGAGAAACCCTAAAGCCACCTATAGGTTGGGAGGGGAGTTACTGGCAGTCACAAGAGAAGAAAGAGACCTGGGCATCATCATCACAGATGACCTGAAATCATCCAAGCAGATCACTAAAGCAATAGGTAATGCTAGGGGGATGTTGGGGTGTATTAGTAGGGGTATCACAAGCCGTAACAGGGAGGAAATAATCCCTCTTTACAAGACACTAGTTAGGCCCCATCTGGAGTACTGCATGCAGTACTGGGGGCCACACCTTCACAAGGACATTAACCAAATTGAGGCAGTCCAGAGAAGGGCAACCAAAATGGTGCAGGGACTGCATCAGAAAACATATGAGGAGAGATTAACAGAGCTCAATATGTATACCCTAGACTAATGAGGGAGAGCGGTAATATGTTTGAAACATTCAAACACCTTAAGGGCATTAACAAGGTGAAAGAGTTTCACATGTTTCAGTATAAGAAAAATAGCAGGACAAGAGGACACAGCATGAGATTAGAGGGAGGCCGATTAGAGGGTAATGTGAGGAAGTTCTTTTTCACAGAAAGCGTGGAGAATTCATGGAACGGCCTACCTCAGGAAGTGGTGGATATGAATACAGTGCAGGACTTCAAACAGGTATGGGATATACATAAGGGAGCAATATAGATGAATATGAATAGATAGGCCATTGACAGAGCAAAGGCCAATGGCACATTCATTAGGTAGAAAAAGAAATAGGCAGACTAGATGGGCCTTGCCATCCTTATCTGCCATCAACTTCTATGTTTCAACTAACCAATTAGTCTGACAAGGAGATGTAAGTATGCAAAGGCACATCATCAATACAAATATATTACAAATAATGCAACGTTCGTTTGTTTACAAGGTGTTTAAAGATTGCAATTCTCTCCCATCTGACTTGCATTAACTCAAGTCTTATACTGCTTTCACATTTAATCTAAAAGAGTATTGAAGTATAAGCTGTAAAGGAACGGGACAGGGAGCACGCGGTGCTGAAGAAGATGGTCTGCTGAGTGAAAGCTCCAGACTTCACCTGCTTAATTTTAATTTTATCACAGTCCCATCTGTTTATAGCCAGACTAATTTACTTCATTTGCTAAAACGTTTCACTAATGAAATCTACTAAAATTGTTAAGCTCTGTTCAATATTTTATTTCTGTACAGTGAATAACATTTTTGCCAGGATATCTGCTATGCTAGGTATGGCAGGGAAGCTGATCATTCTGTGGAAGCTGGGCACTGGGAGCAACACTGCTTGTCATCTGGCAGGGGAAGCATAAATAAGAACCGTATACAACAATTCTATGACACATTAGCAGACATCAGATTAGACATTTCAGAAGTTAAGTTATCCGCTGCTAAACTCCAAAAGAAAATTACTAAGTAGTGAGCACAACTGTTAAATCAGACTCCCAGATCTGTGATGAGCATCTAAGCAAGCATACATCTGGGCAACCCGCAGCATTCACAGAGATTGATGCTTGCCCCCTCTCCAACCAAATCTTGTCCACTCAGGTAGCTACAGTATGCATCAGACCAGACGGGGGGCCCTAGGGCATGGGTAGCTCTGTGCCTGATCCTAACTCCAATCTCAACAGTGCTGAGGGCAAGTGGAGAGAGTGGCCGCTATGTCTTCCCAGGGGACAGCATTTGAGGCTACATGCTCCCCCTCTGCCTATCTGCAGCTCATGTTTCCTGTCCCAACTGAACCCCCTTCTTCAGACTCCAGTCTATGAGCCTCCACAGTGGGCTGAGGGCATGACTGGCACCCACGGGTGCAGTTCTGTCAATTTCATTTGCTCAGTATGGATATGGAAGTTCTAGAGGACTGCCATATAGTGACTTTCCCTACTTACTGCACAAGCAGGTCCAGTAGCTGGACCAACACGGGCATCTGTTTGGATGTCCATGGTCCAGACTAACTGTGCCACGCCAGCCACACTTTGCTCAATGTGTGGCTCCACATCAGGCTGTAAGTTGAGGCTGTCATCTGGTGCAGGTGTGAATCAGGCAATGGAGGGTCACAGCCAGGATATTCTCATTTAAAACACATCCTAGCCCTCTATGTGGCTCAGTCCTTAGTATCTGTGACATTTCCAGAATCATCAAAAGTAACTTAATGAATTTTAACATATTATTTTAAATTGGGTCATTGTCTGAAATGTTGTTTTAATATATCATAAATGTTATCAAATCAAGGCAATTCTTTTTGTGTTTTATCATATTTTTTTTCATAAATTACACACTATATAAATAGTTTACGGTCACCAATAAACAACAGAGCTTGGTTCCCATGGGGGGGGGGGGCGTCATTTCATAGAGACTTCAGGGGTTTCCGCTCTTGGAGTCTCTAATGTCATCTCACCCCTTGATGAGATGGGAACACAGGCTCGTTGTGTATGGCTAATCATACACCATTCTGTAGACTGCCTTTCAGTCTGGTTAGCCTGGATAAGTGATCTATCAAACCGTCGAATACTAGAAGCAGACAAAATCGATAACTATTCGTTTATTACACTTTTCAGCAACAATTTTTGATTTTAAAATTAAAAGAAATACATTTTTGTTGGTTTGAAGCAGAACCTAAATCTAGGGCCTACAAACATTTAGGGGATGCTGGAGTTTGTACTGCTTTAAAATGTAGTTTATGCTGCCCAGAGGCTTTTAGCACTGCATGCCCCCCAGTTGCTTATGTAGTGGTTCTTTTCAACAAATTAAGCTAACGGAGTGGCTTAAAATATTTAACATGCCCCCTTGCACATTTCTTGCAAATACCGTATTTGAGACCTTTTTGTTCCCAGTAAAATCTCCATGTATATTTCTGATGTTAGTTTGAATAGCCCAGATGTCATATTATAACAGTGGGACCTAAACGTTCACTTACAAATTACCAAAGCAAAACGTTCTACAGTATTCGCAGAATGTAGCCACAACACCCAAACAGCAGTTGTGACATTGTCTTTGAGGGTAGATTTTCTTTTCTTTCTTTTTTTTTTTTTTTTTGTGATGTTACATTGAAGTAATGATTTTGTTAACTTGAAGTTGCGCCTGACCTTTTAGCAGTAATATGAAGCACACTGGCCTCCTTGCAGTGAGTTTGACCGTTTCTTTCATTCAAAAATATGCATGCATCAATTTAAAATTCTACCGAACTATTATATTTACTCACAACTAACCCTGCAACCCTCAGACCCTTTATCTGATCTTGATCACCAAAGCTTTGCCAACAGGAGTGATATCCTTGTAAATTGTTTTTTTTTTTTTAGGTGGTAACTACGGGGGACGCCGTCTTGGCCAAAAGCATACTGAATAGCAAGAATGACTACTGCATAAAACAAGTTGATTCAAATCAAATAAGCTGTTTTCTCCTATCAAAAAAACCAAAAACGAACAAACAGACCAAGAAAAAAAAAACATAATGTGTCAGCACATCCACCCAATTTGTAGTGCACTGACGGGTAACCCCTTCCCCCAATACTTTTAAAGAGGATTTAAAACCAGCAATAAGAAATCGAAGAGAATCAGAATATGACTGGTTGCCTAGCCGGCGGGTATAAAAGTAACGGCCGGTAGCAAATGCCAGCGCCTAGTACGTGAGAATAAGACCTAAGGACTGCATTCAGTCACTGCAATATATCTTCCGGCACCCTCCCTGCTCGATCACTGTGCTGTCGAGTCAGCTCTCCTCCCCGCCCCACTCCACTTGACCCAGTCAAGCCCCATATTGATTATGATTTTTTCCGCCACATGCTTACCGGTCCCATATCGGAATAAGGCAATCAGAAGCGTTAGAACCGTATTTGCAAAGCTGAGCAACACACTTATCAGGTGGTTCACGTTCGGCTTCATGATTCGAGCCTGCATAGCTTTAAGTTTTCGGATTCAACTTGACTTTCTTTGCTCTTCTTAAGCGAGATCAGCTGCTTTAAGGAGGGGCGAATGTCCTTGCACGGTCGACTGTACAGGAGTTATTACAGTTTTACTTCCCACGTCCTCAACTGCGGGATCCTCAGTTGTTAGACCGCACCTACTCAGGAGACACAATTTACCGGAAACGTGGGAAGTCCCATCTGATTCTTTTTTTTCTTATAATTCCGCTGCATGTTGACTACTGGCTGTCCATGTAGTGAATAAGCAGCTGTTTCACACTAACTAAACTCGGGAATTGAAAGCTGTACTTCAAACTACTCTTTGATCATGTTAAATCAGACTTAATAAGCATTTGTCAATGCCCAATGTTTGCTTACCGGTATTAGGATTGGAAATGCAGGAGTTAGAGCAATGCAGAATAGGAATGGCAGTGAAGTACTGAAGTTCACACCAACCCGCCTCCATCCTTTAGTGATAGACAGGCATTTGCCCATGAGGGTCATGCAGTGTCACCTCACCCTGTTCTGCAGACACGGACAGGTGCTGAGGTGTGCCTTAGGGTTTTTTGCTTTATAGTCACCCCATTCCATAAGGACATACCGTGAAATGGGTGCAGCATAGGAGAATGGGGTGAAGTCTGGGGCTGAAGGTCCAAGGTACACCCTGATGCCTGTCATGGGCAGGGGTGGGGGTGGGGTGGGATGGCATAGCAGTACAGTCAGCGATCCAAAGGCACACCCCAATGCCTGTCCATCTGTACAGGGTAGGACGTTATGGTTAGAAACCCTAACGCCCTGGGCGTTTGTTGGTATTTACAGTACAAATTGTCAACATGGCCTTTTGTGACCCCACCTCATGAAAGCATTTGGGACCTCTTCTCATGAAGAGTGGCAGTGTGATTTTGTCAATGTTTCCCAAACATTGAGTTCCAAGAGTGACAGTGCCATTCTGCAACACATGTACGAAAACACAGATTGGGCAGGATGTGAAAAATGATAGCTGTACCATCCATAGGGAGGTGTGAAGAGGTGGCAATGCTGAAAATCTGTAGTGGGAATATTAAAAATGCTCTCATTTTCGAGCATACGTGGAAACTGCGTAACGCATGCGTGTGACACAGTAATTTTTATGGACTTTCATCACCAGATTTTCAACACAGGCATTTTATGACCTGTGCTCATGAACAGTGTCACTGTGATTTTCTTAATGTGTCCCAAACACTGATTTCCCACAGCAACCACGGTATTCTGCGACGGAAGTGCAAAAACACATTTTGGCCAGCATGTCAAAAATGACAGCTGTACTGTTCATAAGGAGGTGCGGAAAAATGGCAATGTTGAAAATGTGGAGTGAAACTATTACAAATGTGCGAAGTTATGAGCATGCGTGGAAACTGCGCAACGCACGCTTGTAACACAGTCATTTTATGGACTTTCATCACCAAATTTTCGACATAGGCATTTTAGGACCTCTGCTAATGAACAATGTCACTGTGATTTTCATAATGTGTCCTGAACAGTGCTTTCCCACAGTGACCGTGCTATTCTCCGCCGGAAGTGCTAAAACACATTTCGGCCAGGATGTGAAAAATGGCAGCTGTACTGTTCATAAGGAGGTGTGAAAAAATGGCAATGTTGAAAATCTGGAGTGAAAATATTGCAAATGTGCAAAGTTACGAGCGTGCGTGGAAACTGCGCAATGCACGTACGTAACACAGTCATGTTATGGACTTTTGCCACCAAATTTTCAACATAGGCATTTTAGGACCTCTGCTAATGAACAGTGTCACTGTGATTTTCATAATGTGTCCTGAACAGTGCTTTCCCACAGCGACCATACTATTCTCCGCCAGAAGTGCTAAAACACATTTCGGCTAGGATGTGAAATATGGCAGCTGTACTGTTCATAAGAAGGTGTGAAAAAATGGCAACGTTGAAAATCTGGAGTGAAAATATTGCAAATGTGCAAAGTTACGAGCATGCGTGGAAACTGCGCAACGCACTCACATAACACAGTCATGTTATGGACTTCTGTCACCAAATTTTCAACATAGGCATTTTAGGACCTCTGCTAATGAACAGTGTCACTGTGATTTTTGTAATGTGTACTGAACATGGATTTCCCACAGCAACCACGCTGTTCTGCACCAGAAGTGCGAAAACACATTTTGGTCAGGATGTAAAAAATGACAGCTGTACTGTTCATAAAGAGGTGTGGAAAAATGGCAGTGCTGAAACTCTGGAGTGAAAATATTGCAAATGTGCGAAGTTACTAGTGTGTGTGGAAACTGTGCAACGCACACTCATAACACAGTCATTTGGGGATTTTTCCATCAGATTTGCAACATACATGAGAGCCCACCTCATGAACACTGGCATTCTTTGCACTGCTAATTGGTCCCGAAAGGTGATTCTGCGCAGTGACTGCTAAATCACCTTTCGGGACCGATTAATGCCATGATAGTGACTGAACTCATGAAGAGGGGTCTCAAAAACCCCATGTTGAAAATTTGGTGCCAAAATTCCAAAAAATGCCTGAGAGATGCAAAAAAGTTGAAAAAACCCTATTTATGCCATTATACAGCTTACCGGCGTTTCCTTAGTTCGCGGTCAGCTTTGAAGAGTGCAGACGTGTTCCCGGTCCACCAAAGATCATTGCGCTGGGCTCTGGAGGTAAGTATGGGGTGGGGGTTGGGAGGCAGGGTGCACAGTAGGTGGGTGCAGGTTGTGGGGGGGCAGGAGACTGCGTGGGACCATTTTGTTTACAGGTTTTAAAAAAAAGGAAAAAAATTGCGGGACGTCTTTTTCTTTACAGGGGCACTGGGCATGCTGGGAGGGGCTCCCAGCATACCACCTGAATGTTTTGGGGGGTGTAGCCGATGGGGGATTGGGCATCCCCGTTGGCACAAAAGGGGAGGCGCAAGAGCCGAGGGGGATTGGGCACCCCCTTGGCACAAATCTACTGGGATTTTGTGGGGGGGCATTATGCTGATGGGGAGTGGGCTCCTCCGTCGGCAAATAAAACTGGGAGGGGGGACATAATGCCATTGGGAGTGGGCTCCCCTGTCCGGCAACTTTAACTAGGAGGGACCTGAAGCCGATGGGGATTGGGGCCCCTGTCAGCAAAAACACTGTTGGGGGGCACATGCTGCTACAGGGGGATTAGGCACCCCCTCGGTACTGGGGGCTACTTAATATTGTTTGTGAACAGGTGACAAGCCACCCGCCATGTTCACAAACAATATTACAGTCAGCAAGTTCCGCCTAGCAATGACAAGTCGCTCCCTCATTGCAGCGGATCGGCTGATGCTGCAATGATGAGGTGGCCCCTGATTGCTGCGGCGAAAATGTTAGAATGTGGTGGCACTTTTGGGCACCAGTGTCATCAGCACACTGTGCCTCCATTGGCCCACCACTGCAAAGCCCCCAAATGCTGTGCCTCTCTTGGCTGCTACAGTGCTGCACCTCCACAACTTGCTTCTCTCCTAAGCTGTCACATAATGTTTCTTGCGCATGCGCGCATGCAAACATAATAAAAAGGGGATAGTGACCTGCAAAAATCATTAATCTTGGAATTAGGACTGATGTAGCATCACAGCATACTTCCCCGTCAGAATTTGCTTCCTGGTAGCATATTCTGACAGCAGGGTAAATAAACTGCATGCCACAATTCAGATTTCTTTTCCTTCATTTGAGCATTTCAAGTCTTTTTTTTTTTTTCAACCCTGAATTCATTCCGTTAACATTTTATGAAACTGATCAGAACTGTCCTGATTGGTGAAATACCTTCTGTGACTCATACTGTATATCAGTTCTACAGAAATGCATAGGTTGAAGAAAGTTTAGGCAGTGGGATTTGGAATTGGGCAAGCACGTACAGAATTCTTGGGCCACTTCACTCATCCCTGGTTGCCATCACAAATCTCGCTGCCACTTTTACTCAGTGACAACCATAGAGCTATAAACTCTAGAATAACAAAGGGCACACTACAATATGCGATTGTAATGATTCAGTTATACTGGCATGCACAGTTCTATTGTATTTGGTTATACCCCGATTAGCGAAAGCAGAGTCTCGCTGCCCTCTCTCCCTTCCTGCATCAGCGCTGTTCTGCTATGCCTGGGTATGAGGTTCAGATGGGCCCATCGTCTGCTTGCTTGTTCTTCCAAAGAGCAATAAAGTCATTTTTTTTTTATGATTTCTACTCCATGATCGCAATCCTTCACCTGTCTAAATATGAACCATCTCAGCTTGAAAAATAATGAAGTCCTGAAGAATTTACTAGTACAAGAACTCACTGCAAGACATGCTGATAAAAGCACAGAAAGAATTCAAGAAATAAAATTTACAAATCTGTTTATTACTCCCCCTTTCTACTGTCTCACTGATCAATAAAATGACTGCCAGTAATGTCTTAAACATACAGGTAGATGCTTAATCACACTGTTGTTCATAAATTGACATCCAAAGCTACAAATCTGGGAGCGGAAGGGAAAACTGCAAAACCCAAAAGCACACCCTCCTACAAAAACAAATATACAGGTGAGGTAAAATCAACAGAACATCCCAAACGTTGGAATTAGAGTTTAAAAAATGGCAAGTCATTTACTACTTCTACAATTTGAAGTCTCTTAATGCAACTTTTCAGGAAAGTTACAATCACCGAAAACTTAGATTTTTAATACGAAAACACTAAAAAGGATAAAAGCACAGCTAACACTTGAGGAGTAGAGTGAGCATGGGAGCATTTAGGAACTTTGTTGGGATTAGGACGTTTGGGAATGTACATGTCGGGCAAATCACAAGTGGGCAAACAAAAATCGGGATTGCAACCCAGTCGGGATTGAGGAGTGGGGTAAATCCATGTTGGGAATTTGACAATCAGGAATTAGTAGGCATCCCGTTTTAAAAGAGGGTGGGATAGGGTTCAAGGCTGAATAAAAGTGTGTGTGGGGGGTGGGGTTGACTAGAGTGGAGAACTCAGTTTGGGGTAATAATGGGGGTGGAAGGGCAAGGGAAGGGGCAGCAGCAGTTGTCTGAACTGTGGGCTGCACAACCCAGAAGATGCATTAGACTCTGAGGCCTGTATCAGTTGGCATTTTCATATGTTCCTATGTATATTAGGAGAAAGGGCTTCTACAGCATGAGTGGGTACCAAAGGCAGGACTACAGGAAGAGGTATTCCTACAGATAGTAGTTTGTAAGGATTATAGGAAGTAGCTTTTGTCCTCAGCCCACAATATACCTTTTCCAGACACTTAGGAGTCAGACATGTAAACAGGTGGCTGACTATTAATTTTTGCGGACCCAATATCATTAAGGATGTAGCAAACTACTGCGCAAATTGACTGCAGTGCCAGCAGGTGAGAAAGGTTCAGGATAAGGCTCAAGTGGCTTTGATTCCCCTTCATATAATTGAAGAGCATTTCAGCCAGTGGCAGTGGACATTGTGGGGCCACTCAGCACCCTGAATTGCACATGCAAGAGGTACATTTGTGTGGTCATGGATTACACCACAAGATACTCAGAGGCTGTGCCCTTGTTCTCTACTGAGAAAGAAAAAGTGACTATTGAACTGCTGGGAATATTCAGCCAGTTGGGTTTTGCCCAGGAGAGTCTGTTGGACTAAGGCATTAAATTCATGTCTGCCCTAATGGTTAGTCTTTGGGAGAAGTGTGCGGTGTGGCAGCTCAGGGCCTCCCCATGCCACCCCATTTCTAATGGTCTGGTTGAGTGATTTAATTAGTCTTTTAAATCTATGTTAATGGCATTCACCGACCAACATATGAGAGAGTGGGCCCAGTACTTACTCAATCTACAGTATTTATTTTTTTTTTGGTGTATATTTTCTTCCCCATTGGCACCTTTCAGCATGTCATCTCAACCGACTCCCCGGCCCAGAACCCAATATCAGGCCACCTCCTCGATTCCCCCATGGATTACCCCCCCCCATGGTGGGGTGGTGAGGAGCTACCACAGCTCAACTCGCCAAGTCAGATCCAGATGAGGAGGCACCATTCGGGTCAGGCCGTGGAGGTCGGAAGATTATGCTCCCCAACCTGTGCCACTTTTTTCTCCAGTGTTATGCCCCTGTGGAGTGCAGGTGTGCAATGACGCCTGGGCACAACATGCCGATGTCTGCCACACTCCATCCTGCTGGCACCGCTCTAGTAGTGCCCCCAGTCATCACCAGGGTGCGCTACAGAGCGGTGGCTCCCTGGATCCCTTCCCGGCATAGGAGAGCAGTCCTCCAGATGCTCAATCCTATCCCTCCCCTGCCAGTCCGTGGCAGCCCGGGCTCATGTCCAAACCATGGTTACCAATGTTGTGCGAGGTGTGGTGTCCAATGTCTCAACCCTCAGCGCCACCGGGCCAGCCTCAATCTACAGTATTATTCGAAGAAGGAAGTCCCCCAGGAGTCCACAGTCACCCTTCAAGCTCTTGTTTGGCCACAAGGTAAGGGGTCCCCCTGACTGGGTAAGGGATGCATGGGAGGGTGAGCTTGCTCCCCAAGAGGAATCAGTTGTGGAATATATCCTTAATTTTAGGTCATGGCTCAAGACACTTATGGGATTTGCCCAGGAGCACCTAGCCACTGTGCAATGGAGACAGAAGACAGGGTACAACCATGGGGCCAATGCCCTAGTGTACAAAGTCAGGGAATGGGTAATAATGCTCATTTCTCTCTGACAGAATAAATGACAGGCAGCCTGGGAGGGTTCTTACTCAGTAGTCAAGAGGGTGGATGCTGTTAATTACATCATGGAGCTACCCGACAGGAGGGGAAAGCAGCAAATCTATCACATGAACATGATGAAGCCCTACCATGACTGGGGTGAGATGGTTCTGGTGGTGTGCAGCTATCCGGAGTAGGAGGCAGAAGCAGACCCATTGGTGGAGCTCCGGGGAGAGGTTAAGGGAGACTCCTCAATGGACACTGACATCATCTTGGAGCACCTAACAATGGCCTAAGCTCCTGAAACACATCTGCTGCTGCATATATTTGGGTAAATTCCCATGGGGAAACTGGGATATACCACGTTGGCAGAGTACCACATGGATGCAGAGTCACAGATCCTGCTGCAGCAGCCACCCAACAGAGTCCAGGAGGGAGTAAAACCTGCCATTCAGGGGGAGATCAAGGAAATACTGGCTTTTAGGGTAATCCAAGCATCCAGTAGTCCCTGGGCCTCCCCAGTGGTACTGATCCCCAAGAAGGATAGGACAATAAGGTTCTGCATTCACTATCACAAGCTCAACAGCTGTACGGAGTGGGATGGGATGCATACCCCATGCCCAGGACGAATGAGGTCCTTGAGAGGTTGGGGGAGCCATGTCCCTGACCACCAAAGACCTGACAAAGGGCTATTGGCAGGTCCCCCATTACCCCTGAAGCCAGAGAGGGTTGGCCTCCATCACTTTGTCCTGTTTGAGTTTTGTGTAATGCCATTTGCGATAAAGACAGTGCCAGCCACCTTTCAAGAGCTCATGGACTGCATTCAGTCCGGGTCAGGAAACTTTTCTCTGGTGTACACAGACGACATCACCATCTATAACCAGATATGGTAGGATAAAGTCAGGCACATGACCAAGGAGCTATGCTGACTGGAGGCTTCAGGACTGATAATCAAAATGGAGAATTGCCAAATAGGGATGATAGCAGTGTTATACCATGGGCACAGGCTGAGGAGTGGGTACATCCAGCCTGAGCCAGTAAAAATGGAGGTCTTCTGCTGGCCTGCTGGCACAGTGGTAGCAATACCACCTGCAGTACTGATGACCTGTTTTCAGGAATAAGCATGGAGAGTCACAGGGTCAGCCAGAGAGAGGTAGAAAGAGCATCCCATGGACAGTTCTCCTCCTCTGGGGGGGGAGGGTTGTGTTTCCCGGCATGCTAGTGACACCCAGTGGAGAATGGGTGTGCAACAGCCAGGACCAACAAGCAGTGAGTGGAAGTGATGGCAGACATCTATAGGTCAAGTGCAGGAGCGCGCCAGACCTGAGCTGACATCATTGCACGTCTGTGCCTCCTGTTGGAAGGAAACTAAGGGGAAAAACCCTGGGCCAGCACACAAAGAAGCTGTAGGAGACTCATTCAAATGATGCCCCAGGTGTAAACCTCAGCTGAGGCCTCAGGTTGATCACAGTCTCTCCCCATGGGGACCCCACAACAGAGAGTTAGCTGTGGGTCTCCCACAAACCAGAACAGTAACAGTGCTTGCCAGAAGAGTAAGGTGCAAGTCCAGGGTCCAGCAGACCCTATACAAACGTTAAAAGACTGGAAGTAGGACTGCACTCCAGAGGATAGTGCAGAGTAGCTTGTTTGTGAAGAAATCAGCAAGGCAGTTCTATTAAACTCAAATGTTTAATTGCAGCTACTGAAAGCACAAGCAAACACCAATCTGGTGTCACCGCTCCCAGCAGCCTCGGCACGCCACTCATATGAATTTCGTCAGGAGGCAAACTGCATGGGTATTATGGTTATTTTTATAGCACAATCAAGTAACACCTCTACAATTAGTTTCATACGTACATCATGAACATGAGTTAATTTTATACGCAAATCATACAAAATACAGTTATTTAAACACATTCTGCTAATAGTTTCTTAGACACCATAGTTTTTCTTATGTCTATAACTGTGCTATTTTAATGCAAAAAATAAATCAACTAAATTTTTCATTAAAAATTTAAACAAAATAAACACATTTCAGGCAATCATTTCCTTCAGTTTAGGTTAGAATACATTTACCCATTTTAAAGTGCAGCATTATATTATACTGAAGTCTAACATAAAATAGTGTGGATCATAAGTTGGGAACTGGAAAGACACTGCAGAAACCAAGGATAGGATGAGAGCTGGATTCAAAGAATCCTTAATGCAGGAAATCCAGTACTCACCACTTCACAAGGCTGCGAAAGAGAGAGAAATATATTTTACTGTAAGGTTACATACTAAGATATATTCAAATCCCTCTAGAGCTCTAAGAAAATTTGTAATAGCACTACTTGTCTAAATGATTGGGGGCAGGGGAGGGGGGAAGAAGGTTTCAATTAAGAGGGAAGACAGTAAGCAAACAGGGGCCAAACTACCAGCTAAGCACTTCTCTTATAAACAAGCATTTGTCAATGCCGAATGCTGTCTCTCTGGCATTGGCATTGGTCGTGCCAGAGTTAGAGACGCATAATAGGAATGGCAGTGAAGTATTGAAGTGACGCCACCCCCGGCCTGTAGAGACTAACAGGCATTGGGGTGTGCCTTTGGATCATGAGCTATAACACTCATGCCATTGTACCTCACCCTAACCTGTAGACACTGACAAGTGCTGTGGTGTGCTTTACGGTCTTTGGGCGTTATACTTACCCCATTCCATAAGGAATAAACTGAGGTGGGTGCAGTATAGGAGAATGGGGCAAACTTTGTGGCCGAACAGTGCAAGGCACACCACGATGCCTGTCACTGGCTGCAGGGTGGGGATGGGGTGGATTGGCATGAGCATTACAGCCGATGGTCCCAAGTCACACCCCTGACACCTGTCAGTCTCTACAGGGTGGGTTGCTACAGTTGGGAACCCTAACACCATAGGCGTGTGTGTATTTTCACTCCAAATTTCCAACATGGTCTTTTTGTGAGCCCACCTCATGAAAAGCGACACAATCAGTTTGTTAGCCGAAAGGTGGTTTTGCACAGTGGCTATGCCATTTGGCAACACAGGGATGAAAACACATTTTGGGCAGAATGTGGAAAATGACAACTGTATTATTCATGAGAAGGAGTAAAAAAATGGCAACGTTGAAAATCTGGAGTGAAAATATGAAAAATTTGTGAAGTCATGAGCATGCATAGAATCTGCGCAACACACGTCTGTAACCCAATTATTTTGGGGAGTTTGTTAGGCACATTTTTAACATAGGCATTTTGGGACCTCCCCTCATGAACAGTGGTGCTGTGATTTTGTTAATCTGTCTGAAAAGTTGATTTCCCACAGCAACCATGCCATTATGCGCCACAGGTGCAGAAGCACATTTGGGCAGGATGTGAAAAATTACAGCTGTACTGTCCATAAGGAGGTGTGAAAAAAATGCCAGTGTTGAAAATCTGGCATGGAAATATGCAAATTTGAGAAGTTACAAGGGTGTGTGGAAACTGTGCAATGCACGCTTGTAATACAGTCATTTTATGGACGTTCAGCACCAAATTTTCAACATAGGCATTTTAGAACCTCTGCTCATGAACAGTGTCACCATCATTTTCTCAAACTGTCCCAAAAATGGATTTTCCACAGCGACCGTACTATTCTGTGCCAGACATGTGAAAACACATTTTAGCCAGGATATGTAAAATGACAGCTGCACTGTTCATAAGGAGGTGTGAAAAAATGCCAATTTTGAAAATCTGGAGTGAAAATATTACAAATTCACAAAGTTACGAGCATGCGTGGAAACGGCGCAATGCACGCTCGTAAAACAACCATTCTTTGGATTGTTTTCACCAAATTTGCAACATAGGCTTTTTGGGAGCCCACCTTATGAACACTGGCACTGTCATTTTGTTAATCGGTCCTGAAAGGTGATTCCACGCAGTGACCACAAAATCACCTTTCGGGGCTGATTAACACCATGCCAATGCCAGAATTCATGAGGAGGGGTCCCAAAAACCCCATGTTGAAAATTTGGTGCCAAAATTCAAAAAAATGCCTGAGATATGCATCAAAGTTGGAAAAACCCTATTTATTCCATTATACAGCTTACCAGCATTTCCTCAGTTCATGGTCAACTCTGAAGAGTGCAGACGTGTTCCCGGTCCACAGAAGATCATCGCACCAGAGGTAAGTATGGGGTGAGGGGGTGTGTGGGGAGGCAGGGTGCGCAGTGGGTGGGTGTGGGTTGCGGGAGGGGGGCAGGGAGATGGCAAGGGACTGTTTTCTTTTTTCACAGGGTTTAAAAAGAAAAAAAACTTGTGGGGTGGTTTTTATTTTCCAGGGCGATTTGGCACACTGGGGTGGGCTCCCAGCATGCCACCTAAGTGTTTTGGGGAGGGGGGATGCTGTAGCCGACGGGGGTTGGGCACCCCCGTCGGCACACAATGAAAGGGGGGCAAGAGCTGATGGAGATTGGGCACCCCCCTTGGCATATAACAAATGGGGGCATTATGCCGATGGGGAGTGGGCTCCCCCATCTGCACATACATTGGGGTAGGGCATGCTGACAGGGGGATTGGGCACCCCCAAAGTCGGCAGTATGGCTGGCAGTGTGCTGCCATGTTATTGTTTTTCCACCACCAGGGAAAGTACATCGGGAGATCCGCTGCATATGATGAGCTTTGCTCGCATAGCAGTGGACCTTTCCTTAGATGTGCTCACACTATTATGTATGCATAGTGTGGTGCCGGCATGAAGACTGATTGGGGAATGAGGGACGCACCTCCAGATGCGTGCCCTGCATTCGCCCTACAGTGACCGCGCCTCCAAATCTGCTATTACCCCAATATGTTGGCTGCACATGCGTGAGCCAACATAAAAGACAAAATGTGAAATGCAAGATTTAGGGTTATGAATGACCAAAGAACAATAAACACGTTTCATTATGCAGTGGTGGAGGGTTGGTGTGTGTGTGTGTGTGTGTGTGTGTGTGTGTGTGTGTGTGTGTGTGTGTGTGTGTGTATTAATAAAGGTGGAATGGACAAAACAGTACCTTCACTTATATCATTACTAGTGTTCAAAACACTAATCTCACAAGTAAGGTCTATAGTCGGTCTCTGTATTTAGACCGACTGGTTGCTTAGCTTGCAGCGAGAAAATCCAAAATGTCTCTCTCTCTCTGCAGGAGACGTTGTAGTCTATCCTCTCCCCTCAGTCGTCCTGCCTTCACATTTTCATTTCCCCTAAAATGGAGCAGGGAAGAATCACTGTTGTGTTCAAAAAAATAAATGTTCAGCCACTGAGTTATCCATAAACAGGTTCTTAATATCGTGTACATGTTCCTGCATGCACTGTTTCAGTTGTCTTGTGGGCCTTCCTACATACATTCTTTTGCAGGGACACCACAGTACATATATGACAAAGATTGTAATGCAGGAAATGAACTGGTGGATAGACATTCTCCATCTGTTAGTAGGTGATACAAAAACCAGTCCTTGCACACTAAGAGGAATGGAGATGCAGTTACCACATTTAGGGATCCGCGTCATAGTGGGTGTGGTCCTGGGGAGCTGACATTTGACCAGTGCATCCTTTAAATTCCTTCCTCTTCTAAATGTTACCCTGGGTTTATTCTGTACCTGATCAGCCAGGGATTCATTATTATAGAGAATGGGCCAACATTAGGTAACAGTGTTTCCTATTTATCCTGCCAAGTAATTGAAATCTGTAGAAAAACAAATCATCTCATTCTCTCCTGGGTCCCTGATCTTGGGTTGAAGCTGACCATTTCTGTCAATGTTTGTAGCTTTGGTGAATGTGTTCTCCATGGTTACCACACTGTACCCCTATCCAGAAACATGTTTTTTTAAGTCACTGACTTGTTTCAAAAAATCATCCATTTCAGAACAATTCCTCCTCAGCCTTAAAAACTGGCTATAGGGGATTGATTCTTTAAATTTTTTTGGGTGTGCACTGGTTGCTAATAAAAAAATATCTGTAGCTGTTGTCTTCCTGAAGCCATTAGGGCTTATTCTGTTTGTAGAATCCACAGTGAATGTTGTATCTGAGAAATCGATGGATGTAGTTTGAAAATTACGTATTAATCAAAGATTTCTGTTGTTATTTTTCAGCCACTCAAGAAACTGATCCGCTTCTGCCTTTGTCCCATTCCATATGCACAGTATATCATCAATAAAGTGATACCAGCGAATAATGTGTCTGTGGAATGGATTGGCACCCCAGTCCCAAATCAGCTTCGATTCCCACTTACCTAAGAATAGGTTAACAAAACAAGGGTCCATAGAGGCCCCCATTGCAGTGCCACAACTCTGGAGAAAAAACTCTCTGTCAAATTCAAAAAGGTTGTGTGTAAGCACAAAGTCTAGTCCTTCTATGATAAGTTCCACAGCCAAAATAGTGTACAAGGGATATTTCATAAGGTAGTGTAAACATGCCTGTACCCCATCAGTATATCTAATGCACATGTATAATGACTCTGCATCAATTGTGAGCCAGTTGTACTCTTTCTGCCAAGTGAAGCCCTGCATTTTGTTCAGGATAGCTATTGTGTCTCTGACATGGGATTTAAGGCATGTGACACTCCTCTGAAGAAAACATCTAGGAATTGAGCCAGGTTGTCTGTAAGTGATCCCACCCCCCAAAATGATGGTTCTCCCCAGTGGATTCATAGCATATTTATGAAGTTTGGGATGAATATACATTGTGGGGATCATAGGGGATTGTGGCAATAAAAATCTGAACTCACTTTCTGTGATGTCCCCCCCCTCCCTTGGGCCTTCTGCAATAGGTGTAGTAATTCTACTTTATAGACAAGGATGGGGTGAGATGGTAGTTTCTTATAATTAATTTCATTGCTAAGTAGTTCAAAGACTTTACACTTAAAGAAGTCCTTGTCCATCAGGACCAAGTTAACCCCTTTGTCTGATCACTATGTTTCCCATTACCTGCAGTTCTAGAATGGCATCAGTTTCTGCTTTTGTCATATTTTTTAATCTTGGCCCTTTATCTGAGTTCAGAAGTTCCTCTACTTTAGTAAAAACCGTGTGTTTTTACTGTATGTACTTATGACAAGGTTACTGAAGCCAGGCCAGAAAGTGGATTTGAGACAAAACAATCTTTTTCTAAGTTTTAGAAATTCATGGTTGTTAACATTATATAAATGCATATTGAAGTTAATACCTGGATCAACAGGTTGGTTCTCCAGTAATAACATTTCCTAACATTCAAGATTTTGTATATCCAAATCAGTCCATCCATTCAATACTTACAGTGTCCCTGGCATGCACATCTTCCACTAATGCACTCACTACATTCATTTGTTAATTTTATTTATTGAGTTTTGTTGACCCAGTAGGCCCACTGAGACTAGAAGTCCCTTTTTCAGGGGCGACCGGGGGAGGAGGATACAGATGGTAACCAACAGAAACTGAACCAGATTAAGCTGTTGGTGGTATTTTTTAGTGAATGGGGAACATTTGGCCAGCACACCGGGGAAAGTCCCCTACTTTGCCTGCAGGAGTGCTGTCACTTCCTGTGGATGGGATGGAGGGACCCATTTTGGAGCCAGATGCAGGAGGAGGAGGAAGTGCTGATGTGGCAGGGGAGATGGCATCTTCCTCTTCCTCAATACTGAAGGAGACCACATAGAAACAGGAGGAGGAAACCAGAAAGGAAAAAAAAACGAGAGCAAGGAATGCAATCTGCAAACCAAAAAGAAGGTGAATGGCAGATTGTTTTGCCAGCAGAGACCTCTGGAGAATGAAAGGAAAAAACAAACTGTGAGTCAAACAAACTTTTACTATTAAAAGAAATAAAAACAGAGGAAAAAGTTTTGAAAAACGAAAAAAAAGGTTGCTAATAAAAGAATTAGAACAAAGAAACATGGAGGACAGTGATACAGAGGTAGCCCATCTTGAACGGCAGGAAAGTGATGATGTGGCAATAGGAAGGAAGGCCTCTGATGCAACTGAATGGCAGAAAGGGAAAAAAGTTGCCCCAAACGGAATGGCCTCTAAAAGTCAAAAAAGACTTGGCCTAGGACAGGCAACATCTGGAAATACAAAAAATAATGAGAAAACTGGTTTAAAAGGAAAAACAAGAAATCTTGAAAGTTTTAAAGTGGGCCCCCAGGAAAATAATCAGCAGCAGCCTTTGGAGAAAGGAAATGCTGTACATTGGTACCCACAGACACTCCAGAATGGATTGTTACAGATCTCAAAAATGCTGGATGGAAACAAAAGTAAGATGGACTAGGGTGGGACCCGGATAGGCCTGGTTGTTCTTTTCAGCAGAAACCTGAGGCAGAAACAAATAAAGAGTCAGTAACTGGGTCTGAAAATGCAGATGATGCTAAAGATTTAGAAGAACAATTAGAAAATGATATTGAAGAGACCTCAATGGAGGTTGAACAAGAAACCATACACACAGAGAAAGAACAAATTGGGGATGAAAGAGGTAAAAAGGGAAATGCCTGGACACGGAATACAAGAGAGAAATTATTCTCCACAGAGCAAATGAAACAGGCCAAAAGAAGAAATGTGGTACATTTAAAATTCAAGGGAGCTACAGCAGATGCACCGGACAGAATTTACATTGGAAGAAAGTTACTAAAAGAAGCAATGACATTTTATCCATATGAGATTTATAAACTTATACATGTGCCTGGCAGTACCAAACATGATATTAGTTTTAAGCATCCAGGAGGCCTGGATCGATTTTGGAAATTATTTCATCAATTAAAAACCACACCTCAATGGAATCAGTTTTTTGTAATACCTTTAACCAAACCTGCTTTCAAGATTTTGCCGGTTCTCTTTGGAAACGAGGGTGTATATGTCTCTGATATAACTTTCTGGCTAAAACAATGATGTGTGGTACACGCCCCCCCTTGAACCTATATTAGATGAAGAATGCATATGGACAGGGGGGTAGAAATATAAAATAACGCTGAAACAGCAAGATGGAAAAATGCAGCATTTATCAAACTGCTTTTATTTAGGCAGAGACAGAGGAGTGGTCTTTAATGCAGGCCAGCCAAAAGCCTGTTACAGGTGTAGGGATAAGGGTCATTTAAGTGAGCAAGTGAAACGTGGTTTATGTGGTCTTATTGGACATTATGGAGCAGACTGCAAAAACAAGATAAAATGTAGTCTTTGCAAAGAAGAGGGTTGGGGGCATTTTTTTCAGAACTGTCCTTGGGTGGCACATAATAGTCCAGACCCAGGAGAAACTGCGGAGCAGGTTGTTTATCTAGCAGTAGCCCAGAAAACAAAAGGAAAAGAAGATGCTGTGCTATATGAAACAAGAAATAAAGAAATGCCTTTCCATAATCCTCAGAAGGCAGGAGAAACAAAAAGTCAAAAAGAAGTGGTAGAAGAAAAGCAGGAAGGGAAGGGAAGGAGAGAAAGAAAAAAAGAAGACAAAATACCAGAAAAGTCAAAAGGTCAGTCAGAGTTTAAAATGGTTACAAGGTCCAGGAAAAAGCTACAATCAAAACCACAGAAAGAATTGCAAGTAGAAAAAGATAGAGAAGGCATCGAACTTAAAAATAAATACGCCTTATTACAAAACAAAGACTGGGGAGATATAGAAGATGTTTCTGGATCATCATGTATAGATATATCTGACCTAGAAGATTCAGCAGAAGGAAACACCACAGACACACAAGTACCAAACAAGAGAAAGAAAGCAAAGGATGGTTAGGGTACAGTTAAAGGATAGAGAAAAACAAAACATTCTTTGACACACATGAAGTCCTTGGCATGTTTCTCATGCAATGTTAATAGTATAAAGGACAAAAAGAAAAGAACCATTACCTTTAATATTTTAAGTGCACTTAGGAATGATGTAGTTATTTTTTAGGATACATGTTTACACACCTTGGATGAAATAAAACAGGTACAAAAAGAATTGAGATGGGGCCATCTTTGTGGTTGATAGGAGAGGAAAGGTGTTCAGGAGTGGGGATTGGGGTTATGTCCCAAGAAATGAAAGTTACAAAGGTAATAGATTTAGTTCCTGGTAGGGTTTTTATAGTGGATGAGATCTTAAAAAAACATAGGTGTAAGGATTATTAACATGTATAATCCACAACTCAAATCAGAAAGAAGTAAAAGTATGGGTTTTATTGAACCATATGTACACATAACCAAATTAGTACTTTGGGGAGGAGATTTTAATTGTGGGCTCACAGGGAAGGATTGGGGGAGACAAACAAAGAACATTTTTTGTGACACACATAGGTTAAAAAATATTTTAAGAAAGGAGGTTTAGAGGATGCTTATAAAATAATGGGGAAGGAGCCAGACAAAACATATTACAGAGATAAACAATCAACTAGAATAGATTTTTGGATGGTTAAAAGAGAAGCAAAAATACAAGGCATCAGAACAGTTCCTATAGAAACATCTGACCATCTAGGGGTTCAAATGAGGATAGACTTAGGAAAAACATATGAAGTTTGGTAAAGGATACTGGAAAATGAACACAGAAAGACTGCAGGACCCACTATATTAAAAAATATTAGAGCTATTTAGAGCTAGGCAAACGGTTATAGATTTATATGACACGGCAATAGAATGGTGGGAAGATACAAAATATGATTTAAAACAACTAATGTTAGAATATTCACAAAGGCAAGAAATGACAAAATATAAAAAATATTTAAACCTAAGGGCAAAGTTATACAAATTATTAACAAGGCAAGTACAAAATAAAATGGATGAATCAGGACAAATAGCGGAAATTAAAGCAGAAATGCAGAAATTTCAGTTAATCAAGTTAAATCTTTAATAATGGAGCAGAAAAGTGGTACACAAGGGTTTAAATTTCATACAAATCCATTTGATAGGAGTAAAGAAAGAGTAAATAAAAGAATAATGTTTGATTTAAGGGATCAGGAAGGTGTCATGCAAACAGATATAAAACAGATAAAATAGACAGTGCGAGGTTATATAAAATAAAAATACCAAAAAGATAAAGGAACTAAAAGAAAGGAATTTCTTAGAAATAGTAAGGTGCCTAAACTAGGACAGAAAGAAGATGTAACATTAAAAGCGAATATTTCAAAAAATGAAGTAAAAGATACAATTAAATCTTTAACTATTAACACAGCAACAGGTATAGATGGTATACCCAATTCTTTTTATAAAAAATATGAAGAAGTGACCGTTAAGGCCTTAACTATGGTCTTTAATGAAATCTTTCAAACTGGAAAAATGGTAGATAGTATGAAACAAGGTGTGATAGTTTTTCTTCACAAAAATGGGGATAAAAAAGATATAAAAAACTGGAGACCTATAAGCTTCTTGATATCGGATTATAAAATTCTAGCAAAAATAATTAATAAAAGATTATCAGCTTTTGCAGACCTTCTAATATTGCAAACACAGACCTGTGCCATTCCTGGTCGAGATATTAGGCAGAACTTAATTTATGTAAGAGAATTAATGAATGAAGTACAAGAAAGTAGGGTAGAAGGATATTTGTATGCTATAGATCAAGAAACAGCTTTCGATACTATACAACATGAATACATGTGCGATGTTTTAGAAGAATATAGTACACCAGTGCAGTTTATAAAATGAATTAAAACACTATATTTAAACTCACAAGTATGCTCTATGAGTAATGTTTTTTTTAAGAATACCAACTTATGTATGGAATGGGGTTCAACAAGGATGCCCCCTACGTCCTTTATTATATATATTATGTCTGGATCCTGTTTTAAGAGCTATTGAAGAAGAAAAACAAATTAAAAATATTATTTGGTAAAGGCAAAAACCTCCCAAAAACCTGTGCATATACAGATGACTGTGTAATAACAGTTAAGGATCAACAATCAGGAGAACATATACTTAAATTAATCCAAAACGTTAATGTCTATATAGGTATAGGAGTAAATAGAGGGAAAAGTAAGGTATTTCCTTTGGGGAAGGTAGGTAGAAGTCAAGAAGGTGAATTAGAGTTAGTTCAGGGAGAAATAAAAATACTAGGAGTAATATTTGGAGATAAGTCTGCGAATATTAAAAACTGGGAAGAGAAAATACAGATAGCGCAAGAGAAAGTGACAAAATGGAAAGATTGTGATGTGACAAAAGAAAAAAGGATTTACCTTTTAAAAACCTTTGTAGTACCTATCTTTTTGCATGATTCTTATATTTTTCCACTACCTGTGATGTTGCAGACAAAGCTTTTAGGTCTTTTTTTCAACTTTTATGAGGTACTAGATTAAACCCAATTAAATGAGCACACACATACAGACCAATTAAAGAAGGTGGGAAAAATATGTTGCAACCTGTTGTCTTCTTTTTTAGTATATTTTTATACGTAAACATTGTTCCGCTACTGGTTAGAAAAGAAACGGTTTGGCGTTTATTTGCAAATAGATGGAAGCAAGTGTTTTTTGAAAACATTGGGAAAACGGAATATAAAACAAAAAGCTGTGTTACCAGACTACATAGAAATCTATAAAAAATATACAGTACACTGGGGCTAAACATAGAGTCTCTAAGACAAAAAATAGGAACTTGATTTATAAAGAAATAGTAGAAAGAAATTATTATGAGGAACTGTTCTTAATGTAAATGAAAATGTACAATAGCTAGAATATTAGAAATTACTTTGGAAAAAAGGATTCCTAAGAAAATGAAGGAGATGGTTTGGTTATGCAGCCATGAAAAACTTAATGTCAAAGGTAACCAAAAACATAAAAAGACAGAAGAGGGAATATGAATGGAAACTTCATGTGGGATGGTGGAAGAAAGTATGAAACATCTGTTTTTTGACTGTATCTATATAAAATCATTTTGGAGAAATCTAGCAAAAGTCTGGGATATGGAAATCTTTGAAAAAATGACATATGACATTTTAATATATGGGCAGCTAACAAAAGATTGGGATAATATAAACAAGGGGATAGTATATGTGATCCTGGCCATTATAAAATGGAGTATATGGCAAGTTAGGTGCCAAAACTTCTTACAGAATAATGAAGTGCAACAAAATGACTTGTTATTTAAAATACAAATGGAACTAGACAAAGCATATCATAGAGGATTGTGTATGAGCAAGCATACACAACAAGGCATTGCGATCGAGAGGTTTCCGTGGTAACCAGAGACCTCGAGCGTGGCTCGAAGGTCCGTTACCATGGAAACCTTGAGATCTTACAACTGCCTTGTTTGTGTCTTGCTCATACCTAATATTATAGTGAATAGGCAAGCATAATCAGCGCTCCGTGATCCCCCAAACAAGTCTACCTCTTAAAATAAGGCTTACTTTGGGATGTGTAGCAGTGCGCCGACTTCCGCATCGCCGTGGGCCGCTCAATTGCACATGCACGAATGCGTTCGATCTTGTTGTGCTGCACCGGTGACATACTTGGTGCAGTAGAACAACATAGTGACGCACTGAGGCAAGCACAGCAACTCTGTTGGGAGCATGGATTTCCATGCTCAACAGCGTTCTACCATACACTATGAAATGATTGTATTCTGTATGGGGAAAAAAGACCGAAAGATCTGTGGAAACATGTAAATGGTATAGCAGGGCTGGATTAAGGTCTAGGGCCCCTGCCTACTAGGGGGGCCCCAACAATTCCCAACATATGTTTTCAGTATATTTGTTTTTTCCTGCCTGAGATGCATTTTTTTAAAGGACCAAGCCACTGAGTAATCTGAACAAGGTAGGGGCAGAACCGTAACGTGCCTCTCACCTCCCTGATTAGGTGTTAAGTGCAGCTGATAGTTTAGGGGCCCCTGGCCTTGCTGACCTTTAAGTGTGAACAGGCCCATTTTCTTTGCTTTATCTACCACCCACACTTAGAATCCCTATTTAGAATCAAGTCTTACTCTTAAATATAACAGATTAACAGATTAACAATGCAGTTTGATGTGCATGCTTTATATTTAATCACACTCCTAAAACGAAGACAACTACAATGCGTTTCAATGATATAAGTACAAATCATACTTTTTTTTTTAATTCCCTCGTCTCACTCATATTGAAGTTCTGATCTTGATGTAGCTCCATTTTCATGGTGAACAAATTAATGTATTTCCAGTTTCCCATCAATAAATCTTGCCATTTATTGACCCTGGCTTTATTTATTTCATTTTTGTTGACTGGGCAAGTGCACTAGACAAAACATAGAAACAAAGAAGTTGATGGCAGATAAGGATCACAAGGCCCATCCAGGGGCGCAGGACTGCTTTAACCCTCACAAATAGACATATTTTCTCAGCACCTAGTCCTGTTAAGCATGATGTTCCTTCTGTCTCTGTTTCTCCTGACCCTACAGTTGGGAAAACTACTGCTGAGGTGCTGCAATCTGCTTTTTCTCTAAACAAGGGGCAACATCCCCCAAATGAACCTTGGTCCCCACAAACTGCTCTATGTGAGGCCAGATGGAAACTTTCCTTTGATGGCACGTGGCAACCTGATCCCAAATGGGATCCGAAATTGAATTTTTCACAGGATCCTCCTGCTTGGTGTCTGAGAGAACTTCCAAAAGAACTTCCTCACTCCCAGCTCACTGTGTCTTCACCACCGGGAGCCAACCTTTCTGCCTCTCCAGTGGCCCTTCACCCTCCTCCTCCTGTCCAGGGAGATCAGTCCAAAAACCCTACGTCTACTGATTTCCCTGTCATTCTGGGGACTCTCGATGCACAAAGGGGCATATCTGTGGACCTGGACAGGCATCCTCAGGATCCCCCCCACCCACAGAAACCTCTTTTACCTGGCTTATTCTCTAAAATCAAGAAAGAAACTGCCCCCAAAAGGAATTCAGTCAGGATCTTTTCTAAAGGGGGCCTTAAACATAGACCGGATAGACATTATGTGGGAAAGTGCTTGCTGAAGGACTCCCTCCATTTCTCCCCACAGGAGGTTTTCGCATTTATCAATATCAGTGGGGAGGACAATTATGATATCAGTTTTCATACCTCCTATGCTCTGGACCTCTTTTGGGAGAGGTACAATCAGGTGAAGTTTTCTCCCATGTGGACCCCCTTTTGGTCATTCCCCTGACCAAACCTTTGATTAAATTCATTACCATCATGTTGCGGAATAAGGGCGTCCACGTGGATGATATTACCTATTGGCGCTCCCAGAAATGCGAAGTCTTAAGTGACCCAGAGGCAATTCTGGGCTACAAACTGTTCTAGACCAGAGGTTGGAAATACAAGGTTAAGCTCTGGCTGTCAGACTCAGGGATCACTCATGTTCCTGACTCCTGTATGTTGGGTAGGGACCAGGGAAGGTGTGTTATTACGCCGGGCAGCACCGTGCTTGCTACAAGTGCAGTTTCAGAACCCACATCTCCAGTTCCTGTGATAAACTGCACTGTGATAACTGCTGGGATATAGGCCATATAGCATTCCAATGTGCATCTCATACAAAATGTGATCTGTGTGAGGCAATTGGCCATGTTTTTGGGGAATGCCCTTGGGCAGCTAAGAACAAGGCCTCATGTATGAATCTGGACCTATTAACCCAGCATGCACAGGATCTAGTACCCGGTTCAGGTTCCCACCATCCCCCTCCCCCGGGATTCCACCACCTCCCTGTTCCCCATCCCTCTGTATCTGTTTCTCTCCCCCTAACCCTTCTGAGGTTCCTTTGGAGGTGGCTGTCTTACCCCCCCACCCTGTCTACCTCCGTGTGTAGAGCACCCAGGAATAATTTCCCTGATTCCGGTCTGTTATAGGGACTCTGATCCCTTGGTGCTTTCTAATGAGGTCTTAGCACCCCTTTCTAGATGTTCCTCTAGGAATTTAAAGTCTAAACCTGCTTCTTTCCAAGGTTATATTGACTCTATGAACCCCTTTGAGGTTTTGGCCTTGGAAGATGGAGACTCTGACATGGATCAGGAGGAGTCTGCCTCTCAACCTCCTGAAGGCCTCCATGCCCCTCCACATTTTGATTTGGTTGGTTACAGGGGTAAAAAGAAAAAGACGTGGAAAAAGATAGCTTGAAGCTGCTATCCCGTTGAAGGTGGGATCTGTGAATATTCATAGTCTGTTGAATCCCTTAAAATGCCAGGCTGTATTTGATTTTCTTCATGTCTCTAGGTTTGATGTCTGCTTTCTTCAAGAAATGTGGATGTTTTTCTGTGACCAGCTTAGATCCTTCCAGGGGGAGTGGTTGTGGGGCCCTTCCTACTGGTCATTTGGGCTTGACAGTGCCGATGGGGTGGGTATTTTATTCAATGAGTATTGTTTTTCTCTCCATAAACTTTTTGATTTATGCCCTGGGTGGGTTTTGATTTTGAATGGAGTGTGGAATGACATGGATTGTCACCTTATTAACATCTATGGCCCACAATTGAAGGCCGAGAGAGTTTCTCTCCTCCATGCAATACAGGCATACCTGGTTACTTCTTATAATGTTTTTTTCTGTGGGGATTTCAATTGCCCTCATTGGAAAAAAGGGGGCACTTCGGAAAAGAAAGTGTATTGTGATTCACATGCTCTTTACCAAGTTGTTGATTCTGCTAAATTAATTGACCATAGTACATTCCATGAATCTGGTCCTAGCTTCACTTATATGAGGCACAAATATTTTACCACTATAGACCATATGTTTGTGTCTAACACCTTGCCACACTTTTCTTTTCATACCCAGCCTACTGAATATTCTGGCCATTTATTGTTATTGATTATTTTTGGGAGTACCCCTGTGGTTACTACCCGTTCAAACCAAAGGAGGCTTCACACTTCTGTGTTGACAGATCCCTTGGTTAGACCAGGGATCCTTGAGTTGATAGCTGCTCAGTACTCTGTCAGTTACCTTATTCCAATCTTGGGGACTGATGAATGGACTCCAAAGCCGATTTTATATCTTGGTTCCAGCAGTTTGGGAAAAACACAGTTAACAACAAATTTTTAAAATATCTTTCTTTACGCCAGCAACTGTTTACTTTGTTTACTCTGGCTAATACCACTAAACAGGATTATTCCTCCCAAATCCAAAATTTGAAAAAAGAAATGCAGCTCTAGCAATACGATAGGGCTCATACTTTACAGGCCATGTTACAAACTGGGACTCAAAAATCCCCAATTGATGATCCCTTTGCAGCCTGTAAAGCTTTCAAGCATACTGTCATGATGGACTCCTTGGTGAACCAGCAAGGGAGGATAGTCCATGCGACTAACGCCATTCATAGAACTATTAAATCCTTTCTTTACTCCCATACGCCAATCAATCCATCTTCAGCAGAATCCATTCAAACCTATTTGGATGCAGTTAATGTCCCCCAGATTTCTGCCGATAGTCCTGCTATGCATGAGTCAATTGGGCAAGATGAAATTGAACAGATAATCAAAAGTAAAAAAAATGAAGTTTCTTCAGGAAGTGACAGCCTTCCATTTGAATTTTACAAAGCTTTCTCCTCCGAAATCTCTTTATGTTTGGTACTAGTCTTTGAATATTTTTTTCACATTCCAGAAAATGCACCCTGCCTTTTTGGAAGGCCTATGAATACTTTTATTTAAATTGGGTGACAAATCTCTTCTCCAAAATCAGAGACCAATTACTATTCCTAATTCTGATTATAAGATTTTGGCCCAAATACGTAACAATAGGCTAAAACGTTATGCCGCTCAGGTTATCTTCCCCCATCAGTTTTGTGATCTTCCCTCCTGAAAAATTCAGCATGCCCTTATGATCATAAGGGATCTCATTGAATATTTGTCTCTCAATGGTACTACAGGCTGCATTCTCTTCATCAGTCAGGAAAAAGCCTTCGATAGGGTACATACTCCCTTTTTGTTCTCAACCCTTAGGGCCTATGGGATCCCCGACTGTTTGATTTGACAGCTCAAATTGTTATACTCCTCTATTGTTCACCTTGTTGTTAGGTGTCAAATCACTGAAGGGTTTTCAGTCCCTACTGGTGTTCATCAAGGGTGCCCCCTTACCCTGCTTCTCTGTATATCTACTTTGGACCCCCTCCTTAAGAAATTGACTCTCTCTCTCCCCCTCATGGACAGGCATCTCAGTTGCCGGATCTGTGAGAGTGTTGAGGGTCCAGACTTATGCGGCTAATGTCTGTCTCTTTTTTACAGACTATACCCAATTGCTTTGTATTCTTCGGGATAGTCATGATTATTCCCTTCTCTCTGATTCTAAATTGAATATTATTAAAAGCAGGGGTGTGTTTGTCAGTTCTGGGTTTCCTCTCCCCTTGGGTATAGA
Source organism: Neoceratodus forsteri (assembly GCA_016271365.2). Classification (NCBI taxonomy): domain Eukaryota; kingdom Metazoa; phylum Chordata; order Ceratodontiformes; family Ceratodontidae; genus Neoceratodus; species Neoceratodus forsteri. Next base: position 65,858,446 of record CM028138.1, on the reverse strand, counting down.
GGGTATTTCAGTTTCTTTTGATCCCCTTAAAATTCTGGGGATAACGTTTGGGCCCCAAAACTTGCCGTTATTAAACTGGGAGACTGGCTTGCAGAAAGTGGAATCTAAAGTTCTCAGATGGTGACATTGGAAAATGTCAAAAATTAAACGAGTCCAGATCATCAAACAATTTCTTATTCCCATTTTACTTTATGTAAGCATGATCTATCTTCCCACTGGGCACCTGGATGTTCAGTTATATAGCCTTATTTTCCAGATGCTCTGGGGTAACAGACTAAACCGTATAAAATGGTGTTTCACTTACAGTATCTCTCCTGAGAGAAGGGTGGTCTTGGGATGATCAATCCTGTTGTGTTTTTTCACACTTTATTTCCCAGACAGTGAAAAATGGGTTAGTCCCCTCTCCAGACCCCCATAATGAATGGACCTGACTTAATTTATTTAGGTATTTGTCGGCTTGGGGAGCAACCCCTCCCAGGTTCTCAATCTATCTACACGTACCTGATTTTTTTCAGCCTGTGGCAGCTAAATTGTATAATTGGGGTATTTCTAAACAGTTAATTTTATAGAGTTCGGGGCATCAGCTTTACCATGCCGTTATAGCTATGGTTTCACCTATGGAACCCGTCTTTAAAAACTGTTTCCCTCAGCATATCAAATCAGTGCCGGTTCAGTTAATCAATCCTAGAATCTCCCCCCCCCCATGTGGGAACACTTGTGGCTCTCTGTTTATGAGAGGATTAATGTCTGGGGCAATGCAACACATAAGGCATTAGAGGAACATAATTGTCCTTATATGGACTGTATTGATTTAGAGGAAACCACAGAGCACTATCTTTTCAATTGTTCTTATGTTAAACCGTTATAGTCCTATCTTGCACAGTCCTGGAATATGCAATGGCTGTCCACTATGTCATATGATTTTTTAATATTAGGTCAATATGCCCAGTTAGGGTCATTGTATTATCCAGACACCTTATCTGTTTTTTTTTATGTTGTTTGAAGTATTATTTGTGGCAAAGTAGGTGTCAATGGGTGCTCCACTAAAAACGGATGCCATATGACACTGTTTGTATTTTGGTTTATCAAGCTATGGCCAAACTCTACATTTCCGATGTTGCATATAACTCTTCACAAAAATTGTTTCATTGGTGGAAGGGTTTTAACATCTTTACTAAATAAAAATGAAGATTTATAAATTTCTTTATGGTATGCAGTAATACCAGTTTCTGATCTTTTGTTACATATATGTTTTTGTTGTTTTTTTTTCCTCTTTCTTCCCTTGAATTTTTTATGAATTACTTTGGTTGTACAGTTTACTAGTTCCTTTTTATGATTTCTGTACTTTTTTGTTTATTTGACACTGTTTATGGATGTTTTTTTATTTAGCTTTTGTTGACTGGGTAAGTGCACTAGACAAATCCTGCCTATTTTCAGGCACAACCCGGGGGAGGGGGATACAGATGAATGCCAACTGACCTTGAACCAGATTAAGCTGTTTTTGATGTTATTACAATAAAAAATTTCCCTACTCCTTTCGAGAAGTGCCATGGGCTCTTTAACATCCACCAGAACAGGCAGATGGGACCTCAGTTTAACATCTCATCCGAAATACAGCACCTCAGGAGTGAGGCACCCCCTTATTGCTGCACTACAGTGTCAGTATTGGAATTTAACCCAAGTGCCTGGTGTGGGGATAGAACCCACGTCCTCCTGATCGTCCAACCTCAGAGGCAAGTGTGCAACCTGCTGAGCCACTGACACTGTATTCATGGTGGTCTCACCCAACTGTTCTTCATTCATATCAACAGCCATCATTAAATCTTCTCTGGATGGGTTTTTAGGGGAAAAAATCCTTTAAAGGTAATTTTCTGAAGAATTTTTCTAAGTCCAGAGTTATTTGAAATGTATCAGGTTTGGGGGAAGGCACAATAGACAAACCTTTGCTCAAAACTGCTAATTGTGGTGCTGTAGGTTCTCTTTAAGTTAAATTGATTATCTTCTATTCCTCAGTTGTGGTTTGTTCACTGATGTTCTTCTTGCTTCCTCGTTTTACCCCTCTGTGCTTTTTTGGTTTTTGTTTTGTGGAGTCTTTCCTTTTTTCTATTACTTTGCTGCCTGTGCCTTGGGTAGAAAATGACACCTGTGCAGAGCACTAGCTGTTTGAGCATCGGGTATATTGATATTAGTGGGTTTGTCTTGGTTCTTGTTAGCCTGATTGCGACTTGTATTCCAAGATCTCCCTTTCCATGAGAGGCTTCTGAATCTGCCTCCTTGACCTGGATCTCTCCCTGTCAAAATATTTTGCCCACTTGAAAATGATCCCTTACTGATAATCTGCTCTGTCTCTTTCAAGCTTTTTTAATTTCCTTATTATTAATTCTTGCCCATGTCTATTTAATTTCTCAGTAAGTTTTTTATCAACTGCTGCAAACTCAGGATGTTTGGCTAACGTCTGCAAAGCTTGCTTCATTTCTGCTATTTCTATAGTGAGATTATCATAGGCTTTTGAGTCCTTTTTAATCAAAATTTCCAACAGGGTGACTGTTATTCTCAGCCCACATGATACTGTTTAGCATCCAAATATTGTTCTAAGCTGCAGATATCATAAAACAGGTTAAGTTCCTAGAATGACAGCCTTTACAGCATGTCTGATAGTGAAAATAGCTCACCTTTCTCTGGGTCCATAGCAGTGTCTGCACCAGCTCCCAGTTTTGATCTGGCATGGTGCTTCTGTGTGTTTAGATCATCTATGATGGTGAAACAGACCGATGTGGTTACCTCTGGTACATTTACTTCCTCATTGCTTCCGTTGCTAATTTCTCCTCAAAAAATGTTGAAAATGCTTTTTCAAAAATGGCCTGTAATCCACACATCAGTCTTGCTGAATTGCAAGATTGGCATCCTGCTGAGACGGGATATCCCGCTCCAAGTCAAAAACCAGGTAGGAACCATTACCTCCTTTGCTCGTGCAACAGCAATGAGAGAAAATTCTTCACACTGTGGGTATCCAGGTTGCTGTTACACATGCCAACAAAATCCACAAACCAGAACAGTAGCAGCACTCACCAGAAGAGTAGGCTGCAAATCCAGGCTCTGGGAGACTCTATACAAACATAGAAAGACTAGAAGTAGGACTGTACTGCAGAGGATAGTACAGAGTAGCTTGTTCATGAAGAAATCAACAGGGCAGGTCTATTAAACTCAAATGTTGTTTAATTGCAGCTACTCAAAACTCAAGCAAACACCAACCTGGTGTCAACGTTCCCAGCAGCCTCGGCACTTTGTTCATATGAGTTTTGTCAGGAGGCAAACTGCATGGGTATTATGGTTATTTTTATAGCACAATCAATTAACACCTCTACAATTCGATTCATACATATGTAACCACCCCTTCCCTTCTACCTGCACACCCACCCACAGGTAATGTTGCTTCAGCGAATATAGGTTGACACCTGGGTTCATGGCTAAGATTGGTTGGGTGATTGGCGTGGTGCCTCCACCTATGGGGATCCTTCCAACAGTGTACTGCCAGGGTGCTTCCCCACAGGAAATGATGTTCAGCTCCCTCCTTTGGAAACAGGTAAGATAACATACAGTCCACTCCCCACTTATAACTCTAAGCATGAAATATCACACTACACAATAATGCAATGGCTGCAACAGTTTTCAGAAAATAAACAACAGGGTTTTGTTTTGGGGTGGATAAAGAGGTAGAGGCAGTGGAAGCAAAAGGAAATAAAAGCATTCAATATATAGAATAGTGTATGGCCTCCCATACACAACAAGACAATTCTTTACTTGAGTGTTTCCTATGATGGCTGATGACCTCGAGAGTGAAGTTCGAGAGGTCCCTCTGCCATCATAGAAAACACAAGGGGTAAGAGTTGCTGAGTTGTTTGGGAGGCCATACACTGTTCTATATAGTGTATGGTGCACGAAAACAGGATCAATTCCATTTTTTGGCCAGTGTCTCTCGCTGGAGACCCACACTCCTGGTCTCTCCAACCTGTAGGCCAGCTTGCATGCAGAAGTCGCCAACCACCCCCTGCCCTATGAACAGTGCTGGTGGGGGTAATTGCATTGTGACGTCCTCACTAATGTAGAATGAAAAGTCATTCTGCATTAGTGAGGACATCACTACTAAAGCAGAATGACTTTTTGCGGTGTATGGATTTCGATATACAGCCACATTCCACCGTACACTATAATCAGATTCTAAACTCTATGCAACTCAGCAACAGAAGAAAACATTGGCATTCATATATGATACTATGCCTTCCAGTATTACCAGCCCCAGTTCTACTCCCCCTACTGGTGCACCAGTTAACCCCACAGTCCTTGTGAGAGCTCTCAATTTTGGTGTGCACACATTGAGTAGTTGCAGGCCTGTGATGTGGAAAAGTTGGGTGCAGCAGAGATGAAACACTGAGGTGCTGCAGAGCAAAGTACCAACTACACCAAGGGGTGTAGTGAAACAGTTGTAATTCCTAGCTGTACTAGTTGCTAAGGGCGTTGCTAAGATCACGCAGGAAGCCCAGATGTAAAGTTAACAAGCTAGCTAGCTGAACAATTAGGAAAGTATTTGGGTAAAAACCCAGTACTTACAACCTTTGACAAACAGGTGCAGGTTGTTGGGGGACATCTCCCCTTTCAGGCAACTTGGAAGAACAGGCAGGAAAGGCCTGGAATGCAGGCGATGATCCTCTTCACCCCACAGAGGGACTTGTCTTCACCCATCTCAACTGTAGGCAGGCAATCTTCACCCCACAGAGGAACTTGTCTTCACCCACTTCAACTGTAGGTAGGCAATCTTCACCCCACAGAGGGACTTGTCTTCACCCAGCTCGACTGTAGGTAGGCAATCTTCACCCCACAGAGGGACTTGTCTTCACCCACCTTGATTGTAGGTAGGCAGCAGCAGATCAAGCAAGCAGGCAGAACCTCAGACATAGGTCCTGACAGGAAACTCAGTCTCTGAACTGGTAGGGAAATGAGGCAGTAGCTTTGGTTTATCTCACTCTCCACAGCAGAAAACAGTTTCTTCAGCTGGCTTTGGGTATTTGTGACACCCAGTATCACAGTTCATATGGCTGAGGTAGATCCCAGTACTGTGGACTCCACCAGGATATTCAGTCACCAGTTGTAGACCTGCACTGAAGGCACCAACAACAGGGTGTTCTATCTGGCCACAGCAAAAGCAGTTAAAAATGCACCTTCTCATGCACAGTCACTGACAATTCTCTCTCCGACTCTTAGGTTGTGCAGGACACACAATATTGCAGGCTTTTTCAGTCTGTCAGCAGCAGGAGCTGACAAGAATCACTCCTCACTTCAAACTCTCATTCAAAGTCACACAGACAAAACGTACACTTCAGAATCCTCAGGTTTAAAACTCAGTCTCTGATTGGTCAACACAACTCATGAGCCCTTTGTTCTGATTGTATGTACTGCAGCTACCAATTGAATCCTATGCTGTTATCCAGCATCCTCAGCAAAGATGGCCACCATTAAACAGTTCCTTTAGCTCAGTCACTTTCCATAAACTGTAAAATAATAAATATTCACTGTTGGCAGCATTTGGCTGCATGGCTAGCACCCTCCTGGTCCCTCTAAGGGTCGCTAGGACCAGGGGATACATTTCAAGGGTAGGAGCTGAGTCGCTAGCTCCATTTGAAAGGCTATCCTGGTGAAGCTGTGTCTCTGAACAGCTGTCATTGGCTGCTAAGCATTATGGGACTTGTAGTCCCTGGTGGCTGCCATTTTCCCATTACTCCTCAAGCCACTGGAAGCATTTACAGGGTTGGGGAGCGCTTTTAAAAGTTTTCATTTCTATTTTTCTGGTCTCCACAGCCCCTTAGGTAGTCCGATGGGACTGGGGAGAAAATCCATCCTGTGGCATGTCTGCTGCTTCTCAAAAACCAGGTAGGAACAATTACCTCCTTTGCTCATGCAATAGCAATGAGAGAAAATTCTTCACACTGTGGGTATCCAGGTTGCTGTTACACATGCCAACAAAATCCATAAACCAGAACAGTAGCAGCACTCACCAGAAGAGCAGGGTGCAAGTCTAGGGTCTGGCAGACTCTATACAAACATAGAAAGACTAGAAGTAGGACTGTACTGCAGAGGATAGTACAGAGTAGCTTGTTCATGAAGAAATCAACAGGGCAGGTCTATTAAACTCAAATGTTGTATAATTGCAGCTACTCAAAACTCAAGCAAACACCAACCTGGTGTCAACATTCCCAGCAGCCTCGGTGCTTCATTCGTATGAGTTTTGTCAGGAGGCAAACTGCATGGGTATTATGGTTATTTTTATAGCATAATCAATTAACACCTCTACAATTAGTTTCATATATATGTAACCACCCCTTCCCTTCTACCTGCACACCCACCCACAGGTGGTGCTGCCTCAGGGAATATAGGTTGGCACCTGGATTCGTGGTTAAGATTGGTTGGGTGATTGGTGTGGTGCCTCCACCTATGGTGACCCTTCCAACAGTGTACCACCAGGGTGCTTCCCTCCAGGAAATGATGTTCAGCCCCCTCTCTTGGAAACAGGTAAGACAATATACAGTCATCTCCCCACTTATAACTCTAAGCATGAAATATCACACTACACAATAATGCAATGGCTGCAACAGTTTTCAGAAAATAAACAACAGTATTTTTTTCGGGGGGGTGGATAAAGAGGTAGGGAGCAGTGAAAGTCAAGGAAAATAAAAGCATTCAATATATAGAATAGTGTATGACCTCCCATACACAAGAAGGCAATTCTTCATCCGAGTGTTTTCTATGATATGGCTGATGACCTTGAGAGTGAAGCTCGAGAGGTCCCTCTGCTATCATAGAAAACATGAGGGGGGAAGAGTTGCCAAGTTGTTTGGGAGGCCATACACTGTTCTATATAATGTATGGTGCCCCAAAACAGGATCACTTCCATTTTTTGGCCAGTGTCTCTTGCTGGAGACCCACACTCCTGGTCTCTCCAACCTGCTGGCCAGCTCGCATGCAGGAGTCGCCAACCACACCCTGCCCTATAAACAGTGCTGGTGGGGATGATTGCATTGTGTGACGTCCTCACTAATGCAGAATGAAAACTCATTCTGCATTAGTGAGGACGTCACTACTAAAGCAGAATGACTTTTTGCAGTGTATGGATTTCCATATACTGTACAACCACATTCCACTGTACACTATAATCAGATTCTAAACTCTATGCAACTCAGCAACAGAACAAAACATTGGCATTCATATATGATACTATGCCTTCTAGTATTACCAGCCCCAATTCTACTCCCCGTACTGGTGCACCAGTTAACCCCACAGTCCTTGTGAGAGCTCTCGGTTTTGGTGTGCACACATTGAGTAGTTGCAGGCCTGTGATGTGGAAAAGCTGGGTGCAGCAGAGATGAAACACTGAGGTGCTGCATAGCAAAGTATCAACTACACCATGGGTGCTGTGAAACAGTTGTAATTCCTGGCTGTACTAGTTGCTAAGGGCGTTGCTAAGATCACGTAGGAAGCCCAGATGTAAAGTTAACAAGCTAGCTAGCTGAACAATTAGGAAAGTAATTAGGTAAAAACCAGTACTTACGACCTTTGACGAACAGGTGCAGGTTGTTGGGGGACGTCTCCCCTTTCAGGTGACTTGGAAGAACAGGCAGGAAAGGCTTGGAATGCAGGCGATGATCCTCTTCACCCCACAGAGGGACTTGTCTTCACCCACCTCAACTGTAGGTAGGTACACTTCACCCCACAGAGGGACTTGTCTTCACCCACCTCGACTGTAGGTAGGCAATCTTCACCCCACAGAGGGACTCTTCTTCACCCACCTTGATTGTAGGTAGGCAGCAGCAGATCAAGCAAGCAGGCAGACCCTCAGAGCATAGGTCCTGACAGGAAACTCAGTCTCTGAACTGGTAGGGAAATGAGGCAGTAGCTTTGGTTTATCTCACTCTCCACAGCAGAAAACAGTTTCTTCAGCTGACTTTGGGTATTTGTGACACCCAGTATCACAGTTCATATGGCTGAGGTAGATCCCAGTACTGTGGACTTCACCAGGATATTCAGTCACCAGTTGTAGAACTGCACTGAAGGCACCAACAACAGGATCTTCTATCTGGCCACAGCAGAAGCAGTTAAAAAATGCACCTTCTCATGCACAGTCACTGACAACTCCCACTCTGACTCTTAGCTTGTGCAGGAGGCACAATATTGCAGGCTTTTTCAGTCTGTCAGCAGCAGGAGCTGATAAAAATCACTCCTCACTTCAAACTCTCATTCAAAGTCACACAGACAAAATGTACATTTCAGAATCCTCAGGTTTAAAACTCAGTCTCTGATTGGTCAACACAACTCATGAGCCCTTCTTTCTGATTGGATGTACTGCAGCTACCAATCGAATCCTACCCTGCTATCCAGCAACCTCTGCAAAAATGGCCACCAACAAACAGTTCCTCTAGCTCAGTCACTTTCCATAAACTGTAAAATAATAAATATTCACTGTTGGCAGCATTTGGCTGCATGGCTAGCACCCTCCTGGTCCCTTCTCAGGGTCGCTAGGGCCAGGGAATACATTTCAAGGGCAGGGGTTGAGTCGCTGGATCCATTTTAAAGGCTCTCCTGGTGGAGCTGTGTCTCTGAACAGCCGTCCTCAGCTGCTAAGCATTATGGGACTTGTAGTCCCTGGTGGCTGCCATTTTCCCATTACTCCCCGACCCACTGGAAGCATTTGCAGGGTTGGGAAGTGCTTTTAAAAGTTTTAATTTCTTTTTTTCTGGTCTCCCCAGCCCCTTAGGCAGTCCAGTGGGGCTGGGGAGAAAATCCCTCCTGTGGCAATTCTGCTGCTTCTTGTGAGTGCCCTCTGAGGTGCTAGGCCACCAAAGTGGCCTTTCCTGATGCTCCACACCCCGCTGTGCAACAGTTCAAGGGTGGGGAAGCAACTGTGCTTTGCAACACATGGGCCACTTATAGATTAGTGCAGGAGGTGCCAGATTTAATCTTTTATGCTCCTTCGACCCCATTTGCAGTTCGGGGAGAGCTGGGGAAGCGAGGAGGACCAGGCGGCATCACTGGCCACTAGCTAAAGGTGCAGGAGGCACAAATTACAGTGCTCCCCAGCCCTAATTGCAGTTCAGGATTGGGCCATGGGAGTGAGAGACAATAACAGCTGCTAGAGCTGAAGGAGGCAGCAGGAGCAAGGTAAGCTCCTGACCTTGGGAGGGGTGGGGTTACATTCTCCCCCCATTGAAATCCTTGGCATTCCTGACAAGGTCTGAAACATCAAAAACATTTCTAACTACTACACCTGATATCTCTCTATCCATATTACTACTGCATGAAGAAGGCATTTCATTAATACACTAGGCATGCACTTAACCGATTATTTTCCCACCAGGGTCTACAGGTACATCTCCCTAATATGACTGGTGGAAAACACAAGGGGGACAGCAATAATGGGCTTGACAGCAGGTTAACCTTTTTATGTATCACATTGACAGGGAGATCTGAAGGGACACCAGGGACATCATAAGTAAGCTTTACTCTTTGCTTGACTTTTCTGCCAGAGCGGTGGGGCAATATAGGTTCTTCAGCAATGATTTGATCAGGATCATTTATAAGTTCTGCATACTCAGCCACTGGGAGTTCAAATCTTTCAATGTCCTGGATGGGTCCTAATCCAGGAGTCTCGACATTCCCTGGGTTTGGAACATAGTTCATAACCGTGGGCCCAGTGTCAGTCGGAACAAAGGGTGCTGCAGCAGTGTCAGTCAGAAAAAAGGGTACTGCAGCAGGGTTCAATGGTCTGGAATGACTTGTGTTATTCCCATCTGGTGCTGAAAATAGAAAGTCAATGGGATATGGTGCAGGCCGATATTGACGTGGCATCAGACAACCATACACTTCTTCATCTTCAGAATACTGCTGAACACATCAGACTGCATTGCCAGTGGGGCAACAGCTACTGGTAGTTGAACTTGACTGTCTCTTATGCCTTGTCTCATTTCTAGTAACTGGTCTCCATGGAGGTGAGAGAGGTACTGAATTAACAACTTCTGGCAACAGTTGACCAATTGGCAATAAGTGGTTTTGATGCAGAGCTTTAACCACCATGTTTCCATTCTCCGTTCTCAGTCTGTACACTGGCAAATTTGGAAGCTGTTCCACTATTACATAAGGATCAGATTTCCAATGGTCCTCTATCTTGTGTTTGCCTGTTAGTCCCCACGTTTCAAATCAATACTCGATCTCTAGGCTGAAGAGCTTGTTCTTGGACTCTCTTATTGTATCTGTTTTTGTTTGCTAGGCCAGACTTTGCAGTTGCTTCCTTGGCTACCCGATAGGCTTCAGTTATTTGTGCTTGCAGCCTTCTGGTATACTTCAAGTGTGTCTCTGGTAAGGTACCATCTGCAAATACCCAAAAAACATAAGTCTACTGGAAGTCTGGCTTCTCTCCCAAACATTAGGAAGTAAGGTAAGAACCCAGTGGAATCATTTTTAGTGCAGTTGTAGGCATAGACTAGGAAAGATACTTGCTAGCTCCAATATGGATTTCTATTAAGATCCAGTGTTCCTAGCATATTGAATAGGGTTCTGTTGAATCTCGCAGGCTGACACAGTTTGGGGGCAGGGGAGCAACTGCACTGCGTGGAACATGGGCCGCTTGTAGATTGGCGCTGGAGACACTGAATTTAACTTTTTACACTCCCCAGCCTCATTTGCAGTTCAAGGGGAGCCAGGGAAGTGATGAGGATCAGGTGGCATCACTGGCCACTAGTTAAAGGAGCAGGAGGCACTGATGCAGATTACAGCACTCCCTAGCCCTAATTGCAGTCCAGGATCAGGCCGGGGGAGTGAGAGACAATGGCAGATGCTGGAGCTTAAAGAGGCAGCAGGAGCAAGGTAAGCTCCCAACCTTGGGAGGGGGTTACATATACATCATGAACTTAAGTTAATTTTATACACAAATCATACAAAATACAGTTATTTAAACACATTCTGTTAATAGTTTCTTTGACACCATCATTTTTTTATGTCTATAACTGTGTACTATTTTAATATAAAAATAAATGTACTAAATAAGTAAGCTGTGGGCCTCCCAGACTGGGCAGCTTGGGGTGCCAGATGGTGGATCCCAGTGCAGATGAAGGAGAACATCCTCTGCCCATAGCCTGGGTGATAAACAGAGTCTTAAAAAAATGGATGTCTTACTTTGATGTGTTACTCCCACAACACAGAGAAAAGTATGGGCCTTCCTAGGGATGGCTGGGTACTAGCGAAGATTTGAGCCAAACTTCAGTAGAACCACCAGACCTGTCTGATCTCATGATTTTGTACATGCACCCCACTCAAGTTTTACACCTGACAACTACTCTCCAAAAGTGATCCCTGCAACTCTCCCATGATTTTATTTACCACCTTCCTGAATTTTGCACACTGCACACCATCTTGAATTTTCCATACTGCACTCATTGCTTTCTGAAAATAGAGCTTAACACTCCTACAGAAACGTGCTACAAATCTCCATCCTTAAATCTGCACCTCAACAACCACCCTGTATTTGGCAGTCTGCAGCCCTATTGAATTTATATCCTGCAATCCTCCTAAATTTTTTAACCCCACTACTTCTAAAATTTGCATGCCACACACCACATGAAATTGGTGCCCCTTATCCCTCCCCATATTTGAGAAGGTGTATTAGGCTGAAGTTCTGAGAGGGGTGAAAATGTTGGGAGGGGAATGAATGCAAATTTCAGGAGGGGAGCATAGTGCAAATGGAGCAATGCTGGATGCAGAATTGGGAGGGGTGTAGAGTACAAATTCTGAGAAGGGTGCAGGATGCAAATGTATCAGAATGAGTGCAGGGTGCAAAGTTTTGAGAGGTATGCTGATGCAAATTTCTGGACAGGTTTTGGGTGCAAATCTTGGGATAGGTACAAGGTATATATTTAGAGAGTGATGTAGGTGTTAACTGTGGAATTTTTAGCTATGGATGCTAACAGAGAAGCAGGTCACTAGTATAGGGCAGAGGTATAAATTTCAGGACAGTAATAGGTGGAATTTTGTGGAGGGATGCAGATCACACATTTTGGGAGAGGTGCAAATTTTGGGATGGATGTGAAGAGCAATGTTCTTGCAGGGTGTGTGGTGTAAACTGCAGGAGGAGTGCAGTGCACAATATTTAGAAGAAGTGCAGGACACCAATATTGTGCAGTTTACAGGCCACATGGCATGAATTTCAGAAGGAGGTTGGGGTGCAAATGTCAGGAGGGGAGTGGGACACCAATTTCAGGACAGGAGTGAGCCACAGATTTCAGGAGGGGGAGGACTGCAAATATTGAAAGAGGAACAGGAATGCAAATGTTGGGAGAGGTGTAGGGTATATTTCCTCCCCCACACTTGCAGCACCACTGTTTGTAGAAGGAGGCAAGCAGGACCCTTGTAGCAGACCCACTGCCACACCTGCAGCCGCACAGAAGAATGGAAGAAGGAGACTGACAAAGCTCGCTCTCCTCAGTTCATGACCAGCAGTATTCTTCTAAATGAAAATACTCCCATGCTACTTGCTGGCCATGGACTAAGAATGGGGGGCTGTGTCAGTCACCTTCTTCCATTCTTTTGTGTGACTGCAGGTGCAGTGAAGGGGGCTGCTTCGAGGGTCCTGCTTGCCTTTTTCTACAAATGGTGGTACTATCAGGGTAGAGGAAGGGGGGCTTTCATAACTGAAGTGACAATGAAAGTCAGCAGCCAGCCGTGGAAGTGGACAATTTGTCCAAGCCACCCATCATTGGAGTAAGCAGTAGACTTACATTTTATCAGAACATGGGTGCTGCTGGAGGGAGGTGGAGGAGGGAGATTTGGGTGCTAACTTAGAGTGGAGGGATGGGACTTCTATACTGAAATGATCTGGGCTAAAGAGGAGGGTGGTGGCTGTTTCTTGCCCTTTTTTTAAGCTGAACACCAAATATTCAGCTAAATAATGAATACCTGATGCCTGAATGTTGAATATTCATCCAAATGTTCAGAAAAAAGGTATTTGCACAGCCCTAGTATATATTTTAGGAGTGGTGCAGGTCATACATTTTGGGAGGGGTACACATTTTATGAGTAGAAGTGGTAACAAATTTTGGAAGAGGTGTAAGGGTGATAATTTCAGGAGTGGTGCAGTAGAAAATTTTTGAGAGCGGTGCTGAGTTTGGTTGGAAGGAGAACAGGGCACAGATTTCAGGAGGAGTGGAATGTACACATTTTGGAGGCATGTGACATAAAGTACAGGAGGTAGGTGCATAACAAGTTTCAAGAAAGGGAAAGATGAAAACTTTAGGCGGGTGCAAGTCACAAATTTTGGGATGGATATAAATTTCAAGAGTGGATCTAGCTGTAAGTTTGGGAAGGAGAATGAAGCAAATTTTGGGAAAGATGTGGAGACAATTTTGAAAGGTGTAGGGTGTAAATTTTAGAGGTGTACAGAATCCAATATTTGGGAGGGTGCAAGGCACAAATTTCAGGATGGGTGCAGGGTGTACATTTCAGGATCTTGCAGGGTATACATTTTGGGAGAGATAAAGGCTACAAATTTCAGAAGGTGTGCAGATGCACATTTTGTGAATGGCATGGGGTATGAGGTTCTATCTTTAGGAGCGGCATATGAGCAAATTTGGGTGGAGTTGTAGCACAAAATTCGGTAGCCTGTGACAATAGCAACCATGACTGGGCACTTTCAAAAATGGCGACTCAATCATGGCACCTGTCGACAGGGCTACCAAGCAGGGAGGGTGACCAGATTGGGGACTCCACGAATATAGAGACAGGATGTCGCTATATGTACACATGCATGGGGGGAGTGAACATGTCGAGCGATGGGCAGAAGAGAAGGGAGAGTTTATGAGGTGTGGTGTGGTGTGGTGGTGGGCTGCCAAGCTGGTCCTGTGGCATGGTGGGTGGATGGCAGGCTAGGGTTATGAGGGTGCTGGGTTCGGGTCTTGGTGCAGGTACATTTTGTTGCACCCTGCCCGGAATTTCTTTTCCTGGTTTTGCACCCCCCCAACATGCACCCTCCCTGGAATTGAGAATCCTTTAGTGGGGGGGGTATAGGGGTGCAGACCCCTGCATAAACAAAAAAAACCCGAAGTCCCTGGTGCCCTTTTGCTTTGCGCAGGGAGTGTACATTGCCGAAATTGATTTTTGATGTACACTTGGTCTAACGGTGATTGCCTTTCTGTGATTGATGTTATCACATGTAACCCAAAATTCAGCAGGCGTATGGGTACTGAGATTGAGAGGGGTGCATAGATCAAATGTTAGGGGGGTATCAGGCACCAGTTGAGAGATGGGTGCAAATTACAGAGTATAAAATATAATGGGTGCATTGTCGAAAATTCTGGATTAATGGATGCATAAACTGTGGAAGGCGTGTGAGGTGTGCAGTGTGATTTCTGGAAGAATTGAGGGATACAACATTTTGCAGGGATACAGGTGCAAACTTCTGGGGGCTATGAGGTGTACATTTTCACAGGTTCATTGGAAAAAAATAGTAGTAGGGTTTGTGGCAAATACTTTGGGAGAAATGTGAGATGCCGAATTCAGAAAGGGTATAGGGTTTTAAAATGTGACAACCAAGAGGCACAAATTTGGGTATGAAAAGATGTACAGATTTCAGAAAGGCTGCAGGCCAAACAGTTCTGGAGAAGTATGGGGCACAAAGCTCAGGAATGGTGAAAGATGTAAATTTTGTGATTGGTGGTGGAAAGTCTGTATGAACCATGACCCTAAAGTTTTGCTGGTAGTGAATGCCCTTGCCAACATCACATGACATCATCAGCAGCTCTTCAAGTGAATCCAAGTAAGCATTAGGACACAAAAGGACATTTGTTGTGTGGGGTTAATGCATGCCCAGGTGCATAAGAAGGCATGAGGCGCTTGCCCCAAGTGCCTTTAACACCTGGAGGTACATTAACTCCAAACAACCAATGACCTGGATCGCTAAGACAGTAGACAGGGGTTAAGCAGTAGACATCCTCTATCTTTTTTTATATAGTTTAATATTTTATTGTATTTATATTAGGACACATCTATAGATACACAGCAATGCAGCAATATTGAGGTCTACCACAACATTTGGTAGAAACAGAAGGAACATGAGGCAACTAAAACATACAGGGAGTACTACAAGGTATAATAGCAATTGCTCAGTGATTAAATTGCTTGAAAATTAAATGTGACATCACATATGGTTTCAGGTTATAAAGGTTTCAAGGCCTGGGCATATCTACAGGTGCAGTATATAAAACCTTAAAGTCCACATGAGCCTAGGAAGGGACATGATGTGTCCAAAGTCAGGCATATATTATACATAACTATGTACAAGCAAAACAGCAAAACTAAAGGCAATCTGATCTTGAGAATCAGGTGTGGGCCTATTGAAAGGCAAATCTAGGGAGTCCTATGCCACCACTGGGGGGGGGAACAAAGCCAAGGAATCTTGCAAAATTAGGTACTAGCTTGGGGGTGTACATCATGACAATACTTTGACAGTAAATATGGCTGCCAACGTTTCTCAAAGTGAGTCACATTGCCCCCCCCGCAAAACTAGACATTCTCTCAAAAGTAGCCCCTTGGTTAAGGGATAGAAGGAACTCATGGAAGGTTGGGACTTCTGGGGACTTCCATTTCATGAGAATCAACCTTTTGGCTAAGGCCCCCACTACTGTGACCCATTGAGCCCCAGGGCTGAACTTAGAGGTATTGGGGTGGGTGCATCCCAACAGAAAAAGAAGGGAATTAGGGTCTATTTTGGGGAATATCTGTCCACACATATCCTGGATTGGAGCCCCAAAGGATTGGAGATTGGAGCAGTCCCAAAGAACATGTAGTAGGTGGGCCCCCATACCTCCACAGCATCAACAGGTATCATTTGGGATAAGTACCATCCTTTTAAGTTTGGCTGGGTCTCTGTACCATCTATGTAGGGTTTTGTTCATGATAAGGCTAGTACGCCTGTCTCTACAAGCCAAATGTACATGTAACCATGCATGCTCCCATTGGTGTCCAGAAATGCGGGACCGAAGGTCCTTCTCCCACTGGATTTTTGCTGGGTGAGTAGGATCTGGGGAGATATCCCTTAGGGCACTATAAATATCACTTGCTAAGTGCCTGGGGTGGTGCAGCCAGATATTTAAGGGATGTGTTTTTTTTCTTACTACCTGTAATCTGGGAGAGTTAGGGAGTTGAGATATAGCATCCCTGATCTGAAGATATCTCCAGAAGTGGGTAGCTGGGAGATGGTATCTAGATTGTAGGGATTCAAAGGTATCAAGTGTACTGGAGTTAGGTAGCAGTAAATCCTACACTAGTGAGATACCTTGCACCTCCCAGATTTTCTAGTATATTATGCTTTTACCAACCTCTAGGGAGTGGTTATTCCAGAGAGGAGTGTAATTCCTGGGGGCTGGGTCATGTCCCAGATGACCTAGGACACATTTCCAGTATTGGATAGATAACAGGATAGGAGGGGAGAGAGTGGGATATAGATTTTTCTTAGTATATGAGGTATACAAGGCCATCGCTAGAGAGGGTACTCGAAGCAGTGAGGCCTCCAATGACAGCCAGATGGGGGAAGCTCGCCCAGGTCTAGAGAACCACTTAGTGGTTTGTGCAGTAATGGAGGACATGTGATATCCTTGCAACCATGGGAGACCCCAACCTCCCCTGCTCCAATGCTGACAAAGTTTAGGTTTACTGTATCAGGGTCGGGAACCTTCCCATAGAAAATTACCCATCAGGGCTTCTAGTTTTGAGAACCATTTCTGTGGGATGGATATAGGGAGGTGGGCCAATAGGTATAGAATCTGAGGGGCAGCCATCATCTTTATAGAATCTATTTTGCCTGCCAGGGAGAGCCGTAAGGCCTTCCAGCATTCCATATCTAGTCTGAGAGACTCCACCAGAGTTGAAAAATTAAGAGTAAGCATTTTAGGCAGATTTGGGTGTAAAATGATACCTCAGTATTTTATACCACCAGGAGACTATTTAAGGCCAAGAGCCTTAAAATATGTACTAGAGGGTATAAAATTCAAAGGAAGGACTTCCATTTTGGACTGGTTAATCTTGGGGCCAGATACCCTGTAGAAATCAGACAAGACATTAAGGATATTGTTAATCACTTGAGGGGTGCATTCAGTGGTGACGAGAAGGTCATCAGCATATAAAAATGTTTTAAGGGTAGTGTCTCCTGGGATGTGGCCGCACTATGAAGTTCTTCCGCAACCCATCCTTGATGGAGTTTTTTTGCTTCCCCAGAAGATAGTTTGGTCTCTTGCAGGAATACAACCATGGGTCTTAATTTTTTCGAATGCATCAAAACTTTTTTCCATTTAATAGGTGAGTTAGGTCCCCTGACATTCCAGGAAATAAGTCTAATCTCCATCTGGCCTGAGATGGAGCATGGCCGAAAGGGTAGACAGCCGGAAACACCAGGACAGGGGGGAATAGCTCCTAAAGTAACTGTATTTCCCCCAGCAAGGACACACCATAATTCTAATCACCTTCATACAGACCAGATTGCCAAAACTTCTAACTTTATATAACCATGCACATATCTTAACCTGATAATATTGTGCCTGAAAAAAAAAAAAACAACCACAGTAACAATAACATTCCAAAAAAGTGGAAAATCCCCTACCCTCTCCCACTCCCAAAAAACTTCCCCAAATCAGACCAGCTTCCACTTCAAACATCGGCCTACTAGTGGCCCAGAATACAGCGGAGATCACTGGGAGGCAAAGGATACGTTAACTACAGCAGTAGAGATAGGACACCCAAATGTCCTGGAATCTCTCTGCACATCATCCCCACCCATCAAGGGGAAAGGAAACATTTCTACTTATATGATATATGAAACCATTACCCGACTTTTAAACCCACTAAATAGCAAGGGACCCACCCCCTCACCACTTGTTGTATCAGAAGGGGAAGTCATCCCATATTAGGTGGGTATCCCACCCCTAGCACATCGTAATCATGCCACAGGGTAATAAAAAAAAAACAGGTTACGAGCCCACCCTGGGACTCAACAATGAGCCTCCATTCAGCCCTGCTACGTATTAAAGCATGAATAAGGGTTCAGATACACATAGAAAGCAGAGAATTACCACGCTCTATGAAAAAAATGAAGGGCTTGGTGGTGTAGCCCATTGATATAGGCCTGGAGAAACAGTAATCATAAGAGAAAGCTTATCTCCATTTATTCAGCCCACTAATCCAGGGGAAGAAATGGCTGCCACTTCGAAGTGCTCAGATGGCGACTCAGTTGTATCAGATGAAATGCCGGTGTCCAGAGAAACAGGCTTAAAGTCCCCCACCCAGGAAAGGGCCCTTGCTGCATGTGATTTAGTCTCTCTGGAGTGTGATTGTCTGGGAGGCAACAGAGGGACCTGAAGCGTGCCATCTGACAGCAAATCCTTCAAGGCCTTATACTGATTATTGCTCATAACAGGGGTAAAGGAAGAATGAGAGGCTACTGATGCAGGACTTACACTGTGGCTCCGAGAACAAAGTCGAGGAGTCTTGTCTATATGGGCCCCTTCAGTCCGAACCCTCCTTCTGTTCCTTTTTCTGCTCCCCGGTGATTTCTGAGGGGCCAGTCAGGTTGAGGTCTGTGATGACGGGGCCTGATGTAAGGCATGAGAAGAGGTGGGTGCCAGGATAGAAGCTGGTGGCTCTTGCTGGGAAATATCCATCTGGGTGGACCCCACTGAAGCAGTCCCAGGTGGGGGTACTTACCTCAGTGAACCCCAAGTAAGTTTGGGAGCTTGAGCTGCTAAGAACTTCTCTGCGGCTGCTGGATTATCAAATAGCTGCGGTGAACCATTTAGTATGATCCACAGGGAAACAGGGTATCTCAGGGAGTATTCCAGTCCCAGTTCAGTGCAGGCTCTGCTGGCGGCTGTAAAGGCCCTACGACGTGCTGTGAGCTCTTGTGAGTAATCTGCGTAGATTTGGATCTTATGGCTTTTCCAAATAAGCTCTTTTTTTTGTCTAGCCATTTGAGTAATCAGCTCCCTGTCCTGGAACCTAAGAAAGCGAGCCAAAATAGTGCAGGGATGTTCCCCAGAGGCCGGATGAGGAGCCAGGGTTCTGTGGGCTCTATCTATCTTGGGTGGCCCATCACAATGCCAGTCCTGTAAAGGGGGTAGCTCAGTTTGCAGGAATAAAATTACATTATTCCCTTCACTTCCCTCTGGAAATCCCAAGAACCATGTAACCCCCCCTGCAAATGGGGGTTCCCAAAAGACTTCCAGGAGCTTGCTTGAATGCTCCAAGCCTGAATGGTGTTTGGCCTTTAAGCCATTTATCAGTGAGTGTTTTTAGAACCTCTAGTACTGTCTCTTTAAGAGCTGTCTGCTTGCAGACATAATTAGTTTGTATGGGGGACTGTGTGTTTCTTTGATTGAGTACCACTCAAGCTGCTGCCAATTCACTCCATTTTTGCAGTCACTAGGAGTGCAAAGGGAACCTATCTGAAAGATGTAACTGTTTGCCAGAAACCATTTAGAGTGATAATGAAATTACAGTTTGTCTAACCTACTTTCTTTTGCAGTCAGAACAGTGTCTGCCTAGTTCCCCATTCTGGTTTTGAACTGCTGAACTGGACCAATCAGTGTGGGGTAAGCTAGCTCTAAAATGGTGCCTTGGACGAATCAGAACTTGGACTCATAATCTGAGCCAGCCACAAGAGGATTGTATGGGCAGTGACTCTGGAGATGTAGTTTAGACTTCAGTGCCTTTTGGACCAACAGCAGCAGTCTATTGTGAGTGACAGCCAATCCAGTCAAGAACTGGGAGGAACTCAAAGGAAGTGCCGGTTTTGTCGGTTGGAGTTTCAGTTGAGCTTTGGCAGTGAAGAAGGAAGGAGCCCTGTGCTTTTTCAGTGTGCAGTTTTAGTCCAAAGACGTATGTAAGGCCCTGAGTTCAGTCTTCAGCTTGTAACTGCTTGTTAGGACTGAATCCGTCCTGTGAAGAGGAAAGGATATCTGAAGAGTAGAAACCAGGCTCACCCGTGAAGAGCTGGAGGAATGCAGGAATTGCACTCGGTCTGTCAGGAACTGAATCTGCTGTGTGTTCTCCCGGTATTGTGCAGTAATTGCGATCGGGATACAGATGCAGCCTGCCTGGTATAGTGCTTTCTTTACCATATAAATGTGTGAGGAGTCTCTTAGAGCTCAAGAGTAGCCCTGCTGACATTGAAGGACCCTATCTTATTTGGAGGTCATGAGTACTAATTCAGGGTCGCCCCTGTTGAATTGCCATTAAATCCAAATGGAATTACTGTACTGCTGACTGTTTAATTTTCCTTTTCTCTGTGAAAGGCCCCTACCAGCTGCCACGGTTTGGACTAGCCACTAGGGCTTGGGTACCCAGGGACAGTAACTGATAGGGATAGGCCTGTGCACAGAGCCAAAGGTAGATTATTAGAGTGATAAGCTAATTAACCTGATTTCCCCCTGTCCTTGTTATATCCCCCTAAATAAATCAGAGCTGCTTGTTTCAGCAAAGTTATACTGCCT
Source organism: Neoceratodus forsteri (assembly GCA_016271365.2). Classification (NCBI taxonomy): domain Eukaryota; kingdom Metazoa; phylum Chordata; order Ceratodontiformes; family Ceratodontidae; genus Neoceratodus; species Neoceratodus forsteri. Next base: position 65,837,876 of record CM028138.1, on the reverse strand, counting down.
GAGGTATTTGTCTATGTTAAAGTACTGTACTGTGATTGTTGCACTGTATCTCATTTCACAGGAGGTCCCAGTGCCGGAACCAGTCCTGGGGGTAAGTGTATACTGTGAAGGTAATTCTGATATATTGTGTGGGCCACTAGTGGGAAGAAAGGGGGTTGCAGTGTCCCAGAGGGCTGTGACAAGTTAGTTTAACTATTGCAAACCCTGACTCTGGGTGGAGGCACCCGCCATTGGATCCAGGCCCCTCAACCTGTTGAGTGGCAAATCAGGCAAGTGTAGTAGCCCCTGGGATAAGCGCCATCTAGGGTTACATCTTGGGAGCTCACCGCTGGGATTGTGTGTCCTCTAGTGGCCATATTCTGAACCACTGTTAAGAAAAAAATGGGTACCCCAACAGAAGTGGCTGTGCACCGGCTGGTGGAGTGGTGTACTGGGGAGAGATTGACCCCTAAAATGCTGTGCTTATCCTGGACATCCCCTGGGTCATCAATACGGACACTGTGCAGGAGCACTTTCAAGGTGGAAGGTTTACAAAACCCTGTGGTGGTGGGTCGGCATGCTAATCTGCTCACCCACACTTTCCTGGCCCTAGTAGTTTAAGGATCCCATAGATAGCTCCAAAGTGCCACAGACCATTACCCCAGAGGGAGCCCTCACTGCTTGGAGAGTGATAACTAAGGACAGTAAAGACCCGGGGGGGAATCAGCCCCCACCACTATCTGAAACTTTTGAGGAGAAATTTGCTAAATGGTTGCTGGGAGAAGGGAAAACTGTGGAGGACTTGAAGAAACTATTCTTGCCACCTGGGGGTGTTCCTCCCCCAATACCTTCTCCTGCTCCAGTGCCCGTAATGGTGGCTGAACCAATGCAGACTCCTATTTCTGCACCTGCCATTAGTCACGACTCTTACCGAAGGTTGAGGATCTTCTCTGGCACCCTCCCCACCCCCCAAGGGGAGGATGACTGGGAGACCTGGATAGACTATGTTGCCCCCCAAGTGCTAGAATGGCAATGCTCGGAAGGCGAAAAGCGAAAGAGGGTTAGTGAGAGCCTCCAGGGTCCTGCCCTGGCTACCATCCGTGCTAAACGGGCCAGTAACCCTGAAGCGACTGCACAGGCCTATCTTGAGGCCTTGGAGAATGTGTATGGGAGCCCAGATTCTGATGAAGACCTATGGTGGAGAGTAAGAAATGCACAACAGTACCAAGGGAGTTGTTGTCTGTGTATGTATCTCGGCTGGAAAAATTGTTGCAAGAATGCCTCAGAAAGGGTAGTTTGCAAGCGATTGAACTGGACCGAACCAGACTGGACAGAATCCTTAAGTCTGCCCCTTCTCAGAACTGCTGTTGCTTCAGTTCGCCTGGCAAATCGACTGGAATCCCCACCCCTCCTATGATGAGTTAATGAGAGAAATTGAGGAGTTGAGAAAAGGCAACCTCGGAGGGACCTGCACCAACAGCTGTGGCTACGAATCCGAGTGACTGAGGTGACCCATCAAGTGAAGTTCAGGGCAGAGGTTGACAGTCAATGAGTGCTCTGACAAGGAAAAGATATGCCACAATGGGGCGAACTGTTGAGAGAGATCCGGGAATTCAAAACAGTCCCTTTATGAAGGCCACGCCTGCAAGTACGGGCCCTGACCTATATCCGACTGCATCTGTGCTATGGGGTGAGGGGGTACCCATGTATCTCCTGCTGATAACAGCTCCAAACTCAATTCCTTGACCATGGAAGTGGAGAAACTGATGAGATGTCTCCAATGCTTATCACGCCGCAGACAGAGATGGCACCCAGGTTTCCAGTTAGTAATACTCCCGCCCTGGCTCCCAGTGTGGCGCCTCGGCCAGCTCAAACTCCAGAAAGTATGTCTTTGCTATAATTGTGGAAAGATGGGCACATGAAGAGGGAATGCCAGTCCCAAAAGACACTGACAAGGTTGCATATAGGCTACAAGGAGAGCTTGGAGAGCAAATCAGTGGTTAAGAGGTGCACGACATGATCCCAGTGAGGGCACCAAAAATGCTAATTCACGTCCTTTTGTGGCAAGGTCAGTTGCCCAGGCCCCCACTACCGCCTCTCCAGACTGGTCCAGAATAGTGGGTCCCTCCATGGAGACCACTGTAAAGATGAATGGAGTGTCTACAAGAGCTGTATTAGACAGTGGCTCCCAAGTGACAATTATGTTCCAGGATTGGTATCAGAAGCATTTGTCAGACGTACCCTTACAACCATTAGAAGGACTGCATGTATGGGGGTTAAGTGAGAAGGCCTACCCCTATTCCGGGGTATATCCGAGTTTGGCTGTCTTTCCCCACCTCCATGACTGGAGTGGCCGAACAAGTAGAGACCCTAGCCTTAGTGTGTCCCCCCACTGGACTGTATGATGGTGTCCCTTTGTTGATTGGAACAAATGCTCATATGTTCGGAAGGCTGGCACAGTTGTGTTATGAAAAACAGGGGTCAAAGACTAGTAGAGCTTTAAGAGTTCTGGCTTTAATTAAGAAGGCCTATGAGGCACAGAGAGACGCTGAAAAAAACAGAACCAGAGGAACCGGTCGGAATTGTATGGAAGAAGGATCCTGAGTCTCTGATCCTGGCGCCAAATGCCCAATGTACCTTACAGGGAGAGGTCCGTATCAGAAAGGATGTTAAGAATAAAATATTAATGTTGGATGCACAGGCGATGGAAAATTGCCAGAGGGACTGCTGGTCAAGCCTAGTATTTTGCCGCTAGAGCCCATACTTATGCCAGAAGGTAATGGTCCAAGTTCATAATGTGTCTGAAAGAGACATTCGAGAAACAGAGGTTGCATCCTGGCTAATGTGCATTGTGCAGACACTGCAGCTACCAGCAGCAAGAGTTCAAGGAAGAATGACAGAGTAAGCCTGACTTGTTTGATTTCGCGACTCCCGCTGCCAGCTGAATGGAAAGTGAGGATCAGTGAGAAGCTTGCCCAGAGAGACCAGGTGTTTCTTTAAAGGAATGGGATGTAGGATGCATGCAAGGAGCTGAGCACAATATCCGCTGCATGACGAAGACCATTTCGTGAGAGGTCTCGACCTGGCACCTGCTGACATAGGGCGATGTGAGACGGCATCTGCAAGAGATGTTAGCTGCTGGTGTAATACAAGAATCCAGAAGCCCTTATGCTTCCCCCATTGTGGTAGTGAGGAAAAGAATGGAACAGTAAGGATGTGTGGATTATCGCACCTTAAACCAGCGGACTATCCTGATCAGTACACAATGCCCGCATTCAGGATGCTTTGGACTGCCTAAACGGGAGCAAGTGGTTCTCTGTGCTGGATCTCCGCAGTGGGTACTACCAGATCCCGACGGCCCCAGAGGACCGTGAGAAGGCGGCCTTTATCTGTCCGCTTGGCTTTATGAATTCATGAGGATGCCTCAAGGGTTTCAGGTGCCCCAGCCACTTTTCAACGATTGATGGAGCGTGCAGTGGGGACATGAACTTACTAGGTGCCTGGTATACCTAGATGATGTTATTGTATTTGGCAGCTCACTGGAGGAACATGAGAGCAGATTATTTAAGGTATTGGACCGACTGGAGGACTTTGGCCTTAAACTGTCCATTGATAAGTGTCAATTCTTTCAAACATCAGTAAAGTATGTGGGACATAGTATCCACCGAGGAATAGAGACCGAGCCAAGTAAAGTTGAGGCCTTGACCACCTGGCTACAGCCCAAAAATCTAAAGAACTGCAAGAATTCCTGGATTCTGTGGTTATTATCGGCTTCATCAAGGACTATTCAAGAGTGATCCGCCTTTACTTAACCTTACTGAAGGGTATCCCCCAACCCACAAAAAATACCAAAAGTCAGCGTCCCTCAAGACTGAAAGAGTGTATTTTCATCCGAGTGAAGTATTTGGGGCCAGCTGGACTCCTGATTAATGAGACTGCTTTTCATGAGATCATATATCAACTTACCCATGCTCCAGTGCTGGCCTATGCCGATCCAAGAAAACCTTTCGTCTGCACACACTGATGCTAGCTTGCAAGGGTTGGGGCTGTGTTGTACCAAACCACGAGAATGGCCTGAGACCAGTGGCCTTTGCCAGTAGAAGCCTGACCCCATCCGAAAAGAACTATCCTGTACATAAGTTAGAGTTCTAGCTTTGAAGTGGGCTATTGTTGACCAATTCCATGAGTACTTGTATGGGGCTAAAATACTAGTAAAACCGACAATAATCCTTTGACCTATGTGCAGACCTCAGCTAAGTTGGATGCCACTGGCCTAGGTGGCTTTCTGCACATCTACATATGACTATGCTCGAATACCGAGCAGGTCTGAACCACATAGATGCTGATGCTCTCCCGGAGGCCTGTTCCCCAGAATGATTGGGTCAGATTGGCAGAACCTGACATTCGGGCACTCTGCGCGGAAGTTTGACAGGGAGGAACAAATGTCCACAGGCGCAGTGGACTGCATGGTGGATTGCTTGGGACCCTCTGAGAATTGCATACCTGCTGCTTATTGCCACTTTTCTGCAATAGACATTGGTGCACTGCTCAAGCTGGACAATGACAGTATACGCTGAGCTCAATCATCGATCCCATGATCAAAGCAGCTTTAGAAGCCCTCATGCAGGAAAAGATGTGTCCAAATTACGCTCCACTGATTTGAGAACTGCACTGTTATACAAAGAAGGTCCTAAGTTGAAACTGATCAATAAACTGTTATACAGAGAAACCAGTAGACAGAGGGGGACAAGTAGACAAACAACAACTAGTGCTGCCCTGCTTTTCGAGACTCAGTACTGAGGTCCTTGCACAACCACATGGGGCACCTTGGTATAGACAGAACACTTGACTTGGTGAGATCCAGATTCTATTGGCCTAAGATGGGGGCTGATGTGAGCAACACATTCGAACTTGTAGTCGCTGTTACAGAGGAAAGCTTTGCCCCAGAGGGCTGCCCCTTGTTAACATCACCACCAGTGCACCCATGGAGCTGGTCTGTATTGATTTTCTGAGTTTGGAGTCAGATCAAAGAAATATCAGTAATGTGCTGGTGGTCACTGACCATTTCACGAGATATGCCCAAGCTTTCCCCACCAAAGACCAGAAAGCATCCACTGTGGCCAAAGTACTTGTAGAAAACTTTTTGTTCACTATGGGGCTCCACAAAGAATCCATTCTGATCAAGGGAGAGACTTGAGAGTCGTCTGATCAAGAGATGCTTTCTCTGTGGGGAGCAGCGAAAGTCCAGAACCACTCCTTACCACCCCAGGGGACCCACAGCCTGAGCGTTTCAACCGCACTTTGCTAGATATGCTAGGCACCCTGCCCAAAGGACAAGCCTAGATGGAGCCAACAAATTAGCACCCTGGTACATGCTTATAACTGCACCAAAAGTGATGCCACTGGATTCTCCCCTACCGCCTGATGTTTGGAAGAAGCTCGACTACCAGTAGATGTGTGTTTTGGGGTCTCTCCTGATGGGGTTCAAGCTGACAACTATTTACAGTATGTGCAAAAGTTAAAGGCCCAGCTAACTCATCATTCCAACTGGCTCAAACCATGGCTGCCAAAAGAAATCTGGCCAACAAAGAAAGGTATGATAAAAGGTGAAAAGCACAGGAACTCCAGGAGGAGATCGGGTATTGCTAAGAAATCTGGGACTGCATGGCAAGCACAAGATTGCTGACAGATGGCACCATCTCCCTCACATTGTAGTGGCAAACTAGATGATCTGCCAGTGTACAAAGTAAGGCCTGAGAATAATTCAAAAGATGTAAAAACAATGCATAGAAATCATTTACTGCCCATTGGACAAATCTTAATTGAGTCTGAGCCCCTAGAAGATGCCTCTGGACCAGTGACTAGAGCTGCTGCTAAGAAAAGATCAAGAAAGTCTGCACCTACAGAAGCAAAGTTAAAGTGTTCCCCTCCACAAGTCCCAGTTGAGCATGACTGTCAGTCCATATCGGAAGAAAGTGAGAGTGACTTTGAATACTATCCTTCTTACGAACTGAGTCAATTGTTTCGGGGCAATCCCCTAGTCAATACTGGAGATGAAGCTGGGCCTTCTGGACTGTCCAAGCCCCCAGCTTCGTCCCTGGAGCCAATGCTCCCAGAAAGTGAAGTGCAAAGCATCAGATCAGATGAAATGGAATCATTGTGCATGGTTGAACTGTTTGAGCTTTCAGGGAGAAAATGATAGATTGGGGCAGACTGGTGATACACCGAACAAGAAGAGTATTTTGAGTGCCCTGACAGTCCACTGCCAGTGTCGAAGCTCTCCATGCGAGCCAAATGTTGTGGACTCAGAAACTGTAACCCTGGAGCTGAAAGTGCCCCAAGTTCCAGCCTCTACCCCATGGAGACTCCCCTGACAAGTGAGGACAATGCTGAAAATGAGGCTCAGAGTGCAGAGACTATAACAGTTCCCCTAGAAAGACTGGTCGAGCTATAAAGCCTGTGGTGCACCTTAGTTATGATTCCTTGGGAGGCCTGTGGATTGCCTCTCAATGTTGTCCATAAAGGAGTGTATGTGTCCCGAGCTCATTGCCCAAACTGAGCGTCAGTGCTAACTCAAGTTACTTGTGTTGCCCTCTAAGTATGGTGCCCTTGCCCGTCCAGCCCCAAGGTAACTGATAGGAAGGGCCCTCTCTTCAGGTTTCATGTACAAGAGGTAATAACTTGAGTTATGGTACAATGTGTGTGTAATACTGTGTAAAGAGTGACGTACTGCAATGTTTCAGAAATGTGTTCTTGGTAAATGATATATTGACTGATGATTACATGTGTGAGCCTAATGCAAATGTGTATGGTTGCAGTTAAAGCTTATGGGGTACTTGCTAGCGGAATGTCAAGCTTTCCCAACTCCAGGAAGGGTGTAACCCCCTGCAAATGGGGGTTCCCAAAAGACTTCAGGAGCTTGCTTGAATGCTCCAAGCCTGAATGGTGTTTGGCCTTTAAGCCATTTATCAGTGAGTGTTTTAGAACCTCTGGTACTGTCTCTTTAAGAGCTGTCTGCTTGCAGACATAATTAGTTTGTATGGGGGACTGTGTGTTTCTTTGATTGAGTACCACTCAAGCTGCTGCCAATTCACTCCATTTTTGCAGTCACTAGGAGTGCAAAGGGAACCTATCTGAAAGATGTAACTGTTTGCCAGAAACCATTTAGAGTGATAATGAAATTACAGTTTGTCTAACCTGCTTTCTTTTGCAGTCAGAACAGTGTCTGCCTAGTTCCCCATTCTGGTTTTGAACTGCTGAACTGGACCAATCAGTGTGGGGTAAGCTAGCTCTAAAATGGTGCCTTGGATGAATCAGAACTTGGACTCATAATCTGAGCCAGCCACAAGAGGATTGTATGGGCAGTGACTCTGGGAGATGTAGTTTAGACTTCAGTGCCTTTTTGGACCAACAGCAGCAGTCTATTGTGAGTGACAGCCAATCCAGTCAAGAACTGGGAGGAACTCAAAGGAAGTGCCCAGTTTTGTCGGTTGGAGTTTCAGTTGAGCTTTGGCAGTGAAGAAGGAAGGAGCCCTGTGCTTTTTCAGTGTGCAGTTTTAGTCAAAAAACGTATGTAAGGCCCCGAGTTCCGGTCTGCAGCTTGTGTAACTGCTTGTTAGGACTGAATCCGTCCTGTGAAGAGAATCAAAGGATATCTGAAGAGTAGAAACCAGGCTCACCCTGTAGAAGACTGGAGGAATTGCTGGAATTGCACTAGGTCTGTCAGGAACTGAATCTGCTTGTGTTCTCCCGGTATTGTCAGTAATTGCATGTCGGGATACAGATGCAGCCTGCCTGGTATAGTGCTTCTTTTACCATATAAATGTGTGAGGTCTCTTAGAGCTCAAGAGTAGCCCTGCTGACATTGAAGGACCCTATCTTATTTGGAGGTCGTGAGTACTAATTCAGGGTCGCTCCCTGTTGAATTGCCACATTAAATCCAAATGGAATTACTGTACTGCTGACTGTTTAATTTTCCTTTTCTCTGTGTGAAAGGGCCCCTACCAGCTGCCACGGTTTGGACTAGCCACTAGCTTGGGTGCAGGGACAGTAACTGATAGGGATAGGCCTGTGCACAGAGCCATGGACAGATTATTAGAGTGATAAGCTAATTAACCTGATTTCCCCTGTCCTTGTTATATCCCCTAAATAAATCAGAGCTGCTTGTTTCAGCAAAGTTATACTGCCTGAGGTATTTGTCTATGTTAAAGTACTGTACTGTGATTGTTGCACTGTTATCTCATTTCACAGGAGGTCCCAGTGCTGGAACCAGTCCTGGGGTAAGTGTATACTGTGAAGGTAATTCTGATATATTGTGTGGGCCACTAGTGGGAAGAAAGGGGGGTTGCAGTGTCCCAGAGGGCTGTGACCAAGTTAGTTTAACTATTGCAAACCCTGACCTCTGGGTGGAGGCACCCGCCATTGGATCCAGGCCCCTCAACCTGTTAGTGGCAAATCAGGCAGGGGTAGTAGCCCCTGGGATAGCGTCATCTAGGGGTTACAACCATAAATTGTTTCACCTACCACGGTACTCTAAGTCCTCGACTCTTGCCCACAAAAGCAGTATGGTCTGTTCTTGTTCGTGTGGTTTTGCCCCAGCCTTATGCCAGCCATCCTCCACTTTGACAAGTTTGTGCTCCGAAATGCAGTCCGTTGGGACAGATCAATTATGTCTGCAGTATTTTTTTTTGTAGCTAGATCCAGACTGTCCATCTGAGAGAGGATTTTGGCAAACATTTGCCGGATTTCTGCCACGTTGCCTTTTTGCTCGGTTGATGATGATGCAGGCTCCATCTCGATGGTGTACTAGGCCACAATCCAGGAGACAGAAACGGAGATCACAATTTTCACCTCCCACACAGACAGCAAGTTGAAAAGGACACGCTGACTTGGAGTGCGGGTCAACCGGGAGATGTACCGTTAGCTAGGAGACGCCAAAGAGCAGAAATGAAGTGGACTTAAGACGGGTTTATGGTGAGGTTACAGACAGCACAAGGCTTAGGTATCCATTCAGCTCGGTGGTTAGCCACGCCCCCCCCCAGACATCCTCTAGCTTGATTTCAGCAAGGCTTTTGACTCTGTGCCCCACAAAAGGTTGATCAGGAAGTTAGTGGATCTTGGAGTTGGGGAAAAGATGGTCAGATGTGTGAAAAACTGTCTGAGGGATAGAACCCAGAGTGTGGTGGTGGGGGGAGAGTTATCTGGCACCAGAGAGGTAACCAGTGGGGTCCCACAGGGCTCTGTGCTGGGGCCGGTGTTGTTCAATGTCTTCATCAATGACATTGGGGATGGCATTAAAGGCAAAATGTGCCTATTCGAAGATGACACCAAGCTCTGTGGGAGAGTGGACACAGATGAAGGGATATGGGACCTACAGGAAGATATGGAAAAGCTGGGGAGGTGGTCCAGGATCTGGCAGCTTGGCTTCAATGCCAAGAAATGCAAAGTTATGCATATTGGAGCCAAGAATCCCAGGACAGAGTATTACCTGGGTGGAGTCTGAGTATCTGCATCAGAGGAGGAGAAGGACCTGGGAGTGATGATCACTAGTGACCTGAAGCACTCCATGCAGTGCAAGAAAGCAGCAGCAAAGGCAAACAAGAGCTGGGATGCATATCTAGGGGGATCAGTAGTAGGAGAGAGGATTTTATACTGCCCTTGTACAGGCCACTGGTAAGGCTGCATCTACAGTATGGAGTTCAGTACTGGTGCCCACATCTCAAAAAAGACAATAACCTGCTGGAGAAGGTACAGAGGAGGGCTACAAAGGTGATAGCCGGTCAGCAGGGCAAGCCATACAAGGAGAGGTTGAGGGCACTGAACATGTACTCCCTGGAAGACAGGAAAGAGAGAGAGGGAACATGATTGGGATATGCAAGTACTTGAAAGGGATAAATACAGCTGATAAGGAGAGTCTCTTTAAGCTGAGTGGCAACCATATCACAAGGGGGCAGAGTCTTAAGCTGGAGGGTGGGAGGTTTAGGAGGGAGGTCAGGAAGCACTTATTCACAAAGAGGGTGGTGGACACTTGGAATGTGCTGCTAGAAGAGGTCATCTCATTGAAGACAGTGGGCAGCTTTAAGAGGGGCTGGGATAGGCATAGGGGATGGTAAGAGTCATGGGTAGGGAGGATGGGAGGAGTGGGGAGGGAGGGCAGGGACATTAGCTCAAGCTGTGGACCCTGTAATACAAGCAGACTTGATGGACCAAATGGCCTTCTTCTGCTGGCTTCTTCGTATGTTTAGAAGTTCGCAATTTTGTGCCTATAAAATGGGTAAAATGGGAAAGAATTAAAAAAAAAATACAAATTTTTTAAAAAATAAAAAAGTTATTTTTGTTAAAAGTAACTAGTGAAACATTGTCCTTTCCCACCTGTCAATAATGTGTCTTTCCACAATGGATAAATAGATGAATGTTTGTTTCTTATGAAATATGTAAATTTAATTTTGGCAGAATTCTTCTGGCAGAAATGACACCCTTTCACACATAATAGCTTTATATGGAATCAAGGTCTCATTTTAACCTGGGAAGGGTAAACAGCTGAAATCGCCCTGACAGCTTGGTAAGAACAGGAGAGGGATTTCTCATGGTCACCAAAGAAACTCTGACTATGAATAGTACTTCATTTTTTAAATGTGTTTATATGTGTAAGGAGGGTATTATAAGAGGAAAAAATGTTTTTTAATTTTTTTATTTTAGAGTGTTTTACTGTAATGAACCTGTGCATGCATACTTGCCCCTTCCCACTTCTCTTGCAGCAGCTGGGGCTCCTTTGCCACTGAAAGGGTGCCTCGTGGGCAGCCTTGGGGCCGTGGCTCCTGGACTGGCTGGATCACTACCATGCCATGATTGGAATTCATTCTGCATCCCTATCACCTAAACCAGGAGATATGGGAGCATGGAATGAGTACAGGAGCCCTCAGGAAGAACAACACTGGGCCCCTTGCCCCATTATTCAATGCACACTGCCATGTCTGTGACCCTTGATCCCACCGAACCCCCAATCCAGAGACAGGACCCTAAAAGTAAGCTCCTTGCGGCCTCTGGGAGAAGGATGGACTACAGATTCTGGTGCATTTTATGGACACATGGGATGCTGATGGTGAGGAACAGCCCCTTTGCACCAATAGGAGATGACTAGAGACTGTGGCTATAAGAAGGAGACTACTGGTGAGCAGATCTGTGAGAGATCTGATGAGGACAGGACCTCTTGTGTAGATGACAGTTCAAGCTATGATATTCCAGTCCTGGTATCTCTGTGACAAACTGTAAAGAAAGCTGCTGAGACCTTGTGAGGAAAGGAGCAGCATTAACAAGCTAGACAGCATGAGTGGCAATGTTGAAGAGACAGTGCAGAGTGAAGAAGCTGAATCCAGGGCTTCTGGTCAAGCTCCATAGTGGGAACTACAGCTAGGTGTTGGGTCGCCACTGCCCTAAGAGTTATGAAGTTGGGATGTGTGGGTTGGCATGGGACCTTGGTAGAAGAGAGAGAGAGAGAGAGAGAAAGAGAGCAAGAAAGTCAAACTTCCAAAAGGATGCAAAAGCCATCTCATCAAGCAGTGGAGAAAAATGTTGAGAAGTGGGAGCCCATCTATGAAGAAGACAACCTAAGAGCATACATCCTGTATTTTTTTATTATGTATAGTGTTTGTTCTTCCCCCTGCTATTACTTACCTCCCCTCTGCTTGCAGCCTCACTTAGTTTCCACGTGAAATGCTGCACCTTCAAGTTGCTGAATTCCATGACCTTGCATTGTTATTACCTGACTCACTGTTGTAAGAAATGTGCACGGTGGTTCTTTTGCATTCAAAATGACACTGACTTGTGCAGTCTCTAGAGGTTTTAGAATGCTGCTGTGCTACACAGAAGGGTACAATCACAATCACACAATATGACCTTTGAACTGTGGTACAACAGCATCTCGAAAGGGATGGAATTCTATACAGAGCGATGCTCTACTATACACTATAAAACTAGCTGGACCAGTGGCACTGAGGGTTGAGACACTGGATGTGACACCTCGAGCTATGCCAGCAGCCCAGGTTCAGAAACAAGCCTGGGTCATCGGAGGTTGGCGGGGGGGGGGGCTAGGAGATGGATAGAGCAAGTCATAAGGCAGCTTTCCTCTCCTGAGTTGGGACCCAGTCATGCCCACTGCAAGGCTGCCACTGGGTGGAGGCCTGGAGGTAGTGCAGTTGGGAACAACTAGATTTGGTAGAGAGCATCGGGTCACTGTGTGTGCGTGCCTTGACACGCATGCAGGCAATGCAGCAAAGAGATGGGGAAAAAACTGAGAAAAAATGGAGCTGGCAGACTCCATGATGGCCCTGTAGTGCCCCCCACCCCCAGAGTCTAGATGTTGATCTCTGGGGGGAGGGAAAACTCGACGCCCTTTGCCCTCAGCCCTGCTATGGTGGGGTAACCCATGAGGGATTACTGGGAGGGTCAGGCATGGGGGAAGCAAAGGACCAGAGACCGAACCCCTCCGAGGGAGGATTGGAGCTGCCTGCCAGCTCCACCGATGTATCCCAGTCGCCAAGATAGGTGGGTGGTGGCGGCGGGGATCAAACTGCTAAATTTAATAAAAAAAAAACTTTGTTATTCTGTTAAAGCCTATCTTGTTAGTGACTCACAAATTCAGTGAAGGAATTGGTGGTTTCCTTACCGAGCCCAGCAAGAACTGAAACCCCGTGGCTTGACTGACTTGCATTTAGCATTGTTAGGATAGTGTATGAGAGAATCACATACCATCTGACAGCACTGATTTTCTTGGATATTAGGTGCCATTGAATACCACTGATATCTGACTGCTGGATCTTGTCACCTAGGATCCAATAAGATGCCTACTGTCTGATGTGACATTCTGAAATCCAAGGCACACATCTAACCTCAGATCTTGCTATCCAACCTTAGTTCCAAGAACTCTGAAGCAGACATCCAACCTCAGAACACATTGTCTGACACTGGGTTTGAAATCTGAATGGGGTTGGGTAGTATTTGGCCTCAGATACATGGGCTATCCATCAGATTGCATTAGAATAGTCTAAAGAATTATCCTAGCATCACTACTTAGATTGCATCCAGTACTCGCCCCTTTCCCAATCTTACCAGACCTTAGCAGTTTACCAAAGTTGATGGCAGCACCAAGTGCACAGCCCAAGTATGCATTGCCACAGAGTTCATCCCTTTCTTTTTAGGGGCCTTCAAGGTTTTCAGCATAGAACTCTAAATACTAGAATGACAATCCTATGCCTGTGTGATGTGCATGGATGCACTGCATCTCCACCCTAAAACATGACGTTTAAACCTGGCAGTCCTACTTCAGTATAAAAGCTTGTAGCCACAGTGGCACCGAAAGTGTGAATCCACCACAACAACACACACAAACCGACTGCAAAGGGAACACAAGGGAGAACAAGCCAACACACCTAACAGAGTGACAACAGATGTGCCGACAGGTGCAATACAAAGGCAGAATAGAAATGTGTGCCTCAGCTTCCAGAATACACATGTGTTGAAGGATGCTGAAGGTGTTAGTGCAGAGTGCGAGAGTGTATGCACTGTCTGGTAGGGAGACATTAATGGCTTGGGGTGTGCAGTGCATGCAGTATCTGCTGTATGACTGTGGCATGTCATGGTGCTTGTGTGCCCTCCACACTAGGTGTGCCCCACATTCGGTGCTCCCTGCATGGTCACAGTGTACAACACTGTCCGTGCACCATGCAAAAGGCCATTGTCTTCTGTTGTCTTTCTGTTGGGCTTCTTGGGCTGGTGGGGTGTGCTCTGATGGTCCTGCTCTATCGGTGGTGTTTTGAGCTGGGTATCGCTCGCTGTATCTGCCATCCTGGAGGTGCCCATCAGGCTGGTGGGTGCTGTGCATTGCACTTCTGTCCATCGGGGTAGTGCGTGTCAGTTTGCTCTGCGTCGGCGCTACTGTGTCACTGTAGGGGATGTCGGCAGGAATGCTGTTGCTCTGCAGTGGTGAAACTGAATGCAGACAGGTTTTTCAAATATAACTACTCAAATCATCCACATCTTCTTTGAAAAACCTAAGGAGGCTGAAGACTTTGTATACCACGAGGAGGCAGCCAGTGAAGGAAGGTCAAGACACAGAAAAACACTGGTGGCCTACTGACAACAGTGCCAGTCGATGTAAGTCTTGAATCTTTTAATTGCCAGTCAGCATGGGGAGTTGAAATACTGGACTGAACAACTTCAGAGATAAATGCTTGTTATAACTTTGATTCCATGATGGTCCTGGTGGTACCTAAAGATTGCTGCCTGTCTATTGCATAGAGGTATGGGGCTGTTTGTGGTGGAACTTATGTAAATCATGCCCCTCACTGGCTTCAATATACTGTACATACCGTTACTGTCCCTCTGTGAATAGTTGTTTGTTCATCTTTTGGTCTACTGTAAGTTTCAGAGGATTAGCCATCTGGGAACCAACATATAATAGCATGCGAATAGTAACTTATGCTGCAATATGTTGCTATATGGACAATATGGCTATTTTCTGTATTTGCTGCAACTAACTGAATATTGCAGTTCCTGCAGCACTCATCCCAGCACCACCTGACATGGCAAATGTCGGGATTTCAACTTAAGGGTTTTCAAACCTGTCAGCATTCCATTCTTTTGGAATTTGGTGTCGAGCAATAGTGTGGCGGGATTTAGTGCAATTGGAAATCGTACCTAGCCCTTTAAAACTCCTACTGATTTCACAGAGATCACCTTCACCAGCAGTGCATTCCATGCCAACATGACCCTCTGGAATCTAACCCCCCCTTCTAGTTTCAGACTATACCCTTTTGTGTTCTTCTCCCTCTTCAACCTAAACATACCCTCAATACTAACTCTATTTATGCCCTTCAAGTACTTAAAGGTCTCAGTCATATCACCTTTTACCTTCTATCCTCCAGGGAGTACATGTTGAGCTCCCTCAACCTGTCCTTATAAGGCTTCTCTCCCATCCCTGTGATCAACCTGGCTGCTTGCCTCTGGACCTCCTCCAAAAGCGTGAGGTCTTTCTTTAAATAAGGGCACCAGAACTGTACACAGCATTCTAGGGGAGGCCTCACTAATGATTTGTACAGCAGAAGGATTACATCCTCCCTCCTAGAGGTGATCCCCCTAGCAATGCACCCCAGCCTTTTATTTATTTATTGAAATGTTTCACCAGGAAAGGTACACTGAACAAGTTACTTGCCTCCAGGTGCATCCTTGGCAGCTGCTTTTCTACACTGTGCTGGGTGATTCAAATACTCTGTGACCACCACCCCCAGATCCTTTTCCTCCACAGAGATGGATAACTGTTCCTCACCCAAATGGGAACAGTACTCTGGGTTTCCGGGCTCCGAAGTGCATGATCTTGCACCTCCTAGCATAGAAACCCAGCTGCCATGTGTTTGACCAGTGCTCAAGTCTTTCCAAATTTTCCTGGAGTACCCTCCCTTCCCCTTCCATGGGTCTACTAGGAATTCCCGTAATTGCTCTGGCTGACTCTCCTATTCTGATGCTGGGTGCCCAAAACACAGTTGCCTGACATAAAGATTTTCCCTGCACCAGAATTAATTTTATGTTTCAGGGGGCTATGCCTCCACAACCCCCTACTTTAGAATTCCAGCTGCACCACGGGCAAATCCTGATGTTGGATACCCATGTTTCAGGCACCCAGTAACAGGATAACTAGCATTGGGCAGGGTAGTCATGGGAAGTTAAATTGATACCCTCCCACACTATCTACCACTGCACCTATTCTGGTACCATTAGCAAACATGTTCATCTTGCTCTTAACTGCTTCAGCTATATCAGCTATTAAGACAGTAAATAGCATTGGTCCCAGAACCAAGCCTTGTGAAACCCCACTGATGACTGCTCAGGGTGTTGAGAGTTCCCCCCTACCACCACCATGTACTATCTGTTCTACAGCCATTTCCCTATCCACATGACCAGCTTCTCCCCTGCCTCCAGGTACTTCAGCTTGCTAGTCAATCTCCCATGGAGCACTAAGGCAAAGACCTTGCTGAAGTTCAGATACAGGACCTCAACTGTCAGTCAAAAAAGTCCACCAGGTTTGTTTGACAGGACCTCCCCAAGGTGAACCCATGCTGTCAGTCATCCTGAAGACCATTCCCTTCCAAGAATGCCACCATCTTCTCTTTCAGGATAGTCTCCATTAGTTTCCCAACTATGGACATAAGGCTGACCAGCCTGTAATTACTTTCCTCATCCTGGGGTCCGCTGTTATGGGGGGGGGGGGCACCACATGTGCTGTCCTCCAGTCTAGAAGCGCACATCCTGACTGTAGGGAGGTATTGAAAAAGTCAGTCAGAGGTGTTGCCAGGACTTCTGCCAATTCCTTCAGGACTCTCAGATGTATCCCATCCGGTCCTGGCCCCTTGACTGTCTGTAAGGACTTAAGGCCCTCCAATACTCTATTCACAGGGATCGCCTCATCTGTTATCCCCTCTACTCCCCATCACCTTCCCTGTCTTTTCCCTGAGGTATGAGCCAGTCCCACTCCCTGGTAAATATTGAACAGAAGTATTCATTTAGTACCTCCTCCTGTTTAGCCCCCTTCTCTGCCCACCCTCCTTCCTTTTTTTTTTTCCAACTCTTTTTCTCGCCTCTGGAGCCGGAACTCTCTCGGGCCTCACCTCTGGCCGATACTGCTCTATCGCCCACTGTGAGCCCCACCATCATCAAGGGCATTACTGTTCCTCCCCAAGCTCCCCAGAGGACATAGGGCTCAAGGAGATAGAAGGGGCGGTGGAGGGGCTCCAATATTGGACCTGTGGCAGCGTGGCTCGGGGCGTGCCATTGCCTATCCAGCCCCAGAGGGTTTTCTCCCTGTGGTATTTTTACACCTCCCCGATGCGGGACGTGCAATGCCATCCCAGCCCAAGACGTGGGTGCTCCCAACCAAGTCTGGAGGACAGCCGCCTGACGTCTACCCCTTCGCTAAGCCCCATGTCTGTAGCAGTGCCGCCGGTCTCCACTGGGGGCCTCTGCTGCACCGGGCTACCCTCAGGATTCCTCCTCGAGAGAGTAGAAAGCAGTCCTGTGGATGCCTCGATCCTCTCTCTCCCGTCACCCCTGGCAGACCGGGCTCATTCCCGAAGCTGGGTCACCGGCGTAGCGCGAGGTGTGGCGTCCAGCGCCTTAACCCTCAGTGCCACCGGGCCGGCCCACCTTCCTTCCTTCCTTCCTTCCTTCCTTCCTTCCTTCCTTCTTAATCCTGGTGAACTGTTCCCTGCAGCTCCTCCTCTCCCTGACATACTTAAAGAAATCTTTTTCACCTTCTCTAATCCCCTGTGCAAGTCTTAGCTCCTTTGAGGTCTTGGCTGCCCTTGCAACCCTGCTGACTTCCCTGGATTTCTTGATGTACTCTTCCTTATCCAGCTCCCTAGCTGTCCTCTTGTAAGTTTTAAAGGCTGTACTTTTTTCTCTCACCTTTCCTTGCACCCCCTTAGTCAACCAACTGGATTTTCTGGACCTTGCAGGAGTTTGGAGCTTTCACCAGGCCCAACTTCAAGACCAACTAATTCTGGTTGGCATCCATGTCTGGGCTGATGGTGGCCACATGCCTCCCGAGTATGACTGCCATCTTGCTGAAGTCTACCCTTTTGAAATCCATTATTCTGGTTTTGGTAAGTGGCTCCTCCCTTCCCAAATCAAGGGAGAACCATACTGTATGGTGGTCACTCCCCGTCAGGGGGTCCTCTACCCTCACATCACATACCTGGTACCCCTCTGATAATAACAGATCTAAAATATTCCCCTCTCTGGTCGTCTCATTTACTTGTTGTAACAGGAATGTATCCTGGAAGGCATCAAGTATAACTTGTTCCCTGCTGCCAGCCAAAGTCATGGTACATCATTTCACCCCTGGTAGATTGAAGTCACCAACCACCACAGTCCTTCCTCTGCTACAGTGCTTCCATAATGTTTCCGCCAACTCTCTGTCAAACTCCTCAGGATGGGAGGGTGGGCAATACACTACCCCCAGCCTAATCTTCCTTCTCTTCATGTTTTGTATGTTAAACCACAAAATCTCCACCCTCCCCTCCTTCCCTTCTTCCCTACTGTACCCTATCTCATCTCTCATGAATAAAACCACCCTCCTCCCTTTCCATTTCATCTGTCTCTCCTAAACAATCTGTATCCTAGCATCATTAAGTTCCAGTCCTGGTACTGGTTGGCACATGCCTCCATGATGGCAGCTATATCGATGCCTCCCTCTGCCATCAGTGCCTGAAACTCTGGTAGCTTATTCCCTAGCCTTTATAGATACCACCCTCCAGTCAGACACCTGGCTCCCCTTATCATTCTCTTGCCCCCCAATACCTCCCATTTTTGAATTCTGTTCACTTCCCTTATCACCAACTGGGGGGGGTCAAAAGGCCTCCCATACCTTGTGTTCCAGACTGTTTCCCAAGTCATAGGCCCCCCCTTTCTTAGTTTAAATTGTATGTGGTTGCTACAGACTCTCCTAGTTTCCACTTCAAGACTCCTGATCCTGCTCTGCTCAGATGAAGTCTATCCTGGACATACAAGGCTCTGTTATCCCATGTTTACCCCCTGTCCAAACCCCATAGTCCTACACCAATCTTCAGTCATTCATTAAACTCCTTAATTCTTTGGTTTCTGTCTGTGCTTGCCCTCAGTACAGGCAGAACTTCAGAGAAAGCAACTGATTGCCATTCCTTGCTGCCAACCCTGGCCAGCTCTCTAAATCTTGCCTGAACTTCTTTCACACTGTTTCCCTTCAGATCATTTGTACTGAGGTGCACCACTATGTGAGGCTTCCCCCTTATTGCTTTACACTTGTGGGTATAATGTGCCTCACTTTGTTCGCTGTTATACCTGGCATACAATCCACCCAGATAGAATTTCTTCTGTCCCCTTGCCTCCCCATCTGATACCTTTTAGTATGGAATCCCCCAGTATGATTACTCTTCTGCCCTCTCCTTGCTTCCTTCCTTTAGATCTTCCCACTTACTTCCTAACCCTTGTCTCACTCTTCCAGCCCTCTTATCTTGCCACCCCCCACCTGGTTCCTTATGCCCTGTGGTCCCCTCAAGGATTTATTGCTCATTCCCCCTAGCAAGAAATGTCTGCCCCTCCCCCATCCTAATTGTTTCTACATTACCCATCTTTGCCCCTGCTTCCCCCTTTTCTGTACCAGTCTCTAGAGTGTGTGTGTTTTTCCTCCTGCCCCCTCTTCCCCCTGCCTATCGCCCCTTATTTGGCCTTCCAGACCTGCGCTGCCTTCGTGCTTATTTTAAGCGTCTACCTGTTTCCCCTGCTTCCCCATCTTACCAGCTCTACTCTGATGTTCCTGCTCTTTACTTTCCCTCTCCCTTACTCCTCCTGTATGACTCCCATCTCCCCACTTTTCCTTTCTCTGCCTACCAATGCCTCCTCTGCAATCCTGCTCCTTTCCATTTGTTTCCCCCAACTCTCCACATTTACCATATGACAGTAATGATATGCTCACACCCCTTGCACTTACCACCAGGGCTGGATCTTCATTAGTTGCCCTGGAGACTCCCTGGAAAATAAGACCAGTGATACAACAATACAATAGCGGTACTGTATCCCCACCAACAAGGTACACACTAGCGAGGTTAAACGTGAGAAACCACAGTCTGCTTTATTCAGGGGGATGTGAACAAGGATAGGGCATAAATCTATCAGTGATTGGCAAATCTGATTATGTAACCCCTAGGTGGTGCTGTCCCAAGGGCTACTACCCCTGCCTGCTTGGCTAGTAGCAGGTTAAAGGGCCTGAGTTCTGAAACGGGTGCCTCCACCCGGAGGTCAGGGTTGGTAGTGGTCAAGCTAACCTGGGCACAACCCTCCGGGACACTGTAACCCCCCTCTTTCCCCTCTAGTGGCCTGAACACTGCACAATAATCACTTTCACAATACCCCTGGTACATCACACAAGTACCTACACTGTTTGCACTTACCACCAGGGCTGGTTCCTCTGGCTCAACTCTGGGGACCCCCTGTAAAACAAGGTTATGCACAGCAAATAGCAACAACACAGTACTGTGAGCACAGACAGGAACCACAGTCAGATTAGGTGCAGAAAAAGTTAGATCTGATTTATTCAGGGGACTTGAACAAGGGAGGGGCAAAATCAACCATTCACATATCTGGATTGTGTAGTATGGTACGGGTTGCACGCCCTACCTACGGTGTCAGCCGGTGGGTGGCGGGGCAGCAGGTGGGTGGGGTGCTGCCACCCGCTGCTGACCGGGGAGTGGTGCTTAGCTTAGTGTGGTGGAGAGAGGGTATTGCTGGACCACCAGGGATATTGGACTTTATTTTTTTTAATACAAATGCCCGCGATCAGGCTGCGAGCGGTCCACTGGACCACCAGGGATATAGGACGTACATTTTATTGTACTTAAGCCTGTGATCGGGCTGACAGCAGTCCACTAGACCACCAGGGATATAGGACGTGAATTTATTATACTTAAGCCCACGATTGGGCTGCGAGCAGTCCACTGGGCCACCAGGGATATAGGACGTGCATTTTATTATACTTAAGCCCACAATTGGGCTGCGAGCGGTCCACTGGACCACCAGGGATATAGGACGTTATTTAGTTACACAGATGCCTGCGATCAGGCATGGGGGGGTGCCGCCAAGGAGGTGCAGCTGGAGCTCGGGTGGCCACCCACATGTGGCAGCTGCCATGCTGCACCCTGCAATATGGCAGCTCACCTGTGGGTGGCCAGCCATTGTTCCTTTTTTTTGGCTCACCTGTGTGCAGCGCAAGTAGGGGTTGTGCATGCATGGACTCGGCACATCCTGGGCTGAATACTGGGATGTGCGGGGCGCGGCGCCCCCACCTGCACCGCATGCATTCTGATACAGATCCGGTGCATCGGGATTTGTGCCAGGCACAATCCCCGTTTGAATATCACACCGGGGCACAACCCTTTTGAATATCTGGGCCTGTGTGTTTTATATTGTACAGCACCCAGAGTCTTTGGAGATGGGTGCTATATAAATAAAATATCTATCTATCTATCTATCTATCTATCTATCTATCTATCTATCTATCTATCTATCTATCTATCTATCTATCTGTCTTCAAATTGGGTCCCCTTATTCTTGCACATCTCTTCTTCTGAAAGATGGTAGTCTTTAAGAACTGTTCCATGAGCCCAAATCTTTTACCTGTTCTGAAGCTAGCCTTTTCACCCTCTAACCATCACGCTAACAGATTACCTAGCTGTACACACATTTCAGAATAACTACATCCCAGTGCCTTCCTTAAACCTCAGTTGTTTTGCCTATAGGCCACAAGTCAGTTTGAAATGTTTTAACAAGGCATTTTTCACTTTATTATTGTCCATACAGTCCTCATTGTTGATCTCGGTGAAGGTTTCTAAAGCCCTGCATGTAACTGTAAGGAGTGGCAAAGGATGAGTTACCCAAGAACCCTTTCCAATTCAAATTGCCCACAAATTCTCTCAAAAGATTGTGTCTGTGCTTAGCAGGTTACACACTTGCCTCTGAGGCCAGAAAATCAGAAGACTGTAGGTTCTATCCCCACGCCAGGCACTTGGGTTAAATCCCAATACTGACACTGTAGTGTGGCATGAGGAGGGTGCTGCACTCCTGAAGTGCCGTCTTTCAGATGAGACGTTAAACCAAGGTCCCATCTGCCTGTTCTGAAATATAGAAACATAGAATTTGATGGCAGAAAAGGACTGCTTGGCCTACCTAGTCGGCCCATTTTCCTACCTAATGGACAAGCTGCAGATCCTAGTTAACCAACAGCCTACTTCCTCCTACCCCCCCACTAGAAGTGCCTTATGTCTGTCCCATGCATTCTTGAATTCCCCCACTGTTTTTGACTTCACAACCTCCTCAGGAAGGCTGTTCCATGTATCCAAAACCCCCTCCATGAAAAAATACTTCCTCACATTACCTCTGAGCCATTACCCTCAATCTTCAAATTGTGCCCCTTGTTCTTGCACATCTCTTTTTCTGAAAGATGCTACCCTCTTGGAATTTGTTGATTCCCTTGAGGTACTTGAAAGTTTCTATCATGTCTCCCCTCTCCCTCCTTTCCTTGAGGGTATACATATTAAGCTCCTTTAGTCTCTCTTCATATGTCTTCTGGTGCAGACCCTGCACCATTTTAGTTGCCCTCCTCTGGACAGCCTCCACCCTGTCTATGTCTTTGCTTAGATGGGATCTCCAGAACTGCGCTCATTGCTCCAGATGGGGTCTCACCAACTATCTCTACAGAGGGATAACAACTTCCTGTTTTCAATTGGTGATGCCTCTCCCTATGCATCCCAGTATTCCCCCAGCCCTCCTTACTGCCTTCTCATATTGCTTGCCCACCTTTAGGACATCTGATATAATTACCCCCAGGTCCCTTTCCATTTTAGTTGTTGTCAGTATCTCACCTCCCATTGTGTACTCTTCCCCTGGGTTTTTGTTTCCCAGGTGCATTACTTTGCACTTCTTTGCATTTAATCTAAGCTGCCATATATTTGACCATTCCTCCAACCTTGCCAAGACCCTTCTCCTCCTTTCCACCCCACCTTATGTATCAACCCTGCTGCAGATCTTTGTGTCATCTGCAAAGGGACATACTTTTCCTTACAGTCCCTCTGCAATGTCATTTATAAAGACATGAAAAAGGACTGGACCCAGTACTGAACTCCACAGTACCCCATTAGTAACCCTCGTTTCTTCAATATGGACTGCATTTACTGTTACACTCTGCATCCTGTTGTCTAGCCAATGTTTTACTCAGGCTACCACCTTAGGACCCACACCCAGGCTGGCTAATTTATTTATTAATCTTTTGTGTTGGAGTGTGTCAAATGCCTTGCTAAATGTAGGTAGGCCATGTCCACAGACCCCCGGTCTACTACTTTGGCCACCCAGTCAAAGAAGTTGATTAGATTCATCTGACATGACCTTCCCACTATGAATCCATGCTGCCTTGGGTACAGTGCCCCACTGGCCCCTAGGTACTCAACAATTCTTTCCTTCAGAAGTGATTCCATCATTTTCCCCACCACTGAGGTCAAACTGACAGGTCTGTAGTTTCCTGCATCTGTCTTGCTCCCACTTTTGTGAAGTGGAATCACATCCACACTCCTCCAGTCCTTAGGTACCACACCATCCTCCCATGATTTGTTAAAAAGGATAGTCAGTTGTGTTACTAGTTCTCCCCTTAGTTCTTTTAGAATTCTGGGATGAATCCCACCAGGCTCAATTGCTTTGTCCATCTTCAGTTTTATGAGTTCTTTCAGAACCCTTTCATGTGTGAAAAAACTGATATTGACCCCCCTATCCAGACAGCTTCTATTGACTGGATTAGGTACCTCCCCCTCCTCTTCTTTTGTGAATACTGAGCAGAAGTATTTGCTCAGTATCCCTGCTTTTTCACTGTCCCTCTCTGCCCATCCACCCTCTTCTTTATTCAGCCTCAGTATCCCTCCCTTTATCTTTCTTCACTCCTTAATGTACCTATAAAAGGTTTTATCCCCCCTTCTTAACCAAGTTGGCAATCTTTTCCTTGGTTTGGGCCTTTGCTATCCTGACTGCCTTCCCTGTCACCTTCTGCTTTAACTGGTACAGTTCTCTGTCCTGCTCCCTCTGTGTTCCCTTATACTTCTTGAATGCTATCTTTTTCTTCCTAACCTTCCCTGCCACCTCTTATGAGAACCATAGTGTTTTTTTCTTTCATTTTGATTTGTTTATTTGCTTCACACATTGGCTTGTTGCCTCTGTGATGGCAGTTTGATGTTTCCCCATTGTTGCTCCACCCGTCCTTCTTGCCTGTTTCCTAGAGCTTTTCTGAGGCGCTATCTCATTTTGACAAAATCAGCCCTCCTCAAGTCCAGTACCTTCACTTTTGTTTGACTTGACTGTACAACTGAGTTTATCATGAACCACACTGTTTGGTGGTCACTTGTTCCCAGATGGCTACCCACTTCTAGATCTGAGAAACTCTCTCTGCCCCATTTGAGAGTGCCAGATCTAAGATTGCCCTCCTGAGTGGGTTCCAACACTAGCTGTCTGAGGCATGCCCCCCTGTAGGGCATTGAGAATGGCCTTGCTGTTGGATGTGGCTGCAGCATAGGTGCTCCAGTTAACATCTGGAATATTCAGGTCCCCCATCAGCAATATCTTCCATCCTAAGGATGCCTTCTATCATTTCCTTTTACATTTCGTCTCCCTGAGATGGAGTTCTGTATACAACGCTTGTGCAGTTTGTGGTGCCATTTCGAGTCTCCAGGGTGACCCACAGTGCCTCCTCTCCTCCCTGTTTACCCTTTAGTTTCATTGCTTTGATCCCTTCCCTTAAATAGAGAGGTACTCCTCCTACTCTTCTACCCTCCCTTTGCCTCCTGTAAATTGTTTCCCCCTTGTATATTGTCATCCCACTCATGGTTCACTGTGTACTATGTTTCTGTGATTGCCATGATATATAGACATCCCTCTTCCATCAAGACCATCAATTCAGGGAACTTGTTACCTAGACTATAGGCATTGGTACTCATTACCCTCCAGTTTGTGATGGCCTTACTCCTTTTTGGCCCATCTCTGACCTTACTGCCTTTGTCTTTTTCACCATTTACCCCTACCCTTCTCCCTATTGGCTTCTCTATCTTGGTGTTTACCTAACTACCCTGTTTTTTTTGGGGGGGGACTAGGATATCCCTTCTCCTTTTCAGTGCCTCTCCCCTTGGCTACTTTAAATGCTTGCCAATGAAGCATTTAAACCTATCACCTAGGATTCTGGTTCCCCTCCTGGACAGATGCAGACCATCACTCTAATATAGGCCTGCATCCCACCAGGTGGACCCCCAGTCCCCAGTGAAGCCAAAACCCTGAGCTCTGCACCAGTTTTTTGAACCCCTGATTGAATCCCATGGTGCAGAGCACCCTAGTCTCACCCATACCATAGACAGGCAGCACCTCCAAGAAGGTTACCATGTATGCTACTTGTCTTAGGCCCCTCTCAACTCCACTAATTCCTCCTATATTGCTCTGATCCCTTTCCTAGCCAGGTCATTTGTTTCTAGGTAGACAATGACATCCAATGTCCTCTCCCATGCAGCTGCTCCCGCGATCCTGAGGATTTGCTCCTTGTCCCTCCAAGCCATGGCACCAGGCAGGCACCTTACCTCCCTCTCCCCTCCCTCCCTCCCCCAGTTCTACCCTCCTAACAATGGAGTCCCCCACCAGGAGTTGTTTCCTTTCCCATGGGGTCCCATGCCACCTTTCTGTGGGTCTCCTTTGTGGAGGTTACCAGCATCCTCCTTCGTTCCTTCGTCTTCACTGTAGGTGCCTCCATAGAGGAACCACACTCTGCCAGAGCAGCATATGAATTGTGGAGAGGTACAGCTGGAGGGATGCTCATCTGTTCCACCACCCTCACCCTCACTGGACCCACTGTGGTCCAACCACTCCTCTTTCTTGGCAGTTGGTGGTAGTTCAAGTGGATTTAAAGGTACCAGGGCACTTCTCAAAAAAGAGTAAGGGAACTTCCCCCGTGTCCTGGCCAAATTTCCCCCATTCCCCCAAAATAGCACCAATAGCTTGAAAGCGGATTCAATTTCAGTTGGCATCCCTGGGACGAGGCTGAAAATAGACAAAATAAAAATTGTCTAGTCCTCTTTCCCAGTCAACAAAACCTACATAAATAAATAAAAACAAATTAAGATCATCCCTTCCTGATACTTGGGAAATAATATGGAATTAATTTTTGTTTCTCAGGTTGAACCCCTGATGCCAGTCCTTATGGTTCGTGGCACTGTCTTCTGGCACAGTATCTCCATCTCCCTCTCATAGCCATACTCTCGCTGTCACTGCTGTCACTCTCATTCTTCTCACTGTTTCTCTGTTTTATACACTCACAGCTGAATCTCCTGCTGGCACCATCTTTCTTGCCCCTCAGCTCCCAGCTTTGCCATCTACAGTTCCCATCTGCCACCAACTGAACCAGGGTGAGCTCCAGCTGCATCACCTCTATTTGCACAGCTCCTCCAGTTCTGGGCTCTGGCTCATTTGCACGCTCCCTAGCCTCTGTCTCATGACTTTCGCTAGCAGTGACCACTTTTGTACCACTTCACAGGTCACTTTTCGTGAGGATTTCTATGAGTTCTACCCATGATGATCTTAATGATAAGCCCTCTTATTTTGCACAACTGCTGGCAGTTTGGCAATATGCATTTCTCATATGGCCCAAACACAGTGTCTTCTAGCTATCTATTCTTATTTACAACAAAATAAAAATGGTAGTTTATAGAGCATCCCTTTTGTATATCCTGTTTTGTAACTGGATATATAAGCTTATTATTGACACTCAGATTCAGATCTCATCACTACCACAAGTTTGTAACAGAGTGGTTCTCTCCCAGAACCTAGTCTGCACTGCTACCAGTTTTCACAACCCTACAGATGCCTGATAGGGTTACCTTGGTATGCTGCCACCCTCAGGGGGACACTCACTCAGGGTATCTCCAGGTCTGAATCCCACTAGAGATACTGTGCACACAATACAGTGCTCCTTCCCAAAGGGAAAATGGCCCACCCCTTTTGTCACAGCTGAGAACACTTTGCCTTAGATATGGAAACGTTGTAGCATGCCTCTTGTAAAATGGATCACAGACTTGCCAATTTACACCTCATTATATGTACACGAAATTACACAGTCACATAAAGGATAAAGTGCATAAAATAACATGTAATACTCCACAATATTTACATATTGTGACAAAAACTGCCCTTTGGGCTGTCCCCGGTTACAGGGCAGTTGTTTCATGGACTTCCAATACTCTACCACCACCAACTGCCCCTTGGGCCGTTCCAGCTTACAGAGCAGTTTTATCGGGGACTTCTAATACTCTGCCGCCACCTGATTTTTATCAGGAATCAGGAAACCACCTTTTACCCTCTGCTCAGGGAAGGTCAAAACAGTAACTATTGGTAGAGTGCACTTCTATGATGGACTTCAAAGAGGATCCCACAAAAATAATAAAAATTACCTTGTTAATAATGAGGTACAGATTCTATCAAAAACAGATTATTTACTAAAAGATTCTACAGGTATTTACAAACAGGGTATACTTACAGTAAGACAAAAAGGTTTACATGTTTACTTAGACTAGAAACATAGCAGACAGTTGATGGTTGGAAAAATCTGAACTTTCCTCACCTAAAGTTTCTTTATCTGCTGCTAGCTACAGAAGACACTTCTCATAGGCTGTGCTCACCTCACCATTTAGCTAGCTTCCTTTGGAAGGGTGCCCCTTTCTTCAGATGTCATGTGTCCCAGAGAGAGAGAGAGAGAGAGAGAGAGAGAGAGAGAAGAGAGAGAGAAAGAAAAGTCCAGCTCACTGTTTTATACCCTTCTGGCTGTGGGGAGTGACAGTTCCCTACAGTCCTCCACCCCACATCAGAGTGTGTGTGTGTGTGTGAGAAAGTGTAACCTCATCTCATTAGCACTTCCTTGCTGTTTCTAAGGTTTTACACATGTACTTGGGTCCCTTGCCTGATATGGGAACATAACCCAGGAAAGACTCCCCACTGTGATTATGTCTTAATTGTCTCCTCAGTTCTCATTCTGTCACCCATTACTGCTAACTTTCTGACAAGAATGTTGGCACCTCCATAATGGGTGACCAGCTCTCATTAGCTGTCTTTACATGTGACCTGGCAGCCATCTTGTGCATTATAAACAAAACCTGTAATGGATGAATATTTACTAATACAAAAAGAATAAATTAATCTGGTCCTCTTTCCTGTCACACATATCTTACAGAATAATATACACTAAAGAATATGGGGAATACACTATTTCTATGGAGATAAAAATGGACACATTTTTCCAAAGACTGAGGTCACAGAAAAACCTAACTCCAAAGCCTTTTCTCCTACAGACTAGAAAAACGCTGTGTGGCATTAGCTACATGATGCTGCACTGATTTTATGAAACATTGTGTTTGTGTAATTGAACTACTCACTATTGCAAGTTTCTGAGCCTAGTTAACAATCCAGGAACTAGGAAGAGGAGCAGTAGTTCTGTGACCCTTCTGGGAAACTACAGCTCATAACTTCAGGGGAATTATTTGTTGTGAAAGCTCTGGGGGCAATATTTTATTTGTTAAGCCACTGTAGTAATGATTTTAACAATTTTAAAGCAGTAATTCTGAGCTTTTGCTCACAGAGATCTCCGTGACCTCTGTGACTACTTCCAGGTCATAGACTGGCTTAAAAGCAAGCCCTGCAGTGAGTGCTGTAAAGCCTTTTCCCCACAGACTAGAAAAACACTGTGTGGCATTAGCTACATGATCTTGCACTAATTTTCTGAAACATTGTGTTTGTGTAATTGAACTACTCACTATCGCAAGTTTCTGAGCTTAGTTACCAATCCAGGAACTAGGAAGAGGAGCAGTAGTTCTGTGACCCTTCTGGGAAACTACAGCTCATAACTTCAGGGGAATTCTTTATTGTGAAAGTTCTGGGGGCAATATTTTATTTGTTAAGCCACTGTAGTGGTGATTTTAACAATTTTAAAGCAGTAATTCTGAGCTTTTGCTCACAGAGAGCTCCGTGACCCCTGTGACTACTTCCGGGTCATAGACTGGCTTAAAAGCAAACCCTGCAGCAAGCAGGGCAAGCACGCATTGTCACGAGCAAAGACTCACGTGTCTGCATGTGTTTTGCGTGTTTTAGTGAGGTTTGGCAAGTGCAACATCAAGGGCACTATAATTCTATATTTGTGAGCACTAAAAGGTAAGGCCTTCAGCTTACGAGCACCCACATTAAGGATTAACCACTGAGGGTATTTCAAACACAGCAACATCAGCTGATAAAGTAGCAGTATATATAACAGAGTTACACATCAAATAAAATATGATGGAGAATATGATACCAGTCCTAGAAGGACAACTGGGACTTAGGTGCATAGTTTGAAAATTATTTTTATTAAAAGGTACAGAGATATACAGATCATACAGTTCTTTCATAACTTCTAATCCGCCAGATACAGTTGTCTGTATTGTATGTCATCACCATAAAACAGTAGGCATCTTAAAAGGACAATTCAAGTATTATACAGGTGTTTCAGCTTAAGCTGTCTCCACCTAGACAAGAGTACATAGTGCAAGTCCTGAGGCATGCTTTTCATTATTTATTGTAACTGGGCACTGAGAATGTCCAGGATCATGAGGAAGAATTTCTTCACAGAACGGGTGGTGGACAAGTGGAACACCCTGCCAGAGGAAGTGGTGGGGGCTGAAACAATCACGGGATTTAAGAATGCATGGGATAGACATAAAGGAATTCTAGAGGTCAGGGGTAAGGGGCAACAGACTTCCTGGAAAACATGGACTGAACTTACAAACTTAAATGGGCAGACTGGGTGGGCCATAGGCCCTTATCTGCCGACACTGTCTATGTATCTATGTATCATTTAAAAGTGTCCAGGGGTCTTGTTAAAGGCTAAAACACTGTGGCTATATCCTACCCCACCCAAAAGTACAAGGTCCCCACACATTAAACACATATTGAATTCCCAACAATTTGTAATTATCTTATGCTCAGATGGGGAACATACCAGACTCCACTGCAACAAGCAGGGGTTTTCAAGTAAGATGAAATTCATTGAGGTATCCATTGGCTATACTTTGTGCTCTTTCTAGAGCCATACAAGCTCTCAAATTGTGTGCCCATCTCATTACTGTTGGAGGGTCCTGAGACCACCATACTTGGGCTATGGTCCTTCTTGCATTGATAAGAGCTAGGGACCAAAGGGTCCTTAATGGCTGAGGTGTCAAAGGGAATGGGGCTGCCTCCAGTAGTAATTCCAGGGGAGAGTTAGAGAGTGAATATCCTAGCACTCCACTCATTATTGCATGTATAGCATGCTAAAAAGAGACAAATCCAGGGGAGGCTAGGGCTAAGTGAATAAAGTCAGCTTTATCTGCATGACATCTGGGACAGGAATCAGGTCTGGAGCTATCCATGTCATGCATTCTCATAGGGGGTTAGGTATGCCCTATGTAAAAAATTAAGTTGGATCTACCAAAGCTTATTGCTCCTGGAGCACTGCACGACATGCTCACAGGCATATTTCCAAGTGAGCGTGTCAACTGGCACCAACAAATCCTCCCTCCATTTATGTTTACTTTTATGTTGCACCTGGCTGTGAAGATAACCTTGAATTGCATGATAGTATACTGAAAGGGATCCTTGCCCCGATTGTGGCCTAAACAATTCCTCTTCCAAAGGTGAGGGTTCAGAATATCCATTTTCTTGAGTTAGTGACTCCCCACATTTTGACGCAATCTCATGCATAGAAAGAAATCTCCCACTGGTAAGCCCCATTCTTTACAAAGAGCCCCAAAGCTTTTTAACATACCTCCTTCATACAATTGACTTACTGCTACCACCCCCAGTCTCCTCTAGGCTAATAAGCATTGTACCACTATGGGGGGGTTAACTGTGGCCCCTCTCTCATAGCACTCAGTAAACTCATATTGGGAGATCTAGCACTTCTATATCATATATATTGATGTGATTTTACCCAGATTTGCAGTGTTCTATTTGAAAAGAGGTTAGGTAGTGAGCCTGTTCCCTGTTTCTCCAATCCACCTACCAAAATATCATTCTTAAGGTTGCCCCTTGTCACATCTTCTTCTATTCCTAATCATATGAAACTTACTTTGTGACTTGTGTGACTGTTTCAACTAAAGGCTTATCCCTCCGACTGCTATCACAGTTGTCCATCCCTCACCACGGCCCTTTACTTGACAAAGATGCTTGGAGCACCACTAACTGGTCCTGTCTGCTACTGAGTCTCTTTTTTTTTCTCTCTCTCTTTCTTCTCTTTCTCCCTCTATCTCCTCCTACTTTTCCCTCCTTAGTTTTCCTTAAATGCCTCTGAGTTTCTTTCTTTCTTGAAAAAATAATTATTATTGATTTATTAGTGCCTTTGTAAATTACTGAACATTTTGTTATTACATGTCTTGTTTTTATGTACTATTTGACGTGGAACCTTTGTAAAAGAGCCTTGGCTCAAAGGTATTAATTCCTAGACCAATAAACTAAACTAAACTAAACTTCTTGTGCCCCATTTGGTATATATGCTAACTGTGCAGCCCAATAGTAACTTTTAAAATTAGGTAATCCTAGGCCACCTTCTCAGGGAGGAAGCTGAAGCATAGCTCATTTTATTTTGACCCTGTCCCACCCATATGAACTTACTAATAAGGGTGTCAAGTTGTTTGAAGTACTTTAATGGAACTTTTATGGGTAACGACTGATATAGATATAGTAGGCGTGGTAGTATGGTCATTTTAACCTCTCCAATTCTGCCAATCATCGACAGAGGTAGCACTGCCCACTGTTCAATCAATCAATCAATCAAAATCTTTATTTATTCAGGCGGACATCATTGAGCAAAGCTCATTTACAAGATGGACCTGATAAGGTCAAGGTTCAATGGTTGGTACAGTAGCAGATATATACAAAACACTTGTATTTAAACAGATACAGTAATATAAACATATATACAATAATCCAAAGATAGAGGTTAATAAAACCTAACAAGGCCAGGTAGGATACAAGAAAAATACACTAGAAGAATCCAGTATGTATAAATCCCAGTAGAAGAGCCAAAGCAAGCATGCAACATAAGGTACCCAGAATTACAGGCTCCAGGGCAAACTAAAACAGACAAACAGATATAATGATTGACTGACTGCAAAAAAGTGGTGATAACAGCCTCTGACGAATGACATGGAAGGGCTGGTGGAAGATTCAGACAGGGGCTATGGCTAATAGTAGTAGGAGGTATGGGGGAGTAATTAGGGCTGAGGTAAGTGCCAGGAGTTGATGTGGAGATCATAGTCAGGGGAAGCAAAACTGTAAAAATGGTATGATAGGGGCTGAGATACCAAATAAGGGGGCTGTGTGGGAGGGAAAACTAAGGGGATAATTTATGGGAGAGCTGCCAATTATAATTGCTGACTGAAAGGGGGAGGGTTGTGAATGTGACTGGACTAGGTCTTGTGGTAGCAGTTGCATTTCTCTGGGAAGAGACTTATGCAGAGCTTTTTAAAGGATGCTAGAGGTATAAAGTTGGTCAACTTTAGGGTCTTCTGTAGAGAATTCCATGCCATAGCTAGAGAGTAGCTGATTGCAGATCTCCCATGCCGGGTGTAGACTTTGGGTATCTTGAGAGTGATGAAGTTGTTGCTTCTTAGGGCATAGGACTTGGCTGTGGCCAGTGTAAAGCAGTCTAAAATATAGATTAGAAGTTTATTAGACAAAGCTCTGTAAATCCATAGTGCAGCATTTCTGTTCCTTCTGAGGTGTAGGGATGCCCATGTTCGCAGTCTTCTGTAAGCTTCACTAATAGTGGAATGAAGTTTAGAGCATGTAGGCAACTAATAGATGCTGAAATTTGAATACCCAAGTACTTAATTGTAGTGACCGTTTGTAAACCTCATAAATTTCCTATCGGTTGAGCTCTACTTTGCAGTCCAATGGGCAGCACTTCACTTTTGGTCCAGTTAACTCGATGCCCTGAAAGCTGGCCAAAGGTGCGCATTAAATCATGGACTATGGGCAAATCCTGGGCTGGGTGTTGTAAATACAAAAGTTGGTCATCTGCATACATTGCTATTTTATGTTGCCTGCCACCCCCCCTCAAACCCCCTAATGCCAGAATGTGATCTTGAGGCCACACCCAATGGTTCCAGAGACAGGACATATAAAAGAGGGGATGGGGGCAACCTTGTCGGGTATCCCAGCTCAGGTCAAATGGGGTGGTAAGAGAGCCATTTACTAGCACCTGAGCCCTTGGGTGGGTGTAGAGTGCTTTAATCCATGAGCAAAACACAGGACCTATCCCAAACCTTCGCAGTACCTCAAACAGATACCCCCATTCCACATGGTCAAATGCCTTCTCTGCATCCAGGGCAACCATCGCTGCTCCATGTGTTTGTTTGGTTTTGCCACATTTATAAGTTATATTTACAGTGCGTCTATTGTTATGTTTCCCCAACCTTCCTTTTACAAAGCCAGATTGATCTTGATGTATCACTTCAGGTAGTACAGGCTGTAGCCTGGCTGCCAGGGCTTTGGCCAGGATCTTATAATCCACCATAAGCAATGAGATGGGTCTATATGAAGCACACATAGTCGGGTCTTTGCTCGGCTTTGGCAGGACCATTATCGTAGCAGACCACATAGATGGGGGTAGCTCTCCCCTGTCTAATCCTTCTAGGATCACGTCTGCAAGAGGTTCAATCAAAAGGGTCTGAAATTGTTTAAAAAAATCAATTGGCAGCCCATCTGGGCCTGGGGCTTTACCACTTTTCAAAGTCCTAAGGGCTGTTGTTATTTCTTGTATTATCAGGGGAATCTAATTTTGTACTAAGATTTTCTGGAACTGGAACTAAAGGAATGTTTTGAAAAAATAGATCAAAGTCTGCTTGACTTGGATTATGTTCAGAGGAGTATAATTGTGCATAGAAGTCACCAAACTCCCTCTCTATTTCTTCCGAGCCATGGACTGCTGTCCCTCGTTTATTAGTAATCTGCCCCACATTACGTTCAGATTCTTTTCGCTTTAACTGACATGCCAGCAATTTTCCAGCTCTATTCCCATCATAATAAGCCCTGCATTGGTGATCAGTATAGAGCATTCTGTTTGGGTGCTCGAAAGTGTATTAAATTTCCACTTCA
Source organism: Neoceratodus forsteri (assembly GCA_016271365.2). NCBI lineage: Eukaryota > Metazoa > Chordata > Ceratodontiformes > Ceratodontidae > Neoceratodus > Neoceratodus forsteri. Next base: position 65,804,144 of record CM028138.1, on the reverse strand, counting down.
GCTTTTGGAGGATATTATATAGGGCCAAGGTTGGGTTTCATTTGTGGGCTGCCTCAAATGCATCTAATTTGGCTCTGAGATTAGTCAGATCTTGAGTCTCTGACTTATGCTTATGAGTAACGTAGGCTATAGTTTGACCCCTTACATAAGCTTTGAGTGCTTCCCACCTAGTACTATGGGATGTATCCCCCCTTCTATTTAGGAGAAGATATTCTTGTATACTGGTCTCCTCAGCCTTAGATACCCCTGATCCTTCAAAAGCAATGGATCTAGTTTCCAGTTCCTAGCACTTCTAAACATACCTGCCCCCCAAATGTAACCAAATGGATCGCATGGTCCAAAACAATAACTGGATAATACTTAGCTTCCTCTACCCCCACCATCAAGGTGCCAGATACCAGAATTCTATCAAGTCTGGCATATGTGTGGTGTGCATGTGACAGGAAGCTATAATCGCACTCATTAGGGTGGGTATGGCACCATGCATCTATTAAGCCAATATCTTCGAGGGCTTTGACATTTTGTGACCCATGTAGGGGAGTTCTACTGGACCTATCCAACACTGTGTCAAGAACACAATTATAGTCTCCTCCGAGGATCCATGGTCCCTGCCATCCAGCCATATTCAGTGCTAATTTTTGAAAGAAGCCAGGATTATCAATATTTAGTGCATACACTGAACCTATTAAAAAAGTCCCTTTGCCTATTATATTGATTTTAGCCAGGATATACCTTCCCCGATCCACTTTTTTTTCAATAATCTGAATTGGGAGACCTCTTGGGATCCATATCGATGATCCCCTAGCCTTCGAGGAGAAAGTGGCCGAGATCCATGTACACCCCCCATAAATTTTGCCATTTTTTCTTCTTCTCTGAGTGTAAAATGCATTTCTTAAGTAGGACTACATTTGCTTTAACCCTCCTTATTTCCCCCATAACCTTCCACCTCTTTAAGATTGACTTCAGCTCGCTGATGTTCCAGGACACACACTTAATATTATCAGCCATTGTTATCAAAGGAATATACACTGCGTATAGCTTGAATGCATAAATTCTGTACCTCTGCACCTATTTTCATTACTACAACCTCCAACAGTCCCCCCTCCCTACCCCATTAACCCTTTCCTCCAACTACCCCATCTACGAGCCTGTCTCACCCCAAGGTTACACATGCAGAGGAGCCTGTTTCCAGCTGCTAGTGGCTCCTCTACTGTACAGTACCCTGCTCCTTCAGAGGAAAAAAAAAATTCTAAAACACACCCTCTTCCCCTCTCAGTACTTACATCTCCCTTATGTAACCCCTCTAACTTCTAGCTCGAATATCTGCTTAGTGGTCCCCCCCCAAAGGCAGAGCAAACTCTGCCAGTATCCCCACTACAAGTAAGAGGCAGTAATGATGTATTATAACAGCCATAGTTCGATATCACTGGGACCCCAACTATAACTTACACTCTTAATAATTAACATAATTTAAAACATAATTAAAGTATCAGAACAGTATCTTCTAGCATAACGATTTGCCAATCAAAATACTATCTATGTTACTTAAGTAGCTTTGTCATGAAAAATAAAACCTTGCCTGTTAGCCACCACAAGCAGTAATATCAATAGATTCGGCCTTGACAAAAAGGAACTAGTATGGGCTATAACCAAAAAGAAACTGCCGGTATAACTTGTAATGTGCCTTGGTCCACAATCATGCATTTAAGTCAAGCATCTACCCTCCCCAATCTTCTAGCCCAGCTTTACTGTGACTTTCCCTGCAACTCAGCAAAATATCCAAGGTATACCGCTGTAAGTCCTCGAATCTCATCGCCCAGTTATAATTTACCCCACTGGTACCTGTGCCCTAGGCACGGTCGGGAGCCAAGTTATAATCTCCACTGTTCAGCATTTCAGTAGCCCAGATGATAAAACAGTTAGGCCTGGTCCAAATACTATTGAGAATTGTTCCAACCTCTCAGCAAAAAAAAATTACTTGACTGATCATCAACCAGACCCGGTCGGGACATAGATATTAAAACATAAAGACAGGGTATAGCGTTCAAATATGCTATAGCCTCAGAACATCTGTTCTCTTCATAAAGCCCTAATTCCAAGGATGGCGAACCACAAGTAGAGGACATAAGAGCACCAGAAAGGAGGTGAAAAAGAAGAAAGTGGCTACTTTAGCACTTTCTTCATGGTGTTAGTAATCCTAAGCCATTCAGGCATCAGGCACTTCATTTCCTCTGACCTCCTCCTCTGTCAGCCATTTCTCTGCTTCTCTGGGACAATTAAAGAATCTTGTTTTCTGTTCAGGTCTATCCACTTGTAGTTTTGCCGGATACAGAGAGGCGAATGACCATCCTAAGTGGTATAATCTACTTTTAACTGTTTTAAAGCGCTGCCTCTGGCTCTGAAGATCCCTGCTGTAGTCCTGGTAAATATGTACTTTCCCAGTTCCATATTTGATGGGGCCAAATTGCTTAGCTTTTTGCAGGATTTTCTCCTTGTTGGCGTATCTTAAATATTTTATTAAGCAGTGCCATGGTCTGTCTTCAGCCTTCAGTGGAGGGCCAACTCAATGCTCCCACTCTATTTCAAATGCCGCATACTCATCCGGCAGACCCAATTGCACCACCACTCATTGATGTAGGCTCAGATTAGGATTGCAGCCCTCTGCCCCTCCAGCAGTCCGATTATACTCAAATTCGAATTTCTGGATCAATTCTCATGATCTTCTATCCGCTCTTTTAAATCTGCCTTTGTGGATACAAGACCATTACGTTCGGCTGAAACACCCGCATACAAATCCTCCAGCTCCCCCAAATGGTGCTCCAGCTCTGTTATTTGGGCCATGTGAGTTGTTGTTGTCTCCAAAAGACTAGTCACTACAGATTGGAGGTGAGTTATTTGCGAGGTTATGTTTCCGAAACCTGTTTTCATCTCCTACTGCATTGCTAAGAGCGTGTTTGGAACCCCAGCCAGCGATTTGGTCAGAAAATCCATTCCTTCAGTTTGGCAGTCGAGTGTGACTTCCTCATGGTCTTTCTGACTACAGGCCAGAGACCCAGCTGCTTTAGGAACGTTGCGGGCATTAAAAGGTAGCTTAGCCTGCTTGTTTTTTTGTTTGCCTGATGCCATAGGGTATATTCAATACTCCGTTGCTGTTCTGGTAACTCAATAATTTAATCAATAGCTGTTTAATTCAACTTTAATCTGGTGTCCTGAGGAGCTCATCTAAGACGTGTCTACCATCTAAGCCCGCTGAGGTGCATAGTTTGTAACATGTATAATTTTATAAAAGGTAGTACACAGGAACTAAATTATACATGTATTAAATGTATTGAAAACAGAGATATGGCTATGTTAATCACTCTTTTCAGTGAAAGACTATTAGAACTTGAGCAAAGTCAAAAAGAAATGGCTGACAGATACAATGTCAGATTAAATACAGCTAAAGAACAAAGTACCATAAGCACTACAGTAAATGACTGAGCACCAATCATGCCCCCATCAAACATGATCTAAGGTAGTGTGTTACTTTTAACTCCTTCACTCAGCAGTCCCCTACGTAAGAATAGAGATAGGGAGGATGACACCTTAGATAGCCCTGAGGATAGATGGTATCAAGTTCAAAGCTCTAAATCATCAAAAAGAAAAAGGGGAAGGAAGGCAGATCAGTTTCACATATCAGTATAGAATAGATTTGACCCATTAGCTAATGAAGAGAGACAGATTTCAGGATCTACAGTAGATACAGGAATAGAACATACTGTTGAAAATGGCACTGAGAATATGCTATTAAATACTATGATAGGTAGTATACCAGCTAGCACTACAAATGGGAACTTAATTTTTTTTGAACAAATCATCACACCCCTTAATAATATAAACCCTGACATAAGGGTAGAGCAGAATAAACCAGAACAAAATATGGAAAACAATCATTTTAATGGCAAGGTTAAAGACCTTTATGTATTGGGGATTTGATAATCAAAGGACTAGATAGAGTAATGTGTGATCAAGATAAACATAACAGAACCTTGTCATGCTTCAGAGGAGCAAAAATAACACACATTACACAAATGGCAAAAGACATAGGCCCGGATATTCAAACTGCGCCAGGCTGTAGCGCAAGCCTGGACGCAGCTCAACTTGGTTGCACAGGGGTGTGGCCTGGGCGATATTCAACAGAGCTGCGCTATGGCTCAGCAGCTTTGAATATCACACCCTGGCCATGCCCACTGTGCATGGCGCAGTGGCACTGCGCCAGCGTAAGTGGCCAGAGTGGAGCATGGAGATGCGCTACCTCAAGTGCCATTGTGCCATTCACAGCACCTGCGATATTCAAAAGAGGACATGCAAATGGGGCCATAATTTGTGCAAAGGCACACATGAGTCATTGCATGTCATTATAACTCCATTGCATCCCATCAGCATTCAGGTACAGTCCCGGCGACTTAGCACAGCACCCTGTGAGCAGCAGCCGTCGAGGACCGACCCTGCAGCCCAATTGCGGCATTTGTCTAAAAGAAATCCTTGTCTAATATCCCTGGTGGTCAAGTGGACTGCTATGTGCCCGATCATGGGCATCGGTATAATAACCCCCCGTTCAATATCCCTGGTGGTCCAGTGGACCGATCGCTGCCCGATCATGGGTATCTGTTTAAATCACCCCCCCGGCCAATATCCCTGGTGGTCCAGTGGACTGATCACTTCCCAAAATGAATCATCGCCAGGACCAGATGATATAAGTCCATTTTTTCTAAAACAGGTCAGCAAAGAACTACAGGGACCATTAACAGTTTTGTTTAATATTTCCATTACAGAAGGTAAAACTTTGGAGTCATGGAGGAAAACAAATATAACACCAATATTTAAAGGGGGCAATAAACAAATCACAAGTAATTATAGACCTATCAGTCTTACATCCATCATCAGTAAACTCATAGAGCGACTGATACAAAATATAATACTGGTGCATATTCATAACAGTGGCTGTGTTGACATTTCCCAACATGGATTAACATCCAGCAGGTCATGTCTAACTAACCTGATAAACTTTTTTGATCCAGTTAATGAAACACTGGAACAGGGACTACCGGTGGATGTAATCTTTCTTGACTGTGCTAAAGCTTTGGATACAGTGTCTCTTAGAGTGCTAACAGAACAGTTAGTTAGTATAAATCTAGATACTAAAATCATAAAATGGATCGATTCTTGGTTGAGAAATAGACATCAGAGAGTAGTCATTAGAGGGCATAAATCTGAGTGGACATCAGTTACCAGTGGGGTTCCTCAGGGCTTGGAGTTGGGCCCATTATTGTTCAATATACTCATTTCAAGTATGCAGACAAATAGTGGTGTCTGGATTAGCAAATATGCAGATTACTGCAAAATTGGATGCATTGTAAACAATAATGAATCAATTAACAACTTACAAAATACTTTAAATAAATTATGTAACTGGGTAAACCAAAAGAAAATGAGTTTTAATGAACAGAAGTGCAAGTGATGCACATGGGCAAAATAATGTTAAAGCACACTACACAATGAATAATATACAATTATCAACAACAACCGAAGAAAAGGATCTAGGTATCATAATCTCAGATGACCTTAAATTTGATACACACACAAAGGTAACAATTAAAAAATATTATGGTATCCTTGGGTGCATTCTGAGGCACATAAGAAGTAGATTAGCAGACGTCTTACTCCCATTATACACTAGTTTTATTTGCCCTCATCTGGAGTACTGTGCTCCGTTTTGTACCTGCACGACTGTGGGAAATAAAAAACTATATGAGAGAGTCCAGAGGAGGGTTATGAAAAAAATAAGCCATGTGAAAAATAAGAATTATAGTTGTAGATTAAGAACCCTGAATCTGTATTCCCTAGAATACAGATCACTAAGAGGAGACCTCATATACCTGTTTAAAGCATTTTTAAATACCTCATTGCTTGATATAGGCATCAGTTAAAAACTACAGTAAGTAAAACCACTAGAAGAAAAAAAATTTCACACAAAGAGCTCCTGCTATATGGAACGTATTGCCAAAACAAGTGATTATGAGTGAAGCAGTAGATAAGTTTTAAAAAACTTGGACCACTATGTGGAAAAACAAAAGTACAGCTACCGCCACTGATCAGTGGTGGTGGTTTAGTTATGGGCCTCAGCCTTAGGAAGCTGTAAACAACTATGAAACTATGAGGTCACAGAAAAGCCTAACTCAACACTGTCTAGATTCTGAGTAGAAGAACTTGCCCCCAGATGGGAACTGGTGAGTTAGGGCAGACTCAGACCTGTAATGTTGCTAGCTCAAAATATCACTGTAAACTATAACATAAATACCTTCAGCTGGCTCACCCACTATACCCACATCATGATCATACATGTCTCTCTGACATCACTTCCTGGATTATTCCTTTGATCACCGTGGACCGTGCAGTCAAGGGTAAGACGGCTGCCTATAGCAAGTTTAGGAGGACCCAGAGGAAGGAGGATAGGGAAAACTATCAGAAGAAGCCTAGTGAGGCAGGAAAGGTAGCCCAATGGTCTAAACTCAGAAACAACTACAACTAGCTGAGGGAATTAAAAAAGGGGAAAAGGTCTTTTTTAGGTATTTTAGTGAGAAAAGGGACAACAAGGATGAAATAGCATGGCTCAGAAAGGGGAGGGATGGGTGGAAGTAAATGGGCACAAGGAAGAGGTCCTGAACAAGCACTTCTGTTCAGTCTTCACTAAGGAGTGATATAGCCTGGTGTGGCATGGGGGTGAGGAGGGGAGGAGGAGGGGGAAGGTAAAGAAGCATGAATGCACTAATTGAGGTGGATAGGGTAAGGAAAGGATTGTTAGCCCTGATGGAGGAAAAATCCCCAAGCCCTGATAGCATCCATCCAAGGGTACTGGGGGAGCTGGCAGAGGAATTTAAAGGGTCCCCTGGCTGACCTGTTTAATAGTTGCTGAAGTCAGGGAGTAGTACTGCAGGACTGGAGAATGCCACATGTAGTGCTGCTCCATAAGAGTGGTCCAGAGGATGACCCGGGCAACTACAGACCAGTTGGTCAGCCTGACTGCAATCATGTGCAAGCTCATGGAGGCCATACTTAACAAGAGACTAGTAGTAAGGAAGAGAATGAGATTTTGTCAAACAAACTTGATCAACTTCTTTGGCTGTGACACTACAACAGTGGACAAAGATCAAATGGTGGACATTGTGTATTTTGACTTCAGCAAGGCCTTGATTGATCAAGACAGTTCATCCCCTGCGGAATTCACCCAATGCCTCTATCGACTCTACTGTCTCTACTGACCCTAGCCCCTCCTAGGTGCTAGTTCTCATACCTTTCTCCCTTCCCCTACTCCCCCCTTTTCCCCCTAGCCTTTACACTACCCCTGCAGAGTTCTCAGCATCCTGAAGGGGTCCTGTAGTGCCTAGGCTTGCCACCATTTCTTCCCCCAACAACCTAACAACCTAACAACCTATCCTTGGCCTTCCAGGTCCCCTTGCAGGGTTCCCAGCATCCTGTGGGGTTTCTTGGATCAGGCCTCATCCCCTCCCAGGTGTTATTTCTCATTCCCTCCCTCCCACTATCCCTCTATAATTACAATGCCTAACCACAGGAGGGTTTATAATCACCTGAACTTCCCTGCCTCCTTGTAGGGTTCATTGCATCCTGAAGGGCTCTCTTTTTGGGTCAGGCCTTATTTTCCCTCCTAGGTGTTACTCACACTTACTCCCTCCCCTCCCTCTCTCTCCCTCCCTCTCTAATCCCTACTCCAGTCCCCTGTCCTTTTGCAGGATTCCCCGCATCCTGAAGGAGTCTCTCTGGGACACGACTCTGCACTATCTGTCATCTCATCCTCTCTCTCCCCTTCACCCATTATTTCATGACAGCACTTGTTCACTTATTACCATTGCACTTATTAATTGTTCTCGTAAATTACATACGTATGCAACACTGTAACAACTGCCTTAATTAATTGTTATGCTATGTTGATCTTTGTAACCTGAATGTAAAATGACTCATCAATATTGTACCACTTCCCCCAGGTTGCACCGGGGAGATGAGCAACCTGCTGCTCAGTGTGCCTTCCTGATGAAATATTTCAATAAATAAATAGAGGCTGGTGAATCTGGAGATAGGAGAGAAACTGACTGGGTGGGCAGCTAGCTGGCTGAAAGGCAGGATCCATTGGATGGTGTCAAGGGGAAGCTCTCACTCAATCAATTAATTATTTTTTTATTTTATTTATGTCTTTGGTAACCGAGTAAGTGAGCTAATTTGAGGGACTGTTTTCAGTCATGATCCAGGCCACATAATGGCACAGTTCAAGCAAATACAGTGAAATTCAGGTTACATAGAGTTAATCATGCCTCAACATGATGTGAAGTAACAAAAGCAGTACAAAAATTTGTTTAGCAACAAATAACGATACAGTAATTGAAGTACATGAAGTTACAGAGAGCCTTAGTAGGGTTAACCACAGGTAAAAACAGTGGAAATTCAACAGTCTAGTGTTATGGACATTCCATAATATCAGTTACAGTAGCCAAGAGAAACAGGCAGGGACTCTAACGAGAGATACATAGAGTTTAAAAGTGTAATACGTTACATGCTAGAGGGCAACAGATCAGAGATGAGTAATCGGGGTGGGGGGTAGGCAGGCAGTAGACAGGTGTGTCCCGGTGCGGGGAGGTGAAAAAACCCTAGCATAAGTCAGAGGAACAGTGACAAGTGACTTCGGATTGAAGCCAGTATTTTAAATTATTCTCGAAGGACAGGTTGAAGTAGGGTGAGTGGATGGATAAAGGGAGTCTATTCCACAGGGAGGGGCAGAGACAGAGAATGCTTTACTACTCATGGAAGTGGAGACATGTGGGACATCCAGCGGAGGGATGGAGGATACATGGAGGCTCCTAGCAGGCACTCTGCCTCTCAGTAGAGATGAGTATGGAGACTGGTGGCCTCCCCTATGTGTATTATCCATTATGCAGCCCAGGGCATAATCAAAGTGGTCTTGGAGAGGGAGCCACCCTAGAGACTGGTAGAGTGTGCAGTAATGAGTGGAGTAGGGAGCCTGAAGGGCAAAGTGACAGATGTTGTTGAATGCTGTGTTCAGTCATGAGCGCATCGCTGAGGATATAAGGGAGTAGACAGGAGAGCAGTATTCAAGTAGGAATAGCAGGTTTCCTTGTGTGATAGCGAGGCATACATTGTCAGACAGAAATTGCTTGAGTCTGTAGGCAGCATGTAGCTTCTGGTTGACTCGCTGCACTGAGTTGGCTATATCTGCAGAGAAAGTAAGGGAGGGGTCAAGGATACCACCTAGGTATTTGCAAAAGGGGACATTTTTGAGGGGAGGGCCAGCTGGGGTGCATGCAAGAAGGGAGAAGTTTATTTTGGTGACCTTGGCAAGGAATGGTTTGGATCCAAAAAGCATGGACTTCGTCTTCTTTTCATTAACCAGGAATTTACTGGAGAGACACCATTGATGGGTAGAGCCATAGTTTAGAGTGAGGGTGGAGGAGATGGTATCAAGTGATTTATCATTATTGTAGAGGACTAGGTCGTCCACATAGAGGAGGGCCTCACAGGTGAGACTTTTGGCAGGAAGTGCATTTATAAATATTGAAAAAAGGAGGGGGCCAAGTATGGAACGTTGGGGGACTCCAGTGAATACTGGTAGGGCAGAAGAGGAGGCGTTTCCTATTATGACAGACTGTGACCTTCTCGATAGATAGCTTCTGAACTAGGCAGTAGTTTTGGGGAAACAGCCAAAGTGATGCAGGGTAGAGTGGAGGAGGGGGTGGTCAACAAAGTCAAAAGCCTTTGACAGGTCCACGAATATAGCACCTGTGGTCTTGCCTGCATCCATGTTTCTTAGAACATGTTTGGAGAACAGGGCCATGGCCAAGGTGGTACTGTGATGCTTGCAGAAACCATGCTGGAGGGGGCATAGGAGTTTATACTTATCCAGGTGCTCCGCGAACTGGAAATGTACAATTTTTTTCCAGCTGCTTGCTTAGGTGAGGGAGGAGAGAGATGGGTCTATAATTGTCTGGTGAGAGTGGATCCCCTGCTTTGAAGACTGGTACATTTGTATGTTTCCAGGAGTCTGGCACAGTGGATGTTGAGAGGGCAATGTTGACTATGAAAGTGAGGGGGTTTAATAATTTCTGGGGAGATGAGTTTTAAGAACATGGGAAAGAGCCCACCACTGCCAGGTCTACTTCTAGCTGGGAGGGATTTTAGGAGCTTGGCAGTGACACCAGGACCAGTGGCTCTAAAGTAGAAAGGGGAGGCAGGGTGCTGCTGGAAGAAGGTGAAGAACAGTTTTGCTGGCTGTCAGGACCTGGGAAAGTCTGCAGAGGAGAGATCAGTGAATTTTGTGTCACAGATATGTGCTGTCTCAGCAGGCTCAGAGAGGACACCAGAAGTGGATGCAAGTTGAGTTATTTGACTGTGAGTCTGAGGGTTTAGAAGTGACCCAATGGAGGCCCAGAAACTGCAAGGATTGCCAAGATTGTTTCTTTGTTAGTTAAGGCAATGTATATGTTTAAGTGATTTGGCAGTTTGCTTGCAGGTATTGTGCAAGCACCTATAGGCGTTGCAGAGTTGGGAGATGGGGGTTGACTTGTATGCCTTCCACTTGTTGTCTCTGTCTTCCATCAGGGACTATAATTGCCCAGATAGCCAGTGGGTACAGCCCCCCACCTTACCCTTCTGGTAGTGATGGGGAAGTGGAGGTCCTGTAGTTGAAGGAGGGCAGTTGTAAAGAAGCTGACCATGGATGTTATATTCCCATCTGAAGGACCAAGTCTACCCAATTTGTGGCAACCCAGTGGAGCAGGGAGTGGTTCAGCATATGGGCGTTGTGTCTAGAAGGAGAGGAGATCACTTGCTCCAGCTGGTGTGCTGTCAGAAGGTTTGCATAGTTGGGCTCAAGGGCTCCTAATCAGTTAAGGTTGTATTCCCCGAACACTATGGTGTCCATGGAGGAAGAGATTAGTCCAAGGCTATCCAGGAAGATGGACAGGCCTGGTAGACCTCCTGAAGGGGGGGGGATTGTAGCAGCATCCCAGGTAGAGTTTTTTCAAGGCATCCAGAGTTATTTCTGCAAGGAGCCATTCACTTGGGGAGGGGAGATTTGAACAGCTGATTATGGTTGCAGTGATGTGGTCTTGTACTTAAAATGCAGTTCCCCCACCTTTTTTTCCCCTGGCCTGTCTAGATGTAGGAGGGAGTAACCAGGGAGGAGAAACGAGGAGTTGGAGTGGCAGGGTTTCAACCAGGTCTCTGAGAGGTCCAGTATACGTGGTTTATAAAGGGATTCCCAAGCCTTGAGCTCAGGGAATTTAGATGGGAGGCTACAAATATTTAGGTGGGCAACTCTGAGGCTGGACAGCCTTGTCCATTTCATGTTAGTGTGATCAATATGGGTGTTTATGGGACCAGGGTTGCTTTCCACATCTCCAGCAAGGAGGAAAAGGGTAAGGAGAGGACAAGCAGGAGGGAGCCAGGGGGTGACTGGAGAGTAAGGGAGTGCAGAAACAAGCCAAGCATTTGAAGTTCTGAATTTGATAGGCAGGCAAAGAAAGCTGGGCCCATGGGAGTTAGTTCATATCTGACCGGACTGGGTGGGGGTTCAGATGGTCTGTTTTGTGGAGTAAAAAAGGCTAGGTGTTGTTGATTTGCAGCAAGCACCGATGCACAAAAATCAGATGCCAGTAGCAGGCTAGTCATAGAAGTGCCCAGAAGGGGGAGCAGTGACATGTTCATTTTCTATCTCTCAAGTGTTGGAGATGTCACTAGTAAGGTCTCTTGGGGCTCAGTGCTTGCTCCAGTGCTTTTTAATGTCTTCATTAGTGATATTGGAGAGGGTATAAAGGGCAAAAGTTGCTTATTCATGGATGACACTAAGCTCTGTGGGTGGGAGGGAGGATACAGCAGAAAGGATACAGAACCTAAGGGAAGATCTGACAAGGCTTGAGAGGTGGTCTGGAATTTAGCAATTTGGCTTCAGTACAAAAAATGCAAGGTTATGCACATTGGAGCTATGAACCTGAAGATGGAGTGCAGCCTGGGAAGGGTCCTAGTAACTAAATCTGAAAAGGAAAAGGGCCTCAGGGTGTTGCTCACGAGTGACATGAAATATTCCATGTAATGCAGGAAGACAGCAGCAAAGGCAAATAGAAATGTTGGGCTGGATTGTTGGAGGACTTGGCAGTAGGCAGGAGGAGGAGGTAATACTGCTATTTTACAGTCACTTGTGCGGCCACACCTGGAGTAAGGCCCTGTCCACACTACGCCTCTGTAATGTTACAGAGCGCCCAAACTGTTACTGCATTGTGGGATCAGGTGCCACTGTAACGATCGCCCATCTCCCGAAGTGTGGACCAGCAGTGTCGGTCCCGTAATGGACACCGCCGCAGTGTGGATGCACTGCACTGCTCCCAGGCCATAATGGATTGCATCCATTACCAGGCCGGAGCAGTGTAGTGTGGACAGGGCCTAAGTGTACAGTACTGAGCTGGTGTCCATATCTTAAGAAAAAACATAAACCTGCTGGAGATGGTTAAAAGTCAGGCAACAGATTATTATGAGCCAGCAGGCTAGGACATATGAGGAGAGACTGTACACCATGAACATATACTCCTGGGGGGGCAGGATTGAGATCTTCAAGTATTTGAAAGGTATAAATAAGGTGAGCAAGAAGAGTCTCTTCAGACTCAGTGGGGAAAAAACCACCAGGTGGCACTGGCTAAAGTTAAAGGGAGGGAGGTTTAGGGGGGAGACCAGGAGGCAAGTAGTATCACTTGAAATGGAGGGGGACTTTGAAAGAGGTTGGGACCAGATAAAGAGGAGAGTCAGGGTCAAGGGGTGGTAAACAGAAAGGAGAGGATATTGGTTGGGGAGCAGGGCAGAGTCCTTAGATGGCACTAGGGACCCTGCACTTTGAGTAGATTTAACTGACCAAACAGCTTTGTTCTTCTGTCAACTTTGTCTGTTCTTATGGCCACCTTTTTCCAGATGGGTCCAAGCTAGTTTTGTGGATTAGAACCTGGACCTTTTGTTATCCTGGCTAGCTGCCCAGCAGGAAACCATCTGTCACTGTCTTGACCCAGTTTACATTCAAAACATTTTTTTTTAGTGAAAGGGACTCAGTCAGTTGAAGTTTAACCAAAATAAAAACATTTTAGATCAGAAGACTTCTGCTACCCACACCCACTTGTTTGTACTGTGAGTACAAAGAACAGTTTACACAAAATGCCACTCAGGCTGAGGTTCCTGATTTGTTGACCACAGAAGAATGTTATTTGCAGTCTCTACCAGACCTTCTAGCTCAACTGAAATACTTTTTAGAGGCATAGATGATAGTAATACACACACACACACACACACACACACACACACACACACACACACACACACACTACACTGCACTGCAAGCTGTCTCTGGTTAAAATAAACAACATATTGTGTTTTATGTTTGCTTGCACGCATGTTCAAGAAACATAGTGCCATCATCTGAGTTTTCGGAGGTGTGGCACCCGTCTTCCAATTCAGTCAGTGTGTTTGCAGGTGCGGCAGCAGTTCTCCAATGAACACTGCAGCTGTCTATGACAGCAGTTGAAAATGCAGTAGCCGTACAGTTAAAAAGGAAGAGCTACACTTCAGTGAGCAGCGATAAGATATTGCTTGCTCATGCATGCTCCCCCCACACACACACGCATGCATACCGCTTGCTCATGCTTCCCTTCTAGGCACACAGTGTATAGCTGATGAGGGTGCCCAATCCCCCGTTGGCTGTGCTGCGCTCCCCCCAACAGAGTTCCAGATGCCACGCTGGGAGCCCATCCCAGCATGGCAACAGATCGGATGGCCGACGGGGCTGCCCAATCCCCCATTGGCTCCACTGTCCCCTCCCAAGAGACTACAGTGTGCCACACTGGGAGCCCACAACAGCTTGGCAACAGATCATATGGCCGACGGGGGTGCCCAATCCCCCGTCAACTCCACGGCCACCTCAAACAGCCTTCCAGCTGCCATGCTGGGAGCCCACCCCAACGTGGCACAAGTTACGCATTGTCTAAGGCAAGCAAACATAAAAAGAAACCTGAAAGAAAAAAACCTTCCCTCACTGACTGTCCTGACCCAATCTTCCCCGACCAGCACCCACCCTCTGCACACCCTGCCTTCCCACACCTCCTCCTCACCCCATACTTACCTCTGAAGCTGGCAGGATGATCTTCGATGGACCGGGAACACGTCTGCACTCTTCAAAGCCAACTGCAAACTAAGGAAATGCTGGTAAGCTGTATAATGTAATAAATAGGGTTTTTTCAACTTTAGTGCATATCTCGGGCATTTTTGGGAATTTTTTCACCAAATTTTCAACATGGGGTTTTTGGGACCCCGCCTCATGAATCCTGTCACTGTCATGGTGTTAATTGCCCCTGAAAGGTGATTTCACAGTCACTGCACAGAACCACCTTTCAAGACTGATTTACGAAATGTCAATGTCACAGTTCATGAGGTAGGTCCCCCAAAACCCATGTTGAAAATTTGGTGAAAAAATTCCCACAAATGACTGTTTTACGAACATGTGTTGCGCTGTTCCCGTGCACGGTCGTAAGTTCACAAATTTTCAATATGTTCACTCCAGATTTCAACATTGCCATTTTACCATACCTCCTTATGAGCAGTACAGCTGTCATTTTTCACATCTGACCTAAAATGTGTTTCCGCGCATGTAGCTCACAGTGGCACAGTCAGTGTGTGAAATCAATGTTTGGGACAGATTAAGAAAATTACAGTGACACTGTTCGTGAGTAGAGGTGTTAAAATGTCTATGTTAACAATTTGGTGAAAAAATTCCCAAAAATGACTTTTACGAGTATGCATTGTGCTGTTCCTACGCACGCTCGTAAGTTCGAGAATTTTCTTCATTTTCACTCCAGATTTTCAACATTGCCATTTTACCACACCTCCTTATGAGCAGTACAGCTGTCATTTTTCACATCTTGGCCAAAACGTGTTTCTGCCCATGTGGTGTACAATGGCACAGTTGGTGTGCAAAATCAATGTTCGGGACAGATTAAGAAAATCACAGTGACAATGTTCATGAGCAGAGGTGTTAAAATTGAGATGTTAAAAATTTGGTGAAAAAAGTCCATAAAATGACTGTGTTACGAGCGACCATTGAGCAGTTTCCACGCACATTCGTAACTTCATGGATTTCTAATATTTTAGTCCAGATTTTACCACTGGCATTTTCCACACTTCCTTATGAACAGTACAGCTGTCAATTTTCACACTATGGCCGAAATGTGTTTTCGCACTTCCATCATAGATGGGTAGTCGCTGTGGGAAATCACTGTTCGGGACAGATTAAGAAAATCACAGTGATACTCTTCATGAGCGGAGGTTCCAAAATCCCTGTATTGACTATCTGCTGTAAAAAATCACCACACTAATTGCATTATGGGTGTGCATTGCGCATTTTCTATGCACACTCGTGACCACCAGTTTTTTTAATATTTTCACTGCAGAATTTTCAACATTGCATTTTTTGCACCTCCCCACAAACAGTACTGCTGTCATTTTTCATGTCCTGTTCAAAATGTGTTTTAGCACCTGTGGTGCCAAATGGCGTAGTCGCTGTACGAAATCAGCTTTTGGCTAACAAACTGATATTGCCACTGCTCATAAGGTGGGGGTCACAAAAAAACCATGTTGAAAATTTGGAGCAAAAATGCCAGCTAACGCTTGAGGCATTAGGGTTTCTGACCATAACGCCCTAGCCTGTAGAGATTGACAGGCATTGGGGTGTGACTTGGGATTCTCACCTGTAATGCTTATACCATTCCACACCCTGTAGCCAGTGAGAGGCATCGAGGTGTGCCTTGGACTCTTCAGTCCTAAAGTTCACCCCCACTCTCCTATACAGGACCCATCTCACTGTATTTCCTGATGGAATAGGGTGAGCATAAGGGCCGAAGACCCCAAGGCACACTGTGACACTTGTCAGTGTCTGCAGGATAGGGTGTGGTGAAATGGCGTGGCCGTTATGCCTGAAGGCACACCCCAATGCCTGTCAGTCTCTGCAGGGTGGTGGTGGGGTTGGTTTCAGTTCATTACTTCACTGCCATTCCTGTTATGCAGCTCTCTAACTCCTACACTACCAATGCCAGTGCCAGCAAGCAAACATTTAGCATTGACAAATGCTTGTTATAATCTGCAATCAGAAATAAAGTCATTTGACTGGTTGATCCAGTTTTAGGAGGCTTGTAGCTAGAACCTAGTGGACTGTATAACAATAAAAGTGGTATGTGCAGTTTGATAACTATCACCATACATTTGCATCACATGGTGTTATTTCACTATGCAAGGTTGAAATACTTCTACAATTCCAAAAAATTTACTTCTTATTCTTACCTTCTTCACCAACTTGAAAGTAACCAGGAAGCTTTTGAGAGAGGTTGAGCAGAGACATTTTCAGTCTATTCCACATAAACTGCGTCGCTTTCAGAATATAACTACCTTAGAGAGCTACTTATTGTGTTTTATACTTTGTCTTCTTTATAAAAGTTGCTAAGGAGGTGTTGTGCTGATCAAACTGTTTGACTTTTGTTTGAAAAACCACACCCCTTAGACAAACAACAACCCGAACCAGAGGTCTGCCTATTTTTTCCACTTCAAGGATTTGTTTTATGCAAAAACAAGGTTGGGAGGGGACAAAAACATTTATTAAAGGACAACATATAGAGTAGCATTTCAAGGGCACTAATTTTGGAGACTTTTCCTCCCAGTTTACCATTGCTTGCTCTAAGGTTCAACATACACTGCAAGATGTCACAGGTTCAAAAAAACATTTTTATTCCCTAATAAGTTCAGTATCTCTCCTGGCTGGCTACTAGAAATATTGTGAAGTTTTAATCCACATGAGTTTTAATCTACAGGTGAGGTCAAGGCAAAATTTGCAAAACCCACATTCGCAGATCATTTTGAGAAGTTTTTGTATGGGAAATTCACCTATGCTGACTTCGTCTTTCAACTTTATCGTGTGACTGCACCTTTAGCATTACAAAAGCAAAGTTTGGCAAAAACAAAGGGCCCAATTAAGAAAGAGCCCTTAGATCACCACAGTTTGTGGCAATCTAAAGCTGTGGCAAACTCCATGTGCATCATTGACCCTGCACCTGATTCTTTAAAATCATGGGTCCCTGCGCCAAAAACCTGGGAGTTGCCACAACCGCAGACTAGAGCCAAATTAAAGGTGCACCTGTGGGAATTACTGCAGAGATTTGTCTCCTTCCTTCCCAGTGCAAGAAGAACAATCACCAGGAGGGGTCCAGAGGTGGAAGGGGCATGGGGGATGCCATAGTGGATGCTGGGGAGCATATGGGGCATGTGGCGGTGATCAAGCACCCAGTGGGGGGGTGCAATTATAATTATTATGGTAATGGGTAGTGGGGAGGATTCCTGAGACAAACATTGCACCCCCACCAGGTGTCTGATCACCCCCTGGCATGCCTACTCACTCCCCAACAGCCCTATGGCACTCCTCTGTCCCTTCCACCCCTTGACTCCAAATACTGAGTTCCCACAATTCCCCACCTTGTGGGGTAATGGTTCAAGGGGCTCAGACCAGCTCTTTGTTGGTCTAATTCAAGTCCCTTGGTACACTCATGGCGGGGCTTCTTGAATCCCAAAACAGGGAATGTTACTGCCCCACCATGGTGCATGCCCCTTGCAACCTGGTTTATCCTATTGTAGGTCACAAAGGTGACACAGTGCCTGTTTGGCACAGAAGCTTCCCATTCTGATGCAGACCATGTTTTGGAATACAGAATGCTGCAATTTATGATGCAAGGTGCCAGTTGCATCCTTGTTGTTTGACACAGGCACCTTGCATTGGTCTACAGGCTTTTGGAATTGGGCCCAAAATCTCTGTCACATGTGAGAGCTTCTGTAGGTCACACGGTACATTCTCAGGACAGGAACTGCCTGACTTGCTTTTATTTTCTTATTTGTAGTCAGAGTGAGAGTTAGGGGCATGTGTTACTGCTACAAAACCAACTAATGCAGTGTCAGTGGCTCAGTAGGTAGCACACTTGCCTCTGAGGCTGGGAGATCAGAGGGCTGTGGGTTCAGTTCCCACATCTGGCACTTGGGTTAATATCCCAGTACTGACACTGTAGTGCAGCATGAGAAGGGTGCTGCACTTCTGAGGTGCTGTCTTTCGAATGAGATGTTAAACCGAGGTCCCATCTGCCTGGATTGGTGGTAGTTCAGGTGGATGTTAAAGATCCCCATGGCACTTATCGAAAAGAATAGATGAATTTTTTTATTAAAACTTTCAAAACAAAACATATACACAGTTGTGTTCCTGTAAACAAAATCATAGTGCAAAAACAACCAGGAACAAAAAATAAGTATTACATCATACATTCATCACAGAATTTCATTGTAGAATCCCAAAACTGAATGATAAATACTACCCCCCAAAAAGAGCAGTGGAATTTTTTTATTATAAACTTCAAAAATAAAAAAAAAATACAAACAGTGTTAATCCACACAAAATAAGATGCAAATCATAAAAAAACAAATAATTATTTTAGTCATACATTGTTTATAATGAATTTGAAGGTGCCTAAACATATCTTAATACATAAAAATATCCTCCCCAACTAAAAGAGTAGGGGAATTTTTTTTGTTTATAATCAAGCTATAAACAGAAAACCAAAATCAAATCCAGAGTTATGTACAGATCAGTAATTCATCATACAGAAATATATAAGGAAAAAGAAAAGGTGGAGAAACAAAACCATAAATAATTAATTCATTCGATAGTCTAAAACATTAAGAAACAAACCTAAAATATGTATTAATCCTGGTTTTGCCTTCATAACTCAAATTATCTAGGTATATCCAAATTCATTAATAAGTGGAAACAAATTCCCCTGGCTGCTAAGTAGGAACAATGATTTTTTTTACTTTTTTTTTAAATCATAATTTCATAAATACAAAAGTTACTTGCACTATATAGCCAAAATGGAGTAATAAACAGCCATATTACATAGTACATATAAAATGTCTTATACTGTAAAGATTGCCTTCAACCAAAATTCCCTCCCCTCCTCTCCTCCTCTGTGTTTTCCTCTTTTTCCCTCTTTTTTTTTTGTAATGAACTGTATCCTAACTCAAAAATAATTAAGAAATTACATTTTCCCAGGAATGGTTTTAACTCCCCTTCAAATAAAATCAAAATTGTCCCATAGTGACTTCCATCTAGAATTTATAAAATGTTTCTGTTCTGCACACTTTAATTTCTATAAGTCTATAACCAGCATTTGTACCAGAACCAATTCATGAATATCTTGTTGTTGTAGTATTAAATGGCATCTTCCCGCCCATATCCAATATAAGAAATGAACATGAATGATTTGCATCGTATTCACTTTATCCACTGTATCTTGTTTAGAAAAAATGCCATAAAATAAAGCCTCTGGTGAAGGGGGGATTATTAGCCAGCACTTCCATCTATTTATTAAGGCATCCCAGAATCTGACAGCATATGGACAATGAAAATATAGGTGATTCATTGTTTATAATTTAGACAAACGTTCTACTCTTGGGCAATAATGTTCTGTAATGCTTTATGTTTTTGGTTACTTTTTAAGTTAATCTTATCATGAATCCCTAACCAAGCAGTGTCCCACATATGTGTCAGTATTCTGTTGTTAATAATATAAGATGAAATCTGTTCCTGTTGAATAGCCAAAAATGCAGAAAAGGAGTTTTCGATGAAATGCGTATTCAGCACTTCTTCATATAATGCCTTCCATGTTTGACTTAACACTCTTTCATACCTGATATTCCATAATTAAATTTTATCGAAAACTATCTCCCAAAGTTATATTAATCTAGGGCTTCTCTTATTTTTGTGTAAAAAACGTCCTGCTTTCCACTCATCTAGGATTCCTTTTAACCTCAGAAATCCCCATAATGTCGATAATTTTGGCTCCTGTTTTAGGAGTTGAATCACATTATGATAGAAAAAAATAGTAAAACAAAAAATAAGACTGGATTAATCATATCTATTCCTCCATTTTTAATGCTCATATACAATATATTCCTCTTTACTGGGTTTATTCTGCTACCCCAAATACAGCTGAAAAAAAACCTTTGTATCCTGGTTTCTAGATGCTTATGTAAT
Organism: Neoceratodus forsteri; assembly: GCA_016271365.2. Classification (NCBI taxonomy): domain Eukaryota; kingdom Metazoa; phylum Chordata; order Ceratodontiformes; family Ceratodontidae; genus Neoceratodus; species Neoceratodus forsteri. The sequence goes on along the minus strand of CM028138.1, from coordinate 65,783,929 downwards.
GGAAAAACAACACTTAAATACAAAAAAACAGGTAATAAAAAATGTTTAACGTAATATACTCTCTCTTTTTTTTTTTTTTGCCACTTTCCATCTGGACCAAATTTCCACTTTCCATATTGCTATTTCCAATGCACATTCCCAATTGTAGGAAGCTATATCCTCTCTGTCCCAGTAGATTCCTAATATTTTACAAGGATTTTGTGCCACCAAAAAAGTACCCACATAATGTGCATCTACAGAAAGCCCAGACAAATCTAATATCTTGGTCTTGTGCAAATTCAAAGTTGCCCCTGTAACCCAACCTATTACCTGTATTATTTCACATGCTAAAAAAAAAAAGAAAATTTGTCTTTCAAAATTAAACAGATATCATCTGCATATGCAATAATTTTGCAATTTACTCCAATCAACTGATCCACTCCCTTAATTAATGGGGATTTGTGCAATATTCTTAATATTGGATCCAACACAGAAACGTATAAAAGTGGGCTAAGGGGACATCCCTGTCTTAGTCCTTTGCAAATCATATGTCTATTTCCCTTCCATCCATTTTCATATGGAACTACAAACGCTAATGCATAACACATTTTCACCCATCCTATGAATTCCTCAGGCAAACCAAAGGTGTTCAAACATGCCCATAAAAAAGAATGGGAGACTGCATCAAATACCTTAGCCTGATCCAAACTCGCTAAATAACTACACTCTCTTAAACGACCATCACCTACTACAACCGGTCCCATAATTTCCCTTAATAATAATAAAGCATCCGAAATACCTCTCCCTGGTACAGCACAGTATTGCATTGGACTGATTACTGAGGGCATAATTTCTGATAATCTGTTCCCTAATAGTTTTGCAAATATTTTAAAATTGACATTTAGCAATGTTAAAGGCCTCCAATTATTTATATCCTCGTGGTCCCCAGATTTAAATAAAAATATCAAAAGCCCTTCATGCATTTGTGTCGGTAAAATGTTCTCTTTCAGTATATGATTATAGAACTGTAGCAAAACTTCTGGCATTATGGCCCATAAAATTTTATAAAATTCGTTAGATAACTCATCTGAACCTGGAGAAATATTACTATGTAATGAATTTATTACCCTGTTTAATTCTAGAGTTGTGAATGGCTTCACTAATAATGCTTTTTGAGAGCATGAAATCTCAGGTAGTTCTGCCATCTGTATAAACGTGCTCGGTTGTGTCCATGAATCTTTTACCAACCCAAACTGCTGCTCTACATAATCATCCACCACTGTCATTATCCCCTTATTATCCCCATGTTTTTTCCCTTGCAAATCTCTCAATGCTGTAAATCCTCATTTATCCCTTCTTTTTTTGCTATCCAAAAAGGGATTAACCTGTTCTGATTTTCCTTGAGTGCCAAATTTTTGTTCTTCATATAGTGACGTAATGCAGGAATATTGAAAATCCTCCATTTCATGTCTCAACATAGTAATTTTATCTGACAAATTTATACCCTCTATCACCTGTCTTGACAATAAAATCCCTAATTCTTTTCTAGATGTCATATATTTTTCTTTTTTTGTTTGTATTCTATGTATACTTATTAATTTAACATAATTAAACACTCCTTCATATCTTCCCACCAGATACCTATATCTTCATATAAGTCTATTGTTGTTATTTTATCCTTTAATATACACTTTAATTCTTGCATAATATCTGTGTCAGTCAATAATGAAGTATTAAGTCTCCAACATCTTGCCCCTACCCTTCATCTCTTGTGGGACTCGAACACAATACCTAATAAACAATGATCTGAAGTTTCTATTGGAACTAATTTTGTAGTAGCAACCTGAAAGGACTTATGGACAAATATAATATCAATACATGAAGAAAGAGATCCTTTATAAAAAGTTGTATTTTTTTGCCAATGTTGTATCAAGGAATACATCTTTAAGATCCGCCTGGGACAAAGCTTGTTTTAAAAAGGTTTTGTTGCAGTATTGTTTCTCTCCTATCTTTTTTTCTTTAAAATTTATATTTAGGTCACCCCCAAAAATCAGTTGACTGTTTGTGTATAAATAAGGCTGTATTCATTGTAATAACTCAGTTCTAGCTGACTTGATTTGAGAGTTGTAAATGTTGATAAGACGAAATTTGATACCATGAAGTATTACTAACATACTAACATACTATTTGCCAGCAGATTAGGCCTTACGGTCTATCGAGTCTGCTCAAACCTTAGATCCTTAGTTGGGTGCCGGGGCCCTCCCATCCCTTGTGCTACAGAAACCCCTATCATCCATCCCCACCCCCCCGGGACAGGCCATCATCTGATACATCCACTTTCTGTGTCTGTCCCACCCTCTCTTGAAGCCCTCCACTGTGGATCTCTGAACCAGCTCACCAGGCAGTACATTCCAAGGGTCCACCACCCTCTCAGTGAAAAATCTCCTCCTCTTTCCCCCCTCACCCTTCCACCTTCCAACTTCAAACCATGCCCTCTGGTGATACCTCCCTGCTTTAGTCTAAAGATCCCCTCCATGTTTACCCTATTTATTCCCTTGAGGTACTTGAAGACCTCAGTCATGTCCCCCCTGTCTCTCCTCTCCTCCAATGAAAACAGGCAGAGCTCCTCAAGTCTGTCTATTACATCTATCGTAAGTGCCCTACCAGGTTCAATATCATCTAGCTGCAATAATATCACTTCGGTAGTTAAAAAACATATTCCCACCCCACTACAAGGGTCAACACCTGGAGACCAGACTGAAACACCCATCCCCAATCTCTTTTTGCCCATAAAATATCACTTACAATATGCAATTTTGTATCCTGCAAAAATATAATATCATATCTCAAGGAATGCAAGATACCAAATGTTATAAGGTGTCTTTTCCTATTCGTTATGCTATTTACATTTAAACTTGCGAAGGAAATCACCATTGTTTAAGGGGGATTTTTTTTTGGTTTCCCACTAGATCTTGTCACTCGTTGTGAAGTGAGTATCACACGAACCCCCCTTTTGCCCCTCCCGAAGATGTGTGAGTACTACCTAGTCCTTCATGATCAATCGGGTATTCCTGCTCCATCTGATCACTCCATGATTTTAATGGAGTATATCTATTAGTGAGTGGTACTGGGGAGGAAGTGGGGTCAGGGATTAACTCTTTTTTTCCCTTTGTCTTTTTGTCTTCTGTAAAAGAACCCTCCATTTGTATAGTCTCTTCAATGTTCAAAATGTTTGAGTGAGTATCGTTGTCAGAATCATCCAAATGAATTCTACATGAAGAATCTCTAGATAAAATACTCTGTGACCTAATTAGGGATCCTTGGGGTGTAACAAAAGGAGTATCCTTAACTTCCAAACCTCTTCCCTGCTGCTTCCCAAAACTTCCTTTATAGTATCCCAACTACCTGTGTTTGGGAAACCACAGATTTTGGGGGCTGGAGGTTTCCAACTCAGTCCTCTTTGTGCCCCCCTCCCTCTTTGACTTTCTCTCCTGTCCAACGTATGTTCTACCTCAGTTGCTACAATAAAAGGGAGCTTTGCTTTATTCAAAAAGTAAACTTGGTCAGAGGCCTCATCCTGATCATTTGACCCCCATGGACAATCTTCATATGAATGCTCAGAATCCCCACACAGGTTACAAACTGGAGAAGCTTCACAATCTGCTGCTTATGCCCAATTACTCCACATAAAAAACATTTAACCTTGTCACAATCCGTATTCAAGTGGTCAAGTGAACCACATTTGTAGCAACTTTTGGGTTGGCCAGCGTAGAAAATTATCCCTCTGTCCCTTCCCCCCCAAAAAAGAGCTTGGCAGATGTTGTATTCCCGACTCTTCATGAAATAGTTGTACCCTAAATGTCCACCCACCAGTCCAAAACCCATTTTCATCAATTATAGGTTTAGGATGTTCCATAATTTTACATCTTTGTTCCAGCCAGTATGTTATATTGGCTACATTTACCCCTTCGTTTCGGAAGAGCACAGTTACAGTCTTAATCGTGGGGTTTGTAACTGGACTTACTAAAAAATCCTTCCAAATGTCCAAATCTTTTACTTCATAATAGAGCTTCCAAAATCTATCCAGTTGTTTCATATTGCAAAAACGTACATCATAATTATGATTCCCTGCTGAGTGAATTAATGCATATACTTCCGCTGGTACAAACTCCAAACTATCGATGAGCAATGTTTTACCCACCCATATCCTATCGGGAACAGTCGGAGCAGAGCCCCTATATTTCAGTCTTACTAAAAATCGTCTTTTTGCCTCTGAAGCAGGGCATTGGAACAAACCAGCATAGGTTTTTTTCCAGGTGGATTCTTGACCGACATTATTCCTCGTATTATCTCGAGAAAATGTAGTTACCTTTTCAGTTTCTCTAGAAGCAGACTCATTTATTTTAGGCATCCTAAACTCAGTTTCTGGGTTTAAACTCACCCCATATGTCCTTGTGTAATGTCCATAACATCAGAGGGCCGGTCAGTAGCGTCTGGCTCAGTTTCAATCTCGGCTGTCTTCTCCTCATCCGGCGCCGGCGCAAAATGCATATTCTGGGATTTTAACTCTCCAGGAAAAGAAATACCATCATCAGATATTTCTGCTGGGTTTTGAGAAGTTCCTGGGATTGGAATAAGTGGGTCAGGGATCCATATATTATTCTGATAGATCCGTCCTGCTCTAGTCAGAACATCTCCTGTTGACCATATCTCCTCTCCTTCTTTCTCTCGTAAATTTGATGGTACCTGTTTTATCTCTGGTACTTCTAATTCTTCCATTGAAATAACATTAGAGTCTATTGAGATACTTCCAAGTGGTCTTTTTTTCCCCATAGATGCAGGTCTGGCTATTGAGCATTTCCTTTGTTTTTCATCCTCAAATCTTTTTTGACATATACCATAGTCTCTTTCTGTCACTTGTATTAGTTCCAACAATTGTTTCTTTTTTAATTCTAACTCCATTTTTAACAATTCTTCCAGTATAAGTTCCTCTTCTGGTATCCCCAATGACAAATCCAGGTCCCCTAACTGAGGAGCAGTATCTTGGGCTAATGACAAAGAATTGTACATGTTAGCTTGTAAATCATCCTTCAAGTGCTCCAGAGCTCCAGAGACCAAACCTTTCTCCTCCACAGTCTCCTCCATACTGGAATCCTCCATTCCTGCAAGCTGGTGGACAGCACCACCTGCCTACAGAGTAGGGGAATTCCCCCGTTGTCCTGGCCAAATTTCCCTCATTCACTAAAAATACCACCAACAGTTTCACCTGGTTCAAGGTCAGTTGGCATTCATCTGTATCCCCTTTCCCCGGGTCATGACTGAAAATAGGCAGGACGTGTCTAGTGCACTTACCCGGTCAACAAAAACAAAATAAATGAAAAAACAAATAATAATATTTTCAGTGCTTCAAAAAGCTTCTTCTCAAACCTTTGGTGTTTCCTGTTCTGTAGTTTAGCTAGTGAACATTTTTAAATATGTAATCTTTCTTTATTTTGAATCCTTTTTTGATTTTTTTTTTTTTGCTTTACTGTTTTTTTGTGTGTCTGCCCAGTTTCTTTTTCTTTTTTTGCTTCTAAGTGATCAAAATTTAATTTTAAATGGAACATGGACCTGGTCATCACGGTGTTCACATCCATGGCAGGACCATCCGGTTCAGTCTTGCTCAGTTGTTTGAGAGCTCCCCCATACCATATCTACTCCCAATCCTCCTCCCACTGCAGTAGTAGTAGTAGTAGTAGTAGCAGCAGTCCCTGATCATCAACAGCAGGAGGAAAATAGTGCTGCCCCAGTCCCAGACCATCAGGAGCAGCAGCAGTAGTGGCTGAAGCAGCAGCAGTAGTAGCTGAAGCAGCAGCAGTAGTGGCTGAAGCAGCAGCAGTAGTAGCTGAAGCAGCAGCAGTAGCTGAAGCAGCAGTAGTAGCTGAAGCAGCAGCAGTAGTGGCTGAAGCAGCAGCAGTAGCTGAAGCAGCAGCAGTAGTAGCTGAAGCAGCAGCAGTAGCTGAAGCAGCAGCAGTAGTGGCTGAAGCAGCGGCGGCGGTGGCTGAGCAGCGGCAGTGAGTGGCTGGGCGGCGGTGGCTGGAAGCGGCAGCGGTAGTAGCTGGAAGCGAGCGGCGGTGGCAGGCAGCAGTAGTGGCTGAAGCAGCAGCGGTGGCTGGAAGCAGCGGCGGTAGCTGAAGCGGCAGCAGTAGTGGCTGAAGCAGCGGTAGTAGCTGAAGCAGCAGCAGTGGTGGCTGAAGCAGCAGCAGTACCAGTAGCAGCAGCAGTAGCTGAAGCAGCAGCAGCAGTAGCTGAAGCAGCAGCAGTAGTGGCTGAAGCAGCAGCAGTAGCTGAAGCAGCAGCGGTAGTAGCTGAAGCAGCATCAGTAGCTGAAGCAGCAGCAGTAGTGGCTGAAGCAGCAGTAGTAGCTGAAGCAGCAGCAGTAGTGGCTGAAGCAGCAGTAGTAGCTGAAGCAGCAGCAGTAGTGGCTGAAGCAGCAGTAGCTGAAGCAGCAGCAGCAGCAGTAGCTGAAGCAGCAGCAGTAGTGGCTGAAGCAGCAGCAGTACCAGTAGCAGCAGCAGTAGCTGAAGCAGCAGCAGTAGTAGCTGAAGGAGCAGCAGCAGCAGCAGCAGCAGTAGCTGAAGAGCAGTAGTAGCAGCAGCAGCAGCAGTAGTGGCTGAAGCAGCAGTAGTAGCAGCAGCAGCAGCAGCAGCAGTAGTGGCTGAAGCAGCAGCAGCAGCAGCAGCAGTAGCTGAAGCAGCAGCAGTAGTGGCTGAAGCAGCAGCAGTAGCTGAAGCAGCAGCAGCAGCAGCAAGTAACAAAGCTGGAAGAACCCACTGTGCCCCACCCAATTGTGGTTCCAACACTTTCGCCACCATCTCATCCCTGCAGAGAAACCCTGTTCAGCAGCAGCACCCTGCTGCCAATACCCCCCATACCCAAATCCTCTCTCCTCAGGAATATTTTTTACTACAGACTCAACTGACCACAGTGTGGTCACTTGCACCTTATGTGGCAAGTGAGTCCTCTGGGGCAAGGAGGGGACCCATGTGGGTAATGGTGGCTAGAGGACACATTTAATGTGCCATCACCAGGCTGAGTGGGAGGCAAAGATGAGTGAAATGGTGAATGTGGGTGGTGATGGTGGCTTGTCCATGCGGGCCAATGTTTGTGGCCATGGATGGCATGGACGTTCCCATGCTATGGTGGGATAGTGGGCTGAAGCACAACAAGCAGTGCCCCCTGTTACAGTTCAGTTCAGTTTATTGTGTAGGGATAGCATCCATTGAGCATGTTCATTCACAAGGAGGTCCCTGATGCAAAGTACTAAGCATCATAGACAGCCTCTACCAGAATGCATCATAGTAATACAGCAGGTATATCATGGTACATAGAGTAGATTGGTTGTAACAAGCATCACATGACAGTAAGGTTACCACCACCTAATAAAAATCATCACAGACAATCAATACAAGTAGTGCAACTAGTGGCGGTACTATACCAGGGCACATCAGTGCACGTGCCCTGGTGAAAAAATGCTGTGCCCCAGTTCATGCCCTGGTGCTCCAGCTAGTCTCAGTTGCCATCCAAGTCTGCATCTGGTGTGCACGAGCTCTAAAACTTTTTTATTGTGTCTGCCACCTGGATTCATCTTCTCCCATCCAAGCACAGAATATGGGATGGGGGGGTCTCAAGTGATGCATCACTCTTCACTCAGTCTGTTGCAGGCATGATTTGCTGGTCAGGCTGAGGAAACCATTCATGGGGCGGTAGTATATTAATGCTACAAGCCAATTGGCTATGCAGTTGAGCATAGCATGCCTTCACTAGTGCGATTTGCTGAGGGGCAGGGTTGGAGCGGTGGGCTTTTTAAAAGCAGGACAATAAAAGCCCTCAGTTTCAATGGCTGTTCCCCTACTTTTGTTTGGAAGACACAATCTGACCCTTTGGGTTTGTGTGAATAGGCTCGGATGGATGATCAGCGGCAGCAGTGGCGGCGATGATTACGAGGAGGCGGCTTCCCTCAAGTTCAGGTGGCGCGCATCAAGGATCGGTGGATTCGAGGCACGCCACGGCACCTCTGAATCTGATCTACAGCAGTGTTTGACTCATCTCCCTCCCTGTGTTTGAAATTGCGGCTTGCGTCGGAGGAGCAACAGTCAGGAGTCAGGACCAGAAGTCCGTCTCGGTTACCGGAAGTCCCGGGACCAACACTGTTCATGAACTGTAACTGTACTGCATGACTTGAGAGCTCGCTGTCCCCGATCCCAGCCTGGAGAGTAGACAGAGGAGTGTGGCAGCTAGCAGTGTGTGGCTCCAGACAGTCCAGAGAATTACTGAGTCCACCAGAAGCGAACTGAAAAGCAAGCACAGATTCTGCACTGCTATCACCAGCACCTTTAGCAGCATAAGGGAAGCCCAGTCCATGGCTCAGAGCACAACAGGGTGTCGAGTGATGAGGAGACTTGGAAGGGGTGTTTGGGAGAGAAAAAGGAGCACAAGAACTAGGCCTGACCAGAGTGAATGGTTTAAATAATAAATAAACTTTTTTCACGATGGCTGGATGGGGGGGGGGGGTGGAAAAGAAAAAAGAAGCACAGTTAGGCCTGACCAGAGTCTAAATAAATAATAAATAAACAGAAGAGACTGCCCCCTTCTTTTCACGATGGCTGGCTGGGGGGGAGCAGCTGCATGCAGAACAGTTGTGATAAATAAATGGACAAGGAAGCCCCCAATTTTTTTCAATGTGTGTGTGTGCTGTGGGGGGGCAGATTTCATGACCAGGTTCTAAATAAAATTAGCAGAGGAGACTGGCCCAATTTTTGTGTGAGTGTGTGAGTGTGTGTGTGTGTGAGTGTGTGTGTGTGTGTGTGTGTGTGTGTGTGTGTGTGTGTGTGTGTGTGTGTGCAGATTTCATGAGCAGGTTCTGAATAAAAACGAGACTGGCCCAATTTGTGATCACTGTGGTGTGTGTGTGGTGGTGGTGGGGGTGCAGATTTCATCACTTGGCCCCATTTGTTTTCACTATGGTGTGTGTGTGTATTTTGGGGGGGGTGACTCCTTGTCACTCATGGTGGGGTAGAAATGACTAGCACACAACCTTTACCTTTCACTGTTTCAAAATACTACTTTAGCAGGCACTCATGTTGCCACAAACAGCAGTTGTCTAGAGCCTACAAAGAAATTTCCCACATTGGGTGGCTGCAAACACAGCTAGGGCTGGAGGCAAGAGCACAATATTTGTACAAAATCCAAACAGCTCAACTACACAGTCTCCACTTTGCCTTGGGCAAAGCCAGAGTGCCGAGCAAAAACGTTTGGCTGCACTTGAGAGGGTGCGTCAGGTATCATACTGCTGCTGTTTTGTTTATATTTGCATAACAGTAAGTTTTAGCATGTGTTTCTTGAAGGGGAGATGTGTAGATGAGCAGTCTGGATTTTAGAGCCTACAAAGACTGCCTTGCTGCTAGGGTGATTTAGGTTTTATTTTACAGTGTTTTAGTTATACGTATTTCACCAGGAGAAGTATCCCAAGCTGAGAGCAATGCATTTTCAGATGCACCCTGGGAGAAAGAACAATACATTATAGATTTATTTTAATGTTTCTTGAAACACAGCACTTTTGAATGGTCTGAGGAAGGAACAGGGTTATTCAGAAAATGTTTATCAACTGACAATTATAAAGTGCCTAATTGTATCACAGCACAAACAATTATTTTGATGGAGCTTCAAAGTGAGAAATATTGAAACACTTGTGAAGATTGTTGACAACCGTGACAAAAAATAGAAAAATTACAAGAAAAACATTTTCAACTCAATATGAGGTTAAGAGCTTTTTTTCTCTATCGTTTCACCCTATGTTAATCATCTCACTCTGTTCTCTAATTATCTCTCTCACTCACACCTCCAGAAAAGTTAAGTGGTTTGAACTTGTTTAAAAGAAATTGGATTATCAGTGTCCAGTGATGTCCCTGTCCTTGCAGAAATTAATACGGTAGTACCGTATTTACTGTTCTGGCTCAAGGCTCAGTCACAATGGCAAAGTCAAGTAATGATCATCAGACACTCACACACCTGATAAGTGAATGAAAGAAAGTTTCAGCACAGCAGCCCTGCCAGCCTTGCCCCCTCTCCTCTCCTCTCTGGTGATCAGGAGTCAGCCAGCAGCATAGACTGTGTGGGGTGTCTGATAATATAGGAGACGTCTGATGATCATGTCGTGACAGGCTAGGTAGTACTCCTTTAACAAATCAGAAAGAAATGGAGCTACTGCTAATACAGTATTTTTGGTCACTATTCTTGGCATCAGTCATTTTGCCAATAAAATTATTGAACTATGTTAAATTGTGGTGCAGATGGCACACCCCTGAGGCTAGGGTTGACAGAATCACATAAACACACAACTAAAGTGTCCTGATGTTTGGATCGCTGACTTGGGAAGGGGGGGCTGTTCTATTTTGTGTATTGGGGTTGGGGTGGGGGTGTTTTGTGGTTTCCTGGGGTAATGTGGAAGTTGGTGTTGCTTGGGGGACTTGGAGCCCTCTGATGTGGTTTTCTGCTTGGGCCTGAGATTTTAAAAATGGAACTCCTGTATTCTGTTTCTGGAGTGAGGGGAGGATTGAAATGGCCTGAAGACAGGCTGGCTGCCGGAAGAGCTTCATTTTTTTGGGGGGGGGGTGCATAAATATACACACGTGATTTAAATTCTGGTTTCTATAGGTGTCCTGGCTGCCAACTGTGGTGCCCACTCAGTACCCTGGTAACCAACAGAAGCTGGAACCACCACTGAGTACAACATAGAAAAAAAGCAGGGATATCACAGCACATACAATAGATTGGTTATAGCAATACATGTTGATAAATTAGAAGCATCACTTAACAGTAAGTTTACCGCACCTAATAAATATGGGAGAGAGAACAACTTGGGTAGAATTGACAAAAAGGAAGGAAGGAAGGAAGGAAGGAAGGAAGGAAGGAAGGAAGAAAGGAAGATGCATTCCAGTATATACAGGAATCTACAAAGATAATGGGAGAGGGATGGGGAGAAGGTACACCCGGGAGGGAAGCTAAGTGCAGTTGCAGGTCTCAGCAGTGATCTCATGTATCCTACCAATGAATGCCCTAACTAGGATAAGGGTATGGCATTTTAGGGTAGCTTGAAGCTTATTCCAAAGGCAGGGAACAGAAAAGTGTATAGATGCCCTACCCAAACTGTGTCTGATAATTTGGCACATTCAGCGAATACATGAGCATTTTCTGAGGGTGTAGGTGCTAGTTGAGCATGAGAAGAAGGCTAATATATAAGGAGGTAGCTTATTGAGGAGCTCTTTATATGTCCAAGTATAAATGTGCACCATTCTTCTGGTGGATAAGGAGGTCCACTTCATCGCCTCATACAAGGTACGATGATGGGTTTTGGCTGGGGCATTGGTAATGAAATGGATGGCCTGGTGATAGAGTGTGTCTAACTTACGAAGGTAGATGGGTGCATAGTTGTTAAAGAGAATATCAGCATAATCAAGAAGAGGCATGAAGGTGACCTGTACTAGTCTAGTTCTGGACAATCGGGAGAAGAATGATTTGTTCCTGAAAATGAAGCCAAGCCTAAATTTCAGTTTTTTTGTGAGAACTTCGACATGTGATGAAAAGGATAGGTGTGAGTTAAGTATGAATCCTAAGTGTTTAAAGTGATTTACCGGTTCAAGAGAGTCTCCTGATAGGGTGCTGATGGGAGCATTATGGGGCAATACTGAGGGGACACTAGGGGGATAGAAGAGCATAATCTTTTTTTTTTTTTGCATTTAGGAGTAGTTTGGCTGTTCATGCTTCTCCTCCTGAAACAGCAGCAGCACCCACACCACCAGCAGCAGCAGCAACAGCAACTGAGCTCGCCTCACTAAGGGAGAAAGTGGGGGAACTCCAATGGCGGCTTAGTGAGTTAGAGAAAGACATCAAAGTAATGACTGTGAGTCAGGAGAAGTTGCTGGTAGGCATGGAGGAGCTCCGCTGTGGCGGTATGGGTGGTAGTGGTGGGCCTGTCTTGTGATCTGTTTTTTCATTCAGTTATTAACATCTTGTACATGTTCCACTTAAAGTATGTCCTATCCTCTTTCTATTCTTTCCAAGTTTCATACTGAAGAATGGTCAGGGGTTTGGCAGTTGAAATTCAATGCAAGGAAGTGCAAGATAATGCATATGGGGCACAAAAACCCTGGCACAATATATCAGTTGGGGGGTGAGGATATAGCATGCACCAAGCAGGAAAGGGATCTTGGAGTTATCATCTCTGATGACCTCAAGGCAGGGAAACAGTGTGACAAGGCAGCAGGTAAAGCAAATAGGATGCTGGGATGCATAGGCAGGGGCATCACCAGCAGGAAAAGGGAGGTCATAATTCCACTATACAAGACACTAGTGAGGCAGCACCTAGAGTACACTGTGCTGTTCTGGAGACCTTACCTACGTAAGGACATAGACAGGGTAGAGAAGGTTCAGAGGAGGGCAACAAAGATGGTGCATGGATTGCATCACAAGTCCTATGAGGACAGGTTGAAGGCACTGAACATGTACTCCCTGGAGGAGAGGAGGGAGAGAGGGATATGATGAGACATACAAGTATCTTACAGGGAGGAACAGGGTGCAGGAATGCACTATTTTTAAGCAAAAAGATGTTCCAGGACCAGAGGCATGGGATGAAGTTGGAGGAGGGACGATTCAGAGGAAAGCGTGAGGAAGAATTTTTTCACAGAACGGGTGGTGGACAAGTGGAACACCCTGCCAGAGGAAGTGGTGGGGGCTGAAACAATCACGGGATTTAAGAATGCATGGGATAGACATAAAGGAATTCTGGAGGTCAGGGGTAAGGGGCAACAGACTTCCTGGAAAACATAAACTGAACTTACAAACTTAAATGGGCAGACTGGGTGGGCTATAGGCCCTTATCTGCCAACACTGTCTATGTATCTATGTATGTATGTATCCTTCGTCCCCCAAAATACCAAAAAACAAAAAACAGTTTAAAAATAAAAAAATACTATCTTAACAATCTGTGTTGCTTCACTTAATGTCCCCTTTCTTTATATCTGCTTCATTCTGTACTGTTGTTATTGTCTTAAAAAATGTAACATTTCTTAAATTCCTACCTATTATGTTGTCTCTAATTTTCATGTCTCTATCTGGTTATCTCTTTCCTTAATTTTACTCAAATACCGGAATAAATATGTCACAGTCTTCTACAGGTACCTCTACATGGTACTATGCTGTATGTTTGTAGAGTGCCCCAGGACTGTTATTCCACTACTCAGTTACTGTGAAGTGTGCCTAAACCACAATTTGCATAAATATTTTCTCCCTAAATTGTTCTCGAGTGTGGTGAAAAATTGGGCAGGCTGCCACATCATGCTGCTGCACTGTAGTTCATACTGTGTAACTGGAAAATGTTTCTGATGCTCTGAAATAGGAAGGGCTCCCACAAGCCCAAAATGCTGTACTGCTGCTAGGTGCTGCTGCTGTGTGACTGTCAGCAACTATCAGCTTACGGGCGGACTGATGGGATTGCTGGCTTCCCAGGAAAGAAAAGTTCATAGTCTTGTCTTGGAAAAGTCTCATGAGGCCCAGAAATGAGAAGTACTCTTACAAGTCCTAAATGCTGCAGATGCTGATAGCTGGTGCAGCTGTACTGACATATAAACAAAGTATACAATTTTTTTTTCTTTTTGAGGGGTCTGTGGGTGTGAGACGGTGTTTGAAACCACTGCATTTTTAAACATCTCTTGTCACTGTTTCTCTCTTGGTGCGTATTTATCACTATAGTGATTCAGTGCTGCTGCTACATGGGCGTTGCCCATGGTTATTTAATTTCAGACTCTTACGTAGTGTGAGAAGATAAGTAGTCTTTCTTGTTTTTACTTCTAAAAGCATAGGACCTTTGCTATAGGTCAGGATTATGATAACTGTTGTCTTTCTATTTCTCTCATTTCAGGTATTTCCCACATGCATGACAATTGCTACTTTCACAATGAGGCAGCAGAGTCAGTTGGAGGACTGTTTTGCAAGATGATACATAGTAGAGGACACGTTCAGTGTATACCACATACAGTCTTGGAGGACAACATCTAAGCTGCATTAATTGGCAAGGTTGACCACACCAACTCAAGCTGGCGGAAATTACCAGATGGCGATGGCTTGCTTGCTGTAGAAGGATGAGATATTCATCTTGCTGGCATGATGTATCACAGTCAGACTTGATGTAAAAATAGATTTTGGCCATACCTGACCTTGGAAAACAAGAGTTGCTTAAAGGCTTGATACCCTTTGTTGGACCAATGTATGTTTTGTACAAAGTTGGTATTGTACACAAGCTCTCGGGCCTGATAGGCCCCTTCTTCAGGTGAAAGGAGCAGAGGGATCTAAAGAAGGGAACTGTGAGGCCCTGAAAGCTTGTGTACTATACCATCTTTGTACAAGACATATGTTGGTCCAATAAAAGGAATCAAACTTTCCAGCAACCCCAGTCAGACCCGATGTGAAGATAAAATACAAATTATTTAGACACCGTAGTATGCTCCATAGTGAGTTGCAGTACACAGTGAAAGGAAAACAAAATAAAGAAATTAGACTAAAAAATAACTTTATAAAAGGATATCTACTAAGTGATGGCCTGGCCTTGAAATGGAATGAAGGCTCCCCAGACGCAAGAGGCAGAGCACAAAAAATCTTGCTTCCTGGATGAGAACATAGCATGCCACAAAAGGAGAGGAAAACCTGCGAAGATAAGGGAAAATTATGTAGACCTTACTAATGTGGCCACTGTGGGTTATAAGCCACATGGACAGCATATACATTGCGGACTGTCTCCAAGTATTCCTTTCTGTGTCACCTGTGGAAAAAAAAAATCAGTTAGCCTGACTTTGCCACCACTGTGGCTTCATGAAAGATCCATTGCCCAATCGGACCCACAATAAATGCACACACACACACACACACACTAGGTTTCAGGTTCTTGGCATAGAAGGCCGCAGCTTTACTATACAGCAAACATTTGATTTACAGCAAATAAAACTCTATATACAATTCTTAACATTGTACACATTTACAAATGCAAAAAAGACCCCTGGGACAGTGAATTCAGATGCTATGGTGCTTCCAAGGGGGGAACTCTGGCCCTCAAGTTGGGCAGACCCACCCAAGGCCATGCCTTTCCCTCAGACAGTCTTCCCCCAACTTAGTTGCATCTTGGGGTATCATGACAGTTGAGCGGGGCCCCATCCTCCAGCCATGAACCCCTACCATGCCCACCATGTTTTTGGGTGCCCCTTTTCCTTTGTAGCGTACCTACCCCAGGGTCACACCACCAGGGGCCCGGGTCACCCAATACCACGAATGGCTATTTCAGCCATCCAACCTGAATTTACACCACTCCAACATGCATAGCACATTTTCCCCCTAATGTCCTAGAGTTCTCACCTGCTTTACCACCATCTCACAAAAATCTTGAATTGTAGCATTGAAGATGTCATTCCATATCCCCGACAGGTGTACCCCATCCCTGCTATACATAGCATCACATGTCCTGGGTGTGAGGAAGTGACACAAAATGGCAATTCCATGTGGAGCGGCAAACTGGGAACCTCCCAATTGACCTCCCTCCTGGCTTTCTCAATGCCCTTGCTGCTGCAAGCACCTCTCCACTGCCGCCGAGAGATGATCCGAGACCAGGCCAACCTGGTTGTCGGGAGCAGGGCCTGAAGCTGGGCCAAAACCCACTTGATTTTTCTGGAAAGTTTAGGGGACATCATCCCTACTAAATCATTTCCACTCAAATGAACCACCAACACCAGGGGTGGTTGTCTGTCTAACCCCAGTCTGATCACAGTGTCCATTAGCTGTCCCTAATGCGTCTTCCCTTTTCCTGCCCATCGAAGCCTTGTATGTTCTCTTGGGACCCCAAGCAGTACTCCATACGGGAGGGCCAATACTGGACTGTGTGCCTCCTGGATGTAAGAATGGCCGATGGCCCATATATCCGGTCGTGTTCCTCGCTCTGCTATAAAGTAAACAAAAAGAGAGTCATTATCCATCATCATAACCGTTTATTACCAACAGACTTCCATTGTCCTTGTAAAACCTCTGAGCCCTTTTGAGGCCTGATATATCTTTTAAAGGCCACTGAAGACCATCTACAGATCTTCTTAATTTGTGCCTCCCCCAGGCCCAATCTCGAGGCTTCCATGGCTGCCCCAATCCGGAATGAGTGGGTGCTGAAAACCTTGGGGTGCTTAACCGTGAACCACAAACTGTTACGCATGATTGCTCTAAATTGGCGTCCGGTCACCGGAGATCCATCCCAGTGCACAAACAAATGCAACCCCCCCGCATGGGTCTATCTGCCAAGTACACCTGCAGCAAGATGTATGGGCAGGACTCACTGGCACTTGACCGATGCAATGTGATCATTGTTGAGGGGCCAACTTGATTTGCTTTGGAACTTTGGAGCAATAGGGCGACCCTGACAGGCATCCAGGAGACATCCTCTAGCTGGATGTTAGATCCCCCACAGATGCTTTTGAGTCTGGCACTTGCTCCGAAACCCTGAATGCACCATAAAAGGCACATGCGAAGACGGACCTGAATAACTGGGCCTCGTACCACATGCTACAGACTGCACCTAAGGCTGCCAGTATGTTGGTGAGGTCACCCAGGCCTACTGGCTTCCTGGGGTCTCGCCTCTTCCCCTGGATTCTGATTCACCGCTCCAGCATCTTGCGGGTTTTCAAGTTGCTGGTTGGGTCAGGGTGGCCCAGTGAATGCCAAATGAAAGCTATTCTGGACAAATGTGCCCAGATGGCAGAAGGGGCTGGAGCACATACTCTTGTACCTGTTGTGTTTCATGTGGGGTTTCGTGTGGGGTCTTGCGTACTTGCTGTCCACAAAAACAGGCAAATGCTGTGAAACTACCTCAGTATTTCTTCCAGGTTGATGGGGCAACAGCAAGTTGAACCCATCAAAGCTTTCCTGACTCCCAAGTTGTCAAAGTGTGTTCAGGATCAGTGTTGGGGATGCTTCCACGTGTGGCGCCAGCTGTCTGAAGCAATCAAACTGCAACCGAGACAAGGCATCAGTGATCACATTATCCTTCCCAGGCACATGTTTTGCCCGGAATGTGGTGTTCAAAGATAGACAGCATAACACAAACATTTGCAGTACCCTCATCACATCCTCCGACTTGGAAGATTGTGAGTTGATGATATCCATCACTGCCTTGTAGTCAGAGAAGAACAGCACTGCCTAGTTCTTCAGCCTGTGTCCCCACACCTGGACCGTTACCATGATTGGGAACAGCACTAGCAGTGTGATGATTTTTGTTAACCCCTGCTCCACCCAATTCTGTGGCCACATTCCCACAAACTAGGACCTTTGAAAATACGCCCTGAAACACAGACCCCCCGATGCATCAGTCACCATATCCAACCCATGGTGATGGTGCGTCTTGTCTTGCCACATGCTTACTCTGTTACAATCAATTAAAAAGGCTTCCCATGCCCACAATTCAGCCTTGAGGCCCCTTGAGATCCGTATATGGTGGTAGGGTTTTGTAGGGCCAGACATTGCCGGCACCAGTCTTCTGAGGAATGGGCACCCGGGGCTCTCTGCCCAGCTTGCAAAGTTGAGGTAGACTAGCAGGGACTGCAGTTGAACTAGGGTGGCCTTTTTAGCTCTGATAACCCCACCCAGCAACCAATGTAGGTTTCTCACCTTGTCCAAAGGTAACCACGAAACCATGGCCACAGAGTCCAGTGCGATACCCAAGAATGATATGCATGCGGTAGGTCCCTCTGTGTTTCTCTAATGCCAGTGGTACCCCAAATTTGTCCATCAAAGTTTGAAAACCATTCAGAGTGTCCTGACACTTACCAGAATCCTTGGGACCTGCAAATAAAAAGGCATCAAGATAATGAATGATCGCTGTGTTCCCCGTGAAAACCTTGGTGGCCCATTCCAAGAAGGTAGAGAATGCCTCAAAAGCAGCACAGCTAATCGAGCAACCCATGGGCATCGCCATGTCATAATACTATTGCCCATGGAACATAAAACCCAGGAGTTCTTAATCTCTCAGTCATACCGGTAACAGGTGAAATGCTGACTTCATGTCACTTTTTGCCATCAAGGTGCCAGTGCCTAAACCCCGCACCAACTCAACCGCCTTATCCAAGGACACATAATTCACTGATGCATCCTCTGGTGCAATGTGGTCATTCACTGATCTTCCCTTCGGGTAGGAAAGATGGTGGATCAGCCAGTATTCCCCTTTGTTCTTTTTTGGAACAAGGCCAAGCGGGGACACTTAGAGTGTCGGGAAAGAAAGCTGCCCAAAAGGGCCAGCAACCCATCCCACTTGTACTTCTTTTTTGATCTTGCATGCCAACATTGTCAGCAGAGCAATAGCAAACTTTAGGTTGTGGGCTGCCGTAGCAATCCATGTGCCCCTGTAAGGGATTTCAAATCCTGTGCTAAAACCAGCCCACAAAAAGTGTGCTGCTCATTGGTCAGGGTACTGGGAAAGCCAATTCGACATTGTCTGTAAATCTACTGGAGTGTTTGTCAGCTTAGCCGGCCCTGGACTTAGACTTGTCGGAATGGGGTGGACCTGAAGTTCTGGACGCGGCTTTTTTACATTGAGTAACCCAGTGATTTCCACCACAAGACTTGCAGACATGTTGGGATTTACAGTAGCTCCAAAAGCACTTCCCTTTATTATAATTGTAACGAGCCTTCTTGTCCCATTTTTTGAACTCTTTCCTGTCACCGGTACCGGGTCGGGCGATCACATGCCCACTATCGGTGTGCGTTACTGAATTAGGTCTGCCCCTGGTCATGTGCCTGGCCCATAAGTTGAGATGCATATTTTCCCACTTTAAACTGGGTTGTCGAGCCAATTTCAGATGAAAATGATCATCATATTTTAGCCAGGCAAACCCGTCAAAGGACAAATGATCAAACTTAATGGTATCCCTGTACTTAAGTAAGGGCAGCAACTTATCTGGGTACTTCATCCCATTCACTGATACAAAATGTTGAAAGCCGCAGTCCAATTCTTAAAAGTGAAGGGGACCTTCGGCCGCCGCACCCTCTTCCTCTTTCCTTTTTTGTCATTCTCCTCCTCCGGGAGTTCCCCTTGTAGTGGAGAAAACATGTCTATATACTCTCCCTTCCAGATTTTCTCCCTAAACATGTCTATATACTCTCCCTTCCAGATTTTCTCCCTCACATTGTCTACTAAATGATCCCATAAGGGATCCTCCAATCCCGCATATGCCCATTTGCTCTCGGTGGGCGTTGGAGCAAGGGGAGTAGGTAGTGTGTGACCCGGCTGAGCTGCTGCCAAGGCCCCAGAGGACCCTGCTGACCCACTTGGACCTTTCCCATTGTCAGCAGTGTTATTCCCTTGATCTTCCAGTGGGGATGATGCAAGGGGGCCCGCACTGCCACCCCCCTGTGCACTAGCTCCAACTGGGGTGTTGTCCCCCTGGTCCAGATTCATGTTGTCTCATCCCCCACTACTACCTGGTGCCCTAGGCTCACCCTTGGAACCACAGGAGGTAGCGTTCCCATGAGGGGTCCTGGAGAGGGGTCCTAAATAGTGTTTCTGGGGACACTCCTTTTTTTCCGATTGTTTAACCAGAAGAGACACACTAAGCTGAAAGCTTGTTTACAGGTGCGACCTGGGAGCAAAGGAAAGTTAAGTGACTTGCTCAGGGTCACACAGTATGCAAGTGGGGGTTGTGGGATTCAAATCCAGGTCTCCAGGTTTGCAGCTTAGAGCCTTAAACCACGGTGCTATATTGACCCCCTTCTTGTCTCATCCCTTGTTGCATTGTGACCATGAGCCCCATCTGTTGTGGGGTTCCCCACCACCCCCAGGGGTCCTGGCCTGTTGGGCCACCTAATCCCCAGGGGTATGCTGGCCAGAGAGAGGGGCCTTGTGCCCAAGGGGGTCCCCATGGAAAGGACACCCATGGATTTGCATGAACACACCCTTCCATTTGGGCCCAACCCGGGCTGATTCTAGTCATGTCTGCCAAGCCCAATGTCATAGGATGTATCCGGTCGGGGGTCTGTGCTGGGACCTGCTACTGTTCCCCCCATCCGGTCTCTGAGAAACAGGCATGTGCTCCAACCACAGGATCATCCTGTCTGTATGGGCCATCTTCAATTTCTGCAGAGTCCCTGCAGGATGGCGGGCTACGGGCCGCCGGTGGTGAAAATCCCACCCATATATGGCAATGGGTTCATTTGGGGGCCTGTTTGCTCCATCTAACCCCCCCCCGTGACTCTTCACCAATCTCCAGCGGAGGGTCTGAGGTGAAACCTTCTCTTTCCACAATGGACCTCTATGTCTGCAGCCTCATGGGGGATTGCACCGCTATGGAGGATGCATCATTTTCCTCTTGATCCTCCTCCCCCTCAGTCAGCTCCTCCACCTCGGAAGTGTGGAACGAGTCCTCTGAAGTTAAACCCCGACTCACCAGCGGGTTCATATCTGTCACACACCCCGTGCCTCGGTTCCGCTTGCTCTCCAGGTGTTGGAGGTGTTCTGCCCTGCATTGCTCTGGTTCTGCCTAGACATTCAGTCGTTCACTGCTGACCACTGACCTTTGTGGTTCTTGCTTGCCACTTTGTCGCTGGTGTCCCTTTACCTCTTCCATCATTCCTCCCCTTAGGTAACTGGGCTACTGCTTCCATGAGGCATGCGGATGGCTGTCTCTGACGTGCAGGACGCCTACCTGGCACTACCTGTTATCCACCAGCTGAGGTATCGCCACTCGTACTAGGCCCTGCATCACATACCCATGGGGTCTGTGTGATTGGGACAGTCATCTGCAATGATGGATCCAGCTTGCCCACAGTCTCCCACCAATTGGGACCTCCCAGTTCCTTCATTCATGGAAAAACTTCCATGAAGGCTCTGTCAGGATCCTCAGATGGCTGTAAAGATAAGATTAAAACTTAAGAACAGAAAACAATAATGTCAGATACCATCAAATTAGTGGTGGCCATGCCGTGTGCTGGCATGATGGTGACACAGCAAGTGGTGTGGCAGGAAGACACTTCTTTGACTCTTTACTGCATGACTTCTGGTGTGCTGTCTAAAATGAGAGGGAGACAAAGGGGGGGGGGGGGAACACATTTCAGTGTCTTTGAAGCAAGGTGGAGGACATGCCTCCTCTTGTATGATAATCAACAGTACTGACTAAGAGGATCAGTACTGTGAACAACAATGAAAGTAACGTACCATTACAGCATACAATCTTTACCTTTGTTGTACTTCAGGTGCTAGTGCCTCGATGGGCTCACTGTGTGGCTGGAGGCTCGGCTTGAGGCCTGGCTTTGGCTTGCCAACTGGTGGTGGGCTGGCTGTCATGCTGGCTGTTGGGATTGCTAGCAGGATAGCTTACAGGCTGGCTGGAGGGGATTGTTAGCAGGATGGCTTACAGGCTGGCTGGAGGGATGGCTAACAGGCTGGCTGTTGGGATTACTGGCAGGATGGCTTATGGACTGGCTGGAGGGATGGCTAACAGGCTTGCTGGTGGGATTTCTGGCAGGCTGGTGATATTGTTAGCAGGATGGCTTATGGACTGGCTAGAGGGATGGCTAACAGGCTGGCTGTTGGGATTACTAGCAGTGGTAGGCTGAATTACAGGCTGGCTAGTGGGATTGTTGGCAGGATGGCCGGAGTGCTGTCTAGCAAGATGTGTGGTATGCTGGCTGGGTGAGGCAGTCATCAAAAATGTTATACTGTGTTTGTGGGCAATGCATTACATACAAGAGAGCCGATGGTGATCATGATGTTAATTAGATGGATTTATATGAATTTATAGAAGCGCAACACAATTTGGGGAAAATACTTTCAGGGAACAAAATTCAACCATAAAGGAAAGGATTAAACTTATAAGGAGGAAAGGAAGCTTTAAAACTTGCTGATACCACCACCATCATCATCATCATCATCATGAAAGCAGCTCTCACAGTCTCCCAGACTGGGGTTGTCCCCACTTGGGAATTCTTTCTCCATAACTGCCTCATCCACTTCACTGGAAGGCAGTTTGCTGATATCACCATGCTGTTCTGCTTCCTCTCCCTCACTACTGCCATCCCATGGCACAGAAACTGATGTACTTGTCTTAGCTGGATTTTGTGCCCTTTATTTCTTTTTAATAAACGTTAGCATGCTAACAGTTTCAGCTGACAGATTCATACACCGGTCCTTCACAATTATAACACTTTTATGTTCATTATTGATGTTTGTCTTCCTACCTGCCTGTACAGTGCCCAGAGCCTCCAGAATGGAGCACTAAACAAATAAATTTTTACTTACTTACAATGGCTCCCGCTGAATCAAATGCTTCCACCATGTCATGGCAACAAGAAAAAATTCGACCATCATTATGGTGCCAGCACAATACCAATGGTGAGCATCGCACCTGGCAATTGTGCCACCTGACCCCCATCATGCCCAATGTCCCAGGGCATGGTCTGGCTATGTGAGGAGGGCTGTGACCCCCACACCCCCATACTTCAATATCATCATCTCCAGGTCAGAGGTGTAGGGGGAAAGGACAAACTTTTTGCGGCGCCCTAAGTGAGTCGACCACATAATAGTATACCAAACCGAATACCCTCTCTGTGCATACACTAGAGGGTGGACAGCTCAGATAATTAATTGCAAAGGATTTTGGCCTCTCAGTCTCCTTGCTACTCCAGTACAGCAGAAGTTCTCCCAATATGTTCAGGTGCCTAGTGCCCACCAAATATGCATCCACCATGTACTGTGCTACATGCAATCTTGCAGACTCATCAGCCTGCTCCTCCTTTTCCTCCACATCTGAAATTCCCATCTGGGGCAAAGCATCCCAAAGTGAATTTATGGTCATTTGTCCTGTGAACAGCCCTGTTTTTTTTTTCCATTTGCTTAACTGAGGTGGTGGCAACACCCAGTCTGCCATTACTGTCATGCTGTGCCTTACATAACTGTGACCATGACATCTGTGCCTCATGAACATGGCTTGTCTTATGAGTGGATCAGATAGATTTTGTGCCTGATCAGTTAGATTTTGTACCTGGCAGCCAGTTAGAGCACAGAGGAGGTGAGGCGAGTCATTCAAAAGTCTATGCTGCTGGCTGAAGTGGAGTGACCACTGGCTACACTGTACCATCTCAAGCTGCAGCACACTCAGCAGCACAAACTATTCTGCAAACAGAGACTGCATCTCCTGACCATTTCAGTGGGACTTTCATTGACAAGTGTACTTATTTAGTGTATATTGGTGGGTGGGGGTTAGGGAGAGTTGGCGACCAGTTATAGCACAGTGTAGGTGGGGCTGAGCCATTTAAAAGCCCGTGCCCCTTGCTGAGCACAAGCGGAAGTGCAAGCACCACTCCATCTCAAAAACATGATTTTAAAAGTTGTAAGATTAGTTATCGGGAGTCTGACTTCAATAGTGCAGGGGCACTCATAGACTATGGCGGTGATCCTTCTGACAGTAAGCTAAGAGTTTCTAATTTATGCTCTGCTTATGAAGTTGAGTAAACTATTAGAAATTTCAATGTTATAAACTTACTAAAGGTTCAATGGCATATTTTTTAGATGAAATGTTTGTAGGAAAGTAGCTATTTGCATCTTTCCTATTTTTCATTTAAGTTTTAGTTAAATTAATTCTTATATTTGTCAAATTTTTAGATCGGACAGCTGCAACAGTATTGTATTCATGCTACGAATTCAGTGCTTAGTTTTAGCTGTTTGCTGTTAGAATGGTTGCAGCAGCATATTACTTTTGCTTTGGCAATCTTTTTTATTAACTGAGATCGCTGTACCATCAGGTTGGATCCTGATATTAGTAACAGTATTGACATATAAAGGGTGCACTTATAAAACAAATTGTTTTCCATAGTAGGTATACCTCTTCTTTAAAAAAATATTTGTCGAGACTTTTTTAAAAATGGGTAGCATGAGGCTGGCATTAATGCTCGTTGTCTACTATAGTTTAATCTGCCTGTAAAGAGAGGTTAAATTCAAATACCTAGACCCAGAAGTAAAAAGTTAATTTTTGATTAGTATGGGCACAACTAGCTTTAGTTACATGTGGCATTACTGGGGAGTTAATTTACTTAATCCAGTCTGATGGCTAAGACCATTTTTAGGGATATTATCAAATTCATGTTGCTCTTGGGATGTCATTATTCCACAGTTAGGAAAAATGCTGTTGCATATCTTTGCCTTGAGCAGGCTACTTCATTGGTGGTGTCGGTCATAGAGGGCTGGGAGCAAACTGGATGCTTATTTGGGGTGGGAGAGGAGGATACACTGATGATTCTGGGTGTGGGGAGCCCTTTTTTCTGCCAGGGTTGTCAGATGCTGGGTTCCAAGAATGGGAAGACAGAGGCGTGCACTGTATGGATAATTTGTACACTAAGGAAGGTATGTGAACAACTGAGGATTTGTGGAGGACGATGGGATTGCCACATATGCATGTCTTCAGATACTTGCAGGTCAGTGTGTATGGCAGAGGGCTGCTCTATGATCAGGTCACTAATTCCCCCCTGGCACAGGTGAAACTACTAATATATGCTGCTAGAAAGGATGCCAGGGGTCTTATATGGAAGGCTGTCCATTGGGGGGAAAGTTCCTCTCGGATATCACATGTAAAACTAAGGCTTTTTGTGAGAGGGACTTGGGGTTGCATATTCAGGATGAAAGCTGGCAAATGATCCTGAATTTACATATGGGTATATTAACTTGTAATAAATATAAAGAATCATTTTATAAGAGTATTCACTGATTGTATTGCCCACCCATAATAGTCCATAAATGTATCCCTGCATTGTCCCTGATGTTCGAGAGGTGCACATCTGAGTTAAACTGCTATTTCCACTATTTCTGGACATGCTCCATATTGCAGGCCTTTTGGTCTGAAATAGCACAAGAGCTCTCGCCTTTGATGGGACAGCAGATTTTGGTGGTGCCACGTTTGATGTTGTTCGGTATAGAAGATTTGGGAGAGGAGGAATGGGGCTTGTTGCCTAGATTGGCCCAGGTGCTGCTGATTTTAGTGTGGTATTGTTTTTTAAGTACTTGGGTTTCAGAGGCCACATCTATGATGCAGCAGTGGCATAATTTAGCCATTCGGACACTGGCATTGGAACACCTCTCATATACAATGAAGGTGAGATGGGAGCAATTTTATACCACCTGGGATCCTTTTATATCTTCATTGTCCCCAATAGAAGCCCAGATATTACATGAAGCCTGGCAATGAGCCCGTAGGGTGTGTGGAGAATTAGGAATCAGTTTGGGAGGTTGTGGACTGAGTGGTGCACCCCCATTAGTTGGGCACATTGGTGCCATCAGTTAGGAACTGGCCCCTTTTAGTTTAACAGACCACTGTGGAACATAGGGATTGTATAGCTTCTCTTTATTTATGACAGAAGTTATAGTTTGGATAAGAGGCAGAATACATATATTTTGTGTATAAAGAGCTGGATATAATGAAATGGACCCTCATGTATATAGTTTGATGAATTTGTTTGTTGATAGTTATGCATATGTATTGTTTCTAATGTTTAAACCAATGAAAATATTAATAAACAGATTATGCAAAAAATACTGTTATAAAACTTAAAATCACAAACTTGATGGCTCTAGCAGGGAAAAGAAATAACAGGAATGATTTTTTTAAATACACTTAAATACCGTGGTATGTTATTCTTATTATGTGATGATGTTCATCCTAACCCCAGACCATTATAAGGAACTCATATTAATGCAGAAATTCTGCAGCAGGGAAACTTTGGAATAGTCCACTTCACCTCATGGAGTGTCTGGAAGAAATGTGATCAAATTAAAGATTGAGTAACTATCATATGAACATATGAAATGTCAGCAGAAACAGGTCTCACAGTCTATTGAGTCTGCTCAATTGTGCAGGTAGCCCCTCAACTTGCAGCTGCTCCACCCTCCCCTCCCCATAACCACCCTCTCTCTCTCTTTCCTACCCTCTCTTAAATCCTCCTACCATTCTACATAATACCACCTCCTTGGGCAGAGTGTTCCACTTGTCTCATGCTTTCCTTCCTTAATCTCCCCAATTCCAATCTCAGCTGATGCCCTCTCATGTCCCTCCCCCTTCTGATCTGAACCCCTTCTGTATTAATCCTGTTAATACCCTTTAGGTACTTAAAGGTTTTGATCATATCCCTACTATCCCTCCTCTCTTCCAGGGAATAAATTTGCAGCTCTCCCAGCCTCTCCTCGTAGGATTTTCCCTTAAGTCCTTGTATCATCTTCATATCATCCTGAGATAATAATAATTACAGAAACCTGACTAAACAAAAGGATTCCAGACTCACTTGTTGAACTAGATAAATTCCATATGTACAGGAATGATTGGAATAAATGAGGGGTGGAATATTGGCTTGTTAATTCACAATATACTTCAAATGAAAAACTGAATGACTGAAATGAGGGGGCTTAGAATGTGTAACAATTGAAGTCAAACTACATTTTAGCAAACCATTCATTTTAATAGGGATTTATAAACCTCCTAAAATAGATATGATTGTCTTTAATACATTACATTTTTACAAGATTATAAAAATTCACATGAAATATTATTATTAGGTGATTTTAATGTTAATTGGACTAAAGCTGATACTACTCATAGTTTGATAGATTTACAAATCAATTTGGGATTTATTCAATTGATAATACAAGCCTACAAGAATTAATAGTAAAGATAATAACTCAACAACATTAGATATTATCTTTACTAGCTGCCCAAATCTATACTCTTCCAGTGGAGCATTACACAAATACCTTCTTGGATCATCAACTTACTTTTGCAGTATGCAATAAAGTGCATTATAACAATAAAAGTCCTGCCACCATACACTTGAGAAATGTTAAGCACTTTGATTATACAAACTTTATGTTGGAGGTGGAAAGCTTAGATTGGGACAGTTTATATTTAATTCCTTATGTATCTGATGCATGGAGCTATTTTCATAAAAAATGTATGCAGGTCTGTAATAAGTATGCTCCAATAGTGAAAAAGGTAAATGACATAGGCATAAAATGGTATATAATTCAGAGCTTCACAAGTTGAAGAGGGAGAGGGATAAAGAAAGGCATAGGGCAAAAGACACAGCCACCAGAGGCGACTGGCAAGCTTATAGACAGGCCCGCAATAGGTACAGCCAAGCCGTTAGGAAAGCTAAGTAAGATTACTTTACAAATAAACTAGATGATTCGATCAAGAGTAACCCCAGATCCTTTTGGAATATTATGGCTGGATTGATGGGAGGCAACAAAACAAAGTACTGAGGTACAGTAGCTTCCAAATCAATGGTCAGCATATACCGGAGGGTACTGAGGCTGCAGTGGCATTTAATGAACACTTTATTGGGGTGGGGGTTGTTGGGGCAGGATTTAATATCCAATGTACTGTGGACCCAGAATCCGAGGAAGCCCAGGGGGAGGCAGATATGCTGAATATAGGATTGGCCAATGATTTTAAGTTTGATAACATCTCAGCGGCAGAAGTTAGAACAGAACTGTTAAAACTTGATGTATCTAAAGCTGAAGGGCTCGATAGAATACCATCAAGATTACTTAGATATGCTGCCCCTTGCATTGCCTATCCTTTGTCTTATATCTTCAATTTGTCCCTTTCTATCTGAGAATTTCCTACACAATGGAAAACCGCTAAGGTTATTTCCATTCACAAGTCAGTTCAGAAACAAGACATTGGTAATCATCATCCAATTTCGCTATTGCCTCAAATATCTAAGATCTTTGAGAGTCTGGTATCATGGCAAGTTAAAGCATACTTGGAAAGGAGGGATAAATTCAATGTATATCAGTCTTGGTGTAGGTCCCATCACCACAGCACCCAAACTGCCATGGTAAAGGTGGTGAGTGACCTTCAGTTGAGCCTGGACAGGGGAAAGATGATTGGTGCCATATTCTTAGATGTGTCAAAGGTATTTGACATGCTGAACCATCACATTCTCCTGTCCAGGCTTGCCGGTCTTGGAATATCTAGCCCCATATGGAAATGGTTTATGTCATATTTACAGGACCGAAGACAACTTGTGGAGTTGGACCATATAGCTCTTCCCCAGCTTATATAAATTCAGGAGTGCCTCAGGGCTCCATTTTGGGGCCACTACTTTTTAACATCTACGTCAATGGACATGGCTTCAATGACATGGACATTAAATTTCATTTGTATGCTGATAACATGGTAATATATGCTGAGGAGAGATCTGTTGAGCATATCAAAAATAAACTCCAGTCCACATTTGATTATACTCAAGATTTTTTCAAGGCCCATCTGATGACTCTTAATGTCAAGAAAACCCAAACGGTCCTATTCAACAGGGCCCCTAAATTAGATAGCAATCTCACTTTGGGAATTCAGACACATGACAAGAAAGCAATTCAACAGGTCACAAGCTACAAATATCTCAGAATGTGGCTGGGTGGCACATTAACATGAGATAAGTACATCAACATGACTTTAGGAAACATCAGCAAAAAACCAGGGGCACTTTATTGTATGAAATATCACATCACCGGATGTAAGACAGAATAGTAAATACCATGATTATCCCAGTCCTAGATTATGGGGATATATTTTATTCAGGGGCATCTAAAATGTGTCTGGACAAACTGATGCACTGCTCAGTAGAGTAGCTCGTTATGTACTGGACACCCCATTTAGGACCCATCATTGCCATCTTTATTGTACTTCGAACTTTGAACAAGTTAGGAGAGATCTGTACACTTCAATATTCATGTTTAAAGTTTATAAGGGTGATGTTCCCAATTATATCCAGGACTTGTTTAAAATCAGACCAGTCAAACAGTGTTTAAGATCTGTTTAAGGCACAGAGTTTCAAATTAAAAACTGTAGGCTGGAAATGGGGAGGTCCTCAATTCTGCACAAGGGGGAAGTAATATGGAATTCAATTCCATTAGGATTATGGGGTGTAAATAGTATGACTAAGAAAAGTCTGGGCAAAAGCCCTTTGCCATGTTGCCTCATAGGAGTCACCTGAGTGTGGTACTTGAGATTTGTTGCTACCGGTAAGATATAAGTAAAAATACTGTAGTTAATCTGTCTATCCTTCTTTTTTCTTTTTTTTGAATAGGTCTGTTTATTATGTGTGCACTGTGTACACAGTAATCTATCTATATATTTGAATAGATATGTTATGATATGTGGAAACTGAATGAATGCAATATGGGATGTCATTAAAAATGAGCTCAGCTCAATTGAGTTATTTCCCTTTCATGGTTTTTCAGTAAAATATACTGCTACTACTATTACCTTCAAGTATTGCTGACAGGTTTCTTTAATATCGCGAGTCTAACATGGTGGCAATTCCAAAATTAGGAGACTGCAGAATGTAGGAAATATGGATATTACAGTCTAAAATTTGCAGCATGAGTTCCATTAATGCTCAGCTTGCCCTATCTCTGCTTGGCTCCAGCACTTGCTGTACATCTATCAAGGTCTGCATCAGCACCCTTAGAAGTAGAATCGCCTGACTGATAGGGGCAGTGTCCCCACTCACTGCCTGTGAGGCATGTCTCAATGCCCTCAGAATTATAATCAGGCCATCCATGAGTCACCATTCATTTGTTGTGAGAGACATTGATGCTCCAGAACTGTCACAGCTTGTGTGCAGCAAACGGGCATTCAGAAATAGCTCTGGATTGCTCATACAAGTGTTCAATCATGTATTGTGGTGGGTTCCATCTTGTGACAACTTCCAGCTTGAGGTGGTGCCAAGGCAGCTTGTTCTGGATCTGCAGATCCTAAGATTGTAATGGGCTTTTCCAGAACAAGCAAAGTGGGCACAGATGCGACGGGCCACAGTCACCATTGACTTGATTTTAGAATATGACAAAAACTCTGGTACTATAATATTAAAACAATGTGTCATTCAGGGAACCCAGAGAAGTGCACCATCGCTGATGCATTTCACCACATTAAAGCTATTATTAGTTTCTGTGAAACCTGGTTTCAGGGAAAGTGGGTGCAGCCAGTCATCTATTATATGATTCTAATGTGTGTAAACTGCTATGTAAATTGTCTTTTCAGTACTTATCATTTAGGTGATTTACTTTTTCTTTGTTGTTTAACACTTCAATCCTAGATAACAGGGATATTTGGGATTACAGTCATGTTACGCTCATCAGATATCCTGGATGTGAGGCATCCTGTTTACACTCATTGGCAGAAAGCTACCACAGAGATTTTTTTTTTAAGCAGCTCCCCTAAGGATAAGTAACCAAACAATAAAAATAAGCGCACTGTAAATCAGGAGATATTCCCCTATTGCTATTGATTTTTCTCTTGATGATCTATATGGTATGGTTCTAATAACTATGGCAGTCTTTTATCTTTAGTATGTTTTGTACAAAGTTTGTATTGTATGCTTGTCTTTGTAATTCTGTGTCTTTGTTAGTTTCACTTGTAAAATCTTGTAGTAAGTGGGCCAATAAACTTACTACTACTGCTCTTGTGGTGACTGGACCCCACATGCTGTTTGATCTTTCAGATGTCCTCCCCCCCACCCCATCCTATTAGGGAGGCATCTGTTGTCAGATTGAGTGTTGTGGACATTATTTGGAATGGGATTCCTTCTCTGAGGTTGTCCAACTCTTCACCACTCCAGAGCACTAAGCAGTCTGGTCATGACTGGTACTAGTTGGCTCAGTGGGTTTGACCTTTAATGCCAGTGCCTTCTTAAATGACACTGTACATCTCTTATCTGTAGGTGGGTCCATGGCGCTACAGCTGTTGCTGCTGACATGTGTCCCAGTAGCTGCAAGAAGTCGCTCACAGGCCTTGGCTTGCCTGGCTTGAAGGATAATGCACAGGAAAACAGGCTTCCCACTCTTGTGTGTGGCAAAAATGGTTTCCTTTGAGCAGTGTCTATCCCTGCTCCTATGAACACTAACACCTGTCTGGGTTCCAGATAAGCTTGTTCTATATACAACAGGAGAGGTGGTGAAAATGACAAGATAAAAAATATATCCTAGTGACATCAGTAACAGCAAGATATCAAAAAATATTGTTACTGTTGTCACAATGGATATTTTGTAAGTTACTATCATCACAGTGGAATACTGAACCAATCAGAGAGCATCTTCTACAACGCTGATGACATCACAATGCCTACTGCAGCACTAAAGCAGGCAGTTAAAATAACAGAAAAGCAGCAACATTTTTAAATGCACTGCAGATTTGAAAGCTATAACTTGTGAATTACTGTTGTATGTATCACATATGCAATAGCCTGACTCAAAATAGGCAATTTATCATCACTTGTGAGTGGGCAGGACTTTCATAACTCACTAGCGGCTCTGCCACCCATGGGTTATGGCCCTACCCCCTCACACTTAAAGATTAATTGTATATTTTGAGTCAGGTCATTGTATATCCTATAATGTTCAGTAGGAAGCCCAGACTTTCCAGAGTGTTTTTCCTCACTGCAGCGGAGTATAGTGCCTCTTGTTTTGTCCTTCCCATGACTATCCAGTCACCCCTGTCAGGATACACTGATTTCCCTTTTCTTCTTCTGCTTCCAGGTGCATTGTGAACACCTTTGGAGCTGAGGTTAAAGCATAAGTCAGTGTGGCAAACTGATACTGCTCTTTTCCTAATCTGAACCTTAGGCATGTTCTGTGGAAGTATCTATGCATCTATTAGATCCAGTGATCCTAACCACTTCCCTTTCTGCAGGGATGATACGACTGTTGTCAGCGACACCATCTTGAATTTCTTTTCTATGTGTCTGTTCAGGAATCCTAAAGAGCTAGTGTACTGCCTAAAACTAATACTAGATTTTAAAAGTAGCCAACCATTACCTTTTTAGATATCTGAGGTACTTTTTCTTTTCCCTTTGATTAAGTAGAAGATTTCTTACCTGATGTTTGTAGGTGTGATGTGTGGAACAGCTCTTCGTCTGGCAGCTGACATATCTTGCTCTACTGCCCCATACTACATCATCAGGACTGTGACCTCACTGACTGTGACATCACTGCTACTTAGGAACAGCAAGTGAGTGACTGCCAAGTCATTCACCTGTGAAGTCACTGTCAGTGGGCTCATAATGATGATGTAGTGTGAGGCAGTGGAGTTAGATATGTCAGCTGCCAGGCTAAGGGCTGTTCCACACATCCAGCACAATATTATCACATAGAATACTTTCTGATGAGCAAATGGAAAAAAAAATACTGTACTTCAGAAATAAAAAGTTACAATTGACTGCTACTTAAAATTATTTTTTTCCTGCCTGCCTGTTTTGGCTTCACTAGCTCCTTAAATCCAGACTGGGACACCCATTCCCCATTTTTATGTTTGCTTGTGCAAGAAACATTTTGTTACAGTGAACAGCATTTAAGAGACTGTATGTCAGTGTCATGTCCAGTGTAGTTGAAGTTGCATTACGATTGTCACTAACAGGCCAGTGACCATGCAAGCTATCACGGTGTTCACAGTTTGATGGGTGGAAATTGAAAGGACTGAAGAACACCACTTAAACAGTGCTTCTGTCCTTTCAGTTACATAAAGCCAGCTGTCAAGCAGCTGAGCGGCTCTGCAACTTTGCTGTTTGCATTTTTATAAAGCAGTTTTTACCTAAGTAATAAGCGTCTGTGTCTTATTTACTTACAATTGTCTGCAATGTGTACTTTAATTTATGTGAAAGTGAGCTACATTCAGAAATGTCGCCACACAGAGAGTGGACTTTTTTTCTGTCACTGAATACTGCAGGAAGTAAGTGTACAGTGCTTAATATTGAGTGTGTACTAAACTGTCTCGGACTGTGTTTATTTAATTGTGACTTGGCTATTTCCTCTGAAAACTAAACAACTGGCAGCAGTGCATTCTGTCATTCTTCTCCAAATGCAAGGACTATAAAACATAACTTACACTGTTTGTCAAGGACAATGGGATAAGATGATAAACCTTTGCTTTCTTCTTGCTTTGCAGTTCTCTTGCAGTTTGGGAGACAAGTAACTTATTGAAAGTGCTTGGCTAAAGTTGGTTGTTTTTCTCCCCGATGCATAAAGTGATGTTGTTTTGCAGCAGTCCAATTATTTGTCTACAATTGTATGCAATATGTGTTTTAATTTATGTGAAAGTGGCACACATTCAGCAACATAGCCACGCTGACAGTGAACTGTTGTTGTTTCTGTCACTGAATACAGCAGGGAGGTAAGTGTTCAGATGTGAGGTAACAGGATCTTGCTAGATGCTAGCAGCTGTCAGCTGTGTATCTTATGTTCCCAGCTTTTTCATTATGTTTGAGGTGCTTGTGGTGTGAGCACTGTGGCTCCTCCCTTCCCTGGTCTCCCCATCCCCACAGACACACACACACACACACACACACACACATACGCAGACACACACACACACAGACATACACACACACCACATTATAACCTCAGTTTAGAAATAAAATCAGTGCTCTTTCTACATTTAGTGATGTACATGCATTCAGATGTAGTGAGATGTGCACTGTCAGACTGAGGATATTTTATTAATTGGTCACATTTTCAGGACCAGATTGCAGTGGTTGACCTTAACTTATAATCATTTATACAAGAGGGGTGAAGGGATATGTCATCAAATAAAAAAGCTGCATCACAAGCACAGTGTGATAAGTAGCTCTTGACATGTACACTATGGCCCAGATATTCAAAAGAGTTGAGCCATCTGCAATAGGGTTGCGCCTGCGCAAGTCTGAAATTGTGCCATTCTGCGATATTCAGCAGGAGGCAGTTGTGCCCCCGAAATCATGCTGAGCAACAGTGCAATGATAATGATGACATGCGCAACCAAAGGGGGAGGAACCATGCATAAATGGTGCAGTGCGATATTCAACGACTTGCGCCATGTGCAATCGGGGAGCAAGCGGAAGTTGCGCCATAGCAGAAATGAGCCAAAATAAAAAGGAGCAAGGGAGAGGCACAAGAACGCTACAGGGAAGCCACATGAGGCAGAACTCTAGCCAGACAAACAGGGCAGGAGGGACACACAGGGCAGGCCAGGGAAAGGGCACCCTGAACACACAGGCACAGGGAAGGTGTGGGGAGCCACAGCCAGTGCAGAAGGGGGAAGTGCCACACAGCACAGAGACCACCATAGGCAGGTGTTCCCAGTGCAGGGGAAGTAGCAGGGAGGACAGCGTGGGGAATACAGTAACAGCTGCTGGGGGGGTGAACACAAGCCAGGGACTTGGCCAGTGCCACCTTCCAGATGGAGGCCGTTATGAGGGGGGTGAGAAGGCGGGTGGCAGGGGGGCATGGCTGTGGAAGAGCCCATCAGTGGTATGCCCCCAACAGGCAGTACCAAGCCCGCACCAGCTTCGAGCTGTACACTGATACTGAGATTGTGGGCTGGTACCGCCTGAATAGGGCAATTCTGAGGTGGCTCTGTGAGCTGTGCAGTGATGTGATGCAGGCACCCACACGATGGAGCCATGCCCTGTCAGTAGAGACTAAAGTAACACCCTGCATGTGCTTGCTCACCACGGGTACCTTTCAGAGACCAACTGGGGACACCACAGGCATAACCCAGTCGGCCATGTCATGCCACCTCACCCAATTCCTCAGCGCACTGCTGCCACATGCTGCAGAGTACATCCATTTCCCCAGCACACCGGCGGAGCGTACAGTAAACATACAGGAATTCCACAGGGTAGCACGTATGCCTGGCATGCTAGGGGCAATAGACTGCACCCATGTGGCCATACGCACACTACCTGGCCCCGAGGGGGCCACATACATCAATCGCAAGGGCTATGCCAGTATCAACTGCCAGGTGGTGTGCGATGCCAGGGGGTGCATAATCAATGTCTGTGCCATGCACCTTGGGGGAGCACATGATCCCTTCATCTGGCACCAGTCAGCATTACGCCACAGATTTGAGAGTGGGGACATCCCCACTGGACACCTAGTGGGTGAGTATGCAAACCACATGGACAATCATAGGGCCTGGGGGGCATGGCCAGAGGTGACATGGGTAGTGGCCTACATGGCCTGGGGCAGGGCAATGCTGATCACCAAACTAACCTCCACCCTCTACACACAGGTGACAGTGGATACCCACTCCATCCCTGGCTGCTTCCACCCTACCGGCAGCCCACGACCCCATCGCAGCAATGCTACAATAAGGCACACGCCACCACACTTAATGTCATTAAGCGGGTGTTCGGGATGCTGAAGGCATGCTTCCATTGCCTGGACATCTCCAGCGGTGCCCTACAGTACAGCCCCTCAAAGGCCTGCGGGCTATTCCTGGCCTTTTGCATCCTGCTCAACATGGCCAATGAATGTGGGGTAGCCATACAGGTCAAAGAGGGGGACAGCGATGGGGACGATGAGGATGCCGGTGACGACGGTGATGGGCAGCCCCCCCTTGACCGATGGGACCCCCGACTGATCCGGCTGGCACAGCTGCACCAGAACACCATCATGGAGGAGCACTTCAGCCAACCCAGGTAAGTCATGGGGCCATGTGCAACCACCAGTGGCTAAGGCACAACCCACAAACATGCATGGACACATACCAGGGGTGCATGCCATCAAGGGAAGTGGCAGGGCACAGAAGCACACACACAACCAGGGATGGGTGAGGATTAACATGCCACGGGGATGGACACACACACACACACACACACACACACACACACACACAATGCGCCAAATGTGCACAGAGGGCCAGAGGCACACTGATCCAGAACACCAACCCTAGCAACACACATGTCCACAGGCCACCACGCCCACTGCCTGTCCATGTGCGTGTGTCAGATGCTGTGCACCATTGCACATTGGTGTACAGCGCAATGCAGGCATCATCATGCACACGCAACTGCAGACAGCAGCTGGGAGGGTGTGCAGGTGGACTGTGTGGCCTCGTGCAGGGCCGGGTACCCACCTGTGCACTGCCCACTGAAACACACAATGCACACAGGGCAGCACCAGACAGTAGCCGTGCTGGGAAACAGGTCAGTCATGCAACACAGTGCCCTGGCCACCATGGATGCTTGGGTGGCCCCGCCAAGACCCACCAGCACTGATAGGCTGACCAATGGCCTCATGGGGTGGCACCGATGGTTCCCCAGGTGTTCCACTGCGTGAACACGACTGTGCTTGTGCAGGGGTCTGCAGCACACCGAACATGCCTGTGCCAGGAGTGCTCGGGATGCCCACAGCTGAACCCGGTGTCGACAGGGTGGGAGTCGCATGACGCCGGGACCGGGGGGTGGACAGTGCACTGTGTGGTGTCCGCGATGCATGGGCACCTGACTGTGTGCCCATTGTGGCCATGACAGCAGTGAATGCCTGTGCATGCCTGTCAATGGCAGCGGTCACATCCTCCCACAAATGGTCTATCCCTGCCAGGAACAGAGCGGTGTCCCTGCTGCATCGCTCCTCTGCCCGCTCCAGAGCCACATGCAGTGCATCCACTGACAGCGCAAGCCACATCTGCTGCTGGACTGATGCTTGCAGTAGGCGGGTGTGCTCGTCCAAGAGGTCATCAGCCTCCTCGGCATCCTGTCCCTCAGGGTGTGCACAGCCCTGATGATCAGCACCCCTTGAGGGTGGGTGCTGCACACCAGGACCAGGTCTGGGCATGTCCACAGGTGGTGCACAGATGCCGCTGCTGAACCCTGTACCCCCAAGCCCATTGGCCGACTGCTGATGCTGCCCCTCCAGCTGCCGCTCCCCAGGGCTCATTGGTGCTGCCGCAGTGGCTGCAACAGTCCCACTGTCCTGAACAGACACCAGTGCTGCCCCACTGGTGCTGACAGGCACAGGCAGGGACTGTGCTGACACACAGGCCTCCACGGCAGCACCACCCACAGCCATGGGTACAAAGTGCCCTGCTGTGTGGCCATCCTGTGGCACACAAGTGTCACTGCCCATGACGTTAGCGTCATCATCATCGGTGACGGACTCTGCACCGGTCCCAGTCACAGCATGCTGGCATCTGTGGATGCCGGCACGCTGGGACACAGGCAGGGCTTCCTCCACACCTGTTACAATGACATCAGTGTGGACAGCAAGGCAGCCCCACTGTCACAATAATCCACGTATACCTGTGGCAGTGGATGGGCCCTTCTCCATCTCCAGCTGACTGTCCTCAGTGGACAGGCCCACCACTGATGACCCATGCAGACATGCAGGATCTGTAAGGCAAAGCAAAGTCGTGTTACTGCATGTGACCTACCCTGCCCCCCCATAGACAGACCTTGATTTACCATGCAGTGATGGGCCACCACCCGTCTGGAAGCCACCACCCGGAACACCCTCAATGGCACTGCGCTGCATGCTTCCAGCAAGCCTCTCCTCCTGTGGGGTCAGCTGTACCACCTCCGGCTGTCCCCCACCTGTTGCAGCTCGTGCTGCCCTGATGGCAGCCACCTTCTCCTTTATCCTCCTCTTGTCCGTGCTCATCTTTTTCTTACACTCCTGCACAGAGCACTGGTGGCTGCCATTCACAGCACGTGCCACCTCCTCCCATGCAGCAACATGGGCTTGAGGTGCTCCCTGCCATCCTCTGAGAAGTGGCTCCTGATCCAGGTAGGCCTCAAACAGGGCTTCAGTTTCAGCCTTGGCAAAGTTAGGCCTCTTCCTCCTCCCACCACTGTGTTCCTCCTCTCCAACAACTTGCTAGGTCATTATGTAACCTGTAAGAATGGCAGTTGTTAGCTGTGACTGTGCAGTCCCATGCATGTCCTTAAATCCACAGTCCACACTCCCAAACAGCATGCAACTCACCAATAGACTGCAGTAACCGACTATGGCCACTGCAGCCCAATGTCACACTTTTATAGCGTAACCCATGCAAATGAGACGAGGCGCAACTTTAAGTAGATGCAAATTGCAGTGCTGCGCCATTGAATGGCTGATTAGATGATTTGCATATGACAGCTGAATATCACGCTGTTGCGCTTTGTGCAATTGTGTTGAACGTGATAAGCCAATGGCGCAGTTCTGTGACATGCATAGTACACACCTCACTGTGCATGCCCCGGTTGCTGACGCAGGTATCTGCCATGCTGATGACGTGCTGTGCACGGTAGACAATGCAGGGCATGGCCACCATTGTGCCAGTGGCACTATAGCGATGGTCACTACATGGCGCTGTGGCACTGGGCCATCACAGGCACACTGGGCCAACTGCACAGTAAGCCACTATGGTGGTGGCACACAGGCAGCCAATCACACTACACGCATTGTGTTCCAATGGCGCTGTGCGTGTCCATGCACCAGAGACCCTTGACCCTGTGCCTGACCTTTGCCCCTAGGCGCCATGCGTCAGGTATGGGTGCACCTCTATCGCGCTGTTCGGTGACAGCGCAATAGGGAATGGCAGCGCTGTACCGTGCAGCATCTGCACATGGGGAGCTGTGCTGCAGAGTGCCATATTACCAAATACAGCAGTGAGAATGGCACGCAGGATGGCAGCCCAGTGGTCTGCAATTGAGCTGGCCAACCTAGTGGCCATTGTGGAGCCACACCATGGGCCACTGTTCTGGGAGGCACCCCTGGACAGGTCCAGGACCCAGGTGTGGCAGAAGGTGGCCACTGCACTTGAGGAGGCCACAGGACAGGGGAGGAGCACTGAGCAGTGCCGCCACAGATAAGGGGACCTGCGGCGGAGGGAGCTGGAGCTACTGGCACACCTGCGGGCACATGCCAGGAGGGGCACAGTGCCACAGCTAGGTAGGGGTTACGTCAACACACTTTTATCTTCCATATGGGTAACAGTGTTGTATGTGTCCAGCACATGGGGGAGGGACCGTCCGGGGTTGGCTGTGGTGGTGTTCACAGGGTGTGGGGTGGGTGAGTCTGGCTGGGTGGGAGGGAACACGCCTGGGGGCAGGGGGACTTTGCTATGGGACTGCACTGATGTTCCTCTCCCCGTGTTTGCCCCACAGGCCCGTAGGAATGCCGCCATGCCTGTAAAGAGCGACAGCAGGAAGAGCAGGGTGCAGCAAGGCGGGGCGGGGGCCCTCACCGCCCACTGGACTGGCCCGATGAAGGTGAGTGGCTTACATCCATGATTACTATTGCATGCTGTGTTTCAGGGTGGGCAGCATGGCATGGCCACCATCCATCGACACCACTGCCATGCACGTGACTTGTTACAGTCAACACTGTCCAGTGGCAATGCATGTCTGGGAGTGCGTCAATGGTGGCCCATGCGTGCACCAGGTACATGGTTGTGCCACTGCCTTTGCACCACATAGCCATGTCACTAAACGGCCATGGTGGTGCTGTGTGTGACTTGGCCGGTGGGTGTGTGCAGCGTCCCGCATGGCTGTATGCGCCTGGGTGGACAGGTCATGTGGACGTGATCACTGCGGGTGGTCACACACCATCACAGAGGTATGTCCCATGGCTGTATGCCATGCACAGTGGGTGGGCTGTATGGGGTTGTGCATTCACACCTATTGACTGTGCTCTCTTGTCCTAGGTACCCACCATCTACGGGAAGTCAGGAAGACGCTGTGGGAGATACTACTGGTGGTGAGGGCGTCGCTGGACATCCTGAGGCAGATAGATGACACCGGGGTCCTGAGGAGGCACAGAGCCCGGAGGAGTCAGAGCGGGGAAAGGTGCTCCCGCTAGGGATCAATCAGTCCCTGTATTCCCCTACCCCCCTGGACCCACCCTCACACCCCTCCTTTCCCGTCCCATTTGTCCACCCCTGCCCCCTACCCACCCCCACCTTGTTTGTGGCCCCCCAACCTTGTATATAGTTTATGTAATATTGTAAATAGTTGAATTTTATATATTTGTTCAATACATTTAATTTTGATATGAATACTGTGGTGGTCTCTGATTTGCAGTGGGCTATAGGTGCTCAGCTGCAGTGGTGTGCATGGCATCAGGGGTGGTGCGTTCATGGGTATGTGTGTGTGTCCGTGTGGAGGTGACTATGATGTGGGGGTAGCTATCAGTCAGTGTCTGTGGTGTGTGTGTTGTGCCCTGTGTACTGGATGACTGTGTGCAGTGGTCCATGGTGCATGCTCTGTGTCCATGGTGCACCCATCGGCCTGTCCATGGCCTATGCAGCTGACATACATGCATGTCTGTGACCTGAACGGTCCGCTGGCATGTCAGTGGTGGCAGTCCCTGCAGGGCAGCCACTGTACCCATCACATTGCTGGGTTGCCTCCTGTCACTGGTGTGGTGCATGTCTGCCTTAGGTGGCACTGTGGGCACCACAATTGTTGTCCCACCTCCATGCTGTGCCTTGTGTGTGTTGCATGGGATGTGCCCCACTGTCTGTGACTTGTGCTCTGGGTGAATGATGGTAGTGTATGGGTCCACAGTGCCTGTGCAGGGTGGCTGGCACTCCAGTGCCATGGAGAACTGTGGGTTGTGTGTGCACAGTTTACATGGGTCCACACTGGGGGCTTGGTTGCCCCACCACTGCGTCCCTGTGTTGTTGTGCCCTTGGGTATGGGTGGGTGTCTGTCCATACATTGTGTGACATCCAGTGTGGTGCATGCTTATACGCACCACTGTGGGTGTCTGTGCTGGCTGTTGTGGCCAGTGGTGGGTCGGGGTGTGTCATTGGAATACTGTGCAGGGTGCTGTACCACTGGTGGTGGTGTCTGGGGCATGCCCTGTCCCGTGTGGGGTACCTCATGTGCCGATGCATGGTTGGTCTCTCAGCAGTACCTCGGGGGGACTGTGTGTGGTGGCAATGTGTCTGCCATTGTTGCATTGCTGTGTGCTGCCACCCGCTGATGGGTGCTTGTGGTGGGGCTTGCTTGCATGGTTCTGTGGTACACAGGGTTGCAGTGTCACAGTGGGGGTGGTGGCATGCATGGGGTTTCCTGCAGTGGTGGTCACTGCTCATGGGGGGGGTCTGGGGGTCACGGTGCAGGGTGTGCTCTGCATTGGGGGGGATGGTGTGGCACGGGGTGGTCAGCCCTACTTGTGTGCCAGTCACAGCTTGCCAGTAGGTGTGATGGGGCACCATGGCTCGGCTATGGGTTGTTTGCTTGACTCCATGGGCCAGTGGTGATTCCAGCCCTCCCCCAGTTGTGCAGTGCATGGGGTGTGGGGGGGACAATGTCTGTTCTGCAGTGTGTTCCTGTGCCCATCTGTGGCATGGGTGGTGGGCCCCTACCTCCCTGGTTGTGCAGTTGCATTGCTCTGCTGCTGGGGGGGGCATCCCTGGTTGTGCTATGGCACCTCTGGACTGCTCAGCTGAACATCCCTTGTTGCGCTATGGCGCATCAGATCTGCTCAGCTTCCCCTCCCTAGTTGTGCTATGGTGCAGGTGGTGCGATATTCAGTCGTCGGCTGTAGGCGCAGTTTGGTCTGCTCCATTTTTGAATATCGCGTCTCTTGCGCATGGGCGCAATAGACTTGTGCTTGCTCCTGCTATTGCACACTTTTTGGGCCTAGTTTGAATAACTGGGCCTATGAAGATATCAAGCACAGTGCACACGTCATCACCAATTATCAACACAGTGTACACGTCAATTCCCCCCTTCGTGCTGCTAAAACAAAAAATAAAAGAAAATAAACAAAAAACAGAGCCCTATTGTATAAAACAGACATGTGATGTCCCGTTATGTGATACCTATGTATCACAACTCATGGACAGTGATCTCAGAAACCTCACTCGTGGCTCCACTACACTCCGCCACTCGTGAGCTGAGGTCACTGTCCACTCATTGTGATACATACGGTATCACATGCTGGGTCATCATGTACATGTACAGTATCCCCTTAATATATTCAGTAAGCTGAGTCAGACATATGGATTGCTGGAGTCAATAAAGTAAATAACTACATTTACATCAGTACATGTAGAAGGAAAAGTTATATTTTTGTAAAGCTTGTGATCATTTTCCTTATAGCTTTAAGTGTAGAAGCAACCAACTGAGGTTATGATGGTGTGTGTGTATGTGTGTGTGTGTATGTGTGTGTTGGGGAGGATCAGAGAAGGAACAAGTCACAGTGCTCACAGCAGCTGGTTATTAAACATATGGAAAAAGCCGTGAACAGCCATGTCCATAATTCAACAGCCATTTTTCTTAGATGCCTGCAAAACCGACACCATATCGCTCTCATTCTCTAGGGTCTTCACTTACACCCAGTTTCTTTTCAGATTCATTTTAAAATTGCTGTGCTGGTTTCTGAGATTCTCAGTGGTGTAACATATTAGGATACATACTAGGAGTTATCGATGGAAATAGGCAACTTGGCTCATCGAGACCCCCCTTCCCCACCTCTCTGCAATAGTGGCTCAGAATACATACCTTCTTTATGCACCAATCCAATCCCCTCGTAAAGTGGTGTATATTCTTTGCTTTGGCTATAGTGGGTGGCAGTGAGATCCATATACCAGTTACTGTTTCAGTAAAGAAAACTTCCTTTTGTAAGTTTTGCATTGTCGGCCCACTAATTGCATCTTTTCTTGTTGTGAAATATGCCTCTTTGAGGTAATAGTTAAGTGTGGCCTGTAGACTGTTTTTGTTAACAATTCTGTGAAGCAGCACAAGATCCCTCTTAGTCCTTCTCCTTTCTGTCATGTACAGGTGTAAAGTGTATGTTATACTTTCAGTACTGTATTTTGGTAGCTGTTCTCTTGACCTTCTCTTGCCTTGCTGCTGAATATCTCATGTCTTATGTTTGTCTAAGCTCCACCTTTTCCATCCCTTGTTTCCATTGAGACCTTAAAACACACTCCTGTGTGCTTAAATGGCTGTAGCCATATGTTTATGCAAGCAATAACACACGGCGAGGTGTGGATTATGTCCTGATAACAGCATTCCCAGGTGTGTTATAAGGCATAAGGTGCTTGAGCCGAGTGCCTTATACACCTGGTTCAGTTGTGCAGTGTAAATTGCAACTGCTTTAACAGATGTTGTGTTGCGATATGGGGGTGGGTGAGGGGGAATGGACAAATGGGCAGTGGCCACACAGATCGTCATTCTTGGCAACATGGTTTCATTTGTGTGGTGAGTCCTGAATGGCTGAAGAGGTACCAGTTAGCAGGTTATGTCCTGATAAGGACATGGCCAAAGATACCTCTCAGCCAATCAAAACCCAGAAAAGTCCTGACTCATTTTATAATGCAGATCATACCACACATTATAGGTGGAGGGAGTTCTTCCAATCAATAATTTGGGGAGATGTCAGAGGAAGGGGAGGTGACAAGTGGAGTCCCACGGGGATTGGTCTTAGGCCCAGTCCTATTTAATATGTTCATCAGCGACATAGGAATAGGTATCCAGGGCAAGATTGCACTGTTCACAGATGACATCAAACTAGGGGAAAGGTGGACAATGAAGAAGCAGTGAGAGTCCTATAAAAAGATTTGAAAAGGTTGGAACAATGGTCTAATATCTGCAGCTGAAATTTAATGACAAGAAATGTAAAGTGATGCATATTGGCAGGAATAACCCAAGAACAACCTATTACTGGCTAAAGGGGTCCAATTCAGTACCTCAAAGGAGGAAAGTGATCTAGGAGTTATCATTAGTGACACCATTAAACAAACCAGCCAATGGTTATAGTAAGGCCAACAAAATGCTGGGATGCATAGGGAGAGGATTTGATAGTAGGCATAGGAGGTGATAATTCCACTAAATAGATCTATGGTGAGACCCCATTTGGAGTACTGCATACAGTTTTGGAGAACATGCCTTAAAAAAGCATAGGGACAGGATACAGTCCATCCAGAGAAGGGCAACCAAAATGATACAAGGGTTCCAGGAGATGCCATACGAAGGGTGTCTAGAGGCATTAAAAATGTACTCACTTGAAACTAGGAGGGAAAGAGGGGATATGATAAAAAACCTTTAAGTACATGAGGGGTTTGAATTTAGTGCCCTATGCTGAACTATGCACCATGGTCCCCAATGCAAACATGAGGGGGCATGGATGGAAACTGTGGGGTGGAAACTTCAAGAGGGATTTTAGAAAGTATTATTTTTCAGAAAGGGTGGTGGAACCATGGAACAGACTGTCTGTGGAGATGGCAGGAGCAATGGCCATATTTGCATTCAAAATGAATTGGGATAAAGAATAAACCAGAATCAAATCTGCAAAGGAAACTACCAGCTAGGATCTCAGTATCTCAAGGGCAGACTTAAGGGACCTTTGGTCTCCTTATGCTATCACCTTTCTATGTTTCTATAATTATTCAGAATGTAAACACCCTCCCCCAAATAAGCCCATTTTCAGGGCACAGACCAACACATTCTTTACAGAACAAGAGTGTCTGAAATGCAGGGGAAAAGAAAGCTTTAATTGGTCAGAAGTCCCTCGCACATACATTCTAAGAGTGTCCGAACTGCTCACCTTCAGTCTACAGTTCTTATACTTTAAGAATACACCTAAGCAAGGGTGTAGATGCTGATACTCCAAGTAAACCATGATGTACAAAGTTTAGTAGCAGGGGGTAGCAAACAAACTGACCAGCTAAAAGAATGAAGACTTCATGTGGTGTGGCAAGTGAAGCGAAACTGCTTACCTGCAAGGGGAGAGAGAAGAAATTTCTGCCGTGGTCTTGGACTTGTGGTACAGTCAGTGGCGTTTACCAGCAGGCAGTGAGCACCACACTAGCAGTGC
Organism: Neoceratodus forsteri; assembly: GCA_016271365.2. NCBI lineage: Eukaryota > Metazoa > Chordata > Ceratodontiformes > Ceratodontidae > Neoceratodus > Neoceratodus forsteri. The sequence goes on along the minus strand of CM028138.1, from coordinate 65,739,288 downwards.
AGACAGACAGACACAGCAGGTCTAGTGTGGGAATTGTGACTGGAGCCAGGCACCTTGGACTCAAGTCATTGGGGGAGCAGGCATGAACAACAGTGAGGGAGGGGTAGCAGTGTGGCAGGTTGGTGTACAAATCTAAAATGCCTGGCTACACCATTGCACCTAAGATCAGTCTTAGAAGTGTAAGCATGGTGTCTGTGACATTATAGATTGAGGGAGCTATTTCTAGCAATTGGAGCACTCCTTTTCTCTGAGCCTGAGTAAGACACTCTTACTGGGTAGTAAGTGTTTCAGGTGCAGGACCCCTGGAAACAGATTCATTTGGGGGAGGATTTTTAAATTTTCAATAAATTATTGATCAACATTGTTCACTGCTTTTTCAGCATGTTTCATAAGCTTCTGCTGTGAGCGCTGTGTCTTGTCCCTCCCCTGATTTCTCCCCCACCCACACAGACACACACACAGCATCAGAACCTCAGTAGGGTTTTTCCAAGTTACTAGAACCTAGCCTGTATGGTGAGAATTGAACACAGATCTGCCAAATGACAGTGCTGCACTACTGATGATTGATAGATTCGATTTTGAAACCCATAACAAAGAAGCTGTGAAAAGGGCTAACAAGATACATAGATACATAGACAGTGTCAGCAGATAAGGGCCTATGGCCCACCCAGTCTGCCCATTTGAGCTTGTAAGTTCTCTTTGTTTTCCTAGACATCTGTTGCCCCTTACCCCTGACCTCCAGAATCCCCTTATGTCTATCCCATGTATTCTTAAATACCGTGATTGTTTCAGCCACCACCACTTCATCTGGCAGCGTGTTCCACTTGTCCACCACCCATTCTGTAAAGAAATTCTTCCTCATGTTTCCTCTGAATCACCCTCCCTCCAACTTCATCCCATGCCCTCTAGTCCTGGAACATCTTTTTCACTGGCAAATAGTGTGTTCCTGCACCCTGTTTCTCCCTGTAAGGTACCTGTATGTCTCTATCATATCCCCTCTCTCCCTTCCCTCCTCCAGGGAGTACATATTCAAGTCCTTCAACCTGTTCTCATAGGACATGTGATGCAATCCCTGTACCATCTTTGTTGCCCTCCTCTGAACCTTCTCTACCCTGTCTATGTCCTTATGTAGGTAAGGTCTCCAGAACTGTACACTGTACACCAGGTGGGGCCTTACTAGTATCTTGTATAGTAGAATTACGACCTCCCTTTTCCTGCTGGTGATGCCCCTGCCTATGCATCCCAGCATCCTATTTGCTTTACCTGCTTTCTTGTCACACTGTTTCCCTATCTTAAGGTCATCAGCAATAACCCAAAGGTCCTGTTCCTGCTTGGTGCATGCTATATCCTCACCCCCCAACTGATATGTTGTTTCAGGGTTCTTGTGTCCCATATGCATGATCTTGCACTTCTTTGCATTAAATTTCAACTGCCAAACCCTTGATCATTCTTCAAGTTTTTGCAGGTCCCTCCTCATTCTGTCTGCACCCTCTGGTGTGTCCACTCTGTTACAGAGCTTCATGTCATCAGCGAACAGGGAAATTCTGCCTTCTAGGTCCTGTGCAATGTCACTGATGAAGACACTGAATAGGACTGGTCCCAGCACTGATCCCTGTGGTACCCCACTGGTCACTCTTCCTTCTGTGGAGTGAGAGCCATTTACCATCACTGTCTGTGTCCTGCCACCGAGCCAATTACCTACCCACCGCACTACTGTCCTACCCACTTCCATATTCCCCAGTTTGTTTAATAGCCTTCTATGTGACACAGTGTCAAAGGCCTTGCTGAAGTCCAGGTAGGCCATGTCCAGTGCCCTCCCCTGATCCACCTCCCTTGTCACCCAGTCGAAAAATTCAATGAGGGTGGTCTGAGATGACCTCCACCTGGTGAAGCCATGCTGCCTTAGGTCATGTAATCCACTGGCAACAAGATGTTCCACCAATCTCTTCTTCAGTATTGCTTCCATAATCTTCCCCACTACTGAGATCAGGCTGACTGGTCTGTAGTTCTCAGCTTCCTCTTTGTTCCTGCTTTTGTATAAGGGGACTACATCTGCTGTCTGCCAGTCTTTGGGTACCTCCCCTGTTTCCAGTGATTGGCTAAACAGGATTGCCTGAGGTTCAACCACCACCTCACTTAGTTCCTTTAGGATCCTGGGGTGCACCCCATCTGGCTCCAATGCTTTATCAGCTCTCACTCCTTCCAGTTCCTTCAGGACTCTTTCCAGTGTGAAGGGACTTGTGTCCATTTCTGCACCGCTCCCACCACTTGTACTCCCTTCAGGCTCATTACCCACCTCTTCCTCAGTAAAGACCGAGCAGAAATACCTGTTCAGTATGTCAGCTTTACTGTTGTCATATTGGGTAATATACTGCAAAACATTAAATGCAGAGAGGAAGGTGAGTTGGTGCCTCTATACAGATCCCTGCTGAGACATGTGCTTCAATATGGAGCTCCTTTTTCCACCCCACAAAGCATTACCAGCACAAAAAGGATAGAAGGGGTGCAGAGGAGGTTGACAAGGAAAGTAATAACAGTTGCAAATAGAAATTATTATGATAGAATGCAGAATCTGGGATTGTACTTCTTGGCTTATAGAAAAATCAGAGGGGATCTCTGCTATGTATATAAGGCATTTAACAATGAATTAATTTGGGAATCTGATGGCCTGAACAAAAGAAAATGTGGGTAGGGCAACCAGAACTCATTCTTTTCAGATACAGGGAGAACTATATAAGACCACTCGAAGGGGAAAATGGTTTAATCAGAGTAGTTGATTCATGGAATGCACTCCTGGCTAAGGTTGTGGAAGCATCTAGTATGTCTTCATTTAAACATTTATTAGATTGAACACATGAGTAATAAAAAAATGGGACTATTTCCATTGATAAGTGGCAAGTCTGTTAAGTCTGTTATGACTTTGTACTGTTTTGACTTGTAATCAACACCTATGAACCTATGACAGTCATGTCAACCATGTTATCGATGGATGACAGAAATTTCTGAGGCAGAGTGGAGTCCTTGGGACCAATTCACAAATGTGTCAGGAATGCTGTATGCCCCACGTGTACCAAACAGACGGTGCATGGAGCTTGCAGCATTTTTTAGCTGGCAATCAGGATTCTCGATCCAGCACTGGCCCTAGCTATTCCAGGGCCCTGTGTGAACCTCCTTGATGGGGCCCCATATCAGACATCACAAAGCCCCCAAGGAACAACCTCATCCCTAACATGGCCTCCCTGTAGCTTCATTTTTAGCTAGTTTTGTGCCATTTTTGCACTTTACCTAAATTAGTACATGCAGGACCAGAAAGAAATAGGCCAACTGGACAGCTGAATTTTTTGGGGGCCCCTATGTTCTTGGGGCCCTGTGCAAATGCACAGTTCACAATCCTCCTAAGGCCAGCTCTGTCTCGATCCCATGTGCCAATTGTCACAATTTAGATCAGCTTTTTGCTGGTCTAACTTGTGGAAATCTCGGGACCCTTTTTACGGGGCTTGCATCAAGCATTTGGTGCAAGAGGCTTTACAGTGTGAAAAGTGTCTCAAATGTGCCTGATCTTCCTGAGTTGGGTGCACGTTGCAGCAATGTGTTTGATACAGCTGCAACAAAAAACAGGTTTGTCACATGGCTTGACACAAGCCCTGCATCAACCTTCGTGAATTTGCCCCAATGTTTTTTTTTTCTTTTTCTGGGAACAAGTCTCTGCAAATTGATCTAGTTAATTGGGAAAATGGTGCTCAGAAACTTGCTCACATAATCTGCAGAAATGTACAGCAGTTCTACATTGATTGTCCTATGTGCTGACCTTTGACAGGACTTTGGAAAACTGTTTTGAGGTGGCAACATTGCCTCAATTGTCACACAAAACATCATTTTCAACAACATGAAGGAAGTATAAAGAGTAATGCAATATTCAATGGGTTGACTCGGACATGTGGATTTCTGGAGTCAATAAAGTGAGTTGTCTAGTACCAAGAGATATAATGTCAATGTTCAGTTATCAGTCTAGTTTACGCAAGTAGCCAAATAAAGTCTGTATTATGTTTCAATAAAATACATGATATCTACATTCTGAAGTTCATACAGTGCTATTTATGGCTTTTTTGATGTGTTTGCTAACTTTCTGCTGTGAGTACACACACACACACACACACACACACACACACACACACACACACACACACAGATAACCTCAGTCACTTGTTTCCATATTTAGCGGTATATGGAAAATGATTGGAAGCTTTATGTCTTTGTACATGTACTGATGTAAATGCAGTAGGCTGTAGTGACTCTGCGGAAAGAAACCTGTGCCATTGCAGATCCCTGGTTGGCCAACAAAAAGCAACAGTGTATTACTTTTTTGTAACCTTGTTACCTTTGAAAGAGAAACAGAATCATTTTAAGCACTTTGAGGTTGTCACTATACATTGCAAAAATGTTACAAAGTCATGTGACAAAAAAGTAATACAATGTTGCTTTTGATTACCCAAGCAGGGAAATGGGACCCTGCCATTTTTTTTACACAATGCACTGAATAAGGTGCCTAGTAAAAATAACATTAATGATCTTGTTACACTAATTTATACTTCTAAAGTTTAATGCTGCATAAAAATTATACTGTCTCCATCTAGGAGCAGTAACTAAACTTTTAGTAAATGTGCCTGGTATATTCTCAGAGGAAAAAAGGAGATACTTTTATTTTATTTTATTCATGTTAACTTGGTAAGGCCTATTAGGCACAGATGCTTGTTTACAGGGGTGACCTGGGAGCACTGGGAAGGTTAAGTGACTTGCTCAAGGTCACACAGTATGCAAGTGGAGGATGTGGGAATCACAGTGCTTGCTCCTGATTTACAAGGTCCCTGTTTGGTCACTTTTCTAAGGACACCATTACGTCACTTGTGAGAAGGGTGTGAGGTGATGGGGGAGGGGTAGAGAGTCTATAATCACCTCAAAATCTTGAATGGTGCTCCCTCAGTAGCTACTTAATATGCAGCAATCATGTGACTGTGTTTGTGGAGGAGGGGAAGCTGACTGGCTGGCTGGTATTCAATATATGCCCCTTCCCGCACACACACACACACACACACACACACACACACACACACCACACCACACCACAGTCATTTTCTAACATTCTGATGAGCAGGCTGAATCACGTATATAGTAATACTTTGCAGAACACTGCGCAAGCCATTGTCTATACTTCTACAACCATTATTTTCCATTCATCATCATACAATATTGTGGATTTCTGCTTTACACTCTGATTTAACACTATACTACATTCTCTGTGTGGGTAGCACCTTTCTCTTATAATACATGTTACCAAACTGTAACCGTTCACTTTGTTACATTTATAGTAAGTAAATGTTTTTTTTACCAATTTTCCCACTATTTCTCTGCCTTTATTTCAAATATGTAACTAAACTCACAACACACCCCTGACACATATACCATGCAAGCAAATATTCGGCACTGAGAAATGCTTGTCCTTTTTTGTGAGAAAGTACTTGGATAACAGACCTCTTTTTCACTGCCAGGAAGGTACCATTTTCATGGCCTTTGTCTTTAACTGCATCTTTACTTCCAGTTCCAGCAGGATTTTTTTCCCGAGGAAGGAGTGGAAGTCCCCTTTTGGGCTATTTATTTTTGGGAAGGCTGTAAACTGAAGGGCTAAACCCTGTCTCACCAGTTTTGACACCCACGTGTCTGTGGGGATGGTTTTCCATTTCTGGAAGTAATGAGTAAGGTCACCTCCCACTAGTATGGGTTCTATGGTGGTGTGCACAAAGTCAGGAATTTTGTTTTTCTTGTAGTTTAGGAGCTGGTGTCTGCTTCATCCTAGCACCTTTCCTCTCTTTTCCTCTTAGGACAGCCCTCTAGGAGGGTAGTCATAGCAGTAATAGAGCCTTTGATAATAGACACTGTGACACTTGGCCAGCTGGTTATTATTGTATGCTATTTGTAATATAAAAATATAGTATGGGATTGTCTCACATAAGACAGCCTGTGCTCCATTGTGCCCCCCCCCCCCCCCCAGGTTTCAGTGAAACTAAAGGATATAACTGACCAGGAGATCTCTGCAATGTAATTAACTTCCTCAAGACGTTGTATTTGATGGCCTTTTTATGCCCTATTGCTGCTTTATTTATTTATTTGCTTTTGTTAACCGGGGTAAGCACACTAGACAGCCAAATGCCTATTTTCAGGTGTGACCTGGGAGGGTTACAGGGTAAAATTCATACATGAACAGTTGAGGAGTCAAGTTAAACACACAGAGAATAACAGGCATAACAGGGATTACACTAGGTAGCTAACAGCATTTGAGAACAGATTGGCACATATGCAATACAGTAAATGGTACATACAGGATGGATTAGGAGGCAAACAGCAGAATACCTAACAGGTTCGATCAGAGTAAACAAGACTAACGATAAGTGCCAGTGGGGGGAGGGTGCCCTGGGCAGGAAGTCAAATACTAGTTACTCGACCAGTTACAGAAGGAGTAAGTGCAAGTAGCGCTGAGGCCCCCCCCCACCAGGCTAGGGGGAGAAGTGGGGCTCCGCTAGTGAGCTATGAGGTGCAGGGACATGCGGTGGAAGATTTCAAAAAGTTCCAGAGGGAAGCTTTAAAGCTGGGCTGGGAGGAGATGGACCGAGTTAGGGCAGGGAGTGAGTTCCACAGTTTTGAGGCACATGTGTTGAAGGCCCATTGAAGGCTTTGAAATTGGGAAGTTAAATAAACAGTTAATTACAGGACAGGACATATTTTAGCTGCTTCCTGTCAGGCTATCTCACACCTAGGTGAGGGATTGCAGGCTTATAAACCTGAAAGGAACTGGTGGATCAAAGACTCATAATTTGGGAAATGAGTTTTTGCTGATGTCACCTTATTTAATATATCTCCTGATAGGGCATCATGTTTGTATTTTTTTCATATTCTAAAAGGAGGAACTAGATGACTCACCAAGGGGGTAGGGAGAGGGAGTTGAAACATAGAAACATAGAATTTGATGGCAGATAAGGACCGCTTGGCCCACCCAGTTTGCCCATTTCCCTACCTAAAGGATAAGCTGCAGATCCTAGTTAACCAATAGCCTACTTCTTTCTACCCCAACCCCTAGAATTGTCTTATGACTGTCCCATGCATGCTTGAATTCAACCACTGTTTTTGACTCGACAACCTCCTCCAGAAGGCCATTCCATGCATCCACAACCCTCTCTGTCAAAAAATACTTCCTTATATTACCTCTGGGCCACCCCCATCTTCAAATTGTGCCCCCTTGTTCTTGCACATCTCTTTTTTTGAAAGATGCTAACCCCTTGGACTTTGTTGATTCCCTTGAGGTACTTGAAAGTTTCTATCATGTCGCCCCCTCTCCCTCCTTTCCTCGAGGCTATACATATTAAGCTCCTTTAGTCTCTCTTCATATGTCTTCCGGTGCAGACCCTGCACCATTTTAGTTGCCCTCTGGACAGCTTTCCATCCTGTCTATGTCCTTGTGGAGACTGGGTCTCCAGAACTGCATGCAGTACTCCAGATGGGGTCTCACTAGCTGTCTGTACAGAGGATAACAACATCCTGTTTTCTACTGGAGATGCCTCTCCCTATGCATCCCAGTATCTTCCAGCCCTCCTTACTGCCCTCTCACACTGCTTGCCCACCTTTAAGTCATCTGATATGACTGCCCCAGGTCCCTTTCCATTTTTGTTGTTGTTAGTATCTCACCTCTCATTGTGTACTCTTCCCCTGGGTTTTTGTTTCCCTGGTGCATTACCTTGCACTTCTTAGCATTGAATCTAAGCTGCCATACATTTGACCATTCCTCTAACCTTGCCAAGTCCCTTCTCATCCTTTCCACCCCACCTTGTGCATCAGCTCTGCTGCAGATCCTTGTGTCATCTGCAAAGAGACATACTTTTCCTTCCAGTCCCTCTGCAATGTCACTTATAAAGACACTGAAGAGGGCTGGTTCTAATACTGAACCCTGTGGTACCCCACTAGTAAAACCCCTTTCTTCAGAGTGGACTCCATTTACTATTGCCCTCTGTGTCCTATTCTCCAGCCAATTCCTTACCCAGGCTATCATCTTGGGACCCACTCCCAGGCTGGCTATCTTGTATTATCTAGGTGGGATCGGTATCAAATGCCTTGCTAAAGTCTAGGTAGGCAAGGCATTTGACACAGTCCCACACAAAAGATTAATATAGATTAATATTAAGAAATGTATCCTTGTAACTGGGGATTGTGATATATAATTTTGGGACTGAAAAAACAGAGCTCTCTCATCTAACTATAAGCGCTACAGAGATAATACATTAGATAGAAAGGGTCTGAATGTATGGTAGTAGGAATTTTTGTTTTGTAATCTTCTCTTGTTCTTTTATGTGATTGTGAGCTCTTTGATATATTGTTCTGTGTTTACATTTTTTCATATTTTTATCATCTTTTAGTAAAATATTTTTTTCAAGATACTGCCTGGGTGTGTCTTCCAATTTATTTTTGCATGTGATGTATACGAGGTTAAGTCTGACAGCTGTTCTGGAGAGCTAGATGGTGTTACTAAACTGGAAAAAGGTAAGAATATACCTAAGGTCTTTTATAGAGTTATAAGGGTTCATTTTGGAAGCCTGGCTTGGTGCCCCCTGGTGAAAGATTGTACCACAATCCCTGAAGAGGGTACATATCTGAGCTTGTACATTGGATACACTAGCATAAGGTTCACAGTTTGACTCCTCCCAGAACTTGAGATGAAAAGTGATTCAGACCCAAAAGCAGACAGGAGGGTTATCCTGTCTGTTACCTGTTCACACTATTGTGCTCTGAGGTTGGCATTGTGGGAACAAAGGGTCTGACCTGCTGAGTGTGTTTGTGATAGATCTGGTTAACAGCAGTGTGATAAATTTGGTAACACAAGCTTTAACTGTTCAGTGTGTCAGCTTAATACTATACAGCTAACTTGCAAAATAAGGCACATTTATTTTTAAAAAGGAAACAGAACAATATCATTTTGCTTACACTCAAGTTCCTACCTGTTTTTTTTTTTTTTTCAAAGTGCAAATTAGAGTAGCTGTAGTTAGGGAAGAAGATGGCTTCCAACTACAGTGAGCACACTGCAGACTACCTGAAGCAGTTGTGCAAGGAGAGAGGAGTCCTGCATGAGGGAAGAGCCATCAAGCAGAACTTTGTGGATGCTCTGATGGCCACTGATGCCCAGAGTGTCAAGTCACAGACTGTGACTGTTAAGGACCAGATCTTGGGTGTAGAGGGGCCAGTGCAGTGTCCAGATCCAGTGAGGAGGACAGCAGGGCCACTGCAAGCCCAGGGCCTCAGCAGCAGGGGAAGGTCACCAGCATTCTGGAGCCAGAAGCAATTAGGCTGCAGACTGAGTTGCACAGAATGGAGCTGGAGTTCCACAGAGAAGAGAAGGGAGAGTAGCGAGCTGCAGAGGAGAAGAGGGAACAAGAACAGCAAGCTGCAGAGGAGAAGAGTGAGCTGGAATGGTGAGAAGCAGAGTGAGAGAAATGAGCTGCAGAGGAGAAAAGGGAGCATGAAAAGTGAGTCACGGACCGGGAAGAGTGTGAGCACCAGAGGCAACATGAACTGGAGAAGCTATGACTCTAACCACAGCACCAGAGCAGGTAAATGGCTTGGGTTTAACTGGAACTACAGGACTGGGTTACAAAATAAATTCCAAATTGATAGCTGAATTTAAAGAGGAGGAGGATATGGATGCCTTTTTAAATTCCTTTGAAAAAGTTTGTATTTAGACAAATATTCCTAGAGGGTCCTGGACCTTCCAGCTAGCCCTGCTACTTATCAGAAAAGCTCAGGATGCATTGGGTCAAATAGACAATGAGGACAGTAATGATTACATCAAACTTAAAGCTGCACTTTTAAAAAAAGTTTGATTTAACTGCAGAAGCATACAGAGCTAAATTCCGTAAGCTCAGGAGAATCCCTGACATGAGCTACGAGGAGCTAGCCATGAAACAGCATCAATGTTTAAAACGTTGGTGGGAGAGAATTGAAGCAAACTTTGTAGATAAAATTGAAAATGCTATTTTGTTAGAACAGTGTCTTGGGGCATGCCCAGCACAGCTGAAAACCTGCCTGGAGGACTGAGATGCCAAAACAGTGCAAGAGGCTGCTGAACTCTTGGACCGCTATGCCAAGAGCAGACCTGCTCTGAGAGTGAATGGGGCGGGTGTGGCAGTGCAGAAAGGGAAAAGCATTCCTTCAGGGCGGCTAAAACCCTCACTGCCTCCACTGAAACTAGTTAGCCCCAGATTTCAAAGATAAGATTTTTCTGAGAAAAGAAATAAATGTTGGGTTTGTAAAGAAACTGGGCATATTGCCAGACAGTGTCCCAAAAAGGCGAGCAATATGCAACAGGGGGCTAGGAAGGAAGTGGGTTGTTTGTGTGTCCCTGGAAGCATACCTGTGAACATGAGGGAACACATGCACCCAGTCAGGGTGAATGGTGTATAGACACAAGGGTTAAGGGACACAGGGGCATCCCTGACATTGGTAAAAGGGGATCTGGCAGAGCCTGGTCAGCTTTTACCCAATAAATCTGTAAATGTACAAAACTTCTCTGGAGAGGAGAAAACATTGCCACTTGCTAGTGTTCTCCTAGACTGGGGTGAAACAGGTGTAAACTGTGTAACAGGTGGCTGTAGCCAAAACTTTGGCAGTTGATGTCATCCTTGGCAACAATCTCAAACAGGGGATGGTGTGTGCAGTTACCCATAGCCAAGCAGCAAGGGGAAATTGTAGTTCCCTGGACCCCATAGAAGCCATTGTGGAAACCACTGGGAGGCTGGTTCCCAGGCTGTGTCTCCTGATATGGAGACTAATGAAAAGGAGGTAGAAATTTCTCCAGCAGCAGTTAACCACACAGCTACTGAGGGTTGCTCCAAAGAAGGAGGGGTGACCCATGGTCAGAGGGTTAGGGATGACAGTGATTCTGAGTGCCCTGATGCTAGTGCTAGGGTCCCTAATTTAGAGACTGAAGGGGACCTGTCCCGTGCCTTGGGAATGTTTCAGGAGTTTGCAGCTGCTCAGAAAAGTGACCCTAGTCTAGAGAAGCTGAGGGCTTGGGCAGACTCTGTTGGAGCGCAAGGAGGTGACAGTAAACATAAGGTTTATTGTGAAAATGGACTTATGTATACTCAGGCTGTGAAGACAGGTGATAGGCATGCAGCTTGTCGTTCCCCAGGGGTACAATGAGCAGTTGTTCAAAACTGCACATGATATTCCCTTGTATGGTCATCTGGGAATCACATGCACTATGCAGCAGTTGGCCCAGAATTTCTATTGACCCAACTTCACCCAGCAGGTGAAGGAGTATTGCAGGTATTGTCACCAGTGCCAAGAAATAGGGAAGGCAGGTAAGAAAACCCAAGCCACCCTAATTCCATTGCCCACAGTGGAGGAGCAATTCCAAATGATGAGAATGGATATTGTCTGGCCTTTAAGTACCCCCAGTTCCTCCGGGAAGAGGTTCATCCTAACTGTGGTGGATTATGCCACCCGGTACCCAGAGACACTCACCCTATCTTCACTGAGGACAGACAAAGTGGCAGATGCCTTACTTGGGATTTTCTCCTGTACTGGGTTTCCACAGGAGGGTATCACCGATCAAGGGGGTTTCTTCATGTCTGACCTATGAAATGTTTGAGGGAGAAGTGTGGGGTGGTGCAGAGGCGCACGACACCTTATCATCCGCAAGCCAATGGGCTTGTGGAAAGATTTAATGGTACCCTGAACTCAATGCTCCAAGCATTTGCTGAACAGCTTTGGAGGGACTGGGAGAGAGATACCTTCCCCACCTGTTGTTTGCATACAGGGAGGTGCCCCAAGAGTTGACAGGATTTTCCCCCTTCAAGCTCTTATATGGACGCCAGGTCTGTGGGTCCCTAGACTTGATGCAGGAGAACTGAGAAGGCAAGCTTGCCACCCAGGGCACTCCCATAGTGGATTACATCCTTAGGTTTAGGGAAAAGCTGAAGGAGTTTATGGGGACAGCCCAGAGCAACCTGGCAGCTGCCCAGTAGAAACAAAAAGTGTGGTACGACCGCAGAGCCAGAGCTCGCTCGTACACAGTGGGTCAGGAAGTCATGGTCCTTATTCCAGTCTGGAAAGACAAGCTGCAGGCAGAGTGGGCAGGACTGTACAAAGTAGTTAGAAAGGTAAATGACATGAACTATATCATAGAGTTACCTGACAGAAGACATACAGAAAGAATGTACCATGTCAGCATGATGAAGTGATGAAGCCATATGCTGATAGGGCTGACATGATGTTTGCAGTATGTAGTCCTGGGGAGGGGACGGATGAAGGAGACCCCCTTCTGGACTTGCTGGAAGAAAGCAAGTGGGAGTCCTCTGTGGAGGCAGCTGAATTGTCTCCCCAGCTGGACCCAGACAAGATCCAGGAAGTAAGGGAGGTTTTAGCAGACTTTGTCCTACTGTTTAGTGCCAAACTTGGACTAACCCCTTTAGCAACGCATTATGTGGCGATAGGGACACAGACGCCCATACGGCAGACAGCATATCGGGTGTCAGAGGCTGTCCAAAAGGCCATTAGGTGGGAGGTGGAGGAAATGCTGGATTTAGGGATAATCCGGAGATCCCACAGCATCTGGACATCTCCTGTAGTCCTTGTGCCCAAGCCAGATGGCTCTACTCATTTCTGTGTGGACTATCATGGACTGAATGCAGTCACGAAGTCAGACACCCACCCGATGCCCCAGATGGATGAACTCCTGGACAAGTTGGGAGGGGTGACATACCTTATGACTATTGACTTGACAAAGGGGTATTGGCAGGTAGAGTTAATTGACAGAGCTAGGGAGAGGCCAGCCTTCATCACCCCGATAGGCTTATTTGAATTTAAGGTAATGCCTTTCGGAATGAAGAACTCCCTGGCCACTTTCCAAAGGTTGGTGAACCAGGTGTTAAATGGTGCTGAGGAGTACGCCATGGCATACCTGGATGACACTGCCATCTTTAGTGCCAGCTGGGAGGAACACCTTTCCCACCTTAGGGAAGTGCTGGGTAGGATACAGAGGGCTGGGCTCACTGTCAAAGCAGAGAAGTGCCAGGTGGCCATGGCTGAAGTGGCATGCCTCGGGCATGTTGTAGGCCGGGAACAGCTCTGTCCTAACCAAGTAAAAATAGAGGTGATCAAGGCATGGCCCAGACCATAAAGGCCTTGCAGTCTATCTAGTCTGCTTGAGTGTGCAGTTTTCACTGTGTTTACAGAGGGAACTGCCCCCCCGATATCCCCCTTGGCCCCTGTGAAATATTGCTTCCATTTCTCTCTCCTCCCTCTAACTCCAGCTTTCCTCTTATCCTGTCCCAACCTCTGCTGATGCTATTCACTATTTTTAGGGATACCACCTCCTCCATTAACTCATTCCACTTAGCTATAACCCTGTCTGTGAAAATAATTCCTCCTCATCTCCCTCCTGAACCTTCCCTTCACCAGCTTTAGGTTGTTACCTTAGTGGTCTTGTTTTCACTAGGGCACTAGGGCTGAAGAGGCCCACGGTGCTCACTCTGTTTTGGGAGGGCTCAGTCTGAGGTGCAATGTAGGGGAATGGCTCCTTCCCCATCCACCATATAAGCCAGCTTCTCCCTTCAGCTCTGATTGGAGCATTTTGAAATCAGCAGGGGCTCCCACTAGGCTGTAGATGGACTGTGTCGTGTGGTGTTTTAGCCACTTGGTTTACAATTTTTTTTCTTTCTCTTTCCACTTTGGCCCTTGTGGTGTTTACCACTGTAGTTGTTGTTTTTTTAGCTTGTAGTCTGGCTGTTGCTGTGCTAATCCACCAGCACCTGCTTCCCACAGGCTCCAAACCACTTTGCGGACCTGGCAGTTGGGGCTGACACCTCTTCTGGAGTGGGAAAGGATCCCCTGACCACTCCAGATCCACCCCCTCTCACTCCTTCAGCTCATTCATGGGCAGACCGTGCAGCACCTACCCCTCTTCTTCTGGCTACCTCATTGGGACCTGAAGCTGTGGTCTCCCCTCAGAAGATGGCTCCCAACTATAGACCCAGCTCACCTCTACATGATGAGTGAGCTTCACATGCTCTGTCTTTCCACCTGCTGACTCCATGGCTCTGCTGGCCCCGTCTTTAGTCCCAGTGATCCTAAGGATCCTGCTGTTTTTTTGAAGTGCTGAGTTCCCTGTTGTTCTTGGTTAAATTATATGATGCAGCATGTTTTAGCCTGCCAGGGGTCCTTGCAGCAGCATGAGGCACAGATCTGGCTTTTCTATGTGCTTCCCACATTCCTATGCCATATCCTACTTCCATGGCTTTCACTTCTAAGGGCTGATTCCAATAATTGTAGCCCTTGGGGCACAATTTACCCTCTGGGAGACTTCATGTGCTCCCTATGTACCAGGGAATTGCCTTCCCCTGCTGAACTACCTGCAGTGTACAATACTGCTGATGATCATACTTTATGGGGACAAGTTTTATGTCAGGCATCCCCCCTGGTTTCTTCATGGCACCATCTTTGGCCCAGACCCCCAAGAACACTGTTTTGTCTGCTTGCTGCCTTCCTCTTTTTATGGTTTCCATTTTAAATGTGGGTAAATTTGGCTGGTCACACCGAGGTCTTGTCCCTCTTTCTGTATTGGTGCATCGTGGGACCTTTGCTTCTCTGGTGCTAGCTGCTGGGAGACTTCTGTCTTGTCTCGCATGACATCTTTTGGGCTGCCTCCGTGCCTACTGCTTAGTGTCTCCTGGATTTTGCACAACATTTGGACAACTTCGCCTATGGTTCCTACTTCTAGACCTGGACTTTGTTTCATTTTGATCCATGACCCTGCTACACTCTGTGCTTGCCTCATTGGAACTTCTGTGTATTGCTATATTGAAACCTATGGCTGTTACATTGGCTGCTTAGTTTTATGATGCCTGGTCCTGACAGTCTCTGTCCCTAGCTCTGCCATTGGGGTATTGAGTGAAGGTAAGAGTGCCCTGGCTGACAGGGATAGGAGTCCCTCTCTCCTGCCTTCATTCTCTCTTCCATCTGATTTCTTCCATTACTCAGACAGACTCTATCCCTAGCTCTGCCCATGTGGGTATTGAGCGAAGGTGGGTTTTCCTGTCTGCCGGGGATGGGAGTCCATGTCTTCTGATTTCATTATCTCATCCATTTGATGCCTTCCAATGCTCTTTAGCCTACTCTATCCACTCCTTTCTTGTCCCACTCCTTCACATATGCTCTCCAACCTTGTTCTTGGAAGCTCCATTACCTGGGCTTCTCCCATTTTACCTATAAGACTCTTCTATAGCAATGTAGTGAATGTACGGAACTTCAACCATTGTTGATGCTTCAGACATCAAGGATTCCACCAATGCTTTTACCTTCTTTAATTAACGCATCCTCAATATCCACCATTTTATCCTCAACCAGCTCTAATAACCTTGCCTGATCTAAACAAAGGAACTCATTATCCGGTTCTTTCTCGCTTCCTCAAGACCTATCAGATTACATCAAGGATTCCCTTCATCTTATCATCCCTCTCCAGGGTACTGAAATCTGAAATCCCTGCTATAAACTCATATTTTTCCTCATTCAACTCTACATCACCTACATACCTCCATACCTTATTACCAATACCACACAAAAAATCTGGACATCGCTCAAACCCAACCTATCTTCCATCATCTGGGCATTCCTATGACCCTGATTTCTTCTTCAACATCAAGGAATCATCCTCACATATCATCAAAGACTTAGAAGATAAGACTCAGAAGATAAGACTTTTTGTCCGGTCCAGAATCGGAATTTCAGTCCACATATTTAGGATTATCTCCTCATAGTTTGCCCAGAGAATGGGCAGGTCAGTAGCCATGGGTCCTCAGAGGTTTCCTCCACAAGAGGGGTTTTCCTCTCTTGCATTCTACTGGACATACTCTCTGTGAGTTGGCCGAGATAATATTTGAACCACTAACAAACCTTTTTTGGGCCTTCTATTCCCTACACTCTACCTATCTTACCTACAAACGGTGGTAATAGAGAAAGGCCAAACTTCAAGTTCATAAGTATTTGCAAACACTACGCTATGCACAAAATATTGACTAGTAGGGCTAAACACAAGGTTCAATGTGGGGGAATAGCTCCTCCCACATCCATCATATAAGCCAGCCTCTCCCTTCAGCTCTGATTGGAGCATTTCAAAATCACCATCCATCATCCCCTACCTCCTCCTCCTCCTCCAGCACTATGCTCACCCTAGGTACTGGGCCTTCTATTTCCTACACTCTACCATCTTACCTACCTAGGGTGGAAATAGAGAAAGGCCAGACAAGTTCTTAAGTATACACAAGCATTACGCTATGCACCAAACACTGAAAGACCTTTGTGGTACTTTAAGGTCTCAATCATGTCCACCCTGTCCCTTCTGTCCTCGAGAGAGTACATGCTGAGCCCACTGAGCCTCTCCTCATATGATATGCCTTGCTGGTCCTGGAGCATCTTGGTTGCCCTTCTCTGGACTGTTTCCAGCAAGCTGATATCCTTCTTAAGATAAGGGCACCAATACTGCACACTGTATTCTGGATGTGGTTTCAATAGAGACCTGTACAGAGGCAGAATGTCCTCTGCCTTCCTGCTGATAATCCCCCTGGCCATGCAGCCCATATCTGATTTGCTTTGGCCACAGCTTTCCCACAATGTGCTGAGTGTTTCAGATCACTTGTGATAATTACACTCAGCTCCTTTCCTTACTCGGACCTGATTACCTGCACACCACCCAGCCAGTATTTGGTTCCTGGCTTTTTCACCCTCTAGTGGATAACTTTACACTTTTTAGCAATTAACCCCAGTTGCCAAATGTCAGACCACTACTCTAGCCAACCCATTTCTTCCCTGAATCCCCGTCTCCCCTCCTCTGTGTTCACCCTCCCACAGAGCTTTGTATCATACATGAACAGGAAGATCTTACCCTCCATTCCATACATGATGTCACTTATGAATATATTTATCAACAGTGGCCTGAGCACAGAGTACTGTGGGACTCCACTTGTCATAGACCTAGCTTCTGAGAATCCCCACCTGACTATCATCTTTTGGCTTCTGTCCTGCAGCCATCTTGTGATCCACCCAACAAGCTTAGTCCCCACCCACAGGTCTTTTAGTTTCCTGACCAGTTTTCTGTGCAGTACAAAATCAAAGGCTCTTGTCCACGGACCTGGTGACTCAGTCCAAGAAGTCAATTAGGTTAGTCTGGCAGGACCTCTCTGACATAAACTCATGCTGCCTCACATCCTGAAACCCATTATCCTCCAGAAAGCTCACTAATCTCTCTTTCAGGATGGTCTCCATCAGCTCGCCCACTATTGAGGTCAGGTTGATTAGATTGTAGTTCTCTGGTTCGTCCGTTTGCCTACTTGGAGAAGCACCACATGTGCACTTACCCAGTCTGGGCTCATGATCCCTGACTCCAGAGAAGTGTTGAATAGGTCTGCCAGGGGATTTGCCAGAGCCTCCACCAGTTCCCTTAGAACTTTTGGGGGCATGCCATCTGGCCCTAATTATTTATTTATCCACCTTCTGGGTCTTTAGGCCCTTAAGTACACCATCAACTTTTGAATGACACTGCCTGTGACTTTCTCTTTCTCTTTCCCAGTCCCTGACCACCCCCCCCACCCTTGTGATACTGGTTAATCCTTCTTTCTAGTAAAGACTGAACAGAAATGCTTGTTAAGTACTTCTGCTTTCCCTTCATTACACTGTGCCGAACCACCCTCCTTTTTTAATCTGACTCTCATATTTTATGTTCCTTTTCTCCCTTATATATCAGAAATTATAAAAAGGGTCTGAGAAATTGAGTTTTCTGATTAGCTGCAAACCTTCTAACAGCCTTATGTTACTCTTTTATTAACATACATGTGGAGCTTAGCACTATGCTGAACAAGGTTTGTTTGTTTGTTGAATTTTTGTTGACCCGGTAAGCCCACTGGGCCTAGAAGTCCCTTTTTCAGGGGCGACCAGGGGAGAGGGGGGATACAGATGGTAAGCAACTGAAACCGAACCAGATTAAGCTGTTGGTGGTATTTTTAGTGTTTAGGGTTTAACACTTTTTAAAAACATGTTTTATTATAATAGCAATAAGGCACTCACAGGGATTATGTTAATGGTCAGTTAATCACCCTGTAGGGGCATGTGGTACACGGCTTCATCGTGTGCCACAGTACACCCCTAGAAGGTGATTAACAGACCATTAACTTAACCCTTGGTCATGCCTTATTGCTTAAAAGGCCTTCTGCTCCATTTTTATCCCATGTGCTAGCTGCACTTCCCTTAAAGCACTTGCCACCCAAACCACTCTGCTCACCTCCCTTGATTTAATAGAGTAGTCCACCCTATCCTCCTCCTCCTGAGTACATTTATACCTCTGGTAGGCTACCCTCTAGTTACCTACAGCTTTTGTTACCTCCTTGCTGGGCTTTTTGGCCATATTTTCTTACTTTTTGATTCTGGCACACTCACTAGTGGCCTCCATTTGCAGTTTTTTACCTAAGCAATAAGTGTATGTGTGCTATTTATTAACAGTTGTCTGTGATGTGTATTTTAATTAATTTATAGGAAGCAGTATATTGTAGTGGTTTAAGGCTCCTCGCTGCAAACCTGGAGACCTGGGTTTGAATCTCACAGCCCCCACTTGCATACTGTGTGACCTTGAGCAAGTCACTTAACATCCTTGTGCTCCCAGATTGCAACTGTAAACAAGCTTTCAGCTTAGTGTGTCTATCCTGGTAAAACAAAGGTAATTTACGTGAAAGTGATCAGCATTAGCAATGTGGCTAAGCTGAGAACAGACTGTTTTTTTTCCATCATTGAATACAGCAGAAGCTGGTGCATAGGATTTTCTGATAGTTAAACTATTTTTAAATAATTTACTGGAGGTTAAGGAGTTGTTATAGCAAAAGCTGCAGTGTGGATTGAAATACAGACAGCCTCAGGTGTAGGAAATTGTTTCCCTCATTGCTTTCAGACCACAAAGTGTTATATTGGACCTGGAAAGGTTGCATCATAACCATTGTCAACCAATTACCCTGGGTGGAGTCTTCCAGACTTGATCAGATTACTATCAGCTTCTGGTAGCTGCAGCATTTAGAGACACAAAGCACATTTTCTTGACCTGGAAGGAACCTACTATTTTACCCCGCTGTGAGCTGTGTGGGAGATTCTATATTGCACTTGATATCTGCAACCTGCACACTCTTGCTCAGTTCTGTGGGAGGTGAAACTAACTGCCGTTGGTAATTTGCTTTTTATGTATATATTTATTTAGTGTTTAACCAAGCAGGGGCTTGCAAACTCTACTTATCTTGTGAGTAACTTCAGAAGGATTGAAATACTACATTTGGGTTGACCCTTGGAGGTAGCTAGATTGTCTACTATGATTTTGTGACAGTTAAACTATTTTTAAACAAATTATAGGTGGGTAAGGAGTTGAATAAGGGGCTTGCAAACTCTGCTTATCTTGGAAGTAACTACAGAAGGGTTTAAATACTGCATGTTGGTTGTCCCTTGGGGGTAGCAGGATTGACTACTAGAATTTTGTGACAAACTATTTTGAAATAATTTAGTGGTGCATAGGATTTTGTGATAGTTGAACTATTTTTAAATAATTTACTGGAGGTTAAGGAGTTGTTATAGCAAAAGCTGTAGTGTGGATTGAAACACAGACAGCCTCAGATGCAGGAGACTGTATTACCCTGATTGTTGTGCAGGTTGTCTTGCTGAAAGGAAGGTTAACACTCATCCTAGTGGTGGGTCAGAGCTTGTAGCTGATTGTTTCTGAGGGCACAGCTTAGGTCCAAGCCCACCCTTCCCCACATCCTAGCCCCCCAGGTGTCACTTCCTTTATAGCAGAGGTTGTGAAATAATTTCCTCAAGGGGGACAGTGCATAGAGCACACTGCATTGAAGGTAATAGCACACTCAATAGCTATATATAACAAAAAAAAGGTTTAACGCAAGAGACTCAGGAAAGAAGACAGACATGTGGGGAGTAGTGCAATGCACTGGCTGTGGGGCAGCAGTCTTCCAGGAGACTTTCTGGAGGCTTTGATACTGCCCTATTTGTAGGCACCTCTCTGGTCTGAGGGAGGAGGTTCCTCATCTCTGGGCTGACTTGGCTAGAATTCATGAAACCTCTTCCCCTATCCAGGGACCACCAGGGCCACTGCCCCTACCTCAGAGGTTGCTAAGAAAGAGGACCAGTTGGACCATGGTGGGCTCAGATAGGGAGAGGGTGGTGGAACAGATGCACCTTCCTCCAGCTGTACCTCTCCACAATTCATAAACTCTTTTGGTGGAGAGTGGTTCCTCTGTGGAGGAACCAGCAGTGGAGACCAAAGAGGATGCTGGGAACCTCCACACAGGAGGGTGGCATGGGATCCCACAGGGGAAGGAAACAACTCCTGGTGGGGGACTCAATTATTAGGGGGCTAGATCTGGGGAACGAAGGGGAGAGGGAGGTAAGGTGCCAGCCTGGGGCCACGGCTTGGAGTGACAGGGAGCGAGTCCTCAGGATCATGGAAGCAGCTGCACGAGGGAAGGAGCTGGATACCATTGTCCACCTAGGGATAAATGACCCAGCTATGAATGGGATTACAGCAGTACAAGAGAAGTTTGAACAGTTGGGGAGGGGCCTTAGACAAGTGGCATGTACAGTAGCCTTCTCAGAGGTGCTGCCCATAGCAAGGGTGATGCTAGAGTACTCCACACCATGGGATTCAATGAATGGTTGAAAACTGGTGTGGAGCTCAGGGTATTGGCTGCATTGGGAACTGGGGGTCCACCTGGAGAGATACAGGCCTATACTGGCACAATGGCCTACATCTGTCCTGGAGGGGAGCCAGAATCCTAGGTGATAGGTTTAAATGCATAATTGGTAAGCATTTAAACTAGCCAAGGGGGTAGGCACTGAAAAGGAGCAGAGAAAACCCAGCCTCCCCCCACAAAACACAGTAGTTAGAGAGGTAAACACCAACGTAGAGAAGTTAATGGGGAGCAGAACGAGGTAAATGCAGAAAAAGGCAGTAAGGACAGGGATGGGGCTAAAAGGGGTAAGGCCATCAACAAATGGAGGGTGATGAATACCAATGCCCGTAGTCTGTGTAACAAGCTCCCTGCACTAGTTGCCTTGACAGAAGAGGGACATCTGGATATCATGGCAATCACAGAAACATGGTACACTGAGAACCATGACTGGGATGTCAGTATACCAGGATACACAACGTACAGGAGAGACAGGGAGGGTAAAAGAGGAAACATAGAAACATAGACTTTGATGGCAGATAAGGACCGCTTGGCCCACCTAGTCTGCCCATTTCCCTACCTAGAGGATAAGCTGCAGATTCTATTTAACCAACAGCCTATTCTTCCTACCCCCCACAAAAATTGCTTTATGCCTGTCCCATGCATTCTTGAATTCTCCCACAGTTTTAGACCCCACAACCTCCTCAGGAAGGCTGGTCCATGCGTCCACCACCCTCACTGTGAAAAAATACTTCCTCACATTGCCCCTGAGCAGTCCCCTCTATCTTCAAATTGTGTCCCTTGTTCTTGCACATCTCTTTTCTGAAAGATACTACCTTCTTGGACTTTGTTGATTCCACTGAGGTACTTAAACGTTTCTATCATCCCCCCTCCTTTCCTCAAGGGTATACATATTAAGCTCCTTTAGCCTCTCCTCTTATAGCTTCTCTTGCAGACCCTGCACCATTTTAGTTGCCCTCCTCTGAACTGCCTCCATCCTGTCTATGTCCTTGTGGAGATGGGGTCTCCAGAACTGGATACAGTACTCCAGATGGGGTCTCACCAACTGTCTGTACAGGGGGATAACAACTTCCTGTTTTCTGCTGGTGATGCCTCTCCCTATACATCCCAGTATTCCCCAGCCCTCCCTACCACCTTCTCAGATTGCTTGCCAACCTTAAGGTCATCTGATATGATTACCCCTAGGTCCCTTTCCATTTTTGTTGTTGTTACTACCTCCCCCCATTGTGAAATCTTCCCCTGGGTTTTTGTTTCCCAGGTGCATTACTTTGCACTTCTTTGCACTGAATCCAAGTTGCCATACTTCTGACCATTCCTCCAACCTTGCCAAGTCCCTTCTCATCCTTTCCATGCCCTCTTGTGTATCAACCCTGTTGCAGATCTTTGTGTCATCTGTAAAGAGGCATACTTTTCCTTCTAGTCCCTCTGCAATGTCACTTATAAAGACATTAAAGAGGACTGGACCCAGTACTGAACCCTGCAGTACCCCACTAGTAACCCCTCTGTCTTCAGAGTGGACTCCATTTACAGTTACCTTCTGTGTCCTGTTGTTCAGCCAATGTTTTACCCAGGCTACCACCCTGGGACCCACTCCAAGGCTGGTTAATTTGACTGCTAATCTTTTGTGTGGGACTGTGTCAAATGCCTTGCTAAAGTCTAGGTAGGCCATGTCCACAGCCCCTCCCTGGTCTACTACTTTGGTCAGGAGGAGGAGTAGCTCTCTGTGTAAGGGAAGGGATCAAAGCAACAGAACTAAAGGATAAATAGGGAGTAGAGGAGGCACTGTGGGTTACCTTGGAAACAGGTTATGGCACCACAATTCACACAGGGGTGGTATACAGACCTCCATCTCAGAGGGAGGCAATGGACAAGGAAATGATAGAAGGCATCCTTAGAATGGCAGAAAAAGTGGAGTTATTGTTGATGGGGGACCTGAATATGCCAGATGTTAGCTGGAGCACCCTGGCTGCAGCCACATCAAAAAGCAGGTTTATTCTTGATGCCCTGCAGGGGGCATGCCTCAGACAGCTAGGGGTGGAACCCACTGGGGGGGGAATCTTAGACCTGGTACTGTCAAAAGGGGATGGAGAAAGGATCTCAGATTTCAAAGTGGGTAGCCATCTGGGAACAAGTGACCACAAAACAATGTGGTTCACAATAAACACAGCCATAGAGTCGAGCCATACAAAAGCAAGAGTGTTGGACTTTAGGAGGATTGACTTTGGGAAAATGGGAGAGTGCCTCAGAAAAATGCTAGCAAACTATCATGAAGGAGGGGTGGAGGAACAATAGAGAAAAATCAAAACAGCCATCACAAAGGCAACAAGCCTTTGTGTAAAGCAAATCAACAAAGCAAAATGAAGGAAAAAAACACTATGGTTCTCAAAAGAGGTGGCAGGGAAGGTTAAGAAGAAAAAGGTAGCATTCCAATCGGGTTTTCATAAAAGACATAGCACTGAGACTGTGCTGGTTCGGGTGCTTAATGATCTCCTGAGGGCGAGAGACCAGTAGAGACGTTCTATTCTAGTTCTTCTTGATTTCTCATCAGCCTTTGACACCGTGGATCACGTGGTGTTGCTAGCATGCCTGAGGCAGATCTGTGGAATATCAGAAACCATCCTTCGATGGTTCACTTCATTCCTCACTGGGAGATGACAAAGAGTTGTGTCAGGGCTTTTCTCCTTTGGCCCAACATCTTTGTTATGTGGGGTGCCTCAGGGTTCTGTGCGGTCTCCCATGTTATTCGCGATGTATATGCTGCCCCTCGGAGACATTATAAGACGGTATAAGCTGAGGTTTCATTGCTATGCAGATGATACCCAGCTATACCTGTCTTTTGCTCCTGACCAGGATAGAGCTCTCTCAGTGTTTAACAACTGTCTGAAAGAAATCCAGGGTTGGATGGATTCTAGTTGGCTGAAGTTGAACGCAGATAAGACAGAGGTTTTGGTGGTGGACCCAGGCTGTCGGATAGAGGGGTCGCCTGTTGTTGCACCCTCAGGAATTTTTATTGGGGGTGTGTCACTTCCGACCTCTGAATGGGTGTGTAACCTAGGGGTTATCTTGGATGACAGGCTGACACTGTATTCACAGGTGTCAGCAGTCATCAAGACTTCCTTTTACCATCTTAGGAATATCGCTAGAGTGAAACACCTCGTTCCGCCTGACATGCTACCTATGTTGGTCCACGCCTTTGTGTCCTCTCATGTGGACTACTGCAACTCCCTGTATTTTGGGCTTTCTGGGGTTGAAATCCGCTGCCTTCAGCTAGTGCAGAACGCGGTGGCCTGGGTTTTGACGGGAACTAGCAGGTCCTGTCATATTACCCCGGTGCTGCGTGAACTGCACTGGCTCCCTGTTCAGTGGCGGATCACCTTTAAAGTCTGTTTATTGACTTTTAAAGCCCTACACGATCAGGGTCCAGCTTATCTGAAAGATCTTCTAGTGTCTTACTGCCCTGGCCGATCGCTCCGCTCGGCCGATGAGGGGTTGCTAGAGATTCCGAGGGTGAGTCGAAGTTATTCTGGTTGTAGAACTTTTTTCTACGCTGCGCCCACTCTCTGGAATTCTCTACCCCATCGCTCACGGTGGTGCACCTCCCTGGGGGAATTTAAGAGTAGCCTAAAAACTCATTTGTTCCAAATTGCTTTTTACAGTATTATATAAATTGTAGTTAAAATTGTGGTTTTATGAATGTTTTATAGTGTATTATAATGTTTGGTTTTCTTTTTATTATATGTTTTGTACAGCGCTTTGAAAATTTGAAAGGTGCTTTAAAAATAAAATTATTATTATTATTATTATTATAAGGAAACACAGATGGAGCAGGACAGAGAACTGTACCAGTTAAAGCAGAAGGAAGTGGGGAAGGCAGCCAGAATAGCAAAAGCCCCAACCGAGGAAAAGATAGCCAACTCAGTTAAGAAGGGGGGCCAAACTTTATATAGGTACATTAGGGAGTGAAGAAAGATGAAGGAAGGGATAGTGAGGTTTACTAAAGGGAAAGGAGGGTGGGCAGAGGATGACAGTGAAAAAGCAGGGATACTGAATGAATACTTCTGCTCAGTATTCACAAAAGAAGAGGAGGGGGAGGTACCTAAATCAAAGAATCGAAGCACTCGGGATAGGGAGGTAGATACCAGTCAATTCACAGATGAAAGGATCCTGAAAGAACTCTTAAAACTGAAGGTGGACAAAGCAATGGGGCCTGACAAGATTCACCCAAGAATTCTAAAAGAACTAAGGGTAGAATTAGTGACACCACTGACTACCATTTTTAACAAATCATGGGAGGATGGTGTAGTACCAGAGGACTGTTATTGAGTTCCTAGAGGCCAGTGTGGTGCAGGACCCAAGGCAGCATGGATTCACAGCAAGAAGGTCATGTCAGACAAATCTAATAGATTTCCTTGACTGGGTGACCAATGTGGTAGACCAGGGAGGGGCAGTGGACATGGCTTACCTAGACTTTAGCAAGGCATTTGACACACTCCCACACAAAAGATTAATATACAAGTAAGCTAGCCTTGGAGTGGGTCCCAAGGTGGTAGCCTGGGTTAAAAATTGGCTGGACAACAGGATACAGAGGGTAATAGTAAACAGAGTTTACTCTGTAGAAAGTGGGGTTACTAGTGTGGTACCACAGGGTTCAGTACTGGAACCGGTCCTCTTTAATGTCTTTATAAGTGACATTGCAGAGGGACTGGAAGGAAAAGTATGTCTCTTTGCAGATGACACAAACATCTGCAACTGGGTTGATACAGAAGATGGGATGGGGGAGGACGCAAAGAAACTTAGCAAGGTTGGAGGAATGGTCAAATATATGGCAGCTTAGATTCAGTGCAAAGAAGTGAAAAGTAATGCACCTGGGAAACAAAAATCCAGGGGAAGAGTACACAATGGGGTGTGAGATAATAACAACAACAGAAATGGAAAGGGGCCTGGGGGTAGTCATATCAGATGACCTTAAGGTGGGCAAGCAATGTGAGAAGGCAGTAAGGAGGGCTGGTAGGATGCTGGGATGCATAGGGAGAGGCATCACCAGTAGAAAACAGGAAGTTGTTATCCCCTCTGTACAGACAGTTGGCGATATCCCATCTGGAGTTCTATGTCCAGTTCTGGAGACCCCATCTCCACAAGGACATAGACAGAATGGAGGCTGTCCAGAGGAGGGCAACTAAAATGGTACAGGGTCTGCACCAGAAGACATATGAAAACATATTAAAGAAGCTTAATATGTATACCCTCGTGGAGAGGAGGGAGGGGGGGACATGATAGAAACTTTCAAGTACATCAAGGGAATCAACAGAGTCCAAGAGGGTAGCATCTTTCAGAAAAAGAGATGTGCAAGAACAAGGGGGCACAATTTTAAGATAAGGGGGGACAGCTCAAAGGTAATGTGAGGAAGTATTTTTTCATGGAGAGGGTTATGGATACATGGAAAAACCTTCCTTAGGAGGTAGTGGACTCAAAAACAGTGGGGGAATTCAAGAATGCATATGACAGACACAAGGCAATTCTAGTGGGGGGGGGTGTAGGAGGAAGTAGGCTGTTGGTTAACTAGGATCTGCAGCCTATGCATTAGGTAGGGAAATGGGCAGACTAGGTGGACCAAGCAGTCCTTATCTGCCATCAAATTCTGTTTCTATATTTCTATGTAAGAGGAAGGTTCCACTTCTCAGATTTCAGCAACCACTGTATTATATCAGGTGTAAGATCTGCCCCAAAACTACCATCCCTTTGCAAATTCTCAGTCCAGAGGAAATGGCATAATTTTGACATCTCCACATTCCTCTCTGACTTGTGAGATTCCTTGAGATGGCAGGATTTTTACTTGGTCAACTCAGTGCCTGCAGCCTATGATATCTTCCAGGAAATTGTGTTAGGGGCTCTAGATAAACATGCACTATTGGTCCAGATTAATTCTAAAAATAAATCATGTCCTTAGCTTATGGCCCAATTAAAGGCCTCCCTGTTGCATAGAGATTGGCTTTGGAAAAAAGTTTGGAAATCAAAACTTCCAGATGACAGGACATCGTTCAGGATGGCTAGAAACCACCGTACCAATCTGGTTAGGGAGGCTGAGGCTAGCTATTTCTGTAAAAAACTGGACAGTTCCACCAAGTGCTTGGCAAACTTCTGGAAAACCATCAAGGGTATTCAAGGGCATGTGGCTATGAGCACCTCACCCACAAAAATCATCAGCGCAACTTCGGTGTCAGATAAATCGATTATCCTTGATGCTTTTAATAACCATTTTGTTACTGCAGGTCTTGCTTTCAATGCCTCCCCTGCAAATAACCTCCACTCTAGACTTGGAGCACTGGACTTACCAGATCCGGTCACAAGCGTGGCCATCTCCCTCCAGCCTACCACCCTAAGAGAAGTTGAGGATCTCCTCCTACAATTGGATACCAGGAAGCATGCAGGGGCAGACCAATCAGACCCATTCTTCCTGAAGCTTAGTCATCACATCCTGGCTGTGCCCATAATGCACCTTTTTAAACTCTCTCTTTCGCAGGGCGATATTCCTCCCATATGGAAAACAGCTCATGTAATCCCTCTTTTTAAAGCTGGAGACCCCAGCGACCTGAGTAACTACAGACCAATTTCCCTACTTCCCACCCTTTCCAAACTGTTTGAGAAAATAGTGAGTGTGCAGCTCAGGAACTACCTCAAAAGTGGGAACCTGCTCAATCCTTATCAAGTCAGGATTTAGGCCTCATCACAGTACTATTTCAGCTCTTGCTGAGGTCACCATTGACTGGCAATGTGCCTTGGATTTAAAGAAATTAATTTGTGCAGTATTTCTAGACTTAAGCAAGGCATTCCATATGGTTGACTACGAGATACTCCTTGTCCCCCACAGAAACATCGGCTATGACACCCCATCGTTGAGGTGGTTCTTGAACTATCTAACATAGAAACATAGAAACATAGAACATAGAAGTTGATGGCAGATAAGGACAGCAAGGCCCATCCAGTCCATTAACAGGGTGTCAGCAGCAGATCAAGGCTTAATGAGAATTCTAATCCCTGAAACCTCTACTGAGGGGCGTACCACAAGGCTCTATTCTGGGTCTATTGCGTTTTGCAATTTACATTATCTATATTGACGCTGACATCAAATTTGCTAACATCCACCTATTTGCCGCTGACATGATACATTATATTGGAAGACCCTCCCAGGAAGCAGCTTGTAGGGATCTGCGACGAGAATTTAATCTTCTACAACTACAACTACTGCACCAGAAACTGCTCCCGAATGCCAAAAAACAAAGGTGATGCTTTTTTCTCACTTTTCATATGTTAATAACCCCTCAACGCAAGGCAATGTTCCCCAGATCCACACTCTTTTTGGTGAATCACTGGAATATGTTACAAAATTTAAATCCCTTGGGGTGTGGATAGACCAAAAGCTTTCCTTTTTTGGTCACATTGAGGATCTCTTAAAGAAGCTTAGGCAGAGGCTTGGCTTCTTTTATAGGATCAAAGATTTTCTAACACTGGATGCCAGGAAGAGACTGGTCCAAACCACATTCCTTGCCTTATTGGACTATGCAGCTTTCCTTTACAGCCAAGGCCCTGTGTCTGCCCTGGCTAAATTAGACACACTCTACCATCAGGTCTTGAAGTTCATAACCGGTATCCCATACTCCATACATCACTGCTCCCTTTACGCCACAGTAGGTTGGTCATCCCTTAACTACAGAAAACAGAGGAATGCAGCTCTCTGGACAGTTAGGGCCATCACGAAGATGTTGCCTCAGTACATCTCGGATTGTCTTCCTCTAGGTGTGATAAGTAAATATGCCTTAAGGAGTTCCTCCATTATCTCTCTAGCAGTTCCGAAGTTCAAGTCGCGCTTTGGCAGGTCTGCCATATCTCTCGCTTTACCCTCTCTCTGGAACAACTTGCAAAAACCCCTGAAGTTGGCTTACCCAATCAAACTATCAGCCTTCAAAGCACTTTGTTCTCGTTCTATCACGGAATCCTGCAACTGCTTCCCCTGATGTCACATTCCCCTAGCCTTAGCTCCATCTGCTCCAGTGTATCCCTTTACTGCTACTTCTTTCCCACCCCTCTTGGGCAATGTTAGAGCCTATAAGAACTTACCTGACTGCTCCTTCTTTCCTGACCCTGTGTTTTTTTTCTTTATTGTTAGTTCCTTTTCCATGTCCCCCTGGCTCTCACCTATACTCCTTGCTTACTCCCCTGACACCGCCATGGTGTTTTGCTTCCCACTCCCTAGCTATTGCCACCCTCCCCACTGCAATCACTACATGCCTTTGTGGGCACTCCATATACCATGTACCTCTCCTTACTCACCCTCTTGTGTCCCCCTCCCCACACCTCCCATGTCCCACCAAGCTCCTTCAATCAATAATTGTGTTCAAGGATGCTTCAAATACTTGCTGTAATTATAGCTGTGTAGGTTTAACCTGTGTATACTGTACTACAGTTGCTATATTTTTTAGCTGCATACTCTTCATGGTCTTAGCTTAATGGCTCTTTTTAATACTCTGTTGTGTGTGTATTATAAACCTCCTGTGTATAATTACTGCTCTATGTAAATACTATGTAAGTGTGAATTCATTTTTATATATTGTTTACCCAGTTATGATGTAAGTGAGCATTCCTTTGTATGTATTGTTAACCTCTCCTTTCCAGGTCCATCTCAAAAATGAGCTTGCTCAATGATGTTCACTTGGTTAAATAAAGATTTTGATTGATTGATTGATTGATTGAAGTGTACAGTGTTTAATACCGAGTGCATACTAAACTGGCTCAGACTGTGTTTATTTAATTGTGACTAAGCTATTTCCTCTGACAATTAAACAGCCGGCAGCAGCCTCTACTGCATTCTATCATCCTCCTCCAAATGAAAGGAATATAAAACATAACTTACAGTGTTTGTCAAGGACGTTGGGATAAGATGATAAACCTTTGCTTTTTTCTCACTTTGCAGTTTTCTTGGAGTTGGGAGACAGGACAAGTAGCTTATCGAAAGTTCCTGACTAAAGTTGGCTGTTTTCTTTTTCCAGTTTGTAAAGTGATGTTGTTTTGTAGCAGTCCAGTTTTTTACTTACAATTGTCTGCAATGTGTGTTCTAATTTATGTGAAAATGTCAGGCATTCAGTAATGTAGCCGTGCTGACAGCAGACTGTTCTTTTTTCTGTCACCGAATACAGCAGGGGGCAAGTGTTCAGATGTGAAGTAACAGAATCCTGCTAGACACTGGTGAGTCAGAAGTGCATCTTGTTATGTTCACAGCTTTTGTGGTAAGTTTGAGGCACTTGCGCTGTGAGCACTGTGGCTCCTCCATTGCCTGATCCCTTCCCTCTCCTACACAGAGACACATGCACACAAAGCATCATAACCTCAGTCAGTTTAGAAAAATAAGTATTCTTTCTACATTTAGTGATGTATATGCGGTTGGGAATAGTGAGTCATGCACTGTCAGTATTCAGAATATTTTATTACTTGTTCACATTTTCAGGGCCAGATAGGAATGGTTGAGCCTAATGCATCCTTTGTAGACATTCAGTAAGCTGACTCCGACATATGACTTGCTGGAGTCAGTAAAGTGAGTGACTGCAGTTACATCAGTATATGTAGAAAGAAAAGTTATATTTTTGTTAAGCTTGTAATTATTTTCCTTATAGCTCCAAGTACGGAAACATCTGATCATGGTGTGTGTGTGTGTGTGTGTTTGGGGGAGGATCAGGGAAGGGACAAGCCACAGTGATCACAGCAGAAAGTTATCAATCATATGGAAAAGGCCATACACCCCCCCCAGAAAATCAGCCCAGTGGAGGCAGAAAACCTGATGAAAAATGTTACCATGGAAAATACAGAAGCAGTCATCAAAAACCTTTGCGGATGGTTCTTCCAGTAAGGGGTGGGACTGGGGATCCTAGCTGACTCGATTACACAGTAGGTAGGGTGGGTGGGAGTTTGATTTTCCTTTCTGAGGTGGAGTAAACAGGAGGAATCAGAGCCGGTGTGCTGCTGTTCTTAAACCTGCTCCTCCTTCACTTGGTTGGCCACTCCACAGATATGTGGAGCCAGAGGACCCCTGGAGACATTCCCATGGCTGTCCCCAATGTTGTATGGGATTGTTGGGCTGGAGAAGCAGACAGAATGAGTGGCCAGTAGCCAGATGGAGAAAGTGTGGAGGGGATGGAGGCCAAACCCAACCGCTTTTCTCCCTTCAATATCTCTTGGAAGGGGCAATATCTGCTTACACCCACTTCCGCACTATTTGGTCCTCAAATACTGGCTTTCTTCTGGTGCCAATAAATAAGCTTTCACTTTAAGGGGTGCAGCCTTCTTTTCTGCTGCCCCTACCATCTAACATCAATTACCTAGTTACTTACCTCTCTGCCTGTAGTTAGTTCAGCTCTAAATTTCAAAGTAAAAAAAAAAAAAAAACTTCTCTCTTGCCTTCCACTTCCATCTGTATTTTTCTCTTTCCTTTTCAAATGTTCACCTTTCATTTAACTAGCCAATTAATTAATGATAATGTATGTCCTTTGTATTGCGTGAGAATATCTGGGACTGGGAAGTGAGAAGCCTGAGAGGGCGAGAGGGGCAGCAAGGTCAGTTCCCAGGGTGGGGGCTGACCAAACGAGCAGACGCGAAAGACTGATAGACCTATTCTGCTGGCATTCTAGTATGTTAGTACGTTACGATTTAATAATGTATATACATTGTAAATATTTTCTTTACATCAGTATCACAACCTCAGTAGGTTGTTTCCAGAATTAGAGGTATAGAAACATAGAAACATAGAAGTTGACGGCAGAAAAGGACTGCAAGGCCCATCCAGTCTGCCCATTTCCTTTTCTACCTTACAAATGTGCCATTGGCCTTTGCTCTGTCAGTGGCCTATCCATTCATACTCATCTGTATTGCTCCCTTATGCCTATCCCATGCCTGTTTGAAGCCCTGCACTGTAGTCATAGCCACCACTTCCTGAGGTAGGCTCTCACTAATGTATCTATAGAAGGTCTTGTCACCTTCTTTTACTGTTTGTGCTAGTGTTTCCTCAGTTTGGGACTTTGCCTGCCTTACTGCCTTCCCTGCTCCCCTTAGGGCAGTTTGGTATGCCTCCCTATCTTCATCCCACTGTGTTCCCTTATATTACCTGAAGGCCAGCCTTTTGGCTCTGACCTTTTCTGCTACTGTATTTGAGAACCAAAGTGGTTTCCTTCTTCTTTTGCACTTCCTTTTCTGTCTAACACAATGGGATGTTGCTTCAAGTATTGCATGTGTAATGCTTGCCACTTTGCCTGTACCTCCTCACCTGTGTTCCTTTTTGCCAGGGCTAGCTTAAGTCTGTTGGCCATCTTATCAAAGTCAGCTCCTCTGAAGTCCCATATTTTTGCCTTGGAATGGGATGATTTAGATGTAGTGGCCAAATTGAACCATACCATGTGATGGTCACTGGCCCCCAGGTGACCTTCTACCTGGAGATCTGTGATCCCTTCCCTGTTAGTCAGTACTAGATCTAGAATAGCCCTGTCTCTTGTGGGTTGTTGTACCAGTTGTCTGAGGCCCTCCCCCTGCAGGGAATCCACCATGTGTCTAGTTCTGGCAGATGTTCCTGCTGGTATTTACCAATCTGTATCCAGTGTGTTGAAGTCTCCCATTATCAGAATCTCCCCTTTAGCTGTCATGTTTTGTATATCTTCTAACAGTAATGTGTCTATGTCCTCCCCTGGTCTGGGGGCCTGTAGACAACCCCAGTTCTTATGGCTGTCCTGTTTCCTGTTTCCAGAGTGACTCACAGTTCTTCTGGCTCCTTATGTGTATTCTGAATTTCTGTAGCTTTGATATTTTCATTGACATACAGGGCCACTCCACCCCCACTTTTTGCACCTCGGTCTCTTCTGAACAGTACATAGCCAGGTACTGAAGTCTCCCAAGTGTGGTTACTGGCAAACCACATCTCACTAATTGTTACTATGTCCAGTTTAGCCTCTGACATTATTGCCTGCAGGTCTGGGATCTTATTTCCCAGGCTGTGAGCATTTGTGTACATGATTTTCCATTGGCCAGATTTTGGTGTGTTAGTTGTTGAGTGAGGTTTGACATTTCCCCTGTGCGTTGTATGGGGAGATGGACCTTTTTTCTTACCTGGTGATGCAAATGAACTGCAAACATGCTGAATCCCTGTTTGACCACTAGCTGAGGGGGGAGGGCTGTTCTTCCCATTCAACGTATGGGGTGCTGCACCCCTCTCCCCATTTGCTAGTTTAAATATTCTGCAAAGACGTCAAACTTCTGCCCCAATGCACTGACTCCCTCCTTAGTCAGATGCAGTCCATCAAATTTAAAGAACTTTTGCTCCCAGAACTGTTGCCAGTTCCCTACAAATCTGTGTCCTTTTTCCCTGGCACCAGCCCTTAAGCCACATGTTTAGCTCCCCTATCTCTCCTTCTCTGACCTTCCTTCCATCTTCCCCCCTCTCCCAGACTGGCAGGATCTCAGAGATGGAGAGGCTGGATGAAATGGATGATAGTTTGTCACCCAACCTGGTCAGGTGTTCCTTGGTCTCCACAACTGACTGGCTGGCGAAATCATTACTCCCTATGTGCACCAGGACGTCAATGTTTTCTCCTGTTTTGTGAACAATTTTAGCAATGCGGTCAGTGTCTCTTTACACTGATGTACCTGGGAGGCATCTGACCATTACCCCTGGCTGGAGATAGGTATCAACTCCCTGAATCATGGAGTCTCCTATGATCAGAAGTTTTTTGGATTTCCTTTTTACTTTTTTTGTTTTGGTTCCTGATTTGGGTGAGTTTTGTTGTGCTAGCTCCTGTGCTGCAGTGTCCTCTGCCCCTTTGTTTGACTTCTGAGATAGAGGTAGATACCTGTTTGTAGTGTTTATATGGTTTTTGGAGGTAATATGTTGGAGAGCACAGAGTGATGGGGCACCCGATTTGCCCCTCCTAACCACTTGCCAACCTCCTGGACCAACTACCCTCTGCAGTTGAGGTTCTTCTTTTGGATGTTGGGTAAATGGCAGAGGGTTCTTATAATGTATTTCCTCTTGAATATGAAATTTGAGGCGCACAATCTCTGCCCATGCTGCCTGGAGCTGAGCCCTAAGATCTCCAATGGCCCAGCATGTAGGACAGTGTCCAAAATCCTGTAAGACCGTCCTTCTGAAAAGTGTTCCACAGTACCTGCAGTTAATGATATCCATTCCAGATAAGTTGCTGGGTTTAAAACCTGATCAGAGTAATTAGAAGGAAGAAAATGCAAGTAGTGGTTTGATTTTGTGTTTTATTTTTGTATAACTTATTATAACAAGTTAAATTACTAGTGCCCCTGTAAATGAGCTCACCTTGTGGATGCCCCACTGATCCGCCCCTTCCTGCTTTGCCACAGGAAATGTCACAACTGTGGTACCCTATAAAAGGAGTGTAGTGTGGGGTGGTTGGGAATGGGGGTGGGTGGCTGGGCCTTCCCCTGCCAAAAAAGAAGAACCATGGATGAAAGAACAAAGAGGTAAGAGCAGAAACAATCAGTCAACAACAAATGCAGTACCCCTGAAAGCTTGTCCTAATGTTAGATAAAACTGTATAACCTGTAAAGCACCACCTGTAATAATTTCAGAGAAGATATACCCTGTAAGAAACACTTTGCTACAGAGAAAAATAAAGCGCTAACAGAAGATATATCTTGTAAAAGACAATTTGAATCTGTTAGCACACACCTGTAGGCACATCTTGTAATAATGCAGAAGAAGGTATACCAGCAACAACAATTTGAATCAGAGAAAAATAAAGCAGTGAAATGTTAGCAACAAACAGTAGCAATCCCTGTGAGTACAAAATAAAAACAACAACACATAGTAAATCTGCCTAGCCAGAAGAAGTCTTAATCCTTTTCCCTTGCTCTGGTAAGGTTCTCTGCTCTGTCCTTTCAAGCAGTCTTAGAAGGAAAGAGCTCAGGTGAAGCTAGGTGCCTTGGCCAGCAAACCAAGTCTTGTACCTCTAAGGAAAATGATTAGAAGCTAGACTCTGTGGTGAGATATGAGCACAGATCTGCTGAATCACACTGTTGTACTACTTATGGTTGAGAGTCACTTCAACCAGGTTATGTGTTAGTGCTGGACACAGCTCTCTGCCATATGACAGTATTGACGGTTGAGACTGATGTTAGGCATGTTATCTATTAGTGGAGGATAGACATTTCTGAGGCAGAGTGGAGTCATTTTTTTTTTTTTGGGAACAAATCTCTACAAATTGACATTGTTAATTGGAAACATGGTGCCCCAAAACTTGTTCACATAATCTGCAGAAATCTGCAGTGTTCCACAGTGATTGTGCTATGTGCTGACCTTCAGGAGGATTTTGGAAACCTGTTTTTTTTTTTTTTTTTTTTTTAGTTACCTATTTTTCCCCCTGGAGTCCTCTGCCCTGCATCTGATGTCCCCCCCCCCACTCAGACACCGGGTATGAGACCCCCTTCCCTTAACTCCACAACTTACCCTTCATGGCAGGGTGTGGAGAGCGACTCGACCCACCGGACTGGATTTAGTGTTCGGGGTGGTGCTTTCCCGGGCCGTTGCAGAGGGGGTCCATTGTGATCCTCGGAGAGGACTCTCCATTTTCTGCAGTACTTTCCCCCAAGGTTGTGGCATGCAGTGGCATCAGTGGTGGCAGTGAGCACGAACTCATGCACACCCCACCAAGTGCCTGCTGTAACTCTTGCCCACAGTCTCCAATGCTGATGTGCCACCTCCCAGCCTCTGCTAGGTGGCAGGAAATTGCTGAGCCCTGCAATCCCCCCTTACTGAAGAAGGAGAGCAGTCCTAGGGATGCTGGATCCTTCTCCATCTTGCCCACCCCCGGCACCCCATGTCTGTTCTTGAACATGGGTCGCCGGTGTGACGCAATGTAAGGCGTCCAGTGCCTCAGCCCTCAGCACCACGGGGCCGGCCATTGGAAAACTGTTTTGAGGTGGAATGTTGCTTCAGTTGTCACACAAAATACCATTTTCAACAATAAGAAAGAAGTATAAATGGTAATGAAATATTCAGTAAACTGACTTGGACATATGGATTGCTGGAGTCAAAGTGAGTTGTCTAGTACAGAGAGAAATATTGTCAATGGCTAGTTATCATTCTGGTTTACATAAATAGCCAAAATCAAGTTTGTACTGTGCTCAACTCAGCTACGGAGTCAAGCCATACAAAAGTGAGGGTTCTGGACTTCAGGAGGGCTGACTTTGGCAAGATGGGAGAGTGCCTTAGAAAAGCACTAGCAAACAGGCTAGAAGGAGAGGTGGAGCAACAATGGGGAAACATCAAAACTGCCATCACAGAGGCAACAAGCCTTTGTGTGAAGCAAATAATCAAATCAAAATGAAAGAAAAAAGCCACTATGGTTCTCAAAAGAGGTGGCGGTGAAGGTTAGGGAGAAAAAGATAGCATTTAGGAAGTATAACATAGAAACATAGAATTTGATGGCAGATAAGGACTGCTTGGCCCACCCAGTCTGTCCATTTCCCTACCTAATGGATAAGTTGCAGATCCTACTTAACCAGCAGCCTACTTCTTTCTACCCCACCCCCTAGAATTGCCTTATGACTGTCCCGTGCATGCTTGAATTCAACCACTGTTTTTGACTCCACAACCTCCTCCGGAAGGCCGTTCCATGCATCCACAACCCTCTCTGTGAAAAAATACTTCCTTACATTACCTCTGAGCCACCCTCCTCTATCTTCAAATTGTGCCCCCTTGTTCTTGCACACATCTTTTTTTGAAAAATGCTACCCTCTTGGACTTTGTTGATTCCCTTGAGGTACTTGAAAGTTTCTATCATGTCCCCCCTCTCCCTCCTTTCCTTGAGGCTATACACATTAAGCTCCTTTAGTCTATCCTCATATGTCTTCCAGTGCAGACCCTGCACCATTTTAGTTGCCCTCCTCTGGACAGCTTGCATCCTGTCTATGTCCTTGCGGAGATTGGGTCTCCAGAACTGCACACAGTACTCAGATGGGGTCTCACCAGCTGTCTGTACAGAGGGATAACAACTTCCTGTTTTCTACTGGTGATGCCTCTACCTATGCATCCCAGTATCCCCCCAGCCTTCCTTACTGCCCTCTCACATTGCTTGCCCACCT
Organism: Neoceratodus forsteri; assembly: GCA_016271365.2. Taxonomy (NCBI): domain Eukaryota; kingdom Metazoa; phylum Chordata; order Ceratodontiformes; family Ceratodontidae; genus Neoceratodus; species Neoceratodus forsteri. The sequence goes on along the minus strand of CM028138.1, from coordinate 65,702,320 downwards.
TTAAGTCATCTGATATGACTACCTCCAGGCCCCTTTCCATTTTTGTTGTTGTTAGTATCTCACCCCCCATTGTGTACTCTTCCCCTGGGTTTTTGTTTCCCAGGTGCATTACCTTGCACTTCTTAGCATTGAATCTAAGCTGCCATACATTTGACCATTCCTCTAACCTTGCCAAGTCCCTTCTCATCCTTTCCACCCCACCTTGTGCATCAACTCTGTTGCAGATCTTTGTGTCATCTGCAAAGAGACATACTTTTCCTTCCAGTCCCTCTGCAGTGTCCCTTATAAAGACATTGAAGGAAACACAGAAGGAACAGGAAGGAGAACTGTACCAGTTAAGGCAGAAGAAAGGAAGGAGGGAAGGTAGTCAGAATAGCAAAGGCCCAAACTGAGAAAAAGATAGCCAACTTAGTTAAGAAGAGGGATACAACCTTTCATAGGTATTTCAGGGAGAAGTAGAAAGACAAAGGGAGGGATAGTGAGGCTGAATAGGATGGACGGTGGGTGGGCAGAGAGGGACAGTGAAAAAGCAGGGATACTGAACAAATACTTCTACTCAGTATTCACAAAAGAGAAGGAGGGGGAGGTGCCTAAGCCAATTAACAGAAGCACTCTGGATAGGAGGGTCAATCCCAGTCCTTTCACAGAAGAAAGGGTTCTGAAAGAACTCCTAAAACTGAAGGTGGACAAAGCAATGGGACCTGATGGAATTCACCCCAGAATACTAAAAGAATTAAGGAGAGAACTAGTGACACCGCTGACTACCCTTTTTAACAGATCATGGGAGGATGGTGTGGTACCTGAGGACTGAAAGAAGGCAGATGTGATTCCCCTTCACTAAAGTGGGAGCAAGACAGAGGCAGGAAACTACAGACCTGTCAGTTTGACCTCTGTGATAGGGAAAGTGATGGAATCACTTCTGAAGGAAAGAATTGTTGAGTACCTAGAGGCCAGTGGGGCACAGGACCCAAGGCAGCATGGGTTCACAGCAGGAAGGTCATGTCAGAAGAATCTAATTGATTTCTTTGACTGGGTGACCAAAGTAGTAGACCAGGGAGGGGCTGTGGACATGGCCTACCTAGACTTTAGCAAGGCATTTGACACAGTCCCACTAAAAGATTAATAGTCAAATTAACCAGCCTGGGAGTGGGTCCCAGGGTGGTAGCCTGGGTAAAACATTAGCTGGACAACAGGACACAGAAGGCAATTGTAAATGGAGTCCACTCTGAAGAAAGAGGGTTACTAGTGGGGTACCGAGGGTTCAGTACTGGGTCCATTCCTTTTAATGTCTTTATAAGTGACATTGCAGAGGACTGGAAGGAAAAGTATGCCTCTTTGCAGATGACATAAAGATCTGCAACAGGGTTGATACACAAGGGCGTGGAAAGGATGAGAAGGATTTGGCAAGGTTGGAGGAATGGTCAGAAGTATGGCAGCTTGGATTCAATGCAAAGAAGTGCAAAATAATGCACCTGGGAAACAAAGACCCAGGGGAAGATTACACAATGTGGGGGAGGTAGTAATAACAACACAAATGGAAAGGGACCTAGGGGTAATCATATCAGATGACCTTAAGGTTGGCAAGCAATGTAAGAAGGCAATAGGGAGGGCTGGGGGGATACTGGGATGTATAGGGAGAGGCATCACCAGCAGAAAACAGGAAGTTGTTATCCCCCTGTACAAACAGTTGGCGAGACCCCATCTGGAGTACTGTGTCCAGTTCTGGAGACCCCATCTCCACAAGGACATAGACAGGATGGAGGCAGGCCAGAGGAGGGCAACTAAAATGGTACAGGGTCTGCAAGAGAATCCATACGAAGAGAGACTAAAGGAGCTTAATATGTATACCCTTGAGGAAAGGAGGGAGAGAGGGGACATGATAGAAACTTTTAAGTACCTCAGTGGAATCAACAAAGTCCAAGAGGGTAGCATCTTTCAGAAAAAGAGATGTGCAAGAACAAGGGGACACAATTTGAAGATAGAGGGGGGACGGTTCAGGGGCAATGTGAGGAAGTATTTTTTCACAGAGAGGTTGGTGGACGCATGGAACAGTCTTCCGGAGGTGGTTGTGGGGTCTAAAACTGTGGGAGAATTCAAGAATGCATGGGACATACATAAGGCAATTTTAGTGGGGAAGGGGTAGGAAGAAATAGGCTGTTGGTTAAATAGGATCTGTAGCTTATCCTGTAGGTAGGGAAATGGGCAGACTAGGTGGGCCAAGTGGTCCTTATCTGCCATCAAAGTCTATGTTTCTATGTTTTAATATAAAAAGGATGAAAGGAAGAGGAGGAGTGGCTCTTTATGTAAGGCCTAGCATTAAAGCAACAGAGATACAAGGAATACAGGAAGAGGTGGAGATATAGTGGGTCACACTAGAGGTGGAGAATGGAGAGACTATTTGAGCTGGAGTGATCTACAGACCTCCAGCACAAGGGGAGATGGATAAAGATCTTCTGGAAGACATCCAAATGATGGCAAATAAGGAGGAGATGCAGCTGTTGGGGGACTTCAGTCTGCCAGATACTGATTGGAACATCCCTTCTGCTGCTTCTGCTAGGAGCAGAGACATCTTGGACTCCCTGCAGGGGGCATTCCTCAAGCAACTAGTAGGACACTCCACTTGTGAGAGTGCAATATTGGACCCTGTACTCACCAACAGCAATAGTGTAGCAGAAGTCACATTGGGCGGCCACTTGTGGACCAGTGATCACCGTATGGTGAGGTTCATTATAGGAACAGTGGTAGAATCAAATTGCACAATGGCAAGGGTCCTAAATTTCAAGAGAGCTGACTTTACAAAGATAGGGGGTATGCCTCAGAGGTGCCCTGGGATGGGGGAAGGGATATTTGTGTGGAGTGGTGAAACAGTGAGCAAAAATGAAAGGGGACATTGTGATGGCAACAAACATCTGCATCAGGCAAGTTAGCAGAAGTAAGAGGAGAAGGAGGCCACTATGGTTCTCAAAAGAGGTGGCTAGAAAGGTTAGAGAGAAAAAAGATAGCGTTCAGGAGATATAAAGAGTCACAGTGGGAGAAGGATAGGGAGGTGTATCAGGAGAAGCAGAGGGAGGCAAGTAAAGTGGTCAGGTGTGCAAAAACACAAACGGAGGCGCAAATAGCATAGGCTGTGAAAAAAAGGGGACAATACATTATTTAGGTATGTAAGAGACAGGAGAAAGAATGGGAGAGGAATAATAAGATTAAGGAGTTAGGGGGAATGCGTGGAAGAGGACCAGGAAAAATCAAACATCTTGAACAAATACTTTTGTTCAGTGCTCACAGTGGAAGGGGAAGGCAAGTGATCACAGGTTAGGGGTGGGAGCATTGAGGGAATGGAAGCGGACACAAGTCCATTTACAGTGAAGAAAGTCATGAAGGAACTTGCTAATCTGAAAGTGGACAAGGCAATGTGGCCGAACAGGAGTCTTGTTCAACCACTTATTGGAGATGGTGGCAGTTCCAGAGGGCTGGAGGAGGGCTGATTTGGTCCCACTTCATGAAAGTGGCAGCAGGGCAGAGACTGTAAATTACAAGCCAGTGAGCCTGACTTTGGTGGTGGGAAAATTAATGGGATCACTACTGAAGGAAAGAATTGTGGGTTATCTTGAAAGCAAAGGCTTACAAGATCCGAAGCAGCATATATTCACAGCAGGGAGGTCGTATCACAGAAGTCTGATAGATTTGTTTGACTGGGTGACCAGTGAGGTAGATCATGGTGGAGCCGTGGATGTAGCTGACCTGGATTTTAGTAAGGTCTTCAACACCATTCCACATAGGAGACTCATAAATAAGCTGAGCAGTCTGGCAGGGGGCCCAACGATGGTAAACTGGGTAAGAAATTGGTTGGGGCATAGGAGACAGAATGTGGTGATAAACAGAGTTCACTCTGAGGAAGAGAAAGTGAACAGCGTGGTGCCAGAAAGATCAGTAGTGGGTCTGATCCTCTTTAATGTTTTTATTAGTAACACTGCAGGGTGCTAGAAGGAAAGCTATGCCTTTTTGCAGATGTCACAAAGATCAGCAATGGGGTAGACACTCCAGGGGCATGGAACAAATAAATAGTGACTTAAAAAAGCTTGAGAAGTGGTCAGAAGCGTGGTAGCTGAGATTCAAGGTGAAGAATTGCAAGGTCATGCACTTAGAGCACAGAAACCTGGGGTAGAATACATGATGGGGTTGGGGGAGTGGTGCTGACAACCACCAAGCTGGAAAGGGAACTGGGAGTAATAACTCCTGATGACCTAAGAGACAACTCCAACTTCATCTCATTTCAACTAGTTGTGACTGCCTCGCCTAATCAGGGGCCCACTGCTCACTGCCCTCCACTTCAGTCTTGACAGCTACCTCTCCCCGGCTTGCCCCCTTTTACCTGCCTACCCCCTTGCCCCCTCTCCCTTTCCTCCCCCCGGGCATTTTCTGACTTTTATCCCTCCTCCTTCCCCTTTAGAGCTCTTACCCTCACCCTCTACCCTCCAACAATGGCCTTCCTGCCTGCATACCCCTTTCCCTCTCACCTGCAGTGCTTATTTTTAAGATTGCCCTTGGCTGGTATGTCATGCTACCTAACATTTGGCACATTTTGAATTACTGGAATTTCCTAAGCCTCAGTCTTTTACTTCTTTTTATTATGTAACTATGTATTATTATGTTGACCTTTGTATTTATGTATACCCCCCATTCCTTTGACGTGGAACCTTTCTAAATAAGCAGTTCCTGCTCAAAGGTATTTCTAATCCTAGATTTCAATAAAATAAAATAAATAAAATAAGCAGTGTGACAAGGCAGTAGGGAGAGCTAATGGGATGCTAGGGTGCATAGGGAAGGGTATCATCAGCAGAAAGAGAGAGGTAGTTATACTGCTGTATAAAAGATTAGTGAGACCTCCTGTGGAATACTGTATTCAGTTCTGGAGACCATGGGTCCAATTTTCAAAGGTGGACGCAGGGCTTGCATCCAGTCCTGCATCCATCCCTATGTCAACTGCAACTGCGCAAAACACCTTGTATGCAGCACAATACAGTTTTACAATGTTTGGCACAGTTTGCAACAGCTGATCCTTTTTATGGCTCATTGCACCCAATCTGTACCTCAAGCCCCATAGAAGAGGTTGCCCTGAGATGCAAAGTTATGGCAAGGGGAGCTGCCACATGGGGCTTGTGTCCAGGAGTTATGGCTGCCACTGTTCTTAAATTGCAGAATCCCCAGTTTTTGATGCAAGCCAACACTTGCATCAAACTCCAGGCCATAAGTCCCTTGCGGCTTTTCAAGAGGTTTTAAAATTAGGCCCCGGATCTCCAAAAGGACATAGAAAGAATGAAGGTGGTCCAGAGGAGAGCAACCAAAATGGTGCTGGGCCTGCACCATGAGCCCAATGAGAAGGTACTAAAGGACCTCAATATGTATACCCTAGAAGAAAGGAGGGGGAAGGGATATGACAGGGACTTTCAAATGCCTCATGAGTTTAAATAGGGTACAGGAGGAAAGCATTTTTCAGAAAAAAAAATGCTCGAGAACAACGGTACGTGCTATGAACTGGAGTGGGATAGATTCAGGGGAAATATTAGAAAGCACTTCTTCGCAGAAAGAGTGGCAGTTGCCTGGAACTGTAACTGGTTTCAAGAACGCATGGGATAGACATAAGGATAGTTTATTAGTTTTGGATGGGGAGGTAAAGCCGGAGACCAAGCATGTCCAAGTAGGTAGGGAAAATGAGTAGAATGGGTGGGTCAAGCGGTCCTTATCTGCTGGCAGTTTCTATGTAATCTATGTATTTTTGGAAGTTTATACAGCACTGTTAATGGCTTTTCTGGTATGTTTGATAACATACTGCTGTGCGCACTGTGGTTTATCCTTTCTGTGATCCCCCCAAAGACAGACAGACACACACACACACACACACACACACACACACCATTGACGTAAAAGGAAAAGCTTTACAAGCTTTGCAAAAATATGACTGTGTACACATAGCGATGTAAATGCAATTGGTTATAGTGAAACATATGCTGTCAGTATTTACGATATTTTATGAATTGCATACATTTTTAGTAGCATATAGTAATGGTTCGCAACACCATGGCTTGTCCAATCCCTGCTTCCCCCTTCCCCATGAACACACACACACACACACACACACACACACACACACACATGAATCAGAACACTGTGGCTCGACCCTTCCCATCCCAATCCTACCCCTGCCCCCCAATCATATAGCAACTGTTCAGAGCAGTGTGGCACAGCCCTTCCCTGATCTCTCCCACCTCCACCCCTACAGAGACGCAGACACAGTTACTAATGGTTCAGAGCACTGTGACTTGTCCCTGCTGGTGTGTGTGTGTGTGTGTGCAGAGATGATTTCTTAAATCTAACCATCCATCTCCAGAAGGCCATAGACAGAGTGGGGCAGTCCAGTGGAGGGCAACTAAAATGGTGCAGGGTCTGCATCAAAAGTCCTACAAGGAGAAACTAAAGGACATCAATATGTACACCCCGGAAAAGAGGATGAGTGGAGGATATGATAGAGAGCTTTAAATACCTCATGAGCATAAGTAAGGTACAGGAGGGAATTATTTTTTAGATGGAAAGGTGCTCAAGAACAAGGGGACATACTATGAAGCTGGAAGGGGGTCGATAACAGGAGAGATGTGAAGAAGTAATTCTTCACAGAAAGAGTGATGAGTTCCTGGAACAGCCTTCCAGCTCTGGTGGTGGGGATGAAAACAGTGATGTAGTTCACAAATGTGTGGGACAAGCACAAGGAAATCATAGTGGAAAGGAAGGGGGGAGGGAGAAAGGGCTGTAGATCAGGTACGATCTGCGGTAATAGTGTAGGTAGGGAGAAATGGACAGACTGGATGGACCAAGCAGTTCTTAACTGCTGTCAAGTTCTATGTTTCTATGTTTTATCCTGTGTCCCTCCTGCCCATCTTCAGCTGTGGAATGCAGAAAGCCACCCCCAGCAAAAATCAGCAGGAACAGCACATGGAGATGATTCTGCACCCCCCCCCACACACACACCATCGTAACCTCAGTCAGATGTTTTCATAATTACAGGTATAACAAAAATTATTACAAGCTGTGCAAAGGTATAACTGTTATTTCTACCTTTTGGGCCCATTTTCAAATGGTTAGTATGGTACAAAATGGGTTTGTGCAATGTTAACCCAGAATAGTACCGGCTGTTGGAGGCATGGCCATATTTAAAAGTCACCTATATGTATCACAACCCGACAGTGCTGTCACACACAATGTTGTGCTGCACCTATGCAAATGTGGAATCCCTCATGCATATGCAGTGTAGCACAATATTGAAAGTTTTCAGAATCACTAAACAGCTGCCAGCTTGTGCAGTTTAATGTTTTTGAAACCCAGCCCTTAACAGTGCAAAGAGGGCCTGGTTGCCCCTCACTCTGTCCACACATCATTAAAGGCTGGGTACCCTGGTAGTCTAGTGGTCTCTCCATAGCCCTGATCCCTCCCTGGTATGTTTTATTAAATCCCTGGTGGTCAAGCATTCCCTTTCTAGCCCCGATCCCCTCTGCTGTCACACTGAAATAATCCCTGGTGGTCTAGCAGTCACTCCTGAGCCCTGATCCCCTAAACAATTCCCTGGTGGTCTAGTATTCCCTCCAACCCCTGTATGAAACATGTACATGTCCCTGGTTGTTTAGTGGACCCCCACCCTGGCAGCTAGTGTTCAACCACCCGCTCCTCCTGTCCGAACCCTGAGAACATACCAGGGACAGGATTGGGGCTAGGGAGGAACCACTGGAACAGCAGGGATTCTAAAAGAAATACAGGGATGGGGTTTGGGGCTTGGGAGGGACTGCTGGACTGCCAAAGATTTAATAAAACATACCAGGGTGGGGATCAGGGCGAGGGATGGGTGACCTGGCCTAGCGCACTTCACCCATGTGCATCAAGCAGATGAGCCCATAATAGTCATGCAAATGACCCACTGCCGTCATGCATGCCCAATGGGCTCATCTGCATGTTTGGGTTGAATATGGCACATAGGGGTCACGGCACTAACCAGTGTGAGCTGTGCTTAATCCTAAAGGCATTCTTTGGAACAGCACTCTGGTAGTGCGGCACAGAGCATAACGACTGTCTGCTGCGCAATATGCTACCCTGACCCGATATTCAGACTGATAACGTGGTCAGTTTGGATTGCGCTATCTGTCCAAATATGGAACCAGAACCAGCTAGCTCTATTTCTTTGCGCAGTGCCCCTGTGTGAGCATGCAGCTGACTGGCTTTGAAAATGGCGCCCCTATTGATGTAAAGCAATTGTGTGTAATGAGAGATGTACTGCCAGTACTGACAACATTGTATCAACTGCTGACATCACATTCAAGCTGAGTCAGAAATATGGATTGTTGCAGTCAATACACTGAGTCGACTAGTGCCAAGAAACATAATGTCAATGCTCAGCTATCATTCTGTTTTACATACGTTGCAAAATAAAGTTTGCATTGTGTTTCAACAGAAGGTATGATATCAACATTCTGAAAAGTTGATACAGCACTGTTCACAGCTTTTTCTGTATGTTTGCTAAGCTTCTGCTGTGAGCCGTGTGGCTTCTTCCTTCTTCCCACCCCCTAAACACACACAGGCACACACACACACACACACACACACACACACACACACACACACACACACTCTCCATCATCACTTCAAATGCTTGTTGCCATAATTAGAGGTATAAGGAAAATGCTTTACAAAAATGCAAGTGTTTTTTGTACATGTACTAATGTAAACGTAGTCGGGTGTAGTGACTCATCGGAAAGAAAACAGCACAATTGCAAATCCCTGCTTGGCCAATGAAAAGCAACACTGTATAACTAATTGTGTTACCTCTGAAAGAGACATCTGAATAAACTTTAAACACTTTGAAGATGTCACACTACACTAACACAATGTTACAAAGTAATGTAACTAAAAAGTAATACAATGTTGCTTTTGTCTACCCAAGCTGGGAAATGGAACTGTGACTTTTTTTTTCTTCAAACAATGCACTGACTTAGGGGCATACTAAAAACAATGTAAATGATTTTGTGGCACTAATTTACACTTTCTTAAGTTTAATGCTGAATAAAAAGTATATTGTCTCCATCTTGGAGCAATGACCAAACGTTTAGTGATTTGCCTGGTATAGTTATAGAGGAAACCACGAGATGTTTGCTCTTGATTTACAAGATTCCTGTTTGGTCACTTTTCTAAGGAAACCATTATGTCACTTGTGGGAACAGTGAGAGATGATGGGGGGGTGTGGATTTCTAGAGTCTGTAATCACTTCGGATACATTGAAGGGTACTTCCTCAGTAGCAACGTAACTTGCAGAAATCATGTGACTGTGTTTGTGGAGGATGGGAAGCTGGCTGGCTGGTATTCAATGCAAGGCCCCTCACACACTACACCACACCACACCACACTGGTTTTCTATTATTCTGAAGAGCAGGCTGAATCTCTTATAGTATATGACAAGTATTGCTCATAAACTGTGCAAGCCTTCGTTTTTACTTCTACAGCCATTATTTTCCATTTATCAGCATACAGTATTATGGCTTTCTGATTTATACACTGATTTTACTATACTACATTCTCTGTGTGGGTAGCACCTTTCCCTCATTATACATGTTATCAAACTGCACTGTTCACTTTGTTGCATTTATAGCAAGTAAATGCTTTTTTTTAACCAATTTTCCCATTCCTTCTCTGCCTTTATTTCAAATACATGAGTAATCTCACAATACACCCCTGATACATACACCATGCAAGCAAACATTCAGCACTGACAAATGCTTGTTCTTTCTTGTGAGAAAGTACCTTGACAATAGACCTCTTCCCCAATGTCAGGGAAGGACCATTTCTATGGCTTTTAACTTTAGCAGTATCAGTGGCTCAGTAGGTAGCACACTCACCTCTGAGGCTGGGAGATCAGAGGGCTATGGGATCAGTTCCTACATCTGGCACTTGGGTTACTCTCCCAATACTGACACTGTAGTGCAGCATGGGGGGGTGCTGCACTTCAGAGGCACCATCTTTTGGATGAGACGTTAAACTGAGGTCCCATCTGCCTGGACTGGTGGAAATTCAGGTGGATGTTAAAGATCCCATGGCACGTATCAAAAAGAGTAAGGAAATGTTCCCGGTGTCCTGGCCAAATTTCCCATATTCACTGGAAATACCACAAACAGCTTAATCTGGTTTAATCTCACTTGGCATTCATCTGTGTGGGATTGTGAAAGGGGGTAGGGGCAGCTGCAGACTTGATAGACCATGTGGCCTGTATCTGCTGGCAAGTAAGTAAGTAACAGCATCTTTGCCACCAGTTGTAGCAGGATTTTGTCCTGAGAAAGGAGTGGAGATCCCCCTTTGGGATCTTTAGTTTTGGGCACCAGTTCTGACACCCATTTGTATGTGGGGATGGCTTCCCATTCATGAAAGTAATTAGTCAGGTGGCCTCCTACTGGTAGGGGTTCTATGGTGGTGTGCACAGAGTCAGGGATTTTGGTTTTCTTGTGGTTTATGAGCTGGTATCTGCTTCTGCCTAGCACTTCTCCTGTCTCTGTCTCTTGGGGCACCCCTCTGAGGAAGGCAGTCATAGGGTCTTTGATAGGTACTACTTCTATCTCCCCTTCCATATGACTTGAAGGAAATAGAAGCTCTTTCCTTCTGAGTCAGGTTTTTGTAGGTTATTTCCTGTTCATCAACCATTTTTATCTAGGCTTCAGTTTTATCCCCAGTGAAGGAAGGTCCCTTAAATGGGAAGTCCATAGCCTTGGGTTTTGTGTCTTCTAACTTTCTTGATGGTTGTTTTGTACCAAGCAACCCCCCTCAGAGCTATTGCATGTGCGAATACCCTTGAGGCTGTATTATTTGCATCTACAGGCATATGGAACTGCTATTCAGTGACATCCAGTGCACCTTTAGCAGTTTCAGCCAGATCACTACCAATTTCACCACCCACTTTTTCACTTAGGTCTTGAACAGTACTCCAAAGGACTTTTTGGTACCGTGGAGTATATGCCATATAAGCCACTTGCCTTAACTGCAGGGTGGCTGAAGTGTTCACTTTCTTTGCCACATTATTCAGCTTTCTGGAATCTTTCTCTGGTGGCATGGAAACTGGCGGCATCTTTGATTTTCCACATGCAGCTGTCTGCACATTGCCCTCATGGTTGAGGTATGAGTACAAAAGTTCTACACCCTGCTTTTCTACTTGATACTACTTTTCTACTTTTTTTGTCAGTGCCAGAAACTGAATTTTGATATTCCAAAATGTTGCTAGTGACTTTTCTGAGGTATTTGTGTATAGGTACTGTGAGCCTTTTAGATGAGGTCAGTCCTAGCATACTCAGAAATTCTGACTCCTCTGTAGTCTCCTCTGTATCAGTAAATGTGATATGCAAAGTGTAAACCATATGCCTTGCAAAAGTAGAATATGAGGAAGAATCCTCATTGACTCTTTATGGGGATCCAAACACCTGTTCAGTTGTTGCTTCAGATTCAGTGGGTTCCACTCATCCTCCTCCTCCAGCCCAGGCTCATAAAATGCCTGAGGCTGCGGTGGAGGTGGAGGCTAGGAATAGAAGCAATGTTTCCTATTGCCTGAAAAACCTAGAAGAACTGCTACATTTTTGTGAAGTCCTTTGCTGAAGACATAGCTCTCTCTTCTGCTGCTGGATCCTGGTCCCTTTCTGTGGGAGATGCAATCAGATGTTTTTCATTTTGTAAACTTGTAACTTCACCTACAGTGTGGCTGGCTGTCTGTGCTTGTCTCTGTCAGTAGTTTAGTTTTTGTGGATTTTCATGTGTTTCTGCTTGGAGGAAATGGACCGTTCTTGCACATTACATCGATGAATGTTTCCTGGACTAAGAAACTGTAAAACATCACCACCAGATATTAGCATTCTCATTATAAATCAACTTTTTTGGAAGCCATCGAAAGCAAAAGTAAGGTCAGTAAATCTGTTATACAAGCTCTGAGTTGTGGAGTGCTGCATTGAATCCACATTTCTGTCTGACTTGTTCCTAAAGGATCTGTGCTTGTCTTTGAGGACTATTCACAAACATTTTGGAGAACAAAGGGAAGACACTAACAAAGGATTTTTACATCCTGCATATGCCCCAGGCTAATTTTCATTGCCTTCAGGAATTTAACGCATTCTGGGTCTTTGATCCACAGTGACAACAGTTTACTGGTCCCCAGTAGTTCACCATTTCCTGTGGATTTGATTATTTTTCATCACTTGACTCCTGGTACCTTGGACAAGATTACTATATTACATATCCTTGAACATAACTATCTGCATGGTTTAATATTACTACATCAAGAATGCAACCTAACCCCATGAGCAGGTCAGGGTATACCGGGCCGAAGGGAAATGGCTTGAAACTTGCTACAATGAATATCTGTAGCCTAATTCCGAAGATGCCTCAACTGCAGGCGTGGGCCACCCTACATAACCTTGATATACTTTGCCTGACTGAGACCTGGCTATCCACCCGGGTCAGGGATAATGAGATAGTGCTCCCAGGTTACAATACTTTCAGATGTGATAGGAATGGGAAAAGAGGTGGTGGCTGTCTCATTTATTTATGGAACACCCTACAAGGCATTGTGCTCTCCATCACAACCTGCAGTGTTGACCATGAGTTCTTTGTGGTTAGAATCATTTTTGGTGAACATAAAAAAATCTCTGGTCATTGCATGCATCTACCTCCCACCAAAAATAGCCAAAGACGGTCTAATTAAACTGCTAGGGTCCTTGGCTGGTGTTAACAAAAACTGTGAGCTCATCATGACTGGAGTCTTTAATATCATTTGGCTCAGTAATGAATCAACCAACCAGAAGGATACCATAGCCAGCTCCCTCCTCACACAATTAGTCACTGAGCCCACTAGAATGAACCATAAGACTGGTAAGCACATGCTCCTGGACTGGCTCCTTGCAAGCTCACCTGACAGGCTTACCGATGTCTTAGTACTACCAGATTCGCTAAGCGACCACTCTCCTATCACCCATCTGTGGTCTAATAAATCCAAAAAAGCACTACCTGTCCTTGTGAACAGCAGAATTCTTGGGAAACGGCAGCTGTCAGCTTTCAAGGAGGCACTTTCTCAGATTGATTGGTCTCCCCTTAAGGTACTGCATGACCTTGACATAACACTCCAGTACTTTATTGATAACTTTAATAGCATTTGTGACAGATTTGCTCCATTCAAAAAAAGAAAAACACGCGGCCATAACAATGAGTGGAATATTAGTGACCTTCTAGATCACATGAGGGCAAGGGTCAACCTTTTGTATCAAGCCAGGGCCTCTGGTAAACCCAGTGACCTTCAAATATAAAGGGCAGCCAGAAACAAATGCACACATCTCATCAGGAATGCTAAGGCTAATTTCTACAAGGATCAATTGGAAAGAAACAGGCGTGATGGGAGGCGGTTTTGGGACAATATAAAGGCACTCACAGGGAAGGACAACAAAACACAGCCATCACTGCTAAACATTAATAGCACAAATACCATGGACCCCCACACCATTGCCGAAGAGCTCAACTCTACCTTCACGGATCTTAGATTGCAGCTATTGCTGCAGATGTTGCAGCGCTACACCTATACAACTATTTTTATGTACCATTATGTTTTATGCCTACATGAAACTTTCCTGATTGTTTGAGCTCATTTTTAACACAGAGCCCTGTTTGCCTGGCAACTCAGGAAACAGGAAGAGGACTGAATAGTTCATGAGGGTTACTGCACGAACTATTACTCGCGGGATAACTCTTTATTTTCACTGAGGGAACACTTTCAGGGCTCTACAGGTATTTTGTAGCACACCTGAGTCTGTTTTTTACACTTTGGGACTGTATTAGGAGCGCATGAAGTCGTGATGCCAGGGAGTTCCTTCCGGGTCATGGGACCGTTATATCTTGAGTACCATGCAAGGGCTTGGCTCGGTAGATTGCTGCTATTGCTGCACACATTTCAGTGCTATACCTATAAAACTATTTTTATGTACCATTGTGTTTTATGCCTATATGAAACTTTCTTGATTGTTTAAGCTCATTTTTAACACGGAGCCCTGTTTCCCTGGCAGCTCAGGAAACAGGAAGAGGAGTGAGTAGTTCATGAAAGTTACTGCACGAACTACTACTCATGGGGTAACTCTTTATTTTCACTGAGGAAACACTTGCAGGGCTCTATAGGTGTTTTGTAGCACACCTGAGTCTGTTTTTTACACTTTAGTGCTATATTAGAAGCGCTTGAAGTTGTAACCCCGGGGAGTTCCTTCCAGGTCATGGGACCATTATATCTTGAGTACTGTGCAAGGGCTTGGCTCAGTAGATTGCTGTTATGCTGCACACATTGCAACGCTACAACTATACAACTATTTCTATGTACCATTGTGTTTTATGCCTATATGAAACTTTCCTGATTGTTTGAGCTCATTTTTAACACGGAGCCCTGTTTCCCTGGCAACTCAGGAAACAGGAAGAGGAGTGAGTAGTTTGTGAGGGTTACTGCACAAAGTACTACTCATGGGGTAACTCTTTATTTTCACTGAGGGAACACTTGTAGGGCTCTGTAAGTGTTTTGTAGCACACCTGAGTCTGTTTTTTACACTTTGGGGCCGTATTAGGAGCGCTTGATGTCCTGAAGCCGGGGAGTTCCTTCCGGGTCATGGGACTGTTATATTTTAGCTTCTCATTGAGAGCAGGGTAAGCTAGAGCAGGGCAAGTGCACGACATTGTGCGTGAAGACATGCGCAAAGACACACAAGTCATAGCGTGGTTTGCATGTTGAACAGGTTGTTTTCTTTTACTTTCTGTTTGAACTCCTTCCCTCCCATGGCACTCCACTCCCTTTGGGAGATGCCTATGGCTGTTCTAGTCCCCACCTCCTACCTGTGTCCTGTGGTGGTCCATCCTCCATGTAGCCTTGGCTTACCCCCCCAGGCAAGGATGGGGTGGGGGCCAGCACCCCAAATTCCTGAGTCTCGTCAGGATGCCGGTCACTGGGGCAGATAGAGGTATTGGGGATTGGGGCCTGGTGCTCCATCTACCCGGGAGTGCCGTGGGTGATTTTTCTGATGTTCTGGGGTAGTGGCTACACCCCGACATCTAGGCGTCTCCACCGACATCCGCCACGTCCCAACCCCTCTGTACGCTCATGCATCTGCTATTCCTCTGGCTTCTGCCAGTACCAGTCAGGTGCCAAGCATGTATACCTCTCCCTCCCGGGAGAAGAGAGCTGTCCTTGGATGCTCAATCCTCTCCCAGCTGACCCCTGATATCCCATCTCGTTCCTGAACCTGGCTCGCTGGCATGGCGTGAGGTGCGGCGTCCAGCACCTCAACCTTCAGTGCCACCGGACTGGCCTTGTTGAATGGGTTTTAATGGCAGAGGGGTGATTCACGTCTCATGGTCCTGTCTGACATAGAGTAAGACATTGGAATTTTTTTTTGAAGTAAACATGTGAGTAATATTGTGGAGTTTTCTCTAACTGCATTAGAATTATTGGTGCTGTTGTGAATTCAGTGACTTTGAATATAGTAGTTATAGTCTGAAGCACATAACCCCAAACATGAATGACATAATAACAACTAAGGAGGGAAACATAGAAGTTAAATGCTGCTCATGCTTAATGTTCTGCTCTGACTCCTCAGTATTACATGATATAACCTTTGTTTGCACTAAATGTACAGAAAATAAAGACATGAAACAGGAGATCAACTAGTTTAATGCTAGACTTGTGCATCTAGAAGAAATCCAGAGATTAATGGCAAACAGAATGAATAATTCTCTTCCAAATGATGCGTATGAGCCAGGAGATGGCCGGAATTGTATTACTAATGTATCCACCCTTGTACCCTTACATAAACTTCATGAACCCCTTATAACAATAGCAGATGCTGGAAATTATTCAAACTTGAGGGAGATTCCCCCCCTGGCTAGTACAGTCATAAATGTGACTGTACAAATAAACAAAAAGAGAACTAGGGATGTAACTGACTCAGACCAAGCTGATGATGAATGATATGAAGTTAGAAGCTCAAAGATACTGTAGCTAGGAAGGAAGGAGAGCCAAATAATTTAACCTTATAGTTAAAAAACACTTTAATTTGTTTAGTGATCTACCTGACCAATCTATACCCCCTTCTATAGTCTCACACCCAGCATCCTCTGACATGCTAGATGTCCCATATTCAGTCCATCCCCCTGAATCTGAAATTCAGTTTGACAATAACCCTATGGAGGTTGAAACTGAAACAGGACCTGAGCCTAAACAAGTTTTTCTTTTAGGTGACTCAATGATAAAGCACTTGGATCATAAGATGTGTGACCAAGATAAAATGAATAGGACCTTGTCCAGTTCCGGGGCAAAATCAGAGACATCACAAAAATGTCCAGACACATATTGAAAAATGGTGGCCACAAACCACTTGTAATTGTACATGCTGGGATAAATAATATTCATCACCAAAGTGCTCAGATCATTATGGAAGAATTTGGTGGACTGGCCAATACTTTAATGGAGAGGGACTGTGACTTTGCCTTCTCATAAATAATCCCTGTGCCTGGGGCAAATGAATACCTAAACAAGAAAATGAACAATGTTAATAATTGGCTAAGAAGGTGGAGCCTTAAACAAAATTTTGGATGTATCACTTACTGGGAGGAATTTATAGAAAATAGAGAATTAATCTGTTGGGATGTTTACACCCCAGTAGAAAATGAGCTGTCCTATTAGGAAACAAACTTGATAACTATATATCCAAAAGTTTAAACTAGGTACTGGGGGAAGGAGGGTAAATGAACATTAAAAGTGTACACAATGCTTTATATCACGCATTGACCAAGTAGCCAGTAACAGTTATACAGATACCACCTCTCTTAGTCAACCAATATCTAATGAGACTGTTACTGTAAATAGACCTATTAGTAACAACAGACCTAGAAATAAAATTAAGACACTATTAGTGAATGCTAGGAGCCTGAATAACAAACTTAGGGAATTATTTTATAGCTTGAAAAAAATGACATTGATGTTTGTGCAGTTACCAAAACTTGGTTTGCTCATGGAGATTGGGCTATGGATATACCAGGATATTCTGCAGTACTTAAAAATTGCCAGTCAAAAAGAGGTGGCTGTGTTGCATTATATATCAAAAACAATTTACAGTATTCCAAATTAAAAGGTGATCATGTCAAATGTGAACTGATTTTGGTGCAAATAAATTCTCTACAAACTCATGTCACCATAGCTGTTGGTTATAGGACACCCCATTTAGATACTGCAGCCAATGACATATTTTTTTCAACCTTGGATAACATGATTATTAATACTGATTTTATTTTATTCAGCAATTTTAATTTACCCAGCATAAGTTGGCCAACCCTTAGTGCCCATAGTAGTCGAGAACATACACTAATTCATTTTGTGGTTCAGCACAATCAAGAACAAATAGTAAAACAACCAACCAGGAAAGACAATATGCTAGACCTAATAATCACTAACATTAAACATTATGATTCCCCACCCATAATACAGGAACTGCTAGGCGACAGTGATCATTCTGTCATTTGCTGGGGTTTCTTTGATGAAAAAACTAATAATGCTGATGACACTAAAGTACTGAATTTGTATAAAGCAAATTACAAAGCAAATTACAAGCTTATTGAACTATATCTTAGATAATGGGATTGACAACATGATTTAAAAGGCCACACTGTAAATAACATGTGGAATGTTATAAAAGAGAAAATTGATTACTGTATTTACACCTGGCTTCCTACATGTGTAAAATATAATGATAAAAAACAGGGAGTACCTGTATGGTGAAATAATAAAATCAAGATGTGTATTAAAAAAAAGAAAAGGGCCTATACTCATTATAAGAAAAACTCTACTAATGAGGCATGGCAACACTTTAAGCATATTTCCAACACCACAAAAAAGTTATAAGGCAGGCTAAAAGAAACTTGGAATTAAAACTGGTAAGAGAGTCCACAACCAATAAAAAACAGTTTTATAACTATATTGGTTCTCTTAGAGGGAGCAGAGTTGGGGTAGGACCACTTATAATACAGGATAAATTAGTTACAGATGAAAAACAAATGGCTGATGAGTTTAACAAATATTTTGTTAGCTTATTTAAAACAAAAGAAAAACACAGTATACAGGACTTGCCTGCCTCTGGCCCACTGATTGTTTTCACTGACAGTGATGTTATGAAAGCTATAAATACCACTAAAGCAAGCTCGTCCATTGGGGTTGATGGTATTCCATCTATTTTTATTAAAAATCTTTCTACTGAACTGGTCGGCATGCTTACCCATCTGTTCAATACATCAATAAAAGAAGGCATTGCCTTAAACTATTGGAAATGAGCTAATGTAACTCATACTTATTAAAAAGGACCAAAAAATAATGTGGACAGTTACAGGCCTATTAGCCTAGCATCTTGTATTGGCAAAATTATGGAAAGGCTACTCCAGTGTAAAATCATTGACACCTTCATAATACAGGTAATCATGATATGACACAACACGGTTTTACCCAAGGTATGTCTTGTATGAGTAACTTAATCAGTTTTTTCAAGCCAGTTAGTAAAGCACTTGACAACGGATTTCCGGTTGATTCATATTTGTAGATTATGGGAAGGCTTTTGACCCAGTGTCACATAAGATCTTAATAGAACAGCTCCAGAGACTCACAATACATCCTTTAATTATAAAATGGAATGGCCCGGTGGTGCTGAGGGTTGAGGCGCTGGACGCCACACCTCGCTCCACGCCGGCGACCTGGGTTCGGGAGTGGATTCGGGTTGTCGGTGGGTTGGCCGGGGGGAGATAGGCTTGAGCGTCCAATGACAGCTCGCCTTCTCCGGGGAGGGATTCAGCCATTGCCCGACACCTGCATGACCCTGAGCGGAGGCTCGAGGAACTGCAAGCTCCACTTGGGAGATGGGCGGCTATTGAGCAGCACGGATGTCGGCGTATGTGTCATGACATCGGGGAAGGTACTTACTGCTCAGGAGGGAGAAAATCGTGGAAAAACAAGCCTGTCACGGCCGGGAAGATGGGGGGACCATGGCCGTGCCCACGATTTGCCTGTGCCCGCCCAGCAGACCACAGACCGACGCAACATAAGTAATGGGATTTGACCCCTCACCTCATCCCCACCCGTGGGGTAATCCAAGGCTCCATGGGGCCTGTGGGTCTGTGTGGGCAGGGTTCCAAGCAATGGGATGTCCAGTTGTCCCCCCTGAAGGGTCGGAGGTAGCAGGCTGGGAGGAGAAATAAACAGTAATTTCAAAAAAAAAAAAAATTATAAAATGGATATGTTTGTGGTTGGATGATAGGAAGCAAACAGTTGTCTTTTTGAGGTTTTAAATCTCAGTGGGGTACTGTGAGTAGTGGTGTGCCACAGGGATCTGTACTTGGACCAATATTATTTAACATTATGGTCTCTAATATGCAGACAAATAATGGAGTTTGGCTGAAGAAATATGCAGATGATAGTAAGCTAGGAGGTATAGTAAATACTAACACCACTATTGAACACGTCAGGATAACTTAAACCGCCTTCACACTTGGGCCACTAATATTAAACTAGTTTTTAACATTTCTAAGAGTAAAGTGATGCACCTTGGGAGTAACAACAATCTAGCTAACTATTATATAAATAACTCCTTACTTCAAACAAGTACAACAGAGAAAGATCTTGGTGTTACTATTACCAATAATGCAAAATTTAGTTTGCATATTAATATAATGACCAAAAAATGCTATAGTATCCTTAAATGCATTTTAAAACATATTAAGAGTCAGGAGGCTGAGGTTATAGTTCCTCTATATACTAGTTTGGTCAGGACTAATCTAAAGTATTGTGCCCTTTTTTGTTCCCCAACATCTATTATAGAAAAGAAAACATATGAATCGGTTCAACGTAAGATGACCAAAACCATTTCTAAAGTTGCACATCTGGAATATGATGTTAGGCTCAGAAACTTAGGACTCTTTTCACAAGAATATAGAATAATTAGGGAAGAACTCTGCTGGGCTTATAAAGCATTTAAAGATGATTTATTCTTTGAAACAAATTGTCTGGTGAAACAATCACCAATCGAGTGTACTGGATCACACAAATTGAGACTTCATGCTGAAACATGTAAAACCCAACAGAGGAAATATTTTGTGACACAAAGAGTCCCGCAGTTGTGGAATTCTCTCTCAGTTGATGTAGTAATGAATCAAAATATGTACCAATTTAAACACAATCTTGACAGATACATGGGTGAAAAGAAATCCATCTACCTTCTTTAATTTGTGGCAACGACAAGTTCATTATGGGCTTGTACCTCGAACTCGTACAGCCTATGAACCTTAGCTCTGTCCTACCGGCTGAATACCTCAAGCCTATCAAAGCTGATAATAGACACCCACGGGACATCAACTTGCACCTCAATTTTACTTCAAGAGAGTCACTGTCAAAAAAGCACTGGGTTATCTTAAAAAGGCCCTGAGGAAAACCAGAATGGGGTCTGACAACATTGACATGAAACTACTGGCACTGGAAATCAACAAAGTCATCACTCCCACAACTACAATTTTCAATAAGTCCCTCCAGCTTGCCAACTTCCCTTCTCCTTGGAAACAAGCGCTGGTGACCCTGGTGCATAAGGGAGGTGATAGGTCACTGACCGCAAACTACAGGCCCATCTCTATCCTATCCCACCTCTCTAAAGCACTGGAAAGGATTGTGGCAGACCAATTTACTGACTATATTCACAAATACCAGCTGCAATCTCCCCAGCAGCACAGCTTTAGGAAACTCCACAGCACAGACACTGCACTGGTGGATTTCACCGAGTATGTCCATAAGGCATTGGATAAGGAAAAACTGGTTGGGTCCATCTTCATTGACCTAACAAAGGCATTCAACACAGTCTGCCACCCACTCCTCTTGTCTCAACTGCTTGCCCTTGGTGTTTCCCCAAATGCCACTTTATGGTTCCAGGACTACCTAACCTCCTGGTCTCAAAGGGTCAAGATAGGACACTCTGTATCTGCATCCAAGGAAATTTCACTGGGGGTGCCTCAAGGGTCCATCCTGGGTCCACTGTTCTTCAGCATGTTCCTGAATGACCTACCCTATGCCTGCACTAGCAAAGTCATTCTATACGCCAATGATGTTGTCCTACTTAGCTGTCATTCTTGCATAGAGCACCTACAGGCTGAGGTACAATCATCCTTCCAGCAACTGGAGACCTGGTTCTACTCCCAAAGCTTGCTACTAAACTACACAAAAAAAAACAAGACGATGCCCCTATCTAGCCCCTAACTAAAAAGGAGATGCCCAGAACTAACAATCACAAATCACCTGACTGCCCCAATGGAACAGGTTCACTCCTTCAACTACCTGGGTGTCATTGTGGATGATACCCTCTTGTATGTTCAGCACATTGACATGGTGGTGAAAACTGAGAATACTAAATTAGGTATCCTGTTCAGGCACAAGAAAAGCCTAACTGCTGAAGTCCTCCAGCTCTCAGTCTCCAGCACTGTCCTCTCCCTGGTCAAATACGGGCTGGTGGTTTATGGTGCTGCCACTAATACGGCCTTCAAAAGGGTTGCCACTGCTGTTAACAAGGCTTGCAGACTATTGCTAAATGCAGACCTGGTAAAGGAAGCAAGCTCCAAATACAACACACGAAGAACAGTGACAACATAGCTTGATGTCCCATTTTGTAGACCTTCCCTAGGACAAAGATCCTTCATGTACCGAGCTCCACTATGGCTAAATGAGATCCCTGCTGCAGCTCTTAATACAACAACTGTTTGGTCCTTTAAAAGAGAACTGAAGCAATGCCTGCTGAACTCAAACGTCTGTGACTGCCTTACCTGAATCCATATCTTCAACCTGGATACCCCCTCTTAAACATCTCTGACTCCCTTACCTGAGTCCATATCCTCAACCCGGATAACCCCCTCATCTGTCTGAGCTTTCCTCCTGTTTTATGTACCCTGGACCCTCACCTGCCATCCCTTGCCACCCCCCTCTCTAGCCCCCTCCAACTGTCTCCCCTCCATACTCCCCAAACACCTCCCCTTTCTACCCACTTTCCCCCTAAATATTCTCCTTCTCCCAATCCCTTTCTCTCTCTCTCTCTCTCTCTCTCTCTCTGTGTCTCTGTCTCTCTCCCTCTCTCTCTCTCTCCTCTCTCTTTCTCTAATCTACCCCTCGTTGGCACTCTTCCCCACTTTCTTTCTCCTACCCTTTCCGATACTCTACCTTGACAGGCCCCCTGGGGCAGTTATGCCGTACGTTGCTAATTGGGAATCCCCTCCCACTGTTTAATTTCAGTTGTCTAGGTTACTCAAATGTATTATTTATCTATTTCCTGTATTACATAGCAACCTTATGTTTTGTGTTAACTGTCAAGTTTGTGTTATGTCTCTGCTGTTTTTCATCCTGATGTGGAACCTTTGTAAAAGTGTGTATACTCAAAGGTTGTATCCAAATTACCAAATAAATAAAAAATAAATAAATTACGTTATGTTTTTTCTTGGCTGGTAATGGCACCAGAGCATCTGCTTTTTTTTTTTCTTTCTGCCATCTTTAGCATCATGCTACCCCCTTTTATAAACCTTGTGCTTTTTATCGGAGCAAGATGATGACTACAAAGATCACCTATCTCAGCTGCATCACCAGCATTGCCTCAAGAAGGTGGACTGGTGAGACAATGCTGTGGTTTGAATGGGTTTGGATGGATGGAGGCACCCAGTAAGGAGAGGCAGGAGACAATCTATAAGTTTGATGCCCAACAGACTGGATTCGTACCACAGGGAAAGGTAGACATGGTCACAAGAGAAGAGGGGAACCAAACCAAACATGTACAGTGAATAACATTCTCTACTGTCTCTAAGAGATGCACCTCGGCCTAAGGCCACTACTTACTAAGCTCTGTACTATGCTTTCTCTAAACAATCTAATGAACAAATTCAAAACATTTACTACTCTATGATGATATGAGACAATCACTGCAGTGAACAATACATACCAGTTGCAGACCCCGAAGGGCTGGGTGGAGTAACCGCCTCTGAGAGTTTATAGGTGTTAAAGGAAGTCCAACATTTCCTGCCGTTTTCATGCACACAGCTGAAGAGTGAAATAACAATGGGGCAAAAAGGGGAATGGAGGTTCCTACTTGGTGCCAAGCTACACCTGTGTGAAAACCTAGGAGAGGTTGGAGGGGATGTGACACATTTTTAAATAGACCCTGATTCTTTGGCCAATCCACTCTATAAGGTTGCTGGAATACTCTAGCACAAGAGAACTGAAATCTACTGAACTCTTCCCTGGCACAAACCCTCGACCAGGGCTGCCAAGGATAAAGGAGCAAAGACTTGGCATTGAATCCACTTGGAAGGATTGCCAAGGGTGAAGATCTGTGGATGTTTTCCCTGGCACAAACCCTCAAACAGGGCTGCCAGGGATGAAGAAACAAAGGCTGGCTATAGCTCCCTGGCACAAACCATCAGCTGGGGCTGCCTAGGATGAAGAAGCAAAGACTGATTGAAGTTCCCAGGCACAAACCCACGACCAGGACTACAAAGGGCAAAGGAACAAGTACTTGGCACCAAATCCACTGACAAGGATTGCCAACGATGAAGGCACGTTGAAGCTTCTATGGTGAAAGATCCACAGGAGGACCACCAAGATCAAGCTGAATCCCAGAGGACAACACGGTGCAAGTGAGGCAAGACAAGCAGGAGGAGTAGGATGCAGGATGAAGATCAGTGCCCTGTACTGTCCAGAACCAGAAAACAACAAACCAGCAGATGCAGACACACACATACACTGACCACATCGGATCTGACTATCAGCGAATGATTGGGGTGGTGGACAAGGCTTCTTCCAGGAAGTTCCACTTCCAGGCTGACCAATCCACAAGAAAACAAGGAGCTGGTGATTGCGAGTCATACAGGGTTTGCATCTACTTCATCCAATGTCAGACGACAGGGAAGGAGGTTGCTGTGAAGTTCTTCACTGACTGGAGACTGCTTCATTGAAGAATCAGCTGAAAACCACAGCAGAAGATTGAGTCCATGTACATTCAGTTGGCACTAAGAACACTAGTTAATACACTTTTCATTGCACTAAAGCTTAGAGGAGGGAGGGAGGGACATGGCAGGAGCAGCTAGGAGCAAGGTAATTATTGAGGGAAGAGCTGATGGAGTAGACAGAGGATGATTGCCAAATTTGAGGGGGGAGGGAAATCCAAATTTTTGGGATGCAGTGAGAGTAACCAGATTGGCCGATTTGGGTAGATCTACGGGGGACTACCAGGGTACGAGAGTTGGGTGATCTAAGGGACTAGGAGGGTGGGGGGGTGTTATAAAGGAGGAGGAGTTGCAGGAAGGGAGCTCACCTAATCAGTGCTTGGAGGTGAGTTTCACACAGTGGGAGAGCTGCCTTTTTGCAAGAGAGGGGAAGTACAGGGCACAATAAAGATCACAGTGGTGGGTGCGAGGGGGAACATCCAATGCAAAGTGGCAGAAGATGTTCAAGAGGGTGTCCAGTTTGGCCAGGAAGGACTTAGGACTTAGGGGCAGCACCATAGACTATGTAACAGTAGTCAAAAAATGGGCAGTATCATCTTCTGAACAAGTTCACGCCTCACCGTAGGAGGATGCAGCTACGGTTCCTGAACATGGCACCAAGCTTGGGGCACAGTTTTTTCTGGATGGCATCAATATGTCCAGAGAAGTTTAGGTGTTGGTCCAACCAAACACCGAAGTACCTGAAGGAGGATGTGTCCTCAAGTAAAGTCCCATCAAGTGTGTGGAAAATGGGTAAGGAGGGAAGTTTAGAGAGTCTCTGCCTTGTGCTATAGGTCATGGAGACAGTCTTCTTGGCACTGAGAAAAAGTTGATAGTTAGCAAACCAGAGTTGAACCTTGTCAAAGTCTTGCTGTAAGTTGGTTTTAATCTCATCAGGACAGGAGCCAGATGTATACAGGACTGTATCGTTGTCATACATATGTATAGTACAGGATGGGGAGCAAACAAAGGGAAGGTCATTTAAGAAGATGGAGAATAGGAGGGGTCCTAATACAGAGCCCTGGGAAACTCCAGTGCTAATCAGGAGGGGAGGGGAAGTGGTGTCCAAGATCTTAACTGATTGGGTTCTGCCAATAAGGTAGGCCTTGAACCAGTTTGTGGTGGAGGGAGATAGGCCAGCTGCCAGGAGTGAATCGAGGAGAAGAGAGCGAGAGATGGTGTCAAAGGCCTTGGCCAAGTCGACAGAAATGGCAGAGGTAGTTTGGCCATTGTTCATGCTGGTTAGAATGGAGTCTGTGAGATATAGGAGAGAGGTGGTGGTTGAGTGGTTTTTCCTGAAACCAGATTGGAAAGGGGTGAAAAAAGGAGGATGTCAGTTAGAAATGAAGTAAGATGGGAGAGGACAATATATTCTTGAAGCTTGGTAAGGATAGGGAGGAGAGAAATGGGCCGATAGTTGCTGGAGGATGAAGGGTCACCCCTTTGGGTAGAGGTAGGACCACGGCATGTTTCCATGAAGAGGGGCCCGAGGCAGTAAGAGAAAGAGAGATTTAGGATTATTGAGAGGGGGTAGGCAATTTGGGGGATATCAAATAACCATCTTATTTAGGCAGTTGATTGAGGAGGGAATCAGACATGATGGATGTGGTGCAGTGCAGTTTTTGTGGAGCAGCAGTCTTCAGGGAGACATTCTGAAGGCTGCGATGCTGCCCTATCTGCAGGCACCTCTCTGGGCTGAGGGAGGAGGTTGCCTGTCTCTGAGCAGAGTTGGCCAAGCTGAAAGTGGCATCCACCCCCACCGAGAGACCACTGGGTTCACAACCTTTACCTCAAAGGATGCCATGGAAGAGGAGTAATTGGACTACAGTGGGCTCAGGGAGGGTAAGGGAAGGGAGGTCAAAAGCACATCCCCCAATCGGTCCAGCTTACTAACACCTACACTGTTTTGAAGGAATGGGAAAGCCCCACTCAGGAACCCGAGGCTGCATCCAGGGAGGATGGGAGGGTTCTCCAGGATACAGCCCTAGGGAAGGGAAGCAGGGAACCCCGGAGGAGGGGAAAGCTTTTCCTAGTGGGGGACTCGATTGTCTGGGGAGTAGAGTTAGGGTCACCTAGCAGGGTAAAGAGGGAGGTCAAGTGCCTCCCAGGAAGTGCTACATGGAGAGATGGGAAGTGGATCCATAAAATCGCTATGACAATAGCTAGGAGGGAGCAGCTGGATGTTATTGTTCACCTGGGGACCAACGACCTGGCCAGGAGAAGTGTGGAGTTAGCCAGAGTCAAGGATGATTTCAGAAAGCTGGGGGGAACCTGAAACACATAGCATGCTCTGTCTCATTCTCAGAGGTGCTACCTGTCCAGGGCACAGGGGAAGCTAGGGCACTCCACATCCATACCCTCAACTCCTGGTTGAAGGATTGGTGTGGAAGGGAGGGGTTTTGGCTTCATAGGAGACTGGGGCCTGACCTAGGCAGATGCAGGCTTATATAAGGAGGACAGCCTGCATCTGTCTGAGAAGGGGACCTTGGTCCTTTGTGAGAAGTTTAAATGCTTCAGCTGTGAGCATTTAAACTGGCCAAGGGGGGAGAGACAGGAGGCTTAGGAACACCCCCCAATGGGAACATGCAGGAACATAAGTTGACTACAGGAACAGCGAAAGCAGGCAGGGAGGGGCAAGCAGACAAAGAATGTATAATGAGTGATACAGAGGTGGGGGAAGAGAGCACATAGGAAAGGAAACCGGGGTGGGGGGAAGATGCTGGAGAGGGAGAGGGAGAGGGAGGGCAGACTGTAAAACATGGAAGGCCATGCTAATGAATGCACATAGCCTAGGAAATAAGGTTCCAGACCTGGGAGGCCTTGTTGGCAGATGCAGACCTTGACATAGCAGCAATAACAGAGACATGGTACTCTGCTAATCATGGCTGGGAAGTCAGTGTACCAGGCTATACATTGTTCAGGAGCGACAGAGAGGGTAAAAAGGGTGGGGGAGTGGCCCTGTACATCAGAGATGGTATAAAGGCTACAGAAGTTCAGGGAAGATAGGGGGAGGCCGAGGTAATGTGGATCACCCTGGAGCCAGAGAATGGAACAGCAATATGCAGTGGGGTGATCTACAGACCTCCAGCACAGAGGGAGGAAGTAGACAGGGAACTAGTGGAGAACATACACTACATGGCAGCTAAGGGTGAAATCCTGCTACTGGGGGCTTACAATATGCCGGACATGGATTGGGCCACCCAGATGGCTGTTTTAGACAGAAGCACAGCCATCCTAGAATTCCTGCAGGGGGTTGGATTCAGGCAACTGGTGCATGAGCCAACCAGGGACAAGTCAGTTCTGTATCTGGTATGGACCAATAGGTACAGTATTAAAGCAATACAGATGGAAGGGCAGCTGGGGTCCAGTGACCACCACATGGTGTGGTTCAGCATGGAGACATGGACTCAATCAAGCCATATAAGGGCAAGAGTATTAGATTTCAGGAGGGCAAATTTCACTGAAATGGGAAGATGTATACAAGCAGTCCTGGGGAAGGGAGCGATAGTAGAGTGGGTGGAAAAACAATGGGAGAAACTGAAAGGAACCATAGTGGATATAACAAACCAATGCGTTAGGATAGTGGCCAAAGGGAAAAGAAGAAGGAAACCACTATGTTTCTCCAAAGAGGTGAGGGACAAAGTCAGGGCTAAAAGGCTGTTTCAGGAAATATAAGGGGAGCCAAAGGGAAAAGGACAGGGAGTTGTACCTTGAATGTCTAAGGGAAGTAGGGAAGGCTGTTAGGAGGGCGAAGGCACAGACAGAAGACAGCTTAGCACAGTCTGTAAACCAAGGGGATAAGGCATTTTATAGGCACATCAGTGAATGAAAAAAAAATGGGTGGGGAGATTGTGAGACTCAAAGGGGAGAAGGGAGAGTGTAAGGAGGGGGATCTGGACAAGGCAGAAATACTGAACAAATACTTCTGCTCAGTATTCACTAAGGAGGGGGGCAGATCAAGGACCACAGTTGGGTTGCAGAGGCAATGGGGGGGAGAAGTGGACACCAGTCCATTCACAGTGGAGAGAGTTCTGGAAGAACTCACAAAGCTGAAGGAGGATTAGGCCTTGGGGCCAGACAGCATCCACCTGAGGATATTAAAGGAGCTGTGAAGGGAACTAGCAGCACTTCTGGCAGCCCTGTTCACAGAGTCACTCAACACAGGTGTTGTTCCAGAGGACTGGAGGAGGGCACATGTAGTCCTACTGCACAAAAGAGGCAGTAGGGAGGAGGCGGGGAACTACAGGCCAGTCAGCCTCACCTCAGTGGTGGGAAAGATCATGGAGACACTGCTGAAAGAAAGGATAGTGGCACATTTGGAACCCCGTGGTGCTCAGGATCTGAGACAATATGGATCACAGCAGGAAGGTCATGTCAAACTAATCTAATAATTTTTTTTGATTGGGTGACTAGGGAACTTAATCAGGGAGTGACTGTAGATGTTGCCTACCTGGATTTCAGCAAAGTCTTCAACACTGTCCCACATAGAAGGCTGATTAACAAGATGGGTAGTCTAGGAATGGGAGACAAGGTGGTGAACTGTGTTAGGAACTGGTTAACAGACAGGAGACAGAGGGTGGTGGTAAATGGGGTACAATCTGGGGAGAGGGGGTTGACCAGTGGGGTACCACAGGGATCAGTACTAGGACCAGTCCTGTTCAATGTTTTTGCTAGTGACATTGCAGAGGGGCTGGAAGGAAAGGTCTGCCTGTTTGTAGATGACACCAAGATCTGCAACAGGGTGGATACTCCAGAAGGGGTGCCGAAAATGAAGAGGGATCTGGAGAAGCTTGAAAGATGGTCGGAGATGTGGCAACTAAGGTTCAATGTAAAGAAGTGCAAAATAATGTGCCTGGGTAGAGGGAACCCTGGGGAGAGCTACAAGTTGGGTGGGGGAGTAGCTGACTGTCACCAAAGAGGAAAGGGACCTAGGGGTATCATCTCTGATGACCTTAAGGTATCAAAGCAGTGTACAAAGACAACAGAGTGGGCCAGTGGTATGCTGGGATGCATAGGCAGCGGTATCACTAGCAGGTGGTGGGAGGTGGTGATGCCATTGTATAAAACATTGGTAAGGCCTCACCTGGAGTACTGCATGCAGTTCTGGAGACCACACCTGCAGAGAGTGGGGAGGTGGATGGGTAGGAGGGGAGGGATTTTAGTAGCTCAGTGGCACAGGAGGTATAGTAGGAGTTGAATTTGGCAGCTACAGCTGGTGAGTCAGACACCAGTGAGCTATTTACTTTAAGGACCGGGGGTGGTGGGCAAGTTGAGGGAGTAAATAGGGCATGGACCACCTTCCAAAACTTTGAAGGGGCATTATGTTGGTGATGAAGGCAGATTTGAAATATTCGGATTTGGATAATCTTGTAGCCCTGGTGCAAGCATTTCAGAGTCTGCGGTAGTTTGCAAGGTCACTAGGATGCTGAGTAGCTTCATGACACTTCCAGGCTTGATCTCTTGCCCTGAGGCAGGCGAGAAGTTCAGGGGTTATCCGAGGTAAGTGGTTACCTCTGACTGGTGTTTTTGAGTGGGGTAAAGGCATTCCAGTTTGCAAGAAAGATATATTTGAAATAGGCAAGGATGTTAAGAATCTATTAACTTTCAAAGGCTCAGCATTAAAACTTTGGTGACACAATTACACAAAAGAAGGGTGCCCAATTCCCATTAGGTCATGTATTTTTTCACATTTTCCTGACTTACCTAAATGCAGTTCTGTTTTGATTCACTCCATTTTTAAGGTCCTACCACACTCTCAGTATTTATGCGCTTTATCTGTAATAGGTTCTCCTGATTCCAGAGTTTGTACCACTGCCCTTGTAGCCCTTAGAAAATATTTGCTTATGTCCTGCACCTCTTTCTAATTTGTAATCCTACCTCGTCCTCTGCTGATGTTAGACCTTTCTTTCCTAAAATGTGCACCTCTTTTACTGCACCCTCACAATATTTTACGTTTCCCCTCACCTCTCAAAATGTGCACTTTTTCTCCGGCACATATCCATATATGAACCCCATCTTCTGCATCCCTCTCTCAAAATTAGTACTTTAGCCCAAACCACCATACATGTGTGCATTTACCCCTATACTCCTCCCAAATGTACACATACAAATATATGAAAGCCTTATTGGCTTATGGTCTATCTAGTCTTCTCAAGTGTGCAGTTCCCATCGTGTTTACAGAGGGAACTGCCCCCATATCTCCCTTGACCCATATAAAATACTGTCTCCACCCCTCTCCACCTCTTACTGCAACTTTTTCCCTCATCCGGTCCCTATCTCTCTTGAAGCTGTCCACTATTTTTAGGGATACTGCCTCATCAAGAAACTCATTCCACTTAGCCACAAAGTCTTCATGAAAAAATGCCTCCTCATCTCCCTCCTGAATCTTCCCTCCACTGGCTTTAGCATGTTACCTTAGAGGTCTTATTTTCACTAAGGTTGAAGAGGCCCCCTTTGCTCACCCTGTTTATACTTTTAAGGTACTTGAAGGTCTCAGTCATGTGTCCCCGCTCCCTTCTGTCCTCGAGAGTACATGTTGAGCACCCCCCGAGCCTTTCCTCATAGGTGTTGACTTGGCCCTGGACCATCTTGGTTGCCCTTCTCTGGACTGGTTCCAGTGAGTTGATGTCCTTCTTAAGATATGGGCACAAATACTGCATACTGAACTCTAGGTGTGGTCTCACTAGAGACTTGTACAGTGGCAGACTGACCTCTGCCTTCCTGCTGGTAATTCCCCTGGCTATACAGCCCAGCTTATGGTTTGCTTTCGCCACAGGTCACTCATTATAATTACACTCTGCTGCTTTTCTTCCTCTGACTGGGTTACTTGCACACTACTCAACCAGTATTTGGTTCCTGTTTCTCTCACCCTCAAATGCATAACTTTACACTTTTTAGCAATGAACCCCAGTTGCCGTGTGCCAGACCACTTTTCTAGCCTAGCCAGGTTTTTCCCAAGCTCCTGTCTCCCCTCATCTGTGTTCACCCTCCCACAGAGCTTTGAGTCATATGCAGACAGGATGATCTTACCCATGATCCCATCCATGATGTCACTTATGAATATGTTAAATAACAGTGGACCAAGCACAGAGTACTTTGGAACCCCACTGGTCACAGGCCTAGCTTCTGAAAATCCCTCCCTGACTATCATCTTTTTGCTTCTGTCCTGCAGCCAACTTGTGATCCACTCAACAAGCCTAGCCACCTCCCCCCATGTCTTCTAGCTTCCTGACCAGTGTCCTGTGCAATACAGAGTTAAAGGCCTTGCTGAAGTCCAGATACAGGACTTCAACTACTTGGCCTTTGGCCACTGTCCTGGTGACCCAGTCAAAGAAGTCAGTTAGGTTAGTCTGATGAAGGCCATAGCATTTGGCCAAAGCGATGGGGTTCCTGTCTACCTCCAGGTTTGGATTGTGCCTATGAAGTTCTGAATAAAGTGTTATTTCGGCTACAAGTGTCCAAGCTTCACTAGTGTCCTGGAGTGCTAGAATTCTTTTGCAAGGCAAGTAATAGAGGGTCTGCAGCCCTTTTCTGTAGCACCATCAGTCTGTGATGCACTGGACTTTGTGTTTCACAATTAGGTTAGTCTGGCATGATGTCCCCAACACAAACCCATGTTGCCTCACATCCTGGAGCCCATTATCCTCCAGAAAGCTCACAAATCTCTCTTTCAGGATGGTCTCCATCAACTTGCCCACTATTGAGGTCAGGCTGATTAGACTGTACTTCTGTGGTTCATACATCAGCCCACTTTTATGGAGAGGCATCACATGTGCAGTTCGCCTGTTCCGGGTCATGATCCTTGACTCCAAAGAGGTGTTAAACAAGTCTGCCATGGGATTCAGCAAGCCTCCACCAGCTCCCTTATGACCACTGGGGGCATGCCATCTGGCCCTGGGAATTTATCCACCTTCAGGACCCATAGGCCCTTAAGAACACCATCAGCTTGAATGGCTGTGACTTTCTCCTTTCTGGTCCCTGCCCCCACTTCCTTGTGGTACTGGTTCATCCTTCTCTGTAGTGAAGACTGAACAGAAATGCTTAAGTACTTCTGCTTTCCTTTCACTACACTGTGCCAAACCACCCTCCTTGTTCAATCTGACTATCTCATCCTTTACATTCCTTTTTTTCCCTTACATATCAGAAAAAGGCCTTCTCCTCCATTTTTACCCTATGTGCTAGCTGCACTTCCCTTAAAGCACTTGCCACTCAAACTACTCTGCTCGCCTACCTTGATTTAATAGAGTAATCCACCCTCTCCTCCTCCTTCTGAGTATGTTCTGACTGACTCTATAAGCGATCATCACATGATTTACCTGATCAGGAAGGTTCATAGCCCCTCAGTCCCACACACCCCCAAGACACTGCACACCAGGTCATACAACTCCCTAGACCTAGTATCGCTCCTGGCGGACCTGGGAAGGGTAAACTGGTCCTGCATCACAGAGGCATCTTCCATTGACGATGCCTTTAATGCATTTAAAGTCAGATTCCTAAAAGTATGGGACAAGCATGCTCCATCTGCACAAAAAGAGTTAGAGGAGCGCATCTCCTGGATCACGCTGACATAATCAGAATTTGCTGCACCAGGGACCTTGCCTGGAAAGCTTATGAAACTGGGCTCCCAGGCCTCCTTACTACCTACAGAGCCCTTCAAAATGCTGGCACAAATAGCATTCGCCAAGTAAAAAGTCCTACTTCCAATCTGCCTTTAGCAAAATTCCAACCACCCATGGACTTCGGAAATCCTCAAATCCCTGCTCTCTCCCCAACCCAACCACCTGCCCCAACACTTTTAGTAAATGGCACCCTCATCTCCGACCCCATCTCTGTTGCTGAAGCTTTCAACACCCATTTCTCCAGTTGCGCCGACACCCTTCTATCCTCCCTCCAGGACATGCACACCCTGGCCCACCCCCACAGTACCCACACCCCTAGCACTCACCCCCCAGTCTTACCTTTCGTATTCCAACCAGTTTCCCCTGCAGAAGTCCTCCACTCCCTACGGGCACTGAACCCCAATAAAGGCAAATGCCCGTCGGCTCTGGATGCCAAAATGCTATTCTTGTCAGCCCCTGCCATAGCCACCCACTGGCCACACTCTACAACCTCTCTTTCTCCCTGGGTAAGGTACCAACGTCAAGGAAATTGGCCACTGTCATACCTCCCTAAAAGCGGTGACCCCTCCTCCCTAGGCAACTATAGACCCATCTCCCTACTCGACTCTGGCCAAACTTCAGGAGCGACTGGTCTTGTCCCACTCTCCCAGTACTTGGACGCCTCCTCCTTTTTCTCTCCTTTCCAATCTGGCTTCCGCAAATCCCATTCTACCATCACCTCCTACTACGAGTCACCGGGGACATCCTCACAGGCATCGACATAGGACACATCACCACAGCCATTTTATAGATCTGGCAAAGGCTTTCGAGCACCGCCTCGCATCCCCTACTTATCTCCAAACTCACTGAAGCAGGGCTAGCTCACCCAGCTACAGACTGGTTCCAAGACTACCTAGTGGGTAGGATGCAAGCGGTCAGACTGGCCTCTCACACATCTCACCCCCTTCCAGTCACTTCAGGAGTCCCCCAAGGATCTGTCCGAGGACCAATACTATTCTCCATTTTCCTAAATGGCCTCCCCTCTGCATGCTCCCACTCTTCCATCCAAATGTATGCAGATGATACAGTACTGTACGCATCCGGCCCCACAACAAGCAGTGTAGCATCTCTCCTTCAGGAGGATTTCTCAGCCATCCAGCTGGTTCAAGGCAAACCAGTTATCTCTAAACCCCAAAAACTGTGTCACTAACGTTTGGCTCCCAACAAAGACTCTACCCGCCAAACCCCTTGCCCCGTTCACAACCCTGGAAGGCACTCCTGGAGCAATGCACTAGCTATAGATATTCTAGGCGCCTGGCTCGACCAACACCTAGATTTCGCCTCACATAGACTCCTGCACAAGAGGCTGCTCCCAAAACTGGGGGCACTCTATCGTAACAAAAGCTGTCTCCCCAAGCAAACGAGGCATACCATAGTACAAAAAATGATACTCCCAGTTCTGGATTATGGCGACATAGTATACTCTATTGCCCCTGCATCCACCCTGGCAAGCCTAGACACCCTATTCCACTCCTTCTGTCGTTTCATCCTCGACTCCCCACAATCCACTCACCATTGTACTTTATACAGCTCCTTAGCCCTACCATCTCTCCATGACCGCAGATTAATAAACTGCGCTAGGTTTGCTGCTAAATTCTGGACCCTCTCCCTTCCTTCCTACCTAGAATCTACCTTATCTCAACAACCTCCCCCTGTGTACTCCTTAAGAGGCACAGACCCTAAACTTCTACATGTCCCACTTATGCGCAGTACCAAAGGCCAGTCAGCTTTTAAATTCAGAATCTCACAGTTCTGGAATGCCCTCCCCGGCCCCATCAGACACGCACAAAATCCCGGTCACCGTACCAGACTACTCCAAGCACACTTCTCCTCCAGCTGCACCTGCTAATGTTATAAGTTATAGCTCTCTACATGTTAAATATAGTACAGTACTCCCGTTATGTGCATATCTGTCTTAGACTCTGTATTATAGGTTGCCAGGAGTATCGTTATATCGTTACCCTATGTACTTCGTACTTGAAAATGTATTATAATTGTTTTTGTACAAATTATATGTTATGTTCTGTATGTTCAATCACTGTACTTGTAATTGTTCTTATATATGCCATGTACTGGGCCTAGGCCCCCAGGACGCATCTGGAATCGAGCACGTTGCTCAGTGTGCCTTCCTGGTAAATCTCGTAAATAAATAAATAAATAAATAAATAAATGTTTGTACTCCTGGAAGGCAGCCCTCTTATCACCTACAGCTTTTGTCACTTCCTTGCCAAACCAGCTGGGCTTTTTGGCCATATTTTCTTACATTTGATTTTCACAGACTCACTTGTGGCCTCCATCAGTCCCTCCTTTATCGTTGCTCATTTCTGTAACACATTTATCTCCCTTCTGATCCCAGCCATGTGTCCTACTAGAATTTCTCCCATCCTACCAAAATCTGCCCTTTTAAAGTAAAAAAATTTTCCTGGTTCTGACCATCCCCTTGTCCATGCCCAGCTGGAACCACACCACGTGGTGGTCACTGCCTGCAAATGGCACTTCCACTTTCACATCCTGAACATGCTGACAGTTGGACAGGACCAAGTCAAGTACAGTCAACTCTCTGTTAGGTTCCATGACACCCTAGGCCAGGAAACCACCCTGAAATGCATCCAGCAGTACCTGCTCCCTAGTGCAGGAGGTAGCAGGGATTTTTCAGTCGACCTCTGGTATATTGGAATCTCCCATTATGACTACCTCCCCTTTAATAACCATTTCCTTGATTTGAGACTCTAGTACCCTATCCAAATCCTCTTCCTGGGAATGTGGCATGTAGATAATCAAGGACGGGGTTCATGCTTAGTTTCCTCTTTCAACTGAATTGTGCCTGTGCTCATAATGCTTCATTCTTGCCCTCCGCTTCTTCCTCTCTGGTAAAAGTTATCCCCTCTTTCACACACAGGGCTACTTTCCCCCCTTCCCATCCCCCTATCTATCCTATACAGTTTGTAGCCGGGAACTGCATTGTCCCAGTCATCATTTTGTGTGGCCTACATCTCTGTGAAGGCCATGATGTCCACTTCTTCCTCAACCACCAGTGACTGCAATTCTGCATCTTGTTTCTCAGGCTTCAGAGACACCACCATCCACTGCAACTCAGGACCTCCCTTACCCTTACACTGCCCCCCACCTCCTCCTCCTCCTCCTCCTCCTCCTCCCTCAGTCACCCCTCTCTATCTCCACCCTTCTCATCTAGCTCCTCGGCAAGCTGCCCTGATTGGGGGGGAAGCCTGTCAGCCTCCTCCACCATATAACTCCCTTCCCCATCAGTTTAAATTGATTTTTTCCCCATGAAATCCTCCAGCTTGCCAGTCACGACCCTTGTATCCTTCCTACTCAGATGCAACCTGTCTGGTGCAAACAGGTCATTGTTATCCCAGCTACCTCCATAGACACCAGTGAGCCAGAACCCACCCTTTTCACACCACCCCCTGTCATCCATTAAATTCCTCTATTCTTACCTGCCTTGCTGTACTAGCCCTTGGGCATGGAAGCATCTCCGGGGAGGCTACCATCTTCCCTGCCTCACTGCAAATTCTCCCCACCTCTCTGAAGCTCTCTTACACCTCCCTCACCTCACGTTCTGCAAGGTCAGTCATCCCCACGTGTGCTATAATGTGAGGTTTCCCTCCCAGACCCACTGACTGTGCTATCAGAGATCTCATTCTTCCTGCAACACATGCACTCCTCTCCAAATCTGTACTCACACCACTCACAAAATTTGCACTTGCACCCCTGCAACACTACTGATATTTGAACTTGCACCCTCCAAAATTTGCACTTGTATCTACACCTTAAAATTTGTGGGCACTGTCAGACTTGCAACCATTAAAAGTGATAGTACCTTGCTGCAACCATTTTCTGCCTGAGAATGTCCTTCAGGAACACCCCCATACATCTATGCTTCAGTAAGCTGACTGTGTTTTATCTTCCATGCATAATCTTCATTTTTTTGAACTTGTAGTCACCACTTGTCTGCTTGAGTTCCCAGCTTTAGATTCATCCCACGCATGCACTCCATCCTGGACCCCCTTACCCACATATGCACGATCGCACTCCCTTGTTCGCTGCAGTCAAATTCCTTCATATTTTTGTGACTTGCAAGGCTGGCATTATGCTGTACAGTACCACCATGTGAGAAGAAGGTGGTGGGAGGGGAAAAAAATCAAATGGGGAGAAAAACACTGTGATTATTCAAATGACAGCTCTGTATGCACTTGTGCTCAATGGCAGCCTACAGCAGATCCTGACTGGGGGAGAAGGCCTTTACCATAGCCTTGCAGAAACTGTAGGGGGACTAGCAGCAGCCAGGTTAGTGGAGGACGGGCTAGGCATTCACCCTGGCAAGTGGAGGGCTGATGTGTGCCAGCAGGAAGAATAGGGCTGATGTGTGACAGCAGGGTGGAAAGGGTAAGAAGAGGGCTAACGTGAGCCAGCAGGAAGAAAAAGGGCAACAGGAGTGCTGAAGTGTGCCTGCAGGGAGAAAAGCTGCAAAATGAGAGCAGAAGTGTGTCAGCAGAAAAAAAGCCATTAAAACAAAAATGGACTGCTTCTAGTAAGCTGTGTCAGACCCTTTTCACCCCATACTGCAGTAGGATAAACCCCCCAACAAAAGTGCCCCAGGTTTTGTCATGGTGTCAGCTAGATTCAGGGAGAGGTACACCACCCACTGCCATTGTTTTGACATGGCTGCATAGCTGTGTTATGACTGTTTATGGGTTTACCAACACTTACATGGCATGATGGCAACCCCAAAATGGCCATAATTCAGATATGCAGCAATGGCAAGACAGTGATAGAGGGCTGGTATACCTCTCCCTAAATCCAGCTGATAGCACGGTGAAGGTTGGGACACATTTGCTGGGGGGGGGGGTGTACCATACTGCAGTATGGGGAGAAAAGATGGGCTGACATAGCTCACTAGAAACAGTCCAGTTCTAATTTCGTATTTTTGTTTTTAATGATTTTCTTTCTGCTGACACACTTCTGCCCTCATTTTGTGCTTTTTCTCTCTGCAGGCACACTTCAACCCTCTTCTTAACCTTTTCTTCCTGCTGGCACCTATCAGCCCTCTTCTTCCTGCTGGCACACGTCAGCCCTGTACTTGCCAGGGTATTTCCCTGACCCATCCTCCACTAACCTGGCTGCTGCTAGTACCCCTAGCAGGTTCAGGCATGGCTCTGGTAGAGGTCTCCACCCCCAGTCAGCAT
The DNA here is from genome assembly GCA_016271365.2 of Neoceratodus forsteri. Lineage (NCBI taxonomy): Eukaryota > Metazoa > Chordata > Ceratodontiformes > Ceratodontidae > Neoceratodus > Neoceratodus forsteri. The sequence continues at coordinate 65,664,330 of CM028138.1, read as the reverse complement.
CTGCTCTAGGCTGCCATTGGGCATGATTGTATCCAGAGCTGTCATTTGGATGGTCTCAGCATTTTTCCGCCAATTTAATTTTCTTTTTTTTTTGCCCTCCTACCTCCTTTTTTTCACATGGTGGCACTGTACAGCATAATGTCAGCCTTGCAAGTCAAAAACCTAAGGAGCAATTAGGCAGGAGTGAGCAACAGAGTGTGATCATGCATGTGCAAATAAGGGGGCCCAGGAAGCAGCGCATGTGCCAGTTGACATTGAAGTTGGGAACTCGGGCAGACCACGCGGTCACTACAATTTCTGGACAATAAAGACTATGTATGAAAAATAAAGCATATTCAGCTTATTGAGGCACAGATGAATGGGGTGTTCCTGAAGGACATTTACAGGCAGAAATGGGTTGCAGCAAGGTACGATAATTTTTAATGGTTACAGGTCTGACAGTGTCCCTTAAAAGCACTGCATCAGTCACCAAAATTGTATGTGTAGGTCTACACCTGTCCAAAAATGTGAAATTACCCCAAGCATCCCTCCTCAGATTTGTACTTACTGCTCTGCACCCCACCTGTGTCCCTACACCCCTTCCAAAATACCCCAACACCCCTCCAAAAATTTGTGTTTGACCCCCCACCCTTCCCAAAATGTGTGATTGTGCCACTGCACCCCCTCCAAAATTTGTATTTCTACCCTGCACCACTCCCACAATCTGTACATGTAACCCTGCAGGTCCCAAGATTTGTTCTTATACTACAACATACCACAGAAAACATATACTGTTATTCCTGCAGGCTTCCCAAAAATGGTATTTGCACCCTGCAACCTTCCAATAATTTGTAGTTTTACTACTGACCCCTCCCTTGAACTTGTACCTTTGCATCCCTCTCAAAATTTTAACTTGTTTCCCTACACCCCACCCAAATTTAAACTTATTTCCCTACACTCCTCCCAAAATTTGTTCTTGCACCACTGCACCTCACTCAAAATTTGTACTTGTACCCCTGCACCCTTCCCAGCATTTATATATGTACTCCTGCACCACTCCCAACATTTGTACTTGTACCCCTGCACACCTCCCAAAATGCGTGTATATGTAGCCCTGCACTGCTCCCAACATTTATACATGTACTCCTGCACCCCTCCCAAAATGTGTATTTTTACCCCTGCACCATTGTCAATATTTGCACTTATGCCACTGTACACCTCCAAAATGTGTATTTGTAACCTTGCATTCTCCCAAAATCTGTACTTGTACCCCGTACTCATCCAAAATGTGTGTTTGTACCCCAGTATCCTTCCTAAAATTTGTACCTGTACCCCTGTACCCACCCAAAGTTTGTATTTGTACCCTGTACCCCTCTCACAATTTGTACTTGTACCCCTGCAACCCTCCCCAAAATTTAAATTTGTACCACTGTGTGCCTCCAAAATGTGTACTTGTACCCCTGCACCCCTCCAAAAGTTGTACTTGTACCCCTGCACCCCTCTCAGACTTTGTACTTGTACCCCTGTATCCATCCAAAATTTGTACTTGTACCCCTCCCAAAATTTGTACTTGTACCCCTGCAACCCTCTCCAAATTTGAATTTGTACCCATGTACCACTCTCAAAATGTGTACTTGTAACCCTGTGCCCCTCCAAAATTTGTACTTGTACACCTGTATCTTCCCAAAATTTGTTCTTGTAGCCTGTACCTCTCGCAAAATTTGTACTGGTACCCCATACCCCTCCAAAATTTGTAGTTATACACCTGCACCTTCCCAAAATGTGTATTTGTACCACTGTACGCCTTTCAAAATTTGTGTTTGTACCCCTGTACCCATCCAAAATTTGTGCTTGTACCCACTCCCAAAATTTGTACTTGTACCCCTGCAACCCTGCCCAAATTTGAATTTGTACACCTACATCACGCTCAAAATTTGTATTTGTACCCTTGTGCCCCTCCAAAATTTGTACTTGTACCCTTGTACCCCTCCAAAATTTGTACTTGCACACTTGTATCTTCCCAAAATTTGTACTTGTACCCTGTACCCAATCAAAATTTTTTACTTGTACCACCGTACCCCTCCAAAATGAGTACTTGTATCCCTGTACCCCTCTTAAAATGTGTACTTTTACCCCCGTAGCCATCCAGAATTTGTACTTGTACACCTCCCAAAATTTGTACTTGTACACCTGCAACCCTCTCCAAATTTGAATTTGCACCCCTGTACTCCTCCACAATTTGTACTTGTACCCCAGTACCCCTCCAAAATTTGTACTTGTACAGCTGAACTCATCCAAAATTTGTATTTGTACCCCTGTAGCCTTCCAAAATTAGTACTTGTACCCCTCCCAAAATTTGTATTTGTACGCCTGTAGCCCTCTCAAAATTTGTACTTCCATCCCTGTAGCCTTCCAAAATTTGTACTTGTACCCCTGTAGCCCTCCAACATTTGTACTTCTATCCCTGTAGCCCTCCACAATTTGTACTTGTACCCCTGTAGCCCTCCAGCATTAGGGAGGCAGTATAGCACAGTGGTTTAAGGCTCTGAGCTGCAAATCTGGTGACATCCAGTAGACCAGACCTAAGTTTGAATCCCACAGCTTTCACTTACATACTGCGTGACCCTGAGCAAGTCACTTAACTTCCCTTTACTCCCAGGTCGCTCCTGTAAAAAAGCTTTCAGCTTAGTGTGCTACTCCTGGTTAAACAACGAAATAAATAAAAACACATTTGTACTTGTACCCCTCCCCAAATGTGTACTTGTATCCATGTACCCATCCAAAATTTGTACTTGTATCACTGTATTTCTCTCAAAATGTGTACTTGTACCCTTGTACCCATCCAAAAGTTGTACTTGTTCCCCTGCAACACTCCCCAAATTTGTATGTGTACTCCTACAACCCTCCCAAATTTTACTTGTACCACTGTACTCCTCCAAAATTTGTACTTGTATCCCTCCAAATTGCGTACTTGTACACCTGTACCCATCCAAAATTTGTACTACTGTACCCCTCTCAAAATTCATACTTGTACCCATCCAAAATTTGTACTTGTTCCCCTGCAACACTCCCCAGATTTGTATTTGTATCCCTGTACTCCTCCAAAATTTGTACTTGTACCCCTGCACCCTCAAATATGTGTACTTGTACACCTGTACCCATCTAAAATGTGCACTTGTACTCCTCCCAAAATGTGTGCTTGTACCCCTGTACTCATCCAAAATTGGCACTTGTACCCCTCCCAAAATTTGTACTTGTACAACTGCAGCCCTCCCCAAATTTGTATTTGTACCCCTGTACTCCTCCAAAATTTGTACTTGTACCCCTGTATCCACCCAAAATTTGTATTTGTACCCCTGAAGCCCTCCAAAATTTGTACATGTACCTCTCCCAAAACTTGTACTTGTTGCCCTGTAGCCCTCTCAAAATTTGTACTTGTACCACTCCCAAAATTTGTAGTTATACCCCTCCGACCCTCCCCAAATTTGTATTTGTATCCCAGTACTCCTCCAAAATTTTTATTTGCACCCCTGTACCACTCTCAAAATTTGTACTTGTACCCCATACCCCTCCAATATTTGTACTTGTATCCCTCCAAAATTTGTACTTGTACCCCTGTACCTCTCTCAGAATTTGTAGTTGTACCACCGTACTCCTCTCAAAATTTGTAGTTGTACCCCTGTACCCATCCAAAATTTGTACTTGCACCCCTCCCAAAATTTGTAATTGTACCCCTGCAACCCTCCCCAAATTTGAATTTGTACCCTGTACTCCTCCAAAATTTGTACTTATACCCCTGTAGCTATCCAAAATGTGTACTTGTACCCCTGTAGCCCTCTCAAAATGTGTACGTGTACCCCTGTAGCCCTCCAACATTTGTAATTGTATCCCTCCCAAAAATTGTACTTGTACCCCTGTAGCCCTTTCAGAACTTGCACTTGTAGCCCTCCATAATTTGTACCTGTACCCCTGTAGCTCTCTCAAAATTTGTACTTGTATCCTGTAACCCTCCAAAATTTGTACTTGTATCCCTGTACCCATCCAAAATTTGTACTTGTAACCCTCCCAAAATTTGGAGTTGTACCCTTGCAACCCTCTCCAAATTTGTATTTGTATCCCTGTACTCCTCCAAAATTTGTATTTGTACCCCAGTACCACTCTCAAAATTTGTTCTTGTACCTCATACTCCTCCAATATTTGTACTTGTACCCTCCAAAATTTATACTTGTACCCCTGTACCAATCCAAAATTTGTACTTGTACCACTGTACCTCTCTCAAAATTTGTACTTGTACCACTGTATCCCTCTCAAAATTTGTACTTGTAGCCCTGTACCCATCCAGAATTTGTACTTGCACCCCTCCCAAAATATGTACTTATACCCCCACAACCCTCCCCAAATTTGAATTTGCACCCCAGTACTCCTCCAAAATTTGTACTTGTATCCCTGGACCACTCCAAAATTTGTACTTGTACCATTTACCCCTCCAATATTTGTACTTGTACCCCGTACCCCTCCAAAATTTGTACTTGTACCCCTGTACCCATCCAAAATTTGTACTTGTACCACTGTACCTCTCTCAAAATTTGTACTTATACCAATGTACCCCTCTCAAAATCTGCACTTGTACCCCATAGACCTTCAATATTTGTACTTGTACCCCTCCAAAATTTGTACTTGTACCCTGTACCCATCCAAAATGTTTACTTGTACCACTGTACCACTCTCAAAATTTGTACTTCTATCCCTGTAGCCTTCCAAAATGTGTACTTGTACCCCTGTAGCCCTCCAACATTTGTACTTCTGTCCCTGTAGCCCTCCAAAATTTGTACTTGTACCCCTGTAGCCCTCCAACATTTGTACTTGTACCCTCCCAAAATGTGTACTTGTACCCCTGTAGCCCTCCGAAATTTGTACTTGTACCCCTCCCCAAATTTGTACTTGTATCCATGTACCCATCCAAAATGTGTACTTGTATCACTGTATTCCTCTCAAAATGTGTACTTGTACTACTGTACCCCTCTCAAAATTTGTACTTGTACCCATCCAAAAGTTGTACTTGTACCCCTCCCCAAATTTGTATTTGTACCCCTACAACCCTCCCAAATTTGTACTTGTACCCCTGTACTCCTCCAAAATGTGTACTTGTATCCCTCCAAAATGTGTACTTGTACACCTGTACCCATCCAAAATGTGTACTACTGTACCCCTCTCAGAATTCATACTTGTACCTATCTAAAATTTGTACTTGTACACCTCCCAAAATTTGTACTTGTTCCCCTGCAACACTCCCCAGATTTGTATTTGTATCCATGTACTCCTCCAAAATTTGTAGTTGTACCCCTGCACCCCTCCAAAATTTGTACTTGTACACCTGTACCCATGCAAAATGTGTACTTGTACTCCTTCCAAACTGTGTGCTTGTACCCCTGTACCCATCTAAAATTGGTACATGTACCCTCCCAAAATTTGTACTTGTACAACTGCAACCCTTCCCAAATTTGTATTTGTACCACTGTACTCCTCCAAAATATGTATTTGTACCCCTGTACCCATCCAAAATTTGTACTTGCACCCCTCCCAAAATTGGTAGTTGTACCCCCGCAACCCTCCCCAAATTTGAATGTGTACCCCTGTACTCCTCCAAAATTTGAACTTATACCCCTGTAGCTATCCAAAATGTGTACTTGTACCCCTGTAGCACTCTCAAAATGTGTATGTGTACCCATGTAGACCTCCAACATTTGTACTTGTATCCCTCCCAAAATTTGCACTTGTACCCCTGTAGCCCTCTCAGAATTTGTACTTGTACCCCTGTAGCCCTCCAAAATTTGTACCTGTATCCTTGTACCCATCCAAAATGTGTACTAGTACCCCTCCCAAAATTTGTAGTTGTACCCTTGCAACCCTCCCCAAATTTGTATTTGTATCCCTGTTCTCCTCCAAAATTTGTATTTGTACCCCTGTACCACTCTCAAAATCTGTTCTTGCACCCCATACCCCTCCAATATTTGTACTTGTACCCTCCAAAATTTGTACTTGTACCCCTGTACAATCCAAAATTTGTACTTGTACCTCTGTACCTCTCTCATAATTTATATATGTACCACTGTACCCTCTCAAAATTTGTACTTGTACCCCTGTACCCATCCAGAATTTGTACTTGCACCCCTCCCAAAATATGTACTTGTAACCCCACAACCCTCCCCAAATTTGAATTTGCACCCCTGTACTTCACCAAAATTTGTACTTGTATCCCTGTACCCCTCCAAAATTTGTACTTGTACCATTTACCCCTCCAATATTTGTACTTCTACCCCTGTACCCCTCCACAGTTTGTACTTGTACCCCTGTACCCATCCAAAATTTGTACTTGTAACACTGTACCTCTCTGAAAATTTGTGCTTGTACCACTGTACCCCTCTCAAAATTTGCACTTGTACCCCATAGACCTCCAATATTTGTACTTGTACCCTTCCAAAATTTGTACTTGTACCCCTGTACCCATCCAAAATTTATACTTGTACCACTCTCAAAACTTGTACTTCTATCCCTATAGCCTTCCAAAATTTGTACTTGTATCCCTGTAGCCCTCCAATATTTGTACTTGTACCCTCCCAAAATGTGTACTTGTACCCCTGTAGCTCTCCAAAATTTGTACTTGTACCGCTTCCCAAATGTGTACTTGTATCCATGTACCCATCCAAAATGTGTACTTGTATCACTGTATTCCTCTCAAAATGTGTACTTGTACTACTGTACCCCTCTCAGAATGTGTACTTGTACCCTTGTACCCCTCCAAAAGTTGTACTTGTACCCCTCCCCAAATTTGTATTTGTACCCCTACAACCCTCCCAAATTTGTACTTGTATCCCTGCACTCCTCCAAAATTTGTACTTGTATCCCTCCAAAATGTGTACTTGTACACCTGTACCCATCCAAAATTTGTACTACTGTACCCCTCTCAAAATTCATACTTGTACCCATCCAAAATTTGTACTTGTACCCCTCCCACAATTTGTACTTATTCCCCTGCAACACTCCCCAGATTTGTATTTGTACCTCTGAAGCCCTCCTAAATTCATACATGTACCTCTCCCAAAACTTGTACTTGTTCCCCTGTAGCTCTCTCAAAATTTGTACTTGTACCCCTGTAGCCCTCAAAAATTTGTACTTGTACCACTTCCAAAATTTGTAGTTGTACCCCTCCAACCCTCCCCAAATTTGTATTTGTACCCCTGTACTCCTCCAAAATTTGTATTTTTACCCCGTACCACTCTCAAAATTTGTACTTGTACCCCATACCTCTCTAATATTTGTACTTGTACCCTTCCAAAATTTGTACTTGTACCCCTGTACCTCTCTCAAAATTTGTAGTTGTACCACTGTATCCCTCCCAAAATTTGTACTTGTACCTCTGCAACCCTCCTCATATTTGAATTTGTACCCCTGTACTCCTCCAAAATTTGTACTTATACCCCTGTAGCTATCCCAGATTTGTACTTGTACCCCAGTAGCACTCTCAAAATTTGTACGTGTACCCCTGTAACCCTCCAACATTTGTATTTGTATCCCTCCCAAAAATTGTACTTGTACCCCTGTAGCCCTCTCAGAATTTGTACTTGTACCCCTGTAGTCCTCCATAATTTGTACTTGTATCTCTGTACCCATCCAACATGTGTACTTGTGCCCTTCCCAAAATTTGTAGTTGTACCCTTGCAATCCTCCCCAAATTTGTATTTGTATCCCTGTACTACTCTCAAAATTTGTTCTTGTACCCCATACCCCTCCAATATTTGCACTTGTACCCTCCAAAATTTGTACTTGTACCACTGTACATCTCTCAAAATTTGTACTTGTACCACGGTACCCCTCTCAAAATTTGTACTTGTACCCCTGTACCGATCCAAAATTTGTACTTGCACCCCTCCCAAAATATATACTTGTACCCCCACAACCCTCCCCAAATTTGAATTTGCACCCCTGTACTCCTCCAAAATTTGTATTTGTACTCCTATACCCCTCCAATATTTGTACTTGTACCATGTACCCCTCCAATATTTGTACTTCTACCCCTGTACCCCTCCAAAATTTGTACTTGTACCCCTGTACCCATCCAAAAGTTGTACTTGTACCACTGTACCTCTCTCAAAATGTGTACTTGTACTACTGTACCCCTCTCAAAATGTTCACTTGTACCCCATAGCCCTCCAATATTTGTACTTGTACCCCTCCAACATTTGTACTTGTACCCCTGTACCCAGCCAAAATGTATACTCGTACCACTCTCAGAATTTGTACTTTTACACCTGTACCCATCCAAAATTTGTACTTGCACCTCTTCCAAAATTTGTACTTCTACCCCCACAACCCTCCATAAATTTGAATTTGCACCCCTGTACTCCTCCAAAATTTGTACTTGTATTCCTCCAAAATTTGCACGAGTACACCTGTACCTTCCCTAAATTTGTATTTGTACCCCTGTACCCCTCCCCATATTTGTATTTGTACACCTGTACCTTCAAAAATTTGTATTTGTATGCCTCTACGCCTTCCAAAATTTGTACTTGTTCCCCTGCAACCTCCTAATATGTGTATTTTTGCCCTGTTGCACCCCTCCCAATATTTGTGCTTGTATCTCTGCACCCCTCCCAACATTTAATTGTATGTCTGCACCCCTTCCTGCATTTGTACTTGTACCCCCAAAATGTGTATGTATACCCCTGCACCCCTCCAAAATGTGTAGCTGTACCCCTCAGCCCATCCCAGCATATGTACTTGTACCCATGTGTCCCCAACATTTGTACTTGTGCCCCTGCAACACTCATAATATTTGTACTTGTACCCTTGCACCCCTCCAAAGATGTGTACTTGTAACTGTAGCATGAGAGAGAGAGAGAGAGTGAGATTCTGTCATGTTGTCAGCTGCACATCTCTCACCCCTGTTAATCTATATTATAAAATGGGCAAGTAAAATCCTTAATTTTAATTGGCTATTAGCCGTGCATTAGAAGTGCCTAATGCACGGCAAATAACAAGTGCTGGCAATCCATAGTAAATCCAGAAAGAAAATCAAGGAGCAAAAAGAATGTTTATTTCTTGATCGAATCATAACGCCCACAATGTTTTTGTCTTGCAAACTGGAACATCAAAATCAGGTAAGGACACAGGTCAGAGTCACCCCACATAAATCCCAAACTCACCACAGCTTGTGTTAGTTTTACTCGATCCATAAATAAAATGAACAGCGTGCCATCAAACTCACAATTTGACTGAGCTAGCAGCCATTCAACCATTGTAAGCTTGATGCGTCTCTCTCTCTCTCTCTGCCACAACAGCACGTCTCTTCGGAGCCGTAATGACATTAAAACGAAATCTCTATAACTCCGACTGTAGTAATGAAATGAGAAATTACTTTTGCCACTGTCTCTCCTCTCCGTCGTCCCCTGATTGTTCTCCTCGGACTTTAAACATACCTACAAACAGCTGCTCTTCCGGTCTGTTCGAGATTATTTAAAACCATCACTGCCTTTTGAAGCCAGAGTCCGCTTACGCTGTCAGTGTGTGTGTGTGTGGGCACAAGATGGGACTCTCCATTATGTATATTAAAGAAGCTGTCTTTAAATTGTACTTTCTTTTAAATTTTCAATCACGGCTCTCTCCATAGCCCATTAGCTAACCTGCTGTCTTCCTCATCCTTCAGTCCACAGACAGTCCCATCTCGTGCCCACACACACACACACACGCTGACAGCAAACGGACTCTGGCTTCAATGGCAGTGAAGCTCAAAATCTGCAGATTAGATAGAAAATGTGGATCAGTAGCTGGTGTGACACCCTTTATCTTTTAAATCACTCACCAGCATTTCAAACACTGTGCTTGTTTCTTTCAAGGCAGTGATGGTTTTAAATCATCTCCAAACAGACCAGAAGAGCAGCGCTGTTTGTAGGTATGTTTAAAAGTCCGAGGAGAACAATTGGGGGACGACGGAGAGGAGAGACAGTGGCAAAAGTATTTCTCATTTCGATACTACAGTCAGAGTTATACGAGATTGCTTTTTAATGTCATTATGGCTCCCAAGAGACATGCTAACTGGAGAACATTTTGAATGTTTTTTTAATGGTTGTTGTATAAAAACTATAGCTATGCAAATGCAGCTTTACAGGCGGAAGGACTATTTTATCTAAAAATTCACACAACATGTAACTTTATTTTATATTAAACTTCAGAATTTTGATTGTCACAGTTATGACAAATACAGGTTCCCATTTTATAAGCTCAATAAGACACTCCAGGGGTGTGTATTAGACATTTCTAACGCACGGTCAGGGACTAAACACACTCGGCCCGCGGCCTCGTGCCTTATTATGCCCTGACCATGCGTTAGAAATGTCTAATGCACACCCCCTTGTGTCTTATTGCTTACTCAAGTTACAGCAGGTCACATCCAAATTATACATCTTATGTAAAATCACTGGTCCCTTTCTCACTTCATGACATCAACCCAGGTCGCTATTGCTAGTCTTTCTTTTTGGGTGGGGGGCATCCTTGTCTGCCCTCTACATCACCACACCAGTCTAAATTATGAACTCTGACACCTGATATCTGTGTGAAGCCAGTGAGACTATTATGATGTGATACAAATAATTTAATTAAAATGTATGGTAGAACATTGTTAACCCACAAAAATCATCATTTCCCAGTGTTGTAAACCCATCAATGTGATGTTTCATCCTTGATAACCCATCGATGGAATGTCACATCAGTGGGTTAACAACTGGGAACTGTCTGCGCATGTGCGCACATTTTTTCTCTCAAGAACCGACAGATGGAATGAGTGGGACACTGGTTTACGGAATTGAGAAAGGGCAAATTCCATTTTACACATTGTAAAAAATGGTATTGTCACCAGTGTCTGCTAAGTCAAAATCCGGTTTTACCGGTGTTTGGTTTTGTGTACTTTATAACTCTGCTAACATGCATTTTAGCAATTTTGACCTCCACTATTGCACATCCTTCCATCATTGTACCAGTTTATTTTAGGTACAAAATGGGATGGCAGCAGCAGCACTGCAGCCCCCATCCTTAAGGTGTGATGGAAGCAGTACTACATTCCCCATCCCTCAGGTATAATGGCAGTAGCACTGCATTCCCCATCCCTCAGGTGTGATGGCAGTATCAACACTATGGGCCCCATCTCTCAGGTGGTACAGCAGAAGTACTACATTCCCCATCCACCAGTGGTGATGGCAGAAGCACTATGGCCCCCATCCCCTCAGGTGCGATGCAGCACCAACAGCAGTATGGTCCCCATCCCACTGGTGTGATGGCAGCAGGAACAGCACTATGGCCCTCCTCCCTCAGGTGTGATGGAAGCAGCAGCACTGCAGCTCCCATCCCTTAGGTGTGATGGCAGCAGTACTACATTCCCCATTTCTCAGGTGTGATGGCAGTATCAGCACTATGGCACCCATCCCTCAGGTGTGATGGCAGCAGTTCTACATTCCTGATCCCTCAGGTGTGATGGCAGTATCAGCACTCTGGGCCCCATCCCTCAGGTGGGATGGCAGCAGTACTACATTCCCCATTCACCAGTGGTGATGGCAGAAGCACTACGGCCCCCGCTCCTCAGGTGTGATGACAGTAGCAGTAATGCAGTCCACAACCCTCGGGGGGGTGGTGGCAGTAGTGACAGCACTAGGATCACCTTTCTTCAACACACAGACCCCATGTGTACAAGTTACAAATTACTTGGTCTCTTTGCTTGTTAGAACTCAGATGTGAATTAATCTGAACCACCCAAACTGAAGTGGACCACCTTTGCTTTTTTCTATTTATCATTTAACTGCCTGAATTGGATTTATGTCTGTGACACCACTGGCCAGGGTTTGGGATCAGACTTGGGTGTTGGAGGGCCAGCCGGGGGGGTGAAGGCTTGAGTGTCCAATGACCATTCGCCTTCTCCTGGGAGGGAGGGTGGGTTCACAACTCAGCATTTGCTGGCCCCTGGTGGAGGCCAGAGGCACAGCAACACATCAGCCCTCACAGCGGGAGGGACTGTGATGGATGTCAGCTTGTGCCTTGACATCATGAGGCCTGTCATGCTCCCAAGAAAATGGAAAACACCCACTGGCCAACTGGAAGATGACTGCTGGTCCCTCCATAAGCCTGAAGCCCCAGACACATGTGTCTGTTCTGACCCCTGCCATGCCCGGGATACACAGGAAGCTCTTTGGGGTGATTCTCCTCCCCTGGTAGCCTCCCACAGGTAGGGGCCCACCCGATGAATGGCTACTTTGGGTTACCTGATAGCACAGCAATAAGGAGCAGTGGATGTGGTCGGGACTCAGCAGTGGTTGTAGGGGGTTTTGGAAGGCCTGAAGGAGTGGATTGCCAGGGAGTAGGAGGAGCAAAAATAACTGCCTGAATTTACTTCTTTGAAATAAAGTGTCTTCACCTAAAAAAATCCACAAGTGATTAGTGGAGGACCTTCAAATGGAAAATCATGCACCTCCCAAACATGCAGATGCTTTTTATTTTACTTGATCTTCATGAAAAGGGTGTCTCCCAGTTTTCATGTCTGAGCTCAGATGTGAATTGAGCACCACTCTGCCCACCAGCTTCATACAGCCCCTGGGGTCTTAAGTTCTGTGTGTACTGAATGTGATTTCAAAATCCACTGGCCAAGCATAAGCACACTTAAACACTTAACATTTGCTTTTTATGACTGTGGGCAGAGCCTACAGGAGTATTGCATGTACAAAAGGAGTGATGTCATGTTTTCTGTCCATGGAACTGACTGAAGGTGTAAATAGTCTCCTCCATCTTACCCTCCTCCAAGAAATGTTTTCCTCCCTCAAATAAATATGCTTTCATGTTAGTCAATGGTTGCAGGGTACTATTTTCTTTCTTAAATGGGTGGTACAAGAACTGGAACCTGAGTAGTGGGAGGCAGCATTTTTTTTTTTGGAGGAAGTAAGATCCAACCCACCTCCACCCAAGAAGCTCCTAAAGATCCACCCCACCTTTTTTTTTATTCATGTGGGAGGGGCATGAGGTGGATCTATCATGTTGAAAGAAGACTCACTAGTTTGGGATCTGGACCAAGGAACAGAATAAGTCAGTGGAGTCCCTGCATTTTGTTAAGGACTAGGAGAACAGATAATAATAACTGGTCATCCAGTGCTTGTAACAGAAATGCCCAGGAATATCCAGGCTCCAAACCGGAGCTATTTTAAAAATGAGTCACATATTAAGTATATAGATGCTCCCGGCTGCTTCCCGCCTGAAATGTCATCATGGGGACAGCCGTGGGTGCTTGAGGGCTTGACGGGGAGGGCTCTGCATTCTAAAATGCCGGGGCAATGAGGGCACAGTATCGACCAGATATAATTTCAAATAAATGAGATGCGAGTAAGTTTATTTTTAATATTTTCTAATGCTTCTGCTAATTGGGCCCCACTTCACATGAAGCTGGGGCCTGACTGTATGTGGACATTTCCCTTTAAGCCATTTGACACCACCATCCTAAGAGCAGTCAGTGTGCTTCTTTGTAGGGCATTACATAGCAAGAGACCCAGCCTTGCCTTTTTCCAAATAATATACCAACTTCATTCTGAGGCAGGCAGTTCTGGAATACTGTTTATATCCTACTAAAGCTTCTTAATTTGCAGTTTGTGACTATAGGTGTTTACAACTGAATGATTATAACCACATTTGCTTCACTTGCAAATAGGTAGGCATTTGTATGTTTAATTTCTGTTTGACTTACTGTAGGTTACACATAGAATCTGAACAATTCATAACATGCTGTATTGTGATTCAATGAACTGATAAATGGGGATTTTGGTTTCTTTTACAAATTCATTTTTCCTGACCATGGATATACCGAAACAAAAATTTTTCAACAAAATATTTTTAAATAAAGAGTTTAGCAGTAATTTAGTTGATATGGTGTAAAGAGCTGCTCCCTGGAAAATTATCTGGTTGGGGGGTTGCAACAAATGTTTTTAAATAAAGAGTTTAGCAGTAATTTAGTTGATGTGGTGTAAAGAGCTGCTCCCTGGAAAATTATCTGGTTGGGAGGGGCTGCCACGAGCAGAATGGGATTTCACAGATGGGGGAGCTCACAGCAGCAGAAGCATGTTGGCATTAAAAGCTCAGTGGCATGGATGTAGAGGCACCAGTATTTAAGCAGGACTTTGGTAGAGGATTAATTGTGACTGGGGCATGAGGGAGAGAGTGAGTCTTGATATTTTTAGCATAATAGTTTTCTGAAATTTCAACCTTTCAATGGGTTAGCCATTGTACAGCCACCTGTACAGTATATCACTAAGCCACATGCAGTGTGGTATGGGTAAAACCCAGATCACCAGACCAGGACCAGTGCTGTAAAATCTGCACTGGGCACAGCTTGTGCAAATATTGCTGATCCAATGGGGCAGCAATAAAGTATTGTGTTCAGAAAAGGGCTGATTTCATCTGTGCTACCAAACAACATAATAGTGTGCTAAAAATAGATTCCTCCACTGAAGCCTCATTACTACGCTGTCTGTGTGTGTGTGTGTATAGGAAGTTTTAGAACACTATTTTTCCTCTGGCTTGAGGAATTAATAGAGCCCACAGAAAGTTAACTCATTATCTTCTAGCAGTCAGAGCCTTCTGCATAAAAAGTTCCCCTAGGTCATTCACAACACCTCATTAAGCCATTTGACATCACCCTCCTAAGAGCAGTCAGTGTGCGTCTTTGCAGTACATTGCATAGCAAGAGTCTCAGCTTTGCCTTTTTCCAAATAATACACCAACTTCTTTCTCAGTCAGGCAGTTCTGGGCTTGGCTACTGTTTATATACTACTGAATCTTCTTAACCTGCAATTTTTGACTATAAGTGTTTACAACTGAATGTTAGTAACCACATTTGCTTCACTTGCAAATATGTAGGCATTTGTGTCTAATTTCTGTTTGACTTACTGAAGGTTACACATAGAATCTAATAAGTTCATAACATGCTTTATTGTGATTCAATGAACTGATATACTGGGATTTTGGTTTCTTTTACAAATTAATTTCTCCTGATCATGGATATATTACAACAAACATTTCTTAACATTTTTTTTTACAAATAAGGAGTTTAGCAGTAATGCAGTTGATATGGTGTAAAGAGCTGCTCCCTGGAAAACTACCTGGTTTTGGAGGTGGGGGGTTGCCACAAGTGGAATGGGACTTCACAGATGGGGGAGCTCATAACAGCAGAAGTGGCATGTTGGCATTAAAAGCTTACTGGTATGGATGTAGAAGCATCAGTTTTTAAGCATGACTTTGGTAGAGGATTAATTGTGACAGGGTGGAGTGAGTCTTGGTATTTTAAACATAATGTTTTTCTAAAACTTCAGCCTTCAATGGGTTAGACTTTGTAGCCATCTGTACAGTATATCACTAAGCCACATGCAGTGGGGTATGGGTAAAACCCAGATCACCAGACGCAGGCCACAGCTGTAAAATCTGGACTGGAAACAGCTTGTGTAAATATTGCTGATCTGGTGGAGCAGCAATAAAAGATAAACTATGCAATACCCTCAATAACACACCTACCCCAGTTTACATTTACCTGATGCCCATTTTCAGGCCTTATATAGTAATATCTTCCTTCAAGAGAACAGCTTGTAATGAAATGTGTCAAATTTACATTGGCATTTGGGCATATGTACTTTTATATTATATGAATTTTGTGTGTGAACTGTATATCAGTCTCTAAAAAACAAACACATCAAATGTCTTCAAAAACTTGTCTCAACATTGTGTTTATCTTCCACCTTGTCACAACATACAGTTGTCTTCGCAGTGTTTTCAGTTAGGGTACAGTACCTTCATGTATATGATGGCCTGGTTCTGTTGAGTTTATTGCTATAACAGTGCATAGAATAAAATGCAAAACATATAGGTAACTGTAATACAGATGGTGGCATTATTTTTAATTATACAATGGCAAGGGAAGTGGAGTTGACTTGCACATGTTAAAAATAACAGCTGCAATTAACAACTACTTGAAGAAACAAAATGCTGTTTTTTCTTCCTATTTACTTTTTTCCTGGCTCAGTTTCATCAGTGAAAAGAAAGACTGGAACAACTATCGCCTAGGGACCTCACAACACCTCATTAAACCATTTGACATCACTATCCTAAGAGCAGTGTGACATTGCATAGCAAGAGACCCAGCCTTGCCTTTTCCAAATAATATTCCAACTTCATTCTCAGGCAGGCAGTTCTGGGATACTGTTTATATTGTACTGAATCTTCTTAACTTGCAGTCTGTGACTATAAGTGTTTACAACTGAATGATTATAACCACATTTGCTTCACTTGCAAATAGGTAGGCATTTGTGTGTGTAATTTCTGTTTGACTTACTGTAGGTTACACATAGAATCTGATAAGTTCATAACATGCTATATTGTGATTCAATGAACTGATAAATGGGGATTTTGGTTTCTTTTACAAATTTATTTTTCCTGACCATGGATATACTAAAACAAAATTCTCAACAAAATATTAAATAAAGAGTTTAGCAGTAATTTAGTTGATATGGTGTAAGCAGCTGCTCCCTGGAAAATTATCTGGTTGGGGGAGCTGCCACAAGCAGAATGGGATTTCACAGATTGGGGAGCTCACAGCAGCAGAAGCATGTTGGCATTAAAAGCTTAGTGGCATGGATGTAGAGGCACCAGTATTTAAGCAGAACTTTGGTAGAGGATTCATTGTGACTTAGGGGTGAGGGAGGGAGTGAGTCTTGATATTTTTAGCATAATGGTTTTCTGAAACTTCAAAATTTCAATGGGTTAGACTCTGCAGCCATCTGTACAGTATATCACTAAGCCACATGCAGTGTGGTATGGGTAAAACCCAGATCACCAGACCAGGACCAGTGCTGTAAAATCTGCACTGGGCACAGCTTGTGCAAATATTGCTGATCCAGTGGGGCAGCAATAAAGTATTGTGTTCAGAAAAGGGCTGATTTCATCTGTGCTACCAAACAACATAATAGTGTGTTAAAATAGATTCCTCCACTGAAGCCTCATTACTACACTGCCTGTGTGTGTATAGGACATTTTAGAGCACTATTTTTCCACTGGCTTGAGGAATTAATGGAGCCCACAGAAAGTTAACTCATTATCTTCTAGCAGTCAGAACTTTCTGCATAAAAAGTTCCCCATGGCCCCTCACAACACCTCATTAAGCCATTTGACATCACCATCCTAACAGCAGTCAGTGTGCTTCTTTGCAGGACATTGCATAGCAAGAGTCTCAGCCTTGCCTTTTTCCAAATAATACACCAACTTAATTCTCAGTCAGGCAGTTCTGGGCTGGGCTACTGTTTATATTCTACTGAATCTTCTTAACTTGCAATTTGTGACAATAGGTGTTTACAACTAAATGTTAGTAACCACATTTGCTTCACTTGCAAATACGTAGGCATTTGTGTGTCTAATTTCTGTTTGACTTACTGTAGGTTACATATAGAATCTGATAAGTTCATAACATGCTTTATTATAATTCAATGAACTGATAAATGGGGATTTGGTTTCTTTTACAAATTCATTTCTACTGATCATGGATATATTACAACAAAAATGTCTCAACAAAATTTTTATAAATAAGGAGTTTAGCAGTATTGTAGTTGTGGTGTAAAGAGCTGCTCCCTGTAAAATTACCTGATTTTGGGGGTGGGGGTTGCCACGAGTGGAATGGGACTTCATGGATGGGGGAGCTCATAACAGCAGAAGTGGCATGTTGGCATTAAAAGCTTAGTGGTATGGATGTAGAGGTACCAGTTTTTAAGCATGACTTTGGTAGAGGATTAATTGTGACAGGGTGGAGTGAGTCTTGGTATTTTAAACATAATGTTTTTCTAAAACTTCAGCCTTCAATGGGTTAGACTTTGAAGCCATCTGTACAGTATATCACTAAGCCACATGCAGTGGGGTATGGGTAATACCCAGATCACCAGACGCAGGCCAGAGCAGAAAAATCTGGACTGGGCACAGCTTGTGCAAATATTGCTGATCTGGTGGAGCAGCAATAAAAGATAAATTATGCAATACCCTCAATAACACATCTACCCCAGTTTACATTTACCTGATGCTCATTTTTAGGCCTTATATAGTAATATCTTCCTTCAAGAGAACAGCTTGTAATGAATTGTGTTGAATTTACATTGGCATTTGAGCATATGCACTTTCATATTATATGAATTTTGTGTGTGAACTGTATATCAGTATCTAAAAAAAACAATTAAACACATCAAATGTCTTCAAAACTTGTCTCAATATTGTGTTTATCTTCCACCTTGTCACAACATACAGTTGTCTCAGCAGCATTTTCAGTTAGGGTACAGTACCTTCATGTATATGATGGTCTGGTTCTGTTGAGTTGATTACTATAACAGTGCATAGAATAAAATGCAAAATATATAGGTAACTGTAATACAGATGGTGGCATTATTTTTAATTACACAATGGCAAGGAAAAATGTAAGAAGCTGATTGGCTGCTGACCCATTGAAACAGTGATGTTATTACACAATAACATCACAGTAGCTTTGGATTTGGATCATTCCTTGCATTTTCTCTTAAGAAATATTTTTCCACACTAACAAAAACATCCTTTAATATTTATTTTTTATTCTGTATGTAACAACAAGCCATTGTATAATTGCAATAAGGCACTCCAGGGTGCGTGTTATCATGTAATAACATCACTTCTGGGCTGGTGGAAGCACTCGGCTTCGCCTCGTGTTTCAACCCAACCCAGGAGTGACGTTATTACATGATAACACACACCCTGTTGTGCCTTATTGCTTAAATATGACCTTTCTCAAAGTACTGTACTTTGATTCACTTAGTGTATGCAACGGCCTTCATGTGAACACTCTGGGCTTCTCTTTGACTCCTGATGTCTATTTGCTTCAGCTATTGTATATTGTTTGAACTGCTTTGGTGTTCTTGATGTGGGGCCTGTGTCCCTAAACTATGTAATCTGTTTATCTACTGCTACCCATGTATCTCCAGTGAATGATTGTTATAACTGTCTGCTCTCTGAGCCATTGTTTTTTGACTTGTTAACTGTGCTCTCTTTGTATTCGTTTCAATGAGGTGCCTTTATAAATGAGTCTCTGACTCAAAGGTTTGTAAATCTGATATTTAAAAAAAAAAAAAATGTTTATGTTTAAGCCCATGAAACACCCTTATCTAATTAATGCATTCACAGTCATAGTGGCTCTGCCAGAACTTGTTGTTGAAGCAGTCTATCAGAAAATGTATTGTTGTCACAGAGGCTGAAACAGCAGGTGGGAGAAAAGGTGAAAATGATCCCATTCACCTAAATGGGGTGCTAATTATGAAGTCTTTTGCAAGTTGCTAAGCAGTTTCTTCCTTGTGAACGTACTTTCATTCGGATTACTTTTGATCCAAACAATTGAGGATTTTGGATGGCCCTGCTGGTTATAAACTTGAATAACCTAGTTGGTAACAGTGATCCTGCGCTTAGCAATCTACAACCTAGATGCTCTCATGCAAAGAATACAATAAAAACCTGACAAAAGTCTAAAACCAAGCTTATAAAACACATAAAATGTATCTGAACATTTATCTTTACATATACAAAATCATTGCAGCCCGAGTAAAACTCAGATAAATTACATGGCACACTGACTACTGTGTCATATAGTAAGCGTATATTGGTATTTTTGTTATATTCTTTGTAAACTGGGTAAGGCCCACTAGGCAGAAATGCCTGTTTTCAGGGGTGACCCAGGAGCACTGGGGGGGGGGAGGGTTTAGTGACTTGCTCAGAGTCACACAGCATGCAAGTGGAGGTTGTGGGAATCAAACCCAAGTCTTCTGGATGTACCCAGTTCAATCATTGTTTGTTACTCTAACCACTAGGCTATACTGCCAGCCATAAAAACACCCATATATAATGTTTTAATGTGTGATTTCAATAATAGTGCACAGTGCCTACAGTGCAATTATGAATATTAAACACTTTTCAACATTTTACTAAAATGTAATTATTTGCCACTCTATCTGCTTATGTTTTCTTACACCAAAGTGGGTGAATAGTTGACAGAGCACTATAAATAGTGTTTGATCAGGCTTCATTATTCTACATCCAGAAACAGATGACATTTGTTTATTCTGCACTTATTTAATATTGATATTCTGTGGCTCACTAAATAGAATCTATTTAGCACTGTATGAGGCAGATGTTTTTACATTTTGGAAGAGAAGCAACACATCTTATCCATTTAGGATTCATGTTAGGAATGTAAGTTTTTCTTCATATTTAAAACACATTCAAGTATCAGTGTATTCATTTACTAGTTTATACTGACTAATATATGCTGCAGAAAACAGTAAAGGATTTAATGTGAAGCACTCGGGGTCTATAGTAGAACTCCCACAATTTCCCAGCAAGTTCTGCAAAAAACTCTCTGCAATTTCAGGTTACTTTCCCCACAATTTTCCAGTGGCCCTGCCTATGTGTGCTTATACTTGGATATTTTTTTGTATCATCCAGTGTAGTATACAGTAAATAGTAAAAGACGCTTAGGCCCATACTAAATGAAAACTGTGGCTTCAGGAAGGAAAGCAGTCCTCAGCTGATGGAGAGGTTGGTGGGAAGCATGGCTGGTTAAACTGAATGGCTGGTTACAACAAAGCAGTGTGGGTGGTGTCCTTACTGATTCTATACACAGCAAAGCAGAAAGAATGTGAAACACAGCAGCATTCATTTTAAGATGCTGAAATCTGGGCCAGCCCGCTGGTGCTGGGGTAATGGTACTGCTTGCAGTGCCAGCAACCCAGGGTCAGAAGCGAACTTGGGTTGCTGGAGCTCTGGCCAGGGTAGTAGGATCAAGCACCTGGGAGACTGCTCTTCTCCTCTGGGGAGGGTGGGCTGCAGGTCCTTCTGCTTTACTACTACTGGGTGACCATGGGTAGCAGTGCAATGGGGCTGCAGAGTGACTGGGAGGGGAGGACGCTAGCCGGGATCTGGAGTAGTGGCATATCTCTATACGCCCTACCTCCTTGCATCCCCTTGAGTGCCAGTGCCCTCAGGGACAGAGACCAGAAAACCAAGAACAATCACCCCACATCAGCCACTGGAAGAAGGGACCCAGCCGCCCCAGACGTCATAACCAGGCTCCACGAGGGACCCACTAGGCTGCCCGACATGCACACTAAGGGACTGTGGAGGGGTGATCTGGGGTCCCCTCCCTTCCCACCTGAGGAGTACAACCCAGGCAGGATGGGAGCAGGCCCACAGGAGCCCTGGGGCTCACCTTTAAAGCCCTGCATGGCCTATCCCCCATAGGCCTATCCAACTCCATTCGCCGTACTGCACCGACCCTGATCACGCGCAGCTCGTCAAGAGCTACCCTAGTTATTCCGAGAGCCAGGACCTCTCAAGGTCAGAGGGCATTCCCCTACCGTGCACCCCACTGGTATAACTCCCTTCCTGCCAGTGTCTCAAACTCACTAACCTTAGCTTGCTTTAAGCCCAGGCTCAGAAACTTCCTGCTTAGTCTCTTAAATGCAACTGCCGCTAGCCTAGTGTAAAAAAAATATATATATATACTCCATTTGACAATGCTCACTGATGCTCCCTTCCTTTCCTACTAATTCCTCCTCCCTATCTCCTCCCTTCTACCCCACCAGCTCTCCCAGACCATAAGTTTTGCACCTTTTGTTATCTTTTGCTCATTGAGATTGTATTCTATTGTAACAAAATTGTAATTGAACTGTAACTTTTTGTTTGTAAGTACTGTGTCCCTTGTACTACTGTTCTGATGTCCTCTTTGTGACAAGGTACTTTTGTAAATGAGCCTCTGGCTCAAAGGTTTCTAAACTGATGTTTAAATAAATAAATAAATAAATAAATAAATAAATAAATAAATAAATAAATAAAATTAACCGTCTCGAGGTTGCCATGGTGACTTAAACCTCTCGAGCTTCACTCTTGAGATTTACATGTTCGCTCTGGTGACCTCTCGATGGTTAATAGACCAGTTACTGATAAAGGACCATACATTATCCTCTATGCTATGTTTCCTTAACATGTGCCATGACAGAAAGCACCAGCAATCATTGTGAAGTGACAGGCTGACAACCAGAGTGAGCCTTGGTTCACTCGTCTGCTGCAACCTGTCTGACAAACACTTCTGATACTAAGCACCCTCATATTTGTGAAAAAAAGTAAAAGAAACTTACTTTAATTTACCAATCAGACTTCTAGAATTGCACAGCTAGTGAATCTGCCAGACGTCTCAGTATACGGCAACTCCCTCAAGTCAGTTATCCCAAAAGATCCAAAACAAAAGGTTTTCTTGTGTGTTTTATCCCTTGGGCTGACTGACTGAGAGAGCTGCCCTATACTGAGAAGTTTCTTAACCACTTCCTGCCATCCACCCAGATCATAAATTGAAACTACTATTTGGTTATAAACAGAAGATTCTAATCAGCCTGCCCCATCACTGGGGGTTGTTTGTAGTAATTTACTAGCCATAATCATTAATCACGGAGCTCCATTTAAATAGTTCTTTGCCAATGATTGTTGCACTAAATATGAGCAAATACAGGCAGTCAGGAAAATTGGTTTGAGAATAAAGTGCAAAAATAAAACCTATAACATATCAGGGGATATGCCTCATGAAATGTTAAAAGGTTTTCGTTTTGCAGTTTGTTCACAAACCATTATTCTTGACAGTGTTGTTTGATTTTTTGGTATGTAAATAATTTTTCTATCAACTGTCCTGATATACATATATATATACATATTATGGTACCATGCTACCATAGTTAGGGTTGAGGAACCATTTACATGTTAAACCCAAAATTTTGCACCTTAATAACTTTGCAACTGTTTGACGGATTTGCCTGAAATTTGGAATAGATGATCAAGACCCATATGCCTTGGGATCTGCCAAGTTTTGTACCAGTCAGATACACGGCTGTGGAGTTATTAAGCGTGATCTGCGCATGCGTTTACGTTTTTTTCTGGAATTCTACAGATGCGCCTACAGGTCGCACAGTTTGCGCAACCGGCCCAAAATCTTCAGGAAACATGCAGCCGGGGTCCCTGATGTGCCTTTTGAAGATTTCGTGAAAAAATACTAAACTGTTCAAAAGTTATGGCAGTCCGAACTTCTGTTTTATTCCCATAGGATAACATTATGGCGTTCGCCACGCCTTTGAGGGCCTGTATCTCGAAAACGGTGCGAGATACAGAGTTTTTGTTGAAAAATTATAGCCCCCTATGTATATATAAAACTAGACAGGAAAGTGATAATACATATGACTTTTAAATTTTTTTTCTATGTCGTACGGTTACTGAGATATAAACAATTTACTATTACAACTACAGATTTTTGTGTACTGAGAGTCATTATTTTGCATACATTATTTCTACTCACTGTCTTTCTCTATACAGCTTTTGGGGAAAACCAGCCTGTGCACTTACATTACTCTTACCATTACCGTTTCTGCTTGCGGTTCCGTAGCCGTTTCACTTACCGTTCACATTTACGCCACCATGTGCGTTATCCTTTGAGTTTTCATTTGCAGTTGTGTTTCCGTTGTTTTTAACATTTCTGTCCACAGTACTGTTCCTCTTTCTGTTTCGCTTTGCATCACCATGCGCATTACGATTTGCGTTTGCGGGAACAATGTTACAATGCGACAAGACATCACCCACACGCTCCCGCCGCTGCATTACATTCACTATTTCTCATTATCATTCTCAAAAAGAAGTGAAATTAGAGACAAAAAACTCCATTTAATGCATCAGTTAGGGTTGTTCCACAGCAACAAAGCAGGAAATTCGATGTTAGGGTTGAAACCCCTTTGCACCCTCCAGCCCACCCCCAACTGGAATCGGGTGCATTGGGGTCATCGGTCCTAACTGTCACCCCATTCTCCTATTCCTCAGCTTCTTTCCACATGTGATGGGTGACACTTAGGCCGATGATCTCAATGTGCACCCCATTCCAGTTGGGGGTGGGGCTGGAGGGTGCAAGGGGTTTCAAACCCTAACATCGAATTTCATCACTTTTGTCGCTGTGAACAACCCTAACTGATGCATTAAATGGAGTTTTTCTATATATATATATATATATATATATATATATATATATATATATATATATATATATATATATATATATATATATATATATATATATATATATATATATATATATATATATATATATATATATAGTATCTATATATATATATAGTATCTATATATATATATATATATATATATATATTTCTTGTAATGGCTTTTGTTGTTTTGGTATGGCTGTGCTGTGCTTTACTGCAGTTTATGATAGCCAGTATTAATTAAAATTAAGTTGAGCAGATTGATTTGAAGTTAACTAATTCTGTTTGTGTACAATCATTGCTTTCGGTGTAACTAAAACTGCAGGTAATAACCAGCATATTGCTTAAAAACAGCATCTATGGGGCTCTGTTGCAGCAATTCTCAGTGTTACATTGAAGCAAAAAGCATGAATGAATGAAGCAGAGAGGAACTGCAATATGAAACTATGGATCTCTGTAGTAGCAGTTCTCTGTGTTTGACTTAAGCAATAATGACTGAAGAGCTGGTTATTTCCTAGAGATTAATGACTAGCTGGGAGGAAGGGTGGCCCAGGGCCTAGCTGAGGGTCAACCTCACCCAGCCAGTCATTAATTGACAGGAAATGACCAACTCTGATGTAATTATTGTGATTATAAGTCTAATCACAATAATGAACTTTTGGGAGGTTTTTTTTTCTTACTTTTTTTTTTCCTCTCTGCAGCACCGCATGGTAACATTGTGGTGAGTGTTGAAGGCTGCTGAGTGGAT
Source organism: Neoceratodus forsteri (assembly GCA_016271365.2). Lineage (NCBI taxonomy): Eukaryota > Metazoa > Chordata > Ceratodontiformes > Ceratodontidae > Neoceratodus > Neoceratodus forsteri. The sequence continues at coordinate 65,639,448 of CM028138.1, read as the reverse complement.
TCTTTTCATCCTGTTCCATGTTCGGGTAGCCTGGGAGATAGCATGTTTTTATATGTTCTAGTTTTTTTAAGTATGTGTTTTGCTGTTCAAATGTTGCTTAAGAGGTTCATTTTGTTATTAAGTTTTCAGTTACAAATTCATACACTATAATGCTTCCACACTAACTGAAACATCTCTGTAGCTCTGCGGCTGTCATGCTGGGCATTTCTAACAGATTTCAGCCCAGCACGGCAGCCAATCAGTGAGTTAGTTAAGCTCATGAATAATTTATTAGACTTATAATAAGGCAGAAAGCATGAATGAATGAAAGTAAATTGAAACTTCTACTTGGTTATAAATCATTACATGAATTCCAATGAAAAATTCTAATCCCCTTGCCCTGATGTCACTGAGGGTTACTTGCAGTAATTTACAGACAACCTAGAATCATTAATGATGGAGCTCTGTTTGAATAGTTCTCTGCGAATGACTGTCACCCTGAATGTGAACAAATACAGGGCAGCATATGGAGAGGTATATATAGCAGACATTTTTTGACTCCACGACCGCCTCAGGAAGGCTGTTCCATGCATCCACAACTCTCTCCATGAAAAAATACTTCCAAACATTACCTCTGAATCATCCCCCCTGTATCTTCAAATTGTGCCCCCTTGTTCTTGTGCATCTCCTTTTCTGAAATATGCTAACCTCTTGGAGTTTGTTGATTCCCTTCAGGTACTTGAAAGTTTCTATCATGCCCCCCCCTCCATTCCTGGAGGGTATACATATTAAGCTCTTTTAGTCTCTTTTCGTATGTCTTCTGGTGCAGACCCTCCACCATTCTGGTTACCCTCCTTTGGACAGCCTCCATCCTGTCTATGTCTTTGCGGAGATGGGGCCTCCAGAATTACACTCAGTACTCCAGATGGGGTCTCACCAACTGTCTGTACAGATGAATAACAACTTCTTGTTTTCTACTGGTGATACCTCTCCCTGTGCATCCCAGTATCCCCCCAGCCCTCCTTACTGCCTTCTCACATTGCTGGCCCACCTTTGGGTCATCTGATATAACAACCCCCAGGTCCCTTTCCATTTAGAATATACATATATATATGTAGAGTAAGAGAGAGAATAGATGATAGGTCATATATGGATGCAAATCCATCAAGGGGTACTACTTGGGTCAATAAGCTACAAGCCCAGTGGCATTAGGATCTCATTAGCACTCCTCGATGGATTTATATCCCTATACACCACACTGACCTATTGTTTGTTTTATATAATACATGGTGATGGTGGTTTTTTTTGCATCTGAAGGCTGTTTTTTTTTTTGTCCGGGGGTAAATTAGGTAAGGATGTGTGTTTGTCAGGGGCCTTACTAGGTAAGGCTGTGTTTTTGTCAGGGAGCTTATTAGGTGTGCTAATGAGTGTGGGGATTTCTGAATTGTTCAGCTAGTATGCTCACTGATGTGTATACTAGTTTAATTGGTCATTCAGTTCTATGTTTTGGTGGTCATAATGTTAGTCTATGGGTTTTTTCTCCATGATATATAGCCTTAATTGAGAAGTATTCAGTTTCAATTTTTGAAATGTAGGTTTAACAGGTGTGATATACAAGGATACAGGGAAATACACAATAATGAGCTCCTGTTGAGACCATGTATTATGAAAGCAATGAGACACGACAGTGTGTGGGTTGTTGATTGATGGGAGCACTCCCCCAGGTGCATTGTTAGGCATGAGGGGCTTGTGCCAAGTGACTACAGCAGCTGAGTAGTGCTGTTATCAATCAACAATCCACGCCCTGAAGTGTCTTATCACTCTTATAAAATGGGTAACAACTATATCTATAACAATCAAACAAAACTCTGGACGCATTATTAAAGATTTAATAATAGTATATTATTTTATTTAAATATGGTGAGAAAATAGTCCCCAGACTTGGGTAGAGGAGTGGTAAAATTGATTGAATAGCAACTTACTGAAAAATGCTAAACTAGTGAGTTGGAGGGACAGCAATGTATTATTTGAGCAGTTTGGGTCTGCCTCTGCCTATTTAACTGTGTTTTCCCCCTTTTCTCTTTGTTTATAAAGTATTACTGTATTGCCTATTTTCTTTGTCCTATTTTTTTTTCTGTTTTTCCCCTCATTCAAGACATAGAATGTTCACCATGGAATACGGGGATTCAAAATTCTGCTCAGTTCTGCTGGTAGAATGTTACTCTCCTAACATACTGTACACACAGACAACAAAGGCCTATTTTAGAGCCAGTGACTCAATTATCTCACTGTCAGTGCAAGCAGAGGAGATTTCCTTGATGAGCAGGTAAAGGCAGAAGGGGGATTTTTCACTGTTAGTAAAGAAACAGTTGTAATGAAAACTACAAACAATACTTAGTGTTTCTAATTTGTTTATGTGTGTAAGGAGAGTGTGATGATCGGGGAAACAATGTTTAATTAATTTGTTCTATTTTTTTATTTAAGGTAGTTTTATTTTTAGGACCCAGTTGAAGGTTTTTACAATGTAAAGGTAGCAGCCATGTTTGTGATGAAAGATCAGTTCTGGTTGCATAGGGACTGATGGAAGATAGTTCTGGTTGTAGGAGGACTGATTTGCTCATTGTGTGATGTGGTTTAGGACCAGGATGACTGTGTGTATATAGAGATTTAATGTGCAGTCAGCTGATGTTTCTTGTCCAATGAGATTTCTAGATTTTTTTCTTGCCATTTTATAAAAGACAACATGAAATGTTTTAATAAGTTTATTCTGCTGGGACTACTAGTTTTCAACTTGTCTGGACAGCCCGAGTTTTTAATAACACAGCCTATGGATCTTGTCATATATTACATTTTAACTATTAGCACTTTTTCACAGCAATGAGCAGATATTGAACTGAAATGTTACTGAATGATTGTTGTTTGGGGTATTTTATGACTCTTGCAGTGAGATAGGTCCCCCTCCAGACATTCCAACTACTTTTTAGGGCTGCAGTTGACATAGCCCTGCAGACCTCTTGCTATCAGAAAAGGACTCAGCACATTTCTTCCAACTGAACAACAGGTTGGAGATGCAACACAGTTGCCTCTGCATCTGTGAAGCACTCTGCTTGTTGCCTCTGGTGGAAGTCGCACGGCACTATTGTTTTTACTGTGTTGGCAGTCATAGTGGAACACAACACATTCCACCATGTCCAAGATGCCACTAAACTGCATTGCACATGTGTGACCATTAGCGCATGCCATCTTGGCCACAGTGGGCTATGCTGTGTTCCGCCATGACAATTTCGTTTTTATTTAATTATACACATCCCCCGACCTGAACCCCTCAGCACCCCTCCACCAGAAACATAACCATGACACAGGGGGTGACCAATCCCCAGTGTCGCATTTGTGTTCTCTGACCTTTTTAAAAAAAAATATATATATATTTTTCCCTCATCTGACCCTCCTTCCCTCTCAGCACCCACCCCCCCCCAGAAACATAACAGTGACACTGGGGGTGCCTTATCTCCCAGTGTTGTGATACCGAGTCCTCATTGCTTTTTTTACCCTGTAAAAAGGAAACTTTTCATCAATCTTTTTTACCCTGTAAAAAGGAAAACATCCATCAATGTTTTTTTGTGCCATTACCGTTCCCCCCCCCACCTGACCCTCCCACTCAGCACCCCCCAAGCCCTTACTTACCCATCAGGGATCCAACACTGTAATCCTCTTTGAACCACAGACATGTCTTCACTCTTCAAAGCTGGACCACAAACAGAGGAAACAGGCATGCGGTTCAATGTATTTCAATGGGGCTTTGAACTTAGTGCCATAACTTGGCCATTTTTGCTTATTTTTGCCTGACATTTTCAACATGCCTTCTTTGGGACAACACTTCATGAACAATTGCACTGTCATTAGTCAGATCTGTCCTGAAAGGTAATTTCATGGTCCCTGTGTGAAATCACCTTTCGGACAGGAGCTGAACATTTTTCCTGACCTTATTCATGAAGCAGGATCATAAGAAGGCTATGATTTAAATTTGGTGTAAAAATATTAAAAAAAAAAAAGTTATGAGGCTATGTTGAATTTTGTAAATGCTGGTTCATAACTGTGGTAATATTCAATATATTTACCCAAAATTTTCAACATAGCCATTTCTTTACAGCATCTCATGAATGTGACAGCTGCTATTTTTCAACTCCTTCCCCAAATGTGTTTTTGCATCATGAAAGTTAATTTCACACTCCCTCTGCAAAATCACCTTTAGGCCAGGAGTTCATTTTCTCTGCCCTTCCTCATGAGTCAGAGTTGTAACAAGGCTATGTTGAAAATTTGGCATAAAATATTAAAAAACAACTTTTCAATATTTTTACCCCACCTTCCTTGACTGCAATCCTATTGGCTCTGGCCAGAGTTTGCTCTCTTTTGTTTCCATATAACTCCTTTTTACACTTTTGAGTCTTGGCATGACATATTTCAATTGGCACCAAGCATGCTTCTTTCCACATGCGTGCCTTTGAAGGACTGGTGTTCCTTATTAATATTCTTTAAAATAAATATGTCAGTCCAGAGCATGCCCCAGCATGACATTCCTGTATGCCATAGCCACAAGAATCAGTGTACCTCCTCTCTCTCTCTCTCTCTCTCTGTCTCACTCACTCTCTCTCTCTCTCTTTCTCTGTGGATCTGGCCAGGAACAACATGGGACAAAACATCACAGCACAAAACAAAGCCAGCAAAACATCAGAGCCTACAATGTTGGCAGACCAGTACATTGCTGGACACAACTATGCAGGCAGGTGGTGTGGGTGTGCGAGTGTAAGCATGCTCATTCGTTGCAGCTCAGTTGGGCAGCCAGCCATGTCAGTGAGTGGAGGGCTGTGCTTGTCACCTGCTAGGGGTTAGGGTAGGGGTGGGGGTGGGAGCAGGGCAGTGTGGGACTACATACAGGGGTGGGGGGGTCAACTAGACACCAGGAATATAGTGTAATTGACTGAATACCATGATGATGGTTCTGGTGATCAGCGATCAATGATTAGCAGTGGTGGGGGGTAGGCACTGGGGATCACAACAGAGTGTGCAGCACCTGTTGTTGCTGGGACCGGGACCTGGCAGGTGGACTGCGGGACCCACGGGACACCAGAGGATCTGTACATCATACTGCCTGCCTGTGTGGTTCTGTCCAGCAATGAACTGGTCCACCAACACTGTAGGCTACTGTTTTGCCAGCTTTGTTTTGTGCCATGATGTTCTGTCCCATGATGTTCCTGGCCAGATCCCTCTTTGTCTATCCACTCTCCCCACACATCCATCAGTCCCAAGCTTACTGCTTACACCTCAGGCACTTATCCTCTCTTTCTAGCATGTGTAGTATTGTTAATCCACCTAGACTAGTTTTTAGATTGCATTAAATTTTTTTGTTTCCTACTGTTGTATTATATTATTGTTAAACCCTTCCTGAATGCACAATGTCACCTTGTATTTGTTAATTCACCAAGGCTAGTTCATGGTTTGCCCTTTAGTCTATGTTATCCAAAACTTATGTACCATTTTATTAACCATTGTTATTAGTTAAATGTTTAAGCCTATGTCATGTCTCATGATTGTTTTATGTAACTGGATGCTTGTGTAAATGGACAGCAATGCTCACATGCCTTTCCAGTATAACCAATAAAAATCAAATGAAATTATTCAGCTAACCTGATAATACTGCACTTTGCAGGACAGTGCTGCAGCAGCACATTCTTCATCTTTAAAAATTAAAGGTAAAATGATGCAGAATATGAGTAGTGCTCCTTCCTGCCATACATACAAATTCAGATGGTAAGGGCTTAAATTCAAGGTATTGTGCCCCCCACACACACACATTCTACATTATATTTCTCTCACTGAAATAAATAGGATTGGGGAACATCAGTTTCTTAATTTGCAAAATACATATTACGAAGAATATAACAAATTATTATAGATATTTTATACACTATTGTGAAAAATAAGTCTTTTTTATTAGAGCATTCAGATTACATCTTTTTTTTCATATAATACACTTTATTAAGAAAATATTTAAGGATACAGTTACACAGACAATTACAGAATGTGAACAAATCATTTATACAGTACAGACAATGTCAAGCTTCCTTATTCTTCATTCTTTTGGAACATGGGTGGCACCTGGTGCACCCCGACTCTCAGCAATTGCAGTCAGGATATGTCTCTGAGCAGTGGGTTGGCTAGAGATTGTCAAGAGTAGGGGGCTTATTCCTCCCCTGTGACCTGGGGAAGAGTCAGTCCAGTAGCAGAAGAGTTTCTTGGGATCCCCATATTTTGTAGAACTGGGGCAGTCTGTTGTTGGGGGAGCTAATCATTTTCTCCATTCTAAGTGCTTCCAGGATGGAGTTATGCCTCTCCCTGAACCTGGGCATCAAGTTGTCAAGCCAGTGTTTAAGTATTACCTTTTTGGCTATTGCACAGATGAGGGAAATGTGAAATTTGCACGGGCCAAAGACTGAGTCAATGTTAAGACCCAGTAGGCAGATTCGAAGTGTAAAGGTATCATTGAGCCCCAGGAGTGGGTCTAAGTGGCTGTGGATATCTTGCCATAGGGGTCTAGCTTTTGGGCAATCCCATAAGATGTGTTTTAGACTTCCTTTATCTAACTGACACTTACTGCAGTTAGGAGATGGAAGGGGACCCATCCTATGGAGTTTGGTTGGTGTGTAATACATGTTGTGAGTGATCTTGTATTGCATTGTTCTGAACCCATCAAATTTGATGTATTTGTGCTGATTTCTCCACATGAGTTTGCGGGTGGGGCATGTTTGAGTTCTGGGAATTTTTTCTCCCAGTGGGGGCACTGGTTTATGTCCTTGGGGGTGGATATCTCCTGCAGTTTTTTATAGAGTAGGGAGGTTACATATGGCTGAGTAGTGAGAAGGGTGAGATCCCCCCATGGTGAATTGAGGGGGAATGTCCAAGGTCTGGGGCCCAGGGTAGATATGATTGCATGGGAAAGCTGTAAGAAGGAGAGTGAGGATATTTTATGTTGGGGAGTGACTCAGAGAAGGTGTTGAATGGGATGATTGAGCCCTTGTGTATATGTTGCTTTAGGACTGGGGTGGAGGTGGGTCCCAGGAAGTTGTGAGGAAGTTTGTTCTGTATTTTGAAGTTGGGGTTACCTGAAATGGGCTGATCCAAGAAGAATAGGGTTTGAGTATGAAGAACCTTGTGTAGCTGCTTGCTTGCTAGCAGGGAGGTCCCAATAGGAGTATCCCTGAGTGGCTTATGTAGTTTAGCATTTGGTATATGGATCAGCACTTTAGGACTGATATGGAATTGGTCACATAACTCTGTCTTGATTTGCAACCATTGGGAGAAATAAGAGTCAGCATGGTTTTATTGCATCATTGGCAGCCATTTCAGGAATGTACTAGCGTGTAAAGACAAATAGTATAGGTAGAAGTCTGGCAGTTGTAATCCCCCATCCACTTCGGTGGAGAGAGTTTGTGATAAGCTCTGCATGGGGATTTATCTCCCCAGAGGAATGGAGTCAGGAGGGATTTAAACCTGGTGAATCATTTGATGGGCAAAAATGGGTTGATCATCCCCAGTGGGTAGAGTAATCTTGATAGGATGGTCATTTAAAACACATTGATTCTAGCCCAGAGTGTCATGGGGAGGGACATCCAATGGTGTAGATCCTGTCTGATGGCTGTTAAGATAGAGTCTAGATTCTTGGTGATCATTTTGTGGGGGCAGCTGGCGACATGTATCCCCAGATATTTGGTAGAGTCTGGTGCCCATGTTCCTCCCCACTGAAGAACCTGAGATTTTAGGGTCCAGTGATTTAAGAGGTATTATGGTGTTTTTTTCTGTGTTTGTCTTATAACCTGATAGGGTGCAAAACTCAATTAGCATGAAATGGTGACTGGAATTGATTGTTCTGGATTTTCTATATGGAATAGAATGTCATCCACATAAGTGGAAAGTTTGTATCTGTTTTGGCCTACCTTGATTCCTTTAATTGTATCACACTGAAGGATCTGTTTTGTTACGGGTTCAATGTATAGGTTAAAGAGGTATGGAGAGAGTGGTCTTTTGGCAAACTATCCTGAGAGCTGATTCTCTAAAAAAGCTGCATCCAGAAAGCATAATTGAGACCTGCAGGGCAACAGAATCAGGCAGGAGGACCCAGAAAAGCAACGTGGACTGGCTAAGCTATCCTCTTTGGGGTGGGGTGGTTCAAGGTCAGCAAAGGAGCAGCCACAATAATGCATTTGTTTGTAATTTTAACAACACAGCTTTCCTTGCATAACATCACCTTTATGTTTTGCTACCAGGCTGATTGGTCATAAGGCTATATTTTTGACCAAAGTTTCTGTGGTGATAATGATTTCTAGTAATAATACAGTATCGGGCTCCTGCAAAAATTGTTCTTATGACCACTTGGCCATACTTAATAGAGGCCATCATTGCTGATTTTAAGTGACTACTGCTGTTTTCTTTCAACATGGATTTGTTATTATTATTGGTAGTGTATTAGCTCAAATGCATATTAAAAATAAATTTCTTTCATCCTTATTATAAAGTGCTACTGTGCTCTAGGCCATAATCATGGTTGTCACCAGATTATTTGAAAGCAGAAATGATCTGGCTGGTTTTAACACCGTGTATTATTTAAATGTTTTAATTCACATGATGAGGCTAATTATTATGACCGACTTGTTTTAAATGTCAAACAGTTTAATGCATTTAATTAAAAAAATATGCAGTTCTCTTTAAACTGCATGCAGTCTGTATGGTGTATGGTTTAAGTGTTATACTGAAAAGGAATATTAAAAATAATTTTAGCAGTAATTTTCGTTTTTTGCATTAACTATATTGTGACAGGTGTGTATTACATTTTAAGATGGAATTAGTTTTAACATGGATTGTAATTACATGTTTAGCAAATTTCCATGTGTACCCCATTTATTGATAATACAGTATTTTTTTAATTTATTTATTGAAGTCTTGGAATTATAACCCTTTGAGTCAAAAACTCTTTTGCAAAGACTCCACATAAGATTTACAAATAGACAAGTTACAAAAAAATTACAGGAGATTAATACAGTACATTATACATAGGATACGATTATACTAATAATACAATACATTATACATAAATGCAACATAAATGAGGGTGGAGTGCATGGCAAAGAAACAAACACAGTGAGTAGATTTAAAACAGACTTGATATGAAACATTACAGGAAATGAATACAGTACATAATACTTAGGATAAGAGTATACAAGTAATGCAGTGCATTATACATAATTGCATCATAACTGAGGGCAGAGTACATGTTAATAAAATAAACATGGTGCAGGCAGTGCTAGCTAACTGAGTAAACAGATAGGAAATTAAAGAAAAGAAAGGGAGATCAGAAGAAAGTCAGTTAAGGAGAGTTGTGAGACAGCTGGGGGTAGGGAAAACAGTTGAGAAGAGGGGTGTAAGGTGTAGAGAAGGAGGAATAGGAAAGAGTGCAGGTAAAGGATGAGTAAAGGGCAGGAGAGGAACAGAGTGGGGAGGGAGAAATTAGACCAAGATAAGGTGGGGAGGAGCAGGGGGAAATTGAGGGACAAGCCATGAGCAGTCCCAGATTGACCAGTAAAAGCTTGGAGCAGTCACAACTATTCACAGAGAGTAGGTGCTGGTGAAGTTTAGTTTTAAAGAGGCCCAATTTAACTGTAGAGGAAACCAGAGGAGGCAGGTCATTGAGCAGGACAGTATTGCAGAACAGACAAGGTTAAACCTTTAATCGGATATTGCTTCTCCACAGATTAAATTAATTAGGTTGTTTTTGACACCACTCTTCATGTCCACTAATAACAAAATAAACAAATAAAAAAACAAACAAGAAAAAAAAAACAATATATGCTTCTGAAATTATGTACTTTTAAATCACCCAAAGTGTAAGGCATCCTCTGTGATAATAGTCAGCAATTTCCCACTTCTGATTTTGATCAATAAGGAATATGAGTGTCCCCTATAAAACAGTGCCATCAGACAAAACAGATGTTTAAAGAAAGAGTAACATTTTTAATTTCCTATAGAAATATGCCTGGGATTGCTACATGAAGTGCTGAGGCAGCTTAGAGTTAGATGTCTTCTAAAGCAAAGGCAAGTGCAGTACTGGGTTGTACAAGCAGCAAGTGATCACCAAATGTCATTGCATCAGATGTATATCATTATCTACATTAGGTTAATGTATTAGCAGCCATTTTGGCTCTGAGACAGAATTTGTTGTGAGTGCTGTGGAACCATAGCAAAGGAAGTGAATCTTAAAGGAATAAATTGGGAGGAAGCTGTGGAGGTTGCATTCAGGGCTGAAAAGGAAACATAGAATACCAAAATGTACATTTTAAGAGTCACAGTTGTTTTCTTTTTGGGGCGGTTGATATGGTGCTCCAAAGGTTAGTAATGAACCTAGGTAAATTGCCAGATATACATCATTTTGTTCTACTGGTATAAGTCCAATAATGAAAACCCCCATCAGAAAACTGGTAGCAAAGACTGATTTCAGCCCTTTCACAATTTGATTGACTGTGTGTACTAAGCTGACAGGACGTGGGGAAAATTATTTTATTGTTGCTTGAATGACATCAACATTCACCCAAGATTCTACTGGCTGATTTGAATAAATTTGAACAATCATTTGTAAAACCATCAAATACAAAAGGCAAGCAAAAATAGCATGTATACAAAAGTATTTGCAATGTCAGAACTTTATTTGCAACAAATGAGACCTATACATCCTCATGGTGGGCAAACAGTGTATTTTTATAAAATTGCATTTGCTGTTTAAGAACAGAAAGGCATAAGTTCATACACCACTCTCAAGCTTATGTACAGCCCTTGCTAGACTATGGTACCCATTTCTGGGCACAATATAAGCAAGTCAATAATAAGTCCCTAGAAAGAGAACAAAAGCAATTAACGATATGAGGGAGTTACAGTATGAGGAAAGGTTGGAAAGTACAAAATTAATCCCTTACAGATTAAGTGAGCTAGAGGTGACCTACTGTTTATGTATGATTTTATACATGATCAGGAACTGATGTCTTCACTTGACATCAGTTTTTAACAGGATCACATGGGCTCTATAGGGCATCCATTGCAAATACAGAGGAAAGTATTTAAAAGTGAAAAGAGAAAGTTCTTTTATACACAGAGGATAGGGAGGATGTGGAACAAATTACCTCTGGGTACCATCATAAGTAAGAATAAGATGACATTTAAAAAGAATCTGGATATCTATGTGGCCTTCACTAGTACACTGCATTACTTGCACTGAAATAGTGGGGAAGCAGTTTGTATGGACTGATTGCTTTTTCTGCTTCACAGACCATAGTACGTACCACAATGATATCTAGTGAACATGGCTTCCACAATTGAGCACCATACGAAAATGGTGACTCAGTTATGGTGCCTGTGTTCAGGGCTACCTGGCAGGGTAGCGCCTGGATACCGGAGTGGGCGAGGTAAGGGGAGAGGAAACTACACACGTATGCACACACACATGCATGGGGGGAGAGGAAGTGGAGGTGATGTATGTAGGACAGGGTGTGGCAGGCAACTGCCGAGCTGGTCAGCTAGCGTGGTGGGGAGGTTCATCAGTTGGGAGATGCAGGGTGCAGGGTTTGGATCTGGTGCAGCATGATTTTGTTTTGATGGCAGACAGTTTTTTCTTTTTAAAGTATTCCCCCCGACATGCACCCCCTGCAGTTGAGAATCCTTTAGTAGGGGGTGTGGAGGGCACAGCCTCCCACATTAAAAAATACACCCATGGATCTCAGGTGCCCTCTTCCCAGTCGCTGTGAGTGTGCGTCGCTGAAAGTCATTTTCGGTGATGTACACTCGCTGTAATGGCGCTCGCTATTCTGCAATCACCATTATCACATAGAACCATGAACCATAGTATTTAACACTTGAGTTGGTCTGAAAGTGGTTGGACAGCCAAAGTTGAACCTGTTTAAATCTTGTTTGTAGCTGAACTTGCAGCTCTAATCACAACATAACATATTTCATATTGACTGTGTGGCTGAAGGACATGTACACATGACTCACTGGTACATGCTTCTTTTTAATATCTTGCCTCATATGTCCTAGACATGCTTCCTTAAGGGAAGCTGCTATACAGTCAGATTAGCCTAGCACATTTGAAGAAAACTCAGTTGGATGAAATTTAAAGAGCGTTTAGTGTGCTTACTTCAAAATGCACTTAAAAACAAAATGTGTCAAGCCTTACCTTATCTTTAGTCTTTCCTAATTTTTTTTCTCTTTTTAACCTAGGGGTACCATCAAACAGGAGGAAAATGTTAAATGTTCCCTCTCCTGTAGGGGAACCAGGGAGCTCCACCAAGGATATAGACAATTTAAAATCTTCTCCTCTACCACGAGGGAACCCAGGAGCTTCACAAAGTGGGTGGAACATTTAAAATGTTCACCTATATCATGAGGGAACAAAGAAGCTTCAACAAGCAGGAGGAAATTTAAAAACCCCCCCAGTGGATCCAGAGAGCCCTAGCAAGTGGTCAGGTAATTTAAAGCCCAGAATTGCAAAATAAGTTTTTTTTTTAGTTAATATAGCAATCAGTTATCACAGACAAACAAAAACATCAATATACACATTTTGCTTTTTATCCAATTTCATTCCTGAAGCAAGATTTGTGGTTCTGAAAAATGTATAGGCTTCTTTCCCCCTTGCCATAACCCCCACAGTATAATTAAGCATCTTGGTACGATGATGTGCTGTTTACCAGCAGAAGCATGTGCTAACACCATTATGACACATCTGAAGTGTCAATCAAGTATGCACAGTCAAAGGGCAATCTCAGGGATAAAGAATTTTAAAATGTACTGTAGGTGGGTATATTTATTGACACGAGTTATGAGTTACCCAACTAATAAGAAAAAAAACACATTAGAGCAGTTCTAAAATACTCAAGTATTGATAGAGTTGGAAATGTTTGCCACTAAATAAAACTGGAAGATGCGTGGAATCTTTATAGTAGAAAACAAAATAATGTCTTTTGTCCAATTTCATTGCACTGCTCCTTTAGAAAAAATATCCAAAGTAATTAAAATACACTGCTAATGATCTGAGGAAGTCAGGAGAACAATACAGCTAAAAAATCCTTGTATTTTTAAATTTTCTAGTGACCCTAAAATATTGCTGCTTTAAAATGTCCCCGAGAGCCACAGAGCTAAATATCACCTGTTCTTGGAATATAATAGAATGCTACCAATTGATGACATGGGCAGGCACCAACAACCGCTTTGATTACTTGGGCAGGAGATACAATTAGTACAACACTGAGATGATGTGGCCAGGAGTGTATATACTAGGCTACAATTAAAGAGTGTGAGCTGATGGCTAGAGAACTGGCCTGGAAACCAGGAGATCACAGGATCAAACCCCACTAGAGAAAAGTGATCACTGAGTAACCATAAAGAAGTATTTTACTCACCCTTTGCTTCAGTCTACCCAAAAGCAGAAATGAGTAGAAACAGAACCCCTCTGAAAACCAAGAGGTCGATCTCAGCTGGGCTAAACTGGGTATATAAACTATTTAAAAAATCAAACGATTATAACCACAGTATGTATGTAAGTGTAAAGTTTATTGATCATCTTAAATGCATTAAAGTATAAAAACTTTTAGAGAAACGTAAAAGCATTAAAAAGCATTAAAAGCATGTCTGTATACATATATAAAATGAAATCAAATACAGATGGTACAGATCTTTGGTTGTTATCCAAGGCAATGATACTTTAACAAAAGTATGGTCAGACAAAATTCATCAGCTGATACAAATCAACCTATGCTGTAACTAAGCTATTTACAATATTAAAGGGTATGTGATCACAACTAATAAACAGACAACCATTTCATGTATTGTGTTTTGATGTGTTAGTAATTACACTCTTATAACAAAAGAGTTGTTTATAACGTGAAACAAGTGACTGTTATAATAAAATAGTTGTTTATGTGAAAAAAGTGGGTTTCACCTTTGCTTTTCACACCGCTAGTAAAGCATTCAGTAGAATTCTGTAATTGTGATATCAGAAACCGCCAACTGTTTAGAAGTGTGATGTATTTCAATAAGAATCCAAATATATTTTTCTGTCCTTGTCCAAAGAAATAGATATTTATTTCAGCAACAGACTGCATTTTATATGTCTGCACTATTGTGGTCCATTGGTATATTTTTAAAAATGTTTTAAAGTGTGAATAACATCTCTTTTCTTCTTCACAAGCACAAAGCAGGGAGGCAGTATAGCGCAGTGGTTTAAGGCTCTGAGCTGCAAATGTGGAGACCTGAGTTTAAATCCTACAGCCCCCACTTGCATACTGTGTGATCCTGAGCAAGTCACTTAACTTTCTTGTGCTCCCAGGTTGCAACTGTAAGCAAGCATTCAGCTTAGTGTATCTCTCCTGGTTAAAATAACAAACAAAAAAAAAAGCAATCCAGTTAGGAAGAAAATGCCACATGCTAAATCACAGCAAAATATCACAGGTTATGAAAAATCATATATTTCTATCAACTCTGTAATACTTTAATGGCAGAAAGCCTTATTCCTGTATAAAAATCTGAAAACAGATTTGCAGTTTCCCATTGAAATACACTGCCCGCCTAGCCTGTAAAGATGTTCTCACTTTATAATATGATTCCATTACATTCTTTTTTAGTGGTAGTTGGCAAAATATAAAAAAATGATGAAAAGGTAAGGAAGGAAACAAATGCAAACAAAATGATTACCCAAACATTTAAAGGCCTCAAGCCACCACTGATTAAGGCAGAAATCCTTACTAAGTACATCTTCTTTAACTTTGCATATTTTCATCATCATCATAGCATTTATCATCATCATCATGGCATTCAATAAGAAAATGCAAGATTCATCAGAACATCAGGTTTCAGGAATGAATTTCTCTGCTTAACTCTGATGAAATATAGGCAGATTATGTGAACTACCTTGTTAAGGCAGTAAGCACCAGATTTGAATTCCTCTATAGGCATAGGGGCAATCTCCTAATTGAGATTAAGAGACTCCTGGTTTAGTGCTTTATCAATATCGTTATTGACTATGGTGTTGTCAACTATGGTCAGCAAATGGTTTGGGACCTGATTAATTGGGCCTACCACTTTGTGCTAGACCTAAAAAAATGATACCCACACCTGTGTCCTATGTAACAGGCCAAACTGGTTAAACCTCAGCTTGAGGGTGCTCTATCACACTTTGGTCATATGCCATAATGTGCTACAAGGTCTGCTGTCCCCTAATCTACAGTACATGTTCTATTATGTTGATAATAAATATGGTACCAGGAGAATGGCATGACACTCTCTATTGTTACCTCGCAGTAGAACCACGCTGGGATAAAACTGCTTCTCATCGGTTTGCAAAACACTGAACTGAACTGACAGACACTTTAAGAGACTGCCACTCATTTGAGTCATTTAGAGCCCAGCTGTTGCCCCTGCTCACTCCCCCTGGGACATGTAATTTCTACCAGTGAATACCTGACATAATCTAACATACCGAGATGTCAGCAGAGTAGGCCTAATGGTCTATCAAGTCTGCTCGAAAATCTGCACCCGGTCAAGACAAGGTATTTTTGCATACTGCCCTCTACACAAAATGCCATGTAATGCTAAAACAAAAACACACATGCTACTTGCACATTATTGTTATCTGTGTCAACTACCGTATATTTCTTTTTGCATGCACCTGACTCTAAACTCTTTGAAAATAAGCACGTCTAAAGGATTTTATGTAAAATAACTAAAGTAAACTAATTCAAATGAAAATCTTATCACAATATTAACTTCTTCATTTAAGACCGTAAATGCCTGCATTTTATAGAGATATACTGCAGCTCATCATATATTATAGATGGATTAATCAGAAAAATTAGCTTGAGTCTGGTCTGAATAGGTGATAACCACGGAATGTGTGTGAAGCTTCATTTGCCAGTGAAGACCTCTTATAAAAACATCTCTTATTGGAACTTTTTGGCTTGGCATTTGTGATGTTCCTTTAACTGAACTACACAGTTCATTCATGTTCCGTTTGGAACCGTGCTGTACATTCTGGAGTACAAGGTCCCTTACTCAAGCCATTCTCAGATATTTAAAGTATATCGTCCACTGCTCTTGAAGCCGGCCTTTCAGCACTTAATTCTGATGATTCAGGGGCATGTGCTGAATGCCCAGAAGAGGGAATTGTCCCACCATTAACTTCAACTGAGGTCAGTAATTCAGCCATCTCCTGAGCGTTAGGACAGGACACACCGGCCTTGCCATTTTCAGGAGGTGCACTCACTTCACCTGGTACTGATGAAGATGCCCAGCTGGAAAAGAAAACAAAGATAAAATGAGCAACTCATTTAGAATTTGAGCACACACCTCTCTCTCATGCACACGGCAGGTCCAGTATTCAAAAGTGAGCATACAGGTGCTCTGCTCACACAATCAGTTGAACAATTTGTTAAAATTATAATTTTTTCTCCTTGTGTTTTTCTCTCTCCTCTTTGAGGGACTGCGGGCAGGACTCTCAGACCCTGTCTCCCACCTGTGACCATGCACCACTCCCCCTGGAATCACTAAGCTCCCCCATATCCCCCACAAATTTCTCCCCATGGTGGGTGTGGGAAGGGGAGGGCCATACTTCCCCACCCAGTACAACACTACAGATAGAGGCTAATTAGGTGATCTGGTGGTGGAGTGGGACACTGGTTGGCTTGACAGGGCTTTACTAAGCCTGAGGTCTCTCTCTTTTTCCATTTTTCTCTGTTCCTCCCTGCTCCAATGCATGTGGAGGTAAGCATATGCCATGTACCTACACTCCAGTAGCTCCTGTACTTTGACACCACCACATGGCCTCCACCAAGGGGCAGCCATGGAATGGGATGACAAACCCTCTCTCCCCAGGAGAGGACAGCAGTCTGTTGGATGCTCAGTCCTCTCCCTTCCCTGCTGATCTCCAGCAACCCAAAGTCACTCCCGACCCTAGATCACCAGCATTGCGCAAGGTGTGGCATCCAGCACCTCAACCCTCAGCACAACCGGGCCAGCTTAAAATTTATACATTTCACAAAACTTAAGCAACTGATTGGGGGGGTCCCACCTTCACTTGTGCAATTGATGCAACTGTAGCAATGTGCAAGGTGCAAGGTATGAGCACTGTGGGACAGAATTTAAACCACTAGAAGCTCTTTCATTCATTGAAATGGACTGTTTTACTGGCCTTTAAGTTCCTAAGGTAAGTCATGATGTGAAGTTAGAAACATGTCCCAATCATCATCATCATGGGGCCCAATCTTCCACCTAATCATTTTAACATTAGTCTCTTTTTTTAAGTCCTGGTTTCCAGGAAATCATAACTTACTCAAGTGATCTCATGGTTGCACCATGCAGGGATGGGGAAGGTATCCATTTCATGGTTTTATATTTTGGAGTACATTCGATGTACCCTGGC
Organism: Neoceratodus forsteri; assembly: GCA_016271365.2. Taxonomy (NCBI): domain Eukaryota; kingdom Metazoa; phylum Chordata; order Ceratodontiformes; family Ceratodontidae; genus Neoceratodus; species Neoceratodus forsteri. The sequence goes on along the minus strand of CM028138.1, from coordinate 65,621,963 downwards.
ATCCTTGTTTGTTTATTTTTGTTAACCGGGCAAGTCCAATAAGCACAAAACACCCATTTTCAGGGACAACACAGGTGCAAAGCACACTACAAAAGTAACAATTGCAGCAAAACACAACATATACAAGGATGGTGAAAGTACACGTATCAGACATTAAAAATGTCAGTGCCTAATAATACAGTTTTAAAACCGTTACATTTACTTACTACTCACAAATATTGTCTCAACATGTTTTTAAAATCATATACAGACTACGAAGCTCTTAAGTACACATGTTGATTATTTCACATCTTTATGGCACAGTCCTATCTTGATTTTCTTAGTGGTAGAGCAAGACTATGCTTTACGTCGGCCTCGGTTATATCTATGCCCATTTAATAATGAATAAGGGATTTTAGGCTCAGAAGGGCTGTTACATTTAACAGTTTCCATGTTAATGTAATCTTCAAATACTGAATTCACTTAACTAATGGGAGTCAATTATTAATTAAGTTTGCAATGGTGGGTATAACCGTTTGCATTTAAGCTGAAGAGACAAATTCAATTTAAAAGTATTTGTACTCTAGAAAAGGTGCTTGAGTTTCCTGCGTAGTAAATTAATATCTCGTAGTCCATCATTGAGATTAAATAGGCTTGAGCAATTGGAATAAGTGAGGGCTTGAGGATGTACTGGGCTTAACCACTGGTTGAGGGCTCCATCCCTTCTACAAAGCTCACGTACATGGACCTAATGTGGGCACTTCCCAGTACACAAGTAGATTCCATTTGCAACTTAACAGACAATTTGCATCCAGAAGAGGGGCACAAAACAATCAGTTAATGGGGGCACTCAGATGCCCCTAACCCCCCCAAATACTACTGCCAGTGCCAGTTACCTGGTGCAGTGCCCCTCACCTGTCCCAGTTACCCTTGTCTTCTGATACATTACTCCATAGTTCCCGAAGCAATCAATCTACTGTAGTTACTAATGCAGTGCCCGCCAGCTTCCAGTGCAGTCCTCCCAAATCCTGATGCATGCCCCCATGACATTCCTAGTATCTAGAGGTGCCCCTCCCTCTGTCTGCCTGTCCCAGTCCTCCTTACCCCTTGCTCCAGCAGTTATGAGTGGACTCACTGTATAATTGGCAAGTTTTTAGAAGACAATAACTTATTAAGCTCACTGTAGCCTGTGACATGGATGGTAAATGCTGCAGTGCATTTTAAATGGTACTGGGGCCATTAGCATTGTAGCTCCCAACCCTCCTCCTAGGTGCTCTCAGATGACCTTGTGGCAGCTGGGAAGAGTTTGTAATGCAGCTAAGCATAGAAATACAACATCACACATACCCCATAAATGCAAAGCATCACGGGAAATATATGTAAATCACTACAAACACCAAGACTGGTTCTGCTTTATGCAGGAGGGCATGGTGCCCAATGACCTCTCACACAAACTACAAAAGCTGAGAACAGAAGACACAGACACATGTTTTGTCCTTCTCAAGATTCATCAGTGTGCCTCAGTAACAGATAAGACACACTAATGAGTCCTGAGAAGGATGAAATATGTGTCTCTGTCTTCTGTTCTCAGCCTGGATGAAAGATGTAACTGTCTTTCATCCAGGGTTTTCTCCCCCAGAATGGTGGTGCAACATGCTACCAGAAGCGCAACCAATGGACATGCACAGGAGTGTGTGGGCATGTCTTCACACAAACTGATAAGCCAAGCTTTCTTGCTCCACCCATGAGGCACACGGGGCATTACAGAGTGGACCTTGGTCACTCACCCCACCCAGGCTGGCAAGCATTCTGTGGACCCCCTCCCATGCCCACTAATTCCAAGTGCTCCATGGTGTCCAGTGGCAATATTGTCACCAATCCAATTGACTAGCACCTCCAATATGAAGGTCATGGGTTCCAGCCCCACACCAGCTACTTAGGGTAATACCCATAACACACAATATAATGTAATATGAGGGGGTACTGCACTGTTGAGGTGCTGTCCTTTAGATAAGACACTGAACTGAGGTCCCTTCTGCCCATCACTAGTCACTGTTCAGGTGGAAATAAAAGATCCCATGGCAACTACTGATGAAGAGCAGGGGAGTTTCCTGATTTTATGGCCAGCATTCCCCCATCACTAAACAAGCATTTGTCAATGCCAAATGTTGTCTTGCTGGCATTGGCATTGGTAGGGCAGGAGTTAGAGAGGTGTATAATAGGAATGGCAGTGAAGTATTAAAATGATGCCAACCCCACCCCGACCCTGCAGAGACTGACAGGCATTGGGGTGTGCCGTTGGGTCATTGACCATAACGCTCATGCCATTTCACCTCACCCTACCCTGCAGACACCGACAAGTGTCGCGTTGTACCTTGGGGTCTTCGAGCCTTATGCTCACCCCATTCCATAGGGTAATAAATTGAGATGGGTGCAGTATGGAGAATGGGGTGACCTTTGGGGCTGAAGAGTCCAAGGCACACCTCAATGCCTGTCATTGGCTGCAGGGAGGGGGTGGGGGTGGAATGGCATGAGGATTACAGACGACAATCCCAAGTCACACCCTTGATGCCTGTCAGTCTCCACAGGGTGGGGCATTACAGTTGGAAACCCTAATGCCCCAGGGTGTTTTTTGATATTTTAACTCCAAATTTTCAACATGGGATTTTTGTGACCCCACCTCATGAACAGCGGCACTATCAGTTTATTGACCGAATCGTGATTTTGTACAGCGACTATGCCATTTGGTGCCACAGGTGTGAAAACACATTTTGGGCAGCATTTGAAAAATGACAGCCACACTGTTCATAAAGAGGTGTAAAAAAATGGCAGTGTTGAAAATCTGGAGTGAAAATATGAAAAATTGGTGAAGTCATGAGCATGCGTAGAAACTGCGCAACGCACGCCCGTAGTGCAGTTATTTTGGGGATTTTTTTAACCAGATTTTCAACATAAGCATTTTTGCACCTCTGCTCATGAAAGGTGTCACTGTCATTTTGTTAATCTGTCCCGAATGTTGATTTCCCACAGTGACCATGCCACTGTGTGCCAAATGTGCGAAAACACATTTTGGGAGGGATGTGAAAAATGAAAGCTGTACTCTTCATAAGGAGGTGTGAAAAAATGGCAATGTTGAAAATCTGGAGTGAAAATATTAAAAAGTGTCGAAGTTATGAGCGTACGTGAAAACTGCGTAATGCATGCTCGTAACACAGTGAGTTTGGGGAATTTGTTTCACCAAATTTGCAACTTAGGCTTTTTGGGACCCCACCTCATGAACAGTGGCACTGTTGTTTCACTAATTGGTCCCAAAAGGCGAATCCATGCAGTGACCACAAAATGACCTTTTGGGACTGAATAATGAGATGACAATGCATGTGTTCATGAGGTGGGGTCCCAAGAACCCCATGTTGAAAATCTGGAGCCAAAATTCAAGAAAATGGCTGAGATATCCACCTAAGTTGGAACTCCCCATTGTTGCCATTATACAGCTTACCGGCATTTCTTCATTTTGCAGTTTAACTTTGAAGAGTGCAGATGTGTTCCTGCTCCACCGAAGATTGCAGCGCCGGACCGCCAGAGGTAAGTATAGAGTGAGGGGTGTGTGTGGGGAGGAGGGTGCACAGAGGGTGGGTTGGGAAGGAGGTGCCGTGGACAACGGACCATTTTCTTTTTTTTCAGTTAAACAAAAAAACAATCGGACCTCGTGGGACCATTTTCTTTCTTTACAGGTGAATTAAAACAAATTTTGGGCACCACGACTTTGGGGTGGGCTGTTGTTGGTAACACTGAAGTGGGCTTCCAGTGTATTTCCACGTACGCTCGTAAGTTTGAGCATTTTTAATATTTTCACTCCAGATTTTTAACATTGCCATCTCTTCACACCTCCCTATGAATGGTACTGCTGTCATTTTTCACATCCTGTCCAATCTGTGTTTTCACACATCTGGTGCAGAATGGCACAGTCATGGTGGGAAATCAACATTCAGGACAGATTAACAAAATCACAGTGCCACTGTTCATGAGCAGAGGTCCCAAATGCTTTCATGATGAGGTTGGGGTCACAAAAAGGCCATGTTGAAAATGTATAGTGCAAATACCAACAAACACCCAGGCTGTTAGGGTTTCTAACCATAACGTCCCACCCTGTACAGACTGACAGGCATCAGGGGTGTGACTTTGGATTGCCGGCTGTAATGCTCATGCCATTCCATCCCCACCCCCCACCCTGAAGCCAGTGACAGGCATTGAGGTGTGCCTTGGACTCTTCAGCCCCAGAGTTCACCCCATTCTCCCATACTGCACCCATTTCAGTGTGTGTCATCATGAAATGGGGTGACTGTGAAGCCGAACACCCCAAGGCACACCTCAATACTTGTCGGTGTCTGCAGGATAGGGTGAGGTGAAATGTCATAAGCATTATGGGCAATGACCCAAAGGCACACCCCAATGCCTGTCCATCTCTGCAGGGTGGAGGTGGGGTTGGCGTGAGTTGAATACTTCACTGCCATTCCTATTCTGCATCTGTCTAACTCCTGCACATCCAATGCCTATATCAGCAAGCAAACATTCAGCATTGACAAATGCTTGGTTTTTTTGTTCTTGTGCTTGCTTCAGACAAAAGAACTCATAGCTCTCACGTCTTCATTCGGAAGAAAGGACGGGGCATCAGTATCTGCCACGGCCCCATTGTGCCTCTTACTGGATGAGCTGGGCTGCCTGTCATGGTCAATGCTTTCTGATTGACGGTTGGATTTCAAGTAAGCCAACCCCCAATTCCACTGCATTGAGGTGCCCTGGTGTTTTTTTTGGGGAAAGAGGGAATGAGATGTGCTTGGTTCTCAGATTTAACCATAGCAGTGTGGGACACTGTGGTGAAGATAGCGGTTTATTCTGCAAAAGTCATGGCTCCAAGCCTGCTCACAGCTGGCTGGGCACTGTGGTGCAAGCTTCCCCAACATCGCCCTGCTTCCACCAGGCATTTGCATGCAGCAGTCAGTCAGTCTGATGAGAGTGGTAAGAAGTGCTGCCAGAGTGGTCCACCGCCATGTCCCCGACTCAGGCCAGGCAGTCACCACAACAACAGCAGCAAGCGCCACAGCTCCACCATGGCAAGAAGAAGGGCAAGGAGGTGGTAGGAGGTGGAGGTGTGTCCATGCCGGGCAGGTCGTACTCCTCCGTGGCGGCTAAGGTTGACCCTAAGACCTACCTGTGGGTGAGGTACAACAAGATGAAGAGGCTGGTGCAAGGTAAAGGATGGGGAAGAGGGAGGGGGGGCACAGTAAGTCAGCTATTCAAAACATGTGCATTCGATTTGGCAGTTTCAGCAAGTTTGAAAAACTTGCAGGGGGGTATGTCCCACCCTAATTTCTAAGAGTATACTGTCACTACATCTTACAATAGTTATACTTTCTTGTACTATCTATATAGACTGTGCAGCTATTTTCTGCTCCCCCAAATGTTTTACATTACCAGGGGTAACTTAATTGCTCATAGCTCTATGCCTTTCTTTCGCACCTACCCCCTCCCCGTCGAACAGATCTGTGTGGCCCAGCGCTGCCCACCACAGTGTGGAGCAGCTTCCTCTGTTGTGTAACTTCCCTTTTGTTTACTGCAGTATTATTTTTAGGGTCACTTTTTAGCTGCTGTTTCTGACAGAAGAGAACTTTGGTTTCAGAGCAAGAAACAGAAGTCTAGAACTACAGATTTTTTACTAATTAATAACTTCTGTCACAGCAGGAATTAGTACCTGTTTGGATTAAGCAAACAGATACTTTATTAGAAGAAGGTGGTCTCATTTAAGTAAAAAAAAAAGAAAGTCACTGTGTGTTTCTCTGAAGAAGGGTTCTGTATCAGCTTAATTTACTGAGTCAGAGCAGAGGGCAAATCTAATTGGGGGTGTGGTTTAGCAGATTAGGTGTACAAAAGCAGCTGTCTCAAATTACAGCTTCCTGCTGTTTCTGACAGAAGAGAACTTTGGTTTCAGAGCAAGAAACAGAAGTCTAGAACTCTACAAATTTTTCACTAAGTGCCCTCCTTCCCACCCAAAGCCAGTTCTACTTTTACAGACACTGGATTTGACTGACAACAGGAACTTCCTATTTGGCAGTAGGAAGGGAAGGATCACTGAGACACATTAGTTTCATCAACCTTGAAGGAACCTAAAAAATAACTATCCCCCCCCCCCCCGGCTGCTGGAGATCTGAATCCAAGCATGGAAGAAGAAGACTACAGGAAGTTCCTGTCCCAGAACAGGAAGGGCGAGAGTTGTAAGGGCACATAGGCAGTAGGAAAGTAACTGTAAAAATACATAGAGGGAGGAGACAGCAAGCATACAAAGCAACAGGAGAGAGGATACAAAATAAGTCAAGATGGGAGTGGTGCAGTGCAATGGCAGTGGGGCAGCAGTGTTCCGGGAGACATTCTGGAAGCTGCGATGCTGCCCTGTTTGCAAGTACCTCTCTGGTCTGAGGGAGGAGGTTGCCAGTCTCCAGGCTGACCTGGCTAGGATTCGTGAAACCTCTTCCCCCACCCAGGGACCACCAGGGCTACCACCGTTACCTCAGAGGTTGCCAAGAAAGAGGAGTGGTTGGACCAAGGAGGGCTCAGGGAGGGAGAGGGTGGTGAAACAGAGGTGCATCCCTCCAGTTGTACCTCTCCACAATTCCTATGCTGTTCTGGCAAAGAGTGGTTCCTCTATGGAGGCACCTGCAGTGGAGACTAAGGAGGATGCTGAGAACCTCCACAAAGAAGACCCACAGGAGGGTGGCACGAGACCCCACAGGGGAAGGAAACAACTCCTGGTGGGGGACTTGATCATTGAGGGGGTAGAAGTGGGGGGGAGGGAGGAAGGAAGGGGATAAGGAGGTGAGGTGCCTGCTTGGCACCATGGCTCGGAGGGACAGGAAGCGAATCCTCAGGATCGCAGGATCAGCTGCATGAGGGAGGGAGGGAGCTGGATGTCATTGTCCACCTATGGACAAATGATCTGGCTGTGAATGGGATCAGAGTGGTGTAAGAGGAGTTTGTGGAGTTGGGGAGGGGCCTTAGACAAGTAGCATGTATGGCAACCTTCTCGGAGGTGCTGCCTGTCTATGGCAAGGATGATGCTAGGGTATTCTGCACCATGGGATTCAATGAGTGGTTGAAAAACTGGTGTGGAGCTCAGGGATTTGGCTTCACTGGGGACTGGGGTGCCACCTGGAGGGATGCAGGTTTATACTGGTGCGATGGTCTGCATCTGTCCGGGGGGGGGGGGACCAGGATCCTAGGTGACAGGTTTAAATGTTTCATTGGCAAGCATTTAAACTAGCCAAGGGGGGAGGCACTGAAAAGGAGCAGGGAAACCCCAGCCTCCCCCCACAAAACACAGTAGTTAGAGAGGTAAACACCAAGGTAGAGAAGTCAGTAGGGAGCAGAACAGGGGATAAATACAGAAAAAGGCGGTAAGGACAGGGATAGGGCTAAAAAGGGTAAGGCCATAAAAAATAAATGGAAGGTGATGAGTACCAATGCATGCAGTCTGTGCAACAAGCTCCCTGAACTAGTGGCCTTGATGAAAGAGGGATGCCTGGATATTGTGGCAGTCACTGAAACATGGTACACAGAAAACCATGACTGGGATGTCAGCATACCAGGATACACAGTCTACAGGAGGGACAGGGTGGATAAAAGAGAAGGAGGAGAAGCTCTCTATATAAGGGAAGGGATTAAAGCAACAGAACTAAGGAGTAAACAGGAAGTTGATGAGTCACTATGGGTCACCCTGGAGACAGAAAATGGCACTACAATCCACATGGGGGTTGTGTACAGACCCCCATCTCAGGGGGAGGAAATGGACAAGGGAATGATAGAAGGCATCTTTAAATTGGCAGAAAAAGGGGAGATATTGTTAATGGGGGACCTGAATATGCCAGATGTTAACTCGAGTACCTTTGCTGCAGGCACATCCAAGAGCAGGGTCATTCTTGATGCCCTACAAGGGGCATGCCTCTGACAGCTAGTGTTGGAACCCACTCGGGAGGGAGCAATCTTAGACCTGGTACTCTCAAATGGGGAAGGAAAAAGGATCTCAGATTTAGAAGTGGGTAGCCATCTGGGAACAAGTGACCACTAAACAGTGTGGTTCACAATAAACACAGCCATAGAGTCAAGCCATACAAAACAAGAGTATTGGACTTTAGGAAGGCTGACTTTGGGAAAATGAGAGAGTGCCTCAGAAAAGCACTAGCAAATAGGCAAGAAGGAGGGGTGGAGGAACAATGGGGAATAATCAAAACAGCCATCGCAGAGGCAACAAGCCTTTGTGTGAAGCAAATCAACAAAACAAAACAAAGGAAAACAAACACTATGGTTCTCAAAAGAGGTGGCAGGGATGGTTAAGGAGAAAAGGATAGCATTCAGGAAATATAACGAAAGACAGAAGGAGCAGGACAGAGAACTTTATCAGTTAAAGCAGAAGGAGGCAGGGAAGGCTGTCAGAATAGCAAAGGCACAAACTGAGGAAAAGATAGCCAACTCTGTTAAAAAGGGGGATAAAACCTTTTATAGGTACATTAGGGAGTGAAGAAAGGCCAAGGGAGGGATACAGAGACTTAATAAAGGGGAGGGAATGTGGGCAGAGGGTGACAGTGAAAAAGCAGGGATACTGAACGAATATTTCTGCTCAGTATTCACAATGGAGGAGGGGGGGAGGTACCAAAACTAAACAAGGGAGAAACTCTGAATAGGGGGGTCGATACCAGTCCATTCACAGAAGAACGGGTTTTGAAAGAACTCTTGAAACTAAGGGTGGACAAACCAATGGGGCCTGATAGAATTCACCCAAGAATTCTAAAAGCACTAAGGGTAAAACTAGCAACACAACTGACTACTCTCTTTAACAAATCATGGGAGGATGGGGTGGTAACTGAGGACTGGAGGAGGGCAAATGTGATTCCACTTCACAAAAGTGGGAGCAGGGCAGAGGCAGGAAACTACAGACCAGTTAGTTTAAATTCAGTGGTAGGGAAAATGATGGAATCACTTCTGAAGGAAAGAATTGTTGAGTACCTAGAGGCCAGAGGGGCACAGGACCCAAGGCAGCATGGTGTCACAGCAGGAAGGTCACGTCAGAAAAACCTAATAGATTTCTTTGACTGGATGACCAAAGTAGTAGATCAGGGAGGGGCTGTAGATATGGCCTACCTAAATTTTAGCAAGGCATTTGACACAGTCTCACACAAAAGATTAATATACAAGTTATCCAACCTTGGAGTGGGTCTCAAGGTGGTAGCCTGGATAAAAAAAACTGGCTGGACAACTGGACACAAAGGGTAATAGTAAATGGAGTCCACAGTGAAGAAAGGAGGGTAAGTAGTGGGGTACTGCAGGGTTTGGTACTGGGACCGGTCCTCTTTAATGTCTTTATAAGTGACGTTGGAGAGCACCTGGAAGGAAACGTATGTCTCTTTGCAGATGACACAACTATCTGCAACAGGGTTGATACACAAGGTGGGGTGGAAAGAATGAAAAGGGACTTGGCAAGGTTGGAGGAATTTTCAAATATGTGGCAGCTCAGATTCAATGCAAAGAAGTGCAAGGTAATGCATCTGGGAAACAAAAACCCAGGGGAAGAGTACACAATTGGGGGGTGAGTTAATAACAACAACAAAAATTGAAAGAGACCTAGGAGTAATTATATTAGATGACCTAAAGGTGGGCAAGCAATGTGAGAAGGCAATAAGGAGGGCTGGGGGTACTGGGATGCATAGGGAGAGGCATCAACAGTAGAAAACAGGAAGTTGTTATCCCTCTGTACAGACAGTTAGTGAGACCCCATCTGGAGTACTGCGTACAATTCTGGAGACCCCATCTCTGCAAAGACATAGACAGAGTGGAGGCTGTTCAGAGGAGGGCAACCAAAATGGTACAGGGTTTGCACCAGATGACATATGAGGAGAGACTAAAGCAGCTTAATATGTATACCCTTGAGGAAAGGAGGGAGAGGGGGGACATGATAGAAACTTTTGAGTATCTCAAGGCAATTAAAGTACAAGAGGGTAGTATCTTTCAGAAGAAGAGATGTGCAAGAACAAGGGGGCACATTTTGAAGATAGAGGGGGGACGGCTCAGAGGTAATGTTAGAAAGTATTTTTTCACAGAGGGGGTTGTGGATGCATGGAACAGCCTTCCTGAGGAGGTTGTGGAGTCAGGAACAGTGGTAGAATTCATGAATGCATGGGACAGACATAAGGCAGTTCTAGTAGGGGGTAGGAGGAAGTAAGCTGTTGATTATCTAGAATCTGCAGCTTATCCATCAGGTAGGGAAATGGGCAGACTAGGTGGGCCAAGCAGTCCTTATCTGCCATCAAATTCTATGTTTCTGTGTTTAAGATTGTGGTACAAGGGACCCATAACCTGGGAAGTTGGTGCTGGGGGCTCAACTGGAAAATTAGTAGGGGAGCTGGAATTAAGAAACCTACACTCTGTTTGCATTTTAAATTTACTCCTAGAAACCAGAAAACCAAATTTAATTAAAAAAATGATTTTATGCAGAGAGTTGGAAGGTGGGCAGGTAGTGTTTTTCTTCACACCCAGAGACTGAAGTTCTGATGAAAACATTTTCCTGTTTTCAGCCATGTCCCGGGGAGGGTATAAGTGCAACAGCCAATATACATAAATTGTTGTTTTGCTAAACCCATAAAGTGTTTTTGGAAGCATTTTATATGCCAGACACCCACAGAAAATAAAACTATAGTGTATGGTGACCCCTTGTCACACATAGAAATCAAATCCATCGCAGTCAAAATGTTGTACCACAGTTCAAAGTTAATGGAATGTGGTAATACCATACTGTGGTACAACAACATCTTGGCTGTTTTTGAGGGTGCACAAGCCAGCAGTTTAACTAAAGCAAAAACCGACACATGCACATCTCAGAATTGGAACAGTATATTTTTTTCACAGGATAGCGGTGTTATTTCCGAAAGTGGCAGAGGAACGCATTAAATTTGAATGCATTTAAAGTTTTTATTTTTTATTTTATTGGTTTTGTTGCAGAACTTGCGGGCTCCCTATACACTATAAAAAAAAAATACTGGCTGGGTAAACTGCCCAACTGGCTTGAGCTGCCACCTCTGGATTCTGATTCTGTGTGACCCTTCGAGCTTTGCTCTCAAGGTCTATCAGAATTAGAACCCCTCAGCGGCAGCATAGGCTGGTTCTGCAGCCCAGCCAGTATTCTTCATGTATTACATTACCTTCCTGACAGTTCCTGTTCATCACAGAATGTGTTTTTCCTCAAGGTCCCCAGCCTTCCTAACATTTAGATCCTTGAATGCATTTTTCCTCAAGTTCCCCATCTAGTTTTACCTTGTATTAACCTCTTGCCTCATAAATCGTGGACAAGGCTTAAATAAAATTGGGGACAAAGACCCTAAATCAGGGACACATCTTAAAAATGTATACTGTTCACTCAGCTGATGGAATAAGGGGATATGTGTTAAGATGCATTTTCTGAAGAACAAGTCAGTAACTTTCATGTTTGACATTATTTTGTGATTTTTAATTCCCACTATTTTTTCACAAGAACACAGTTTTATGAGGGACAGAGGAAAATTCTGAGGCACAATCAGTGATGTCCCTGAAAATTGGGGACAGTTGAGGGGTATGCTTGAAGATATCAAAGCTGCTGTACTACCAGCCGTGGTAAACTATTTAAAGAATTGCCCACCCTTGCAGGGTAATAATTTTCCCTTGCATCCCTTCTGAATCATCATCCTCTCAGTTTGCAATACTCTTGTTCCCAGACAGGAGGGTGCTGACTAATAATAATAATAATAGTTTTATTTATAAAGCGCCTTTCAATGTATCAAGGTGCTGAACATATTAAAACCATAATATCAGATACAAATTAATAAAAAGTATAAATAAAATCATACCATAGTAACATCAAATATTAAAATCAAATAATAAAATATTCCATAGAATCATAGCACAATACAATTAACTTAATCTTCCAGGAAGGCCATTTGCCACAGGTAAGTTTTTAGATTCTTCTTAAATACCTCCACGGAGCTGCACTCCCTTAACTGGCGTGGTAGAGAATTCCAAAGAGTGGGTGCAGCATAACAAAATGCTCTGCTGCCAGAGGATTTTAAACTCACTCTTGGAATCTCTAACAACCCCTCGTCGGCTGAGCAGAGCAATCGGCCAGGACAGTAAGACACCAGAAGTTCTTTTAGATAGGTCGGACCCTGATCCTGAAGGGCTTAGAAAGTCAATAAAATGACTTTAAAGGTGATCCGCCACCATATAGGAAGCAAGTGCAGTTCGTGTAGCACCGGGGTAATATGACAGGACCTCCTTGTCCCAGTCAAAACCCGGGCTGCAGTGTTCTGCATCAGCTGTAGGCGACGGATTTCAACCCCAGAAGGCCCAAAGTATAGGGTGTTGCAGTAGTCCAGGCGCAAGGACACAAAGGCGTGGACCAACGTTGGCAAAGAGTCAGACAGAACAAGGTACCTAACCCTGGCACTATGCCTAAGATGGTAAAAGGAAGTCCTGACAACGGCTGACACTTTAGATTGTAGGGTCAGCCTGTCATCTAGGACAATCCCAGGGCTATGCACCTATTCAGAGATCGGAAGTGACACGCCGCCAAGAAAAATTCGAGAGGGCGTGCCATCATGCAACCTCTCTATCTGACCACCTGGGTCCACAACCAAAACCTCAGTCTTCTCTGAGTTCAACTTTAACCAACTAGAATCCATCCAACCTTGGATTTCTTCCAGACAGTTATTAAACATCGCGAGAGCTCCATCCTGGTCGGGTGCAAAAGACAGGTATAGCTGGGTATCATCTGCATAGCAGTGAAACCTCAGCCCATACCATCTTATAATGTCTCCGAGGGGCAGCATGTACACTGCAAACAACATAGGTGATAGCACAGAACCCTGAGGCACCCCACACAACAAAGAAGTTGGGCCGGAGGAATAAACCCCCCACACAACTCTTTGTGATCTCCCAGTGAGGAATGAAGTGAACAATTGTAAAACAGTTCCCGACATTCCACAGATTTGCCTCAGGCGTGCTAACACCACCAGGTGAATCACAGTGTCAAAAGCTGATGAGCAATCAAGGAGAACCAGAATGGAACGTCTCTTCTGATCCCTCGCCCTCAGAAGATCATTAAGCACCCGAACCAGCCCATTCTCGGTGCTATGTCTTTTACAAAAAACAGATTGGAAGGATTCATAGATATTATGGATGGTTAAATGGTCCTCCAATTGGGCTGCCACTACCTTCTCAATAACCTTCCCAATAAAGGGAAGGTTAGAGATAGGTCTGTAGTTTCAGAAACAGTCTGGGTCCAAGGCAGCTTTCTTCAAGACAGGTGTCACCACCACCTCTTTCAGGGAGCTAGGAAACTCACCTGACTCCAAGGAGCACCAGACTATTTGCCCCAGGTCTGGACTGATGATATCAGAACAACTCAAAATTAGGGAAGCCGGTCCAGGATCTAAACTACAGCTTGTCGGATGCACACTATGGATGATCCTCATAATATCCACGAACTCAGGTCGACAAAAGGAGCTCCAAGAGAACTGAGGTACTGTGAACTCACACTGTTCTACGATGTCACCCTTAGAGACTGCTGGACACAAGTCCGCCCTGATGTCGGCCACTTTAATTGCAAAGTAACGAGCGAGCTCCTCGCACTCTAATTGTGAAAAAGCTTTTTGAACTTGCAGACAGGCTGGGTTGCACAGTCTGTCTACAGTCCGAAACAGCTGAGCCAGTCGATTCCGAGCAACTGCAATCTCCCTACTTCTGACTTAGGAAGTCTGGTCTCGGGCTTCTGCCCTACTTAATTAGAAAGCTTCTCAGAACAACCCACATTTCCGAATGTCTATGTCCTGAATTGCTGGTTATTCAGCAGCTGCTGCCGCTGCAGGGCAGACTGCAGTGAGGCTCCATGTACAGTCATCTAGGGACAACGCTTACAGGCACCAAAAGGACAAAAGTTGCAGCTTGCTCAGAAATTACTCCCACCCCCCAGCAGTGAATCCAGATTGAGGCAATTATCCACTGTACAAAATCTGTGAACAATTAGTTTTTAACGCAGTAGTTTGTTCTTATGACCCACATTTCTTGCACCAGTGGGTCTAATTTGACCCATGTTCTAAACTCCTCACCTCTGAAATGACAGTCACCTATCACAGCTTGGGGAAAAGCTGGGTGCTTAAAACCCAAAAATAATAATGGAAGAAGACCTTTACACTATTAGTTTCCTTCCCCCACCAACACAGTGAGCTTGGTCAGTGACTCCTGTTTTGCTCCAGGGGGCATTTGTACCGAGAGGCTCTGGAGGGCTGACCCTCTGTATAGGGGGTAGTTGTACTGAGAGACTGTATAGGGCTGACCCTCTGTATACGGGGTATTTGTACAGAGTGGCTCTGGAGGGCTGACCCTCTCTATTGGGGGTATTTGTACAGAGTGGCTCTGGAGGACTGACCCTATTTATAGAGGGTATTTATACTGAGACGCCCTGGAGGGATGACACTCTATATAGGGGGGTATTTGTACTGAACGACTCTGGAGGGCTGACCCTGTGTATACGGGGTATTTGTATTCAGCAAATCTGGAGGGCTGACCCTCGGTATAGGGGGTATTTGAACCGAGAGGCTCTGGAGGGCTGACTCTCTGTATAGGAGGTGTTTGTACCGAGTGACTCTGGAGGGTTGACCCTCTGTATAGAAGGTATAGGGAGTATTTGTACTGAGAGGCTCAGGAGGGCTGACCCTTTGTATAGGGGGTATTTGTACCAAAAGGTTCTGGAGGGCTGGCACACTGTATAGAGGGTATGGGGGTATTTTGTACTGAGAGTCTTTCTGTGTAGGAGATATTTGTACTGAGCAGCTCTGGAGGGCTGACCCTCTGTATAGGGGTATTTGTACTGAGAGGCTCTCAAGTGCTGACCTTCTGTATAGGGGATATTTGTTTACCGAGTGTCTCTGGAAGGCTGACCCTCTGTATAGGAGGTATTTGTAACAAGAGGCTCTGGAGGGCTGACCCTCTGTATAGGGGATATTTGTACCGAGCGTCTCTGGAGGGCTGACCCTCTGTATAGGAGGTATTTGTACCAAGAGGCTCTGGAGGGCTGACCCTCTGTATAGGGGATATTTGTACCGAGCGTCTCTGGAGGGCTGACCCTCTGTATAGGAGGTATTTGTACCAAGAGGCTCTGGAGGGCTGACCCTCTGTATAGGAGGTATTTTGTACAGAGCGTCTCTGGAGGGCTGACCCTCTGTATAGGAGGTATTTGTATCAAGAGGCTCTGGAGGGCTGACCCTCTGTATAGGGGGTATTTGTACCAAGAGGCTCTGAAGGGCTGACACTCTGTATATGGGGGTTTTGTGCCAAGAGGCTCTCAAGGGCTGACTCACTGTATAGGGGGTATTTGTATCAAGAGGCTCTGGAGGGCTGACCCTCTGTATAAGAAGTATTTGTACCAAGAGGCTCTGGAGGGCTGACCCTCTGTATATGGGGTTTTTGTACCAAGAGGCTCTCAAGGGCTGACCCTTTGTGTAGGGGGTATTTGTAGTAAGAAGGCTCCGGAGGGCTGACCCTCTGTATAAGGGGTATTTGTGCCAAGAGGCCCTGGAGGGCCGACCCACTGTATGGGGGTATTTGTACCTAGAGGGCTGTGGAAGGCTGACCCTGTGTATAGGAGTATTTGTACCTAGAGGGCTGTGGAGGGCTGACCCTTTGTATAGGCGGTATTTGTACCTAGAGGGCTCTGGAGGGCTGACCCTCTGTATAGGGGGTATTTGTACCAAGAGTCTCTGGAGGATTGACCCTCTGTATATGGGGTATTTGCACCTACAGGGCTCTGGAGGGCTGACCCTCTGTATATGGGGTTTTTGTACCAAGAGGCTCTCAAGGGCTGACCCTTTGTGTAGGGAGTATTTGTACTAAGAAGGCTTCGGAGGCTGACCCTCTGTATAGGGGGTATTTGTACCGAGAGGCTCTGGTGGGCTGACCCTCTGTATAGGGGATATTTGTACCGAGCATCTCTGGAGGGCTGAACGTCTGTATAGTGAGTATTTGTACCAAGAGGATCTGGAGGGCTGACACTCTGTATATGAGGTTTTTGTACCAAAAGGCTCTCGAGGGCTGACCCTTTGTATAGGGGGTATTTGTACAGAGAGGGCTCTGGAGGGCTGGCCCACTGTTTTGGGGGTATTTGTACCAAGAGGCTCTGGAGGGCTGACCCTCTGTATAAGGGGTATTTGTACCAAGAGGCTCTGGATGGCTGACCCTCTGTATAGGTGGTATTTGTACCTAGAGGGCTGTGGAAGGCTGACCCTGTGTATATGTGTATTTGTACCTAGAGGGCTCTCGAGGGCTGACCCTTTGTATAGGCGGTATTTGCACCTACAGGGCTCTGGAGAGCTGACCCTCTGTATAGTGGGTATTTGTACCTAGAGGGCTCTGGAGGGCTGACCCTCTGTATATGGGGTTTTTGTACCAAGAGGCTCTCAAGGGCTGACCTTTTGTGTAGGGGGTATTTGTACTAAGAAGGCTCCGGAGGGCTGACCCTCTGTATAGGGGATATTTGTACCGAGCATCTCTGGAGGGCTGACCGTCTGTATAGGGAGTATTTGTACCAAGAGGATCTGGAGGGCTGACACTCTGTATATGAGGTTTTTGTACCAAAAGGCTCTTGAGGGCTGACCCTTTGTATAGGGGGTATTTGTACAGAGAGGGCTCTGGAGGGCTGACCCACTGTTTTGGGGGTATTTGCACCTACAGGGCTCTGGAGGACTGACCCTCTGTATAGGGGGTATTTGTACCTAGAGGGCCGACCCACTGTATAGGGGGTATTTGTACCAAGCGGCTCTGGAGGGCTGACCCTCTGAATAATGGTAATGGCAGCCACTCACAATGCCAGTGATTCAGGTTTGGGAACAAGCCTGGGTCATCGGGCTGGCTGGGGGGAAGAGATTGAGCATCCTAGTGGATGCTGTCTTTTTCCGGAGAGGGAGTGAGTGCGCACCCCGCTAAAACACTGCCACTTGGGTGAATACAGGTTGTGGTAAAGCAGAGGGAAGGGCTGACATCTGTGTGGCTCTGTGTGGCATGTGTATGTGTGCCAGTGCACTTGGGGCCCCTAGAGCATGGATGTCTGCAGGGGGATGGGTGGAAATATGAAAATAAAAAGCCTTGCAGCATAGATGAAGATGTTGTGCTGCTGTGCCACCCGCCACAGATACCTCTGAATGCTAGGCACCCACCCCTCATGGGCACTGTGACTCATCTGCAGTGTTGGGCAAGTGTGCAGCCTGGGACAGCACACTGACAGCTGAAGTGGTAGAGGCTAGAACAGTGGGGGGCTTCATTCATGCATGGGATAAACCTAGGGGAATTTTATTTATTTTGTTTAGTTTTTGTTGACTGGGGAGGAGGACAAGATGATTTTTTTGCCTGTTTTCAGCCTCGTCCCAGGGGAGGAGGATACAGATGGATGCCAATTGAAATTGAACCATATTTTAAGCTGTTGATGGTATTTTTAGTGAATGGGGGAAATCTGGCCAGTACAACAGGGAAATTCCCCTACTCTCCAGTAGGAGGATGGGCTGACTGTTGTAGAGTCAGTCTTGGCTGGTGTGTGGAGAGTGGAGGACGTGGAGGAGCTTGGAGTTATGGCTGCTTCCTTTCAACCTGATCTCGGCGATGTGGAGACCTTTTATGATGCAGAACTGCGTTTTGTGACTGATGACACTGGACCTGATGAGCCGAAAGTCTTACAGAAGGATATACCTGAACAAGATGATTTTTTTGACCGAGGGTCTGAACAGATTTCTGCAGAGGTAATTCCACCTTCTTTGCCAAAAGGGTCAGAATTAACTAAAGATTCGATTGTGACTAATAGTAGACTGAATGTTTCTTCTGGAGCTATGCTTGAGAAAAGTGATGGTACCACTGCACAAATGGTGAGTGCCAGCAAATGGCAACTGGTGGGAGCTGTTAAGAGCCATCCCAGAATATGATACCGGAGACTGTCCCTAATGACCAGTCGGAGATGCCGAATTTGGGTGTACCGATAGTGTTTCAAATGGATGCTTCTTCTCAAGCTGCAGCCACAGTTTTCTCTTTTTCTGCCCCATCTAAGGACAAATTAGTAGGAAAAAAGGAGGCGGAGGGCACCTCTTGGGCTGATTCTGCATTTGACTTTCATGAGCCATGGATGGTGAAAGTTCACTGAAAGCCGCTGGCTGGGTCTGCTCTCTGACTACGAGGCAATGGACATTGGGCTTTGCCCCAATTTCCATTCCAGGAGTATGCCTCAATGGGGATCAGAATAAGAAGGCTTTTTCTCCTGAACCGAGAACTTAGCAGACTGTTACTGATTTAGGACAAGGAACTGAACTTGATACTTCCTTACCGTCAGATTTTGATTTCACGCGACACCCTAAACTGAATTTTCATCAAGATATGATTACAGAACCAGGGAAAAATCTTGTGGACTTGCAACTTCCTAAATTGGCTACTGGGGATACTAATTTGAACTTTGGGCCTCTGAAAGTAGCTGCTCGGAGCACGTCTCAGGAATCTCTTGGGCCTGATGAGGACAATGTTCATAATGGAAACACTGGAGATAAGGGGGCCATGGGTAATATCTGTAGTGCATACAATAGGATAAAGTGTTCACTATGTGGACAAATGGGACATATGAATTGGCAATGTCATAATGAACTGGTCTGTAACTTATGTGGGAAAAATGGGCATTCTTATGGTAACTGTGAACAAGGTGCTCATAACCAATCTGGTTCAGGTGATAGTGAGGAACAGAGGATATTAGTTGTTATGGAACAAAGGAAGCATGCACATCTTTCTACCTGAGACTCCTACATTAAGGGAGGAAATACAGGTTCCTGCATCTGTCCCTCGGATGCCTGATAAAGCTCCTCAGATACCTCCATTGGGAGAGGAGGGGGACATAGTGGTAGATCTGGTAGCAGATCAGGATGGTCCTCATCCTAGGCCAGAGAATAAGGATTCTGTAGAAATACCAGAGGTTATCTTTAATGAGATGTCCCCCCATTCCAATTCCACCTATGGAGGAGAGAGACGGGTTACTAGGAGATGTACCTGGCAGCAACCTGCACCAAAGGTACATAACATTTCTGAAACTAGAACACCCACTAGGTTTCAGCCTTTATTTACTACCATGGAGGGTACAAGACATGATATTGAGTCCTCTTCGGGGGACCTGAGTCTTGTGGAAGCATTTTCAGATTTCAAAATTAGTGAAAAGGGTGAAATATATAAGAAAGTAATCATGAAACCAAAAAACAATGCTTCTAAAAAAAGGGGAGGGGGAGGGGAAAGAAGTGTTTTCAGCCACCATGATGCCTTGAAAAATGGTACGCGGTTTAACTTTACATACCATCAATGTGAATAGTATTAAAAATAAAAAGAAACGGGGTAGAGTATTTTCACATCTTATAACTACAAAAAAGGACATTTATGGAACAGGACACAAGGTTACATACGACCCGTGAATTCATGCAAGCAAAATCGGAATGGTTTATGGGGCCTTCTTATTGGTCGTTGGGTCTAGGCGCCTGTACTAGGGTTGCAATTTTATTTTCTGTTCCAATACAAGTGGTTAAAATGATGGATTTACAGCCTGGGAGGGTTTTACTTCTTGAAATTGTTTTTGAGTCCGTGTATTACAGATTAATTAATATTTATGCACCTCAAACAAAAACACATAGAACTGAGGCTTTTCAACTAATTAAACCTTTTTTGTTTTCCTCACAGCATATGATATGGGGTGGAGGCTTTAACTACGGGTTAGCAAAACAAGATAGGGGACATGATACTGTGACTACTAAACTTTTTAGTGATTCTTTATTTTTGATTAACACTTTGAAACTGGCTAGTCTCACTGATGCCTATCTTTCCTATACTTCCCGTCGTGACCCAACTTTTCAGAGGGGGTCCCATGCGACCCGGATTGACTTTTTCTTTTTGAGTAAAGATATGACATTACAAGGAGCAAGGACAGAATCAGTGGCATATTCTGATCATAAAGAGCTGCATATTTTCATTGGAGCACTAGCTACCTGACACGGCCCTGGGCTTTGGAAATTTAATACTTCTTTATTAATGAAAGACTTGGTTAAACATCAAATTCTATATTTGATTTGTGGTTTGCAAACATTGTTTACTATGTTTGATACAGCAATGCTTTGGTGGGATCATTTAAAGTTTGAGTTGCGTACACTTTAATGCTTCCTTAATAGGCAGACTAGGGATACTCAAAGAATTAGATATCAAAGTTGTAGACAATGTCTACAACAGCTGATGAGTTTAGTTCAGACAGCTAAACACAACTTTGATACACAGATTAAAGAAGTTCAAATGAAAATGACAAAATTTCATGAACAACAAATGGAATCATTAATTATGCAACACAAATTTGGGATAAAAGGGAAACTTGATACAATTTGCCCCTTTTTAAGTTGTAAATATAAGTGCAGAATAGGACAACAGAGGAAGTATGGGATGATCAGAAAAATGCGAAAACATCTCAGAAAGAAATTTTACAAACTATATCTAAGTATTTGACTCAACAATGTAAGGAATCACAGACAAATGAGAGGCACTTTTTGCCTCTTTTCCAACTTCTTAATATTCCTCAGAGTCCGGTATCTGAATTACAGTCATTTACTGATATTTCCACTGAGGAAGCTTTAGATGTTATTAAATCCTTTGTTAAAGGGAAAGGTACCTGGGGCTGATGGATTTTCAGTGAAGGTTTACCATTTAATGGTACCACGTATAGCAAGTGAATTGGCTGCAGTCTTCAATCATTTTCTTTACACTTCAGGGCTTCCTTTACAGATGTCCACAGGTATTACTATATTTTTGTATGAAAAGGGAGAAAAGAAGTGTTTGGGATAATTGAAGACCTATTTGTCTCCTAAATGTAGACTTTAAGATTTTATCTAAAATGTTAACTAGCAGATTATCTAGAGTGGCTCAGTACATTATATCCAAGAATCAATTTTGTGCCATTCCTGTTAGACGCTTGACAGATGTGCTTATTCTCTTTCAGGAGATTTTTGAATCTGGTACTCTTGGAGCTTTGGAGGGTATGATTGTATCCTTTGACCAGAGAAAGGTGTTTGATTCAGTGAATCATGCCTTTTTATGGAATACTCTGCATTTTTATGGTATCCCGAAATTATTTATCCAGTGGCTAAAACTTATTTAGAAAATTGCTGTGATCAGGCCTTTGGTGAATGGTCATTTAGGACCTTTGATTTCAGTACAAAAAGGGGTAAGACAGGGATATTCCTTAAGTCCCTTGTTATTTGTTTTTTGTATAGATCCTCTTTTAAGGCTCCTGAACAATAGGTGTTTTTTTTATGCCTCTTGTGATTTCAGGTCAGCAACTCTCGTCTACTGAGGTAGCATATGCAGATGATATCTGCCTATTACTTCCTAATATACAGGAAGTATATACAACTGTAGATTTTTGTAAATCCTATGGGACAGCATCTGGGGATTATCTAAATAAACAAAAAATTAAGGCAAAATGGGTTGGGTTACGATGGGCAGTGACAAGTGATTTTGCTGGGATACCGGTTGAAGATGGTCCTATCCATATTTTGGGGGTGAATTATGATATGGGGCAGCAAGATTTGGTCAATTGGGATGCAAAATTACAACAAGGTAGGGAATTAGTGGTTAACTGGAACAATCATACTATTGGAAAACTAAAAAGGGTCTATTTAGTTAAAACATATCTCCTACCACTATTTTTATTTATTAATACTGTATTTCCACCTCCAAAAGAAAGAGAAACTACACTTTTGAGTATCTTTTTTTCTGCTATTTGGGGGAGTCGGTTAAATCCGTTAAAAAGGAGTATTTTATATTTGAGTGTTTCACAAGGTAGTTTGAACATGGTTAATCCATTGTTTTTTTTTTTTGTTTATTCATTTTTTTATTTCTTAATGTTAACCCTTATGTCAATGCAAACACATTGGCTGGATGGAGTTATTACACTGTAAATTGTTAGCTTGGCTCCCTGGGTGGGAAAATGATACTCAGAAGGCTTTTAGAGTTGTACCTTTTGTGCTACAGTATTATAAAGATATTTTTGTCAGGATGAAGAAGTGGAATGTTGCATTTCCTGATATTCTTTCACTCTCTAAAAAAGCAATTTATAATAAAATTTTGGACTCTAATTTCAGAGAACTTGAAACTTTTTCACAATGCCCACTGGAACATAGATCAAAAGTTCTTCATTTGCTTGTGCGTAAGACAATTCCACTTAAATTTAAGGATATCTTATGGCTCTGTAGCCATGAGAAACTGCTTTATATTAAAGCCAATCAGAAACATAAAATGAAGGAAGAAAGAATGTGTTCCAGGTCTCATTATGCGACACAACTGGAAACAATGGAACGTTTATTTTTTTCATGTTCTTATATTACCAATTTTTGGACTTCTATTGCACAAAGTTTGTGTATGACTGCTTTAAACCAGATGAATTATGCTACACTGATTTATGGGGTTTATGATACTGCATGGCAGAAGTACGATAGATGTACACTGAAAATTATTTTTTCTGTTGTTAAGTGGTACATTTGGAATGTGCATTGTTTATTTACTTTACAATAAAAAACTATTTTGCACTCTGAATTAACTGGAAATATTAGTACTGAAATACGCCATATTTATTATAAAGAGAAATCTGTCCAAAATGATGTCTATATTAAGAAAATGTGGAGAAATCTCATATGGGTCACGGATTCTGATGTACCTATTACATGATCTGGTTGTTAATTCCTTTTCTGTATATTTTCTGAACTGGTTATTTATCTTTATTGTTTGATATTATTTTTTGTGATTGTTGATATGATCTTAATAAAAACAAAATTCCCCATCTATTTTTGGGAAGTGCCATGGGATCTTTAACATCCATCTTAACTACCACCAGAAGAGGCAGATGGAACCTCAGTTTAATGTAGATGGCACCTCAGGAGTGCAGCACCCCCCTCATGCTGCACTACAGTGTCAGTATTGGGATTTAACCCAAGTGCCTGCAGTGGGGATATTACTCACAGACTTCTGCTCTTCTGGCCTCAGAGATAAGTGTGCAACCTGCTGAGCCACTGACATAGAAACATAGACTTTGACGGCAGAAAAGGACCACTTGGCCCACCCAGTCTGCCCATTTCCCTACCTACTGGATAAGCTGCAGATTCTAGTTAACCAACAGCCTGCTTCCTGCAACCCCGCACTATAATTGCTTTGTGTCTGTCCCAAGCATGTTTGAATTCCCCCACTGTTTTAGACCCAACAACCTCCTCAGGAAGGCTGTTCCATGTATCCACCACTCTCTCCGTGAAAAGAATTTCCTCACATTACCCCTGAGCCGCCTCCCCCATCTTTAAACTGTGCCCTTGTTCTTACACATCTCTTTTTCTGAAAGATGCTACCCTCCTGGACTTTGTTGATTCCCTTGAGGTACTTGAACGTTTCTATCATGTCCCCCCTGTCCCTCCTTTCATCAAGGGTATACATATTAAGCTCTCTCAGTCTCTCTTCATATGGTTTCTGATGTAGACCCTGCACCATTTTAGTTGCCCTCCTCTGAACTGCTTCCATCCTGTCTATGTCCTTGCGTAGATGAGGTCTCCAAAACTGCACACAGTACTCAGATGGGGTCTCACCAACTGTCTGTATAGAGGATAATCACTTCCTTTTCTACTTGTGATGCCCTTCCTATGCATCCCAGTATCCCCTGGTTCTCCTTACTGACTTCTCACATTGCTTACCCACCTTTAGGTCATCTGATATGATTACTCCCAGGTCCCTTTCCATTTTTGTTGTTGTTAGTACCTCCTGCTATTGTGTACTCTTCTCTTGGGTTTTTGTTTCCCAGGTGCATTACTTTGCACTTCTTTGCATTGAATCTAAGTTGCCATATGTCTGACCATTCCTCCAACCTTGCCAAGTCCCTTCTCATCTTTTCTACCCCTCTTGTGTATCAACTCTGTTACAGATCTTTGTGTCATCTGCAAAGAGGCATACCTTTCCCTCCAGACCCTCTGCAATGTCACTTATAAAGATGTTAAAGAGGATTGGACCCAGTACTGAGCCCTGAGGTACTCCACTAGTAACTCCCCCTTTCTTCGGAATGTGTTCCATTCACTATTACCTTCTGTGTCCTGTTGTGCAGCCAGTTTGCTACTCAGGCTACCACCCTGGGACCCACTCCCAGGCTGGCTAACTTGATTATTAATCTTTTGTGCGGGACTGTGTCAAATGCCTTGCTAAAGTCTAGGTAGACCATATCCACAGCCCCTCTATGGTCTATTACTTTGGTCACCCAGTCAAAGAAATCAATTAGATTAGTCTGACATGACCTTCCTGCTGTAAATCCATGTTGCTTTGGGTCCTGTGCCCTGCTGGCCTTTACGTGCTCAAAAATTCTTTCTTTCAGAAGTGATTCCATCATTTTCCCTACCACGGAGGTCAAACTTACAGGTCTGTAGTTTCCTGCTTCTGCCTTGCTCCCACTTTTGTAATGGGGAATCACATCTGCCCTCCTCCAGTCCTCAGATACCACCCCATCCTGCCATGATTTGTTAAAAAGTGTGGTCAGTGGTGTCACTAGGTCCCCTTAGTTTTTTAGGATTCTGGGGTGAATCCGCTCAGGCCCCATTGCTTTGTCCACCTTGAGTTTTAGGAGTTCTTTCAGGACTCTTTCTTCTGTGAATGGACTGGTATCAACCCCCTACCCAGAGTGCTTCTATTGTCTGGTTTAGGTAACTGCTCCTCATCTTCTTTTGTGAATACTGAGCAAAGTATTCATTCAGTATCTCTGCCTTTTCACTGTCTCCCTCTGCCCACCTCCCTCTCCTTTATTAATCTTCACTATCCCTCCCTTAACCTTTCTATGCTCCTAATGTACATATAAAGGTTTTATCCCCTTTGACCGAGTTGGCTATTTTTTCTCGGTTTGTGCCTTTGCTATTCTGACTGCCTTTCCTACTTTTTCTGCTTTAATTGATACAGCTCCTGTCGTGCTCCCTCTGTGATTCCTTATACTTTTTGAATGCAGCCTTTTTCTCCTTAACCTTCCCTGCCACCTCTTTTGAGAACCATAGTGTTTTTTTACTCCGCTTTGTTTTCTTTATTTGTTTTACACAAAGACTTGTTGCCTCTATGATGGCAGTTTTGATTTTTCTCCATTGTTCTTCCACCCCTCCTATTTGGCCATTTGCTAGTACATTCTTCAGGTGTTCACCCATTTTGCCAAAGTCAGCCCTTCTAAAGTCCAGTATCCTTGTTTTTGTATGGCTTATCTCCATGGTTGTGCTCATTGTGAAGCACACTGTGCAGTGGTCACTTGTTCCCAGATGTCTACTGACTTCTAAATTTGTGATCCTCTCTCCATTTGAGAGTACCAGGTCTAGTATTGCTCCCTCCCGAGTGGGTTCCAGCACTAGCTGTCTAAGGTCTGCCCCCCCTGCAGGGCATCGAGAATGACCCTGCTCTTGGATGTGGCTGCAGTACATGTCCTCCAGTTAACATCTGGCATATTCAGGTCCCCCATCAACAGTATCTCCCCTTTTTCAGCCATTTTGAGAATGTCCTCTATCATTTTCTTGTCCATTTCCTCCCCTTGAGACGGGGGTCTGTATACAACCCCTGTGCAGATTGCAATGCCATTCCCCATCTCCAAGGTAACCCAGAGTGCCTCTTGTCCTCCCCCCTTTACTTTTTAGTTCTGTAGCTTTGATCCCTTCCCTTATGTATAGAGCTACTCCACCTCCTCTTTTGCCTTCCCTGTCCCTTCTGTAGATTGTGTACCCTGGTATGTTGACATCCCATTCATGGTTCTTGGTGTACCATGTTTCTGTGACTGCCACAATATCCAATTGTTCATCTTCCATCAAAGCTACTAGCTCAGAAAGCTTGTTTCCCAGACTACGGGCATTAGTAGTCATTGCCCTCCATTTAATGTTGGCTTGATCCTTTTTTCCCCCATCCCTGCTCTTATTGCTCTTATCTATTTTACCATTTACCCCCATCCTGCCCTGTGTTGAGCTCTGTACCTCAGTGTTTACCCTACCTGACACTGATCAACTGCAGAATAGAGGCAGGGGGAGGAGACAAGATATGATCTGTGGAGGCAGAATCGACAGAGAGCTTTTGGGTAGACTTGGTAGGCCAGGTGGCCCTTTTCTGCCAACAGATTCTGTGTTATTGCCATGTATTGTAATGGCATTAAGTGAATACAGTGAATTAAAAAAAACAAATGAGGGGCTTCAGTCACCAGTGAGGGAACATTTCACAGCTGACATTGGCTGATCTGAGTTGCACAGCACTGAGTATAATGCACAGCCAAGACTGTATTACCTGGCCATATTTTGTAGTGATGGTTCCTAAGGACTATCACCTCCCCATGACAGTTATCTAGAGGGGTAGTCTTGTTCGGTTGTTGCAACCAGCTGAGACCAACCAGCACTGGCAGCTGGAAAAATTGAGAAAGCTGAAGTGAAGGGGATGCCCTTTCCCCAGCCATTGGTATGATCAAGAGAAGATGGCCACAGAGCGGTCAATTTAAACAGATGTGTGTGTGTGTGTGTGTGTGTGTGTGTGTGTGTGAGAGAGAGAGAGAGAGAGAGAGAGACGGCAGAAGTGAGAGAGAAATGGGAAGAGTGAGAAACAGAGAAATGTGGGAGAGAGAGAGAGAGAGAGAAAAACAGGAGAAGATAGAGAGACAGAGAAAAACAGAGAAACTAACAATTGTGTAAGAGTAAAACTTGAAGATCACCTTTTCTGATACTCACCCAGAACCCCATGAGGATCCCCTGAAGTTGCAGGCTGGAAAAAATTAAAATTTCCTGGTAGCTGTATTGAGAGAGGAAGGGGAACATATTTAGGCTTCATGGAGCTTAGAGCCTGATCCCTATACTAAGAGGCGCCCCCATGCTTACATATTTCATGATGTAATAGTCTGCAGAGTGTAGGGGAATGCTCCATAGATGTCTGTGGGGAG
Source organism: Neoceratodus forsteri (assembly GCA_016271365.2). NCBI lineage: Eukaryota > Metazoa > Chordata > Ceratodontiformes > Ceratodontidae > Neoceratodus > Neoceratodus forsteri. The sequence goes on along the minus strand of CM028138.1, from coordinate 65,594,905 downwards.
TTGCTTTTTCAGACCTCAAATTTTTATAATCTAGAGTCCTGATCTGGACAAATCAAGGCCACCGATCTACTGAGAAGGCCCTTGGAGTCATCAGATTCATTCGAGACCAAAGCTCAAGAGGTTCACAAAAAGTCCTCAGAACTCCACTTTATGAAATTTTGTCTGAATACATTCTTGATTGTGCATTGTTTCTACAAAATATAGGCTGCCAGTTTCCCGATTGCCATTATCACTTTACATGGTGCTGAGATGGGAGTGACCACGAGGTTAATCAGTCAGCCTGCATGAAGTCGGTTGCTGTTTGGTGGGCAGATAATTATCAGTGTAAGGCACAGGCAAGTTATATCACTTTAGAAGGTGGGCATGTAGTTGTACTTCCGAAGCCCTTGACCATCTCCCTTTCTCATTCTCCTCAGTCTCACCTGCTGACACACTTACTGCCCTTCTGGCTATTAATCTGTTTAAAGGCAGTTCTCCTGATGAATGTGACCCCAAGCTTCGCTGTCTCTCTGCCTCGGTTATAGCTTATTGTCCCTCTGAAATCCTAAATCTGTCCTTCCTGACTGCCGAGGTCCCCATGCTTTGGAAGCACACAGTCATCCTCCCTCTCCCAAATGCTGGTGAATCCTCTTCCCCAAGGATCTACCCCCCCAAGGAACTACCACCCTATTTCCCTGCTCCCAACTCTAGCTAAACTCCAAGAACATTTAGTTCTCTCTCAAATCTCCTCTTTCCTTTCTATCACTAATTTCTTTACTCCTTTCCAATCTGGATTTCAGAAACACCATTCTACCACAACCTCCCTACTCAGGTTTACTGATTCAGTCCTCACCAGAATGGACAAAGGCTTGATTACCTCAGCCATCTTTGCCAATCTTGTTAAAGCATTCAACACTGTTTCCCACTCACTGCTTCTCCACTCCGTCTCCTCTGCTGGTTTCTCACCTTTTGCTACAAACTAGTTCATGGCCTACCTCTCAGGTTGGATGCAATCAGTTACAATTGCTAAGTCCAGCTCCCCTCCATGCCTAATCCACACTGGAGTACCTCAGGGATCAGTGCTGGGACCCTGCTACTGCTAACTTTTGGAAGAAATGAATCTTGCTTTCAGAGCAAGGAGCAGCTGACTAAAAAGCTAGAACTTTTCTTACTAATAGAACACTTCTATCTTAGCAGAAGTCAGTCCCTCTTGAGGTTAAGCAAACAGATACTTTATTAGAAGTGGGGGGTCTCATTTAGGGTAAATAAAAAGAAAGTCAGTGTGTTTTATGTGTTAGGGAAAGGAAACTGTATCAGGGAGGAGAGAAGTTAATTGGGGTGTGGCTTAGGAGTAGAAAAGCAAGTGTCTCCAATTACAGTTCCCTATAGCTAGCTTTTGGCAAAACAGAATCTTGCTTTCAGAGCAAGGAGCAGCTGACTAAAAAGCTAGAACTTTTCTTACTAATTCCCCTCCTTCCCTCCAGCATCCCATCCTTAGCCAGTTCTACTTGTATAGGCACTGGATTTGACTGACAACAGGAACTTCCTGTTTGGTGTAGGAAGGGAAGGATCACCAAAACACATAGGTTTCATCATCCTTGAAGGAAAAGAGTAGCTCTCCCTCTCCTTCTAGCTACTGGAGGTCTGACTCTGAGTAAGGAAGAAGGAGACTATTGAAGAATACAGGATGTTCCTGTTCCAGAACAGGAAGGGCAAGAGCTGCAAGGGCACACAGGCAGCAGGAAAGTAGGTGGAAAAATACACAGAGAGAGGATAGAATAAGCATACAAAGCAACAGGACAGGGACCACAAAATAAGACATGATGGAAGTGGTGCAGTGCAATGGCTATGGGGTGGCAGTCTTCCAGGAGACATTCTGGAGGCTGCGATGCTGCTCTAGTTGCAGGCACCTCTCTGGTCTGAGGGAGGAGGTTGCCCATCTCAAGACTGACCTTGATAGGATTCATGAAATCTTCTCCCCCACCCAGGGACAACCAGGGCCACCACTGCTACCTCAGAGGTTGCCAAGTAAGAGGAGCAGTTAGACCAAGGTGGGCTCAGGGAGGGAGAGGGTGGTGGAACAGAGGCACATCCCTCCACTTGTACCTCTCCACAATTCAGAAGCTTTTCTGGCAAAGAGTGGTTCCTCTATGGAGGCACCTGCAGTGGAGACCAAGGAGGATGCTGGGAACCTCCACAAAGGATACCCACAGGAAAGTGGCACAGGACCCCACAGGGGAAGGAAACAACTCCTGGTGGGGGGACTCAATCATTAAGTGGGTAGAACTGGGGAAGGAAGGGGAGAGGGAGGTAAGGTGCCTTCCTGGCACCACAGCTTGGACGGATAAGGAGCAAATCCTCAGGATTGCAGGAGCAGCTGCACAAGGGAAGGAGCTGGATGTCATTGTCCACCTATGGACAAATGATCTGGCTGGGAATGGGATCAGAGCAGTGCAAGAGGAGTTTGTAGAGTTGGGAAGGGGCCTTAGACAAGTAGCATGTATGGTAACCTTCTCTGAGGTGCTGCCTGTCTATGGCAAGGGTACTCTGCACCATGGGATTCTGGTGTGGAGCTCAGGGTTTTGGCTTAACTAGGGACTGGGAGTCCACCTGGAGGGATACAGGCCTAAACTGGAGTGATGGTCTGCATCTGTCCGGGAGGGAACCCAGGATCCTAGGTGATAGGTTTAAATGCTTCATTGGCAAGAATTAAAAAAATGTCTAGGGTGTTAGGGTTTCTAACCATAATGTCCCACCCTGTAGAGACTAACTGGTGTCAGGGGTGTGACTTTGGATTGTCAACTGTAATGCTCACGCCATTCCACCCCCACCCCCCACCCTGCAGCCACTGACAGGCATCAAGGTGTACCATGGACTCTTCAGTCCCAAAGTTCATCCCATTCTCATATACTGCACCCATCTCAGTGTATTTCCTTATGGAATGGGGTGAGCATAAGGACCCCGAGGACCCCAAGGCACAACGTGATACTTGTCGGAGACTGCAGGGTTGGGTGAGCTGAAATGGCATGAGCATTATGACTGACACCCAAAGGTACACCTCAATGCCTGTCAGTCTCTGCAGGGTGGTGTGGGGTTGACGTTACTTCCATACTTCACTGCCATTCCTATTATGCATCTCTCTAACTCCTGCACTACCAATGTCAGCAAGACAACATCTGGCATTGACAAATGCTTGTTGTATATTATTGCAATTTTTAACAGCTTTGTATTTCATAGATTCATTTTTCTGATTCCTGTACTTTTTGGAACATTCTGTTATCGTATCTTAAATACTGTTTTGCATTGTCTGTATTTCACTGAATGGGCCACTTCCCTGTGCTATAACTCCCTTTACCTAGGTTGCACCTGGAAATGAGCACTGTCTCATTATGACTTTCCACCCTAGAAATTACCTAAAATAAATTTCAAGGTGTTGTGAATTGAAATTGTGCTTGTGTACACTGAATAAGCTTTTGGCATTTTTCTATTCCCACCCTTGGAAGGGAAGCCAGGTAGCATGTAGGAAATAGAGGGCCCAGCACCAATGGTGAGTAGAGTGCCAGAGGAAGAGGAGGATGGTGGGTGTGAAGAAACACACTAAGCATAGAGTTTAAGGGGGAGGCTGCTTTTATGGAGAATGTGGGAGAAACTTTTCTCCCACATTGAGCCTCGGGCTTCAGTCCTCCAATTTAAATGTGTTGTGAATAGTAATTGTGCTTGTATACACTAATTAAGCTTTTGGACTTTCTTTATTTCTACCCTTGGTAGGGAAGCCAGGCAGCGTGTAGGAAACAGAGGGCCCAAAAAGGTTTCCTCCTCCAACTCATTGAGAGTGTGACCAGTAGCACTCAGGAAAGGAAAACCCCCCTGTGGAGGAAACCTCTGAGGACTCATGGCTACTGACATGCCCGTCCTCTGGGCAAATTATGGGGAGATGATCCTAAATGCTTTGTCTGATTTCTGCTTCTGGATTAACTGATGGAGTCCACCTTCCAAGTTTCTTGATGATGTGCACAGGTGTTATTCTTTGATGCTGAAGAGTTGCTCTGATTCAAAAAGAATGTCCTGGAAAGGAATAAGGATTGAGTCCAAGTCAATGCAGAAGTATTTCTGATGAGATTGCAAGGCTTGATGGCAAAGGTTAGGAATGCAAGAACTTGTTCAACATGAGCAGAAGTACTCAGGGAGGATTGCAGAGTGCAGAATGAAGAATACGTTTCATGCTGTAGAATAAGTAGCCTGGGTGGCTTGAGTTAGAATGGCGCACATGAAGGTGTTTACTTGCAGGAGACAATATTCTTAGTTATTATGATGTTGCTGAATGCAAGATGTGAAGTTATGACTGAGTCTGCTGAAGGATGGAGGTGATGGAAAGGTCTGAATTGGAAGTGAGAATGAAACAGCTGCTTTGACTGAATAGCCCTTGTTATGATGTCTGCTGCAGTTGAGTATTAGAAAATTGAAGACTTTCTGGAGGGACCAGTGAAGACCTCATACTAGGGTAACAACTACTACTGGGTAATCTCATAGAGAGCAGATGTTGCAGAAAATCTCAGAGAGGTGCGATGACTGGAGGCCAGGGAGTAACGATCTGGGATTGGTCAAAGATAGCAGTATAGCTGAGCATTGGAGATGCAGCAGAGCATATTCTGGGGTGGAAGTCAGGAAGAGGGTCTTTGTACAACTTTGACTGGCCATTCCAGTAGACTAGAACAATGGGACCATGTAGCTAGAGCAGATGTGCCGCAGTGTGATTTGGATGTGATGATACAACTCAGAAACTGATGATGCCGATATCAAGAGGTAGGAAGGAAGAAACAACCTGAGGAATAATCCACATTGTAAAGTGAAGGTAACACAAGTAAACAATTTCTCACTTTATGTAAAGGATTATGTTGAAAGGGATCCCTTAAAGCTTATATCCATGAAGTTTATGGGGAGATAACCTGGCTTCTATACAGTCTGTGTCCAATAATTTGCAAAGTAATTTTAGAGATGTAGCTAAACTTAAGGTTTTCTTGTTGGACAGTGATAGACAGACAGATAGATAGATAGATAGATAGACATACAGACAGACATACATACAGACAGACAGACAGATAGATAGACAGACATATACTTTATTTATACAGCACCCCTTCCCGGAGGCTCGGAGCGCTGTACAATTTCTTTAAAAACAAAATCATCAGAAAACATTTCCTCAATCACATTACAGAGTATATAAAACCAAAATCATAATATATACCACATAGAACTGATAGCTCTTGGAATGGCAGAACCAAAGCAGTACTGCCAGCTGCAAGAGGAGAATCAAGTGGATCTAGCAGAAGAAAGTCATCAAACAGATGAACAACTGCTGGAGGGCGGCAAACATTATGTGCAGTGCAATGCATCACTTAGAAAACATATTGAAAGCTTTGAGCTGCTTTTGCAACTGAAGGTCAGACAAACTATAAAGTAACAGCTGTCCTCACAAAATATACCAGATAGACACCAGAGAGATGTATGAATGGGTAAAAACTCATAATGCATCTGTGATATTAGCTTGTGTTAGCCAGGATCCAGGGCTGAAGTGTTTGATAAGTGCTATTGCTTTATTGGTAGGAGCATAGAATAGCAAGGATCACTGGAGGAAACCAATGACTTGATGCTAAGGGTAGATGAGTACAGAGGTGCAGATCAGGTGACATGAGGAGCTTCTTGCCAGACATTTGTAGTAGTAACACCTATGGGATTGATCTGATAGGTAAGGAATGGTAGGTGCTAAAAGATCCCAGGAAGAATGCCTGTTGAAGTTCCTTACTGTAACAGTTGTCAGACTACTGGAGGATCCAGCACACAGACTGAAGGTTGTAACAGTGGAAGGAATCAGAGGGAGCACAGAGATGCCTGAGTGGAATCCATGAAAAAGCTGGAAATGATATGCTGCACAACTAGAGAGAAGCATGGGAAACTAGAATCCTGGGTAAGCTTGTAAGTTGATCGGAGTAGAGAGATGAACAAAATGTCATTGAGGAGGTCAGAGCTTCTGGTCTAATATAGTGAGCATGGGCATAGCCACAGAAGCTGTGGAAGGGAAGGTATAGGCAGCCAGATCCAGGGTTGCCTGAACAGGTAACATTGTTGCAAGTTGGCTTGCTTCCCATGAATTAGACAGGCCAGCCTAGAATGTTCAGTTGGGCATGATGTAAAGGAAGATTAGATCTGGGCTGAGTAAACCATGGCAAGGGAGCATGATTCGAGCTTGATGGACAATCAAGGCTTGCTGGACTGGTGGAAGAAAAGGCATCAGGATACTGTTAGAGGGGAAGAACTGCTATTTGGAATATTACTCAAAGGAGCCAGGGAGTCAGGAGCACAGATGGTGGAATGAACTGCAGCAGGAGCTGATGGATCAGAGGCTGGAGTAAGCTGAGCCTGGAAGTGAGCTTCAAAAGTCAATATATATGAGATTGCAGATCAGACACTGAAGAGGCAAGCTGAGCCATTAAGTCTTGAATTTCCAACAAAGGAGCTGGTCCTGGTTGAGGAATGAGCTGGCTTGGATCAGGACCCCGAGCAGGTTGAGACTTCGAAGCTAGAGATGAATACTATGAGATTCCTGATTTCAGGCACATGCCGAGTGACAAACAGCAAATTTCTTCAGTTCATCCAGGAGGTAGGAAAAGGTCACATCATGATGAAACAGATCAATTTGTATGCTCGGTTATGAGCTGGGGAGCATGGGAAGAAGTTTGGAGACCTTGCAGGACCTTCTTCTTGGTTTGTAGGCAGAGTGTAAGGATGGCGAGAAGATGCCATGGAGCCAAGGAGCCAATAAGCTGCATTATGTGCTGACAGTAGGAACAAGTCTAAGGAAACTACTGGACTTTCATCTGGATTTGTAGGCAGGCAGTCAGTAGAACTAGAATATGCCATGTAGCCAAGGAGCCAATACACTGTATTACGCACTGAGAGCGGGAAGAAGTCCGAGGAGATCTTACAGGACCATCTTCATAGGTTGATGTGCAGAGTGTCAGTAAGAGGGGAAGATGCCAAAACACCAATACACTACTGTGTAGTGCAGTATATGCTGTGTGTTGGTAGGCATGGAAGATGCCAAATGTCAATACGTCGATGCGTATTGCAGTAGATGCAGGGTGTCAGATGCCGAAAAGCTAATACACACTGTATATTGCAGCAGATGCAGAGTGTCAGATGCCAAAAATGCCAGTACACACTGCATATTGTGGTAGATGCAGAGTGTCAGTAGTTTTGAATGATTAGAAACATAACTCCTATTTCTGGTAGACAGGGCAAGCCTATCTGCACTCGAATACCCCAGAAAGTATGAGCTAGAGACGTAGACTGGAAAACAGCAGCAAACTGCTGGTGAGAACTGGCACTGCACTGAATGATTAGTAACAGGACTCCCATCTATGTTAGCCTACCTGCACTCAAATACCTCAGAAAGTAGGAGTTTGATATGGAGACTGGAAAACAGCAGCAAACTGCTGGTGAGAACTGGCACTGCACTGAATGATTAGTAACAGAACTCCCATCTCTGTTAGCCTACCTGCACTCAAATACCTCAGAAAGTAAGAGTTAAGAGATGGAGACTGGAAAACAGCTGCAAACTGCTGGTGAGGGCTGGTAATGAACGTGCAGCAGGCTGCTGCCATAGAGAAGCAGGCTAAAGTGACAGCAGAAATGGATTAGTGGGCAGGAAGAAGAATTAAGGAGCAAGGAATGGAGGAAATGGGCACTGCAGGAGTGAAGGAACCTTATAATATGGAATTGGCCTACACTGAACAGACACACTGTAGAGTTAGAGAAAAGTACAAGAGAGGGAATGGGAAGCTTACCTCTGAACTGGCAGGAATGTTGCATAGTGCTATAATTCAATACTCAAATGTATCCTTGCTCTGCAAAGGTTAACTGATGTTCCTCATGATGTTAAGGCTATTTCTGGATACATGAACAATGAAAACATAAAACTAACTTGACAGAAACATTTCTTAACATTAAACACATCAGTCCACTATCTTGGGCATGTTATTTAAATACGACAGTGCTACACATTCTGCCATTTGCTCTGAATTATTGTAAAGCCAGTGCTATGCATTGCAATGCCGAGAGGTTGAGAGATATGATGGGGAGTGTTGCTTTAAGCTGAGCAACAGGAGCACGTCACACCTGGAAGTGCTGAGATGGGGATGGAGTGGTGGCTGCTAGGAGAAACATGCCCCAAAAGAAAAAGCAAAAGCAAAACATGAAATGGAGGGACATACAAGGCACAGCAAGCAAGACACCAAGGACAAGCAGGAGTAAAAATGCTGGTGAGTACACCAAGAAGGCTGTGGCCAACTGCAAGCATGGAGAGCAAAGGGAAGGGGGGGGGGAGAACTGCTGAAAGCAGGAGCCAGAAAGGAAAAACTGCAGGGAAGGGGAAGGATGCAAGAAACAACAGACACAAACAATGGGAGGGGGGCCACATTCACAGAGAAAGCAGGGAGTGGTAATGAACCGGGGACCCACAGGCAAGGATGGAAGGAGACAACAGAAACTGCAGGGAAGGAAGACAAAAACCAGAGAGATGAGAAAACAAAAATAGGGGAAATAGATGAGGAGAGCCAAGGGAGGAAAGCTGGCAGGAGTGAAACACAAAATGCTGCAGAGAGCAAGTGGGGGAGCACAAAAAGCACATCAAACAGAAGATGGAACAGGGGGAGAAAACCAAGCACTGAGCAAAAAATGGGGCACAGAAGGGAGAAAGAGGGAGTGAGAAGAAAAGTGGCAAAACAGGCAACAGGAGAAACAAGGGGGCACAGCCGCACAGGCCATGCAGGAGCCCAGAGTGTGACGAAACACACTAAGCATGGAGTGTAAAGGGTAGGCTGCTTTTATGCAGAATATGGGAGGAGCTATTCCCCCACATTGAACCTTGGACTTCAGTCCTTCCATAAATATGACAGGCATTATATGAAAGCAAATTCCTTTAATTTCCATTAGTACTTAAATTTTGTCATACTGTGCCTTCCCTAAGCTGTCGAAATACAATTATTTATTTTTTTCAGTTTTTGTTGACTGGGTAAGTGCACTAGACAGACTTTGTCTATTTTCAGGCACGATGCAGGGGAAGGGGATACAGATGAATGCTAACTGACCTTGAACTAGATTAAGCTATTGATATTTTTAGTGAATAGGGGAAATGTGGCCAGGGCACTGGGGGAAATTCTCCTACCCTTTTCGAGAAGTGCCATGGGATCTTTAACATCCACCTGAACTATCACCAAAACAGGCAGATGAGACTTTGGTTTAACATCTCATCTGAAAGACGGCAACTCAGGAGTGCAGCACTGCCCTCCGGCTGTACTACAGTGTCAGTATTGGGATTTAACCCAAGTGCTTAGTGTGGGGATAGGTTCACAGGATGTATTCAGATCCATAAACCATAGAGGTCATATAAGGATCTAGCTAATTAACATATCTCCTTATTTTATCACCCATATGCCTATCCAAATGATATTTAAATGTCTCTGAGGTACCGGCACCCACCACCTCCTTTGGGAGCCCATTCCAGACACTCACAACCCTTTGGCTAAACCATCTTCCTCTTCTATTAGTTCTGTTTCTCCCTCCTTTTAATTGTTTATCATGAGCCCATGCACACTTCCTTGTACCCTCTTACCAAATTAGACCTGCCTGTTCAAATATTATTCCATCACTCAGTGCCTTATAAACATAACACAAATCCCCCCTTATCCTTCTATATGCCACTGAGTACAAACCCAGATGTTCCAATCTGGCATCATATTCCTGCTTGTTTACTAAACCCACTTTCTTAGCGAACCTTCTTTGTACTCGTTCCACTCTTTTACTCCCACTAATACTTTGCACTGAGCTGAAGGGGGGCACCATACTCCAAGACAGACCTCACCAGGGATCTATACAGTTGTACAAGAACTGCTATCCTTCGACTTCTAATGTTACGCAGCAGATTGCCAATAATCCTATTTGCTCTGTTAACACAGATCTTACTATGTTTGTCAAAACTCAGTCTGTCTGTTATGACCACCCCCAAATCATTTTCGCTATCTGATGCTTCTATTATAAGTGAATTCAGTGTATATTGTACTCTACCATTGTTATAGCCGAAATATATGACCTTACATTTGGCGATATTAAATTCCAATTTGTTTAAATCCGCCCAATTTGCAAGATGGCAAAGTTGTTCCTGTAACTTTATAACTGCTATGTTATTGTTCACTATTGCCCCAGTCTTGGATTCATCCACATACATACCTATCCAGACACTGTTGGACACATGCATACTAGAGACCAAGACATTAAACAGCCTTGGCCCCAGCACGGACCCCTGGGGCACCCCACTAGTCATTCTGGCCCCGGTCAACAGATAACCCCTCACCTGTACCCGATGTTGTCTATTACATAGCCATGCTGCCACCCAATTGCAGAGAAAGGAATCTACCCCTAGTTGTTGAAGGGTCTTAGGTAATACAGTGTGAGAAACTGAGTCAAAGGCTTTTTTATAATCCAAGTACACATCAACTGGGAACCCTGCATCCAGTGTCTGGCTCACTAGTTCAAAGAAATGTAATATATTGTTGGCACATGATCTCCCATGTGAGAAACCATGCTGAGAAATATCTAGACAATTCAGAGTTTTTAGATTGTTATCAAGGAGTTCATCTATAAAACTTTCCATCACTTTACCTATGATGGAGGTAAAACTTATTGGACGGTAGTACTCCAGTCTTATCCTATCCCCTTATTTAAATATGGGTGTAATATGAGCCTCTTTCCAGTCATCCAGTAAATTACTCTGTTGCAAAGATTTATTAAATAGAGCTGCAAGTAGAATAGAGACCTCATCTGCTGTTTCGATCAGGAATGGTGGAAGATAACCATCCGGTCCCCCTGATTTATATCGCTTTAATTTCATTAGTTTAGTTCTGACCTGTTATCCTCCCTAGAATAAACACTTTGAAAATATGAATTAAACATATTCACTAGGTACTGGGACATAATGTCATACGCATAATAGCATATGACATTATGGCACACCGAGACCTATGCGCTCTTCGAGTTGGACCCCCCGGAGTTGAGAATCCTAAATGGGGAGGGTCCAGCAGGTGCAGACCCCTGTAATAGGGGGTGTGGGGGGGCTTTGGGAAATCAAAGCAACACGATTATGTTGCACGGCATTCTGCCGTGCGACATTATGACCCCATGCCGATTTTGTATACATGATTGCAGAACACCATTAATTATTTCCCAAGCCTGTTCCAAGGAATTCCCTTCTAGTATATCCCAATTATATGTTCTTATTATAATTCCTTATGATTGATTTCCCCAGAATATGGTGGGAATCCTCCACTAGTAGAGCCTTGACCATATTGTGGTCACTGCTTCCCAATGGTTCTATCACTTCTACATTCCTTATGGCCCCCTTCATATTACTTAAAACTAGATCCAGAAGACTCTGATTTCCTGTTTTGTCTCTAACCACCTGGGTTAAACAATTAGTTTCACATATTTCCAGGAACTTGTCTTCAATAATCCCTTCCCCACTCAGGGGCTCCCAACATATCCTGGGGAAATTGAAATCTCCCATTATAATAGTATCATCTGTAATCAATTCACTATCAAGTAAATAGATGAAAGCATGATTTTCTTGTTCACTCAAATTATGTGATCTGTAACACACTCCCAGTCTAATACTTTTATTTCCTGTCCAAAAACTGAGCCATAATTGTTCCACTTGGGTCCCCTCAGCATTATCAGGGTAAATGATGTTTGCTTTTAAATGTGATGATATGTATTCCCCCACTCCATCTCCCATTGTCCCCTTTCTAGGTTTATAAGAAAAATCATAACCATTGATTGTATCTATCCAGTCATCCTCTCTAAGCCAGGTTTCATTCAACCCCCAGACATCTAAATTGTCTTGTGTAAGGACATATCTGAGCTCGTCTGTCTTGGCCGTAATGCTGCTCACATTAACGAGCAGCAGGTTTATACCATTTCTCTTTGCTACATTGTCAAATATCTGTCTTGGTTCCCCCACCAAACCTCCTTGCACCCTATTCATTGTCACCCCAAGAGTTAGTTTAAATGCATGTCTATATGTCTCCTGAACGCTAACCTTAATGCCTTTGATCCTCTCCTGCTAAGATGTCTACCATCATGTCCAAAGTATTTTGTATTTAAATCAAAATCTTCCCAGGAGTTGATACAATTAATGCCATTTGTAGTACACCACCTTCTCATCCAATTATTGACCCTTTTTATTTTCTAATTTATATTAAATCCTGCTTTGGGAACTGGTAAGATTTCTGAAAAAAACACTTTTGCATTTATTTTCTGAGCTGTTTTCTCAATACTCATAAGCTGAAGGTACATCTGATCTTCCCTAGTTCTAAATAGGTCATTTATTCCTGCATGAACTATTATAAGTGGGATATCCACACATTTTTTTCACCATTTTGGGGATCATAGTATCAACATCTGCTAGTGTGGCACCTGGCAGGTAACAGCTTGTAACTATTTCTTTCAAGCCTTTTGTTGTATAGGCGTCAGTATATCTAACAATGGAGTCCCCAATAATATTTATCCCACTGTTCACTACAAATGCCTCTGTTACCATTCCAGTATCCTGTCTATTATCCACAACATATGTTTCTGATGCAAGATTATGATCAATTGTCCCCTCTTCTATCATTCTAGCATGGTTTTCCACATCAGTGTTTTGACAACCACCAGTTTCTATCAGTATGTTTCCAGTACCCTCCTCCAAGACCCCTTCTTCTACTCCCACTAGACCCAGATTGTCCAGGGCCAATGCCTCTTCAGTCCCCACACCACTTTCCCATGATTCAGTAGGATATAGTAGGGAAACAAGTGTATTATTAAGTGCTGGCTGAAAAATCATGGCTTTCCTTCCCTTCTTCTTAACTTTTGCATTAAGTTGTACCTCCCAATCAGAATAAGCTTCCAGGTTACTTCTATTTCTTTTTTGTGCACCCCCGGTGTCTTGCCTACTCTCATATGGGTGCTCCTGGGCTACACTTTGTATTTGATAACATCTTAACTGTAGCTCTAACCCAAGTGATTTAGCTTTCAAATCTTTTATCTCACAACATTGCTCATAAATGCAGGCTGTTAGGCCTATGTTGTCCCCCAAATGAAACTGGTTGCAGGCATTACATTTTACCCCCAATTTGCCCAACTGTAAGGCCACAATAGGGCTTTCTACATCCATACTGAAACACAGCCTACCTTGACTGTCCCTGTGCTTGCTGTTTCACTAGATGGTCCAAATTGGAGCTTTGTTGCCATTAATCACTAATTCTCTCCTACACCCGCAGACCCCGCATGAACATGCATGAATGAAGGGCAGGAGAGCCCTGTTCCTGGGTTGGGGTAGGAATGCAGGAGAGTCCTGTTCCTGGTCTGGGGAGGAGGACAGTCCTGTTCCTGTCCTGTGAACCTGTAAGCTACAGACAGTACTCGCAAGGCTTGAGAGTTGACAGTTGCTATTCAAGAGTATTAGTCCGATAAATGGGAGCAGGTGCAGATAGAGCAGTGTGCATGGCCACATACACTGAATGAGGGCAGGAAGTCAAGAAGTGAACGTGTTCCACTCAGTCTTCCGGTGCAGACACTGCAGCTGAAATGGCACATCCCAACCCTGGACTCCCAACCACATCGCGACTGTGAATTAAGGGGGAATAAAACATACAGGTTAGTGGTACAAAAAAAGTTACACGACATTCTGCTAATCGGGCGTTGGGGATACTGTGGTGAAAGTATTAAGGCTATTGAACAGCTTTCCTTTCAGAGGGATTTGAGGAAATACTTCTTCACAGAAAGAGTGGTAGACACCAGGAATAGTCTGCCAGAAGAAGTGGGGGGAGACAGTGGGGAGCTTCAAGCATTCATTAGATAGGCACATGGATATTATAAATAAGGATAAAGAAGGAGGGAGGGACAACTGTGACCTAGTAGGGTCCAGGGTATAGTGTTAGTTAGGGATAACAGGGATGGGCCTACCGGTGCTTTTCTGGTGATACATTCTAAGTTTCTATGTATGATGTAATAGCTTCACTTTCCAGGTGGTTTACAGTAGGGATATTCATACCTGTCCATTCAAAATCAGACCCCCCCCCCAACAGATATAATGCAGTCCTGTGGACCCAGGAAGATAAGGACTTTTCAGGGAAGGAATCAAAGCAACAGAACAATAGGATAAACAGGGAGGAGATGAAGCACTGTGGGTCAATTTGGAGACAGACAATGGCACCACAACCCACACAGGGGTTGTACACAGACCCCCATCTCAGGGGGAGGACATGGACAAGGAAATGGTAGAAAGTATCCTTAGAATGGCAGAAAAAGGGGAGATATTGCTGATGGGGGATCCGAATATGCCAGATGTTAACTGAAGTGCATTTGCAGCAGTCACTTCTAAGAGTGGGGTCATTCTAGATGCCCTACAGTGGGCATGCCTTAGACAACTAGTATTGGAACCCACTCGAGAGGGAGCAATCTTAGACCTGGTACTCTCAAACGGAGATGGCGAAAGGATCACAGATTTAGAAGTGGGTAGCCATCTGGGAACTAGTGACCATTGAACAGTATGGTTCACAATAAACACAGCAGTAGAGACTACCCATACAAAGGCAAAGGTACTGGACTTCAGGAGGGCTGACTTTGCCAAAATGGATGAGTGCCTAAGGAATGCACTAGCAAACAGGCAGGAAGGAGGGGTGGTAGAACAATGGGGAATAATAAAAACTGCCATCACAGAGGCAACAAGCCTTTGTGTGAAGCAAATAAACAATACAAAACAATGTAAGAAACCACTATGGTTCTCAAAGGAGGTAGCAGGGAAGGTTAGGGAGAAAAAGAAAGCATTCAGAAAGTACAAGAAATCACAGAAGGAGCAGGACAGAGAATTGTATTAATTAAAGCAAAAGGAAGCAGGGAAGGCAGTCAGAACAGAAAAGGCCCAAACCAAAGGAAAAGATAGCCAACTCAGTTAAGAAGGGGGATAAAACCTTTTATAGGTACACCAGGGAGCGAAGGAAGACCAAGGGAGGGATAGTGAGGCTTAATAATGGGGAGGGGGTGAACAGAGGGTGGCTGTGAAAAGGCAGCAATACTAAACAAATATTTTTGCTCAATATTCACAAATGAAGAGGGGGAGGTAAATAAACCAAACAACAGAAACACTCTAGATATCGGGGTTGATACCAGCCCATTCACAGAAGAAAGGGTTCTGAAAGAACTCTTAAAACTGAAGGTGGACAAAGCAATAGGGCCTGATGGGATTCATTCCAGAATTCTAAAAGAACTAAGGGTAGAACTAGTAACACCACTGACTACCCCTTTAACAAATCATGGGAGGATGGGGTGGTACCTGAGGCCTGGAGGAGGGCAGATGCTATTCCACTTCACAAAAGTGGAAGCAGGGCAGAAGCAGGAAACTACAGACCTGTTAGTTTAACCTCAGTGATGGGAAAATGATGGAATCACTTCTAAAGGAAAGAATTGTCGAGTATCTAGAGGCCAGAGGGGCACAGGACCCTAGGCAGCATGGATTCACAGCAGGAAGGTCATGTCAGACAAATCTGATAGATTTCTTTGACTGGGTGACCAAAGTAGTAGATCAAGGAGGGGCTGTGGACATGGCCTACCTAGACTTTAGCAAGGCATTTGACACAGTCCCACACAAAAGATTAATATACAAGTTGGCTAGCCATGGAGTGGGTCCCAAGATGGTAGCCTGGGTAAAGAATTGGCTGGAGAACAGGACACAGAGGGTAATTGTAAATGGAGTCCACTCTGAAGAAAGGGAGGTTGCTAGTGGGGTACCGCAGGGTTCAGTACTAAGACCTGTCCCCTTTAATGTCTTCATAAGTGACATTGCAGAGGGACTAAAAGGAAAAGTATGCCTCTTTGCAGACGACACAAAGATCTGCAACAGAGTTGATACACAAGTTGGGGTGGAAAGGATGAGAGGGGACTTGGCAAGGCTGGAGGAATGGTCAAATGTATGGCATCTTAGATTCAATGCTAAGAAATGCAAAGTAATGCACCTGGGAAACACAAACCCAGGGGAAGAGTACACAATGGGGGGTGAGATACTAACAACAACAAAAATGGAAAGGGACCTGGGGGTAGTCATATCAGATGACCTAAAGGTGGGCAAGCAATGTGAGAGGGCAGTAAGGAGGGCTGGGGGATACTGGAATGCATAGGGAGAGGCATCACCAGTAGAAAACAGGAAGTTGTCATCCCTCTGTACAGACAGCTGGTGAGACCCCATCTGGAGTACTGTGTGCAGTTCTGGAGACCCAATCCCCACAAAGACATAGACAGGATGGAGGCAGTCCAGAGGAGGGCAACTAAAATGTTGCAGGGTCTGTACCAGAAGACATATGAAGAGAGACATAAGGAGCATAATATGTATAGCCTTGTGGAAAGGAGGGAGAGGGGAGACATGATAGAAACTTTCAAGTACCTCAAGGGAATCAACAAAGTCCAAGAGGGTAACATCTTTCAGAAAAAGAGGTGTGCAAGAACAAGGGGGCACAATTTGAAGATGGAGGGGGGACGGCTCAGAGGTAATGTGAGGAAGTATTTTTTCACTGAGAGGGTTGTGGATGCGTGGAATAGCCTTCCTGAGGAGGTTGTGGAGTCAAAAACAGTGGTGGATTTCAAGAATGCATGGGACAGTCTTTAAGCAATTCTAGCGGGTGGGGGGTAGGAAGAAGTAGGCCGCTAGTTAACTAGGATCTGCAGCTTATCCATTAGGTAGGGAAATGGGAAGACTGGGTGGGCCAAGCATTCCTTATCTGTCATCAAATTCTATGTTTCTATGTTTCAGCTGGAGTCCCGTACCCAGTCTGTCTCTTGTAGTTTTACCAGCCATTTCAGTATTTAAAAAAAATTCCCATTCCCATCTACCTAGAGACACCACCTAAACTCACAGAAAATGCCTCATTACAAATTGATTAATTTTTATTTATGCCAGCATACTATATGATGCACTGACTTTCCTTCAGTTATAGCCCAACTACACAAGGCAGCAGTCATCATAGCAAGGGGGACATTTGAGGCTGATGGGAATGTATTGGTGTGCGCGTGGTGGTGGTCAAGCTAGAGGGTGGCAGGCGGTCGAGAAACAGTGTGGGCAGGCAGTAAAACAAGAGTGTGGGCAAGAGATCGAGCCAAAAATGGGTATGCTGGCCTGAAGTACGGGTGCAACAAAGAAAATTGAGCAAGCAAGCGGGCAGTTTGGCAGGCGGCCAAGTGAGCTAGTGGGACAGGATAGAAACCACTAGGTATGTGACTTCAAATTTGTAATAAATGATAAGCAAGACAAGTGTGGACTTGAGGAGAGGGAGAGGGGTGTCAGACACTGCTTCACCGAATTGGTCTGTTGCACAGTGGCTACTACCCACAAACAGAAAATACAGTACTTACAGTCTCAGAATGTAATCTCACACTTCAAAGCAGAAATTTTAAATACGACATGATGCTAACACAAAATTAGGCATTGTCTAAATTAAGGAACTCGTTTCCAGTGATTTTTCTTGTACAAACATATTTCATTATGTGACCCACATTATGAGGATGTAACTACTGATTTTAGGAATGAGATTAAAAAACAGAGTGAGATGCCCATTGAACTGCATTGCTAATCTTTTCATTTTATGAATGAGACTTGAGTCAGAAAAATGGAGTCTTTATCACTGCAGGGGCCTGTCAGAGATTTGGGGGTGAGGGGCAGGGTTGTATATAATGAAGCAGAGGGCATTTCAGTATGTGAGGAAGGGGTGGGGTTGTGTATTCTGGGACAGTGTGGGTGTCAGAAGATGACAGCAAGGATGTATATACAGGGCATGATCAGTGTGTCTGCATTGGGGGCAGGGATGTGCACATTGGGCAGGGAGGGTATTAGTACATGGGGGCAGAGTTAAGCACAAGTGGGAATCCCTATAGCAGAAGAAAATGAGAGACAGACAAGACAAATGCACAGAAGGGAGTCAGAAACACAGACCAATGACCTCTGCTTAAAAATATACTTTATTTTCTGTTTTTATTGCATTTACCGGTTGTTGTTCAGGTATAAACATTATTCCCTAAAGGTTCTGATTTTAATCAGAATTGATCAGAACTCTTCAAGACTCTAACTTGGATCCTGTTTATGATAACAAGGGTCAGGACCTTGTCAGGTCCACTCATCCCCAGTTTACAGCATAACTGCACACCCTGTCATATGGTGTAACTGTTGCTTATATAAATTGTGAAGGTCAGCCACGTAGAATTAAGAAAAGCAACAAGATTCAAGGGAACATGGTGAAGGCAACCAGAAATAAATAGCATGTTCACCTAACTAGATGTATGGACACAGACTGCAACCATATTGCCAAACTATATTTTACTGCCAACTCATTAAAAAATGTTTTGTTTACATTTTCTAACTGACCAGGGGAGTATTTGTTTGTTTGTTTGTTTGTTTGTTTGTTTTCATCAAATTAGTGTACTAGGCACAATTATGATAATTTTCAGGTACTATTGGAACAGTACAATACAATAAAAAGAGTGGCAACACACCAACATAAAAACAATGGCAATATAATAAAAGATGGTGACATGTGATCACAACTGATGAAACTGACAGTTTAAACAAAAAGAAATGCAGAATAAGCATAGCAGCTGCTGCAGAATAACCAGGGCCACCCTCAATGCAATCGATAGCAAATTATGGTGACAACCTCAGTCACAGAAGGTAGCAGAAAAGCAACAGTACATAAAGTGTGCGGTGCAGTACAATTTCACTTTTCAAAAGGCAGCAGTACTAAACTAGTGAAGAGCGGAAATTCCTTAAAGATCATGTGCAAAGGATTTTGCATATTGTTAATAAAGCTTGAATTCAAGTCCCTGTGTCATGATTAGTTTCCTGAAAATGTCATGCTGTTTGGTTTTGTGGTTTTCTCTAAATCAGCATTTGTTAACTTGCTTTACAGTGGCTAAAAACAGTAGTGTTATTTCTGTCTTTCTCAGTCAGGCTTGGAGAGTGAGGACATCATTGTGGAGTACTGTAGCTTGTTGCTTCAGATTCCCAATCATAGCAGGCTATGGAGTTAATGGTCTGCTCACCAGGTTTCTTATAAACTCAGTCTGTGGTTTGTGTTTAGATAATTTAGCTTAAAGTCTATCACTCTCTTCATATAAAAGTTGATAATCTGAGTTTCAGTGATGAATTGAAGTAGTGGAAATCTTCCTCTGTGAGATATCAGCTAGTCTGTATCACAGCTCTCCATTCTTTCTCATCTAAATTCTGATATTTTTCTAACTATATAATACAGGTTTGTTTAATGAATATAAAATAAATCTAAATTTTGTTAGTTCGTCTTTCATGAAGCCTTCATAAATGCATTCATGTAAGAATATTTTTTTTTATGTCAGATTAGCAAACAGGTGCCCATCACATTCTACTATTTCAAGCACATGTCCTTTCTGATCTCACAAATTTTAGTCCTTTGGTGGTTTCTGTGTGAAAATACATCACGTATGTGTATAAACACAAACACTATATGGCATCCCAATGCACCGTATCTCTTCCCCACAGTTGAGGCGGCTACACTCTGCTGCCACCTGTCCTCTGCCCCACAAGCCCCCCCCCCGCCTTCTGCTTCACATTTGAGGCTACTGCACCGTGCTGCCCACTGTCTTCTCCCACACAGTCAGAGACTGTGCACCCTGCTGCCTCCATCCCCTGCTTAAAGAATCAGGCCTGCTGCATCCTGCCCAAACAGTTGGGATTGCTGCAGCCTGCTGCCCTCTCTCCACCCCCCACAGCCAGGGATGTTGCACCTGTTGCCCCCTGTTCCTGTCTCCACAGTCAGGGCTGCTGTGCTTTGCTAAGCCCTAGAGTCCTAGGTACCTCTGCCTCCACAGTTGGGGTTGCTGCATCATGCTGCCCTAGGCCACCTGAGGTGGGGCTTTTGTTGCACCCTGCTACCAACTTCCATTGCCCCAAATGGGCAGGGTTGCTGCACCACGCACACCATCTCAGTCAGAGCTGCTGCACCCTGATGCCCTCCGTGTCCTGCCCCACAGTCTAGGCTTCTGCACCATGCTGTCCTCTGTCCTCTGTCACCACATCCAGGGTTGCTGCACCCTGCTCCTGTCTACACAGTTGGGGTTGCTGTGGCCTGCTGTGTCCTAGAGCTCCATGCCTCAGGACTTAGGGCTGCTGCACTATGCTGTCACTTGCCACAAGGGTCAGGGTATTTGCTGCACCCTGTTGTGTGCCTTCACAGTTGAGGCAGCTGCACCCCGCTGCCCCCCTGCCACTTAAGTCAGATCCTTTGCTACACCCTGCTGTGCATATCCCTTGTCACAAACTGGCATGGCTGCTATATCTTGTCCCACAATTTGGGCTGCTGTACCCTGATGACACCCTAACTTCTGACCGAACAGTCGGGGCCGCTGCACCATGCTGCCATCTTTCCCCACCCCCCAGGCATGGCCTTGGTACCCTTTTGTCCCTTGTTCCTGTAGGAAGGTGCAACAGGGCACAGTGGTGGCAGGGGACAGAGTACAGCATGGTGCAGAAGCCTTGAATGCTGGGCAGGACACAGGTGGGCATCAGAGTACAGCAGCCCTCACTGTGGCTCAGGGTGCACATGGTGCAGCAGCTCAGCCTATTTGGGGAAATGGAAGTGCATAGCAGGCTTCAGCAGCCCCAACTTTGGAGGCAGGGGGCATGGGACTCTAGGGTGTAACACAGCATAGCAGCCCTGACTGTGGAAGCAGGAACAGGGGGCAACAGGGTGCCACAGCCATGACTGTGGGGGTGGGGACAGAGGGTAGCCAACTGTTCAAGTAGGAGAGAGGTATGGCATCAGGTAACAGAAGTCCAAAATGAGGGACAGAGCACAGCAGCCATGCCTGTTTGGGACAAGGGATGTGGGCAGCAGGGTGTAGCAAAGGATCTAACTCTGATAACGGGGGGCAGGAGGCTGCAACTGCCTTAACTGTGGAGGCATGCACCAGGGTGCAGCAAATGCCCAGCTCTTGTGGCATGTGGCAGCATGGTGCAGTAGCCCTAACTGTGAGGTATGGGACTTTAGCACACAGCAGGCCACAGCAACCCAAACTGTGTAGACAGCAGGCCACAGCAACCCAAACTGTGTAGACAGAAGGGTGCAGCAGCCCTAGCTGTGGTGACAGGGGACAGAGGGCAGCATGGTGCAGGAGCTTCAACTGTGGGGATGAACACACGGGGGCATCAGGGAGCAGCAGCCCTGACTGTGTGATGGGGAGTGCATGGTACAACAGCCCTGCCCATTTGGGGCAATGGAAGTGGTAAGCAGGGTGCAGCAAAAGCCCTATGGCAGGTGACCTAGGATAACATGGTGCAGCTGGTCTCACTGTGGAGGTAGAGGGACCTGGGACACTAGGGCTTGGCAGAGCATAGCAGCCCTGACTGTGGAAACAGGAACAGGGTATAATAGGTGCAGCATCCTGGACTGTGTGGGGGGGGGAGTTCAGCAGAGTGCAGTGGGCAGCAGGGTGCAGCAGTCTCAAATATGAAGCAGAAGGTAGGCAGCTTGTGGGGCAGGGGACAGGTGGCAGCAGAGTTCAGATGCCTCAACTGTGGAGAAGAGACATGGTGCATCAAGGTGTCATATAGCATTTCTATTTATACACATACGTGATGTATTTTCACACAGAAACCACCAAAGAACTGAATTTTGTGAGTTCAGACAGGATATGTGCTTGAAATAGTAGAATGTTACGGGCATCTGTTTGTCAATCTGACGTGAAAAAAAGTTCTTACATGAATGTATTCATGAAAGCTACATCAAAGACAAACTATTTCTATGAATGAACAAAATTTAGATGTATTTTATATTCATTAAACAAGCCTATGTTATATAGTTAGAAAAAATCAGTTTTGATGAGAAAAAAATGGAGAGCTGTGATAGACAATTTGATCTCTTGCAGGGAAAGATTTCCACTACTTCAGTTCAGCACTGAAACTCAAATGATCAACTTTTATAACATAGAAACGTAGACTTTGACGGCAGACAAGGACCGCTTGGCCCACCTAGTCTGCACATTTCCCTACCTAGAGGATAAGCTGCAGATCCTATTTAACCAATAGCCTATTTCTTCCTAACCCCCACAAAAATTGCCTTATGTCTGTCCCATGTATTCTTGAATTCTCCCACAGTTTTAGACCCCACAACCTCCTCAGGAAGGCTGTCCCATGCATCCATCACCCTCTCTGTGAAAAAATACTTCCTCAAATTGCCCCTGAGCCATCCCCCCTCTATCTTCAAATTGTGTCCCCTTGTTCTTGCACATCTCTTTTTCTGACAGATGCTACCCTCTTGGACTTTGTAGATTCCACTGAGGTACTTAAACGTTTCTATCATGTCTCCCCTCTCCCACCTTTCCTCAAAGGTATACATATTAAGCTCAGTTAGTCTCTCCTTGTATGGCTTCTCTTGCAGACCCTTCACCATTTTAGTTACCCTCCTCTGAACTGCCTCCATCCTATCTATGTCCTTTTTTCAGATGGGGTCTCCAGAACTGGACGTAGTACTCCAGATGGGGTCTCACCAACTGTCTGTACAGGGGGATAACAACTTCCTGTTTTCGCTAGTGATACCTCTCCCTATACATCCCAGTATCCCTCCAGCCCTCCCTACCGCCTTCTCACATTGCTTGCCAACCTTAAGGTCATCTGATATGATTACCCCCAGGTCTCTTTCCATTTTTGTTGTTGTTACTACCTCCCCCCCCATTGTGTAATCTTCCTCTGGGTTTTTGTTTCCCAGGTGCATTACTTTGCACTTCTTTGCATTGAATCCAAGCTGCCATACTTCTGACCATTCCTCCAACCTTGCTAAGTCCCTTCTCATCCTTTCCGCCTCCTTGTGTATCAACCCTGTTGCAGATCTTTGTGTCATCTGCAAAGAGGCATACTTTTCCTTCCAGTCCCTCTGAAATGTCACTTATAAAGACATTAAAAAGGACTGGACCTAGTACTGAACCCTGCGGTACCCCACTAGTAACCCTCTTTCTTCAGAGTGGACTCCATTTACAATTACCTTCTGTGTCCTGTTGTTCAGCCAATGTTTTACCCAGGCTACCACCTTGGGACCCACTCCCAGGCTGGTTAATTTGACTACTAATCTTCTGTGTGGGACTGTGTCAATTGCCTTGCTAAAGTCTAGGTAGGCCATGTCCACAGCCCCTCCTTGGTCTACTACTTTGGTCACCCAGTAAAAGAAATCAATTAGATTCATCTGACATGACCTTCCCGCTGTGAACCCATGCTGCCTTGGGCCCTGTGCCCCACTGGCCTCTAGGTACTCAACAATTCTTTCCTTCAGAAGTGATTCCATCACTTTCCCTACCACAGAGGTCAAACTGACAGGTCTGTAGTTTCCTGCCTCCGTCTTGGTCCCACTTTCGTGAAGGAGAATCACATCTGCCTTCTTCCAGTCCTCAGGTACCACACCATCCTCCCATGATTTGTTAAAAGCGTAGTTAGTGGTGTCACTAGTTCTCTGCTTAATTCTTTTAGAATTCTGGGGTGAATTCCATCTGGCCCCATTGCTTTGTCCACCTTCAGTTTTAGGAGTTCTTTCAGAACCCTTTCTTCTGTGAAAGGACTGGTATCAACCCCCCTCTCCAGAGTGCCTCTGTTAATTGGATTAGGCACCTCCCCAGTTCCTCTTTTGTGAATACTGAACAGAAGTATTCATTCAGTATCCCTGCTTTATCACTGTCACTCTCTGCCCACCCACCATCCATTCTATTCAACCTCGCTATCCCTCCCTTTGTCTTTCTACGTTCCCTGATATACCTACAAAAGGTTTTATCCCCCTTCTTAACCGAGTTAGCTATCTTTTCCTCAGTTTGTGCCTTTGCTATTCTGACTACCCTCCCTGCTTCCTTCTGCCTTAACTGGTACAGTTCTCTGTCCTGCTACTTCTGTGTTTCCTTATACTTCCTAAATGCTATCTTTTTCTCCTAACCATCACATTTTTGAGAACCATAGTGGCTTTTTCTTTTGTTTTGATTTGTTTGTTTGCTTCAACAAGGCTTGTTGCCTTTGTGATGGCAGTTTGATATTTGCCCATTGTTGCTCCACCCTCCTTCTAGCCTGTTTGCTAGTGCTTTTCTAAGGCACTCTCCCATCTTGCCAAAGTCAGCCCTCCTGAAGTCCAGAACCTTCACTTTTGTATGGCTTGACTCTGTAGCAGAGTTTATCGTGAACCACACTGGTGGTCACTTGTTCCCAAATAGCTACCCACTTCTAGATCTGAGATCCTCTCTCTGTCCCCATTTGAGAGTATGAGGTCTAAGATTGCTCCCTCATGAGTGGGTTCCAAGACTAGCTATTTGAGGCATGCCACCTGAAGGGCATCAAGAATAGCCCTGCTTTTGGATGTGGCTGCTGCAAAGGTGCTCCAGTTAACATCTGGCATGTTAAGGTCCCCCATCAACAGTATCTCCCCTTTCTCTGCCATCCTAAGTATGCCTTCTACCATATCCTTGTCCATTCCCTCCCCCTGACATGGGGGTCTATATACAACCCCTGTGCAGATTGTGGTGCCATTTCCAGTCTCTAAGGTGACCCACAGTGCCTCCTCTCCTCCCTGTTTACTCTTTTGTTCAGTTGCTTTTATCCCTTCCCTTACATAGAGAGCTACTCCCCCTTCTGCCCTCCCTGTCTCTCCTGTAGGTTACGTGCCCTGGTATGTTAACATCCCAGTCATGGTTCTCTGTGTACCATGTTTCTGTGACTGCTACAATATCCAGGCATCCCTCTTCCATCAAGGCCACCAGTTCAGGGAGCTTGTTGCCCAGACTCTGGCGTTGGTACTCATTACCCTCCATTTATTGATGGCCTTACCCTTTTGCCCTCCCTGTCCTTATTGCATTTGTCACTTTCTCCATTTACCCCTTCGCTTCTCCCTATTGACATCTCTATGTTGGTGTCTACCTCACTTACTACCCTGATATTTGGGGGGGGCTAGGATTTCCTTGCTCTTTTCCAGTGCCTCCCCCCTTGGCTAGTTTAAATACTTGTCAATAAAGTATTTAAACCTATCACCTAGGATCCTGGTTCCCCTCCTGGACAGGTGCAGACCATCATGCCAGTACAGGCCTACATCCCTCCAGGTGGACCCCCAGTCTCCAATGAAGCCAAATCCCTGAGCTCTGCACCAGTTTTTCAACCACTGATTGAATCCCATGGTTTGGAGCACCCTAGCCTCACCCGTGCCACAGACAGGCAGCTACTCTGAGAAGGTTACTGTGTGTGTTGTTTGTCTAAGGCCCCTTCCCATCTCCACAAATGCTTCTTGCACTGCTCTGCTCCCTTTCTTAGCCAGACCATTTGTCCCTAGGTGGACAATGACATCCAGCACCCTCCCCTGTGCAGCTGCTCCTGCGATCCTGAGGATTTGCTCCCTATCTCTCCAAGCCATGGCGCCAGGCAGGCACCATACCTCCATCTCCCCTTCCTCCCCAAGTTCTACCTTCCTAACAATGAAGTCCCCCACCAGGAGCTGTTTCCTTCCCCTGTGGGGTCCCATGCCGCCCTCCTTTGGGTCTCCTTTGTGAAGGTTCCCAGCATCCTCCTTGGTCTCCACTGTGGGTGCCTCCATAGGGGAACCACACTTTTCCAGAATGGCATAGAAATTGTGGAGAGGTACAACTGGAGGGATGAGCCTCTGTTCCACCACCCTCACCCTCCCTGAGCCCACTGTGGTCTAACCACTCCTCTTTCTTGGCAACCTCTGAGGCAACGGCAGTGACCCTGGTGGTCCCTGGGTGGGAGAGGAGGTCCCACAAATCCTGGCCAACTCAGCCTGGAGATGAGCAACCTCCTCCCTCAGCCCAGAGAGGTGTCTGCAGATGGGACAACACTGCATCCTCCAAAACATCTCCCGGAAGACTGCTGCTACACAGCCACTGCACTACACCACTCCCATCATCTTTTTCTCTGGCCCCCTAACTGTTATTTGGCATACTTACTCTTTCCTCTGTTTGTTTATTTCTTATTTTTTTTCTCTCCCTACTTACTTACTGCCTCTGCACCCTTTTATCTCCTGATCTTCCTCTTCTGAGACAAGAAGTTCCTATATTTCTCAGTAGTCTCCTTACTTGCTCAGAATCAGACCTCCAGCAGCTAGGGGGGGATGGAGAGCTACTGTTGCCCTTCTAGGATGGTGAGTCTTTCATGGCTCTAATCACTCACTTCCTGCTCCCAAACAGGAAGTTCGTGTTGTCAGTTAAATCCTGTGCCTATAAAAGTAGAACTGGTTTAGGGTTGGGGGGGTGGAGGGGAAGGAAGGAGGGCAATATAGTCCCAGTAGAGAAGTTTTAGTTATACCAGTAGCTTCTTCCTCCTTGAGTTATGTCTGTCCTCTGGCAGAAGCTATCTAGGGCAGTATTTATATCTGGTCTTAACCTGGCTCCTTCTAGCTAAGCCACTCCCCATACTTTGCAAATCTTTCTACACTTAGTTAATTTCACAGATAACAATTCCCTTCTGACACCTGTGACAAGCACCTAGATAAGTACACATATAACACAGATAACAGATAACAATTTACTTCAACTACCTCTGACAAACGCACCAACTCCTTTTTTTTTTTGTTTTTTACCCTTAATTGAAGGTCCCAGTACAAGAGATCTAGTTCTTAGTCCCAGAAGAGAAGTTTTAGTTATACCAGTAGCTCCTTCCTCCTTGAGTTATGTCTGTCCTCTGGCAGAAGCTATCTAGGGCAGTATTTATATCTGGTCTTAACCTGGCTCCTTCTAGCTAAGCCACTCCCCCTACTTTGCAAATCTTTCTACACTTAGTTGATTTCACAGATAACAATTCCCTTCTGACACCTGTGACAAGCACCTAGATAAGTACACATATAACACAGATAACAGATAACAATTTACTTCAACTATCTCTGACAAATGCACCAACTCCTTTTTTTTTTGGTTTTTACCCTTAATTGAAGGTCCCAGTACAAGAGATCTAGTTCTTAGTCCCAGAAGAGAAGTTTTAGTTATACCAGTAGCTCCTTCCTCCTTGAGTTATGTCTGTCCTCTGGCAGAAGCTATCTAGGGCAGTATTTATATCTGGTCTTAACCTGGCTCCTTCTAGCTAAGCCACTCCCCCTACTTTGCAAATCTTTCTACACTTAGTTGATTTCACAGATAACAATTCCCTTCTGACACCTGTGACAAGCACCTAGATAAGTACACAGATAACACAGATAACAATTTACTTCAACTGCCTCTGACAAACGCAGCAACTCCTTTTTTTTTTACCCTTAATTGAAGGTCCCAGTACAAGAGATCTAGTTCTTAGTCCTAGTAGAGAAGTTTTAGTTATACCATTAGCTCTTTCCTTCTTCAGTTCTGTCTGTCCTCTGGCAGAAGCTATCTAGAGCAGTATTAATATCTAGTCTTAACCTGGCTCCTTCTAGCTAAGCCACTCCCCCTACCTTGCAAATCTTTCTACACTTAGTTAATTTCACAGATAACAATTCCCTTCTGACATCTGTGACAAGCACCTAGATAAGTACACAGATAACAGATAACAATTTACTTCAACTACCTCTGACAAACGCACCACCTCCTTTTTTTTACCCTTAATTGAAGGTCCCAGTACAAGAGATCTAGTTCTTAGTCCCAGAAGAGAAGTTTTAGTTATACCAGTAGCTCCTTCCTCCTTGAGTTTTGTCTGTCCTCTGGCAGAAGCTATCTAGGGCAGTATTTATATCTGGTCTTAACCTGGCTCCTTCTAGCTAACCCACTCCCCCTACTTTGCAAATCTTGCTACACTTAGTTGATTTCACAGATAACAATTCCCTTCTGACACCTGTGACAGGCACCTAGATAAGTACACAGATAACAATTTACTTCAACTACCTCTGACAAACACACCAACTCCTTTTTTTTTACCCTTAATTGAAGGTCCCAGTACAAGAGATCTAGTTCTTAGTCCCAGTAGAGAAGTTTTAATTATACCAGTAGCTCCTTCCTCCTTGTGTTCTGTCGGTCCTCTGGCAGAAGCTATCTAGAGCAGTATTAATATCTAGTCTTAACCTGGCTCCTTCTAGCTAAGCCACTTCCCCTACTTTGCAAATCTTTCTACACTTAATTAATTTCACAGATAACAATTCCCTTCTGACACCTGTGACAAGCACCTAGATAAGTACACAGATAACACAGATAACAGATAACAATTTACTTCAACTACCTCTGACAAACGCACCAACTCCTTTTTTTTTTTGTTGGTTTTTACCCTAATTGAAGGTCCCAGTACAAGAGATCTAGTTTTTAGCCCCAGTAGAGACGTTTTAGTTATACCAGTAGCTCCTTCCTCTTTGAGTTCTGTCTGTTCTCTGGCAGAAGCTATCTAGGGCAGTATTTACATCTGGTCTTAACCTGGCTCCTTCTAGCTAAGCCACTCCCTATACTTTGCAAATCTTTCTACACTTAGTTAATTTCACAAATAACAATTCCCTTCTGACACCTGTGAAAAGCACCTAGATAAGTACACAGATAACAGATAACAATTTACTTCAACTACCTCTGACAAATGCACCAACTCCTTTTTTTTTATTACCCTTAATTGAAGGTCCCAGTACAAGAGAGCCAGTTCTTAGTCCTAGTAGAGAAGTTTTAGTTATACCAGTAGTTCTTTCCTTCTTCAGTTCTGTCTGTCCTCTGGCAGAAGCTATCTAGAGCAGTATTAATATCTAGTCTTAACCTGGCTCCTTCTAGCTAAGCCATTCCCCCTACCTTGCAAATCTTTCTACACTTAGTTAATTTCACAGATAACAATTCCCTTCTGACATCTGTGACAAGCACCTAGATAAGTACACAGATAACAGATAACAATTTACTTCAACTACCTCTGACAAACACACCAACTCCTTTTTTTTGGTTTTTACCCTTAATTGAAGCCACTCCCCATACTTTGCAAATCTTTCTACAATAATTTCACAGATAACAATTCCCTTCTGACACCTGTGACAAGCATCTAGATAAGTACACAGATAACAGATAACAATTTACTTCAACTACCTCTGACAAACGCACCAACTCCTTTTTTTTTAACCCTTAATTGAAGGTCCCAGTACAAGAGATCTAGTTCTTAGTCCCAGAAGAGTAGTTTTAGTTACACCAGTAACTCCTTCCTCCTTGGGTTCTGTTTGAAGAAAAGAATGACAGATTTTAAGCTAATCTATCTAAACACAAACCACAGACTGAATTTATAAGAAGCCTGGTGAGAAAACCATAAAGTCTACAATCTGTTGTGATTGGGAATCTGAAGCAACCACAATGATGTTCATCGCTCTCCCAGCCTGACTGAGAGAGACAGAAATAACTCCACTGTTTTTAGCCACTGTAGAGCAAGTTAACAAATGCTGATTTAAAGAAAACCACAAAACCAAACAGCATGAAATGTTCAGGAAACTCTAATCATGACACAGGGACTCGAATTCAAGCTTTATTAACAATATGCAAAAACATTTGCACATGATCTTTAAGGACCCTACAAAAATGCAGGTGACTGGGAGCACACCTTGCAACAAAAGGTGAAATGTACCAGTACTTGGGAGCATAATAAGCAGCGGATAGCTGACCCAATCTCGTGGTATATCTGCATTCTTGGAGTAGGTGAGATCCGATAGATCTCAATTGGTAAGTTGCTGTGGGATATTGCAGGTGGTCAGCTAGCATACCTGAGGATCCTGACTAAAGCAACTGGTCCACAAATAGCCAAAGAGAAATGAGTGATTTTCAGTGAGGGACAGCCAACCCCAAGCCGGTGTAGATCAGGCAGACATGGGCAACCTGGAGGTGGTCAGGGTGTAAAGTGACAAATGCTGTTATTTATTACATCCCACTTTGAAGGGCATGTGATATTTGTGCCAAGGTAGGCCAGCAGAGGTATAATAAGATAAATACGGGAAACAAACATAGAGATGCTGCTCAAACTCCCACATTCTGGGAAGGTAAGTCACCCCAAGTTGCTGCCTGCCCCAGGGTCTGAGTAAACAGTTCACAGTTCTTTCCTGACGGCAATTCATTTTCAACTATTTTGTGGCCCAGTCATATTTACTAAATCCCCCACCATTCTGAAGTCTCTTGCTGTAGCCCCACTCTCAAAAAGAGCATTTTAAAGAAGTGGGGAATTGCTTTTATTCGAGTGGGGAGGATATTAAATGTAATATTGTCCTCAAAAATGAAAATGAATGGCTTACTGAATGAAATGAATTAACTAAGAATACACACACCCAATTCTGTTTTTCCAGCATAGAAATTGCTATATCTGATCTTTAGTGATTATGGCATGTGAAACACCTCAGGTCAAAAGGTTACAGTCTGTTCTCATAGGAGTTCAGTGTTCCAGCTGTATGAGGCTTACCTGCACTTAGTTTTACTGTTTTGCACTTTTTCAGCCTGTTTTTTGTTACTTAATAAAGCTTACTTTACCGAAGGAAGCAGCGTTGATGATGCCTTTGTCCCAAGGGCAGATGAGTGCATTTTATTAATCAAATAAATCCAATAGTAAACACTTTTTTCATATATCAACTCATTAAAAAAAACACAATGTAAGATTTGACCTATTTGAGTCAATAATGTAGAAATTCATGATCCCAGAGATATGGCAAATACCTTTAATGAAGAATTATGTAAAGTTTATACAGGTACTATACCTATAGATTCCTGTCCCCAATATTTCAGTGAGTCCTCATCACCTTTGAGGCTGAAGCGATAGTTGATAAATTACTACCTCAGAAAGGTAAAACAAGTATGGAACATGACCATATCACTGGACACCTTCATCTCCTTACTATGAGATTGGTAGTTCCCTTAAAACTCCTGTTTGAATCATGTCTTAGTAAGAACTTTGTCCCTAATGAATGGAAAAGTGCCAATGTTATACCCATTTATAAAAAGGGAGTAAAATCTGATTGGTCTAATTATTAACCTATTAGCCTTACTTCGTCTTTATACAAAATATTTGAAAGTCTGGTTAAGGATATTATAGCACCTATTCTAAATAAATCAGATAGTGAACAACACAGTTTCATGAAAGGCAGAGGCTGTTTGATCAACCTAATGTATTTTTAAGAAAATAGTTAGATAGTAGATCAGAAAAAAACATGTGATATTATCTTTATAGATTTTAGCAAGGTCTTTGATGTCATGCCCCCACAATGCAAAGCATCATGGGCTGCATATGCAAATCACCACAGAATGTTATGCTGGTCCAACTTAAAGCAGAATTGCATGGTGCCGAAAGGCCTCTCACACAGTTTGCAAAGGGTGCTAACAGAAGACATAGACACGTGTTTCGTCCTACCAGGACTCATCAGTATGCCTCGTCTGATGTGGGTCCTGGTGAAGACAGCTGCTATAATGTGCCTGCCTGGCTGTGTGGTGCCGACACCATCAGTACTAAAGGTGGACCAACATAGCGACCTGTGTTATATGCGACCATAAATACTTGCATTAATAATTATGTGTTGTTTTCTTGAAACTTGGCTTCCCAGCCAAATGCCCTTTGGGGTAACCCTTGGCTCAGTGTTTGCGCACAGAGGTTCTTTGTCTTTGATGTCATGCCTCACTGGACCTTAAAGGGACACTGTCAACATGTTTTCCATCATATTGTTTCTAGCTGAAACCCCACATTTTATGATTGCTTATCTTCTCTAAACTTCACTGATGTTGCTGTTTGTTTTGTCTGTCTCCTTGCTTAGTAGAACTGAAATGCATGGCAATGTATATTTATAAACCACCATGTTTTTGTTTACAATCCTGGTTCTGTTCTTACTGCATACTTCCTGAGCATTAGAAATGCACCCAAACAGTGCAGTCACTCATAAGGCAGTAGCCTCCTAAACTCCCACTGCAACAGGAAGGGCTAGCCTGTTTTGTGGATGTTTCCAAGTCCAGGAAAAATGCATCTGGAGCTGACTGAGGAATGTAAACAAACTTGTTTTGGTGTGATAACACCAGTATGTTGGGCAGTCTGTTTTTTTACTTTTTTAAAGAAAATAAGACTCAGAATCAAACTACTAGCTATAGCAGCAATCTTTACAGAATGCTAGCAATCATAAAATATGTTTGTTAAACTAGGGACACTTTGAGACCTAAGGGGGTTGACAGTGTCTCTTTAGGGATTAAGGATTAAACTATAAAATCTACATATCAATAAATACATTATAACATGGATCTGTAAATGGCTGTCTAACCACACACAGCGAGTCATAATCAATGGACTATTATCCAAGGTAGGCCATGTTCCAGTGGGGTACCCCAAGGCTCGGTACTAGGCCCATGTTTATTTCAGGCCTTCATTTCTGATCTTACTATAAACTGTCTATCCACAACCATCAAATATGCAGATGATATCAAAATTGGAGGCCCTAGCACCAACCTTAAAGACACTGGTATACTCTGACGTAATCTCGATATAATTTCTACCTGGGTTACCAAATGGGGCATGAAGTTAAATAACAACAAATGCAAGGCCATGCACTTAGGCCCACAAAATCCTATGAGAACATATGTTCCTGGAAATTGTATCTTAGTGACTACTACTGATGAGAAGGATCTGGGAGTGATAGTTTCCAAATTCTGGAATATGACCATCATATAAATGAAGCGGTAAATAAGACAAATAAGATTAAATGGTCCATTAAACATAACATCACCACTAGAGAGCCTAGGGTAATGGTACCATTGTTTAGGGCATACGTGAGGCCACATCTGGAGTATGTGTCACAGCTCTGGTGTCTATATAAAAGGTCTCATATTAATCAGTTAGAGAAAATACAGAGAAAATATACCAAGCACATAAAAGGAACGTATAATCAGCCTTATAAAAATAGACTAAATAGTCTCAATTAACTGTCATTGAGAACTTGTCAGTTACGTGGGGATTTATTGTTTTTATGCGATATTATCCAGGATCCCATTTTAATGACAGATTTAGGTCTACAATTTAAGAACAGTAGATACAACACCAGAGGCCACCCACTTCCATTAAGTGGAAAAACCTTTAATTACTTAAGAAACATTTTCTTCACTTTAAGGATTATCAACCCCTGGAGCAAACTTACACTTAATGTCATTATCAGTAAAAATAAAACAGAATTTAAGGCAAGGCTGGACGCCTACTTATTATTAGATACACACCTAACATATTATGACTGATTAGTATGGGAGCTTTTATGGGCCTCTGGCTCACTTACTCTCTTAATATCTTAATATAAACCTCTTAGTATTAATTATTTACATCTTGGTTTGTCTGTGAACAGCATCACCATTCCCAGTGAAGCTGTATTCGCAGGATTCTTCAATCAATCAAAATTTTATTTTTAAAGTGCTTTCCAGCAACCAAAGTGCTTAACAATATAAAAATATGTCAGATAAAATATACAATGACCACAACAATCACAACACTTCAAACAGTATCCACAAACACCATTTCAAATAAATACATTTTCAATAGTGATTTAAAAGTTTCTGTGGACAGGCACTCTCTATTCCGACAAGGCTGAGAATTCCACAGGATTGGGGCTACAAAAGAAAAAAGCCCTAGCACTAGATGTCTGTAAGCGGACCCTGGGAATCTCCAGTAATCCCTCGTTGGCAGAGCAGAGGGAGCAGGAGGGGCAGTAGGGATGAAGGAGGTCTTGCAAGTACTCCGGTCCCTGTCCATGTAGGGTTTTACAGATCAATAAGGCGACCTTAAAGGTGATCCTTCATCACACCAGCAGCCAGTGCAGCTCACGCAATACAGGTGTGATGTGGCTAGTTCTTGACAACCCCATCAACAACCTGGCCGCTGCATTCTGCACCAGCTGTAGGCAATGGATATCCATCCCCAGTAACCCTAGGTATAGAGCACTGCTGTAATCCAGACGGGAGGATACAAAGGCATGGACCAGTGTCGTGAGATCTTCAGGTGGGACCAGATGTTTTATCCGGGCAATGTTCCTCAGATGATAAAATGAGGACTTGACAACTGCTGACACCTGTGCTTTCTGCGTCAGTTTGCTATCAAGCACAATGCCCAGATTCCGCACCCGTTCAGAAGGTCTCAACTGGTTACCCCCAGCACAAGGTCAGACGGATGTCCAGGAGTCAACTTCTCTACCCACTGACCTGGATCCACCACCAACACCTCAGTCTTGTCTTGATTCAATCTCAACCAGTTAGCACTCATCCAATCTTGGATCTCAGTGCAACAGTTATTAAAGACCAAGACCGCATTGACCTGTTCAGGTACAAAGGACATGTAGAGCTCAGTATCATCTGCATAGCAGTAAAAACTCAGCCCATACCACCTTATAATGTCTCCCAATGGCAGCATATACACTGTGAACAAGAAGGGGGACAGCACAGAACCCTGTGGAACCCCACAAGGCAGGGGGAAGGGGGCCGAGGAAAAAATCCCCGACAACACCCTCTGCGTCCTGCCTGTGAGGAAAGAATGAAACCATCTGAGAACTGTACCCAACAGTCCGCAGAGTAACTGCAGGTATTCCAGCAACACCCCATGATCCACAGTGTCAAATGCTGCAGTGAGATCAAGGAGGACCAGAATCGAACGGCTCTTCTGATCCCTCGCTATTAGGAGATCATTACGTAGCCGAACCAACGCCGTCATGGTACTATGCCTCTTCCTAAAACCAGACTGGAGAGGATAATACATTTTGTAGGTGGTAAGAAAATTCTTGAGCTACAGCACGACTACCTTCTCAATAACCTCACCCTAAAAGGGCAGGTTAGAGACCAGTCTATAGTTCGCAAGACAGTCTGGGGCGCAAGAAGGTTCTTTAACAGGGGAGTCACCACAGCCTCTTTCAAGAGGTCTGGAAACACCCCCTGATTCCGTGAACACCAGACTATCTTGGTAAGGATCGGCCTGATAACATCCATACACCCCACAAGGAGGCGTGTTAGACCAGGATCCAAACTAGAGTAAGTCGGTCGCAGAGTCTGAACAATCTTCATGATATCGATGATCGCTGGCTGGTCAAAATCTGTCCAGACAGACCGGGTGCCTGTGCCCTCACATCAACCACCACCACCATACTCATTTGAACAAATCAGATGGATCTCTGACCTGATGGAGTACACCTTATCTGCAAAGAATTGAGTGAACTCATCTCACTTTAATTGTGAAAAGGCTCTCCGACTCCGGAGGCAAGTTGGACTGCACAACCTGTCCATGGTCTGGAAGAGCTGAGCCAGTCGATTCTTTGCCGCAGCAATCTCCCTGTACAAGAACTCTGCCTTCTTATGGGAGATTACCGATTGATATTCCAAATAATTGACCATCAGCCTAAGTCTGTCCTCCTCCCAGCCATATTTCCACCAGCATCATTCCAACCTTCACCCAACTCTCCTCAACCCCCTCAAAGTCTCATCAAATCAAGGGGACCGAGGACAGAGAGGGAGCGGGTGAACTCAGACAGGAGCTATGGAATCTAGGGCCTCAGCACCATACTATTATAGTACCCTACTAGGTCTCCTGGATCCAAGCATTCCAATGGCCTACTCGATAGGTCCAGTTCTGCCATCAGACCATCTGGGGTAACACCTCTGAAAGGGTGGTACTGGACCATCTCAAAAGGGGCAGGTCTCACAGGGGGAGCTGTGAAACTGAACCTTATAGTGTAATGGTCAGACCATCCAACTGGTTCCACCACCAAGTCAGTGACCTCCATACCCAAGAGGAACACCAGATCCTGGGAGTGACCTTGAGAATGAGTTGCAGCGGTTGCTACCTGTGTGAAGCCCAACAAAATCATCAGTTGGAGGAAGTTCTGACCAAAATGAGAGAGAGTTCACCTTCGACTCAGGCATTGAAATCCCCCAGGACCAACCACCTGGGGGATTCCAATACCGTGTCAACCATGAAGTCTGCAACTTCCTGCAGGAATACTTTCACATCTCTGGGTGGATGGTAGATGAGAAGAATCCTGCCGCCCACACCTGCTCCCATAATACACTTGAAGGATCTGATGGTCCCCACTGGAACCTCTACAAGGCCCAGTTCCGTCTTAAAACAGATGGCTACACCCCCCGCCCCTACGATCCAATCTTGGGCAGTGTATCACCGAGTAGCCAGCTAGAACTGTCGACTCCAGTATCGGACCAGAACTCTCATCCAGCCAGGCCTCAGTGATGCACGCCAGGTCAGATGTCTCCACAAGATCAGCAATAATTGCTGTCTACTTTTTTATTGACCTGGCATTGCATAACACTGTCCGAGTTGGATGAGAGGCCATGGAAGAGCGGGCCACCTGCCCACTTCCCGTGGAGCCCTCGGGTATGGGAACCAGGCAGGGAGGTCCCCTTGCCTGGATCCATTTCACCCCGGGGTGCTTATTTGACCTCTCTATCCCAATCTGCCTACCCTGCTCCTCTCCCCCACCAGACCCGGGGGCTCAGCCCCTCTGTGCAATCCCCAAAGCGCAACATCGCATATGTACCATAAGTGACTGATTGATTTGGGTTTGATTTTATTATTGTTTTAAGAATGTTTGTTGTAATATATTAATTATTCATTGTATTTTATATTAATGTTTTATTATGCTGTGATTCCATAACTTGTACTGCGCTTTGATTTTCTGAAAAGCGCATTATAAATAAAGAATATTATTATTATTATTATTATTATTATTATTATTATTACCATAGGCTGCAGAGGGGGCTAAAGAAGGGGCATAGGTCCCTCAGTCTGGTAGTGGAGTGGTGCCTGCCCACCGAAGGATGGTCCAGACACATACTGTCGATATTATATCGACAGCAAGTCAATAACAACCACTTAACAAACTAATAAAACCCCAATTCCAAACACCCACCAATCCCCCCAAAATAAACCCCAAGCTACCCTAATAATTAACAATGATAATTCAATAAATCTAGTACAAATTAAAACCACTAACCCCCCAAAAGAAGGAAATAACACCCAAAAACCCAGTGTAAGTTAACCAAAATTGTGCAAAACTTCAATAACTTCAAACACACTAAAAACAAATCATTAAAAATGAACTAATGATGGAAATGACACAGTCTAAAAGTCCAAGGCAATGATTTGGAAGGCGTAGGAGACCAGTCAATAAGTAATGAATTCCTTAGTACAGTAACTCCAACTAAAGTCCATAGGTGTAAAATGAAACAACAGAAAACATCACATCTTCGGCCCCTTGTAGATGTCTTGCACCAGGAAAGGCCAAATGACAAACAGGGACTCTCACTCCCTTAACAGGATGGAATATAAATATGTTCCAGTACTTTTCCAACCCCTCAAGCACTCTCACTGCAGGGAGGTTTAATAAAGAAAACAAGCACTCTCACTGCCAGTAAATAACAAAACAACAAATAATATGTAGAAGTCTGACCATATCTGAAAATCATGGAAACTCCTCTTCGCTGGTGTCTTGGTTAAGCAGGAGCAAGGCCCCAAAAATCCCAACCAGGGGGCTGAAGTTGCAGAGACACGACAACCACTATGGATCTCCATTAGGGCCAACCCACTGGTAGGCCTCTCAAAAAACCTAAAGGACACCCGGCCTAGCCTGCCGGTTCCCTGGCAAAGGCAAGGCCACAGTCCCCCATGTAGCCACATATCCCACAACCAGACACTTCTGAAGGGTCAGGACCAACTGCACACCACGCTGGATTAAACTTCACCTCCTATGATCACCAGCATGCCACTCGGGACCTGAGACTGCACTCGTTCCACTGCCAAGTAACACAGCCAAAGTCCAGGAAAATGTTCACTCTCTTAACTGCAGGTTGCAGCTAAACAGTTCCTTGCAGCTCGCCTCTTCTCCACAAAGCCACCTCCCCTCACAGATCACAATTTCAGTTTCCTTGTCCACCGGCTGTTCCGCAAAACCAGGCTGACAACAAGAATAACAGGCACCACCAAAGATCAAGCCACCAGCCAATCACACATTCAAATCAGATGGGCTAAACCTCCAACGACAGTCCAGAATAAGTCCAGGTAAATCCCAGTTTTGTAAACTGAATCAGCAGGCCCAGCAAACAGATGTAATAAGTGGTACCGGGCTTAACAAAATGGCTCTCAGTACACACTTCAGAGGGTTTCAAAATGCCCCGATATTGCTCATGGATGTTCGGCTATTATTGTTCTGCTCTTACTGGGCTCACAAAGTGAACTAAAAACTACTCAATAGAGTGACTAATATAAAAATAAAAATAAAGCACGACTGGTGAAAAAAAAATAAGTACAGAAGGATAAGAAAAAGCGAATAAATTAAACAAACTAAACACTAACTGTTGAAGCAACCGGAGGCACGTCAAGCCCAGAAGCCATCCCTTAGTGCTGTATTTAACGGAATTCAGAGAACAGGATTTCTACAACCCATTTTCTAATGCTTGGTTAGGACTGGAATTGGGATGATGTATCTTAACTACATATAGCCTCTCCACCCAATTCTATTACTTTGGCATAGAATCTGCTGTAGCTACAGTATTTCCTACTTAGCAGCATCAAAGTGCAGTTTTTCGGCAAGGTTAGAAAAAGAGACTCCAGAGCAGCACAGGAGTTTTTTAATACTATTGGAACACCAAGGGCTGAAATCTAATTAATTATCACCATGAGCAGTTTTAAACTGGACCCTAGAACAGACAGTATTGGCCTGACTTGCCTGCTCAGAGTAAAAAAGGAATTATCTGTCCAGCCTGGTAGCACTAGCAGGTAGTCCACTTCACTGCCACATAAGAGACCCAAGACTGGGCTGCTATTTCAACTCCCATGCCTAAGCTAATGGGAAACTCAGGCCTCAGAGGAGGGAGTAGTGTTGTCTATACTAAGAGTAACTCCTACAGGACTTCTGGGGCTCGATATTCAAAAATGGGCAAAGCAGAACGCAAAGTTTTGCGCTGCACTTGCCCATTGCTCATAACACTGAGGATGCTATATATTCAGTCGAACAGCACACAGATGCATTTCAACTTGATATGGGGGCATGCTGGTACAGCGCTAAGCTGGGGAGCACTGTCCCAACATGAAAGCCAGCAGTGCAGGGAACAGCACCGCCAGACCTGATAGTGCCGGTAGGTCCCAGTGTGAAATTCAGATGGCCCTATGTAAGTGAGTCCATTGGACATGCAAGATGCTAAGTGAATATTTGCATACTCATTATGGGCACAGTTGCATGGGAAGCGGTGGCAGGTTTGTGCCACTGTGACTGATTCCATTCCCACCCCGACTACCTGGTTCTGTAAAAAAAAGATACTCCCTAGTGTCCAGTGGCCCCCACTCTCTGATCATGGTGACTGTTACATGACAAAACTTTCTCTGGTGTCCAGTGGTCCCCCCCCATTGCTGGCCCCAGTATACAAACAGAACCCCCTGGTGCCTAGCCCTGCTGGGCCCTGGTGACACTGGCATCATGGGCGGTCTCATGAGCCCTATCACTCTCCTGCCCACTGGAATAGCACAGGAGCAGCACACTAGGTATGGGAGGAGGGAGGGACATTACATAGGGAAAAAGCTTTGTAGCTCAGCCAGCGATGGTGGGTCAACAACACCCATCTCATTTTTTTTTTGTGCCAGCTTCTGCCCCCCCATGGGGGTTCTGGTCCCATGTTCTGCTTGCCGCCCCCTCATCCCCAGGCTTACCCCCCTGGGTGGAGCTGCCAGGCAGGCACCCTCTCCAGGAAAAATGGGTCTTGAGCCCTGGCTTGCCCTCAGGGCGGGGTTGCAGGAGTGGACCCCCCCCAGCAGACCATGGTCTGAGGAGGAGGAGCAGCAGTGAAAATGGGGACCATCATTAGCAGCCGGCATTTTTTTTCAGCAATTTTTCCCTGGGAGCAGGGAAGTGCAATGAACCCAGCAGCTGCCCAGCCACCCATGACGTGTGGTGCCAGCCGCGGCAGTACCCCCAGCCTCCACCACAGATCCGCATTGTGCTGAACACTCTTCCACCCTCCCCCCCCCGGAGAAGGACAGCAGTCCCTAGGATGCTCAGTCCTTCTCACCCTGGGTGACCCTCTGACTCCTGACTTTCCAAACCCGGGATGTCGGCACCACAGACGGATGCCTTGCTGCTGCACCAGTGGGCCAGCAGAGTTGTCAACTATTCTGGTGTCTCTTCTACTGGCTCCCAGAGGGTGCACTAAAAGTCAGGCCATGCCTGCCAGGCCACACTGCAGGGCACAAGCTTCTCATAAGTCCAGAAGGAACAGCCCTGGAGGCATCTATTATATCAGTAGGCATGCTGGAGCGGGGCTGAGGGATGCTGCTGACAGAGGTAAGAAGCCAGGAGGTGCAGTGGCATGGTGGAGGAAAAATATAATGATATATAAAAAAAAGTGTCACCTACCCTTTAACGAGGGTCTCTGGTCACCAGCATAAAAATCACAGTTGGCATTAACATAGCTCAGTCATACAGCATTCTCCAAAATCTGAATTTTTGGTTATTCCTTATTACTGAGATAATTTACATTAAAAATGGTTATCGCCTCTATTTAATTTACTTGAATTTGTACATTTAATTTGCTTAACAGTTGTTATTTATTTTATTTCACTGTTCCACACTC
The DNA here is from genome assembly GCA_016271365.2 of Neoceratodus forsteri. Taxonomy (NCBI): domain Eukaryota; kingdom Metazoa; phylum Chordata; order Ceratodontiformes; family Ceratodontidae; genus Neoceratodus; species Neoceratodus forsteri. The sequence goes on along the minus strand of CM028138.1, from coordinate 65,554,264 downwards.
TATATGTAAAGAATAAAACACAATGAGGTCTGGTTTGTGGACTGATGACAGCAGTGAGAGTTATTGCCTTTAAATAACAAAAAGGAGATTCTGTCCTTAGCTTGCACTTTTCCTTTCGCTGGAGTTTCAGCAGGATGAAGGGGATGAGCAGCTTGGTGCTTGGAGGGTCTGCTGATCTATGAGCAGGCAGTGTTTGGTAAAGTCAAAGTACAGGTATGAACTGTGGTAGGGATCTCTGACTGTGGAGTGTCTTCGTCAGACCAAGTAGGACCTGTTGCCACATTATGGCTAGATAAGAGCACAGGTAAATGTGCCTCTTATGCAATCAAAAATGCTGGAAATTTTCTACCCATTTTATAAAAAAATGTGTTATAAAATGGATAAGAGAAGCCAAGGCCTGTGATTGGTCAAATGCAATCACTTGACCATGCATTATACTAGCACAACAGCACAGGTCAGAAAGGCTTAACTTTCTGAACCTCGTTAATCAGTTTTTAAAATAAAAATCAGTGGAACCATTTTATAATCGCAGTAATATACACCAGGATGCATGTAATTGTGGGACACCGGCACTTCTCAGGTGCATAAGGCAGTTAGCATTGCTTTGTGCCTCACTTCCTGAGGTGTGCTGTTATCACACGCTAATGCACACCATATCATGTCTTATAGCTTAAATTCTATGCTTTATTAAAACACTAAGTGCTGTGCTTACAATTTGCATTATCACTTCTTCTAATAATTGCTCAGTATTTATTCCCAGCTGACAAATTTTAAAAGCATAAATACAACTGTAATTGTGTCCCTTCTAATGCAGTGCACTAAGCTTACACACAAGGCTTACTCAGGAGCTATTGTGGAAACAGATGTAATGTCATAGGTAATATGACCTGAGTTCCTGAATAAGCTGCAGCTGGAGGTGAACTGTAATGTGCAAAACCCCGGTATTCATGGAAATAGCCTTAGAATAGAAAACTGAATGGCTTGAAATTACCATTTTTTGGAATGTGGTGCAACTAAATTCATCGGATACTGTTGGCTGGAGCCTCTCTTTAGTGAATTCAGTCTAGCAGGATGGGTACTGGTACCAGTGTGAAATGTTACTCATTACTGACTAGTTGTCTCTTCATGGTCATCTTCTTATTGTATAAGAATCCCATTGTGTCCACGTCTACACAGTATAATAAATGTACACACCAACCAGCAACAAAAAATGTAAAAACATGTTGAAAATGTTACTCACCAGTACTTATAGAGCAATATCAGGAAGACAGTCAAAAGCAGTGCAGCTAATATTATCCCAGTCCGAACCCCTACAGAGACTAAACACAGATAAAGCCACATTTAATAAATGGTACACAGTAGGGCACAATGCTTGCTAAATACATATAGTACTGTTTCCATAACTTGATCCGGTGACATCTAGGAATAGGCAAAAAAGGTCACTCAGGGACAACACTGTGCTTACAATAGCTACAGGCCTACAGCAAAGAAACAAAAGCTGGACACAGATGTAACCCCGAGTGACAGACCACACAATGGTCCAAATAAATATATATTTATTTTGAAACATATAGATAAAAAGCACCACAAAATGAGACCCTGACTAATACACCTGAAATTTCTCACAAAAACAAATGCACAGATTTTTGGTGCAGAACAGATTAACTAGTTGGGGATCTCATTTTGTAATGTTTTTATCCACATTAAAACAGATATATATATATATATATATATATATATATATATATATATACAGTATATATATTTATTCAGCTCATCATATAGTCTCTGTTACTTGGAGTTACATCCATGCCCTGAATTTCTTTCTTTCTTTGATGTCTGGGAATACTGTTTGATTTACTGGTTAGAGCTCTGAACTATGAAACACGCTTGTAAGCCACAATCGATGCTGGCTTTCTGGGTAAAACTTGTAACTTTGTTTAAGTGTTTCACAATTTTTAGAAGACACACCTTCTTAATCTCTCTGTTTTCAGGGAGTCTTCTTTATTTTACCTTTTTTTGCCCCCCACTCCCTCTTCTTATGACACCAATAAAATTCCGCACATATCATCAGAATCAATTAATAGACTGTCATTTTTGTCGTTAAATTGCTTCCACAGCCCTTCTCCTTATATTGTTCTGTGGCACCCCACTCTTATTCTCCACTCAATCCTCATCCTTTGCCTGGCTGTGTGAACTCTGTTATAGGATCGGGCGATTTGCCCTTGGCGCTTACTCAAGAAAACATCACTGCAACACCCTTTATTCTCTTCAGTGGACTAATTACGACTCTAGGTTACAATTCCACACACTATTCTTTGTATTCAAACTAGTTAAGCTCTTTAATCCATTTTGTCTAAGGGGAATCGTTTACCGCAAAGCATATGCTAACTCATTCAGAACTACTTATATTCCCTTACTACCAATCCAGAAGCTGCGCCATCTTTCAGGTAAGCATTCATTTGCCTTTTCAGCTACCACTGCCTGTAATTCCCTTCCACCTGCTTTACTCACCTGCCCTACCCTACCACTTTTCAAAAAAGAGCTTACCTCTTGTCTACTTAAACCTCCTATCTGCACTTGCTTTAACTAATCACTGTCTTCACAATGTCTTTGCCTTGTAAATATGTTCACTCCTAAGTATTGCATTGTACATATACTACAATTTTCTCCTATTATCAGTGTAAATATATGGTTGTTTATTAAGTTGAATTTTCTGTATTACAATTGAAACATTGTTAATTCATTGTACATTGTCTTATCTCTGTATCTATCATTTGTACTGTACAGCAATTGTCTCCCGGGTCGTCAGTGAAAAAGGGACTGCATGGTCTCAGTGGGCCTACCTGGTTACCAAAATGTAAATAAATAAATACATTCTTTGTGCCTGAGCTGCCCCACATTATGAGTGCTGTCCCTTATTTTACCACTCAGAATTGCCCTGTCCCACATCTGTCCCTCGTGGATCTGATGCACCTTTGATACAACTTTTACAGAGAATACAGTTTTGTAGATCTAATGCAATTCTCCTTTAAGTAGGCTGTGAGTGAAGACTGTTCCAATTGGCTACAGAAGTTCTTGTTTTACTTTGAAGGAACACTATTGTGCTGACTTTTGTGCGTTTTTGTTTTAATTGTACAAAGTAACATTTTCAACTTGGGCAGGGTGACATTTGTGAATTGTGCCCCCTCAAAGAACATAGTGGACTTTCAATATTTTTGCAGAATTCTGCATATGTGGAATTGGTGGAATTCCATGCAGAAGTCTGCAGTTTACATTGATGTCTATTCTACATGCGAGAAAAAACTTGCAGGTAGAAACAATTGCATACCAGCTAAATAAATACCTTGAAAAATCATGATAGATTTTTGGCACTCAGAGGGACATGGTCAATTTGGCTGTAGTTAAAAAGAAAAAAAAGCCTTAAAAATCTAGTGTATCGCCTGGAGTAAATATTGACTTTTAATAGTAGTCAGCTATTACTGTTTATATCTGAGATACCTTTTCCTTTGGTTTACTAGAAGATTTTCTGTCTGACACTAGCAGGTTTGACATGTGGAACAACACTTTGTGTGGAGGCTGACATATTGGGCCGGATTTTCAATGGCTGTAGATTGACGCAAAGTGCTTGCGTCGAACAGGTCTGACACATGGGCACCTTGCATCAAGGGCTGCGCCAAGTGCAAATTTGAAAGGCAGCTTGCGTCACCCAGCAGGCTGCCTGCACCAAAGTGTGCTAGCGCCATCCTTGCACCACGAAAGTGGCTGCGGCATGGTGCTGGGGGCTTGTGGCAGACTCAGACTGCTGCAGCCCCTTGATCCAGATTTTGAAAGATCCCCCCCCAGGAACCAAGTGCCAAGTACCCTTAGAGCAGCAAGGGGCTGGTCTAAGGGGACTTAGACAGCTCCTGGGGGTCATCCTGTATGTGCCACTGTGTTGCCCATCCAGATCCATCACTGGTGAGCGATCCCTGGTGGTCCAGTGGTCCCCCATCACCCCCATCACGATCCCTGACACCCACATCTGTGCTTCTTGCCAACCCCCCCGTGGGACCCATCTCAGCACCCCCACCCCCCTCCCATACCCCGATCCGGCAACTGGCATAGCCCTCCACACGCCACCATGGCCGTCCGCTGAATGAGCCGTCAGTGTGTGTACTGTATACAGTATACAGTATGTGCAAGGACAGCTCATTCGGCGGCCGGACAGGGTGGCATGTGGAGAGCTGTGCCAGTCACCAGATCAGGGTATGGGAGGGGTGGGAGTGCTGAGATGGGTACCACCTGAGTGGGCATTAGCCCACCAGGATACTGGAGAGTGTTGCAGCACCAGTGCCTGTGGCGTGGTGGTGTTGGGGGGGCAGTTACTGGTTGCCAACCCCTGTCCGTGGGTGCTGCGGACTCCACACAGCCATGCAGCATTCCGGGTGGGTGCGCCATACATCTGGCGCAGCACCCCCTTTGTCACAAGCCACTGGACTTAGGTGTCGGGACCATGTAAAATAGAAATTCGGGTGCAGGGTCCCAGGCGCACCGCACTCGGTGCAAGCTGCCATTATCGCAGTTTGCATCGGGGCTTTGAAATTCCATCCGTTGTATGTAGTTCTGTTCATACCTCAACAGAATTGTAACCTCACTGGCTATAATGTCATAACTGCTCAGACAGCACCACTCATCAGCCTTCAGATGTCAGCTTCAACAAATTACTTGACACACGGCTATGTGTTAAGCACACTTTTTGTCTGAACAGTATTGATGGACACGTGTGAGTGTACCTGGTTTTCTCTTTTCACAGCCTCTAGATGTGTTACTAGTGTTGTCACAATAAATTAGATAATGCTGATGATGAATAAGGAGGAATAGAACTATGTTTGTGAGCTGCTAGGTAAAACAGTGCTCTTCACTGACATAATGCTATCAGGTAAAGACATTTATAATGGGAATAAGGAAAAATAAAAATACTTCAGAATTAAAATGCATGAACTGACTACTTTTAAAAGTAAGTAACATTATGTCTGCTACTTTTGGTGCTACTAGAAACACAGAATTTGTTGCCAGGAAAGAAATACCTGCTCACCTGGTCTACTTAGGACTGGTTGGGCCCAGATGACTGAGCAGACATGCTCTTTAAAGTGAATGATAAAGACCTCTGAGCTATTCAGAATGGCGGCAGATGTTCTCAGTTCCTGCAGGTTCCAACCCCTTCACCCTCACCACATTTCTAGCACCGGTTTACTCAGAACTGTAACACTCATGCTCTCTGGTTGTGTGGTGCACTACTGGGTCTAGAATCCTCACAAGCCCACCATTATTTTGGATTCAAACCCCCAGGAATGCACTGCATTCCAGTATCCTGCCTTGCATTTTTTTGTTCTTACTTTGGGAAGCTGTTTAATCGATTTCAAGGTGCTATGAAAGCATTTTAAAATGTGTGTGACCTCAACTGCCTTTTCACAATGACTGAATGTCCTCCAACTGGTTGAGTCTTAACCCAGGCAAGACAGAGGTAATGCTTGTCAAACCTGCTCTTTGTGGTCCAGCTATGAGCTTATATGCTGCATTGCTAGTTTTAAATGGTGATAAACTTGGAGCTGTGGATGTGATAGAGAACCTGGGCATCACTCTGGACTGCAAGGTGACTCTGGAATGTCAGGTGTTAGTAGTAGTGCGAAGTGGCTTTTTCCATCTGCACAATATCGCCCAGATCAAACAACATGTAACCCCTAGGTGGCGCTATCCTAGGGGCTACTACCCCTGCCTCCATGACTAGGTACAGGTTGAGGGGCCTGCGCTCATTGAATGGGTGCCTCCACCCAGAGGAATGATTCTGGGGTAGCATAACTGCTGTGGGAACAGCCCTCTGGGATGCTATAACCCACCCCCCCCCCACCAACCCTTCTAGTGGCCTACACAGACTTGTAAAATAACATTCACAGATAACATATGACAATAATACTGAGCCCCCATTTCTGGCACTTACCACCAGGGCTAACTCAGCTGCAGTGCCCTGGAGACCCCCTGTAACATAAGACCATAATACAACAGTTTGATGGCTGCACAATATCCCCTACAAGAAGGTACATACTAGCCAGGTTAAGTGCAGAAAGCACAAAATCTCATTTATTCAGGGGGAAGTCAACAGGGGTGGGGCATGAATCTAGCAGATGATTGATAGATCTGATTAAGTCAGGCTGAACATGCATGCACAATGAGTCCCTTGAGTCCTGGTGTTGTCCTGGTGGCAGTCCAGGTGGAAGTAAAAGAACCAGGGTACTCTTCGCAAAGAGTAGGGGACATTCCCGGTTTCCTGGCCAACATTCCCCTTCCCATAAACTGGTTCATACAATTATCCAGGCTGTGTGTGGGTGATGATGTGCGATATGGCCGCTACTACACATTCAGTCACTTCACTACCAGTCTAGCATTGCTTGTAAAGTGCTTTGGGATACATTGTGTATGAAAAGCACTATATAAATGCTGATTCTTCTTGTATGCAGTCACCAGCCCTGGATACTCAGTTGTTAAGCAGGATAGCCTGAAGCGATGCCTGGGATAGGCCAGAGTTGCAGCTGTTTGTTGGGGCCCTTAGGAAAGAAAACAATTACATGTGCATCAACCCAGAATTTGTAATCCAGAGCCGTGTGGCTCAGTTCATTAGGTTAAACCCAAACAAGTAAATCAGATGACACACAATGATTGCAGCATTGTTGCAAGGAGCTTGCTTAGTACCTGCTTTGTTTAGTACTCATGCTACCCAGACCAGGAGGCAGGACTGATGAGATGAAGACCTCTGGATGGTGTTCTGGTTTGCCAGGGGAAGCAGGGCCCACATGACTCACCAAGGTAGTCGCTACCTGTTCGATGGTGTTGAGCAGGGAGAAGAATTCCTGAGCAGATCTTTTGTCAGAAATGTCTCTGTGATGAGAGCAGCAGTCTAGTCCGAGATGGCAGGTCCCAGACCAGGACAGGCAGTTCGGATTTAGTCCTTATGAGTGCTGGAGTAGCTTCCAGCTAGCATAACACACTTGAAGGTGGGGAACCAAATCACAACCCACACAGCACATTTATAAGCAACACAACTCTTAGTCATAGTTCAGGTAAGGTCCGGTTGCGATTTAGCAGAAGTTCTGCACGAATCTCTAAATCTGTGACTCACTTCGGTACCTGGCAGGCTGATCACTTCTGGAGCAAGTCTTCGGTCCAAATTCAGGCAACAATCACTCACTTTCTCTGCAGGCTTCAGGTCTCAACAAGACTAAGATCAGATCAAAGTCTAATTTTTACTCGCTCAGACTTCTTCACACTGGAAGATGGTGACAGGCAGGCCAAACACAGCCTTCCCACCGATTCCCTGTGCTGCTACACAGGAGCAGCTGCTCGAATGACTCGAGCTGTTCGCTCTCCTCACTCCAACTCTCGACTCACTCTCGGCTGCAGGAAGCTCTGGTTTTTCCCAGTGATCCAAAAGGTTTGGTTGGCTGATGAATCTGTTTGTCACAGAAAGGGCTCCCTGTCCAGGTCCATTTAGGCGAAAAACCTTAAAAACTACAATTTCTATAGAAATGCAATCCCACAAGACCGCTGGGGACAGTCTCCATTTTAAGTCCCCTGAGGTTTTATTGGTCCAACTCTGGCAGTCCAGGACCAAAATGGTGGCTCCTATGCAAAAGTACAAACTGCAATGGAAGGCAGGTTAGACAAACTCCTTTATTATCACTATTTAAGCAGATAAACAGCAAATAATCACAGTTCCTATGAAGACCCCCTCTGCGCATATAGCAACTGCAGAATGGAGCAGAAATACCACTTGCCTTGCTGGTCACAAGCCTTAAACTACTCGGACCCAGCCCAGACTAATTTCTAACACAGTATTATGGCTCTCTTAAAGGGATAGGCACTGAGGCTTCACTATAGCACTCTCATGCAGACAATCAAAGCTACCACAGATGCAGGATCCCATCCTAACAATGGGCATTAGGCAAGCCCAGGAAGACATTATAGGAACCCCTATTTGTAGGTGGGTTGCACACATCTGGTGTTCAGGGTCTTGGTGATGATAGTAAATGCCTTTATCAGCAAAAGAGTGGATTACTGCATCGTTCTTTAATTAGGGTTATCAGGAGGCTTGATGTGCCACCTGTAGTTGGTCCAGAATGCTGCTGTACAGCTTGTGGCCAGGACATCTTAGAACATGGACAAAATGTTGGTTATGTGCATCTGCACTGGTTGCAAATTCAGATTCGATGGTGTATCAAATTCAAGATGTGCTTAATTACATTCAAGACCCTACACAATCAAGGTCCTGACTACCTAATAAAGCTCCTTCTCTGAAGCCAGAATTTTTCAAAGTCCTATTCTGAATTTTAGGAAGAAGTACAGTGCTGTGGTTTAGGGCACTGATCTTCAAACCTGGAGACCTGGGTTTGAATCCCAGAGCCCCAACTTGCATACTGTATGACCCTGAGCATGTTGCTTAACTTCCTTGTGCTCCCATGTCACACCTGGAAATAAGCTTTGGCTTAGTGTGCATTTCCTGGTTAAATCATTTTTCCTTTCCCTTCCCTATCTTGGGAGGCTGGGTCCAGAATCTACTTCAAAAAAGGGTCTATAATACAGCAGTTCCAAAGCTGGCATCTCTTCTGGACTGTATGTCCAGACAATAGTGCTTTGTGGAGGTGTGTACTGTTTTCCAAGTAGCTGCTTTGCAAATATCTAGTAAACGGATGCACACTAAGGATGCCACAGAGACAGAGGTGCCCCTTGTGGAGTGTGCTCTTAAGCCTCTAGGTGTCATTTTATCTGATTTTTCACAGCAGAATTTAATACAAGAGAGACAGAACTCTCAGAAGCTGATTTACCTTTGCCAACCTCACCATATGTTGTTTTATTCATTTTTTTGGTTCAATTGTTTAACCAGGAGTGGCACACCAAGCTGAAAGCTTGTTTACAGGTGCGACCTGGGAGCAAAGGGAAGTTAAGTGACATGCTCAGGGTCATACAGTATGCAAGTGAGGGCTGTGGGATTCAAACCCAGGTCTCCAGATTTGCAGCTCAGAGACTTAAACCACTGTGCTATACTGCCTCCCAATATGTAACAAAATGCTGAGAGGTTCTGGACCTGGCATCTTTTGGCCAATCCATACAGATGCTCAGAACTCATTTCAAGTCAAGACTGTGCAATTTTTACTCACCTGGACTGGAGTGTTCTGGGTAAAGCACAGGATGTGTTATTGACTGAAGCAGGTGAAATTCATACACCACCTTAGGTAGGAGTTTTCTGTTACTTCTAAGGACTACCTCATCCCTGTAGAAGATTATGTCATTTTTGTTCTTTGCAGTGGGCTTGCAGCTCCCTCACCCTCCTAGCAGAGGGCTTGGAAATCAGGAATATGGTTATCCATGTGACATACTTTAAGTCAGTGGTGTCAGGAGGCTTGAATGGGACCTCCATATGCTGGCAAGGCAGATGCCGAGATTCCACTGTGGGACTGGGTCCCTTACTGGTGGGTCCACGTGACTGAAACCTTTAAAAAAAAAACTTTTAAAAATGGGTTGAGAGGCCAGTGACTTTCCCTTGCCTGCTGATATACTGCATAGGCTGACATTGCTGCTAAGTGCAACTTCAGTGTTGATGGCTTTCAGCCTAATGACTGCAGGTGTACCAAGTATTCCAAATATGTAGGCAACCCTGCCTTTATTGGGATTATTCTTTTGGGGGCACCCTAGTAAGAAAATATCTTCCATTTAGAGGAGCATGATTTCTTAGTTGCTGGTTTCCTTGAAAATCTAAGCACCATCAAAACCTCCTGAGAGATTTAAACCAGAGTATTCTAGCTCCTCAAGATCTATGCCCTCAGGTGTAGTGTTGTAGGGTTTGGGAATGCTATCCTGCCTGGGATATGGGCAGCAGATTGTGACAGTAGCAGGCTGATTGGAGGTTTGCTGGACAGGATCAACAGAATTGAATGCCAGGTCTGCCTGGCCCAGTCTGGAGCTTTTAGGATTACTGTTGCAGATTCCCTCCTGAGTTTCAGGAGAACATTGTGAATGAGTGGAAATGAAGAGAAGGCATACAGGAACTTCCCTGCCCAAAGACTAGGGCATCCTCTGGGACTGTCCCTCTGGCTGGTGGTCTGCAACAAAATTGCAGAATCTGATTGTTTTTCCCAAGAAGCGAATAGGTCTATCTTGGGAGTGCCCCATCTTCTGAACACTGTAGCCGGAGCCTGTATGTTCAAGGCCCATTTTTCTTTCACTGACAGATTCTTCTTAAAGAATCTACCAGGGCATTACATTTGCCTGGTAACTGAACTGCATGAATGTCTACTTCTAACGTGTATGCCAGGTGACAGGTCCCAGATCCTCATTGCTTCTGTACACAGTTTTCAGGATCTTGTCCCTCCTTGCTTGTTTATGTAACACATTGTTGTGGTGTTGTCTGTTCTTGTTTTGACAGACTGACCCTGGAGTTGGAAGGAGAAAAACTACATTGCTAGCAGCACTGCCTTGAGCTCCAGGATATTGACATGTTTAAACGACTTATGTGGGCTTCATGTGCCACTCACTTTGAGGTCCTGTAGATGGAGGCCCCACCCCAGGACAGAGGCATTTGTAGTAAGGATACTTGATGATTTTTGAATGACGTGGATATCCTGTTTAAGGTTGCTTTCCCGCTTTCACCACTCTAGTGACTTTATCTCTGCTTTTGTCATGGCACAAGCTTTGTGGGTGGGTCCCACCTTTGAGACCAGTTGTTTCTTAAGTGGCACTGGGTATCTCTCATTTGAAACCTGGCCCATGGGACCTCAACAGTGGATGTGGCCATGTGTCCTGACAATTGCAAGAAGTGCCCTGCAGGTCTTGGCTGACATCATGAAGGACTGTGCTGCTGCTATCAGAACTGAAACTATGGCCTGCGGGAAGAAAGCGTTCCTTTGTAAGGTGTTTAACTCTGCCCCTATGAAGTTCCGTACTTGAACAGGTTCTAGCTGAAACCTCTGCAGGATTATCAGGAATCTTAGAAACTCCCGGGTGCATGTTACAGTTTGTAGAGAGCACACTGTCTCCTGTTCTGTTTTCTTTGTGACTAGTCAGTCATCCAGGTAGGGAAAATTATCACACATTGTCTTCTCAGATGTGATGCCATCACTGCCAAGCACTTTGTGGATATCCTTGATGCTGTGACGAGGCCAAAGGGAAGAGCTGGGAACTGATATTGGCATGTCCCTTGCTTGAACCAGAGATTTTTTTCTGTTTAAATATCTGAGATCTAAAATGAGTCACCACTTCCCATTTCTCTTGTGGTTCAGGAAATACTGCATGTGCTAGAACTCTAGCTGTCATGTTATTCATTTCCATAGCAAGCGACAAGTGATATTCAGCAAGTGCCAGAACTGTGTTCCACAATGTTTTCTTGTACTGTAGTTCATATGTTGCATAAGCTGACTGTCTAATGTAGAGGGAAGCAGTATTATAAATGTTCTTGGATGTAGCACCCATATTTTTTGTATTCCTTTTCTGGAGGCTGTGCAGAGAGCTAGAGAGAGTGAGATTTGCTATATCACACGCAGCGGTCTTAACTATAACTTGGTGATCAGGGTCAGCATACAGCTGGTATTTTCTATCAATCTTTTTGTCAGTGGCTGCAGCTGAAATAAGAGCAGTCATGACTTCTGATATGGACTTTTTAAGGGGCCTGGGTATGAAGACTAACAACCTCATTGAGGGAGCCATACCTACCCAAAACCAAACTTGCATCACACATTGGGAAGAATTTAGTGACAAAAATGAACTATTCTGTTGGGATGGGTTGCATCTGAGCAGAAGGGATAGCACCCTTCTGGATAAACAGTTTGTGTCTGTCTGTCATTAATGATTGTTTAAACTGAATGCAGTGAGGGAGAAGTGTAATCTGTCCACTTCTCTTAATAATACTAATTGTCATAACAAATTATACATAATTATACAATGGCAAGAAAGAATCCTGGATTCTGATTGGTCAGTGTGTGCCTGAGACAGTGATGATATTACAGTATAACATCACTGTCACTGATTAGCATTCGCTTTGCTTGCCATTACAATAGATCACCTTTACCTTTTTTCCTCTTCTCTTAAGAAACTCACTAAAAATCTACTAAAAACATTTAAAAAAAATTTTTCTATTTTGTATCACAATGAGCTATTGTATAATAGCAATAAGGCACTCCAGGGTGTGTGTTATAGTGTAATAACTTCACTCCTGGGGTGGTGGAAGCACTTGGCTTCACCTCGCGCTTCAACACACCCCAGGAGTGACGTTATTACACAATAACACACACCCTGTTGTGCCTTATTGCTTAAGTAATAACACAAAGTTTCTGAGCTTCAGAGCAAGGTGCTTGAATAATACATTTGATGAATTGAAATTAGGTCACACCAGGATAAGTTAGACATTATATCCATCTCAGAAACTTGGGGTTATGACAAAGCTACCTGGGACTTTATTCTACCTGGATACACTGCTTATAAGCTAAACTGCACAACTTGAAAGGGTGGGGGAGTTGCCTTATTCGTTTCACATAATATATATTCTACTGGTATCTCTGAGACTATTAAAACTCACAGTGTCTCTACTGAAACACTATGGGTCAAACTCCATTTGAGGAATCCTGATTCCTTAATAATAAGAACATGTTACCGTCCACCCAATTCTTCGTCTGAGATTTTTGAGGCAATCCTTTCTGAGATAGAAGAAGCAGAAGAACAAGGTGAGATTATCACCCTGGGAGACTTTAATCTTGCAAACTTTTTACCTCAAACATATAAACATTCTACATCCCCCTAACAACTGTGACACTCAAAACAATTTCTGAAGATGTAATTTATCAGAAATTACTTTCCCAAAAGGGGAAAACTAGTCCAGGGCCCAATAACATAGCTGGTCATCTCCTGTATTTATTGGTGGATTGTCTTGCCTACCCCTTCTGACTATTATTTGAAGGATGTTTATCTGGGAACTTTGTTCCTGGTGACTGGAAATTGGCCAGCATGGTGCCTATTCATAAGATATTTGAAAGTCTTATCAAAGATGAAATTAACCCAATTCTGGAGATTGAAGACCCTGACCAGCATGGTTTTAAGAAAGGTAAAGGCTGTCTCACTAACCTGATGTGCTTTTATGAAGTTATCAGCTCACATCTAGATAAAAGAATACCATGTGATATTATAAAGATTGACTTCAGTTAAGCATTTGATGCCATCCCACACAGGGCCCTCATTACTAAATTACAGAAACTTAATATTAACAAAAACATAATAAACTGGATTAGTAATTGACTTAACCATTGATCACAGCAGGTTCTAATCTCTGGACATCAATCTGGAGCACATCTCTAGCGGGGTCCCTCAAGGCTCTGTTTTGGGACCTTGCTTATGCCAGACATTTATTTCTGATTTAACATTTAATTGTTTTTCTGTTTCAATAACATATGCTGAATTGCTGATGACATTAAAATCAGTGGTCCCTGCATTTCTCCTGATGGATCAGTTACTAATCAGCAGGGTTTAAATAAAATTACAACATGGGTTAATAATTGGGGTATGCGGTTAAATACAAGGAAATGCAAGGTTATGCATTTGGGGAAGCATAACCCCAATGTTAGTTATATGTTTGGTGACTCTACTCTAGTTACCACAAAAAAGATAGTGTAAACATCTCCCATGACCTTGGATACTCAAAACATACTAACGAAGTGATCAACAAAACAAATAGAGTGATATGGTCAATTAAATATAATATTAAATCTAGGGACCCAGAGGTCATGATGCCACTTTTTAGAGCTTATGTAAAGCCACATTTGGAATATGCCTCTCAGCTTTGGTGTCCCTTTGAAATAGCTGACTGTAACATGTTGGAAAAGATGCAAAGAAAGAAAACAAAACATATCCAGGGACTACAAAATGAATCCTATGAGATCAGACTCTGTTCATTAAACCGTATGAATTTAGCTACACATCATCTAAGGGGTGACCTTGTGTTTCTATTTTATATTATTCAAGACCCATACATTATGACAGAGCTAGAGCTTGAATTTAAGAAAAATATTTACAATACTACAGGTCACCCACTCCAACTTGAAGGTGAAAGGTTTAATTACATAAATGGGAATTTTTTTTTTTACTCAAAGAATAATATACCCCGGAACAGTTTACCTATGGTCATTATAATCAGCAAAAACAAAATAGAATTAAAAAAAATACCTCGACAACTTAATAATCTCAGAACATAACTTGAGGTGGACAAAGCAATGGGGCCTGATGGGATTCATCCCAGAATTCTAAAAGAACTAAGGGTAGAACTAGTGACACCACTGACTACCCTCTTTAACAAATCATGGGAGGATGGGGTGGTACCTGAGGACTGGAGGAGGGCAGATGTGATTCCCCTTCACAAAAGTGGGAGCAAGGCAGAAGCAGGAAACTACAGACCTGTTAGTTTAACCTCAGTGATAGGGAAAATGATGGAATCACTTCGAAGGAAAGAATTGTCAGTATCTAGAGGCCAGAGGGCAGGGACCTAGGCAGCATGGATTCACAGTGGGAAGGTCATGCCAGATGAAACTGATAGATTTCTTTGACTGGGTGACCAAAGTAGTAGATCAGGGAGGGCCGTGGACATGGCCTACCTGAGACTTTAGCAAGGCATTTGACACAGTCCCACACAAAAGATTATATACAAGTTAGCCAGCCTGGGAGTGGGTCCCAAGATGACAGCCTGGGTAAAGAATTGGCTGGAGAATAGGACACAGAGAGTCATAGTAAATGGAGTCCACTCAGAAGAAAGGAGGGTTACTAGTGGGGTACCGCAGGGTTCAGTATTAGGACCGGTCCTCTTCAATGTCTTTATAAGCGACATTGCAGAGGGACTGGAAGGAAAAGTATGTCTCTTTGCAGATGACACAAAGATCTGCAACAGAGTTGATGCACAAGGTGGGGTGGAAAGGATGAGAAGGGACTTGGCAAGGTTAGAGGAATGGTCAAATGTATGGCAGCCTAGATTCAATGCTAAGAAGTGCAAGGTAATGCACCTGGGAAACAAAAACCCAGGGGAAGAGTACACAATGGGGGGTGAGATACTAACAACAACAAAAATGGAAAGGGACCTGGGGGTAGTCATATCAGATGACCTAAAGGTGGGCAAGCAATGTGAGAGGACAGCAAGGAGGGCTGGGGGGATACTGGGATGCATAGGGAGAGGCATCACCAGTAGAAAACAGGAAGTTATTATCCCTTTGTACAGACAGCTGGTGAGACCCCATCTGGAGTACTGTGTGCAGTTCTGGAGACCCAATCCTTGCAAAGACATAGACAGGATGGAAGCTGTCCAGAGGAGGCCAACTAAAATGGTGCAGGGTCTGCACCGGAAGACATATGAAGAGAGATGAAAGGAGCTTAATATGTATAGCCTCGAGGAAAGGAGGGAGAGGGGGGACATGATAGAAACGTTCAAGTACCTCAAGGGAATCAACAAAGTCCAAGAGGGTAGCATCTTTCAAAAAAAGAGGTGTGCAAGAACAAGAAGGTACAATTTGAAGATAGAGGGGGTGGCTCAGAGGTAATTTAAGGAAGTATTTTTTCACAGAGAGGGCTGTGGATGCATGGAATAGCCTTCCGGAGGAGGTTGTGGAGTCAAAATCAGTGGTGGAATTCAAGCATGCATGGGACAGTCATAAGGCAATTCTAGGGGGTGGGGGTAGGAAGAAGTAGGCTGCTGGTTAACTAGGATCTGCAGCTTATCCAGTAGGTAGGGAAATGGGCAGACTGGATGGGCCAAGCGGTCCTTATCTGCTGTCAAATTCTATGTTTCTATGTTTCTATGAGTTATTATCCGATGAATTAGTACAGGGGCTCTTATGGGCCTTACTGGCCTCCTTGCTCCTCAATCACGTTAGCGAACCTTAGTGAATGTCCATAAATTCAGCATCCTCTACATCCTCCTCAGTTTCCTGAGTGTGGGTGTTTAGAGTCTCAAGCATATGTCTGACAAGTGAGGAAAACGAAATGCAGTTTTCATTATGCCCTGGAGGTGAGCTAAAATCTTGCTCAGGTAGACCCTCTCATTCCATGGGATCAACATCCTCCACTTGAACATAGTAGTCTTCTTCCTCCTCCTCCTCTGCAGGCAGATAAGCTTGAACTTGAGCCTAGGGTATGGGGGTGGCACTCATTTTATCAAAATTTCCCATAGGCTATATGGCTTAGAAAAATTACCACATTGTTAAAATGTCCTTTGAGGAAGGCATTTTTCTCTTCATCATCTGCCTGCTCCTTTTTGCATTGAGGAAGAGTGGCTGTGACATTTGTTTTCTTTAAATTACTTTTTGGCAGGGACCCCTCACAGTATCTGCTCGGAGGCACTTTTATTTATATTTTTGCCATCAACGGATTCAGGGTTCCCCCTTTCAGACACCCTAATATCTGATCCATCTTTATCATGCCTTTCAGAGGGCTGAGCAGCTTTATCTTTTTTCTTGTCACCCTTTACATTTTTTGTTGCTGTTATTTAACATGAGGCAACAAAACCCTCCGATGTGTGCTTTCTACCACCATTAGGAGCCCTCTCAGAGCCTTTTTTATTCTTTACTGGTGACAAGGAGGCAGACTGAGAAGCCATAATGACTCCTAATTTATTTGGCCTTTTATGTTTTGTTTTGGGGCAAAACAATACAGAATTCACAGAAAAAAATAAAGCTATGATCTAAAGACACGTGCAGTGTATGCTCTTGGCAGTCTGCGTTTGCCAAGAACTAAAAAAATGACTTCAAAAAAAAGAAAATTTAGCCCGTCAATGTACTAGGACTCTCAGCTATGCCAGTTTAGAGAGATCCTAGTATAAATGAAAACAATTCCAAAAAAACAGCTAAAACAACATACAAAAAGCTAGAAAGTAAGCACACAGTAGTAAAAAAAATATTTTACCTTGAGAACCTCTACCAAAGGTAAAATCACAACTTTCTTCCTGCGCGGGACGTGATTAATTAACCTTTGTTTTTTTACCAGGTGAGACACACTAAGCTGAAAGCTTATTTACAGGTGCAACCTGGGAGCACAGGGAAGTTAATTGACTTGTTCAGGGTCACACAGTATGCAAGTGGGGGCTGTGGGTTTCAAACCCAGGTCTCCAGATTTGCAGCTCAGAGCCTTAAACCACTATGCTATACTGCCTCCCTATAAAAATAAATTAAAATGAAAGGTCACAGACTGAAATGAAAAGCAGATCGCAGACTGAAATGGAAAGTAATGGCACTTTCGTTTCGGAGTGGTTCAGCTCAGCAGAAACAAACTGCTTATAAAAACAAGGTAAGTGTAAAATAAATGATAGCTAACTGTAATAAAAAAAAGTAAATAAGGTATCCAAAAAAGGTCTCCTGTTTCTGGTAATTAAAATTGGAGTCAGAAGTACCTGTGTCTTATACAAAAATACACTAACTAATGCAGAGTAGCAGAAAAATAGCAATAAACACTTAATTTTACTGTCTAATCCTATTTGAAAAAGAAACTGGAGACCCAGTTGTGCTGGGAGCTGTACACTTGAGGCACACTTTCTCCCAAGGTGGAGAAAGAAATCTGACAACTGCAGGCTGGAAAGTGGAAGCACGGTTTTTCAAAATCCTATTCTAAATTCTAAGTTCTATTATTAGAATAGAGTCTGCTTCGGGGTATCTGTCTCTATGGAGATTAATGCATAGAGTGAAGCCATGCGTGAGGGATTTCTTGGGTTAGAAACAGTACATAGATACATAGAATTTGATGACAGAAGGAAACCAAAGGTACTTATACTGGTTATAGATGGAAGAAGGCACTGAAATGCCCATTAACACTGTTCCCCGCATCAGCGGGTCCATGTCAATCCCTTGTTTAAGATAAGGCTGTCTATCCCTTTTTTAAAGATGTTCAGTGTAGCACTTGTTGCCACTTGATTTGGCAACCTATTCTTTAACCTTCCTGTCCTATTGAGATAAAAGTTATATCTGTTATTTTTATCTGCTCTAATTTGACGTTTATGTCCCCTTTGCCCTTCGGGTTTATCCCAAACCGAGATGTTCAATTCCTCCATCAGTTCTACATCTCTCATTATTTTGTACAATAACCACAGATCTCCTCTCATTCTTCTCTGTTCCAGTGAATATAGGCCCAACCTTTTTAATGTATCAGTATAACTATAATCTTTTAGTGCAGTAATCATTTTGGTGTACCTCTTCTGGACTCTCTCCAATCTATTAATTTCTCCCCAGCATACAGATTCCATAATGAGGATCCATAGGCTGTATGAGGTCTTACATATGTCTTGTATAATGATAGCATACATTCACTGCTTTTATTCACAAAACTCCTTTTTATATTTTTGATTGTCAAGTTGGCCTTCAGTACGCTGTTGTTTAAAGTTTAAATCACTGTCAATTTTAATTCCACAATCTCTCTCTCTCTGTTTGAACGGATTTTAAAGAATTCTCATTGAGTTGATACTCAGCATTAGTATTATTTTTTTTTTCCATATGCATCACTTAAGCAATAATGCATGACAGGGTGTGGGTTGTGCTGGGATAACCTCAAGCCTGGGTGGTTGGGCATGAGGCCGCAGGCTAAGTGTGTTCAATGTCCCAGAAGTGAGGTTATCCCAGCACAACCCACACCCTGGAGTGCATTATAGCTATTATACAATGGCTCATTGTTACACAAAATTAAAAAAATGTTTTTAGTAGATTTTTAGTGTGGCAATATATCTTTGTTTCTGAAGGGAAGAGCAAACAAAGCTAAAGCAAATCAATACAATGAGGTTGTGCTGGGATAACCTCATTGTACCAGGGACACACTGACCAATCAGAGTCCAAGAAATGTTCTTGCCATTGCATAATAAAAACATAGAAACATAGACTTTGATGGCAGATAAGGACCGCTTGGCCCATCTAGTCTGCCCATTTCCCTACCTACAGGATAGGCCGCAGATCCTAGTTAACCAATAGCCTATTTCTTCCTACCCCCCACAAGAATTGCCTTATGTCTGTCCCATGCATTCTTGAATTCTCCCACAGTTTTAGACCCCACAACCTCCTCAGGAAGGCTGTTCCATGCATCCACTACCCTCTCTGTGAAATAATACTTCCTCACATTGCCCCTGAAACCGCCCTCCTTCTATCTTTAAATTGTGTCCCCTTGTTCTTGCACGTCTCTTTTTCTGAAAGATGCTACCCTCTTGGACTTTGATAATTCCACTGAGGTACTCAAAAGTGTCTATCATGTCCCCCCTCTCCCTTCTTTCCTCAAGAGTATACATATTAAGCTCCTTTAGACTCTCTTCATATGGCTTCTCTTGCAGACCCTGCACCATTTTAGTTGCCCTCCTCTGGACTACCTCTATCCTGTCTATGTCCTTGCGGAGATGGGATCTCCAGAACTGGACACAGTACTCCAGATGGGGTCTCACCAACTGTCTGAGCAGAGGGATAACAACTTCCTGTTTTCTGCAGCTGATGCCTCTGAACATTTAGCCACACTGAATGGCATTTTATTTATCATAGACCAGTATTAAATTTTATTTAAGCCTAATTTTAGTGTTTCAGTTTCTTCTGCATTGCTTGCACGGCCTCCAAGCTTTATGTCATCAGCAAACTTGACTACCCAATTATTTATATCCAGCTGGAGATCACTAATATATAGGGAAAATAGTACTGGCCCCAGAACTGAGCCCTGTGGTACCCCACTTGTAACACTACCTGGTCCTGAATAAGAACCTAGAACTCTGACCGTTTGTGTTCTGTTATCCAACCTATTATTGATCCCCGTGAGTAGCCTATTATCTACAGTATTCCTATATTACTCATTTTGTTTATTACATTTTGATGTGGTACCTTATCAAAGGCATTCTGGAAGTCTAGGAAAAATATGTCTACTGAGATGTTGTTATTCATGTCTTTATTGACAAGCTCATAAAAGGACAACTGATTTGTAATACACACTCTATTTTTCATAAAACCATGTTGCTTTGTATCTTCATGCACTAATTTGCCCAGGGCCCTCCCACCAATTTACTTGAGCTTTGTCTTTGACTTTTTAGCTAATGCCCCGCCTTTTTGTCTGCTCTTTTGTAGCCACAAGCCCAAATCAGGCTCTCCACTTCAGCCGAGTGGCCCCACCGCTGCTGCCTACTGATGGCCAGACCTCTGCATCCAGCTCACCACCCCCTTACCAAGGAAAGCAGGTACGATTGGTTAGCTCCTAGCTCGGAGCTGTCAGGCTTCAATCCCCATAATTGGACTGGCTCCTGGGGACTGTGGCCACTTCCTGATTGGAGCTGCAGATCCCCATTGAGAAAGCAAGCACCAAAGGCACCTTTTTAAAATCACAGCTTGGCCACTGCCTTGCTGTACTATTATCTGCACAGTTTTTTCACCCCCGCCACCTCCCCCTTTATTAAACATACTACCCCAGAGATTCCCCACCCCTTGAGGCCTCATACTAGTCGAATACAGCAACTTCTTAAAGGGGCTCTCCTTTCCTGCAACTTCTTAAAGAGGTGATCCTCTGTCATGCTCAAATTTAACTGCAAAAATTCTGCCTCATCCGTTCAGCATAGGATTTCTACTTATTAGTGTAACTGTCACATACCATGGGTCTCTAAACCCACAATATTTTCAACACCCAGGCATACTCACAGGCTACTTAAATCTTATACACACATTTCTAAATGTTTCCCCTCCCACTGCCACTTACCTGACCTGGCCTTTATACTACTATACATTGCTGTACTCACATTGGGTACCAACTGCCTCTCTCTCTCTCTCATGAGTTTGCTCTTTCAATTAAAGCTATTCTGTATGCTTACTATCACCCCTCACCTCACTGTTTGGACTTGGAGAAGAGTTTGAGAAACTGCCCATGCCTTGGGGCACAATTCAACCATTCCAACTGCTACTTAGTGCTATAAAAAAGATGCTCCTGCTGCTACTCATTTGTGCTAGTAACATTGAATTAAACCCCAGGCCCCCCCCCCCATTCCTGCCCCAGCTGACCTACCTCTATTAAAAGGGTTATCATTTTTGCATTTGAATGCCTGCAGCCTTCTGAAAAAGCTTGATGCTATCAAAACTTGGACCCTCCACTGCTCTCCTGATGTTTTTGTAATCTCCAAAACTTGGCTAAGACCAACTATCCCGAACAATGAGGTTAACATTCCTTTGTACAACTTGTTTCATACTGATAGGAAATCCCAGGGAGGGGGACTAGCCATCTATGCCTGGGACAACATTACTGCAACTATGGTGGACATGACTACAGTCCCTAAGGAGTTTGAGTGCCTCATGCTAAGAATTCAACCAGCCAAATCAACCTCTATCTGCATTAGTGGGTGCTATAGGCCCCCCTCATCTGGCCTCTCTCTGCTCAAACGCCTAAGTGACATACTAGCTACCACCTCATCAGAAGTATCCATAATTGGTGACCTCAACCTTGACTGGCTCTTTCCAGTCTCCTTACTATTGAAATAATTCTGTGATGCCCATGGACGTACCCAGATAATTAATGAAGCTACCCGTCCAACCACCAAAAACCCAGAGCATAGCTCCCTTCTTGACCTAATTCTTGTAAGCAAGCCTCACCTCTTCTCCTACTTAGGTGTATTCTTTAACGACATCAGCGACTACTGTGCCATTGCATGCGTAAGGTCGGCGCAATTCCAAACCTCCTCTTTCTCTAAATACATCCATAAGAGATGTAAATGGAACTTCTGCCCAGATGCTTTTCTCTATGACCTCCAGTATGCTAACTGGCAGAAATTTTACCCTGGATCTTCTGTTGAAGAGTCACACAAGGTACTTCATGAAATAGTCACTGGAACCCTAGACCTCCATGCTCCAGTTACCAAAAGCAGAACCAAGAGAAAATCCTGTCTCTGGTTCATGGATAACCTAAAAAGTGCCTTATGGCATAGGGATGCTCTTTGGAAAAGAGCCAGAAAGTCTAAATTGGCCACAGACTGGTCTGCTTTCCAAACTGCAAGGAATTTCTGCACGAAAACTATCAGAGCTGTGAAGCCTAGTTATTTCCACTCTGAGCTTAATGCATCCACTAATTCTGTCACTAAGTTTTAGAAAACTTTAGAGGAGGTAGAAGACCATAACAGTGCTGGCATGCTTCCCCACAAAATTTCAACTGGCAGTACCCACACCACAAATAAAAATGAGATCCTTAACCTCCTTAACAATCACTTTGCCACAGCAGGGATGGCTTTTGATACCTTCCCAGCAAATGCCATCAGAGCACAGTTCCTTAGTCAATCATCTGATTGCCATGATCCAGAATCTATTGACCTTTATCACTCTTTATCCTTCTGTCTGGTCACCATCAGACAGGTTGAGGATCTCCTTCTTCAACTTGATACTAAGAAAAGTGTGGGCGCAGATATGATTGAGCCTTTCTTCCTAAAGTTGGCATACTATATTTTGGCTCCCCCTATTGCCCACCTTTTCAATCTGTCTCTCAATCAGGGCTCCCTCCCCAAGGTCTGAAGGATGGCCCATGTCATCCCTCTATTCAAATCAGGGGACCCCTGCGACCTAAATAATTACCTCCATCCTTTCTTCCTAGGATTTACCTTGGTGCCCCTGTGCTCGGCAGATTCAAGTCTATGCATGTCTTTCCTCAGATGAGGGTTCCAGAACTGGGCACAATACTGTAGATGTGGCCTCACTGACATTTGTATAGTGGCAGACTCGCCCCACTCCCCCTGTTATCAAAACCCCTCCTTACGCAACCCATCATCCATGAAGCCATGCCATATGTTTGTTAAATTGATTTGTTTGTTTAAGGGCATTTAAGGGAGTTTTCACAGTACAATATAAGGTGTGAGACTATGAGACAAATGCCTTACTTGGGATTTGTACAGTGGCAGAATCACTCCACTTCTCCTTCTACCAAATCTCCTCCCTACTGAAGATGCCATCTTTGAAACCTTGCTGTATGCTTTGTTAAACATATTTGTTTGTGGCATTTAAGGGAGCTTTCACAGTAAAATGTGAGGAGGAAGACTATGAGACAGATACATAAGAATATTACACTGCTTCTCCCTCCCCAGAGTTGCTTACCCTCTTTGACTCAGAGGCATGTCTGGTGCCCCCCACTCTATGGTGACCTTTCAGCCTGTATTTTGATGACAGTACAGTGCCTGTTACCAACATAGCTCCAGGAATGGGGGAGTTATCTCCCTTGACTCCCTCTACCCCTTGGCCCAGCACCACACTGACACCATGCCCACATGATGCAGCAGCTCGGTCAGACATTGATGCTCCTTTCTGGCCAATCAAATGGGTTCCTGGTGCTGTGGGCATAGTGCTGAACTTCCCTGGTCAGGGATGTGCAGGAGACAGTGTCATCCACAGACCAGCCATCCCTTCCCAAAGGCATGCAGGCTCACCAGTATGGTAACATGGCACACTACTGCGGGTCCACAATATGACCCAAAAATAACATATTTAATAAATAAAAACAGCCATGGCATATTGAAAGTGTGCAGGCAATTTAAAAAAGAAGTAACTTAATAAAGGCATTTCAAATGTTTCCTTATCACCTTTAAATGCCAGAAACCATGGCTAACCTGAAGCTACAGTTTCATCATATGCACTGAAAAATGGGTATAAACTGTTTTGGGGGCAGGCAAATGAAAAGCATTAATAAATAAATTTAGACAACTATAGACTAACGGTAATCAAACTTGTAATTCAAAACCCTTCTCATTCACAACTACTCTATGTCAGTAATAAATTATTACTGTGGCTTAAATGCACTCCCTCACAGATGTTTAATGAACCAGTACTGTGGTTTATGTGGAAGTCTGTGGTAAATACCCTAGCACATCAATAGCCCTCCCAAACCACAGTATAAATCAGTGCACTAACCTGAGGGAGGATCAGACAGCTGCATGGTCCAATCTATATGAAAAAAGACAAAAACTGATTATGTGAAGCAGATAAAAGGACTGGGATTCAGTTTTGAGTCACAGGATATTAAATGTCTCATTTTTATGTGTTAGTTTATTACATACATATGTTAATACATTTGCAAAGGCTTCTTTTGTGCCATAAAGTTTGTTGAATTCCACAGTAGCAAGCATCCACCATTTGGGTGACTACTCCTCTCTGCAGTATCCTAGCCAAGGGTAGCAATATGTGGAGGTAGAATACCTGTCCAAGAGACATGTAGTGAGGTAAATCAGCTTACTACATTAAATGTCTTGCTGTCTAATGCCTTTTTCAAAAATATCAACTATGCCATCAATTATATGCCATTAAAAAGGCATTTTAAAAGCCTTAACTATAGGCATGACTTAAATATTACATTTCTCCATGACAGAGAACTGCCAAACATTCAGTCAGGGCATGCTGCCTTGTCAAAATGGCTAGAGTGCAGTGTCAACACGGACAAACTGCAGCCCTACCACAGTTGTCACATGTCATCCAAATTGCAAGATCCAAAGCAGTGGTACTGGCATCTTTAGGGATGGGGCATATGGATTTTTGGGGTGCAAAAATCAAATAGAGGGTTAAGCTAGGATGTTATGGGAGGTGCTGTTGCTGTTCTACCTAAAAATGCATTCTCAGCTAAATTGTAAAACAGAAATACACTACTATATGGGTTCAAGTTTTGCAGGGTTTCTGCTTCATAACTGTTAGTTCATGGTGCAATCTAGGGGACCCAACTCAATCCAACCCGATTAGCACCTGGGCCTCGCAGTATGAATATGGGGCTCTATGATTATGACACTAGATTCTGAAATAAGAGATCTGAAGTAGGATTACCATGCAGTACAGTCAACTACAGTATAATTCTGTTTTTTTAGTCATGTGTTATGTTCCTAAAGCTGCCACAATCTCCAGCAAAAGGTACCACTTCATAGTGGCTTCTGGGACAGCAAATTTAACTGAGATGTGAGACTTGCTGAATACATATCCACCAGGATCAATAGGTTGCAAGGCAGATACGACCCATGTCACTAGTTTAGATGTTACTGCACTTTTAGGAATCTTGAGAACCACACGCCTCTAGAAACTCTGTGCTCTGCCCTTCAACCCTTTAAGTGCTGAGTATATGGTTAGAATGTATTTAGATTCTAGATGTATGTATAGACCTGTCACACTGTAAGGGTTAAAGATCAGGCATCAGGGGCAACTCGGCTGTGCAATGGTGGTACACTGTGCTGCAATACTGGCAACCTGGTTGCAGAAGCAGAGGTGTGATACTAGCGTTGGGCAGCCACACTGAGAAAGCCTTACTGATGACAGTGCATTATAACTTGAAGTAGGTAATGCCATCTCCATAACAAACCAACTCATTGAGACACAAAGCACTTTTTGATCATGTTTGATTGCACAGCTGATTTATATGCTAATTTATTTGTCTGTCACTGTATGCAGTGATTTTGCTATAATGTTTGTTCGGCATTCTCTTATAGCATGTTTGTATCACTTGTTATTCTAACCGCATCATCTGATTAGTTGTAATCCTTGCAATTGTGTTCTCTCCTTCCCCTTCCCCAGTTCAGACTCATAGCTGGAAACAAGCCTTAGCTCAGTGTGCTGTTCCAGATAACCAATTTTAAAACAAATAAATAAAAATAAATACATAATACATGCATGCGTAATCAATCAATCAATAAGTATTGTATTGCACACAGAGATATTTCTTCATGGTATAGTGTACATTATGAAATAGGTAGAAAGAATGCCAAGAGGTACTTTCAGCTCTGCCGTTATCTCTGCACAACAGCTCAGCTGAAAGTAGCTCCACCAAAATATGTTTAAACAATATATCCAGTTTACTACAAAGGAACCCCTTTCATAATCAGAATAAGACACTCCAGGGAGTGCATTATGGAGAGTTAACAGCCCTTCTAGGGTGGTGGCAGCATTCTGCTTCATCTCGTTCTTCCGCCCGAGGTGTGCCGTTATCCCATCATAACACACCTACTGTCATGCCTTATTGCTTAGCTATTTCATGGAGGTAGCTCATAATACAAACGAGCAGAAGAACTATTTCCCCACATGAACATAAGCCTAAGCTTCCAACTGCACACCTGCCCTAATGGCCATAACGCTATTGCACGTTAAAGTGAAACTTTTACATAGATACAATCTGAGTTGCTGGACAGCATGTTCAGTTTTTGGACATACCTTTTGTAGTATTTGGAACAATGGTAGTAGTGGTAGTAGTCCCATTCCAGCAATCTGAAAAACAAATTCTGAAACTGTGTATACAGCATAAACACTTATTCCTGTCCAGCTGCAGCCTTTGCACCTCTCAGTAAACACCAAGTATCAAGCATGGTCTTCATGTACATATGCACCAGGTGAAGTATTCTCATCAGTTACCAGAACTAAAAACTCTAACATCTAAAATTACAAAGACTATCTGGTAAACTATGCACACATATTAAATTCTATCAGGTATGCAGAATTTATAAACTCTTTGGGATCGATTCCAGAATGTGGGCACAGGGCTTACGACATGCCTTGTGCCCACTGAAAGGTTTGACACAACTGCGTCAAAGCCCTTCGATGCAACTCTGCACCAGTCCAGAAGGGTTGATGCAGTTGCAACAGTTTTCTCACTTTACTACAGCTTGCGCCATCTGATTGGCGCAAGCCCCATAGTGAAAGTACCCCTATGGATGCAGGGTTAGACCATCAGGGAGAAGGCCTAATGGTGCGGCATCAGGGACTTGCGGCTTCAGTTACTGGAATACCAGGTTTGATGCAAGTCAGAACTTACATCAAATAGCCTGCCGTAAGTCCCCCGCGGTGATCACAGCCGTTTTTGGAATCGGGCCCTTTGTATCTATTTCAAAGCTTTTGAGAAAGTCTGAGAAGGCTTCCTCCTGAAAATATCAGGAGTAAAATTGCAACTGACATATCCCTGCACACTTTCCGTGGCTGAGAACTCTTTTCCCACTTTTACATGTTGCAGGGTTTATATCCTTTTTATTATTACTGTTGAGGCTTTTTTACAATTTAGAAGCTGTGTGATTCTTCATTGTACATGAGTGTGATGTCACACTCATGCATAATGTGGCACCAGTTTATTAAAAACATCCAGTTAGGGGCACTGTTGAGCAACTTACTGGCAAGACGTGCTTTAAAGCAGCTCTGTACATTCCGTGGCTAAAACTATTAAAACTTTATTTAATAAGTGGGAAATTTAGGAAAAGTATTAATAGAACTGAGAAGCCAATATCATCCGGCATTGTTGGATACTAAACTTAAATATGGGCCACAATCAGAAAGCGAGTGGGAGTGGTGCCAAATGTTCAGCTGCAGCTGCAGAGCAGGCCGCAACTACCTCAACGACTATTGCCAGAGTGGAGCCCCCTTGGAGAGCTCTTCAGATTGCTATGCAAGCAGTCAACCTGAAGGTTGAATCAATACTTCAACGTTTTGTAGAGTAAGATGCAAAGCTCGAATCAGTCTCTCAAACTGCAGTGACAGCAGAGAAAACAGCCACTCAAGCCATGGTTATGGCCTCCAAACTTGTATGAGAGAACTCACAACTGTGTTAGAGGCTGGAGGCCTTGGAGAACTCAAATCAGGACTCGCATGTGCAAATCATCAGGCTCCCTGAAGGGAGCGAAGAAGCAGACCCCTTAACTTTTTTACGATCCTGGCTTGCTGACGTGCTAAACCAACCTAGGGATTCTTTGGCTGATCAACTTTGGAAAGCTTTCTGGATTACTCCTTGAGCTGCTGGTCCACGAGGCGAGGTGATGAGAGTGGTACTGCTGGTCACTGCTAACTGTATGACAAGAGATACTATCCTACAGGCCGCTAGATCTGAAGAGAGACTGATCTACAATGGAGCAACAATTCATCTGTTCCCCGATTTGTCTTTCACCACTCGAACCCCGTGAAAGAAATTCAATGCAGTGCGAACACGGCTCAGAAGTTTAGGGGACACTCATTCCCTATTAATGCCAGCTCCACTCCGCATCCACAATGGAGGACGTTCCTTTCAATTTAGTGATCTTGTGGAAGCTGGGAAAAAGGTGGAAGCTATTGCCTGGGAGTTCCAGTCCACAGAGGAGCAGCAGGCCCTAGACCCGGCTGAAGAGATCTGATTTCTCTCGAGACAGTCTTGGTCTTTCTCACTTAAGTATAGAATGTTTGTTTGATCCTTTCATTGTGAGACTTTGAGCTTCAGACTGAATGATGGGCTAATTTTAGAGGAATGGGGCACAACATTGGGAACTAGTCATTCTGTCTACCTATTTTCCTGACTTTCTTGCTTTAATAATAATATTAGGATGTACAGATTGTATTTATTGGCACTCATTGTGTAAGAAGCTCATATTTTGGACTTAGGGACATATCAACATTGGATGCTGAGTTGTTTTTATTAATAGGAGATATAACATTTTGGACTGGATCCCCAAAAGTCTTAGTTAGCTTTAGCCATTTAGCTATATCAACATAATAGCTTTCATTATTTAGATTTTCCCCCTACCACCTAATACAAATCTGTATAGCCTTTATATCCTGGTGTACATTGGATGTATTTGTGAGTTTTTTTCCTTTTGTGAAGCCTTACAGATGAATGTACTATATGTCATTGCTATCTAAAAATGCAATAAACATAAAGTTAAAAAAATCCAGTTTTTCATTGTTCCCCATCATATTCATTATCCCCTCCTCCTGCCACACATACACATATGTGCATGCACACACACACACGCACACACACGCACACACACGCACACACACTGGCATGGGACTCAATGCTCAGTCACAAGAGACTGTCAGTAAATATCTGCACTACGATTTGCCACCAGTCCCTTAGCTCTGACCCCCATAGGCTATGCTCAGAGGAGATTGTACACCCCTTAAGTATCAGTGCACACTGAACTGCAATGTTACACAGGAGGAAATGGGTTTGTCATTCAAATCGCATACACTGACATACTCAAAAGCAATGATGGCCCCATTTCAATAGACAGAGCTGTGCACTACCCTACATCCAAAGAAATTTTCCCTGGCTGCAGCAGCACGTTAGAGTTCCTTTAAGTGCCATGCTTGCTCTTCCATGCCACCCCTATGGAATGCCCTCCCAAACAGTCTTAAAGAATGCTCATCTGTAGGGGGATTCAAGAAAGGCCTAAAAGCTCATCTACTTGAGCTAAGCATCTGTAACTGTAATTGCTGATAATATTTCCCTCCGAGTTTCATTGTGAACATACTTGGCCTTAATACTCTCCATGATTACAAACCTCATGAACTTATGTGTGTACACAAGTTTTGTCACTGTAGGTAAATATATTTATTTTTGTAATGACACATGCATTGGGTAAATCACAATGTTGTCACTGTATGTAAAACATTTTTAATATCACATGTACTGTGTGGACAAATGGCTTTGTAACTGTCAACTATTTCCATGTAATTAACCTAGGGTCACCTCTGAAAAAGGGACTCCATAGTCTCAGCATGTCCACCCGGTCAACAAAATTTAACTAAATAATGAACCAGCATTACTGGCCGTCTTAAGGTGTTAAAAATTACCTAACACTGCTTTTTGTTTCTCAGCAAGGTTATTTGAGCCCTGGTCATAGGAGACAAGATTCCAATCAGTCCTGTGTCTGCCATCATCACCTGTGATCACCTCCCCAAGACCCACCAAATCCACCCCTGTTTTCCCATGGATCTTCCCTTCCAATGGTAGGACCAGGAGGGGAACGGCTGCTGTCACCCTTCCCCAGAGTCACTAATCTAGCTCCTGAGCAGGCACAGGTCCTGCCAGTGGCACAGGTGGAGATTCGGCGTGCAGGATGTAATACCCATCTGCCTCATGATTTCTCCCCTCAGTTTCTTGTCCCTCCCCATAGCTGGGGCACACATATTGGCACATGCATGTGGATGCATGCACTGTGGAAGGCATGCAGCTCCCTCCCTTTCTGTGTTGCTTCCATCCCATCTTACCACCAGGCCTCCACCAGGTGGCAATCTCTCTCAGTGGGGCCAGCAATCCACCCTACCCTAAAGAGGACAGCAGTCCAAGGGATGCTTGACACCCCCTTTCTGCCTTAGCCCATCAACTTGAATCTGCTCCCAATCTCTGGCCACCAGTGTGGTGGGCAGCAGCTCTACCGCTGTGCTCTGGGCTGGCTTAGTATCACTGCTTTGATGGTTATTCATAGCTTGCATTGCTAGATAGTACTACCTAACACAGACTGCATTTTTTCACATGCCACATTTTGATGCAAGGCAACACAATGCAATTCTATTTGCATGGTGCCCTATTCAAAGGCTCAGGGCATCTCCTCCTGCCCCCTGACTCCGACTCTGGTCGGTACCTTATTCCCCCCCCCAACTGCTCCATAGTTGCACCAACCTTTGGGATGTAAACTCCCCAGGTCATGGCTGGTTTTGCACCTTGCTACCCCAGCTTGCAAGCCCTCCCATCTATGGTGCCCTGCCCTCCTACTATCCTGTCCCCCTTTTTGACAAGGCCATCCACTTGGCTTGTACTTGTTATACCAATCACCCTGTTGATTAGTTCCTGCTAATTTACTGTTCAATTGGTATTTGATTAGCGTCATTGTTTTGTACAAAACATTCTGTACCTAGTTTGTTTCAAATGTCTGTAATGTCTATAATGTGTTTCTTGATGTGGAACCTTTGTAAATGAGCTTTTGCTCAAAGGTATTTTTCCAGACAATAAACAATGCAATATAATACACTCTCACAACAATAACACAACATGAACAATTACAATAAAAATAAATAAACGAACAATAACAACATCAGTATCAATAAATTCATCAGGGAAGGCATGTGCAAATAAATAAGTCTTTATTAGTGGGTTCTTAATGGCCCACACTGTGCAGGCAAATCTAATTGCCTCAGGCAAGGTATTCCAAACCAATGGCCCTGTCCACAACTGCTTCAAGTGAGAATGAGGAACATAGCACAAACCCCTGTTGGTGGATAGGCGATCCTAGACGGGCATGTAGGATGTCAAGTGATCATTCAGATGGCTTGGGCCCAGACCATGTATGGTCTTGAATGTTATCAAGCCTATCTTGAAGGTGATGTGCCACCACACAGGTAGCCAGTGTACAGAAACACAGAATTTGACAGCAGATAAGGACCACTTGGCCCACCTAGTCTGCCCATTTTCCTACCTGATGGATAAGCTGCAGATCCTAGTTAACCAACAGCATACTTCCTCCTACCCCCCCACTAGGACTGCTGTATGTCTGTCCCATACATTCTTGAATTCCCCCACTGTTCTTGACTCCATGATCTCCTCAGGAAGGCTATTCCATGCATCCACAACCCTCTCTGTGAAAAAATACTCCCTCACATTACTTCTGCGCCGTCCCCCCCTCTACCTTCAAATTGTGCCCACTTGTTCTTGCACATCTCTCTTTCTGAAAGATACTATCCTCTTGGACATTGTTGATTCCCTTGAGGTACTTGAAAGTTTCAATAATGTCCCCCCTCTCCCTTCTTTCCTCAAGGGTATACATATTAAGCTCCTTTAGTCTCTCTTCGTATGTCTTCTGGTGCAGACCCTGCACCATTTTGGTTGCCCTCCTCTGGACAGCCTCCACTCTGTCTATGTCCTTGTGGAGATGGGGTTTCCAGAACTGCACACAGTACTCCAATGGGGTCTCAGCAACTGTCTGTACAGAGGGATAACAACTTCCTATTTTCTACTGTTGATGCCTCTGTCTATGCATCCCAGTATCCCCCAGTCTTCCTTACTGCCTTCTCACATTGCTTGCCCACCTTTAGATCATCTGATATAATTACCCCCAGGTCCCTTTCCATTTTTGTTGTTGTCAGTATCTCACTCCCCATTGTATACTCTTCCCCTGGGTTTTTGTTTCCCAGGTGCATTATCTTGCACTTCTTTGCACTGAATCTAAGCTGCCACATATTTGACCATTCCTCTAACCTTGCCAAGTCCCTTCTCATCCTTTCCACTCCATCTTGTGTATCAACCCTGTTGCAAATCTTTGTGTCATCTGCAAAGAGACATACTTTTCCTTCCAGTTCCTCTGCAATGTCACTTATAAAGACATTAAAAAGGACCGGTCCCAGTACTGAACCCTGCGGTACCCCACTAGTAACCCTCCTTTCTTTACTGTGGACTCCGTTTGCTACTACCCTTTGCAACCTGTTGTCCAGCCAATTATTTATCCAGGCTACCACCTTGGGACCCACTCCAAGGTTGGCTAACTTGTATATTAATCTTTTGTGTGGGACTGTGTCAAATGCCTTGCTAAAATCTAGGTAGACCATGTCCACAGCCCCTCTCTGGTCTACTACTTTGGTTACCCAGTCAAAGAAATCTATTAGATTTGTCTGACATGACCTTCCCGCTGTGAATCCATGCTGCCTTGGGTCCTGTGCCCCACTGGCCTCTAGGTACTCAACAATTCTTTCCTTCAGAAGTGATTCCATCATTTTCCCTACCACTGAGGTCAAACTAACTGGTCTGTAGTTCCCTGCCTCTGCCCTGTTCCCACTTTTGTGAAGAGGAATCACATCCACCCTCCTCCAGTCCTCAGGTACCACCCCATCCTCCCATGATTTGTTAAAGAGAGTAGTCAGTGGTGTCACTAGTTCTACCCTTAGTTCTTTTAGAATTCTTGGGTAAATCCCATCAGGACCCATTGCTTTGTCCACCTTCAGTTTTACTAGTTCTTAAAGAACCCTTTCTTTTGTGAATGGACTGGTATCGACCCCTGTATCCAGAGTGTTTCTCTTCTTTGGTTTAGGTACCTCCCCCTCCTCTTCCTTTGTGAATACTGAGCAGAAATATTCATTCAATATCTCTGCTTTTTTGCAGACCATGTAACACCAGTGTAAAGTGGTCCCTTTCAGAAGTTCCCATCACCAGTCAGACCGCAGTATTCTGGACATACCGAAGATTTTGCAACAAACCTCCAGACCAACCTAATCAGAGATCGCTGCAATAATCCAGCCTGGAATTGAAAAAGGCATGGACTATCACATAGATTTTAATGGTTTTCTTAAGTGCATGCTTGCCACTGAGAAAGCTTGGCAAAAAAACTCTAGCGACTTAAAATGGAATGTAACTGACTTACTTGCTGCCTGAAGGACCTGTGTTTGGACACAAACTCTGATTACTACAAGACCGATGGAAGCTGAACACATACTGGTCTGGCCAGTACCCAGTCACTCCCATACAGCAGTCTACAGAGAGGCATTATGGAGGTGCCCATCTTTTTGGTCATAGGAGACAGTGTGAGGCTGTGTTCCAAACAATAACAAGTGTTACAAGAGAAGACAAGAAACACAGTGGTGACTTAATAACAGCCCACACTCCTGGTGTAAAAAGCTTACCTACAACATGCAGTTTTTGGTGGGTTTGACCATTTTTACCAAACTCCATTCTGAAAGTGACATTGTGCTTCTCAGTTGCATTCTCTATCTTTAAGATGTACAAAGATGTGTTTCTCTCACACAAACAGTAGCCATTTTGCCACAGTGGCTGCGCTTCACATGAGCTAATATTGCTGGAGTTCATGTGAAATATCTGTTTCAGGCTACGTCTAACAGTAACATAGTCAAATATGTTGCCCTTTATGGAAAATACAACTTCTGCACTTTTTCCAAGGCACACAGTTTGTCCTGTTAAAAATAAGTAGAAAAAAATGTCAGATAACAAGTATAGCAAGACAATTATCAAATGACTGTATGTTGCCTAAGGGAAAACCACATGCTTTACAATAGTAGAGTTGGCCAGATATTCAAAACATGTGCTCATTTGATTTGGTTCATCCTGCAAAAGCTAAATAAAACTGCTTTACACAGAAATATGCCTGCCTGGAATTTCAAGGGAAATTACCAAGATGTGCCACTGATGTAAATTCATAGGAACATAGGAGTATAATTGGAATGAGGTCTACTTGTCCTATGAGATCTTCTCCCATTTCTCTGCAGTTATAAGTTGACCTCCCTCTTGTACCTGTACAAGCTTACAGTACCTTGAAAGTGCTCACTGCTTATCAACTTACCGTTTCCAGTGGTAGGTTCTTCCCAATACTGACTACCCTCTGAATACCTCAAGCCTATCAAAGTTGATAATAGATACCCACCAGACATCAACTCGCACCCTCAATTTTACTTCAAGAGAGTCACTGCCAAAGAAGCACTGGGTTATGTTAAAAAGGTCCCGGGGAAAACCAGAGTGGGGTCTGACAACATTGACATGAAACTGCTGACACTGGCAATCAACAAAGTTATCACTTCCATCACTACGATTTTCAATAAATCCCTCCAGCTCACCAAATTCTCTTCTTCTTGGAAACAAGTGCTGGTGACCCCAGTGCATAAGGGAGGTGATAGGTCACTGACCGCAAACTACAGGCCCATCTCTATCCTCTCCCCCTCTCTAAAGCACTGGAAAGGACTGTGGCAGACCAATTTATTGACTGTATTCACAAATACCATCTGCAATGTCCCCAGCAGCACGGCTTTAGAAAACTCCACAGCATGGACACTGCACTGGTGGATTTCACTGAGTATGTCCATAATGCATTGGATGAGGGAAAACTGGTTGGGTCCATCTTCATTGACCTAACAAAGGCATTCGACACAGTCTGCCACCCACGCCTCTTGTCTCAACTGCTTGCTCTTGGTGTTTCCCCAAATGACGCTCTATGGCTCCAGGACTACCTAACCTCCTGGTCTCAAAGGGTCAATATAGGTCACTCCATATCTGCATCCAAGGAAGTCTTACTAGGGGTGCTTCAAGGGTCCAACCTGAGTCCACTGCTCTTCAGCATGTTCCTGAACAACCTACCTGATGTCTGCACTAGCAAAGTCATTCTGTACACTGATAATGCTGTCCTACTTAGCTGTCACTCTTGCATAGAGCACCTACATGCCAAGCTACAATCATCCTTCCAGCAACTGGAGACCTGGTTCTACTCCCAAAGGTTGCTACTAAACTACAAAAAAAACATGACGATGCTCCTCTCTAGCCCCCAACTAAAAAGGAGATGCACAGAACTAACAATCACAAATCACCTGACTGCCCCACTGGAACAGGTTCACTCCTTCAAGTACCTGGGTGTTATTGTGGATGATACCCTCTGTTATGTTCAGCACATTGACATGGTGGTGAAAGCTGTGAACACAAAATTAGGGATCCTGTTTAGGCACAAGAAAAGTCTAACTGCTGAAGCCCTCCAGCTCTCAGTCTCCAGCTCTGTCCTCTCCCTGGTCGACTATGGGCTGGTGGTTTATAGCTCTACCACTGATACAGCCCTCAAAAGGGTTGCCACTGCTCTTAACAAGGCTGCAGACTATTGCTAAATTCTGACTGCTTCATGCACACTTGTACCTTGTATGGTCTGGCCCACAAACTACAGCTTCAGTCCAGAATCAGATATCAAACTTGCCTGCTAGGGAGAAAGGCCATGCTCTCCCTAATCCCTACCTGCATTGCAGACCTGGTAAAGGAAGCAAGCTCGAAATACAACACATGAAGAACAGTGACAACACAGCTTGATGTCCCATTTCGTAGAACTTCCCTAGGACAAAGATCCTTCATGTACCAAGCTCCACTATAGCTAAATGAGATCCCTGCTGTAGCTCTTAGTACAACAAATGTTCGGTCCTTTAAAAGAGAACTGAAGCAATACCTGCTGAACTCAAATGCCTGTGACTGCCTTACCTGAATCCATATCTTCAACCTAGATACCCCCTCTTAAACACCTCGGACTTCCTTACCTAAGTCCATATCCTCAATCTGGATAGCCCCCTCATCTGTCTGGGATTTCCTCCTGTTTTACCTACCCTGGACCCTCACCTGCCATCTCTTGCCACCCCCCCCAGCTCCCTCCAACTCCCTTCCCTCCATACTCCCCCAACACCTCCCCTTTCCACCCACTCTCCCCCTAAATAGTATATTTCTTCCAATCCTATTCTCTCTCTCTCTCTCTCTCTCTCTCTCTCTCCCTCCCTCTGTCTCTCTCTCTCTCTCTTTCCCCTCTCATCTCTTTCTCTCTCTCTAATCTGCCCCTCGTCTGCACTCTCCCATTTCTTTCTCCTACCCTTTCTGATACTCTACCTTGACAGGCCCCCCTGGGGCAGCTATGCCATACGTTGCTAATTGGGAATCTCCTTCCACTATTTAATTTCAGTTGTCTAGGTTACCCAAATGTATTATTTATCTATTTTCTGTATTACATAGCAATCTTATGTTTTGCGTTAACTGTCAAGCTTTTGTTACGTCTCTGCTGTTTTACATCATGACGTGGAACCTTTGTAAATGGTGTATACTCAAAGGTTGTTTCCAAATATACAAATAAATAAATAAAATAAATACATGCTTTCTTGGTTCATCAGTGAACTGCCTTCCCATCAGGTGAAGGTTACTGTATCTGATGGTATTACCAGAAATGCTGTACAGGCATTTTGCTGCCCTCCAAAAAAAAAGGGTTTTGAAAAATATGCAGGAGCACCCAAATTGCATGTGCAAATATTTTGATTACCTGATCCATGTAATTGCATATTTACATGGAGGCTAAACCACAAACCATGACTGAGCGAGGTATCAGATTCACTGGCTAATAGGTATGCTTGGTTGACAGCCAAACTCTAAACTGCTGGCTGTAACCTGATGTCCAAAAGAATTGTAATTAAAGAGAAAGACATGTAAAAAAATCCAGATTTGGACATGGAGGCCAATTTTCAGTAAAACAAAAAGCAGCACAGCTCATCTTTGTGGTGCAACCAGCTCAAGCATGGGATTCTGGTGTTGATATATGAGACTGTTCCCCCAGGTGGTAGTGTGGCACAGTGACACTTCATCACTAAGCCTGCCTATGTTCCCTTTAAGGTGATGATACCCAAGACATTCTCATGTTACCGCAGGCTCTTTGGCGCTTTCTAAAATGCAGACACCAGGAGTGGCACAAATATTAGCTGGACTGGAGTAAGCATGTGCTTAATCTCATCCCACTCACTTCGTTATTTGTTATGAATCACACTTAGTTTGGTTTTCAAATCTTTGCAAGCACCCACATCTCTGCAAAATTCAAAGCAAGTCAATGTTTTTTTTTTTAAAAACCAATAGAACAATTTACATGTAAGGAAAAAAAAAACTAGAACCAGAAGGGCAAGAGGGTTCATCACATGTAACACATTTCCAAAGTCTGTAACATAATAACATTATAGTGTGGTGATGGGATGAACTTAGGGTCCATCTTGAAATCTCTCCTGCCACATTATACTGGCTGTAGTAAACTTGACTATAGATACTTGGGGTGATAAATATCTTAAATCCTGTCCTTTTGCCATTTTCCAGATGTTAGGATAATCCCAATCTGAACCCTAATCCAATCTCATTACTGTAATCAATAAGATTTAGATTTCAGAATCCAGATCCAAAATCCTGAAACCTAACATCAACATCCTATCAACTATACCAAAGTTCAGGATTTAGGATATTTGGATTTTGGAATCTGAATCCAAAAATCCTAAATCCTAACATCAACATCCTATCTGCAGAGCTGCAATTTAAGATTTTTAGCACCTAAATCAGAACATACTGAATCCTAACTTTAGGATCAGAATCTGAATGAGATAGGTGAATCCAAAAACTGATATCCAATCACCCCTTATAAATACATATCCAAACATCATCTAGAATGCTACCCCTATTAATGCCGTGTAACACTCCATACCAGTCTCCATAAGGAATCTGTTGACAGGCCTACAACCTCACCTGGTAGGATGTTTCATGTGTCAAACGCCTTCTTCCTGATGTAATTATTTCTGATGTTTCCCCCTTATCTTGTCCGCACCCTTCAGCTTGAGTACTTGTCCTTCGATTCTACTGGCACTGGCCAGCTCAAACATTTATATACAGTATATGCTACCCTGTCCAGCCCCTCTAGTAATTAAAGTACTTTCACCTCAGCCCTAATAAACTTGGTCTTGTTGCTGGAAATGTGAAGCTATAAATATATGGGAAAAGATTTAGACAGAAAACAATATCAAAATTGGGAACAAAAATTAAAACTACTTACCAACCATTGAATTAAATAAAATCTGAATAATACAGTACAAAGAGAAAGAGAAAGGATTTTGTTTCGAATAGAACCTTTCACTTTTGACTATGCCAGTTTAGAGTGATCCTAGTAATAAATGAAAACAATTCCAAAAAACACCTAAAACGCTTACAAAAAGCTAAAAAGTAAGCACACAGCAGTAAAAAAAAAAAAAACGTTTTACCTTGAGAACCTCTACCAAAGGTAAAAATCACGACCTCCTTCCTGCA
This sequence comes from Neoceratodus forsteri, assembly GCA_016271365.2. Taxonomy (NCBI): domain Eukaryota; kingdom Metazoa; phylum Chordata; order Ceratodontiformes; family Ceratodontidae; genus Neoceratodus; species Neoceratodus forsteri. The sequence goes on along the minus strand of CM028138.1, from coordinate 65,515,927 downwards.
CAGGATGTGATTAGTTAAGGTGAAAGGTCACAGACTGAAATGGAAAGTAAAAGCACTACCATTTCTGAATGGTTCGGTTGAACAAAAACAAACTCCTTATAAAAATAAGGTAAGTGCACAAAAATAGCTTACTATAATAAACAAAAAGTAAAGAAGGTAGCCAAAAAAGGTCTCCGGTTCCTGGGAATTAAAACAAGAGCCAGAGGGGCATGTATCTTATATAAAAATACCCTAACTAGTGCAGAGTAGTAGAAAAAATAGCAATAAACACCTAATTTTACTGTCTAGTCCTATTTTAAATAATGAAAACAAAATGGCTGGAGACCCAGTTGTATCAGGAGCTGTACACTTAGTGCATACTTTCTCCCAGGGTGGAGAAAGAAATATGACAACTGCAGGTGGGAAAGAGGATGCACAGTTTTTCAAAATCCTATTCTAAATTCTGTGTTCTATTATTAGAATAGGGTCTGTTTCAGGGTCATCTGTCTCTGTAGAGATTGGTGCATAGAGTGAAACCTTAAGTGAGGGATTCCTCAGGTTAGAAACAGTACATACTGTAGATACATAGAATTTGACAGCAGAAGGAGACCAAAGATCTATACAAAAATCTACATTAGTCTTGCCCTTTACTATAATTACCTTACCCTACTGACCTGCTGTCGTAGGGCACAGATCCCCCCCAATATCCCATCACACAATTCCCATACTACCACTCCTTAGACATATGTGTCCCTTTGCCCTATCCCAACCATGTTTAAACCCATTAAGAGTTTCTGCCCCCACTACTTCAACCAGCAATCTGTTCCAAGGATCCACAACTCTCTCAGTAAAATTGAACTTCCACATAATGTTCAGAACTTAACCCCCATCAGCCTTCATCCACGATCCAGAGACTGCATCCTATTTTCTTATAGCTATATCCCCACTGTTTACCTTTGCCCCTCTAAGAAACTTATCTGTTTCAGTCAGATGTACCCCCACCCACATCTCGTCTCTAGTGAATACATATTCAGGCTCTCCAGCCTTTCTTCCTAGGATTTGCCCTGTTGCCCCTGGATCATTTTGGTGCCCCTAGGCTGTACACATTCAAGTCTATCAATGTCTTTACTCAGAAGAAGGTTCCAGAACTGAGCACAGTACTCTAGATGTGACCTCACTGGGCATTTGTATAGTAGCAGACTCACCCAGCTTCTCCTTCTATCAAAACCCCTCCCAATGCAACCTGCCATCCTGGAAGCCTTTCCATATGCTTTGTTAAATTGACTTGTTTGTTTAAGGGCATTTAAGGGAGTTTTCACAGTAAACTATGAGGAGGGAAACTATGAGACAAATGCCTTGCCAGGGATTTGTACAGTGGCAGAATCACCCCACCTCTCCTGCTACCAAATCCCCTCCCTATTGAACCCGCCATCTTTGAAACCTTGCTGCACACTTTGTTAAACATATTTGTTTGTTTAAGGGCATTTAAGGGAGCTTTCACAGTAAAATGTGATGAGGGAGACTATGAGACAGATACATAAAAATATTACATTGCTGCCCCCTTCCCAGAGTTGCTTACCCTCTTTGACTCAGAGGCATGTCTGGTGCCCCCCCAACATTGTATTGTGACCTTTCAGCCTGGACTCCAATGACAGTACAGTGCCTGTTACCAACCCAACTCCACAAATGGGGGAGTTATCTCTTCCTTGACTCCCTCCACCCCATGGTACAGCACAACACTGACACCATGCCCACATGATGCAGCAGCTCATTCAGACATTAATGCTTCTCTCTGGCCAATCAAATAGCTTCCTGCTGCTGTGGGCATAGTGCTGACCCTCCTTGGTCAGGGATGTTCAGGAGACAGTGGCATCCCCATATCAGCCACCTCTTCCCAATGGCACCCAGGCTCACCAGTATGGTAACATGGCACACTATTGCTAGATCACAATGTGACCCAAAAATAACTTATTTAATAAATACAAACAGCTATGGAATATTGAAAGCGTGCAGGTAATTTATAAAAGAAGTAACTTAATCAAGGTATCTCAAATGTATACCCTATAACTCTTAAATGCCAGAAACCATGGCTAACCTGGAACTACAGTTTCTTCATCTGCTTTGAGAAACGAGTATAAACTATTTTGGGGGCAGACAAATGAAGAGAAGAAACAAATAAATTTAGACAACATATAGACTAATGGTAATCAAACTTGTAATTCAAAACCCTTCTTATTCACAACTACTGTATGTCAGAAATAAATTATTACTGTGGTTTGTATTTAACTAAAATTCACTTCCTCGCAGATGTTTAATGAACCAGCGCTGTGGTTTATGTGGAAGCCTGTTGTAAATACCCCAACACATCAACAGTCCTCCCAATGTTTCCTTCTAAACCACAATATAAATCAGGGCACTGACCTGATGGAGAATCAGACTGCTGTTTGGTCCAATCTATATGAAAAAAGACAACAACTGATTATGTTCAACAGATACAAGGATTGGGATTCAGTTTTGTGTCACAGGATATTAAATGTCTCATTTTTGTGTGTTAGTTTATTACATAAATATGTTAATACATTTGCAAAGGCTTCTTTTGTGCCATCTAGTTTGTTGAACTCAAGGGTAGCAGGCATCCACTGTTTGGGTGACTACTCCTTTCTGTAGCATCCTAGCCAAGGGTAGCAATATGTGGAGGGAGAATACCTGTCCAACAGACACGTACTGAGGTAAATCGGCATACCACATTAAATGTCTTGCTGTCTAATGCCTTTTACAAAAATATCAACTATGCCCTCAATTTTATGCCATTAAAAAGGCATTTTATAAGCCTAAACTATAGGCATGACTTAATATTACATTTCTCCATTACAGAGAACTGCCAAACATTCAGTCAAGGCATGGTACCTTGTCAAAATCGTTAGAATGCAATGTCAACACGGACACGCTACAACCTTGCCACAGTTGTCACATGTCAGCCAAATTGCAAGATCCAAAGCAGTGGTACTGGCATCTTTAGGGATGGGGCATATGGATTTTGGTGCAAAAAATCAAATAGAGGGTTAAGCTAGGATGTTATGGGAGGTGCTGTTGCTGTTCTGCCTAAAAATGTATTCTCACCTGAACTGTAAAAGAGAAATACACTAATATATGGGTTCAAGATTTTCAGGTTTTCTGCTTCATAACTGTTAGTTCAAGGTGCACTCTAGGGGACCCAATCTAACCTGATTAGTGCCTGAGCATGGTGTTATGAATATGGGGCCCTACAAGTATGACATTAAATTCTGATATAGAGATCTGAAGCAGGATTGCCATGCAGTGCAGTCAACTACAATGCAATTCTGCCTTTTTAGGAGGCAGTATAGCGCAGTGGGTTAAGGCTCTGTTCTGCAGATCTTTAAACCTGGGTTTGAATCCCACAGCTGCCTAGGTGCATTCTGTGTGATCCTGAGCAAGTCATTTAACTTCCTTGTGCTCCCAGATCACATCTGGAACCAGCTTCAGCTTAGTGTGCTACTCCTGGTTAAACAACGTTCCTTTTCCCTAGTCATTGGTTATGATCTTAAAGCTGTCACAATCTCCAGCAAAAGGGATCACTTCATAGTGGCTTGTGGGAGAGCAAATTTGACTGATATGGGATACTTGCTGAATAAATATCCACCAGGATCAATAGGTTGCAAGGCAGATACAACCATGTCACTAGTTTAGATGTTACGGGACTTTTGGAAATCTTGAGACCCGCAAGGCCCTAGAAACTCTGTGCTCTGTCCCTTAACCCTTTAAATTCTGAATATATGACTAGAATGTATTTAGATTCTAGATGTATGTATAGACCTGTCACACTGTAAAGGTTAAAGAGCAGGCAGCAGGGGCAGCTCGATGGTGCAATGGTGGTACACTGTGCTACAATACTGACAACCTGGTTGCAGAAGCAGAGGTAGAATACTAGTGTAGGGCAGCCACACTGGGAATGCCACACTGATGACAGTGCATCCAAACCTGAGGTAGGTGGTGCCACCTCCACAACAAACCAGCCCATTCAGGCACCAAGCACCTTCTGATCATGTCCGATTGCATAGCTGTTTTGTAAACAAATTTATTCGTCGTCCATTGTATGCAGTGATTTTGCTATCTTGTTTGTTCTGCATTCTGTTATTGCACATTTGTGCTACTTGTCTTTGTAACTGCATCATCTGACTAGTTGTAATCCTTGTAATTGTGTTCTTTCCTTCCCCTTCCCAAGGTCACAGCTGGAAACAAGACTCAGCTCAGTGTGCTGCTTCAGGTAACCAGTTTTAAAATAAATAAATAAAAATAAACACATAATACATACATACATAATCAATCAATCAATAAATGTTATATTGTACACAGAGATATTTCCTCATGGTATAGTGTACAACATGAAATGGGTGGACAGAATGCCAATAGGTACTTTCAGCTCCACCGTTATGTCAGCACAACAGCCCAGCTGAAAGTAGCTCAACAAAAATATATTAAAACAATACATCCAGTTTAATAAAAATGGACTCCTTTTATAATCATGATAAGGCACTCCAAGGAGTACATTATGGAGGGCTAACAGCCCTTCTAGGGTGGTGGCAGCATTCTACTTCACCTTGTACTTCCATCCAAGGTGGGCCATTATCCCACCATAACACATCCCCTGCCATGCCTTATTGCTTAGCTGTATCATGAAGGTAGCTCAGAATACAAATGTACTGAAGCACTATTTTCCCACACAGACATAAAGCCTAAGCTCCCAACTGCACACCTGCCCTAATGGCCATAACGCTATTGCACGATAATGTGAAACTTTTACATAGATACAATCTGAGTTCCTGGAGAGCATGTTCAGTTTTGGACATACCTTTTGCACTATTTGGAGCAATGGTAGTAGTAGTAATCCCATTCCAGCAATCTGAAAAACAAATTCACAAACTGAATACAACACAAAAACTCATTCCTGTCCATCCACGGCCTTGCACCTCTCAGTAAACACCAAGGATCAAGCATGGCCTTTATGTGCATATGCACCAGATGAAGTATTCTCATCAGTTAGCAAAAAGAAAAACTATGAAGTCTAAAATTACAAAGACTATCTGGTATAATGTATGCACACATTCTACATTCTAATAGGTACGTAGAATTTATAAACTCCTTGTATCTTTTTTCAAAGCTTTTGAGAAAGTCTGAGATGGCATCCACCCGAAAATGTCAGAAGTAAAATAGCAGCTGAAGTTCCCCTGCACACTTTCTGTGGCTGAGAACTCTTTTCCCACTTTTACATGTTGTTGGGTTTATATCCTTTTTATTATTACTGTTTAGGCTTTTTTACAATTTAGAAGCTGTGTGATTCTCCATTATACATAAGTGTGATGTCACACGCATGCATAATGTGGCACAAGTTTATTAAAAACATGCAGTCATTCATTGTTCTCCATCACATTCATCACCCCCTTCCTCCTGTCACACACATACACACACACACACACACGTGCACGCACACACACACACACACTCTGTCTTGTGACTCAATGCTCAGTCGCAAGAGACTGTCAGCAAATATCTGCACTATGATTTGCCACCAGTCCATTAGCTCTGACCCCCGTGGGCTATGCTCAATGGTGGTTGTACACCTCTTATGTATCAGTGTACACTGAACTGCAATATTGCACAGGAGGGGATGGGTTCACCATCAAATGGCATACACTGACATACGCAAAAGCATGGTGGCCCCATTGCACTGAACAGAGTTGCCCAGTACCCAATATCCAAAGAAATTTTCCCTGGCTGCAGTAGCACGTTAGAGTTCCATTAAGTGCCATGCTTGCTGTTCCATGCCACTGCTATGGAATGCCCTCCCAAACAGTCTTAAAGAATGCTCATCTGTAGGGGGATTCATGAAAGGCCTAAAAGCTCATCTACTTGAGCGAAGCATCTATAACTGTAATTGCTGATAATATTTCCCTCTGAGTCTCATTGTGAACCTACCTGGCCTTAAGAGTCTCCATGATTACAAACCTCATGCACTTATTCATGTGTACACAAGTTTTGTCACTGTATGTAAATATATTTATTTTTGTAATAACGTGTGCATTGTGTAAATCACAATGTTGTCACTGTATGTAAAATATTTGTAATATCACATGTACTGTGTGGACAGATGGGTTTGTAACTGTCAACTATTTCCATGTAATTAACCTAGGGTCACCTCTGAAAAAGGGACTCCATAGTTTCAGTGGGTCCACCCTGTCAAAAAAATTTAAATAAATAATGAACCACCACTAGACGCCTTCTTATGATGTTAAAAATTACCCAACACTGCTTTGTATTATTTTTTTTGTAACAAGGTTGTTCGAGCTCTGGCCAAAGCAGGCAAGGTTCCAGTCTGTTCTGTTTCTGCCATCCCCACCAGTGATCACCTCAAGACCCACTTTATCGAGCCCTGTTTCCCCATGGATCCTCCCTTCCAGTGGCAAGACCAGGAGGGGGATGGCCACTGTCACCCTTTCCTGGAGTCACTAATGAAGATCCTGGGCAGGCTCAGGTCCTGCCAGTGGCATGGGTGGGGGGTTGGTGTGCAGCATGTAAAACCCACCTGCCTCATGGTTTCTCCCTTCAGTTTCTTGTCCCTCCCTGTAACTGGGGCACACACGTCGGTACATGCATGTGGAGGCATGCATGCATCCACTGCAGAAGTCCTGCAGCTCCCTCCCTTTCTGTGTTGCTCCCGTCCCATCCTACTACCAAGCCTCCACCTGGTGGCAGTCTCTCAGTGGAGCCAGCAATCCTCCCTCCCCAGGACAGGACAGCAGTCCAGTGGATTCTTAATCCTCTCCTCTCCTCCCCTCCAGCTTACCCCATCAACCTGAGTCCACTCCTGATCTCACGTCACCAGTGCGGTGGGCAGGAGCTCTACCGCTGCGCTCTGGGCTGGCTCAGTATCACTGCTTTGATGGTTATTCATGGCTTGCATTACTAGATGGCACTACCTCACACAGACTGCACTGTCTCACATACCACATTTTGATGCAAGGCAATTCTATTTGCATGGTGCCCTATTCAAAGGCTCAGGGCATCTCACAACAATAACACAACATGAATAATTACAATAAAAATACATAAGTGAAAAATATTAATATCAATAAATTACTCAGGGAAGGCATGTGCAAATAAATAAGTCCTTATTAGTGGGTTCTTAATGGCCTACACTGTGCAGGCAAATCTAATTGCCTCAGGCAAGGTATTCCAAACCAACGGAACTGTCGCCAACTGCTTCAAGTGAAAATGGGGAACGTAGCACAAACCCCTGTTGGTAGATAGGAGAGCCTAGATAGGTATGTAGGACATCAAGTGGTCATTCAGATAGCTTGGGCACAGACCATGTATGGTCTTGAATGTTATTAAGCCTATCTTGAAGGTGATGTGCTACCACACAGGCAGCCAGTGCAGACTGTGCAACACTGGCGTAAAGTGGTCCCTTTGAGAAGCTCCCATCACCAGACAGACCGCAGTATTCTGGACATACAGAAAGTTTTGCAACAAACCTCCAGACAACCATAATTAGAGAGCGCTGCAATAATCCAGCCTGGAAGTGACAAAGGCATGGACTATCACATAGATTTTAAAGCTTTTCTTTAGTGCATGCTTGCCACTGGGAGGATTTGGCAAAAAAAACTCTAGAGGCTTAAAAATGGAATGCAACTGACCTCCTTGGTGACTGAAAGACCTGTGTTTGGGCATAAACTCTGATGACTACCATGAGACTGATGGAAGCTGAACACATACTGGTTTGGCCAGTACCCAATCACTCCCATACAGCAGACTCCAGTGAGGCATTGTGAAGGCACCCATCTTTTTGGTCATAGGAGACAGTGTGATGGCTGTGTTCCAAACAATAACAAGTGTCAAAGGAGAAGACAAGAAATACAGTGGCAACTTAATAACAGCCCACCCTCCCAGTGTAAAAAGCTTACCTACAACATGCAGTTTCTGGTTGGTTTGACCATTTTTACCAAACTCCATTCTGAAAGTAACATTGTGCTTCTCAGTTGCATTCTCTATCTTTAGGATGTACAAAGACGTGTTTCTCTCACACAGACAGTAGCCGTTTTGCCACAGTGGCTGCTCTTCACAGGAGCTAATATTGCTGGAGTTCGTGTGAAATATCTGTTTCAGGCTACGTCTAACAGTGACATAGTCAAATACGTTGCCCTTTATGGAAAATACAACTTCTGCACTTTTTCCAAGGCACACAGTTTGTCCTGGAAAAATATAAGTTGAAAAAAATGTCAGATAACAAGTACAGCAAGAAAATTATCAAATGACTCTTTGTTGCCTAAGGGAAAACAACATGTTTTACGTAGTAGAGTTTGGTCAGATATTCAAAACATGTGCTCATTTGATTTGGTTCATCCTGAATAAGTTAAATAAAATTGCTTCAGGTAGAAATATGCCTACCTGGAATTTCACAGGAAATTACCAAGATGTGCCACTGTTGTAAATTCATAGGAGCATGGAAAAAATGGAAGTAAGTCTACTTGGCCTTTGAGATCTCCCACTTCTCAACAGTTATAAGTTGACCTCCCTCTTGTACCTGTACAGGCTTACCTTGAAAGTTCTCACCACTGATCAACTTACAGTTTCCCGTGGTAGGCTATTGCCAATACTGACTACCCTCTGCATAAAGAAATGCTTTCTTAGTTCATCACTGAGCTCCCCTCTCATCAGGTGAAAATTATGGTATCTGATAGTATTGCCAGAAATGCTGTGCAGCCATTTTACTGCCCTCCAAAAAAAGTGTTTTAAAGGGACACTGTCAACCTCCTTAGGTCTTAAAGTGTCCATAGTTTAAAAAACACATTTTATGACTGCCAACATTCTGTAAAGGTAGCTGATGTAGCTGGTAGTTTGATTCTGATGCCTTTTTTCTTTAAAAAAGTAAAAAACAGATTACCCACCATATTGGTGTTACCACACAAACAGAGGTTTGTTTACATTCCTTGATCAGCTCCTACTGCATCTTTCTTGGACTTGAGAACACCCACAACACAGTCTAGCACCTCGTGATGTGGAGGGAGTTTAGGAGGCTACTGCCTTATGAGTGACTGCACTGTTTAGAAGTGTTTCTGAGCTCAGAAAATATGCAGTAAGAACAGATTCAGGACTGTAAACAAAAAAAGGTTGTTTATAAATATACATTAGCATGTATTTCAGTTCTACTAAACAATGAGATGCATAAAGCAAACAGCAACATCAATGAATTTTAGAGAAGGTAAGCAATCATAAAATGTATTTTTTTTAACTAGAAATAATATGATGCAAAACAGGTTGGCAGTGTCCCTTTAAAAAATATGCAGGAGCACCCAAATTGCATGTTGAAATATTTTGATTCCCTGATCCATGTAATTACATATTTACCTGTAGGCTAAACCACAAACCAACACTGAGGTATCAGATTCATGGGCTAATGGGTATGCTTAGTTGACAGACAAACTCTAAACTGCTGGCTGTAACTTCATGTCTAAAAGAATTGTTATTAAAGAGAAAGGCATGTAAAAAAATCCAGACATGGATAGGGAGGCCGATTTTTAAGTAGAAAAAAAAATGCAGCACAGCTCAACTTTGTGGTGTAACCAGCTCAAGCACGGGATTCTGGCACTGATATACAAGGCCGTTCTCTATGGAAGTAGTGTGGCACAATGCCACTTCATCACTAGGCCTGCTTAGGTTCCTTTTAAGGTGATGATACCCAAGACATTCTTGTGTTACTGCAGGCTTTTTGGATCTTTCTAAAATGCAGACACCAGGAGTGGCACGAATATTAGCTGGACTGGAGTAAGTATGTGCTTAACCTTATTTCACTTGCTTCCTCGTTTATTATGAATCGCAATTATCTGGAGCACATCATTATAGAAAGTGCCTGTTTGGTTTTCAAATCTTTGCAAGCTACCGCATCTTTTTCTAATTCAAAGCAAGTCAATCCTTTTTATTTTTAAACCCAATAGAACCACCAACAAGTAAGGGAAAAAAAAGACAAGAACTAAAAGGGCAAGAGAGTTCATTATATATAGCACATTTCCAGTCTGTAACATAATAACATAACAGTGTGGTGATGGGAGGAACTTAGGGTCCACCTTGCTTATCTCTCCTGCCACATTACACTAACTGTATTAAAACTTGACTATAGATACTTAGGGTGATAAATATCTCAACATCCTGTCTTTTTGTCATTTTCCAGATGTTAGGATTATTCCAATCTGAATCGTAATCCAATCTAATTACCGTAATCAATAATATTTAGATTTCAGAATCCAAATTCCAAAATCCTGAAACCTAACATCAACATCCTATCAATAATAACACAGTTTAGGATTTAGGATATATGGATTTTGGAAGCTAAATCCAATAATCATAAATCTTAACATCAACATTCTATCAGCAAAACCACAATTTAAGATGTTTAGCACCTAAATCAGAACATCCTGAATCCTAACTTTAAGATCAGTATCGGAGGTATCTGAATCCAAAGATAGATATCCAATCACCCCTTATAAATACATATCCAAACATCAACTAGAATGCTACCCCTATTAATGCCATGTAACACTCAATACCAGTCTCCCTAAGGAATCTGTTGACAGGCCTACAACCTCACCTGGTAGGCTGTTCCATGAGTCAGATGCCCTCTTCCTGATGTAATTATTTCTGATGTTTCCCCCTTATCTTGTCTGCACCCTTCAGCTTGAGTACTTGTCCTTCGATTCTACTGGCAATGGCCAGCTCAAACATTTATATACAGTATATGCTACCCTATCCAGTCCCTCTAGTAATTAAAGCCCTTTCCCCTAAACCCCTAATAAGCTTGGTCTTGTTGCTGGGAATGTGAGGCTGTAAATATATGGGACAAGGTTTGGACAGAAAACAATAACAAAATTGGGAACAAAAATTAAAACCACTTACCAACCGTTGAATTTAATAAGATCACGAAGAATAGTATAAGGCAGATCTTTTCAAGCCCTAAAAAGTAGAAATAATGATTTGGTTACTTTACAACATGTTTATATACCCAAATCATTAGAAAAAACTACAATACCAGGATGCCAGGATGTAGAATTCCATCAATGGAACTGGTGCAGAAGAAAAAATTACTCACCTTAGTAACTGTGTTTCTTCTAATGGAGTCTTGCTGTATTCTGACATTATGCAGTTAGCCCCAGCACTTGAACTGCTCCAGAGAGGAAAGAGATAACTCTATGCCTGAACACAGAACATTGAGCTTTAGCTCGGTTCAAACCTCTGTCTGCTGCACTTCCAAGTGTAACCGTCAGATTCTTATGAGCTAATACTAACTAGCTACACCTACTGTGTGGAAATTGCAAAGTTACTAGCCCAAAGGGCAACCAAATATTTTGGATCCCAAAAGACTGAAGTTGAGAAATCCAAAAGAAAAAACAGGTAGTGAACAACCATAAGTAACAACCAACATAACATAAACCACTCCCCCTCTCTAACAAAGGAGGAGTGCCAATTGCACCCCTGAGGAGCAACACTGCACCTGCCAGTCCACTTTCCAAAAAAAAACAGGTTCTGAGAGGGGAGGCATGGACTGAGGTCAGAATACAGCAAGACTCCATTAGAAGAAACATAATTACTAAGGTGAGTAATTTTTTCTTCAAACAACATGAAGTCTTGCTGTATTCTGACATTATGCAGACTACCAAGCAGTACCTCCATGGAGGAAGGTATTGAACCTATTTTGGGAATAGGCTCTGCAGTACTGCTGTACCAAACCTAGTATCATTCCTAGCCTGGATATCCAGAGAGTAATGCTTGGTGAATGTATGGACTGTTTTCCAGGTGGCTGCTTTGCATATCTCTAATAAGAGTATATCTCTGGCAGCAGCCAGAGAAGCAGCTATACCGCTAGTTGAATGAGCCCTCAGGCCTGAGGAGGGTACTTTGCCTAGCTTTTCATAGCAGAACTGTATACAGGAGACAATCCACAAGGCAATAGTTCTTTTAATAGCAGGTTTACCCTTCCCTACTTCACCATAAGTGAGAAACAACTGAAGGGAGTCAACCCTAAGTGCCTTAGTATGCTCAATGTAGTAGCTAAGAGCCCTTTTAACATCCAAACTGTGTAATTTTCTCTCTCCTGAAGAAGAATGATAAGTGAAGAACACAGGAAGAGACATGGATTGGTTCAGATGGAAGTCTGAAACCACTTTGGGTAAGAACCTCCTATTGGTTCTAAGGACCACCTTATCTCTATGGAATGAGATAAAATCAGGCTGTACTGACAGAGCTTGTAATTCACTGATATGCCTGGCAGAGGTAATAGCTACCAGGAACACAGTTTTCCAAGTCAAGTACTTAAGTTCTACTGAGGCCAAAGGCTCAAATGGGGGTTGCATAAGCTGAGCAATGCAAACATTAAAATCTCAAGCAGGAGTAGGATCCCTAAAGGGTGGATTGGTATGAAGCAATCCTTTGAAGAATTTACAGAAAACAAGGTGAGATGCCAGGGAGGAAGACTTCCTTACTGACAAAAATTCAGAAACAGCTGATAAGTGTACTTTGAGGGTAGCTGGCTTGAGGCCTAAGCCATTAAGGTGAACCATATAATCCAGGACTGTAGCCAAGTCAGCAGAATCTGGAGATATGTGCTTATTAGAACACCAAATGCCAAACCTTTTCCATCTGGAATTATAAGTTTTTCTGGTGGCAGGTTTTCGAGAGGCCTTGAGAATGTCCGGAACCCCCTGAGACAAATTTAGACTGGCATATTCTAGTTCTTCAAGAGCCATGCCTTGAGGTTGAGAGATCGAAGGTTGGGGTACCATATTCTGCCCTGAAAGGAGGTTAGCAGATGTGATTCTTGGGAAGAGCTATGGGAAGATGGACTGCCAGGGACAGTAATAGAGGATACCATGGCTGTCTGGCCCAGTCTGGAGCAATAAGGATCACTTTGCAAGATTATGACCTTATCTTGACCAGAACTTTGAACAATAGAGGAAAGGGGGAAAGGCATACAGAAATGTCCCTGCCAGTCCAGAAGTAGAGCATCCAGAGGGACTGAGTCCAATACTGGGGGTCTGCAACAAAAGAGAGGAAGCTGGTGATTGTCTGGGGCTGCAAAGAGGTCTATCTCTGGAGTGTCCCACCTTGAAAATATCACCTTCAACACTAAGGGATCCAGGAACCACTCATGATGGCCCTGAGAAATCCTGCTCAAAGCATCTGCTAGCACATTGTCCTTCCCTGAAAGGTGGACTGCTATCAGAGAAGTCTGTAGAGAATAAGCCAGGGACCATATTTTCATAGCTTCTGTGCACAAGGCTGTAGACTGGGTGCCTCCCCTACTTGTTGATGTACTACATGGTGGTGGTGGTGTTGTCCATTCTGACCTGAACCACCTTGTTCTGAACTGATTCTGAGAAGGCTTGTAGAGCCAGATACACTGCCCTGAGCTCTAGGAGGTTGATGTGAAGAAGAGACTCCTGAGGAGACTACACTCCCTGTGCTGTAAGTGCCTCCAAGTGAGCACCCCATCCCAGGAGAGGCATCTGTGGAGAGAACCATAGAATGAGACTGGGTGATGAATGGGACTCCTTGAGTGAGATTGTTCTGGTCCAACCACCACTGGAGAGCTTGGATCAGAGTCTGAGTCACTGGAATCAGTTTGGTTAGAGGGTCTTTTTTTTCTGGGACCAAAAGGCCCTCAAATGGAACTGAATGTCCCTCATCTGAAATCTGGCACCTAGTACCACTGCAGTGGAGGCTGCCATGTGGCCCAGGAGTTGAAGAAAATGCCTTGCTGGTCAAGACACCAGAAGGCGAAAGGAAGAAGCCAGATCTGTGAGGGCCTTTACCCTTGCTAGAGGAAGAAATGCTCTTGCTTGAACAGTGTCCAACTCTACCCTTATGAAGGTCAGGAGTTGCACTGGTTCGAGAACTGAATTTGGAAAATTGAGGAGGAATCCTAGAGAAGTGAGCAATTGCTGAATCACTTGTAGGTCTGACTTGACTTGGTCTGGAGACTGCCCCACAATGAGCCAGTCATCCAGGTACAGGAATATAGAGATGTTTCATCTCCTTAGAAAGGCCACTACTACTGCTAGGCATTTTGTGAATACCCTTGGTGCTGATGTTAGGCCGAAGGGCATTGCTCTGAACTGATAATGTCCTGAAAGCAGTTTGAACCTGAGGTACTTTCTGTGGGAGCACCTGATGGGAATGTGAAAGTAGATATCCTTGAGGTCCAGGGAGGCTAGCCAATTGCCTGGCCTCAGAGAGGAAAGAATTATTCCCAGAGTCACCATTTTGAATTTTGGCTTTAGTAGATGCTTGTTTAGGTATCTTAGATCTAGGATGGGTTGCCACTCCCCTGTCTTTTTTGGGGTAAGAAAGTATCTGGAATATATACATTTGCCCCTGTGTACTGGTAGGAACTCTCTATAGCTCTGAGAGCCAGTAGAGAGGAAATCTCTGCCTCTAGGGCAATGGTTCCAGAGATGTTTGCAGGCGGAAAAGACCTGACCTTCAGCCTTGGAAATCTTTTGAAGCTCAGGGCCAGTCCGTGGCTTACTACTTCTAGAACCCACTTGTCTGAGGTAACAGACTTTTAGGCCTGGAAGTAGTAAGCCAGCCTGCCTCCTACTGGGGGGGGGTCGACCCGGGCTGACACATTAGGGTGTCTGCTTGGCAGGAGCCTTGGACTGAGAGGAGAATGCAGCCCTGCTCATCCCCTTTCTGTCTTTCCCTCTGAAGAACCCCCTTTGAGGAAAAGGAGAGGAGGTCTGTGCCTGGTAGAAAGACATTTGAAAAGGCCTACCCCTGCCCCTAGAATGCTGCTTCTGAGGAGTTGCCTGCCTTTCCTTGGCCTGTGCACTCCTGTAGGTGGTCCTATATTCATCCATTTTCTTCATATAATTCTCTGTCTGCTCCCCAAACAGAGAATTATCCACCACAGGGAAATCCATGACCTTAGCCTGGGTATCCTGTGAAAGGCTAGTACATCTGAGCCAAGCCATTCTCTGAAGAGCCACAGATGTAGCCATGACTCGTGATGACACATCACTGGAGTCCACAGCAGCATGAAATTGGATCTTTGATGCCTCTATCCCATCAGCAGCCACCTCCTCCAGCTCCTTGGCTAGCTGTAGGGAAACCTGTTTAGCCAATTCCAGAACAGTATCCCATCAGGACTTCTGGTATCGGGCTGTATAGGCCATGTAGTTAGCCTGCCTGAGTCCCAAAGAAGATGCAAGATACTGTTTTTTAGCCATGGCATCTATCTTCCTGGAATCCTTATCTGGGGTGTGTGAAGCCAAGGGTATGTTAGCCTTATCACAGGCTGCAGCCTGCACAACCCCAACATGGCTGCACTGCTGGTACAAGAAATCCGTACGTAAGCTTGACAGCATATACCTCTTGTCCATTCATTTGTCCACAGGAGGTAGAGAATTTGGAGTCTTAAGCAGTCAATGTGTCTGTTTTCCAAAAGATTTATGGAGGGGACTAGACAGTCTTTTGGACTCTGGGATGTCCATCATCTCCATATAGTCAGGCTTCTCATGTTCCTCAATAGCTTCAACCAAAGGAAGCTGGAGGGTTTCTGCCACTTTTTTGTAGAACATAAAGTAGGAAGGAGACTCAGAAAGCCAAGGAGGGGAAACACCAGAAGGTCTGTCTGGGGAGATGTCTGGTTCTATGGGCTCATCCAGAACTCCTATACCATCATCATTGTCATCATCCTCATAATCTTCATCCCCCTCCAGGTCCAGTTCATAATACTCTTCAGGGGAATAATCTGGAATTGGAGGAACCAATCGAACCAAACGCCTAACTGATGGCGCTGGATCAGTCGGAACCGGATGGAGCGATTCCACAATACTAATCGCCCAGGCAATTTCTTTGGCGGTTGGACAATGCGGTTCTGGATCCCAACCGGACGATTTGTCTTTCTTCTTTCTTTTTGATGGAACTGATCCCTTGGAATCAGCTCTCCTTTTGCCTGAAAGAGTATCGCCCTGGTCAGAGGGCACTCCCTCAGGTTCGATCAGAACCGAACTAGGCTGGCCATCCGGGTCAGCAGACCTCATGGCCTCCTTTTCCCTAAGCCTGCCCAATCTTTTATCCAGGGTGGCCTTAGGAAAATTTTTACAGATTTGGCAGTCTGAATTGAGGTGGTCAAACCCCAGACAGTAAACACAGGTGGTGTGGGGATCAGCCTTAGCAAAGACCTCCCCACACACACTGCAGTGTTGAAACCCAGTGGGCCCGGTTTTTCTTTTGGGTTTCTCAGACATAACCATCCTAACAAAAACTTACCCTTTACTCGGCTTCAGTCAGGAAAGACTCCTTTATCAGTTTCTAACCGTGTTATAGGCATTGGAAAAAAATATTAAAACACAGTTTTATTTAGAACCGATAAGGACAGGTACCTCACACTAACCCACAAATTCAATTAAAGAACCCAGACAATCGGTTCAGCCGAACCGATAAAAGAAAATTATTTTTTTTTTACAATTTGCACACAACAACACACATTTTAAGCAATCAGTCCACTACCTATACACTTACTGTACCACAGACAGGGATCTGAACTGAAAGAATAACAGAAACAAATGGTATTAAACCGATGTTTTTACTTGTACCGAACCGAAAGCGTAGGAGAGATCTCCGGAGCGACTGTTCAGTTAGGCGGAGTAAAGAATCTGATGGTTACACTTGGAAGTGCAGCAGACAGAGGTTTGAACCGAGCTCAAGCTCAACATTCTATGCTCAGGCATAGAGTTAACTCTTTCCTCTCCGGAGCAGTTCAAGTGCTGGGGCTAACTGCATAATGTCAGAATACAGCAAGACTTCATGTTGTTTGAATGGCAGTTCTGCTTCTGAAATGCTTTTCAGGATTTTGTTTTAAATTCTCCGCAGTTCGGGTGAAGCACAGAATATTTTTTCAGTGGATTGTGGAAATTCTGCTACTAAAGGAATTATGTGGAATTTTCAGAAATCCAGTGGAATTTCCTTCCATCAGAATCTCAACATTTTGCACAACCTTATTCACAGACACTGACACCCTGCAATGGCAAACTCTGATGCAGAGAGAAACAAGGACATCTGAGCATTATACTGTAAAAATTCAGTACCATGCCTTGTGAACACTGTAGTAATTGAGAAAGCTGCCATGAGGCAGACCCCAGCTCAGGATTCATGCTTGCTACAGCAATGATAGGATCTCTCCTCCTCTCTCTCTCTCTCTCTCTCCCTCTCTCCCCCCCGCCCCCAGACGTGGTAGTGGTAGGTTTGCTGTGCCAGGAGGTAGGGCTACAAGACAGCACTGCAGCACAGTTCCCTGTGACCGAATTAGGAATGGGACTTGGAAGAGTCCTGGAGATCACCACTGATGCCCCTCGTTCAGCTAATGCTGTGGTCTTTCACTGTTTAATGAGGTTTATGGTGGGGGATCAGAGAAGAAGAAGGAAAAAGTAGAGTGCCTGCCCCCCTCCCCAAAATCGCTTTTGAACTCCTTACCTGTGAGGCGCCATTCAAGCGTACAATTGACCAACTTCGCAGCTTGGTCTTGGGATGAATGTCAGATTTCTTGGGTTCCCTGAACTACTTTAAAACATTTGAAAAATTATTGTATGTTTGTTGAGGGGGAAGTGATGTACATTTTTGTTAATAGACTAAAGAGATTTATTTTGGCCAACAATTTCTGATAGGAAATTTAAAAAAAAAAACTTTGTGCAGCGTCTTTAGCCGAAACTAAAAAAAAAATCACAAAAACCATTGAAAAATGCAGTTTTAACTCAAGTTCATAGTAAAAGCACACCTTTTCCAGAAGATTCCCAATATATTCATTTCCATGGAAAGTCTGACTCCTATGGCAGTTTGCTATGCACAGAGCCTTACTTATGGGGTTCATTCTATCTCTTACAGCATAGAACATGGGAGTCTCCTCTCTCAGTGTTATTGGTATGGTCAGTTGTTGAAATCTGTATGAGGAGCAGGGGCAGATCAGGATTTTCTTTCCAAGTAATAGCGATTTTTTTCATGAGGGTAGCATTTTCTCCAAAATATATAAAATATTTCCTTTTAAGTAGCTGGTCCGCTGATGCAGTGGTTGGATTTCCGCTTGCAACACCAGTGACTCGGGTTCAGAAACAGACCCGGGGAGCTGGAGGACTGGCTGAGGGAGAAGGATTGAGCACCCCTAGGGCTGCTCTCCTTCTCCGAGGGGAAGGCTAGGGAAAATGCCGGGTGCACGAGGACTCCTAGTGGAGGCTAGGAGTGCTCGCTAGCTCCGGCGTCCAAATGTTCAGGGGGTGGGGCAGATGCTGGACATCATTACACATCCCCACCCCTGGGGATACAGCAAAAATCCTTGCTTGTGGTCACTATTAATGATGCCCACCCCTGGCCCTAATTAGCCCCAAGGCCGGCTCTGGACTCTAGTCCCATGTTTGCGGCACTAAGGGCCAAGTGCTGCAATCACACCACAAGGGGGAAAGCCGGGGGGTGTCGAGGTCATGGCCAATATGGAGGTGGGGGTCCAGGGGTCCATGACCGGGCAGATGAACAGGCGGTCACAAGCAGAATAAAGAAGAAAATTAAAAAAATAAATTATTTCCTTTTAAAGCTCTCACTACACTAAAGTAGCTACTGTTTTTAGGCATAAAGAGGCAGCAGGTGCTGTTACACTACATAGCTAGATTTGATAATGTGAACTGTCATGTCTAGTTTTGTAGAATGGGGAATCAAAACTCAGTTGGAACTATCCTGCACTTTTCAATGGAGAAAGGTTTCCAAGCCCTGAGACCTCCCATGGATACAGCACACATGAAAGGTGCTATTCAGAGCCAAATCCTTTCCCTTTCTCTTTGTACTGGTTTCATTTCAGAGTGGTAATACTAGTAGTATGTAGTACACAGACTCAAAGTACCTGGCTATGGATTTTGCCTTGTGTTACTTGTCATATGGGGTGGTTGCAGGAGGGAGGAGTCTCATGTCATTATCATAAAAAAACAAGACTAACTATGAGGTACACTCTTGAAACAAGAAAACAAATAACTAAGCTGTAAAACCGTGTGTAGTAAACATTACTGTGAAATAAAGGATAATGTTGTGAAAGGAGTATAGCAGTCATCGTTTGCATAGCCTTATGGTGTGCAGAGTGTTTTGATTTGTGTGCATAGCCCTAGTGTGTCCTTCCCTTTGTGTGCTACTGGGTGTTTTATTCTAAATTTACTTACTAATTTTATGGCTGATGGAAATCTCTATGTTAGCATTTCTTATTGCTCTTATTTTTCATACGATGCTTCCCATCCCATGTGACAGTGATACATCCAGAGCACTGATTCACTGAGTGAAAGTGACTGCAGCAGCAATCTACTGTTAGGAGTCTGATGTTCTGGCATCAACTAAATAACTCTTCTAAATCAATCTTTCAGTTTTCTGGGACTATGTCTAGGTCTAGCCAGCAGGAGAAAAGGTTTTGTTTTTGAAACTTTCAATTTCCTCAAGCTACACAAACCCATAAAAAGCACACAAATCACCACAGGTCACTAATGCCATAATTAGTGGAGATAGGTTTCTTTTATACTGAATAGCATACTCAATCATCCTTCAGATGTCTGCAAAACTGACTGTTCATAAGTTAAATACCTTAGTATATCTCATTGTTTGTACTGGACCTTTTTAAATAGGCAACAAGCTCAAAGGCTGTTGTAATCTAAGACATTAAATTAAAAAAATTAAAAATAAAATAACAGTAATTGTAGCCTTTCTTTGTGCTCATTGCTCAAGAAAAGTTAACCCAAATTACAGCTCTACTACTGTAAAATTGACTCTAAACCAATACTTGCTAAATCTATAGTCCAGGATGCATCACTAGGCACTTTTACACACGCACTGCTGTTTTGAAACCAGCGTTACCTGTCAGGCGCCGATACAGCCTGTTGCACTTCACGTCCTGATTAGACGAGCTCCTGTTTCGCCACAACATCTCCCAGCCCTCCATAACAGTGTAGTACTCCTTGCGAGAACGGGGAGGGGGGAGAGGGTAGAACAGTGGCCGTCATGCGAGAACTCAAGAGCTAGAATTGTTGAGCCAGAATGGGCGCTTTACACTGCGCGCTGCAACGGCACGTTTGGGGACAAACCACCCATGCCAGGGAATGCGGTTCAGGTGACCGTTCATTTTACAATGGAACAAAAAGCATTTAGATAGCATGGGATGGACCGGTACGGTCCTTCCGTAATGCTTATTCCATTGTAAGAGTGCGTGTGTAAAAGCGCCTACTGTCACATGGGATAGGAGGCACTGTAGGACAACAAATAGCAATAAATATGATAACACGGAGATCACTAGAGGCCATAAAACTAGTAGGAAAATTTAGGAAAAAAAAACTAATAGCAAACAGAGAGGAACACAATAGGACTGCAGATACAAATCAAAACACCCTGCACAGCGTATGCTTTGCAAATCTTGACTGCAGAACTCCTTTGTGCTAGTCATACTTAGGCAAAATTGTTATTGCTTGATGTGCTGATAAGTGTCTTACAGTACCTGTCAGTACTGTACTGGCTTGAAAGGTTTTAGTACTATTATTTTATGGTTTTATCACTGTAGAGCACACTATCCTATATAATGTCTCAATTTTTCCTCCCATAATTTTCCACATTCCAGATCTAATGGTCGAATATCATGAGGTTATGATTGCTTAACTCCTGACTAACTAAAGCTTATTTTTCATTTAATAGGAAAATTGCACCTACCAAAGTTGAAAGCT
Source organism: Neoceratodus forsteri (assembly GCA_016271365.2). Taxonomy (NCBI): domain Eukaryota; kingdom Metazoa; phylum Chordata; order Ceratodontiformes; family Ceratodontidae; genus Neoceratodus; species Neoceratodus forsteri. Next base: position 65,495,147 of record CM028138.1, on the reverse strand, counting down.
TCTGACACCTTTTTAGCACACATTTGGAAGAGACCAGTTATAAAGCCTAATGCAGTTTTCCATTTCCAGTTCCCGGGGACTGTCTTAGCCTTTGACCAGGCTTGTTCATGCACCTGAGGAGAGTAAGCAGCAACCTTTTTTAGTTTGGGTTTGTTTGCTGTCCCATGGTTTTGTACTGACTTGCCCTTCTCTACAGTCTTCTTTTTTCCTGTGACATGTATGGCACTTGGTTGATGTGGCCTTGTTTCATCCACAATGCCAACTGCAAGCAAATTAACAGAATTCAGATTTTTCTCCTTTTTCAGTCTCATTGTGTTTGCATCTGCCTCTGCAGGTCGATGGCTCACCTCTTCAGACCTATTACAAGTTATGGTGTTTTGCTGTAAGTGAGGACTTTTGACTTTATTCTGCTGGTTGTCACGTCTGGGAATTTTCTTCAGCACAGGCACATGGTTGTCCTTACTGCTACCAGAAAAAATGACAGGTCTTCTCCCCTTGACAGCATGAGGTACAGGAGTCTTCTTAATCTTTTTTTCAGAAGCACCCAAGGCAGTTACAGTCTCACTTTTTAAAGCCAGGTCTGAAACTGAAGATATCTGCCGTACACCAGGAGCACTGGCTTGAATGTCTCTCGAAAGACATCTGTCTTTTTTGTCATACCCACCCTCTGTGGGGGCTGCTGCACTGAAATAGTCTGGGACAGGAAATGAGCTTGTGATATTGTTATTCTGTTCATCAGAGTGTGAAACTGATTTTAACTTTGTTTCACCCTCAGTATTTAGATTCTGTGAAATATCACTTTCCCCTGAATTCTGCATAAAATACATGCCTCTGTGATTGTCCTCCAGCGACTGGATTCCACTGAGTGTGTCCTGTATAATAATGCTTTCAGGACTACTTGCAGATATTTCATTCTTCAGACCAGAAGCCCAACTGTAATCAGGAACTGATGGAGAAATACTTCTCCCGTACGGAGGTTTAAATGTATTTCTTTCCTGAAATTCGCATTCTTCTGTCAGGGTCTGATTTTGATAATGTAAACATGGTGTAATTGATACTGAGTAAATATAGGTTTTGGAATAGGTATTAAAAAGCTTAGGTGTTTCTTGAAATCCAGACATTTGAAGAATGCTGTTCATTAAGTGGCCATTCCTATCTATTTTTTTATGATCTTCAAACTTACAAACTGATGAGAAAAAGGCACTATTTGGATCAAAACTTTCTTGTACAGGGATCTTCTCTTCACAGAAATTAAGTGATGTGTTGCCAATGAATGCTTCTTTACTGCTAGGTTCAACACCTTTGGGTGTGGATTCCCCAACTGATAAGCCTATGGTAGCACTTTCTTCCACAGGGTTGAAGATGATGTCATTCTCAGGAACTTCAGGCTTGCAGGGTACACTTTCTTGAATACATTTGACATTTCGTATAACACCATCGATTTTATATAGTGCAATGTTATCTGGTTTGTTTGATGCAGAGTAGAGATCCTCCTTTTCCTCATCTTCTGGATATAGCTGTGTGCTAAACAGAGTAAATTAAGTACATCATCATTCAAGACATTATTTTCCTTCATTACTGTTTTCAACTCCCAGCTCCGTCATATGCACCCTTCAGTTAGTACTCCAAGTCCCATCACCCTGCCATCTCCAGGACTTACCTTGTCCCCAACTGCCCCATAGCATCCCCCCATGGTGAGGCCATAAGAGTTGGCCATGCCCTGGCAGAGACCAAATCTGTAACTGGTGGAAGAGCCTGGTGAATGGGTATGGGGCCTGTGGGGTACTGGAATCATTTTACAGCCCTGTTAGTTCTTTCCACCAGTTTAATTTCCTCCCCTCTGAGTCAGCTATGTCAACACACACATGCATGCATGCAACAGGCACACACATATGCAAGCCAACTGACTCCTTCTCCACATCTGCTGGCTCCTATGATGCTTCACATGCTACCACATGAAATGCTCATCCAGTGGTACAGACAACCCCTCAGCATCATTTAAGCCCTCTCCTTCTGGCCAGCCCTCCAGCACCCTGGGCTCATTACTGAACCAGGGCCACCAGTGTTGTGAGTTATAGCCCAACCACTGAGCCGATAGGCCAGCTTCAGCTGGTCTTTAATAACAAGAATGGGGCTATATTCCAACAGAAACCTGAGATTACCTACACAGAAAAATTTAGACTGGAGTACTTATAACATGCACACTATCGACACTACATCTGCCGTATACTGTACATACCACAAGTCATTTCAGACTCTTTTTTTTTTTTTTTTTTGAATTAGACTCATAGGCCCAGATATTCAAAGGTTCGCATGTCTTTTAACAGGGTTATCGCGTCTTGCACTCCAAAATGCGCCATTCTCGCGATATTGAGAAGGGGCCAGTTATACGGAAACACGCTGAGCCACAGCGCAATGGAAATGAAGGCATGCGAACCGAAGGGGGTGGGTACATGCATAAAGTGCGCAATGCGATATTTGAACACTTGCACAATGCGCAAGAGTGGCTCAGCCGGAGGATGCGCTGTACCGGATGTGAGCCAAAATAAAAAGGCTCAAGGGAGCGGCAAGAACTCTAGCAGGCCGCAAACCGGGGAGAGAGACAGAGACAGAGAGAGAGAGAGGAGAGAGACAGACAGGAGCAGGAAGGGCAGAGAGGACAGTGGGTCCTGGAGGACAGAGAGGCTAGTGGTGCCGTGCAGTGGAAGCAGCAGTGGGGCAGTAGGGGTAACACAGGAACAGCAGCTGGGGGCAGGAGCCAGGAGATGGACAGTGTCAGCTTCCACATGTAAGCTGTAATGAGGGGGTTGAGACAGCATGCTGCAGGGGGCGTGGCAGTGGAGGGGCCCCGTCGTGATGACCCCGACAGGCGGTGTCGGGGCCCGCATCAGCTACGAGCTGTACAGCGATGTCGAGATTGTGGCCGTACCGCCTGAACAGGGGTCACTGAGACAGCTCAGTGAGCTGTGCAGTGATGTGATGCAGGCACCTCACGACGGAGTCATGCTCTGTCCGTGGAGACCAAGGTGACAGCCTGCATGAGCCTGCTCACCACGGGCACCTTCCAGAGGCCGACAGGGGACACCACAGGCATTACGCAGTCAGCCATGTCACGCATCCTCACCCAATTCCTCAGCGCACTGCTGCCTCATGCTGCGGAGTACATCCATTTCCCCAGCACCGTGGCAGAGCGTACAGCAAACATGCAGGAGTTCCACAGGGTAGCACAAATGCCTGGCGTGCTAGGTGCCATAGACTGCACCCATGTGGCCATTCACATGCCACCTGGCCCGACGGGCATATCGGAACCGAAAGGGCTTCTGAGTCAACTGCCAGGTGATGTGTGATGCCACTGGGCGATCATCAATGTTCAGCACACACCCTGGGGAGCACATGATGCCTTCATATAGCACCAATCTGCACTGTGCCATCGATTCGAGAGTGGGAACATCCCTACGGTCATCTAGTGGGTGAGTACACATGTATGGAATGCAAACTCTGTGCAAGGGTGGAATGACACAGGTGCCATGGTAGTGGCACAAGGATATGGGCAATATGGACCTGACCTAACACTGATCTCCACTATCTCCACACAGGTGACTGTGGATACCCACTCCGTCCCTGGCTGCTCACACCATACCGAACCCCACGACCCCAGCGCAGCACGGTTTCAATGAGGCACATGCCGCAACACGGAACATCATAGAGCGGGTGTTCTGGATACTCAAGGCACGTCCGATGCCTGGACACCTCCGGCGGAGTCTCACAGTACAGCCCTCAAAGGCCTGTGGGATATTCCTGGCCTGTTGCATTCTGCACAACATGGCCAAAGACCATGGGATAGCCGCACAGGTCCAAGAGGGGGCAGCGATGGGGATCAGTGGCGCCGGGTGATGGGTGATGAGCCGCCCCCCCTAGGATGGAGGGACCCCCGACTGACACGGCAGGCCCAGCTGCACCGGGACACCATTGCAGAAGAGCACTACGCCCAACACAGGTAAGTCAAGGGGACATGTGCAGGCAACACTGTCTATGCGCAAACCACAGGCACACAGGGGAACACACCATGCATGAAGGTCAGGGGAGTTGAAGGGTCTAGGCATACCAACACATCATCAGAGAGGGGTGAGCACTCAAATGAACACACACACACCCAGGCAGCATACAGGGCAGCAGCACAGCACTGCGGAAATACACGCTATCACACAGCACCACCAACCACCCTCACCACCTGGACTGTCCACGTACGCGTGTCAGGACCTGGGCAACCTTGCACCTTGGTGTACAGTGCAATGCAGGCATCATCATCCACACGCACCTGTGGACAGCAGTTGGGAGAGTGCAGGTGGTCCGTATCAGTTTGGTGAGCAGAGCACCCAGCAGTGCACTGCCCACCATGACACACATTGCACACAGGGCAGCACCAGACAGGGCCTGCATTGGAGACAGCTCAGTCAGGAGCACTGTCCCATGGCCACCACGGATGCGTGGGCGGCCCGCCGTGGCTCAGCAGCACTGGCAGGCTGCGCAGGGCCTACATCGGGTGGCACTACTGCACCACCAGGGGTCCCAGTGCGTGACCGTGACCTTGCCCACACAGGGGTCTGCATCCCGCGAAAGAAACTTGCACCAGGGGTGCTCGGGATGCCCACAGCAGAATCCAGCATCGACAGGCCTGGTGTCGCACGACGCCGGGAACGGGAGTGGAGTGCACACTGTGTGGGGTGGTGGACAGGGTCACCAGACAGTATGGTCAATCGTCGGCTCACAGACCACTGCCTGGGTCAGTCTGTCGATGGCAGCGGTCACATCCGTCCGCATATGGACCATCTCGGCCCGGTCCCGAGCACACTCCTGCTATGCCGCCCACGGACACAGTCAGTGCCTCCACGACCTTGCAACCCGCCCCTGCAGCTGTACCGACTCCTGCAGCAGGCGGGTGTCGCGTCGAAGGTACCAGCCTCAATGGCATCGTGCCCAGGGTGGTGATGGTCCTGGCACAGCACCCCTTGAGGGTGGCCGCTGTTCGCCAGGACCAGGTATGGGCTGATCTAAGGGCGGTGGACAAGTGCCACTGCCTGACGCTGTCCCCCAGGCCTGGTGTGCAACTGCTGCTGCCGCCCTCCAACTGCTGAGCCCCAGGTCCACCTGTTCCACCCTGTGCTGTCAACAGTGCCAGACACCTGCTCAGCCACTGATGCTGCCCACCGGTGCTGACAGGCCCAGCCTGTGACTGTGCCAGCATGCTGGTACACAGGTGTGAGCTGGACGGCCCAGGGCATGTGCTGGCCTGCCATGTGTCCCTCGTGGGACACACACCTCCCACTGGCCATTGCAGGCCTGCCATCATCAATAGTGCCGTAGCGTGCCACTGCCATAGGCACAGCATGCTGGCACACCTGCATGCCAAACTGCTGTGACACAGGCTGTGCACCCCTGCACCGTATCACTGCCGGGCGGAGTTGCCGGCCCAGCCGGCCTGCTGCTGCAGTGCGTGCAGGCTGCTGGCGGAGTGGAAGGTCCCTCCTGCTGGTCCAGCAGGTCTGCCTCACTGTCAGCACCCACCACCACCGCCTCCTGCAGACGAATAGGATCTGAAACAGAAAGAGTACATGTGAGTGCATGAACAACAGCCCCCCACAACATCACCATGACATACCGTGCAGTGATGGGCTTCCACCTGTCTGGAATCTCCGCCAGGAACACCAGAATGCATACGCTGCATGGCAGCAACCAGTGTTCTCGGTCGGGTCAGCTGCAACACCACTGGTGGTCCCCACCAGTGGCAGCACGTGCCCCTGAAGGCTGCCACCTTCTCCTTCAGCCTCCTGCGGTCAGTCCCCATCTTCTTGCGGCATTCCTGCACGGAGCGCTGGTGGCTTGCGAGGTTGACGGCCAGAGCTACCCTCCCATGCAGCTGCACGCTGCTGAGGGTGCCCTCCGCCCACTCAAAGCGGCTCATCCTCCAGGTAGGCCTGGAAGAGGGCCTCGGTCTCTGCTGTGGTGAAGTTCGCCTCCCACGCCCGCCGTCCACAGCCTCGGCCTGGTTCTCGCCACCATGCTGATCTGTATGGGTGGAAGTGGACACCTGTCACTGTGCAGTCCACAGCATTTCCCATGAGCATAGCTGCAGGCTGGGGGCTTGCCCCCTTTCTCGCCGCATGGCAGATACTGATGGAAAGGTGCCCTCTGCCCTTTCTAAGTGCCCTCATCATGCTCAGCCCTCAACCTGTGACATCCTCCAGCACCCCTGCCCATGAGCATTGTCCTGAGCATCACACAGCATGTAACTCACCTCTCAGCTGCAACAACCAAATCTGGCCACAACCCAGTGTCGCACTTTTTATAGCGCAACACATGCAAAATGAGGTGTGGCGCAACTTTAATGACATGCTAATCGCGCCTACCGCGCCTTTGCATGGCTGATCGACTGATTTGCAGCATACGGCTGGAATATCGCGTATTTGCGCTTAGCGCAATAGGGAAGGTCCGGCTGAGCCGATGGCGCATGTTTCTGGCTGTGTGCTACACTGCATTGCGCATGCCCAGACAGGTTACGCATGCGTCGATCGCGCTGCAGACCTGCTGAGCGCGATAGGCGATTCTGGCCATGGCCACCATTGTGCCAGTGGCGCTACAGCACTGGGCACTATATGGCGCTGTGGCACTTCTGCGCGATAGTCCACTGTGGCACTGGTGCTCTGCTTAGCAGTCGTGCAGGATGCCTATACATCCTATGGCGCTGTGCGTAGCCTTGCGTCATTGCCGTGACCTTGTGTATGCCCTCTGACCCCTGGCTGTGGGCATGCCATGTGTACGTCCCTATTGCGCTGTCTGGTTACAGCGCCATGTAAAGTGACGGCGCTGTGCTAACAGCGCATTGGAGTCTGTGCTGGTCTATTGCGCAACAACTCCACGGGGTCACAGCGCAGCGGGCGCCATATTGCCTGCTGTAAAGTTGGGGCCATGGCTCGGAGGAGGCGTGTCCTGAGCCCAGTTGAAGTGGCCAACCGGTGGCCCTAGTGGAGCCCCACTATGAGGGACTATAGGTGAGGCCCCTCACCGGACCTAGGACCCATGTGGCAGCAAGTGGCCACTGACCTGGTGGGGGTCACTGGCCGGGGCCGGTCTGCGGAGCAGTGCCGGCACCGGTACAGTGATCTCCGCCGGAGGGACCCGGAACTGTTAGCGTGGCTGCGTTCCCGTGCCAGGCGGGGCCTGGTGCCTAGGCCACGTGAGTGTACCATCTATTCACCTATATTCTCTGTAGGGGTGTGTGTGTGCCTGGGTGGCTGTGCATCGGTGTGTCAGTGTGTGCAGCTGTGCGATGGATGGTTATGGCTGTGTGGGCAGGCAGTCTTACTGGGGCAGGGGGCACTCTGCTTTTGAGTCACACTGATGTTTGTCTCACCATATGTCTCCCACAGGCCGGATGGTGAGGGCGCCGGATGAGGCTGATGTGGGCCATGCCAGGGCCCCAGTGCCACAGGCCATTGGGCAACAGCAGCAGCAGCATCAGCAGCAGCAACAGCAGCAGCAGCAGCGGCAGACCAAGCTGCTGGAGGAGTGTGAGTATCATTACGTCATGGATGCTATTGCATGCTGGGGGGGCAGGACCACCAACCATGATGGACACAACCAAATGGGAGGTCGTAGTTCCACTAGACGAAACACTAGTGAGTCCCCACACTGGAGTACAGTGTACAGTTCCGGAAAACATACCTGCGTATGGACAGGGACTGGGTGGAGAGCGTTCACAGGAGGGCGACATGGATGGTGCATGGATTGCATCACAAGTCCTATGCAGACCGGGTTGACGGAACTGAACATGTACTCCTGGAGGGAGGAGGGTGGGGATATGATGGGACATACAAGTATTGTACAGGGGAAAGAGTGCAGGAAACAATATTTGTCAGTGTAAAGGATGTTCCAGGACTAGAGGGCATGGGATGCAGTTGGAGGGGCTCGCTTAAGAGGAACATGCGAAGTGTTTCTTCACATAATGGGTGGTGGACGAGTGGAACACCCTGCAAGAGGATGTGGTGGGGGCTGACTTGGTCACGGGATATCTGTATGTGTGGGTTCGCCATGAGGGACTTCTGGAGGTCAGGGTGAGGGGAACGGACTTATAGGACAAGAGGTGATCGACAAGGCCAAATGGCCAGACTGGGTGTCCATAGGCCCTTATCTGCCGACACTGTCTATGTATCCATGTATGTAGGCGTGACACAGGTGACCTGCATCACAGTGCAGCATCACGACACGCCTGTGTATGCATCACAGGTGGTCCAGGCATGCACTGGGCACATAGCTGTGTAACTGGCATCGCACCACGCTGCAACACTCATGACAGCCTAGTTTGTACTGTGATTGACATGGGCAGTGTGTGTGGGTGGTGGTGCGCATGGCTGGTGCCGCCTGTTTGTGATGGCCATGTGCATGTTCACTGTGGGTGGGTGCCATCACATGTGCAGCACATTGGGTTAGATGGGTTGCAGGTTGGGTGGTGTTCAGGGTTGTGGTCTGGTCTCAGCCATTGACTGTGTTCCCATTTTCCTAGGCCTCGGTGTGCTTCAGCATGGCGCGATGATGTCGGCGCCTGACCCAGGTTGTGGTCGAAACCGGGAGCTCCTGCAAGCCCTACAGCGCCAGGAGGACAGGCGCAGACATAAGAGGGGACGACGGCAAGGGAGGGCAGGAGCTTGCTGGGTCAGTAGCCACCTTTCATTTGACCTTCACCCATCCCTTTCACCCTGCCTTCCTCTCTCAAGTTTTTTCCTCCCTTGAACACCCCTGCCTTTTACCCGTCCCCCAACTTGTACATAGTTATAACTTTATTGTTCACTGTTTTATTTCAATATACATTTCTATTTTGGTACAACTGCTGTGTTGGTGTCTGCTTTGCAACTGGCTCTGGGTGTTCCGTTGCAGGGGGTGTACATGCCATATGGGCTACTATGGTCCTGGGTATATGTGTGTGTGTGTGTGTGTGTGTCCATGGGGAGGTATCACCAGCATAGCATTGCCTTTCTGTTGCTCTTATCTGCTGCCACCCACTGCTGGGTGCACAGGGTGGGTCTGGCTGGTCTGCTTCTCTGCAGCATGGGGTTGCCGTGTGGCGCAGGGGCATGGTGTTTCCTGCAGTGCCTGTCACTGCACATGAGCTGTGTCTTGGGGGCACGTGCACACTGTGCTGTGTGCGTCTGGGGGACTGATGTGCACTGTGGTTGTCAACCCCGGGGTGTGGCACTCTCTGCCTGCCAGTGGTTGTGCTGGGGTGTCATGGCTCTGCTATGCTTTAGTTGGCTTGTCCCCATGGGCACGTGGATCATCCGTCCCACCCCAGTGATGCTGTGCTTGGGTGTGCCAGTGTGGTGTGGGTTCTGCAGTGAGTTCCTGTGCCCATGTGTGGCTGGCGGTGGGCCCCAGCCTGCCTCCCTGGATGTGCAGTTCCATTGCTCTGGGGGGTGTTCTTGCGCTATGGCAGCTCTGCACTGCTCAGCTGAGCTTCCATGGTTGCACCATAGCGCAGCATTTTGGCTCAGCCTCTCCTACCTGGTTGCGCCATGGCGCAGTATGTGCGATATTGAGACGTTGGTTGCTTGCGCAATTTGCTCTGCTCCATGTTTGAATATCGCACCTGTTGTGCATTTGCGCAACTGGTTTGTGCTTGCTCCTGCTGTTGCGCTACTTTTGAACGCAGTTTGAATATCTGGGCCTTAATGTTTAAGCTGTCAAGGTGGAAAGATCTAGAAGGTAAAAAAAATTAGATGCTATGTGCCCAAAAGAATATGAACACTACCTACAATAACAAGAAGCAGTCAAGATAATAAGCCTTTTTTTCTTTTCATTATCTCTCACAATGGGGTAGGAGGTAAACACAAACAGAGGGGATGGCAGGAATGTGGCAACAAACTATCTAGCGGTACTGTGGATGGACATCTGAGTATTGGATGACAAAAAGTATGGTTTTGTCCCAGGGAGATCATGTCAGACCAACCTCATAGATTTTTATGACTGGGTGACGGGGACCCTGGACCAACAAAGACCAGTGGATGTCCTATACCTGTATTTCAGTAAGTGAGTGGAGAGGACTGCATGTGCTGCAACTCCACTGTGGAACGGCAGTATCCAGTCACATGTTTCCAGAGCCCCCTTCATTTTCTCTGCGTGACAGCAAGGCATCAGCATAGCTCTGCTATGCAGCCATAAAAATTACCACTGTGAAACCCAGTCCTTAGCCCTTGGTGCTTGTAAGGCCTTTGATTTTATTGGATGACCATACATGTTTATATATTTGGAAAACTGGGGTTTTAATAAAGGATCAGTAAATAGTATTAAAGCAGCACTGTATGTTATGGTAGAAATTTTATTCTATATTTTTTTTATCCCATTTTAGTTTACCCCTTATCCACTGTCTTGAAGCTACCCTTTTTTCAGAACATTGTTTTACATTTGAAATAAAAGCAGCGTTCCTTTTAATATGGCAATAACCATGTTTCATAATGGTTTTTGGCTGTTCTTGACAAAAATCACCTTCCCACAATGTTAGGGAACACTAATTATTCCATGCATGCTTATTTTGGTTAAACAATAAAGCATGATCCTAGGTTATGTTAGTGGTCTGTTAATCACCTTCTAGGGGTGTAATGTGGCACAGGACATAGCTGGGTAGTCTGAGGTGCCCAGACCCATGGTGCAATTATCTTACACAGTAATATAAAGTGGCATGGAGCTGGGCATATAAATTAAATGCCATTATATAATGGCAAGAACAAATCTTAGACTGTGATTGGTCAGTCTGGGGCTGGACCCATGATGTTTTCCCAGCATAACACCACAGGTCTAGTTTATTTATTTATCTTATTTATGTCTTTGGTAACTGGGTAGGTGAGCTGATCCAGAGGACTATTTTCAGTCACAACCCGGGCCACATAGTGGCAGTCAAACAAACAAAAGCAAAAGTACAATACAATGGTGCAGGTAGACAGAAATATAATACATGATACAAAAATGGCAAGTAAGATAAATGATTCAGTGCGCAGTTCAGCATGAGGTAAAAATACATGAATTAGTAGTTTAGTCAGTATATGCAGTACATAGGTAAAGCCATGTCACAGAGACACAAGAGGCACAGTTAATTAAGGCTTTATGCTAATGCTAAGACACATTGTAATCATTGCGCTAACAGAGTTACTAACAGGGGAGTGAAAAGATCAACTTTCTGACAGGTAAGCTACTGGACAACAGTAGAATCAGGAGCATAAGTGCAGCAGTGCTAGGGGACACTAGGAGGTAGGCAGCATAAGCGTAGAAGTGCTAGTGGGTAAAGGAGAAGGGAAAGGCACAGGAGATGGCAGTTGTTTAGAGAAAAAAGGGGGGACAGCATGCATGCTACACACAACAAGCTGGATGTAATCTGGAGGTAAGAGAGGAAAGGAAGGTTAGAGGATTGTGTCAAGGATTGGAAGATAGGCAGGCAGCGCTCTGTACATCCTAGTAGCAAGAGTAGAAAATTCAGACCCTAGTGTTGTAGAGGAAAACAGTTACAAGTTGACTCAGTCAGGAGCCAGTCTCTAAGGTTTGACTTGAAGGACAGGTGGGAGGGGGATATGCAGATGGATGATGGGAGCTGGTTCCAAAGGGAAGGGGCAGAGACTGAGAAAGCTTTTCTGCCCATAGCTGTAGAGATACGAGGGACTACTAGACGAGTGATGGAGGAGAGTCTAAGGCTTCTCGAGACCACCCTATCAGTAAGTAATGTTGCACAGGGGGATAGCTGGTTGTTCCTGAGAGAGTTATCAACTAAGCATCCCATGGCATAGTCAAAATGACCCTGTAGTGGGAGCCACCCCAGGGACTGATAGAGTGAGCAGTGGTGGGAAGAGTAGGGGGCTTGAAGAACAAAGTGACAGATGGAGTCATATGTGGTACTTAGGTGCGAGTGTAGTGAAGAGGACACATGCAAGTAAACAGGGGAGCAGTAGTCGAGCAGGGGCAGAAGGTTACCTTGTACAACAGCTATGTAAGCCTCAGGGGACGGGAGCCGATTAAGGCAGTATCAGCACCCAGTTTTTGGTGAATCCTCCTCATGGTGAGATTAATATGTTCATTGAAGGTAAGGGAGGGATCAAGGGTCACACCTAGATATTTGAAGTAGGGAACAGTTTTGAGAGGGGGGCCTGGAGGTGTGAGTACAGTGAAGGAGGAGTTAGATTTGACAGGTTTGGCAAGGAAAGGCTTTGAGCCAAGGAGCATGGCTTTGGTCTTTTTTTTCATTTACGAGGAGTTTGCTGGAGAGGAACCAGTTATATGTGGTGCCATAGTTTATTGTGAGGGTGGAAGAGATGGATTCCTGGGATTTATCACTATAGTAGAGAACAAGGTCGTCTGCATAGAGGACAGCCTTGCAGTTTAGGCTATCACCTGGAAGGGCATTAATGAACAGGGAAAAAAGAAGTGGGCCAAGAATGGAGCCCTGGGGAACACCGGCCTGAACAGGCAGGGAAGCAGAGGAGGCTTTATCTATAAGCACAGACTGAGACCTATTGGAGAGATAACTATGGAACTAAACAGCTGAGTCAGGGAAGCAAACAAAGTGCAGCAGGCGGAGTGGAGAAGGTGGTGGTCTACTAGGTCAAAGGCCTTAGATAAATCTGCAAAAACTGCACCTGTGGCCTTGCCCACTTCCATGTTTCTAAGTACATGGTCGGAGAAGAGGGTCAAGGCAGAGGAGGTACTATGGTGTTTGCAGAAACCATACTGAAGGGGACACAGGAGGCTGTATTTTTCAAGATGTTCTGATAGCTGGTAAAGCATGTTTTTTCCAGTAATTTACTTAGATGTGGGAGGACGGAGATGGGTCTGTAGTTCTCAGGAGCAAGGGGATCTCCAGCTTTAAAAATTGGTACCACATGTGCATGTTTCCAAGAGTCAGGCACTATGGATGATGATAGTGCAAGATTGAATATGTAAATTAGGGGTTTGACAATAACTGGGGAGATAAGCTTCAGGAAAGTGGGGTGAAGTCCATCATTGCCAGGGCTTTCTCTAGATGGTAGTGTCTTCAAGAGCTTGATGGTAGTAATCTGACAATGGCCCTAAAATAAAATAAGGGAGGAAAGGCTGCATTCGTAGAGGACTGGGAGCAGTGAGTGTTGCTGTTCAGGCCAGTAGGAGGCTGGGGAGGAAGTTTGCTAAGATATGAGGTTAGGTTGGTGAACATCAAGTTGAAAGTGTCAGCAATCTCAGCGGGGTCATAGATGGGATCCTGGGGGGAGGCAAGTTGCATTATTTGTTTAATCGGACCTTGGATTTGGGAGGGATCCAGTGGAGGCCCAGAAACTGCAGGGATTACCAAGGGTATTTTTTTTGCTGATTAGTGAAGTATGTGCACTTAAGAGATTTGGCAGCCTGCTTGCAAGAGTTACGTAGTTGTCTGTAGGCATTCCATAGTTGGGCAAGGGGGATGCTTTGTAGGCTTTCCATTTGCTGTCTCTATCTTTCATTTGTGCCAACAGCTCCCTAGATAGCCAGCATATGCAGCCACCTCTAACCCTTCTGGTAGTGAGGGGGACGTTTTTGTCCTGTAGCTGTTGAAGGGCATCAGTAAAGAAAGAAACTGCTGTAGAGATGTTATCAAGTGAGTAGAGGGGCTGACCAATTTATATTCTTAGCGTCCCGTAAGACAGTCATGTTTCTTACGATTAAAGTTCCTGAAAGACAATAGTTTGGGGGGAGGATGGCTGGATTTGGTGGTCAGAACAATATAAGTTGTGGTATGGTCACTAATTGAATCTGACATTGTGCCTGCCTGGAGGACTTGATCAGCATGGTTAGTGATGATCCAGTCTAGGACGGAGTGGTTAAGCTAATGGTAGCTGTACCTGGTAGGGAAGGAGATGATTTGTTCCAGCTTATGAGACTTCAATAGGGTCATGTAGTAAGTTTCATGAGCTGCTACCCAGTTGAGGATAAAGTCCCCAAGTAAGATGGTATGTCTAGAGGGAGAGATGCATGCAAGTCCATCTAGAAAATTGGATAGGCCCTGGATGCCTCCTGATGGGGGGGTTGTAGCAGCAGCCTAGGTAAAATTTGTTAGATGCACCTAGTGTGAGCTCAGCGAGGATCCACTCACTCAAGGAGGAGTGAGTTGAGCAGCTGATGGTGGTGGCAGAGATGTGGTCCTGTACATACAGTGCAACACCCACACCCCTCGTTCTACCTGGTCTGTCCAGGCAAAGAAGGGGTAGCCAGGGAGTTGGTACAAAGCATCATCATGGTAGGACTTCAGCCAGGTCTCAGAGAGACCAACACATGGGGTTTGTACATGGACATCCAGGCCTCAAGCTCAGTAAACTTTGATGGGAGGCTGCAGACATTCAGATGCGCCACTCTGAGGCTAGCTTGTCTGGTCCAAGTAATGTTAGTATGGTTGATATGTGTATTTATGGGGCCTAGATTATTTTCCACATCCCCAGCAAAGACAGCAAGGAAGAGGAGGGAGAGGAGAGGAGAAGACAGGTAGGAGGGAGCCAGCATGGGAACTGAAGTGCAAGGGAGTGGATAAAAAATCCAAGCAGATAATGCTCGATGTTTGATAGTAGAGCCAATACAGTAGTGCCCATGGGGATATGCTCATACCTAGCCCTGATGGGAGAGGAGTCAGGTGGTGAGTGAGCTGAGGTACAGGAATGTAAGCTTGGTTGATATAAGACAAGTATTGCTGCACAAAAATCCATGGTTAGCAGCAGGTCAGTCAAGGAGGATGAAACCAGGAGAATCAGACATATGTTCATTTTTGGTGTGGTCCTGCACACAGGGGAGGAGCACACAGGTGGCTGTTATGCCAGTCAAATCGTGTGAGGAGGCACTTAACATGCAGTATAAGGGGCTCAATTTTCAAAGCCTCAAGAATGCCGCAAGACCCTAGTGTGCCGATCATTCGGCACATGGGGCTGGTGGCATTCTCCTAGCTGGCATTTGGGATTTTCAATCCTGAGTGCCAAATGCCACAAGTTAGACCAGATTTTCCCTGGTCTACTGTTCACCATTTGAGGTACCCTTTTTACAGCGCTCGTGCCAAATCTTTGGTGCAAGCTGCTGTAAACTGAGGAAACTACTGCAACTCAGATTCAGATTCAGTGCAAAGAAGTGCAAGGTAATGCACCTGGGAAACAAAAACCCAGGGGAAGAGTACACAATGGGGGGTGAAATACTGACAACAGTAAAAATGGAAAGGGACCTGGGGGTAATTATATCAAATGACCTAAAGGTGGGCAAGCAATGTGAGAAGGCAGTAAGGAAGGCTGGGGGGATACTGGGATGCATAGGGAGAGGCATCAGTAGTAGAAAACAGGAAGTTGTTATCCCTCTGTACAGGCAGTTGGTGAGACCCCATCTGGAGTACTGTGTGCAGTTCTGGAGACCCCATCTCCGCAAAGACATAGACAGAGTGGAGGCTGTCCAGAGGAGGTATAACCAAATGGTGCAGGGTCTGCACCAGAAGACATATGAAGAAAGACTAAAGGAGCTTAATATGTATACCCTTGAGGAAAGGAGGGAGAGGGGATATGATAGAAACTTTCAAGTACCTCAAGGGAATCAACAAAGTCCAAGAGGGTAGCATCTTTCAGAAAAGAGATGTGCAAGAACAAGAGGGCACAATTTGAAGATAGAGGGGACGGCCCAGCGGTAATGTAAGGAAGTATTTTTCACAGAGAGGGTTGTAGATGCATGGAACAGCCTCCTGAGGAGGTCGTAGAGTCAAGAACAGTGGGGGAATTCAAGAATGCATGGGACAGACATAAGGCAGTCCTAGTGGGTGGGTAGGAGGAAGGAAGCTGTTGGTTAACTAGGATCTGCAGCTTATCTGTTAGGTAGGAAAATGGGCAGACTAGGTGGTCCAAGCGGTCCTTATCTGCCATCACATTCTATGTAACTGTGCCTGATGTATTAAAATCAGGTGCAGTTACATAAAAGGAGTTTGGCGCATCTGTGTCAAAAAATGGATCTGAGACAGGACTTGCTGCAATCCTTGCATCTCCCACTAAAAATCAAGTCAAGGATCTTTACAAGAATAAGGAATTGTAGATGTTGTGTGTGGGCTGATCTTGTAAATGTTGTAGGTTTTATTACACACCTGAAACCTAGAGGAAAAATTAGGTAGTGTTCATGTAAACATTAACTTCTTTATCATTTTGGCCTTAACACAACATTCCTACACTGTGTTGAATAAACTGAATTAAATGACTGCTGAGTTTGGGACTGTAGGTGGGAAAATAAAAGGAAACTTTAGAAAACTCAAGAAATAAGTTATTGGCCAACATAGATTTAAGGGTATTCTCTTCATGCAAGGATCATTGGTCAGAAACAAATTACAAATGGGAACTGGAGAAAAATAGTGTTTCTACTAATTCTCAGCGGGTAAACATGTGGAAAGCAGTTAATGAATGCTGTGGGCCTGATTTTCAAAGAGCCGCTAGATCAGTGCAGGTTGCATCGAACCCCTGCCTGTGGCAAACTCCAGGTGCACCAGGGACCCTGCACTGGATTTTGGTATAGCAGGGGTATCTGCATCATAGTCTGGAGATTTGTTGTAGGTGGAGTATTGTGCCAAACAGGTAAAGCACCAGAGGGGGTTGACAGAGGGTGCCATTACCCCCCTGCCTGAGGTACAGTCAGCGCCTGCACCACAGTGGGGGGGAAGACAAAGAACCCTTCAAACCAACTTGGACAGTGACAATGTCCTGTGGGGTGCCTTGTTGGGTGCTATGTGACACAGCATGTCGTGGCACGTAGAATGGTGGCACCAGGCAGATGTGCCCTCAACAGTCCCAAAGATCTGCAATGTACATCTTGGCATCCAGGCACCAACCCTGTCCCAGACCCCCTGGTGTTATCAGCCCTACCAGCTGTACTGTAGCTGTCAAAGTCCACAAAAAGTGGTGACTGCCACTGGCTGCACAGTATGTGGTGCAGCTTTGTGACAGACTTGGATCCACAGGCAGTTCAATGTGCCCCTGCTACACAGCCCACTGTGTGCTAGCAAACCACATGTTATTGTAGTAGCACTGGCAGGTTGCTGGGCACCCCTATAGGCAGTTGTCATACATGAATCTGGGTGAAGGAATGACAACAGAACTGCAAACATAGTTACAGGAGTCAGGAAGATCTCTGCCTGCCACTGTGCTCTGCCACGTTGGAACAGTGACATGTTGGGTGGATGAGTGGGTGCATACTGTACAGTGCCCACACTGGCACTGCCCAACATGGCAGGGAATGGTGGCAAGGACCGAGCTTTCCCACTCCTATAACTAAGGCTGTAGTTCCGTTGTCATTCCTTTACCCAGATTCATGTACGACACCTCCCAATAGGGGTGCCCAGCAACCTACCAGAGCTACTGCAGCAGCTGTACATGTGGTTTGTCAGCACTTGGCAGGTTATGCAGCAGGGGCATGTCAAGCTGCCTGTGGATCCATGTCTCTCACAAAGCTGCACCGCATACTATGCAGCCAGGGGCAGACCCACTTGTCAGGGGCCTTTGACAGCTATGGGATGGCTGGCAGGGCTGATAACACCAGGGTGTCTGGGACAGGGCCAGTGCACACATGCTAAGAAGTACCCTATCTGTGGGTCTGTGGGACTGTTGGGGAAACACCTTCACAGTGCCACCATTCTACATGTCACAGCAAGCCATGTCACACAGTGCCCAATAGGGCACTCCCATTAGACTACTGACATTATGCAAGACAGATTGCTGGGTTCCTCCACCCCCCCCCCACTCCCCAATCTGGTACAGTCCTGACCTGCAGTACAAGGGTGGTTACACCAGCTCATGGCTGGTATAACCATAGCTGCAACTTGAGGCCACAGTGGGGCTTTCAAAATCCCAAACTAGGGGATGGTGCAGCCCCTCCATGGTGCAAGCCCCCTTCCACCTCGGCATACTACCACTTTAGGTGCAGGGGTGGTCTGCAAGGCTGCTTTGCCACATGGCCTCCCAGTTTTCGATGCAGCCTACATTCGAAAATTGGGACTGCTACAACTTTTGACACAAGGTGCCACTTGCGATAGTGCCATTTGACACAGGCAGCTTGCATCAAAAGTGAGGGTTTGAAAACCAAGCCCTGTGTTTCTATGCAAAATAAGATTATCCAGTATAAAGTACTAGGTAGAGAATACATGGTTCTGCCATGCTTATTCAGAATTTTCATAAAGGCCACTGATAGACATTGGCACGTTTGCAGCTCAGGGATCTTTATTACTTTGGGGAATACCCAGCTTTGCAAATTTGTTAGAAAGCCACTATTAATAAACTAGAATTGTAATGCGTAGGTTATTCTCCCTATAGTTTGATATACTGCTTCTAAATGATTTCCTGTTTAGACTTAGATACAACTGAAATGAAAATCCTTGCATTAGGAACTATGATGACAAAAAGTTTGATTTTATAGGTATAGAGTTCATCATTAATTCGTAATTTTAACAATCAAAACTGACTCAATGAAGTTGAAAAAAAACAACTTAATAGAGAAGCTTAGCTATCATGTTAGTTTTACAGAAAATATAACAAATACTACACAGTCAGAAATCTCAAAGTTACTTCCATCTCCATACTGTTATATATGAGATGTCCTGGTTCCATCTTTTCTCTGCTGTTCCCACCATACCCCTCCCCAGTAAATCTGTTTCTATAATTTTGCTGTTATTTTCCCATTTCTTTTTCCTGTTAACTTCATTGAATACATTTGTTTAGGAGAAGAACCAGCAAAGTTAGATTCTTTGGGCATAATGCTATAGTAAAATGATGAACCTTACAGCTGTACATTTGTAAGGAGTGTGGATGTTTTTTGTTGGCGTAATCATGGCGTGGCTTATATAAAACAATAAAACCCAATAAAAATGTGCTTACTATAAATTCTTGTTGTGATTTGTTTTTCACCTGCAACTTAGTTTGAACTGAATGAAGCAAGTTACGTTTTTACAGGTAAGGTGTCATACAACATCTCTTAATAAAAAAATATCTGGCTGTGGGCCATGACAGTACTTGCTTTATTAATCATGGATGGTTATAGAAATATCAAGATGACTAGAGGGATAGTATCCGTGTTCATTCCTATTACTGAAAATCATACACAGAGCCTCTGATTTTCCATTTTCAAAAATGAGTAAATAAGTTTCGAAAATGGTCAAAATCTGTTTTATTCCACCCCCCTTCTGTCAATGAGTATGCAGCTGTAGCCAAAGTTGCCAAATACCAGAAAAAATAACCACAATTCAATCCATTTTACCACAACTATGGAAAACCACCAGTTTCACAAAAAATGGCAGAAGCATTAACTTTCATCCTTTCCACGTGTTTTCCCACAGTGTTTCATACATGCTCATACATGCATTCACTTGTGCGCACACACACACACACACACACACACACACACACTCACTCACATACTCACACACACACTCACTCACTCACACACACGCACTCACACATGTGTACATACACACACACACACACACACACACACACTCAAAATAAAAAGGTAATGGGCAGCAGTTTTTAATGCTTGTGCCTTTAAAGAGCCAAGACTGTGCACTGCTCAACTTAAAAGAACCCCCACCACCACACACACACACACACACAGGCATAATTTGACATACCTGCCTCTATGTCAGCCTGCCTAATCTTCATAATTTTCCAGTGCAGCACTTTAGAAAGAGAAGCATGATCAATTTTGGCTCCATAGGGTCAGCAGCTCACTCCTTTCAACTTCCCTACTAGAAGCACACCCCCGACCCCCACCTCTCATGTACTGACATTCTGTTAGCATTAGTAATACTGTAGTTTGGAGATTGCAGTTACTCTCTCTCTCTCTCTCTCTTTCTCTCTCTCTCTCTCTCTCCACTTAAAAGGAAACAGTGGAAAAGATACAGCTTTACCCAGTCACTACAAAGATGCCTGATTAGTGCTTTCAGACAGTAACATTTTTTAACAAATAACTTTAATTGATTTTTTAGTAATTTAAACAGTGGCCTTCAACTTTCACTTTCTATTGCCGGGAGCCACCATTTCATGAGTAGCAGAGAGCTTCCTGAGCTCACTTTATGCTACTATGTCCTGCCAACCAATAGCTGAGGTCAAACAGGCATATTAGCCACAGTGAGCTCAGGGAAGCTCACTACTGCTCAGCAAATGGCTGCTGCCAGCAACAGTAAGTGGAAGTTGTGGGTAGCTGTTCTAAATAATTTAAAAAAGCTGTTACTGTCTGAAAGCACTAATTGAGAGTTTCTGCAGTGTCTGAGGAAAGCTTTGTCTTTTCCAACGTTTCACTTTAAGTAAATAGGGTTGTCTTTTCTTTTTTTTTCCTTTTTTGTATTTTAAGAATGCAATTTGGTTAAAATCAAAGGCACTAGGTTTGAACATCACCAACAATAACAGCACTGTCAATAACAGTGCTGTATAAACAATGCTGTAAAGAACAATGGCAAGTACAAACACCACAGCACAAAACAGCATCAACGGTAGCAGTCAAAAAAGAAAGGACCGCTACCATGAGAAAGCAACATGCTGTACACTTTATATTTGTGGAGGGCTCCACACCCAGATATGGGAGGGGGGCTCTGCACCCTCACTCCCCATTATTAAAATAACCAGCTTTGAGGGGGGCAGACCCTGGAGTACAGGCGAAACTAGGGGTTGGAGCAATGGCCATTACCATTAAAAAACAGCATGCTGCACACTTTATTTTGGTGGGAGGCTAAGCCCACCACACCCTCCTGATGTGGGGGGCTCTACCACCCACACCCCATTACTAAAATAACCAACTCCGAGGGGGACGGACCCCAGAGTAAAGGCAAAACTTGGGGGTAGGATCAATTTCCAACTGAGAACACAAAGAAAAAAAAAATTCTAACTTCAAGCAGGGGAAAAATTACTACTATACATGCCAGGAGACCATGAACAGAATCCAGGTTCTCAGACTGCATGTGCTGGCCAAGCTGTTTGTGCCTTAGACCTCTGCTCCAGGGAGCAGCTTGGACAGCCTCCATATTCTTCCACTATTTCTTTATGTCTCCTGCCTTCACTTCACAGCCACAGGGGTAGCGGTTAGTACCGTTTGCTATTTTACCCCTGTCGCTGTTGAAGGGAAACGTGCTTTACACAATGCTCTTCTTGCCGCACAGTTCTAGCTGCATGCTTCTGACCTGGTAGGTTCAATCTACCTCCTGACCCCCTGTCCCTTCCCTCACCCTTGCTTCTTGGGGAATTTATTTCCTCATGGCTTTTTTTCGCTGCTGCTCCATTATCTGCGGGGCATTCACAACCTCTCTCATTTCTTCCGCCCATGCTGTGGCTCATTTAAATGCCCACTGAGGTACAGTAGCATTTAAACCTTCCACACAGGACTGCCACTTCCTTCTTGGATGAATGGAGGCCATTCTATTAGTAAATGCCTTTATCCCTCCAGGTAAGAGCCTAGTCCCTAAAGTAGCCAAACCCCTTCTCCCTGCACCATGCCTTTAACTAGTTGGTGTTGTGCTTCCTCTCTCCCCCCAGCTTAAAAAAGATAGAACCTATGTGAAGGCCATCATGTGTGCTATCTACTTCAGGCCCCTCCCCAGCTGTCTAAACCTATCCTGCACCACCCAGGCTGTGTCTCCTGTTAGGTCATTTGTCCCCAGATGGACAGTGACATCCAGCTCTCCCTGCTACCATACCACCACAGTGACCCTAAGGATCTGCTCCCCATCCTTCTATACTGAGGCACTGGGTAGACACCTCACTTCCCTCCTTCCTTCAAATGATGTTCCCCAAACTACCCTCCTGATGATTGAGTCCCCCACTAGAAGTTGCTTTCTCTTCTGTTGGGATCCTCTTCCTCCAACCGTGGGGCCAC
The DNA here is from genome assembly GCA_016271365.2 of Neoceratodus forsteri. Classification (NCBI taxonomy): domain Eukaryota; kingdom Metazoa; phylum Chordata; order Ceratodontiformes; family Ceratodontidae; genus Neoceratodus; species Neoceratodus forsteri. The sequence continues at coordinate 65,473,247 of CM028138.1, read as the reverse complement.
AGTTCTGGAGGACCCCCCAATCCTTCGTTCTGGCTACAAGGGATACCTCATCCCACAGTTCCATCCTGCCAGGGCAATGAAAGATTTCTTTAGTGACACTGGCTGAGAAATATGCTCTGTTACCCGCACCCCCACCAGCCCTGAGCCAACTACTGTCCAGCCATCCCTACTTCCAGGCACCCTCTGGGGAAATATGGTGGACTTGGAGGCCACTGGGTGGGGGAAGAGGCCCCCTAAATCCTAGCCATGTTGGCCTGGAGTTTAGAGGCTCAAAGCACATCCTTCCTCTCTTGCGCTCAGACAACACTCTTTCACTGGGGCTCACAATACTGCTCCTCTCTCACAGCAAGAAACCAAAGTCACAATCGCCTCATCCAAAAAAATGAAAAAATGGGAAACTGTAGTTTTTTTTTATTTTATTTAAATGTCCTGGTTACTCACTCTCTACTAAATCCTCTTCTGCAACTACAAAGCATGTCTTCCTGTCTGTCACAGACCACATGCTCATTCCTTTTGACCACAGGGCTCACATTAAATATGTACTACAAATTTAACCTGAAATACGTTTTTTAAAACAATGCCCCCAACCACACATCGAGCAGCAACAATTAGCTAGAGTCTCACTAGTACCTCACTAGCCCACAAGCTAAGAGGTGTCACAGATTTTTGCTGATAAATATGAAAATTTCAATCTAACCACTAATTATAACACATGCCAAGGATGTTGGGTGTGTCAGGATGCTGCTGAGCCCTTCACAACTGCCTTGCAACCACTATGCTAAGCAGAGCTGTACTTAAAAAAGATAGAGCAGCACTTCAGTTTCCAGAAGATCTCCATGAAGACTGCCACTCCACAGTCACTGCATTACACCGCTCCCAATATTTCCAAATGTACTCGCTTTCAAATATGAGATAGAATTTGTGGCCTTGCTGCAGAACAGGTTTTTCCTGATTTCCCTTGTTTGGATTGGACCCAGTTACTCTACCCTGGGTAGGTTGCTAATTTGCCTCTCCTTGAGCTTTTATTTAGACTCTAACTTTTTATCTTCCTTTGTACTCTTAGGCCCGATATTCAGAATTAAGCCTGGCGGCGTGTAATTGACACAAGCGCCAACTGGTTAGCTGGTGCAACAAGGGGATATATTCAAAGAGATGAGCCATGGCGCATCTCCCCTGAAATATATCAGGTAATACACACTGCACAAATACGATGTGCTGACACATCCCCCCCCCCCCAGACAGGGGTGAATACCAGGAATGGGAACTGCATCAGCGCAACAGAGTTACGCTGTGTGCAAATTCTTGATATTCAGCCAGCAGTATGCAAATGGGGCCATAATACATGCAAGCCACAGATGGGGCCATTTGCATGTCACTAGGCTCCATTTGCACATGTTGTGTAGGGCTGGCCAGCGAAATGCACCTAGTGCCCTGCACAGCATCCAGTGCTGTCAGAGGAGGTCTAGTGGTACCCCCCCATCCCGTACCTCCGTTCACCCGACAGGAAAGTCTGTCAAATCCTTGGTAGTCTAGTGGCACCCTCTCCCTCCCTGTAGCCCTGATCATGGTAAAATCCTTGTGCAAAATACTCTGGTGGTCTAGTGGTACCCCCCATCCTGCCCATAACCCCGATCAACCGAAATAGATCCATGTATAATTCTCTGGTAGTCTAGTAGTACCCCCTTCCCTCCTGACCCTCTGATCACCAAAAATACTATATCCTTCTGCCCCTGGTAGTGTAGTGGAATCCCCCACCCCTCCCAATCCTCTGATCACCCAATTTATATATAATTCTGTCCCTGGTAGTCTAGTGGTACCCCCTCCCCATACCGGAACACAAATCACCCGTAAACTCTATGGAAATAAATCCCTGGTGGTCCAGTGGCACCTCCAACCCAAGACCACCTGCCCACCCAGCCCCCGTCACTGGCGGGCAGCAGCAAACCTATCCACATACCTCCGCGGCTGACCACCGAATGACAGCTTAAGTATCAGCTGCAAGCCCATTGGTCTCACTGTGGACCAATAGGTTTGCAGTGCATACTGTAATAGTCATCACAAATATGTGAATGACTTCATTCACATACTTAGAATGACTATTACAGTATGCACTTCAAGTCTGCTGGTCCAGCCAGTGTGGACCAATGGGCTTGCAGCTGATACTGTGTTGTCATTTCATGGCAGCCTATAAGCATGCAGGTGGTTTCATGTTGCCTCACAATAATGGGTGAGGGAGCTGGGTGGCAGGGGGTCCTGTGTGTGGGGGCTGCCACTGGATCACCAGGATTTATTTCCACAGAGCTTACGGGGTGATCAGTGTTCCAGGATGGGGAGAGGGTACCACTAGACTACCAGGACAGAATTCATATAAGTTGGGTGACTGGAGGGTTGGGAGGGGTGGGGGTTCCACTAGACTACCAGGGACAGAGGAATAGTATTTGGGGTGATCAGAGGGTCCGGGAGGGGTACCACTAGACTACCAAGGATATAATATGCTTTTATCTTGGGCGATCAGGGTACAGGCAGGAAGGGGGGAACCACTTGACCACCAGGGACATGTTTGGGTGCTTGTGCACAGTGTACTGGGGGGAGGTCACCCACGGCTGGCGGCTGCTGTGATGCACCTTGCATTATGGCAGCTCCTCTGTGGGTGGCCACCATTTAAGCCTTATTTTTCAGGTTCAACCTTGTGCCTCGGTATGCAGCACATCTCAGGATTGTACCAGTATATGCACCGCACATCTAGGGCTGAATATCGGAATGTGTGACATATGCATGGAGATGTGACGCATATATTATCTTTGTGCTCTGGCGCATGGGGAATTGCGCTGCACAATTCCCTCTTTTGAATAATGCCCCAGGGCACATTTCTGGGGCTGCACTGGCACAACTTAGTTGTGCCAGGTGCAACCCCTTTGAATATCTAGTCCTTAGCCTAGATAGGATGTTTTTAGTTAGCTCCTACTCCCCCCTTTATCAGTTTGTTCTCTTACCCCAGATAGGGTGTTTTTAGTTTTCCCTTTTCCCCCTTAATCACTTTGTAATCCTATCCCCAATATGGTGTTGCATCTATTCCCAGTTCTGGCCTACCTTTAGACCTCCACTTGTCCCTGCAGTGAATATAACAAAAGGAATGAACAGATGTCTTACCTTAGCTGATCAGCAGAGTCCCCCGTTTCACTGCTTCCTCCTGATGATGGTTACCAACACCTCAGATGCCTGTCTTACACCACTTCCACTCCTTCACTGTTCTACTGACTTGCTGGGACACCAACATGCTGGGACACAGTAGTAGTGGTCCCTTTAATACAGGTATTGAGCCACTAGTGGTCCCTGGTTTGTTACCTCCCTAGGGTTCCCACTTCCTGACTGTCTGGTTTCCTCTTAGTTCCCACCCCCTGAGATGGCCGCCCACTGCTCTCCCAGTCTGTTCTGTGGGAGGATGCCAAAAAAGTAAATAATTTACATGCTTTTATAACTGCCCAAGTGTGCTCCTGCTTGCTTGGGCTGGTGGTTGCTCACTGCTCCACTCCAAATGCGTACCAACCCAGCAGAAGAAAAACAGAATTTAAACTGGTTTGGTGAGCCCTTAATGAGACCTGATTGTTTCACACCCCATTTTTCCCACCTCCTGACTAATTGGCTTCCTCTCAGTTCCCACCCCTTGAGATGGCCACCTGTTGCTCTTCCTGTCTGTACCATTGGAGGGCACCAAAACAGTAAATAATTTACAGCCTTTTACAACTACCCAAGAATGCTCCTGATAGTTTGGGCTGGTGCCTGCCTGCTGTTCAAATGCATACCGCCCCAGCAGAAAGTTGGGATTTAAACTGTTTTGGTGAGCATCTAGTGAGCTCCGGTTGGTTGCCTCCATCAGTTTTCCCATCTCCTGATTGGCTGGATTCCTCTCTGTTTCTGCCCCCCCCCAAGATGGCTGCCCACTGCTCTTCCAGTCTGTCCTGTGGGAGGACACTGAAAAAGTAATTTTTTACAGCCTTCTAGAACTGCCCAAAAGTGCTCCCACTTGTCTGGACTTGTGCTTGTATGCTGCTTCACTCAGAATGCGGGCTGCCCCAACAGAAAGGGGGGATTGAAACTGTTTTGGCAAGCCCCTAGTGAGTCCTGATTGGTTCCCTCCCTTGGTTTTCCCACCTCCTGACTGACTGGTTTCCTCTCAGTTCCTGCCCCCTGAAGCAGCCACCCACTGCTGTTCTGGTCTTTCCTGTGGAAGGACGTTAAAAATGTAATTCATTTACAGCCTTTTAGAACTGCCCAAGAGTGCTCCTGCTTGTCTGGACTGGTGCCTGCCTACTGCTCTGCTCCAAATGTGCAGGTGAGACATGCATAGTTCCTCTTTCTGGGAGATCTCCACTCCTTGAAGATGCTGTAGAGCAATTCCTAATTCAGAGACCACTCATAAGTGATGATCTCCAGACAGCTCGGTATGTTTGCCAGACGGTACAGCTCACCTGCCTGGTGTACTGCTAAGATATGAGCGCAAGTGGAAAATGCTAGTTTCCCCAGGTTCAGGGTTGCTTCACAGATTGAAACAGGCAAGGACAGTTTGCCTGGTGGTGCTGAGGGTTGAGGCGCTGGATGCCACATCTCATGGAATGCCGGTGATCCAAGGTCAGGAATGACCTTGGGTCGTGGGTTGGCAGGGGAAGGAAAGGATCAAGCATCCGATGGACTGCTCTCCTCGCCCGGGGAGGGTTGTCATCCCACTCCTTGGCTGCCCCCTAATGGAGGCCCAAGGATAGTACTGGAGTCTGAGAGACACAGGAGCACGGAGACATGGTGTGTGCATGCCTCCACATGCCTTCATTTACACCGCAAGTGGAGGGGGTGTACAGGGAAAACACAAAAATGAAAGTGTCAGACTCCACGATGGCTGGCCACTCCCCATTGCCAGCTCACTGGCTACTGTAGTGTGCTCTGGAGGGAGGGGATCCTCACTCTAGCTCTGCCATGGGGGGGGGGCCAAGACAGTACCTGCCAGAATAACGCTGGATTGGGGGCAGCTGGTTTCAGAAGATGAGCCCTCGGAGGGGGGAGGCGTAGTCACCTGCCAGTTCCGTGAGGTGGAAAACAGATAATGGAATAAAAGAAATAGACAAGGATGATCTAACAGTTGGTGGGAACTGTGCATGAAGTACTGTATGCAGGAAGGTACGGGATTGTGGTTTGATTGTGTTTGGATGGTTTCAGCCAGGTGCTGGTTTCTTGAGTCTGAATGATGAAATACATGTGGCCATGGATAAATACAGATTGTTAGAATGCCAGTTAGACAGCTCTTGACACCCTGCTATTTGGCCTGCAGACAGGCTGGTACATGAAAATATGAAACCCTACACATGGAAAACTTGCATGTTACATAGGATATGGATTCAGCCTCTTTGTTCACATAACGCATGGCAGTAGTTTTTCTGCATTTATATGTAGAGGCTGATTCACAGACTGATAGTAAAAGACCAGAAAGGTTACCTTTATGGTCCTGGGATCCAGTACACTGATATGCAGTTTGGTCTCCTGTTTGGACCTAGCACTACACGCCAGTTCTGACCTCAGGTGGGATACCAAGCCTGATAGACAGGTCTGTGTTGTTTGATGAGATTAGCTCTACTACCACCAGTGAAGGTTCTGTGACACAGTCCATGGCACAAAATCCCCTAAGACAGAGGGGATCTCCTTTGAAAGCACCTCTTCTTGAGATTCTGTTGAATTGGTGTCATGTGACATGGTGACAGGAAGGCACTCATTGCAGCAGTAGGTCAGAGCTTTCAGCTGATTGTTTCATGAGGGCACAGTTTAGGCCCAAACCCTTCCACCCTCACCCCACCCACCCCTGGAAATAGTTCCTTTATACCTGGGGTTCTGACATAATTTCCTCAAGAGGGCAAGGTGCATATCACTGTCATATCCTCTCTAGCACACTGCACTGACAATATAAGCATACACATTGTATAATATATATATTTCTATATAACAAACCAATCACACACACACAACAAAAGAAAAATAAATAAATAAATAAATAATAAACAAGAAGGTAGACAGACATGTGGGGAGTAGTGCAATGTAATGGCTGTGGGGCAGCAGTCTTCCGGGAGTCTTTCTGGAGGCTGAGATGCTGCCCTGTTCGCGAACAACTCTCTGCCCTGAGAGAGGAAGTTGCCCGTCTTCAGGCCACACTGGACAGTAGTAAGGGAACCTTCCCCCAGACTGCACTGGACAGTAGTAAGGGAAACTCCTCCATCCAGGGAGCACCAGAGCCACCACAACTACCTCAGAGGTTGCGAAGAAAGCACAGCAGTTGGACCACAGTGGGCTCAGGGAGGGTAAGGGTGGTGGAACAGAGGCACACCCAGTCAGCTGTTCCACTCCAAAATCCATACACCATTCTGGGGGAGCATAGTTCCCCTATGGATGCAACCGCAGAGGAGACTAAGGAGGTTGCAGACAACTGTCACAAGGGAGGCCCTCAGGAAGGAGGCAGAGGACACCACAGGGAAAGGAAGCAGCTCCTGGTGGGGGACTCAATTATTAAGGGGATAGAACTGGGGGGAGCAGGGAAAACTGAAGTAAGGTGCCTGCCTGGTGCCATGGCTTGGAGGGATAGGAAGCGCATCCTTAGGATCACAAGAACAGTTGCACGGGAGTCTGAGCTGGTTGTCATTGTCCACCTAGGGATAAATGACTTGGCTCATCATGAGATTAGAGCAGTGCAGAAGGGTGAGGCAAGGGTACTTTACACCATGCAGTTTAACGAATGGTTGAAAAAATGGTGTGGAGCGCAAGGGTTTGGCTTCATCGGGGACTGGGGTTCCACCTGGAGGGACACCAGCCTATACTGGCACGATGGTCTGCATCTGTCCAGGAAGGGAACAAGTCTTTTGGGCAATCAGTTTAAATGCTTCATTGGCAAGCTTTTAAACTAGTCAAGGGGGAGGCACTGATAAGCAGCAGGAAAATCCAAGCCTCCCTACAAAACAGAGTACTAAATGAGAAAAAGACCAAGGTAGAAAGGTCAATGGGGATGCTGCTACAGAAGGTAAAGCCACCAAAAATGGAGAGCAATGAGTACCAATGCCCATAGTCTGGGTAACAAGCTTCCTGAATTAGTGGTCTTGATGGAGGAGGAACATCTGGATATCGTTAGCAGTCACAGAAACATGGTACACACAGAACCATGACTGGGACGTAAACATACCAGGATACACTATCTACAGGAGGGACAGGGAGGGTTAAAGAGGAGGAGGAGTAGCTCTCTACATAAGGGAAGGAATCAAAGCAACAGAACAAAAGGATAAGCAGGGAGAAGAAGAAGCACTGTGGGTCAATTTGGAGACAGGCAATGGCACCACAATCCGCACAGGGGTTGTATACAGACCCCCCTCTCAGGGGAAGGAAATGGACAAGGAAATGATAGAAAGTATACTTAGAATGGCAGAAAAAGGGGAGATATTGCTGATGGGTGATCTAAATATGCCAGATGTTAACTGGAGTGCAGTTGCAGCAGCCACTTCTAAGAGTGGGGTTATCCTAGATGTCCTACAGGGGGCATGCCTTAGACAACTAGTATTGGAACCCACTCAAGAGGGAGCAATCTCAAACCTGATTCTCTCAAATGGAGATGGAGAGAGGATCACAGATGTAGAAGTGGGTAGCCATCTGTGAACTAGCGACCATCGAACAGTATGGTTCACAATAAACACAGCAATAGAGTCAAGCCATACAAAGGCAAAAGTACTGGACTTCAGGAGGGCAGACTTTGCCAAAATGGGTGAGTGCCTAAGGAATGCACTAGCAAATGGGCAGGAAGGAGGGGTAGAAGAACAATGGGGAATAATAAAAACTGCCATCACAGAGGTAACAAGCCTTTGTGTGAAACAAATAAACAAAACAAAACGATGTAAGAAACCACTATGGTTCTCAAAGGAGGTGGCAGTGAAGGTTCAAGAGAAAAAGAAAGCATTCAGGAAGTACAAGGAATCACAGAAGGAACAGGACAGAGAATTGTATCAGTTAAAGCAAAAGGAAGCTGGGTAGGCAGTCAGAACAGCAAGGGCCCAAACGAGGAAAAGATAGCCAACTCAGTTAAGAAGGAGATAAAACCTTTTTAGGTACATTGGGAGGCGAAGGAAGACCAAGGAGGGATAGTGAGGCTTAATAAAGGGAGGGGGTGGGCAGAGGGTGACTGTGAAAATGCAGAGATACTAAATAAATATTTTTGCTCAGTATTTACAAATGAAGAGGGGGAGGTACCTAAAACAAACAATAGAAACACTCTGGATACAGAAGTTGATACCAGCCCATTTACAGAAGAAAGGGTTCTGAAAGAACTCTTAAAACTGATGGTGGACAAAGCAATGGGGCCTGATGGGCTTCATCCCAGAATTCTAAAAGAACTAAGGGTAGAACTAGTGACACCACTGACTACCCTCTTTAACAAATCATGGGAGGATGGGGTGGTACCTGAGGACTGGAGGAGGGCAGATGTGATTCCCCTTCACAAAAGTGGGAGCAGGGCAGAAGCAGGAAACTACAGACCTGTTAGTTTAACCTCAGTGATAGGGAAAATGATGGAATCACTTCCGAAGGAAAGAATTGTTAAGTACCTAGAGGCCAGAGGGGCACAGGTCCCAGGCAGCATGGATTCACAGCAGGAAGGTCATGCCAGACAAATCTAATAGATTTCTTTGACTGGGTGACCAAAGTAGTAGATCAGGGAGGGGCTGTGGACATGGCCTACCTAGACTTTAGTAAGGCATTTGGCACAGTCCCACACAAAAGATTAATATACAAGTTAGCCAGCCTGGAAGTGTGTCCCAAGATGATAGCCTGGGTAAAAAATTGGCTGGAGAATAGAACACAGAGGGTTATAGTAAATGGAGTCCACTCTGAAGAAAGGGGGGTTACTAGTGGGGTACCGCAGGGTTCAGTATTATAAGCGACATTGCAGAGGGACTGGAAGGAAAAGAATGTCTCTTTGCAGATGACATAAAGATCTGCAACAGAGTTGATGCACAAGGTGGGGTGGAAAGGATGAGAAGGGACTTGGCAAGGCTAGAGGAATGGTCAAATATATGGCAGCTTAGATTCAATGCTAAGAAGTGCAAGGTAATGCACCTGGGTAACAAAAACTCAGGGGAAGAGTGCACAATGGGGGGTGAGATACTAACAACAACAAAAATGGAAAGGGACCTGGGGGTAGTCATATCAGATGACTTAAAGGTGGGCAAGCAATGTGAGAGGGCAGTTAGGAGGGCTGGGGAGATACTGGGATGCATAGGGAGAGGCATCACCAGTAGAAAACAGGAAGTTGTTATACCTCTGTACAGACAGCTGGTGAGGCCCCATCTGGAGTACTGCGTGCAGTTCTGGAAACCCAGTCTCCACAAAGACATAGACAGGATGGAAGCTGTCCAAAGGAAGGCAACTAAAATGTTGCAGGGTCTGAACCGGAAGACATATGAAGAGAGACTAAAGGAGCTTAATATGTATAGCCTCGAGGAAAGGAGGGAGAGGGGGGAAATGACAGAAACTTTCAAGTACCTCAAGGAATCAACAAAGTCCAAGAGGTAGCATCTTTCAGAGGTGTGCAAGAACAGGGGGCACAATTTGAAGATGGGGGTGGCTCAGAGGTAATGTAAGGTATTTTTTTTCAGAGAGGGTTGTGGATGCATGGAATGGCCTTCCGGAAGAGGTTGTGGAGTCAAAAACAGTGGTTGAATTCAAGCATGCATGGGACAGTCATAAAGCAATTCTACGGGGTGGGGGCAGAAAGAAGTAGGCTACTGGTTAACTAGGATCTGCAGCTTATCCATTAGGTAGGGAAATAGGCAGACTGGGTGGGCCAAGCGGTCCTTATCTGCTGTCAAATTCTATGTTTCTATGTGAGTCTGGACATGGGACCATCAAGGTGAAGAATGCAATGAGACCCAGAAGCCTGAGACTGTCTCTAGATGGATGGGTTTTAATAAACAAAAGACTGCCACATATGAAACCAGATCCGGGGTCTATTGTAGGAACAAGAGAACCCTGACTTGCATTTCACAACATGTGTTTAGTTACAGTAGGATGCATATCTTAAAACATGAGGGGTTGGAAGCCTTGAGATACCTCCGTTTTTCTTTGTTTCTTTATTTAACTTTTCATTATTTTATTTTTTAGTTTGCCAATTACTAGTAAAATAAAATCCAATTGACTCCTTGGACTTTACTATCAAGTCAGAAAATGTTTACTGTCAAGGTTGGCAGTGTATTTTCAATGGGAAACTGCAAATCTAATTTCAGAGTTTTGTAGAAAAGTAAAGCTTTCTTCCATTTATAGTGTCATAGATTTAATAGAAATATGTGATTTCTGATAACGTGATCGTTTGTTTTCATTTAGCAGGTGATATTTTCTTCCTAACCAGATTTTACTTGGGGGGGGGGGGGAGAAAAGAAAAGCCAATTAATGTTTTAAAACATTGTAAAATCATACAGAAGGACTACAACAGTACTCACACATATAAAAGACCAAGGTCTGTTGCTGAAAGAAGTATTTATTATTTATTTGAATTTTGGTAGCCCTGTAAGCCCAATGAGAAAGAATGTTCCTTTTACCACTCCCCAAAGCTTTGGAACTCACTGCCACCTCCTATCAGACTTTTCTTTTCCCCATCTTCAATTTCCTTAGCCCATCATAATTTCTATTCCCCTAACTGCACTTGTTCTTAGCTCCCCAGCACCTCCCCACCCTGGGTATTAAAGGAATAATCATGACAGGGTGTGGGTGCAGGCGTGTCAGTGTCATGGTGGGATAACGCCACGCCTGGGGGTTGGGCATGAGGCGAGGCCGAAAAGTGCGTCCAATGCCCCAGGCATGGCATTATCCTAGCATGACACACACCCTGGAGTGCATTATTCCTATTATACAATGGCTTGTTGTTATATATAAAATAAAAAAATAATTTTAAAGAATGTTTTTATTAGTGTGAAAAAATATTTTTGTTTCTTAAGAGGAGATGCAAAAAAAGAGAGCAGTCGTAATAATGACGACAGTAGACCTGTGACATTATGCTGGGATAACGCCATGGGTCCAGCCCCAAACTGACCAATCACAGTGCAAGATTCTTTCTTGCCATTGTATAATACCCTTTAACCCTACATTACTGTACTTGTTCTTAGCCCCCTTCACAACTATCCCCACCCTTGTGCACTATTCCCCTACTCCTCTATCCCTGTCTTACCTCCGGTCTCCTAACTGAACCCTTCCTCTCATTACTCCCTCAGATGCTACTTCCTGTTATACCCCCCTCCTCTAACCCCCTACCACAACCTACTGTGCTATTTCAACACTCTACTGCTGTCCTTCCCCCAACAACCCCTTCCCCATTGATGCTCTCCTCTTTCCATTCCTAGTTTACCCCTATTTTCTCCAGCCTCCTATTCCTTATTCCTCTTCCCTCTGGTCACCTGCCACCCCTCCTCCTGCCTTCCCTTCTCTCTCTCCTACTTCTCTTCCTGGTCCATCCCCTTGCAAGGTTCTCTATCATCCTTAAGTGGTATATATCTTGGTTTCCTCTCTTCTAACCCTCTTCCTACCCCCCCCATTTTCTAAACCTGACCCCCTTGCAGGGTTCTCTGTGTCCTGAAGGGGTATAGATTGTCTCTGTCTCACTTTTTCCCCTCTCCCTTCCCCCACTTTCAAATCTATTGCCCACCCATCTCCCTTATTCCTAATCATCTTCCTCCCTCCTGTTCCACTGCCCCCCCTTTTCTACTGCCCCACTCCCTTTCTCTACATTCCCTTTCTACCTGATCATGTCCCCCTTGCAGGGTTCTCAGCATCCTGAAATGGTATAGATATTGGCTGTCCCTCTCTCTCCCCCTCTTCCATCCCCTACCCTCTACCCCTCACCCATCCACTTCTCCACTTGTCATCAGTAGCGGCTCTAGCCACAAATGGTTACCAGGGCACAGCTGGGGCACAACCGATGGCAGCCAGGGCACTGATATATTGTTACTATGGGGGAAGCTTTGCACCATGTGGGGCACCAACTGGGGCACAGCATTTTTTTAACCGGGCACGTGCCCTGGCGGGCCCTGGTGTAGAGCCACTACTGCTTGTCATATAACTGCCCTCCCTTGGGCATACAATAGCACTTCGAATTGTGTGCTCAGCCTACTACTTCTAGCAATTCAAATGTGTTCTCCATCCTCTAACCTTTACCCTACTGGATCACCTGCTCTTGGGTTGTTGCAATGTACATTATATCCGAATATGGTTTTATTTACCTTTGCTGGTTGGTCTGGGTTATTTCTGCTCTGTAATTGTACTACACTGTTTTGTTTTAGTAATTGTACTTGTATTGCTCTGTAATTGTACTACACTGTTTTGTTTTAGTAATTGTACTTGAATTGCTCTGTAATTGTACAACACTGTTTTGTTTTAGTAATTGTACTTGTATTGCTATGTGTTTGCTTGTTCTCTCAACTCTTGTATCCACCCCCGGACGCTTCTAGAAACAAGCTGTTTACAGCTCATGTTGTCTTTCCTGGTGAAACATTTTCCAAATAATAATAATAATTTTTCAGGGGTGACCCAAAGGAGGGTAAAAGGGGAGGTACAGAGATAACAACGACAGATAAGTGTACAAGGACAGTTTACAATACGTTGTAGAACACAGTGTATACAAAATATTAAATGCATATATAGTATTTACAAATAATACAGTAAATACACATAAAAGGCCAAGGTCTGTTGCTGAAAGAAGTATTTATTATTTATTTATTTGAATTTTGGTAACTGGGTAAGCCCACAGAAACAGAATGTCCTTTTTTCAAGGATGGCCAAGGGAAGGTAAAATGGGAGGTACAGAGGATGGTGGATGCATGGAACAGCCTCCCTGAGGAGGCTGTGTGGGCAACAATGGTACGCAAATTCAAGAATGCACGGGACATGCAGAAGGCAATGCTAGGGGTGGGAAGGAGGAGGTAGGCTGCAGATCAAGTAGGATCTGGAGTTTATACAGCAGGTAGGGAAATGGGCAGACTAGGTGGGCCAGGCGGTCCTTATCCACTGTCAAATTCTATGTTTCTATACAGGCACAGATGTCGTAATTTGCAAATATACAAGGTGCAAGGACAGAAATTTTTACAGTTAATACGGTACGTTTTACAAATAATGCAGTAGATACTGGTATGGAGGCTGTGGTTTCAATAGACTGGATCAGAAAAAATATTGAAAAATAACTGAAGTAAAAGTGAAACAGAACTGAATCACAGCAGAGCAGGAATGGCACATCAGGGTAGATCATGGAGAGAAACAGAAAGGGATGGGGGGATTAGGTATGAGGGAAGTGAGCTAGATCGGATGGGATAACTTAGGCGTAGGTGCAGAGCTGAGGAGAAGCAAGGTGGGATTTAAGATTTAACAGAAACATAGAAATATAGAATTTGACGGCAGATAAGGACCGCTTGGCCCACCTAGTCTGCCCATTTTCCTACCTGATAGATAAGCTGCAGATCCTAGTTAACCAACAGCCTACTTCCTCCTACCCTCCACAAGAACTGCCTTATGTCTGTCCCATGCATTTTTGAATTCCCTCACTGTTCTTGACTCCACAACCTCCTCTTGAAGGAGTAGATAGAATGGCATGTCAGAATAGCAGTATCCATTTCTTTTGAAAAAGAAACATTGACAATGACAACAGAAGAAGTCCAAAGGGCCACCTAGTCTGCCTGGAGTTCATTATCTGGCCAGGGACCTTCCCATTCCACCCTCTGCTCTCATCTCTACTGCAACAGACCTGAGTAACCATCAAACCCATCATTCTGTCCCAACCGTGCTTGAAACCTTGTTCCAAAGCTCAAAGGCTCCTTTCCTTAAAATATAACTTCCTTGCATCCCTCTTAAACCTTCCTCCCACCAGTTTCCACATGTCAGCTTGGGTTCTCAACTCTGTAGTCTGCTAAACAGATCCCTGCATTTCACTGTGTTTATTTCCTTCAGGAAATTGAAGGTCTCTGTCATGTTTTAGGGAGGCAGTATAGCACAGTGGTTTAAGGCTCTGAGCTGCAAATCTGGAGACATGGGTTTGAATTCCACAGTCCCCACTTGCATGCTGTGTGACCCCAAGCAAGTCACTTAACTTCCCTGTGCTCCCAGGTCGCACATGTAAACAAGTTTTCAGCTTAGTGTGCCACTCCTGGTTAAACAATTGAAAACAATATATATAAATAATTATATATATATATATATATATATATATATATATATATATATATATATATTCCCACCCCCACCTGGTCTTCAGTAAGTTCATGTTCAGAGCCTTGAGATTATGTTCGTAAGATCTGCCCTGATGACCCTGAATATCTACTGTTTCTCACTAAAATACATTGGGCTCCTAATTTGTTGTCAGTTTCTGACACCACAATACCAGAACTCCATTTGATTCCTTTTTTACTAGCAGTATGAAAAGCAAAGGTGAAAACCCACTAGTTTCACTGCACAAATATTTAATTATAAAAGTAGAACATGATTACTAACACAGGAAAATGCTACAAAAAAATCAGTTATCTATTTACTAGAAGAACACACATACTGTTTAAATGGAAAACTGAATAAACTAAATAAGTTCCGCCCCAATAAATACAAAATTTTGTATTGGGTACAGTTGGACATCTCTTGATTCAGCAGGAACCTGAGTCTAGGGACCATGTGAACTGACATGTTCAGAGAGTGGGTCATCGCCAATCTGAATCTGGGTTTCATGACCCAGTTGATCAATATGGGAACATGGGACCCCATATCTGCACAGGCGAACATCCACTGCTGTCAGTCATTTTGGGAACTCTGAGGTGAATGGGAAGAGCCCAACAGGCAAAGCTTTTTAGAGGTATACATCATTCTCCACGGAGAAATGGATGAACTACAATGTGATTTTTTTTCTGGATATGAAAAAAAACAAATGTAAAGTCCTGGGAATAGAATCAATCTCCTTCATACAATGGAGGTATGTTGGGTTAGTTGAAAACCAGTCTCTGGTATTTTACGTACTGTACCTGTTAAAGGATCTCACATCTATTAGTTTTCAGCCACTCCGTATTTTGTGTAGTCAGGAAATAAATACCTGAAGAAAATCCCATTTTTTTTCCAGCAGTTGCAAAGTTTACTCCATGACCTCTGTTGACAGGAGCTGGCAAACTTCCTCCTGCAACACTGCAAGTTCCAGGAAGGGGGTGTCTCAATCACACTCAATTTGGTGATGTGGTAGGAGAGGTCATTTCCAGCCTTACCCATTACCACTATTGCAAGAGCCATTCTGTCCATGGTTATGGACTCCCATTGGTAGAGGTAATAAGACAGATCACCCTCATTTAAGGACTGTTCTGTTGCTGGAGGTGGGTGGAGAGGGGTGGGGGGGTGCTGGAAGAACATATTTTGCATGAAAGACTGGCTTCTGCCTTCCAAGGTGCAAAGCAACATGCCTTCCTCTGCCCTTCTGAAGATCCACAAGTAAAATACAGCTGACATCTTCAGAACAACTTCAACAAAGCATAATATTTAGACACAGTTATGTTGTTTTTTTTTTGCATTAGTTTTGCATTTTCCTCCACATTATTTACTATTGAAGTCATCTGGATAAAAACAGGATCTTAATCTACTCTTGTTGCTTTCTACCAACCTGAGGTAAAAAATGCACTGCTTATGACATCACAGTTATTCCACTGGTAACGGATTGTGATGTTACAACAGAGCACTATGACTTGAAGTAGGGAGTAAGCTATAGAGGTAGGTGAACTCAAAGGGATAAAGATCATGTATTCATAACAACCTCCTTCTTAATACACAATGGGGAGATGAAGGCCATACGATACATATGGAATGTAAGATGAATTGTACCGAACTATTATGTTATTCAAAGTTTTCTTTCAGGCATCAGCAGCTCTTTAAAGATTTGTGGGAGCCACGAAAAAACTGAGGGCCCCTTAAGCATGAGGCTGAAAACTCAGACCTGACAGTTGTTTTAGTCTTGTTACTCATGGTGAGAGAGGACACTTGTTTGTGAGCCAAATACGACATCTGCCTCCAAGGATATATTGGCTACCTTGAACTAAAAGATAGTGGGAGAATTAGGAACTGTGAGTCAGGCACGTCTGCAGAGGGAGAGGCCCATAGCCATGCCAATAAGTATTCACATCCATTTCATAGACATTTGCAGATGACATTTTGATCTATTTGAGCCTGAATCCACCAGCTTGGTGAACAGTTCCATGTCAAAAGGGCAAAAGCAGAACAGTGACTGCTAAAACAGCTTATGGATAATGCTGAATGGCAAATTCAACAATGTCTCTTTTTGCGGGGAGCTGCACCCCCCATATAAGGGACTGTGCCCCCCCACACACACCCCTGACTAAATATACTACCTCTGGGAGGGGGCAGACCTTGGGGAGGGGGTACAGTGAAACCACCAAATTTGTCATTAGGCATTATCCATAAGCCATTTTAGCAGTCGCTGTTCTGCTTCTGCCCTTTTTACGTGATACCTTGGTAAAATCCTCTGTTATGTCAGCTGGTCAGTGATGGACAAAGGAAGAAATCTGGTTTCACATGGCATGCTAGAACCCAGAGCAGTAACTAATGTATGAGACTTATCTCATGGATATTGCAGCCAAGAAAACCATTTTCCACAGGGAATCTTTTTTTTTTATTCCTTATCTGGGGTGGGGCAGGAGCTGGTAGAACTTTACAGAACTGGAAGGTGAAACAGCAGACATGTGCTTACATAGAGAATTATTTTTATTCACAGCAGAAAAGGATGCTGGGTCTAACAACAGGGTGATAAAAAGCATGATTTACAGGCGGGGCATATGGGCTGTGTTGATTTAACCCTGAATATCCAGGAAGGAAAGCTTGTCCTTTGATTCTGAATAGGAGACAGGAGCCTCCTAAGTTTTGATTAAATCTCTAACAAAGGAGCAAAACCTTGATGAGTCCTCAGCTGGGGACAATTTGTGGTTGTTCCCAAAGTCATCAGGACTGGAGAGATCAGAAGTGTCTCTCCATCCCCATTATCATATTCCTCCTCCTTCTCCTTCTCCTGAGGAAAGTTACAGCACAGAAAGTGCCATAGGGGCCACAAGTGGAACTGGCACCAGTACAAACATGAATATACTAACATACTAACATACTAAAATGCCAGCAGAATAGGCCTAACGGTCTTTCGTGTCTGCTCGTTTGGTCAGCCCCCACCCTGGGTGCTGACCTTGCTGCCCCCCTCGCCTTCTCTGGCTTCTCCCTTCCCAGTTCCGGATATTCTTGCTGCATTGAATTTTGCTTCCAGAACCCTTCCCCTGTACCTGTCCCACCCCCTCTTGAACCCCTCCACTGTCTCTGCCTCCACCAGTCCCCTAGGCAGCGCATTCCATGGCTCCACCACCCTCTCAGTGAAGTAGCACCTCCTCCTTTCTCCCCTGAATCTTCCCCCCTCCAGCTTCCACCCATGCCCTCTAGTGGCCCCTCCTCCTTCCTTCGAAGCACCCTGACTGTTCCTCCCCTATTTACCCTCTTCATGTACCTGAAGACCTCTATCATGTCCCCCCGGTCCCTTCTCTCTTCCAATGTGTACATATTTAGCTCTTGAGCCTCTCCTCATAGGTCATGTCCCCAAGCCCCAAATCATTTTGGTTGCCCTCCTCTGGACCCTCTCCAGGAGGTTAATGTCCCTCTTTAAGTGTGGCTCCCAAAACTGCATGCAATACTGGCAGCGGGCCTCACCAAGCAGTTATACAGAGGGAGTATCACTTCCCTCCTTCTGGAGGTGATCCCCTAGCGATGCATCCCAGCAACCTGTTGGCCTTGGCTGCTACCCTCCTACAAGTCTCAGAGTTGTTCATCTTGACATCCACCACCATCCCCAGGTCCCTCTCAGCCATCGGGACTTGTAGCATTTCCCCAGGGTGTACACTTGACCGGGTTTCTGGCCCCAGGTGGAGTACCTTGCATTTCCTGCACTGAACCTCAGCTTCCACTTTCTAGACCATCTTTCCAGAGCCTCCAGGTCCCCTGTAGGGCCACCCTCCCCTCCTCCCCATCCACCACCACCCCAGTTTTGAGTCATCTGCAAAGAGACTCACCTCACTCCTGATTCCTGTCCTTATGGCAGAGACGTAGGCGTTGAACAGAAGGGGCCCAAGGACTGATCCCTGTGGGACCCCACTAATGACCCTCCTTGGAGATGAGACTATCCCGCCAACTACGACCCTCTGGGTCCGGTCCTGGAACCAATTTCCTATCCATCTGATCATCTGGTTCCCCACCCCCATTTCTCCCAGCTTATCCAACAAATATGCCTTATGCCTTTTCATGCAATGCCCCCAATACATTGTGGCAGGACTGCAGAAGCATAAAACACCAAAAAAGTATGGACTGCATTTTTAAAATGCAAACCTAAAGCACCAAAACATGTTTATGTGTTTCTCAGACTTGGATTCAAAAATCAGTGCATCAAGGCAAATCTACACTCACTAGACATATTCTGGGAAAAAATTATTGTGTTTACCCATTCTTCTAGAAAAAAATGCAAGTATAGAAAGAAAGAAAAAGACTTACCAATTGTCAGAGGATGAGGAAGGCACTATTTTCAAATGGCCATCTGTAGAGTATAATTAACAAAAAATATGTCTAAGTTTGAATGCTGAACAAATAAAAAATGCTTCATAAGTAAGAAATAGCCCACAACAGGGCATACATTTCCAGATCATTAATGCACATCCTGGGTGAATTAGAAGGCATGAGGCCAACGACTGAGTGACTTCAACACACCTGGCAGGTGCATGAATTCTTAAGAGACCCATACCTTGGACTGTGTTACTGCACTTACAAAATGGAAACTTTTTTTGCTATGCAAAAAAGGGTTTCGTTTCCTTTACTTAGGCTGTTGCTAGGTGGAATATATGAATTTGTTAATAAAGGCCACATACCTTTGAATAATCCTGGGATGTGCATTTATTTTGAAGCAAACTATGCCCTGTTGTGAGGTTTGGTTTCTAAAAAGTGGAAAAGGATTTTATTTTATTGGAAAAATATTTTATTTTCATTTAGTTAGGTTGTTACTATGTAGGTTAAGGAAGTTTAGTTACGAATTGTTGATATAGCAGAGTATATTGGTCGGGGATGTTTTTAGACCAATGGCATTGCTAGGATTCTGAAAGATTCTGAAGCCCATTTTATAATGTGCTGCACTGTACACTAATTAGCAGGTAAACATAGACTATATTTTTACAGGGACCTCTACTGATTCCCACAGTTCAGGTCCTGAGATCCATGTCTAATGCTTGAAACTCTTGCTCAGAGAAGTAGCAATGTTTACATGTTTGGATCAGTCTTCTAGATTACATTCCCATTGAAATATATATATTTTTTTCTATTATTTATTTATCACTCCAGGAGCCTGGCAGGCAGCTCTGGTATCTCCCTTGGAGAGACACAGTCTCCAACCCCTCTGTTCCCCCAACCGACATCCCGTTCAATCCCCCATGGGTTCCCCCCTCGTGATAGGGCCAAGGTGAAGGGATGCTGGCTTTTCCCACCCTCAGACAGAAATCCAGACATTCAGGGAGGCAGACAGGGACTGGGGGGTCATCACAGAGCCTGCCAGCTCCATTTTCCTCCGCTTTTTCCTCCACCCCTTCCCCACCTACAACGTACATCAGCTACATGTGTCCCAGCCCTCATCTCCCTCCTGTTACCGCCAGAGGGAGATTGACGAGTGGGACAGCAATCCCTCCCTCCCCGAGAGAGGGGAGCAGTCCTCCGGATGCTCAATCCTCTCTCTGCCCTGCCAACCCCTGGCAGTCCAGGCTTGTTCCCTAACCAAGGTTGTTGGTGTGGTGCGAGGTGTGGCATCCAGCACCTCAGCCCTCAGCACCACCAGGCCAGTCCATTGGGATGGTTTAAGAGTTTTCCTGGAAAGGGACTCCTAAATGTTTTCTAGTAGAAAGTTCAGACTAGGGATGAGGCTCCATTACTCTTCAATACTCACAGCAAGAGACTATGCAGGGAAACAGTGATTACTCTACAAGTATGCAAAAATGCCTGTCTGCTAATCTCTTAAGCAACTGACATTTTAACTACCCCACATAAAATAGCAGGATAATGTACAAATATCAATAAAAATAATTTTCATTTTATTTAAATTTTTATATATTGGAGAACAACACAGTTCTTTTTCACAAGTTATACATAAAAGTACAGGATACGGAGCAGACACACAGTAACAGTAACAATGTATAAATATTATGGGAATGGGAACAGGACTTGGGAGAGTCATGGAGATCACCACTGATGCACCTCACTCAGCTGATGCTGTGGTCCCTAAATGTTTAATGACATTTATGGTGGGTGATCAGGGAAGAAGGCAGCAAAAAATGGTTTTCCCACTTAAATTCATGTATATATATATATATATATATACATATATTATGGTAGCACGGTAGTGCTACCATAGTTAGGGTTGAGGAGCCATTTACATGTTAAACCCAAAATTTTGCACCTTAATAACTTTGCAACCATTTGACGGATGTTCCTGAAATTTGGAATACATGATCAAGACCCATACACCTTGGCATCTGCCAAGTTTTGTACTGGTCAGAGACACGGCTGTGGAGTTATTAAGCATGATCTGCGTGTGCATTTACGCTTTTTCTGGAATTATACGGTCGCGCCTGCAGGTCGCACGGTTTGCACGACCAGCCTGAAATCTTCAGGGAAAATGCAGCCAGGGTCCCCAATGTGCCTTTCAAAGGTTTTGTGAAAAAATATTAAACTGTTCAAAAGTTATGGCAGTCCGAACTTCTGTTTTTTTCCCATAGGATAACATTATGGTGTTCGCCGCACTTTTGAGGGCCCGTATCTCGAAAATGGTGCAAGATACGGAGTTTTTGTTGACAAATTATAGGGGCTATGTATAAAACTAGCCAGGAAAGTGATAATACATATGACTTTTAAATTTTATTTCCATGTCGTACTGTTACTGAGATATAAGCAATTTACTATTACAACTACTGATTTTTGTGTTCCGAGAGTCATTATTTTGCATACATTCTTTCTACTCTCTGTCTTTCTCTATACAGCTTTTGGTGAAAACCAGCCTGTGCGCTTACATTACTCTTACCATTACCGTTTCACCTTTGGTTCATTACCGTTTCACTTGGATTCACATTTCATACCATGTGTGTTACCCTTACGTTTTCAATTGCGGTTGCATTTCCATTGTTTTTAACATTTCTGTCTACAGTACTGTTCCTCTTTCTGTTTCGCTTTGCGTCACCATGCGCATTACGATTTGCGTTTACGGGCACAATGTTACAATGCAACAAGACATCACCACCGCGCTCCCGACGCTGCATTACATTCACTATTTCTCATTATCATTCTCAAAAAGAAGGGAAATCAGAGGCAACAAACTCCATTTAATGCATCAGTTAGGGTTGTTCCACAGCGACAAAAGCGAGGAAATTTGATGTTAGGGTTCAAACCCTTGCACCCTCAGCCCACCCCAACTGGAATCGGGGTGGCATTGGGGTCATCGGTCTTAACTGTCACCCATTCTCCTATTCCTCAGCTTCTTTCCCACATGTGATGGGGTGACACTTGGGGCCGATGACGCATCGCACCCGATTACAAAGTGGTCAACAACATAATTTCCACATCGTCATTGGCAACCTACGATAAATGATTTTACCTCATATATATATATATATATATAAAAATCGTGTGTGCGCGCATGCTAACTGTGACCACAAATCCACACTTCTGAAGAAAATAATGTAGAAATACTCACTGTTACTGTCCAAAAATTTAAAAAAGCACACCCAGTACAAAACATAGCAGGATTTTAAAAATACAAGTAAGAGAAGGACAAACTGAGAAGCAATGGCATTACCAGCGAACTGATACTGAGACCTTACACTTCACCCCGACTGGGCGGAGCATCTTCAGAGGTTACCTCACTAGTCCATACGCCACTCTTTATATATTCTGATTAATTATTCTTAATTCCTCAAACAATTACATCATTAACTGAATGCACCAATCGTGAGGTTACTTCAATACATTTACTTATTAAACCAATTACATTCTCATAACCTATACACTAATAGTGAAGTTATTACCAAAATAACTCCATTAAAAAACATGGCCCATAAATCTCCCTTTAAAGCTTATTATAGAGCATTCATTTGATATAAAGTGCTTTCCTTTAAACTAATATTTTTTTAGTTTTAAATAATAAAGTGGTCAATTGTTCCTAGTTGTATTTTGAAATTCCTGCTATGTTTTGTGTTGGGTGTGCTGTTTTAAATTTTTGGACAATAAAACTGAATATTTCTACATTATTTTCTTCAGAAGTGTGAATTTGTGGTCACAGTTAGTACACCTATATATGCATTTAAGTGGGAAAAACCATTTTTTACTGCCTTCATTTATTTTCGTTTGTTGGTGCACCACTCATTGGCTTGTAGAGTGGAGCATCTAACCCTTGTTGTTACTTTCAAACATGGAAGAAGAAGGAAATAGCAGAGTGTCTGCCCCTCCCCCCAAAATTGCAGTTCAACCCCTTATGCGTGGGGCACAATTCAAGGGAACAGCTGACGAACTTCACTGTTTGGTCATAAGATAAATGGCAAATTTCCTGGGTTCCTTAAGCTACTTTAAAATACACTGAAAAAAGGATTACATGTTTGTTGGGGGGGGGGGGCTACATTTTACTTCTTACAGCATATTTAATTTTTTACAAGTAATGATTTGCAGTGGTTCCCTACCATTTTCACTGCGTACCCCCCAAATTTTGAGCTGTGTCCATTATCTAACCTCACTGTCACTACCCCTTTATTTTTATGTCTTATGTATTTGATTGTGTTATTTTCCTGATGTTCACAATGTCAAGAAACAGACTCTGACTCACACTGTGCTGTATTTCTGCAGGCCAAATAAAACTGCATTCACATCTGATCACTTGGCCAGCAGTAACGGAATGTGGTGTAAGCCTTCATCAGTTAATTTGAAAACAAAAGAGCAAAAGTCTCATAATACATGGTTGTGATGTCACAAACAAACAGAAGAGAGAACGAAATAAGTGCCTTAGCTGGGACTTGAACCCAAGCTGCCCAGAATAACATTCCAATTGCACTACTAGCTGCATCACCAAGGCAACTGGAAACTGATATGCCCTGAGGCGCCTTACTCTTTAATGCACAAACTGGTGCTACACAGATAATATAACTGGGTCTCTCCTTTTTCCCATAGGAAAACCATGCCATAATTTGCCGTAATAAAGGAGTGTTTACTATCGCAAACACGCGCATGGTTTCCCTCACACTTTGCATGCACCCGGCGCAGTTCCACGCTTCCCGGCCTCTCTCTCCTGTCTTCTTGCCTGCAGCTCAACCACCAGAAGCACACGGTGGTAAGTCAGAAAAAAAAAACCTGTCATTTGCCACATATGGGGGATAACAAACTAGTTTACACATTTGAAAACCTCGCACATTCAAAATCTGAGGATGGCCAAAAATGGAACCGGAGCGCAGCTGTACCTGCACACCTACTATTTTATATAATTGCTACACAAAAAAGGGAGGACCCAGCAATTATATAATATAAAATATGGTGTGGTGTGTGTAAACTCAAAGTTTACACCCCCCCCAGTGTTAGATACTTTAATGAACCCCTCAAGCTTTGCTCTCAGGGTTTATGTAGCATCTAACACCTCAGTGAGGGGTGTAAACTTCATGTTATACACAGCACCCCATACTTTATTCTATATTTCAATCACAAGGGCGCGGTGTGCGCATTTATGGAACCCAAACAAACATAAGAGAGAAAGAAATAAAAGCTTTAGCTGCAACTTGAACCCAGGCTACCTGGAATGCCATTCTGGTTGTGCTTTCAGCTGTGCCACCATGCATACAGCCATTTAGTCCCCGGATAAATCGTCACAGATAATTTGGGGTGGGCATATAGTCGCATGGAATAAACAGAGGTACCGAATTCATCGTGCAGTCAAGTTGTTACTTGACTATTGGTTGTATGCTGCTACGGAGGCTGCTGCGGTAGTTTGTTAGGAGTAGGATACATGGATAGTGATGCCTGGATCAGAACTTTGATTTTTGTTTACAAAGTGGAGAATGTGCAAGTGCGCTAGTTTGTAAAGACTTGGATATTGGTGAGAATATGTTTGTGCAAACTTCAAATTATATGGGGAGTTTTTTAAAAGCAGTTGTTTTACAACAAACACTGGGCTTTTTACAAAACTGTAGACGCAAACAAGAACTTTATTTTACAATCAGTAAAATTATTAAAAAATACCTAACGTGCACATAAAACAATTGTAATAAAGTGCACAGTGTTTAAATTAACTTTATTTACAAATCAGTAAAATACCTATGTGCACATAAAATGTTTGTGCTAAAGTGCATAGTGTTTAAAACAACTTTATTTTAAAATCAGTAAAATATCTATGTGCACATAAAATGTCTGTACTAAAGTGCACAGTGTTTAAAAGAACTTTATTTTAAAATCGTATGTGTTTTATGTAACATTTATTTCAATAACTGCTGCGATGTCAAGTAAATATTTTTTAAGGGTGCATGACTTCACATCAATCAATCAATCAATAAAGCTTTATTAAACCAGGCAGATACATAATTGAGCACGTTCATTTGCATGATGGTTCAGGGCACAGGATATATGCAAATGCAGTGGTTCAACGGAAACTAGCAATGTATACAGTAAGCATCAGGAGCCAGGCTTCGTTAGCAAAAAGGTAAATATGGACATAGGTAAAACAGAAAATAACAGGAGGAAGAGTTCAGAGGCGAAGGGTCAGATGAAATGGGGAGGGAGGTATGTGTAAGAAAGGAGGAGGGCAAGGGCGAGTGAGTGGATGGGGGGGCGACACTGCCTGAGCAGAGGTGTATAAGTCCATCGTAGCAGATGGACTTATACATCTTGTTGAGGTATACATATTTGTTGTTTTTCCATGGCACCTGCTGTCCCAGCTCCATCTGATGCTGCTGCAGCGCTACAGCATGTTGCTGTTGAAGCAACTTTCTTGCCAACTTTGCGCTTATTGGATGGCTTATATTAACTGTCCTTGAGAATACATGGTGACAAGCCTCAATGGCATTGTTGCTGTGTGGCAAATCGTTAAGTACTCTGAAGTGCTGGTTCCAAAAGGGCAATGCAAATCTTGGCTGTCTGCGTTTCTTTCAGTTTCATGCAAGCCTTCCAATATAAGTATCCTCAAATTAATCCATCAAGCACTCCAACTCTTCAAAGTCTGAATCATCCTGAAGTGCCTCAAAGTAGCGCTCTACATGTTCTGTTGGCACATAAGCCTAGCTCAATAAACATTGTACTTTGTGAGCAAAGTCTGCATCCTCTATATACCTCTGCTGTATTCCTTCTTGCTGCACACAGCGCTATAGTGCCTGACCTAGGTGGAAGTTACAGCATGATAGCTCTGCAGATGGAAACATCTGTTTCAATACATTGATTGCCGCAATTTCAAAATCTGTCATGATACTGACAGGGCATATTTGGCTACTGAGTAAGGTTTGCAAGTGAACAAAGAATTTCCTGTACACCTCTACACTACGACCAGGCAATAAAGCATACATACAAGGTCTGTTGACCCCTTGGACAAGTGCGTGAACAGTATACAGCTGGTCATCTTGATGTGGTGCAACATTAAAAGTTCCATCACAGAACCAGTGATAGTGGTCCCTTAGCACCTTTAGATCAGACTCACAAGCAAACATAATGAAGTCATCATCTTGTACCCTTGTAAAGTCTTCGCCACTGACAGTCTGTGAAAATTGCAATATGTCAGAATCAGGAGGACCACATGATTGTCTGTGTCCAGGCACATCGCACCACATTATTTCCTGACTTGGCAATAAGTGAGCATGCCTCAGATCAACTTCTTGAAGTGCATGCAGAACCACATTTCTGGTTCACTCCTCAGATTAAGCAGCTTTGTGCTTCATGGAGCTGAATGCTTTTATTACTTGTGCACAACCATGTTGGGGAGCATGATTATGCTCTGTGGGACCTTTCAAAATACTGTCCCCCATATTGTGCATGCAAGCCCTGCATGTGCGCAGTTCACATCTCCATATGATTTTGCCATCCACTCCATCCTTCTCTTTCATGTACAGAAAGTTGTCAATGCACAGCTTCTGCTTCCCTTTCTGGGAACTGACAAACTCCATGGCAGTACAGCTAATGAAATATAGGTCACTGCCTGGCTCACCTTAAGTAGAGCCATTAAGGCACACCACTTGTATTGCATGACAGAGAAATCACTGGTTGCCATGGGGTAGCTGCTATACAAAAAAAACATGCAGGCAAGGTGCTCTGATGTCATCTAATGTGTGACGAGAAGGCAAGGACAAGTACAATATTAGACTCGGTCAAGGAAGGAACAAGATCTTTTGATTTAAGAAACCACAAGACAGGTATTCTTTTCAGTTGCTGTGGGCTGCAAAATACAGTGCTGTGAGTGTTTTGGGTGGAGCACTGTTTAAGAAACCAAAAAAACAGGTACACTTTCCATTTGCCACGGGCTGCAAAATATAAAGTGTATGGAGAGTTTAGGGCTGCATTTCAGTGATACTAAGTGGGGAAAGGAAGGAAAGCATCCCTGAGTTAGACATTACAAAACATAATGGCAGTAGTGCTCGAAGTAAGGCTTTTGTGCTGAGAGTTTTGGTCAGAGGTTTGGTCATGGTTACTACATGCCCGCAATTACTGTGACTGTAACTATAGTTAACTAATTAGTTTTTGTCTTTGTCCTTGAACCATGCCACCAAGGCAACTGGAAACTGGGAAATCTTGAGGAACCTTACACTTTCCCTAATGTGCAACCTGGTGTTTCACAGATAATTGCATTTTCAGTCACAAGAGTGCGGTGTGCACATTTATGGAACCCAAATAAACAGGAGAGAGAGAGAGAAAATGAGAGAAACAAGTCCTTAGCTGAGACTGTGGGTTCCATGAATGTGCACACTGCATCCTTGTGATTGAAAATGTAATTATCCATGCAGCACCGAGTTGTGCATTAAAGAAAGAGTAAGGTGCCTCATCACATCCCAGTTTCCAGTTGCCTTGGAGGCATGACTGGGTAATGCAACTGGATTTGTGATGTCACAACCCTGTATTATGGGACATTTAGAGTATTGATTTCCAGTTGATATCAGACTTAATCAGTAAATATTTCCTTATTAACAAAATTAATCTCTGACCAGCAACATTTTTTGACTAGAGGTAGATGGGTATAGGGTGCAAGGAGTTGTTCATATTCATAGACACTACTGCGGCACTGAGGCTCCTTAACTGTTTGCTGCCATGTTATTTTCATATAGGTGTTTCACAGAATCACAGAAGGTGATGGCAGAAAAGGACCTCCTGGCCCATCTAGTCTGCCCCTTGCCCCCCTAGTCCAACCTACCATATCTTGAGACACCCCCCCTTCCACTTAGCCTCATGTGTCTGTCCCAAGCAGCCTTAAATCCCCTATGGTCTCTGAATTCACCACCTCCTCTGGAAGCCCATTCCAATTCTCCACCACCGTCTCCATGAAAAACTGACCTCTCACATTGCTCTCGAAGTGCCCTCCCTTGAGTCTCTGTCCGTGCCCCCTTGTTATGTTGCCTTCCTTCATGTGGAACAACTTCCCTGGGCCTCCCTTGTTTTAGTTGAAAAAAAGGGAGAGACTGTAGCTGGTGAGTTTGTAACTGTGTTTGTAATTGTATTTGAGGTCTTCTCTTAGCTGTCATTTCTGTGTGTTTGTAACTGTATTTGAGGTATTTTCTTAACTGCCATTTGGGTGCTTTTCCACTTAGTTTTGTCAGGATTGAGGGATTGTAGCTGACAAGTTTGTGACAGTGTGTTAAAAAGTGGCTGGGTCTGGCCTTTAAGTGCAGGCAACATATTACAGGAATTAGTGTAGTCTGAATGTGAGGTTTTAACTGCCATCTCAGCTGAGTCTTCATTTAGTTGGAGAAGTAGGGTAAGAGTCTGTAGCTGGTGAGTTTGTAACTGTGTTTGCAATTGTATTTGAGATATTTTCTTAACTGCCATTTCTGTGTGTTTGTATTTGAGGTCTTTCCTTAACTCATTGCCTCCAATAGCTCCATATGAAGTCCAAACTATCCATTGTTTACCCGACACAAAATGGCCGCCAATGTAATAATGAGTTAACTGCCATTCGGGGTGCTTTTCCATTTAGTCTGAGAAGGATTGAGGGATTCTAGCTCACAAGTTTGTGTGTGGAGTGAGATGTCACTGCCAAAAGACTCCTTGATGGATTGTTTTTGGACACAGCCTGTGGTGTAGTCCTGCCCTCCCAACCCACTACCCACCCACCCCAGGGCTAGCCCTACATTTATTCGGTGGGTCCCATAGAGCTTTGCAACATCCTGCATCCATACAGGAAGTAGCAAAAAGAGGAAGCATAACAGAACACAAGAGAAATAAAACATATATTTGGGGGATATCAAATAGCCATCTTAAGCAGGCATTTGATTGAGGAGGGGAATCAGACATGATGAGAGTGGTGCAGTGCAGTGTTTGTGGAGCAGCTGTCTTCAGGGAGACATTCTGGAGGCTGCAGTGCTGCCCTATCTGCAGGCACCTCTCTGGCTGAGGGAGGAGATTGCCTGTCTCTGAGCAGAGTTGGCCAAACTGAAGGTGGCATCCACCCCCACCCACAGACCACTGGGTCCACAACCTTTACCTCAAATGATGCCAGGGAAGAGGAGTGATTGGACTACAGTGGTCTCAGGAAGGGTGAGAGAGGGGGGTTGAAAGCATATCCCTCAACTGGTCCAGCTTAAAAACTCCTACACTGTTTTGGAGGAACCAGAAAGCCCCACTCAGGAACCCAAGGCTGGGACCAGGGAGGATGGGAGGGTCCACCAGGATGGAGCCCCAGGGAAGGGAAGCAGGGAACCCCAGAGGAGGGGAAAGCTTCTCCTAGTGGGGGACTCTATTGTCTGGGGAGTGGAGTTAGGGTCACCTAGCAGGGAAGAGAGAGAGAGAGATCAAGTGCCTCCCAGGAAGCACTGCATGAAGGGATGGGAAGCGGATCCATAGAATCACTATGGCAATAGCTAGGAGGGAGCATCTGGATGTCATTGTCTACCTGGGGACCAATGACCTGGCCATGAGAAGGGTGGAGTTAGTCAGAGTCCAGGTGATTTCAGGAAGCTGGGGGGAAACCTGAAACAGATGGCATGCTCCATCTCATTCTCAGAGGTGCTACCTGTCCAAGGCACAAGGGAAGCTAGGGCACTCCACATTCATACCTTCAACTCCTGGTTGAAGGATTGGTGTGGAAGGGAGGGATTTGGCTTCAAAGGGGACTGGAGCCTGACCTTGGCAGATGCAGGCTTATATAAGGAGGATGGCCTGCATCTGTCCAAGAAGGGGACCTTGGTCCTTTGAGAGAAGTTTAAATGCTTCAGCTGTGAGCATTTAAACTGGCCAAGGTGGGGACAGCAAGGAGGCTTAGGAACCCCCCTATGGGAATATGCAGGAACATAAGTTGACTACAGGTACAGCTAAAGCAGGCAAGAAGGGCAGGCAGGTGAAGAATGTATAATGAATGATACGGGAGGGCAAGAGCACATAGGAAAGGAAACGGGGGTTGGGAGAAGATGCTGGTGAGGGAGAACAAGAGCAGAGGGTGGGCAGACTGTAAAACCTGGAAGGTCATGCTAACAAATGCCCATAGCCTAAGAAATAAGGTTCCAAACCTGGGAGGCCTTGTTGGCAGATGCAGACCTTGACATAGCAGCAATAACAGAGATATGGTACTCTACTAGTCATGGCTGGGAAGTCAATGTACCAGGCTATACATTGTTCAGGAGGGACAGGGAGGGTAAAAAGGGTAGGGAAGTGGCCTTGTACATCAGAGATGGTATAAAGGCTACAGAAGTTCAGGGAAGACAGGATGAGGCTGAGGTAATGTGGGTCACCCTGGAACCAGAGAATGGAACAGCAACTCACATAGGAGTGATCTATAGAACTCCAGCTCAGAGAGAGGAAGTAGACAGGGAACTAGTGGAGAACAAATATGACATGGCAGCTAAAGGTGAAATCCTGTTACTGGAGGATTTTAATGTGCTGGACGTGGATTGGGTCACCCAGATGGCTGTTTCATCCAGAAGCACAGCCATCCTTGAATCTCTGCAGGGGGGGTTGGACTCAGGCAGCTGATGCAAGAGCCAACCAGGGACAAGTCAATTCTGGACTTGGTATGGACCAGTGGGAACAGAGTCAAAGAAATACAGGTGGAAGGGCAGCTGGGGTCCAGTGACCACCACATGGTGTGGTTCAGCATGGAGACATGGACTCATTTAAGCCACACAAGGGTAAGAATATTAGATTTCAGGAGGGCAGGTTTCACTGAAAAGGGTAGATGTATACAAGCAGTCCTGGGGAAGGGAGAGGTAGTAGAGGGGGTGGAAGAACAATGGGAGAAGCTGAAAGGTGCCATAGTGGATATAACAAACCAATGCATTAGGATAGTGGCCAAAGGGAAAAGAAGAAGCAAGCCACTGTGGTTCTCCAATGAGGTGAGGGACAAAGTCAGGACTAAAAGGCTGAGTTTCAGGTGGAGTGGCAAGAGGCACAGCTGAGTGACTTTAACCACACCAGAAATGGGTATACCCCTCTACTACACATGCCATTAAGTGCATTATTGTGATTAGAAAATGTACACTAGTAAAAAAATGTGAATTATGTTCAGTCAAGATAAACATCTTGTAAATAGATTAGCTTTATCTTTACTCATTGTGTGTTGCAGGATTTACCCTCAGATAAGGACTCAGGCTGACCCGTCAGCTTTCAGGACTTTTCTTGTCAATTTGATACCCTGTTAACAAACTCACTAAAGTGACAATCCTTTTTTCTAAGAGTGCACTGAGGCAGAAGCAGTAGATTAAAAAAAACAAATAAGACATGAGTACGTAACAAACATCATGAATTCAAGAAACAGTTACATTTTACAGTGACATGATGAAATCTCATAGCAAACTACACATTTATCAGGGAGACAAAATATCTTGATGTTGACTTAAATAAAAGCCTCTCTCATAATATTCATTTTAGTGTTACCTTTACTCAATTAAAAAATTGTACTTGCCGGCCTGGTGGCGCTGAGGGTTGAGGCGCTGGACGCCACACGCCGCGCCATGCCAGCGACTCCCGGGTTGAGGGAATGGACTCGGGTCGTCGGAAGTCGACGGGGGAGAGAGAGGATTGAGCGTCCCAACGATGCCTCCCCTCAGTGGGATTAACCCGAGAATGTCGGTGGGAGCACCGCTACTGGGGGTTGTGGCCCGCAACCAGGAGTCCGGGAGGGGATGTTGTTGGGTGCTTGAGGGCGTCGTCAGCACGTCGTCCCTCTGAGGGCGTCACCGTCCTTGTGTGCAGCGTCCCAGGGCGGGGAAGTGGGAGGAACAGCGAAAACGGCAGTCCTCGTGTCCCTAGATGAATACTGCCCCATCTCGAGCCCACCTAAGGACAGACCCCGCTGTGCTATGGAGGAGAAAGGAGAGGTAAGAGCACTCTAGGGGCAGATCCCGATGGGGGCGTCGGGGGATTGTGCAGTTGGAAGGAGGGGGACATCGGGGGCAAGGAGGGAGTATAAAGAGATAAAACAAAAAAAAATTGTACTTTAATTTACAGGAGAACCATATAGAGTCATATGGGTTATATGTAAATGTGTTGCATAACTGTTTTATAATAACTGGGTATCATTTTATCCTGTAGGGAAAGCCAGTTATAATTTGCCGTTACAACCCATGGGGTATAATGGTGAATATACACTGGGTTTCCCTAGCTCTGCACATGTGTACTGAGGATTTTTTTGTTCTTATATTTTATTCTATTTTTTTTTCAATTAATGCTTTTTATTTTTCCAAAAACTTAAGATTGCAGACAGAAAAGAACATTGAACATACAGTATTTTGCTGATTCATGTGGAGTGAAACTACATGCAGGCTGAGGAGATAAGTATCTCAACTATTTACATATAATTTATGATGCCTGGGTAAAACCATTTGAAAGGCATGCACCTACCAGGAGCAAGCTGAAAGTCCCTCTAAGAGGGAAGTACATGTGGAGTCTGACTTCACAATCCTAGTTTATTCTACACAAGTTCTAGGTGTGCCCGAAAACAGAACTTTGGCCTAGTCTGACTCATAGTGAAACATAGTAAATATTTTTAAACATCAGGTTTGAGTGTTTGTTGTTTTGGTTACATTTTTAGATAGTGCCAACTAACATTCAATATTTTAAATTGCTAAACAGCTATTTGAAAGAAAAAATATTTATTTGATATTATGGTACTATGGCTTGCAAACAGAGTTGTAATTTTTGGAGTGACTAGCAAAAATATTATAGGGTAGATTTGTTTCTCTTTTTTTGAAGCTTTCTTTCTTTTAAAAAAAGGCTGTAGGATTTTTAAAGATTTATTTCCAGAATCATGGAACTTTTTTATCCATCTTTTTAGGCTCTGAGCCATCAATCTGCTCCTTCCATTGTGGTCTGTTTTGCGCCCCCACCCCATCCACTGCTCCTCCTCCCATTTTGAACAGTGGGGATCTATGTCACGCAAGACACAAGACTGCCAGTAAGCGTCATGTGGTGGGCTCATGGTATATAAGGCTTTACTCTGTGATTTTTGTTCTGCCCACCACCACCAGTATGACACCAGGTGGTGCCCCAATAGGCCTCCATGTGTGCAACATCTCTTTGCAGAGGAGGCAAGCTTCCTGGCCACCGGCAGGGGGGTGGATGCAGCAGTAGAACCTGGTAGTGACCCTCTCCAACTGGGAGCACACTACCAAGTGACTGTGCCTCCACAAGCCCCCACCCCTACCCCAGCCTACCAGCCAGCTCCCAAGTTCACTTCTGAACCAGGGTCACAGACATGGAAGTGAAATGTGCTGCCCACTGAACCATTCGATGGTCGGAAATCTTGTTAAACTCTAGTACTGAGACACAATTCAGCTTTTACATGATTAATTTTTGCCATTTAGGTCCCTACAAAAGTAAAATCTTTGTGTCTCAGACTTTCATCCTCTCCTCCTCACCTCAGCAGCTAAAAAAACAAGCATTTGTCAATGCCGATTGTTTGCTTGCTGGCATTAGCATTGGTAGTGTAGGAGTTAGACAGCTGCATAATAGGAATAGCAGTGATGTATTCAACTGAAGCCAACCCGCACCATCACCCCGCAGAGACTGACAGGCACTGGGGTGTGCCTTTGGATCGTCAGGCATAACGGCCATGCCATTTCACCACACCCTACCCTGCAGACACTGACAAGTGTCACAGTGTGCCTTGGGGTCTTTGGCCCTTATGCGCACCCCATCCCATCAGGAAATATGGCGAGATGGGCGTGGAATAGGAGAATGGGGTGAGCTTTGGGGCAGAAGAGTCCAAGGCATACCTCAATGCCTCTCACTGGCTGCAGGGTATGGAATGGTATGAGCATTATAGGTGAGAATCCCAAGTCATACCCCTGATGCCTGTCATTCTCTACAGGGTGGGGCGTTATGGTTGGAAACCCTAATGCCTCAGGCATTCGTTGGTATTTCCACTCCAAATTTTCAACATGTTTTTTCTGTGACCCCCCACCTCATGAACAGTGGCAATATCAGTTTGTTAGTGAAAGCTGATTTTGCACAGCGACTATGGCATTTAGCACCACAGGTGCAAAAACACATTCCGAACAGGATGTGAAAAATGACAGCTGTTCTGTTCGTAGGGAGGTGTAAAAAATGGCAATGTTGAAAATCTGCAGTGAAAATATTAAAAAAACTGGTGAAGTCACGAGCGTGCATAGAAACTGTGCAACGCACACCCATAATGTAATTAGTTTGGGGATTTTTTACAGCAGATTGTCAACACAGGCATTTTGGGTCCTCCGATCATGAACAGCGTCACTGTGATTTTCTTTATCTGTCCTGAACAATGATTTCCCACAGCGACCACACATCTCTGCGCTGAAAGTGTGAAAACACATTTTGGCCATGTTGTGAAAAATGACAGCTGTACTGTTCATAAGGAAGTGTGAAAAAATGCAACTGGTGAAAATCTGGACTGAAAATATTACAAAGTCATGAACTTAAGAGGGTGCGTGGAAACTGCGCAATGCTCACTCGTAACACAGTCATTTTATGGACTTTTGTCACCAAATTTTCAACATAGCCATTTTAAGACCTCTGCTCATGAACAGTGTAACTGTGATTTTCTTAATCTGTCCCAAACATTGCTTTCACACAGCGACTGCACCACTGTGCGCTACATGGCGGAAACACATTTTGGGCAACATGTGAAAAATGGCAGCTGTACTGTTCATAAGGAAGTGTAATAAAATGGCAATGTTGAAAATCTGGAGTGAAAATATTGAAAATTCGCAAACTTACGAGCGTGCGTAGGAACTGCGCAACACACGCTCGTAAAACAGTCATTTTTAGGAATTATTTCACCAAATTTTCAACATAGCCATTTTAAGACCTCTGCTCATGAACAGTGT
The DNA here is from genome assembly GCA_016271365.2 of Neoceratodus forsteri. Lineage (NCBI taxonomy): Eukaryota > Metazoa > Chordata > Ceratodontiformes > Ceratodontidae > Neoceratodus > Neoceratodus forsteri. Next base: position 65,438,646 of record CM028138.1, on the reverse strand, counting down.
CACTGCAATTTTGTTAATGTGTCCCATACATTGATTTTGCACACCGACTGTGCCATGGTGCGCTACATGGGCGGAAACACATTTTGGGCAAGATGTGAAAAATGACAGCTATACTGCTCATAAGGAGGTGTGGTAAAATGGCAATGTTGAAAATCTGGAGTGAAAATATTAAAAATTCGCAAACTTACGAGGCATGCTTGAAGAGCTGCATAACGCTACGTTAAATAAAACAGTCATTTTTAGGAATTATTTCACCAAATTTTCCACATAGCCATTTTAAGACCTCTGCTCATGAATGGTGTCACTGCAATTTTGTTAATGTGTCCCATACATTGATTTCGCACACCGACTGCGCCATGGTGCGCTACATGGGCAGAAACACATTTTGGGCAAGATGTGAAAAATGACAGCTATACTGCTCATAAGGAGGTGTGGTAAAATGGCAATGTTGAAAATCTGGAGTGAAAATAGTAAAAATTCGCAAACTTCACAGTATGCGCGAGAACTGCATAGCACGATAAATAAAACAGTAATTTGTAGGAATTTTTCACCAAATTTTCAACATAGCCATTTTAAGACCTCTGCTCATGAACAGTGTCACTGTGATTTTCTTAATATGTCCATACATTGATTTCGCACCGACTGCGCCATGAGTGCTACATGGGGCGGAAACACGTTTTGAGCAAGATGTGAAAAATGACAGCTGTACTGCTCATAAGGAGGTGTGGTAAAATGGCAATGTTGAAAATCTGGGTGAAATATTGAAATTTGTGAACATGGCGTGCGTAGGAACTGCGTAACGCACGCTCCTAAAAGTCATTTTTAGGAATTTTCCCAACAAATTTTCAACATAGGCTTTTTGAGAGCCCACCTTATGAACAGTGGCAGTGTTGTTTCGTTAATCAGTCCCAAAAGGTGATTTTGCACAGTGACTGTGAAATCACTCTTTGGGCCCAATTTACGCCATGACAGTTCAAGAGTTCATGAGGATAGGTCCCAAACACCCCATGTTGAAAATTTGGTGCCAGAATTCCCCAAAATGACTGAGATATGCAGCAAAGTTGAAAAACCCCTATTTATTACATTATACAGCTTACCGGCATTTCCTCAATTCACAGTCAGCTTTGAAGAGTGCAGACGTGTTCCTGGTCCACCGAAGATCATCGCGCTGGACTCCGGAGGTAAGTATGGGGTGAGGGGGGGTGTGGGAAGTCAGGTGCCAGTGGGTGGAGTGCGGGTGGGGGCAGGGAGACTGCGAGGACCATTTTTATTTACAGCATTTTTTTTATTATTAAGACAACGGGGACATTTGTCACGCTGGGTAAACTCCCAGCGTGGCAGCTGGAAAAAGCTGTTTGGTGGGGCTGGAGCAGATGGGGATTGGGCACCCCGTCGGCCACAACAAGCTTTGCCACACTAGGGTGGGCTCCCCAGCGTGGCACCTTGAATCGTTTTGGAAAGGAGGCATGGAGCCGACGAGAGTTAGGCACCCCATCGGCTATATGAACTTATGCGCCGCTGGGGTAGGCTATCAGCATGGCAGCTGGAGGCTGTTTGGGGGCCTGGAGCCAATGGGGATTGGGCACCCGTCGGACATATGGACTTGTGCCACACTGGGGTGGGCTCCCAGCATGCAGCTGTAAGGCTGTTTTTGAGGTCGTGGAGCCGATGGGGGATTGGGGACCCCGTCGGCCATACAGTATGCACATGGGGGGAAAGCGTGTGAGCACGCAATATGCATGTGTGTGGAGGGGGGAGCTCTGCTCACTGAAGCGGAGCACTCCCTTTCAACTGTGTGCCACTGCATTTTCAACTGCTGTCATAGACAGCTGCAGCACTGATTGGAGACCTGGGGCTGCGCCTGCAAACACACTGACAGAATTGGAAGATGGCTGCCACACCTCCGAAAACTCAGATGATGGCACTATGTTTCTTGCACATGCATGCAAGCAAACATAAAAAATGAAAACCTGCAGAACTTATTAAAACATAAAAACTGAAGACTGCGTGCTTGCCAGCTCAGCTTGAGGATTCTAGAAATGCTGAAACTCATTTTGGCTGAGACCTTGAATTTAGGCCATATAACCAGTGGTGTAGATTGCATGGGGGCGAGGGGGCAGACTCTGAGACCAGAACTGCCCCCCAAGAAAGAGGCTGGGACAGCGGGACTTTTAATGAGCCATTTTTGGCTTTTTTCCCCCTTTTGCCTGGACTGGTATCTGGACCTGGCTGCTCGGGGACAGGGCTGGCTCCTCCGTCTCTCTCTCTCCTGTCTGTAAAAAAAAAATTTAACTTTTGATGGGCTTCGTTGGTGCCCCCTCCATGGACTGCCCTTAGCACTCACATTGAAGTCAGTCCTCAGGGTGAGCTGAGCCTGTGCTGCTGCATGCTGTGTAGTTGCGATGCACCCACATGATACTGGCACAAACTGATCCAATCAGATGTTCTGCCACTCAACGGTTACTGAAGCACTCTATTTGCTGCCTCCATTAGCCCACTTAAGTTGCAACTTTAGTACCAGCAGCAGCATAATCTTTCCTTTTCTTCTCGGTGAGTGCTGAACTTTTCCAAAGAAACCAGTCCAAACCCTCCCAGCACTCCTCTACCCTCATCAGAATGGGTGCCGAGATGAGAGTCAAGAGCAGCAGTAGCTCAGCCCAGTAGCTTACTAGCCAGACCACTACTGTTGACTGTGCAGCACAGAGCCCAGTCCAACAGCTGCTGGAGTCGGTTTGAGATGGAGCCAGCAACAACAACACAAGGAGGACAGAAAGAAGCTGCCTGTCTGCAGAATGAAGTTGAACGAACAACCAACAGAGAGAGAGACAGGGTCCTGACTGAGTCCGCTTGTGCCTTGATGTAAGAGCCTGGGTTTATTGAATATGACTCTGTATACTGTGGAGAGGGGACTCAAGGGAGAGAAGAGCACACACAGCATCCTGCCACTGTGGGTGAGCAATCCACGGGGGACCAGTTTGGGAGGTGGTGGTGGTGGATACCTGCTGGAAATGGACAGGATGGATGGCCCTGCTTCACCTGGCTTGTGGATGGGGAATGGCTGTGGTTCTCCTGGTTTGCAGAATGGCCCTGCTTTGTTTGGCTGGGGGTGGGGGTATGGTCCTTCTTCTGGTGGGGGGTCCTGCTTCACCTGACTCATGGATGGGGAATGGCTGTGGTTCTCCTGGCTTAGGGAATGGCCCTGCTTTGTCTGGCTGTGGGTGGGGGTATGGTCCTTCTAGTGGGGGGAGGGGTCCCTGCTTCACCTGACTCATAGATGGGGAATGGCTGTGGTTCTCCTGGCCTACGGAATAACCCTACTTTGTTTGGCTTGGGACCTGTCACCATTCCTGCATTGCAGCCGTTGTGTTGGCAAGCTGAACTTGCAAGTTGGCCACCTCAGTTCAAGTCTGGACAGAGACTAGGAAGAGGATTTCTTCTAGTCTTTCATGCTCCTGTCATCCTCAGTCGCCGCTGGTAGCAGAAAATTTCCCCGACTGCTCCAGTGCTCCCCAAGAGGCCCGCTAGGCTGCCAGTCCTGAGGCTCACCCAGAACAATGAACACCCACTGCCAGGCCCAGGGAAGAGGCTAGATTCAGGAGGAGATAAGGAACAAGAATGTGGTGTGGTGCACCATGACTATAGCCCAGCTGCATCAGCTCAGCCTGGTACTGATTTGGTAAGGAAGGGCTGAGGGTATATGGGCAGGTGTTCTTTACTGTGTAACTGTCTGCATTGCAAAAGTAAACTAAAGACTCTTTTTTTTTTTTTTTTGTTACATAATAGCAACAGAATCCTCCATGCTCACTGCTAACTAGACAGTATTGAGTTAGGTGGTGGCTGGCTCTGCGTGTCATGGGAGAGAAGGGGCTGCCCACCCTCCTAACTATATTAAGACTTGGCACAGTGGCAGTGGCACATCATGGGAGCAGTAGACAACCAGTAGCCAAGGAGTAAGTAGGTCAGGTCTAGAAAACGCAACAGGGAGAATAGGAGGAAGAATAAAGAGGAGAAGGAGAAGAGGGAGACCATGAGAAAGGCTGACTGGAAGGGCAGCAGATATGGACTAGGACATCAGTGATCACAGAAAAGTGGTATTTTAAAAAATGCAAAGAAGTACAGGGATGGAGTGAGGAAAGGGGGAATAAAATTTCAGAATGAAGGGTGTTAAATGGAAAAAGCTGGCAAGCTGCTTGACATGCCAAGGAGATGGGTCATAATACACTGATTCAAAAGCTGTGGAAAGCAACAGAATGGAGAGAACAGGATGGGAGGCAGGGAGAGAGCAAGGAGTGAGCTAAAATAATATTTGGGGGGGGGGGGGTTACAGTGTGAGAGGTGCCTGTTAGGGACACAGTGTGTCCTGAGGCTGAGCCAATGGACAGATAGATCAGCAGAACACCCAGAGAGCACTTTATTACTGTGACCATACCTTGTGATAAAATGTGTGATAAAAAAAGTTTCACAAATTCACACATTCTGTCACAGGGAAGGACACAGTAATACAGTCCTCTCTGGAAATGTGTGAGCAACACTGCAAATCACTAACCAAGCTACAGTACCACCACTACTACTGGAAATTTCAACCCCATGGGTAGAGTTACCTCCCCCCAACAGCTATGCAGCCTCCAATGTTGGAAATAATTAATGATTTTAAATATTAACAGGAAAGTAAATGAAACTGGGTTGCATTGCACTGAATAAATGTGTACTTGTGAGAGATTTGCAATTTTTTTTTAATTCATGTGTCTGTTTATTTGATAATCTCTGGGCAAAGTGTTGTGTGGTTTCATCATGTTCCATTCAGTTGTACTGTGCCCTAAAAGACATTATGAACAAACCTTGTCTTGCTGCCTTCTTTGAGGGACCAATATTTAAGGTGTGGAATACCAGCTTGTACTACTTCACACGGGGGTGGGGTACATTATTCTCTATTGTTTGAATGGGTCTGGATGGTATGCACTCTAGGTTGTAGCAGTTGCTGTACCATACTAGTATGATCTGTGTTACACAATAATGATAAATATATAGTCATAATTAAGGACAGAGGTCAATGCTAACATTTACTTGGAGTGGCCTCTGACCTTCATTATGAATACTGTATATATTATTTATATTGTAAGATTTGTTTTTTAGCCAAGTGGCTGTGGTCAGTGGTCAGGGACTGTTTGATTGCTGCTACATAGGGCTGTCTTTTACTCTGGCTAGCCAGTAGCCATAATTTGAGACACTGATAGAAAAAAGAAATGATGGATGGTGGTAGCATATTTTATCTCCAGAGTGGTCACTTCCCTTATGCTGTACTTTTTTAACATAATTTGTAAACCCTATGTGCAATATGTTTCCCAATGTAAACATTTTATGGCTGAATTTTCTGGATAAATAAGTTTGCAGTTTTTGCTCCTTGAAACTGATCAAGAAGTTGCTTTAAATTTGACAATTTTTTTTAAGAAAATAAAAAGCTAGTCATTTTGATAGGGATAGCGGTTGTTTTGTAACAAGTCAAACAAGGCTTTAAAATCAGCCAAACAGTGCCAAAATAACCCTTAAAATGCACCAGAATGCTTCAAAAACCTGATAGCTTCTGGGTCCTAGGCAGCCCCAGAACCCCCCACTGATTTGGGATTTGTGAGGAAAAGCAGGACTTTTAGCAGTCTTTGCCCCCACTGTAAAAAAAAAAAAGCTAACTAAGCCCCCCTGCATATAACCTTGTTCATTTGTCAGGAAGGGGTTCAGAATTCCCTTCGGGCCTAGAGCAAACAATTTAATTGCTGCTCATATAAATAAGAATTCTGAAGAAACTATAGGTTCTATATGGAGGATAATGATAATGTATGGTCATCTATGGTTAACCGGTTTGTTAACCATCCAGAGGTTGCCAGGGCGACCATGTAAACCCCGAGAACAGTTCCTTATTGAAGTTTTTTTTTTTGCTTACTGTCACAGCCACTCTGCTCTCACAACCACAGCCCTTTCAAAGCCATCCAATCCATTTGTGGACATGCCCAGACTGCTCTGGTTGTTAACCCATCAATGTGAGGTACCATCCAAAGGGTTAAGGACAAGGTGAAGAGGCATCCATGGTAAAACATTGTTATAAAAAGGTAGCTTTCTACCTATGACAAAGTTCTACCTTACATTATGCATCTATAGTATAATATAATAAAGTTTATATACACATAATATAGTATACTTTATACAGGAAATAAAATCTGAATATCAGACTAACATATTCACTTTGCCTTGTAATAGGGTCAGGGACATGATTTTTTAAGTAGCCAGGAGAAAGGATCTCTTTTTTTTTAATCATAAATTTCAAATATATTCAGACAGTTTGAAAACACCACATGAAAGAGGAAAACCACTATACCCCTATTGCAGAGACTTGCAAAGAACATATCACCATATCTTCTATGACAGCAAACAAATAGGTATTCTATAACCCCAATCAAATTAAAGAGTTTTTAATGGCAAGGACACACAATAAAGTTAAGACAGACGGCAATATGTTGCAGTGGTAGAAGATATGTTTATCAGTCGAAATATCGGAAAAAAAATATTAATTCAGATACCATGACTGTGACTGTCAGGTTGCTAAATTTCCTGAAAAATTGCGCCTGGGAGACATTATATGTCTTTACCACGTTAGTTAGTAGAACTAGGACCTCCAAGAATCAATAATTACATTATGTACTAAAGTATATATTTGATACTTTCTCCTTTCAGAACCCCCACCATAAACGAATAATTCATTATGTATAACAGATACGAAAATCTGATTATGGCTAGCTGCATGCAGCAGCAATGGGTCCTGTTTTGTCATATAGAAAGTTGATCACTCTCGGCACTATCGTAATGAATTTTTGTTTTTGATTTTACGGTCTCTGATTCATCATACAGTACTACAGGACTCATTACATTATACTTTATAATGTGTAGTATAATCCGAGTGATCTACACTAATCGTTTTAAGCTGCAAATGCAATATTTTCTTTTCTTCTTTGGCATGCATATACTACCTGCGTTTTAAAATATTTTAAAAGCTCACTAAAATACCACCAGCAGCTTAATATGCTTCTATTTCAGTTGGTTTCCATCTGTATCTACCTTCTGGACAAGGCTGCAAGTAAGCAGAATTGCCTAATCTTCTTTACCTGGTCAATAAAAACGAAATAGGCAGGCAGACAGACAGATCTACCGATCTCTAAAAAAGAAAGCAATACAAACGTCAATTTACTTCACACCATTTCCTATCTTTAGCCTTAAGGCGCATAGTAAAACAAACGGAACCTTTTCCTGGACATTTTTTTTAAGTAACCAAATCGAAGTCAGGGCCACAAGCTGTTCATGTCTGTCTGATCTTCCAGAGAAGTCTCGAAAGGGGGAAAGGGAGGGGCCATTGTTTAACCGGGAAAGGCACACTAAGCCAACGCGTGTTTTCAGGTGTGACCTGAGAGCATAAGGGAGTGAAGTGACTTGCTCAGGGTTACACATATGCAGGTGGGGGCTGTGAGATTCCACCTCAGGGCTCCAGGTTTTGCAGCTCAGTGTCCTAACCCACAATGCTATAATGCCTCAGATCATAGAACGCATCCTCTATCTCTCCCAAGTGAGTATATGCCACTGGGAGGCAAATTTAGAAACACTAACATACTAATTGGCAGCAGATTAGGTCTGGCAGAGTGTGCTCGAACCTCAGATCCCTTGTTGGAACCAGCCCCCCGTGTTCCCATACTTCCCTGTCTGTATCTGTCCCACCCTATCTCGAAGCCCTCTGTGGAAATCTGGACCAGCTCGCCCGACAGCGCGTTCCGAGGTTCCACCACCCTCTCAGTGAAAAAAACTCCTCCTCCCTCCAATCCTTCCATCTTCCACCTTCAACCCATGTCCTCTGGGGCACCTCCCTTCTAAATTCAGTTGTATAAAAGACTCCCCCATACCCAACACACATACTGTTAGAGAATGTCCGGCAAGTCTTGAAATATTTCTAGCAGGCCCAAATGGCACACGGGCAAAATCCCAATAAATCTAAATGTTATATACAAATAATTCTAGACATGTTAATAGGCCTTACGGAAGAAACGTTCAGCACATGTAGTGTGGATCACCCTACAGAACCCTCGACTGCAGTAAATACGAAACACTGACCGGCACGATAGCTACAGGAAAGTTCAAGTAAATAAATACAGCATTCTTTTTTTTCATTCTGACTACTGCACTCTCACTACTACTACTACTGTATACGCGACGCATCGCCCACATCGTCTCACCTTGATGCAACAGGGCCATGGAAAAGTCATACTCCTCAAGGGTGGGGCAGGCAGTGGTATTATTGTAACTAATGCATACCTATCAACTGTTCCTGATTACGGAGACGCTCCTCAAGATTGTGTCGTCCCTCATCGTGGAACAGGTAATAACCATACAACCGTATTGTAAATTCAGACTTCAAAGCAGAAATGTATGATAATATGCTAAATCGAAACTAAACTTTGAACAAGTAAAGATAATTGTTTCCACAGTGTCTTGAACTTGTATCTCCGTATTTGAGGATGTGTCCCTCATTCTGAACTTAACCCTCATTGCCCCTCATTTTGAGTGCCTCTGTACCTCATGCCAGTGAAGAATAGTTGAGAGCTATGAAGACTATTAATAATTATTCAAATAAGAATTTGAGAGTATGTTGTGGCGCTTTCAACTCACGTGGCGCTCTTCCTGTTCTGCAGAACTCGCTCTCGCCGTTCGCTGAAGTCGGTCCACCCGGCTCACGTCCACCCATCTCCGGGACCTTTGCTATCCGACCAGGGACCAGTTTAGCGAAGTATTTACAGCGCGATAAATAGCAAAATGACAACTAAATCTTTTTTTTCACGTTTATAGATACTCGCAGTCTTTCCCCGACGACAGCTGAACTAGTTCTAAACACTGCAATGACACCAGCAGCAAGATAGAAAGCAAGAACTCCCAGTCCCCAGCCAGTTACAGTGACTGTTCTCTTGTGACTCCTCCACCACGCCCCCCGCCCCGCCCACTCCTCCTCCCACTGCCGGGAGGCATGTACCGCTCTGTGTAACTGTTTGCTATTGAAATCATTATGCATCTTTTGATACTGCACTGAGAAAAAAAGGCAGAGCTACGGCATTGTATAGGCAATGCCGCCTATATGTAGTGGTTAAACTGGAAATGTTTAGGTTGGGGGGGGGTCACATTTGGTTAACTTGGAAATGTTTAGGAAGGGGACTCACACATCTAGATTCCTAGGGAGTGTAATTGTCATTTTAGGTGGTGGAACTCTCCTATAGAAATAAATGGAGAAGTGAGATGGAGGTGGTGGAACTGTAGTGCGTTTTTGAAGAGGTGGCAGAACTGAGTTCCTGTGGGCTCCTGCCCAATTTAACCCCTGCCTATGTGTATACCTACATGTATATGTATAGCTGGATGGATGTAGGTGTAGATAAATAGCTATGACTGTGAGTTGGTGGCACTATGGAGGGAATCATGGAAGTTTTTGCCGGCAACCTTTTTCTCTATTTGTACACTGAGCAGTTGGTTACAGTCTCATGCGAGGATCCCCGGAGACACACCCAGAACGGTTGATGTTTGGCCCGGCTATGACCGTATCTCTCCAACTCTTTCTCGCCTTGCAAATCGGAGACATGACCTAAAAAGAATCAGGAACGCATGACCAAAATTAGGAGCACATTTTACAAAACAGAAACATCTGCTGAAAAAGGCTTATATTGTTGTGCCTTATGTAAATTTTCTGAAACAGAACTTGACTGCGGTACTAATGTTAGGCAATTTATTTATGCATCAGATCACTACTTTTCGGAGAAAAAAATCAAAATTGAGAAGGAAAAGTCAGGAGGAACCAAACACACTGTTCGAGGCAACACTGGGGAAAGTGATCCGTTTTGCTTATGGGATGTATTGATTTTTGAGCGCTTAAGTACTAACTAGAGCGTGTTTTTGTTGTTGAATACAGTTCTTTTAATATTGCAGTCCTCGGGTTGGGTGCTGTTATTTTTGCGTGTTTGCTATAGTGAGTAAGGTGGCACCAAACCTTACCCGCTGCGGCCGTTTTGTTTGGTTGGTGGCTAAACAATGCATTGGAGAGGCTTGACAAAGCATTTAATCATTCAAGCTTTTTCCTTACATATTTTAAATATAGTACACGGGAATAAGTGCCTGAAACGCTTTTGAGATTGGAATGTTGATGTTCATGGAGCCTCTGGAAATCAGACTGAGGAGATATGGGGAGCCACCAGGAGTTTTGTTCTTTCTGCCTAGCTGCAACCCCTCAGAAAAAACTGTTTTGCCCCACTCATACACAGCACATTTATAGGCCGTAGCAAAGAATTGTGTCAGGTGTACAACTGTACAGTTAAGGCCACAAAGAATACAACATTGTATCCAATTCATCTGACACCATCCGCGTCAACACTGTAGCAAATAATTGTCATATATACAACTGCACAATCGACGCCACAGCTAACATAATATTGTTCGTAATCTGAATTGACACCATCTGTATCAGATTCAGCCTGCAGCAGAGCACTAGCTCACAGACTGGGTGACAACGCAATACTGTAACAGAACATAGTTACAATCTCCACTATATACACTGTATTGACACTTGAACGAGCATAATTTCTAATGGACTTGTCCTGAGAAGGGTGGAAAAACAGAGGAAATGTCCCGTAAAAGCTCTGGAAACCTCTACTTCCGAATCCAGCTTTGCGATGCAGTAAAGTACCAGGAGTAAACAAACTTGCAATTGAAACGGGAACGCCCTGGAGAAAATGTGGTCTAGCTGCCAAGAGTGTTGAGCTAGACTATGTAAAACCCCACTCAGATTCTCCAGCGGGCTCTTATTCTGCTCACTGACTCCATTAAGTCACCTGGCTGCATAACATTGTAATTCATTTTTTTGGTTAGGGAAGCCAAAGAACATCTTGTCAGGGCCAGAGCCAGTTGCTTCATTTCAGAAGAACCATAAGGTTTGCAAGGCTGTTCAATCCACAACATTTTATATAAATAAATGTCAGGGACCCCTTGCTTTAAGGGTGTTTAGGGTCTTCAGTGGACGTCATAGGGGCCGGAAAGAAATCATAGGGGCCTCCGCCGTAACCCCTGGCTAGTGGCTACAACTAAATATAAATGACACCACTGGCTAGAGCTACTGCTAAGACGTGAGTCATGGCACATGACATGCTGGTATGTTTTTACAAGAGATGTGTAATTGCCGGGAACTGGGGTCAGGCTAACCTATGTAAATTTACTATGCTTATTGAAGCGTCGTTTTTTTTTCGTCTTTCTCCGCAGGTGTGTGTGACTTTTGGGTGGTGGTAAGACGCAGAGCGGTCCCTAAACAGCAATTAGGCCCCGCGTGTTCCTAAATGAATATGTGCACGAACTCCGCTCAAGGGAGACCTCACCATTAGTTGGACGCTGGTGGTCTAAGTTAGTAGGGATACTAGAGAGAGGTGTACGGGGCACGCAAAGTGCTTTGAGGTATACTGTCCTCAGTATAACTTTTATGTTCCCTGTGTTTAAGGGGTCAGTTTTTGTGCAACTAATTTAATCCTTTTGGACCTTTTGCATCTGCAGTGGGCCTGTCATCCCCACAAAACGTGCCGTGTGCTGTATGACTAATAACCAAAAAATAGTGTCATTTGGGGGCACTTTCATAAATATACTTTTTAGTTTTCGATTTTTAAATTTATCGTTGCAATAACATTGAACACGGGAATAACTGATATTTATTTTTTGCAACTCTTCATTACTTTTATATTGTGTACATAGTGTACTATTTAGTACTTCATACTAATATTGTCTACCTGCTTTGCTTGTTAGTGTCCTACATCAGAAATATTCCCAATAAATACTAACCATGCTCCTTTATAATTAGTGCCTTTTTGGCACATAGGGGATGAAGAGGTATAAATTAACGAAGCATTTAATCATTCTAATTTTAAATACATTGCTGTGTATAGGGGCAACTTTATAGAAAGTCGGCAGTCCATTTTAAAAAAAATGGAAATAGCTATTATTCTGTATGAAGGTTTGATGTAGCTCTGTAAATCAGGAACCAGCTTGTGTGATCTAAATATGTAACATTAATCCGCTTGGATCGGGCTTTAATTCTAAGTCACAGACCTTATAAAAGAGTAATAAGTGGTATTGGTCTTACCGTAAGCTGTTCAAAGAAAGAAGAAGCTCCATTATCGCGCATGATACTGGACACGCGAAGATAATTCTCGGTGGAGATTACAAGTTCTTCATATAAGACCTCAAACTTGGGACAGGACCAACTGCTTTTCTTTTTTGGTGCCTGGATGAGAGGTGAGCACTGGTGTAAATTATTCCTTGTAATTAACTGGTACTTAGGGACTGTTACATCATATACCCACTTGGCCGTTTTGGTCTTAAAGGGAACCTCACCTGTTTTTGAGGTAGGTAATACAGGGGCCTAGTCCCATTTCTATCACCAGGTGTGTTGGAAGATTTCTGGAGCCGAGCTCTACCATCCTATAGCTGGAGCTTACACTGGGTGGAGGAGCCCTAATGTAGGGTACAATAATACTATGGCAGGGATTTCCCAGTACAACTTCAGAAAAGCCTGATATAACTAGGCTTACCCATCTGAAAAAAAAGTTGCCTATTTCTGTCATATAGCCATGAAAGCATTCATGTGGGTTGTGGAGTCTGGGATGGATGTATTTTTGAATAATTTGATTTGTATTTCAACCTGTTTAAATACACATATTTGGACCAAATTGACCAATTTGAGTATTTCCTGTGTCAGTTTTTTGCGAGACATTCCGAAGATCGACTTAGTTTATAGGCAGAAAACTATATCACAACCTGTACTAAAGTTATATGTAAACTATTGTTTGGTCTTTCTTGGACTCTGATGTTTTACCTTATGACTGCTTCCTGGGTATTTGAAATTACAAATTGCAGTGTTTTTTTTTTTATCTATTATGTATGAATTAACTGCCTGTCAATCTGCTGTGACTGACCTATAGTGCAATATTTTATTCTGGATTGTAGGTGCTGGTTTGATATATTTAATGTTGGTGACTAGTTTCTTCTATTTGTTCTGTAATGACCAAAGATCAAACGATAAATCTAAACATAATCTGATCTAAACACACACTAGGAACACACTGGAAAAAGTACAGAGGAGCAATTCATGTATTAACTTTGGTACAGTATTTTGTATGCAATTTATGAAACCCTGTACTTTATTTACTGCTCCCTACTGCAGTGTATCTTGTCCCCAGGAATCTTCTTGAAAACTAGGCACAGCACCTAAATGAGACAGTCCTGGAGCTGTAATTCTCAATGAACAACTAAATCAATAAACACAAGATTTTAAGAGAAGGAAAAAATAGGCGATGTAATCTCAATGGGGTGCCTGGTTGAGAGCATCACCTGACTGTTCAGTTAACAGAGCAAACCCAGGCAGTTCAGAACTAAATGACTGTTTACATTGCAGGAATCAAATGAGGACCTATTTTTTTAAAGTGGAATAACACCTTTTGAGGTATGCAAATAACAATATACTAACATACCATAAAACCTGCAGAATAGGTCCTATGGTCTACCAAGTCTGCTCAATGGTCAGTGCTTATGCCTGGCACTGATTTTTAGCCCTCCCTCCCAACTACACAAGGACCACTATTTCCCAGTGGGGCTCCTGGATGTGTCCTCCCCCTGCACCTATCCCAGCCCTTCTTGAACTCCTCCACCAGTAGTAGCAGCCACCAGCTCTCTGGGCAAGGGATTCCAGGGCTGCACCACTCGCTCAGTGAAGTAGCCCCTCCTTTTTTATCCCTCAACCACCCCTATCCAGCATCAAGGGGTGGCCTGAGTAGTCCCAGGTCCCTTAGCTGTAGGACCCCCCAAGGCTTACCCTGTTGACCCCTTGAGATGCCAAGGCTCTCTGTGTCCCCCCTCCTTGTATGGGGATGTGTATAATGAGAAATTATGTGCACCAGAGGTGTGGGATGCTACATAAACCCAAAGGGCGAAGCCAGAGGGGTTACATGAGCATCCTAAGGGAGGATGCACATAATTTCTCATTTATGCACCCTCCCCCATGCATTGTTATGTATAATTGCTGGGGACGTTTTGCCTCAATCAGATTCCATTAAAAGTGTTTTTTTTTTTACTTTTTTATTTTATTTGTTATAGCATGTGGCAGGATGATAAAGCAAGTGCACAGCGGTATAATGTTTCAAAAGGGTATTTGTCTAGTTTAGCAAGTTTTAAAACTTAAAAGTGGCAAAACATAGGTTGCTTTAAGTTAGACAGTATCGGAATGGGGCAGCTAATCCCCAGTTATTACATCTCCAGGAAACAGTAAATTCAGACTGTGAAACAGTTTTACTCGTTTACTTTTATGCAGACATGTTTAAAAACTGTTAAAATGTTGTAGTTTATAGTATGTTCAAAATGTTTCTGATGGCCAGGTAGTCCTTGTCGCGGCGATATGTAAATTAGGTCGGGGTCAAGGTTCACAGCTGCTTGTATGGAAACAGTAGCGAGCGAGAAGAAAAGAGAAATTACTTTTTTTTAAGCTACTGGAAAATGTTAGGTGAGGGCTCCATGTTTGTGCATGGCTGCTTTTTTATTTTAAATAAATAAGCAAATACGCCGAGTGATGTGAAATAATTTGAGAGAGCTATCTATGCGAGGGAATTGAGCGAGTGAAGTGTAAGTAGAGCTGAGGAGAAGGTGGCGCGCGCTGGCGGTTATAACGGCTAATTATATCCCGCTTCACCTATGAGAGAAAACGTCCCCCAGTTATTACATACTTATAATGTATATGTCTGTGGTAGAGCTGTGCCCCCCCCCCCCAATGGGAGGCAAGTTTGAGAGGGACTTTATCCTATCATCTTTTCTTCCCTTCTGAAAGTCTGTTACAACAAATCTTTTCTATATTCAGTTCTGTCCTCTGCTGTAGGCTGGCCGCCAACGCTCCTCTACTTTATTTTCCTTTTTTCATTTCTGTCCCTTCTCTCCCAGCCATAGGAATGCTCGACATGCTACAGATCCTTCCTGCTTGAGTGTAGCTGGCTGTCCTGCCAGTAGTGTTTCCTCCAGTTAATAATTAAAAATAGCGGAGCTGAGATCACAGTACGTTTGGATTATCTTCACCCCGGCCCGAAACACTAAAACCGGGACCATTTCCAGCACAAAGCTGGGTGGGGTCGGAGCGCCAAGGAGCTGCTGTCCTGTGGTTGCAGTCCTTAGCTCAGCGCGAAGAACACCAATATTATCCCTGTAACGTTTGTTTTATCCTTTGTTTCCCGGAAGGAGGCAGATTGTGCCTCAATGAATATAAATAAATACTGTTTTGAAGCAAAAAGAAGAGAGCGGCTGGGCACTTCGGTACTGATGTACCGTGCTGTAGCAAAAACAAGTAACACGGGGCAGCGTCAAACTGTTTTAAACTATTCTCGCTCCGTGTTTACCCCTGTCAGCCATACCACTTGTTTCTTTTTTTCCTGCCATCTCAAAATAATTCTGAACATCTGGTAATGCCTTTCTGTTTAAGAGGCATCACAGGGAAGCGGAGCTGCGGCTCTGAAGTTTCAGATCTGCGCACTTCTAATGCTTCGGGAATGCTTTGGCAGGCATTGAGGTTTTACTTTCTCTATTTGCCCTTTATTCTAGAATGTCTCTAAAGTGCCCAGAATAAGTAGTAGTGCTACAAATTAAGAATATACAGTGTTTTTCAGTGTTACTTATTTATTTACTGAATTTTGTTGACCCGGTAGACCTACTGAGACTAGAAGTCCCTTTTTCAAGGGCTACGGGGATACCGATGGTAACCAACTGAAATTGAACCAGATTAAGCTGTTCACGGTATTTCTAGTGAATGGGGGAAATCTGGGGGCGCCCATGCTCTTTTCGAGAAGTGCCATGCGATCTATAACCTCCACCTGAACAAGCATAGGGGACCTATTTTAACGTCTCATTCCAAAGAGGGCACCTCTGGAGTGCAGCACCCACTTCATGCTGCACTATAGCGTCAGTACTGGAATATTTACCCAAGTGCCTGGTGAGGGGGATGGAACACACAACCTACTAATCTCTCGGCCTGGAGGCGAGTGTGCAACTTACTCAGCCACTGACACTACAAGCCTATAAATTCTTTAGACTGTACCCGAGCGAACTGTATTCCGTGCCTTCCTTGGCGCCAAACGACCGCAGAGCTGGGCTGTGCCTAGTAAATAGAAACTGGCAGTGACACGGAGTTGTCCTACATGTCAAAACCCTTTAGGCATGTATCTTTTCCTCCCTGACCGCCTCATTTCTCATAAAAGACCGCAGCTATCCATGCATTTTACTCTCTCTGTGAGTGGGGAATAAGGAGTCCCATTGCTGAAAGTAATAGTTTTAATACAGAAAAGCCCAGCTAAGCCAGCAGTCCCACTAACGCTTTTCTAATCTGACAGTCTTTGAACAACCTCACAAACAAGTGTTTGCACAACCTTACATTTGCCAAGCTTTGGTAAAGAAAAACTGCTATAATAAACATTTGCCTATGCCTGTAACAATGCCAACAGCTCACCTGGACATTCCTTTTCAGGTCCTTCCTTTAGGGGCCAGCCCCCTTTGTGCTGTTGTTCTTATAGGAGTGAAGCTGTCATTCACAGTGGAATGGGTGGGGCTACATGAGTCGTTTGGATGAAAAATGGTTTATTAACATTATTTTTATGTTTGATTCCCCAAATACAAGGGATTAGTTAAATAAATGTATGATATTTGCCTTACTATCTTTTTGGTATTTTCTTTAGCACAAGAAAGCATTTGTATTAGGCTAGGAGGCAGAGCCTTAAACCATGTGACTTTCCTGTATATAAAACCCAATCTTAAGTCTAGAGAGCAGATGAGTTTAGCCTGAGTGCAGGCTGAGGACACACAGAGAGTGGGGCTAAAGCTACGACCTATGTGTTATGCAAGCCTGTTTGTGATTTTGTTTTGCTGAAGTTTTTATTTTTGGTTTTTGTAAATAAAATCACACATTTGTGTGTTTGGTACCTTACTGCTGTTGTTGGTGCTTTCTTCTCCCACACTCCACTTCCATAGTATACAAATATTAAATATTAGAAACACAGAAATATAGCAGTTGAGGGCAGATAAGGGCCGCAGGCAGGGCCCATGCAGTTTGCCAATTTTTTCTACCTTATGAATGTGCCATAGTCCTGTACTCTGTCAATGGACTAGCCATTCATGCTCATCTGTATTGCTCCCTTATGCCTATTCCATGCCTGCTTGAAGTCCTGCATTTTAATCATATCCACCACTTCCTCAGTTAGGCCGTTCCATGCATCCACCCACCTTTCTGTGAAAAAGAACTTCCTCACATTACTCCTTTATTGGCCCCCTCTAATCTCATGCTATGTCCTCTTGTCGTGATATTTTTCTTATATTGAAACATGTTAGACTTTTTCATCTTGTTAATGCCCTTAAGATGTTTGAATGTTTCAAACATATCACCTCTCTCCCTCCTTTCCTCTAGAGTATACATATTGAGCTCCATTAATCTGTCCTCATATGTTTTCTGATGCAGTCCCTGTACCATTTTGATTGCCCTTCTCTGGACTGCTTCCATTTTCTTAATGTCCTAGTGAAGGTGCGGCCTCCAGATGGGGCCTAACCAGTGTCCTGTAAAGAGGGATTATCACCTCCCTCTTATGACTTGTTCATACCCCTACTAATACACCCCAACATCACTATAGTCTTACCTATTGCTTTAGTGGTCTGCTTGGATGATTTCAGGTCATCTGTGATGATGATGCCCAAGTCTCTTTCTTCCCTTGTGATTGCCAGCAACTCCCCTCCAAACCTACAGGTGTTTTCAGGGTTCCTCTTCCCTATGTACATGATCTTGTACTTCTTTGCGTTAAACCCCATTTGCCACTCTTCCGACCATTTTGCCAGTTTATCTAAATCTCTTCTCATTCTACCCACTCCATCTGGATCATCAGCTCTGTTGCAGATCTTGGTGTCATCTTCAAACCAACAAATCTTACCTTCCAGCCCACCTGCAATGTCTCTGATGAAGATATTGAAGAGGACTGGCCCCAGGACTGAACCCTGAGGTACCCTACTTGTGACTTGCATCCCTTATGACTGTATATCATTTACCACCACTCTCTGTTTTCTGCCTGCTAACCAGTTTGCCACCCAGTTGACCAACTTCTGACCCACCCCAAGCCTACACAGCTTATTAATCAATCTTCTTTGTGGAACAGTATCGAAAGCTTTGCTGAAGTCAAGGTAGGTGACATCAACTGCTCCCCCTTGGTCCACCACCCTGGTTACCCAGTCAAAGAAATCTATGAGATTAATTTGACAGGACCTTCCTGTTGTAAACCCTTGCTGTCTTGGATCATGTGCTCCTATGGATTCCAAGTATTGCACTATCATTTCCTTAAGGAGTGCCTCCATAATCTTGCCCACTACTGAGGTAAGACTGACTGGTCTGTAGTTCCCTGCCTCCTACCTTCTACCACTCTTGTGGAGTGGGATCCCAGGAGCCCTTCTCCAGTCTTCTGGAACCTCTCCTGTGCTCAAAGACTCACTAAACAGTTCCAATAATGGCTCTGATAGTTCCACCCTTAGCTCCTTTAGTACCTTGGGGTGTATGCCATCAGGTCCCATTGCCTTGTCCACTCTGAGCTTAGCAAGCTCTTGTAGAACCCTATCTTTTGTGAAGGGATTAGTGCACCCACCCCCGTCCATGGTGCTGAGCTGTGGGCCCTGCCCTACCTTCTGTTCAGTAAATACTGAGCAGAAGTATCTATTTAGGATTGATGCTTTTCCTCGGTCCTCCTCCACACACTTCCCCTTATCCCCTGGTTCCATGTCAAAATGGCGACTGCCGAAGGGTGATCACCATTACAGTGAAGTCAGAGCACCAAAAATCAATTGTGCCTCTCTGACTCCCTGGTGCACAACAAACAGTGCCAGGGACTTGTATTTTTTATGTTTATGTGGGGGGCTGCACCCCCTGCACCCTCCTACTTAAGGATTTTCAACTCCGGGGGAAGGGTGCATGTCAGAGAAGTAAGACATTAAAAAAATACAATTCGGTCCAGGCACAACAAAAATTAACCATCACCCAGAACCCTACCCACCAAAGCCATGAGCTGACTCACTGCACTACAGGGCCAGCTTAGCAGCCTATCACAGTGCCACCCCTCAAATCCCCTCCCACCCCGAACATGTTTTCTCCCACCACCCCCTGCATGCTTACCTTCTTTTACTGTTCGTGCTAGCATTTATTCTGTTTGGGCATTTGCCTGCCTTACTGTCTTACCTGCTTCCCTTAGGGAAGTTTGGTATGCCTCTCTGTTTTCATCTCACTGTGTTCCCTTATATTTCCTGAAGGCCAACCTTTTGACTCTGATCTTTTCTGCTACTGTTTTTGAGAACCAAAGTGGCTTCCTCCTTTTTTTTGCTCTTTTGCTCTTGCCTTTCTGTCTAATGCAATGGGATATTGCTTCAAGTATTGCATCCTTATGCTTGTCCACCTTGCCTGTACCCCCCTCACCCACATTTCATCTTGCCAGAACTAGCTTAACTCTGTTGGCCATCTTATTAAAGTTAGCTCCTCTGAAGTCCCATATTTTTATTTATTTATTTATTTAGCTTTCGTTTACCAGGTAAGCTCACTAGACAGTCAAGTGCCTATTTTCAGGTGCGACCCGAGAGAGTTACAAAGATACAGGCAATAACGGTACAGAGGCTGGCAACAAATTACACAAGGTACAGTCAAAATACAAGCAAGAAGTACCAGCAGAAACAAAGTACAGGGGCTTGGGTCCAACTGTCAGGCATGGTACAGACAGGTATAAGCAAACAACTACAGTCAGGTAACAGGCATTGAACAATTTTAATTCAGTTCACTATGAGGCATGACAACCCAGGGGAGGGCAGCCAGGGAAAATCAGAACCAGTGTCAGCAGCAACAACATTTGTGATATGTGTTTAGTTGTTATTTTTGGAATAAGTGCACGCCCACAGCCAGGATTTTTATTGCAGGCACTTCATGGAGAGTAGGACTACGGGGGACAGAGGCAGCTTAATGCTAGTTTTAGGTAACCCCAGAGGGGAGGACCTGAAGCAGCTGTGGGTGGGGGCAGTTCTTACATGAGGAGGTGGGAGGTTCCAGGTTTCAGGGTCAAGAGCCGCAAAGGCTTGATCTCCTTCAAAGGAGTGAGTCTTAGGTACCATAAGTGCCTGGGATTCAGTGGACCTCAGCTGATAGCCAGAGGAGACAGGATGGAGGAGGTCAGCAAGTGCTGGAGAAATAGATGATCGGATGATGTTATCCATAAAGTTGCCCATAACGAATGACTGATGGTGGCTAGGGGAGAGCCAACCCAGTCTAGAGTAATGTAGACACTGATGGGTGCAACGAGGGAATGATAGGGTGAAACGACATATGTTGTTATATGAGGTGTCCCATTTGGAGAGCCAGGCTTCGGGGGCATTCTTGAAGGAGGTAAGCCCATAACAAAGTGAGGGAAGGAAGACCCCTTTTGCTAGGGCAAGTCTGGCAGCTAGGGTGAGGCAACTTGTTGCTCTATACTAAAGTCCCAGTTTGCAATTGGTAGCCTTACAGGAGTTAAGTATGTGCAGGGAGAGATCCAGTTGTGGGTCAAGAGTCACCCCCAAGTACTTGAACAATTTCACCACCTTCACAGGGGTACCATCAGTGCCAATGACTCTGAACTCAGCTGGGCATGCTCTCACCTTGGGAAGGGAGCCAAATAACATTGCCTGTGTCTTCTGAAGGTTGTTGTCAAGCTTACTTGCCTTGAGCCAGGATTGGATGTGACCCAAATCTGAGTTGAGTCTAGAGTTTATGTCATTAATACTTTGTGAACTGGCAAGAAGCACCATATCATAAGCATATAGAGTAACTTTTCTGAAGGTTGGGATTGAAGGCAGCTGGTTTATAAAGAGGGAGAACAATAGGGGGCCAAGGACCAACCCCTGAGGTACCCCACAGGCTACTGGTGATAGGCTGGATATGGCATTTTGGAACCTCGTGTGTGTGTGTGTGTGTACTGTCCCCTACTTGAGACATAATTAGAAAACCAAGCTAGGACGGGGGGGGGGGGGAGGCCAAAAGACTGGAGAGAAGAGCCCAGGAGGGTGTGAGCAACCAAATTAAAGGCCTTGGACAGATCGATGAAGACAGCCCCCATGAGTTTGCCTTAATCAGTCGCAGTTCTGATGTTGGTGATGACCTGTGCGAGGGCAGTGAAGGTGCTATGTCCTTTTCGGAACCTGTGCTGCTTAGGGGAGAGAAGGCCATAGATTTGGAGGAAGATGGCAATCTGGGAGGCCATTGCTTTTTCAAGCAGCTTATTAACTGCAGATAGAATTGCTATGGGTCGATAGTTCTTAAGTAATTTGGGATTGTAATGCTTGAGGACAGGAATCACATGGGCCACCTTCCAAATGGCAGGGACAGACCCTGAAGTGAGTGAGGAGTTAAGAATATGGGTGATCAGACGGGCCAAGAAGGGGGGCCCCAGGTTTAGCAGTTTGGGCACAAGGTTGTCATTCCCAGCACTGGAGTAAGGGGAGAGACCTACTAGAAACTTCTGGGTTTCTTTGAAGGAGACAGACTTAAAGTAGAAGGGAGGGAGAAGAGCAAGGGGTGGAGCACCAGGAGTAGGACCCAGATCATTAGAAATTGAAGGCATAGAGGTATAATCAGATAGGCCCGAGAACAGGCCATTGAAAGCATTTGCTATCGTTTGGGCATTATTGCAACTGACTCCGTTTATTAGCAGGTCAGGGACCTGCTGGAAGGCCGGACCATTTATAGCGTGCTTTATAGTGCGCCAGAAGCTCTTTGGGCTCTTGGCGGACACTTCGAGGGATGATTTGCAGAAATCATTCTTTGCCAAGCGTATCGCCCATTTGCTTGAATTCCTAAGCTCCCTCTAGACCTCAAAGTCTGATCTGTTCCCAGAGGCCTTGTATTTTAGCCAACTTTTGTCCCTAAGCTTCATCAGGGCAAACAGTTTCACTTGTAACCATTTTGTGACTGTGCCCCTCACTCTTCTTTTAATAAGTGGGGCATGTCTGTTTTGTAGTGAGGTAAATATGGTTAGGAAGCTGTCCAGAGCAACCAAGGGGTCTGGGTCTGCATATACCGGGGACCAGTCCATCAGGCTGAGGTCGGTATGGAAGTTGTTTAAGTCAAAGTTTGAGTAATCTCTCATCTGTATGACTTTTGGTGGGACCCTGGAATTTTGAACCTTCCAGATACAGTATGTAGGGCAATGGTCTGAGATCGAATCGGGGAGGAGGCCTGAGGCTGATATTCAGTCTGGCCTATTACACAGCATCCCATCAAGCAGAGAGCCATTTTCTCCGGAGGAAGAGGGTCTGGTGGGTTTGGTGATAAGATGGCTGAGGGCAAGGCCAGATAGAAGGGGTTTGTAGATTTTAGCATTCCCACTCAGACAGTTGAGGCTGAAGTCCCCAAACATTAGGAGTTCACTTGTCTTCACCTTGGGGCTAAGGCAGTCAAAGAGATAGGAGAGGCCACGAACACCACCTATTGGAGGATTGTATACACAGGCCAGGTGAAGCTTCTTAGTGTTACCTAATAGGAGGAGGGCATGTATAAACCCACAGGAGGGGGAGGGGGGAGTCAGGTATGTCAGTCACTTTTAGATGAGATTTGTAATAGAGCACGAACCCACCCCCACACTTTTTACCATCCCTGTCCTTTCTAATCACAAGGTAGCCAGGGAGAGCACAGGCAGAGTCAGGGTGTGCAGGTTTGAGCCAGGTTTCAGAGACCCCGAGAATGTCTGGTTTGTACTAGGCAACCCATGCCGTTAGATCTGAGTGACTGGCAAGGATGCTATGAATATTGAGGTGGGCAATCTTTAGACCTTTTACCTCCTCCCACAGAGGCAGCAACATGATGAGTTAAGAGAGGGTTGGTAGTTGGTTTAGGGCTGTAACCACAGCACCAGTCAGCTCGGTTAGGAAGCAGCAGTAGTAAGTGAGAATCAACCAGCAATTTCGCTGTAACTGATTTGATAGGATTTGGACTGGGACACTACATAGAGACATAGAGACATAGAATGTGATGGCAGATAAGGACCGCTTGGCCCATCTAGTCTGCCCATTTTCCTACCTAACAGATAAGCTGCAGATCCTAGTTAACCAACAGCTTACTTCCTCCTACCCCCGACTAGGACTGCCTTATGTCTGTCCCATGCATTCTTGAATTCCTCCACTGTTCTTGACTCCACGACCTCCTCAGGGAGGCTGTTCCATGCATCCACAACCCTCTCTGTGAAAAAATACTTCCTCACATTACCTCTGAGACGTCCCCCCTCTATCTTCAAATTGTGTCCCCTTGTTCTTGCACATCTCTTTTTCTTAAAGATGCTACCCTCTAGGACTTTGTTGATTCCCTTGAGGTACTTGAAAGTTTCTATCATGTCCCCTCTCTCCCTTCTTTAGTCAAGGGTATACATATTAAGCTCCTTTAGTCTTTCTTCATATGTCTTCTGGTGCAGAACCTGCACCATTTTGGTTGCACTCCTCTGGACAGCCTCCACTCTGTCTATGTCTTTGCAGAGATGGGTTCTCCAGAACTGCACACAGTACTCCAGATGGGGTCTCACCAACCGTCTATACAGAGGGATAATAACTTCCTGTTTTCTACTATTGATGCCTCTCCCTATGCATCCCAGTATCCCCCAAGCCTTTCTTACTGCCTTCTCACATTGCTTGCCCACCTTAAGGTCATCTGATGTAATTACCCCCAGGTCCCTTTCCATTTTCACTGTTGTCAGTATCTCACCCCCCCCACATTGTGTACTCTTCCCTTAGGTTTTTGTTTCCCAGGTGCATTACCTTTCACTTCTTTGCACTGAATCTGAGCTGCCATACATCAGACCATTCCTCCAACCTTGCCAAGTCCCTTCTCATCCTTTCCACTCCATCTTGTGTATGAACCCTGTTGCACATCTTTGTGTCAGGCAGGGATCAGGATTAAAAATGGGGCTAGGTATATGACATTTTGTTTGGCCTCCTCAGGGAGGTCAGAGGAGAGTGGAGCAGGCTGAGCACAGTATTATTTTTGTTCAGAGCAATTTATTACCATGGGTCCCCAATCTGGACAGCGCAGGGGCCATGGTGAGGTAATCTTGTTTTGGAAAATTGTTTTGCAGGCTTTTTTCTCCACCTGCTCCCGACAAGACAAAAACTGCAGCCAGATTATGAAGGGACAAGGTCTTTCCTATTTAGCCAGCTGATGGGGAATAGAGCGGTCAGAAAATGTGAGATGCACCCACTAGTGGAGGAAGCGCAGAACCTGCAAATCGGGAAAGTGAGCTGATAGGTTATTAGAGCTCACGTGATCTCAGCTATAGTTAGGTTATTAGAGCTCACACGATCTCAGCTATATATGTAGATGTTCATCAAGGGAAGTGGTGGGGGTGGTGGGGAGCTGGCGCATAGCGCCGGCGAGGCTTCCACTGGCAAGTTCACCAGAGTAGGCGCGGCTGAGCTCCGTGTATCTATACCTAGAAACAAAGAAACATAGAATTTGACAGCAGATAAGGACCGCTTGGCCCACCCAGTCTGACCATTTCCCTAGCTAATGGATAAGCTGCAGATCCTAGTTAACCAGCAGCCTACTTCTTCCTACCTCCACCCCCTAGAATTGCCTTATGACTGTCCCATGAATGCTTGAATTCCACCACTGTTTTTGACTCCACAACCTCCTCCAGAAGGCCATTCCATGCATCCACAACCCTCTCTGTGAAAAATACTTCCTTAAATTACCTCTGGCACCCCCCTCTATCTTCAAATTGTGCCCTCTTGTTCTTGCACATCTTTTTGAAAGATGCTACCCTCTTGGACTTTGTTGATTCCTTGAGGTACTTGAAAGTTTCTATCATGTCCCCCCTCTCCCTCCTTTCCTTGAGGCCATACATATTAAGCTCCTTAAGTCTCTCTTCATATGTCTTCTGGTGCAGACCCTGCACCATTTTTAGTGCCCTCCTCTGGACAGCTTCCATCCTGTCTATGTCTTTGTGGAGATTGGGTCTCCAGAACTGCACACAGTACTCCAGATGGGGTCTGACTAGCTGTCTGTACAGAGGGATGATAACTTCCTGTTTTCTACTGGTGATGCCTCTCCCTATGCATCCCAGTATCCCCTCAGCCCTCCTTGTTGCCCTCTCACATTGTTTGCCCACCTTTAGGTCATCTGAAATGACTACCCCCAGGTCCCTTTCCATTTTTGTTGTTGTTAGTATCTCAACCCCCATTGTGTACTCTTCCCCAAGGTTTTTGTTTCCCAGGTGCATTACCTTGCACTTCTTAGCATTGAATCTAAGCTGTCATACATTTGACCATTCCTCTAACCTTGCCAAGTCCCTTCTCATCCTTTCCACCCCACCTTGTGCATCAACTCTGTTGCAGATCTTTCTGTCATCTGCAGAGACATGCTTTTCCTTCCAGTCCCTCTGCAATGTCACTTATAAAGACATTGAAGAGGACTGGTCCTAATACTGAACCCTGCGGTACCCCACTAGTAACTCCCCTTTCTTCAGAGTGGACTCCATTTACTATTACTCTCTGTGTTCTATTCTCCAGCCAGTTCTTTACCCAGCTGTCATCCTGGGACCCACTCCCAGGCTGGCTAGCATGTATATTAATCTTTTGTGTGGGACTGTGTCAAATGCCTTGCTAAAGTCTAGGTAGGCCATGTCCACAGCCCTCACTGATCTACTACTTTGGTCACCCAGTCAAAGAAATCTATCAGATTTGTCTGGCATGACCTTCCTGCTGTGAATCCATGTTGTCTTGGGTCCTGTGCCTCTAGCCTCTAGATACTGACAATTCTTTCCTTCAGAAATGATTCCATCATTTTCCCTACCACTGAGGTTAAACTAACAGGTCTGTAGTTTCCTGCTTTTGCCTTGCTCCCACTTTTGTGAAGGGGAATCACGTCTGCCCTTCCCCAGTCCTCGGGTACCACCCCATCCTCCCATGATTTGTTGAAGAAGGTAGTCAGTGGTATCACTAGTTCTACCCTTAGTTCTTTTAGAATTCAGGGATGCATCCCATCAGCCCCCATTGCTTTGTCTACCTTCAGTTTTAAGAGTTCTTTCAGAACCCTTTCTTCTGTAAATGGGCTGGTATCAACTTCTGTATCCAGAGTGTCTCTACTGTTTGTTTTAGGTACCTCCCTCTCTTCCTTTGTAAATATTGAGCAAAAATATTTGTTTAGTATCTCTGCCTTTTCATAGTCACCCTCTGCCACCCTCCTCCCTTTATTAAGCCTCACTATCTCTCCCTTGGTCTTCCTTCACTCCCTGATGTACCTATTAAAGGTTTTATCCCCTTTCTTAACTGAGTTGGCTATCTTTTCTTCGGTTTGGGCCTTTGCCATTCTGACTGCCTTCCCAGCTTCCTTTTGCTTTCACTGATACAGTTCTCTGTCCTGCTCCTTCTGTGATTCCTTGTACTTCCTGAATGCTTTCTTTTTCTCTTGAACCTTCACTGCTGCTTCCTTTGAGAACCATAGTGGTTTCTTACATAGTTTTGTTTTGTTTATTTGCTTCACACAAAGGCTTGTTACCTCTGTGATGGCAGTTTTTATTATTCCCCATTGTTCTTCCACCCCTCCTTTCTGCCCATTTGCTAGTGTATTCCTTAGGCACTCACCCATTTTGGCAAAGTCAGCCTTGCTAAAGTCCAGTACTTTTGGCCTTGTATGGCTTGACTCTATTGCTGTGTTTATTGTGAACCATACTGTTCGATGGTCGCTAGTTCCCAGATGGCTACCCACATTTGCATTTGTGATCCTCTCTTCATCTCCATTTGATAGAACCAGGTCTAAGATTGCTTCCTCTTGAGTGGGCTCCAATACTAGCTGTCTAAGGCATGCCCCCTGTAGGGCATCTAGAATAGCCCCACTCTTCAAAGTGGCTGCTGCAACTGCACTCCAGTTAACATCTGGCATATTCAGATCACCCATCAGCAATATATCCCCTTTTTCTGATATTCTAAGTATAGTCTCTATCATTTTCTTGTCCATTTCCTCCTCCTGAGAAGGGGGTCTGTATACAACCCCTGTGCGGATTGTGGTGCCATTGCCGGTCTCCAAATTTACCCACAGTGCTTCTTCTCCTCCCTGTTTTCCCTTTTGTTCTGTTGCTTTGATTCCTTCCCTTATGTAAAGAGCTACTCCTCCTCCTCTTTTACCCTCCCTGGCCATCCTGTAGATAGTGTATCCTGGTATGTTTACATCCCAGTCATGGTTTTGTGTGTACCATGTTTCTGTGACTGCCACGATATCCAGATGTTCCTCCTCCATCAAGGCCACTAATTCAGGAAGCTTGTTACTCAGACTAAGGGCATTGGTACTCATTGCTCTCCATTTCTTGATTGCTTTACCTTCTGTTGCAGCATCCCCCACTGACCTTTCTACCTCGGTCTTTTTCTCATTTAGTACCCTGTTTTGTAGGGATAGGCTGGGATTTTCCTTCTGCTTATCAGTGCCTCCCCCCTTGACTAGTTTAAAAGCTTGCCAATGAAGCATTTAAACTGATTGCTCAAAAGACTTGTTCCCTTCCTGGACAGATGCAGACCATCCTGCCAGTATAGGCTGGTGTCCCTCAGGTGGGACCCCAGTCCCCAATGAAGCAAACCCTGTGCTCCACCATTTCTTCAACCATTTATTAAACTGCATGGTGCAAAGTACCCTCGCCTCACTCATGCCATTGACAGGCAGCACCTCTGAGAAGGATACTGTGTATGCTACTTGTCTTAGGCCCCTTCCCAATTCCACAAAGTCCTTCTGCACTGCTCTGATCTCATGATGAGCCAAGTTATTTGTCCCTAGGTGGACAATGACATCCAGCTCAGACTCCCGTGCAGCTGATCTCGTGATCCTGAGGATGCACTTCCTGTCCCTCCAAGCCATGGCACCAGGCAGGCACCTTACTTCAGTTTTTCCTGCTCCCCCAGTTCTATCCCCCTAATAACTGAGTCCCCAACCAGGAGTTATGCTCCCCCAGAATGGTCTATGGATTGTAGAGTGGAACAACTGACTGGGTGTGCCTCTGTTCCACCATCCTCACCTTCCCTGAGCCCACTGTGGTCCAACTGCTGTGCTTTCTTCATAACCTCTGAGGTAGTGGTGGTAGCTCTGGTGCTCACTGGATGGGGGAGGTTCCCTTCCTACTGTCCAGTGTGGCCTAGGGGAAGGTTCCCTTACTACTGTCCAGTGTGGCCTGAAGACGGGCAACTTCCTCCTTCAGGGTAGAGAGATGTCTGTAAGTTGGGCAGCATCTCAGCCTCCAGAAAGACTCCCGGAAGACTGCTGCCCCACAGCCATTACATTGCACTACTCCCCACATGTTTATCTACTTTCTTTTTTTGTGTGTGTGTTTGTGTGTGTAATAGGTGTGTTATATAGAAATATAAGTATTATACAATGTGTATGCTTATATTGTCAGTGCAGTGTGCTAGAGAGGATATGACAGTGATATGCACCTTGCATTCTTGAGGAAATGATGTCAGAACCCCAGGTATAAAGGAACTATTTCCAGGGGTGGGTGGGGTGAGGGGTGGGAAGGGGTTGGGCCTAAACTGTGCCCTCACAAAACAATCAGCTGAAAGCTCTGACCTGCTGCTGTGATGAGTGCCTTTCTGTCAGCAAGATGCCCTACACAACAATTTGACAGAGAAAATACCCTGCTAATTGAACAGAGAAAAATCCAGACGTCCAAGTCAGACACAGGTAACCCTCCCCAGCCCTAAAACAGCATGGTAGTTTGTGCTCTGAAAGCAGTCAGTCCCAAAATATGTCAGCTGTGCTTTAAACTCTTCCTGCACTGAAAATCTTAAGAATTGTAACAAATATAAAGATAGATCCACCTCCCTCTGTTGCTTGAAAGACTGTATTTTCCTGATAATTCTAAGTTCCTTATTTCACCTTTCAGTTAGATGTAGCCTCCACCTGCAGAATATCCGCTACAAACCATAGACAATTGTAAGGTTCACCTCCCTCTGCTGTAAGCACAACTCGCTTTCTTGCAAATCCTGTGTTCAGTATTGCAGCTTCCAGCCAGAGGTAGTTTCACTTTAAGAACATTAGCTGTTAGTAGTTTTGAAAACCCCCTTCCTGATTTAAAAATAAAATTAAACACAAAACAATCCCAATGTAAGACTGTAAAGTAAGGAAAACTTCCCTCAGATGTAAGTAAGAGAGATCAGTTGTAGATTTCTAATCCAATATAGTATATCCCTTGGAGCTTCTCAGTTGTTTCAAAGCACAACCTGTTACACCACTTGAAGTGATGGGCTTCTGTCTGAAACAGGATCACACCAGTAGTTTATAGTAATTGATCAATGCTAGAATATTCATCCACCCAAAACAATTGGCTATGATGCAGGGTCTCCCTGACTAGTGAAGACAATTTCCACCACCTGAGGCTGTGTCTGGTATCAAATTACAAACTGCAGCCTTTGCTATTCAAAGTACACAGCTACTACCAGTAAGATATTTCCAACTATTTTATTTCCAACTAAATTAATGTAAACTGTCAAAATACTACCAGACAGTCCTGTTTCTTTGTTCCCTGCAGGGAGTCGAGTCGACAGGGCTCCGGCTTAGAGGGAGGTTGAAGCAACTGAGGGCCCTCACGACCACTACAGCTAAGGAAGGAAGGAAGAGAAAAAGACACCAAATTTATACACAGGTAGGCAAAGGGAGGGGCCAAGAAAACAGAGTGTGCACAGCTGTACTGATTCGAATTGGGCCTAGACTAGCTGCTTCAGCTCCCAAAGCTACTATGTGTGCATAAAATTAAATCTGAGGCAAGCAGAGGCTAGTCAGTACCATATCTAGGATAGCCCTGTCTCTTGTGGGTTGTTCTGCCAGTTGTTTGAGCCCCCCCACATGGAATCCACTATGCGTCTAGTTTGGGTGGCTGTTACTGCTGGTATTGACCAATCTATGTCTGGCATGTTGAAGTCTCCCATTATCAGAACCTCCCCTTTAGCTGTCATGTTTTGTATATCTTCTAACAGTAATGTGTCTATGTCCTCCCCCTGGTCTGGAGGCCTGTAGACTACCCCAGTTTGTATGGCTGTCCCATTTCCTTTTTCCAGGGTGATCCACAGTTCTTCTGGTTCCTTATGTGTAGTCTGAATTTCTGTAGCTTTGATATTTTTATTGACATAAAGGGTCCCCCCCCTTTTGCACCTTGGTTTCTTCTGCAGAGAACATATTCATTTGTCTTTCTCGGCCCATTGGTGCAGTAGCTGGACTATTGCTTGCAAGGCCGGCCACCAAGTTTTGGAAATGAGCCTGGGTTGCTGGGTGCCAGCTAAGGGGAGGAGGGTTGAGCATCACAGAGGTCACTGTCCTCTAGGGGAGAGGGAGACATGTCCTGCAGTGCTATTGCCACCTTTAGATATACAGTGAAGCCTGCCAGGATAAAGCACAACAGTGCAGAATTCTGCAGGAGAGTTACTGCAGCAAACAATGCAATTTCAATGGGAGTTAATCCCTTTTGTCAGGCAGTAAATCTGTGACACTGCACTTCATTCTGGCTGGCTTTACTGTATGGGTGGCAGAGCAGTGCAGGACACAGGGAGAGCAGGGATAAAGCATGCTTCTGCATGCTTATGTCAGGGACCTTGGTCCTACATGCTAGCACCCCTATGAGGTGGGGAGTACACTGAAAATAAATGGGGGGGGCAAATTGAGGTTAATTTCCCTACACTCAGCTACAAGAAGGATGGTACATCCAGTCAGATGATGGTGCATCCACCAAGCCAATGCAGGGGAACAAAAAGCATTAAAAACAAACTATATATATATGTGTATATATATATATATATATATATATAGAGAGAGAGAGAGAGGAGAAGGAGAGAGAGATACATTCACTTATGTGTCCTTACCATGCTGCTAGTTAATCACATGTATGAATACACCTGTCAGTACTAAAGTACTGCATCACTGCTATGTTAAATTTCTTTGTGTAATTATCTCAGTTTGTATTTTAAAATCAGTCAGGCTCTGGATTATCCATGGTAGCTGTTTTTTAACTGAATTTTGTCTGCCTCTTGTTGCTTTGTGGGCAGCACTAAAGCTGACTTGCTACAGCGTTTTTCAAAAGACATTTGGCTCAAGCCTTCTGTCTGCTTGAACTCCAGGTCTGCATGTGCTGATGGTCAGCTGGCCCGTTGGACTCCATATTATCCCTGGTAGCTAGTGTCTTTGCCGGACTTT
Source organism: Neoceratodus forsteri (assembly GCA_016271365.2). Taxonomy (NCBI): domain Eukaryota; kingdom Metazoa; phylum Chordata; order Ceratodontiformes; family Ceratodontidae; genus Neoceratodus; species Neoceratodus forsteri. The sequence continues at coordinate 65,407,319 of CM028138.1, read as the reverse complement.
GACTATGTTTTGCTAGCCCCTTGTTGTCCTCTTCTCTCCAATGGGGAGTTGCTGTTGGTGTGTGGGAGGCGGCTGCAGTTGACGTATTTCACTGGGCTCTGACCTGGTGCCTGATTTGTTCTGTCCCCATTGCTGGTTTTAGCTCTATTTTTCCCACTCCTCTTCCAATTGGGAGGCAGCTGTTTCAGTCGAGAGCTTTCCTTTTTATTTATCTGAACTCCTCTCTAGCAGTCATCCCCTGTGGTCCGGTAGCTTTAGGAGTCTGTCTGGAGTCAGCTATAAGCCTGCCCTCAGCCAATCCCACTGTTCCCCTGCTTTTATATAGAACCCCCTTCTGATCTTATGTCCTGTTTACTGCTAATGTGTAAGTGTAACCTATATTGAAAGAGCACTCCTATCTCCCTTACATTTTTAACTGAGCTCTTGTGAGCCTCCAGAACTGATTTACATAAACTGCATTTATCCTCTTAATCTACTAGTTTAGTTTCTAGTTTCATTACTGTACCTACATTTCTAGTTATCCTAGCACACCCTATTTTGGCATCCCTTTATTTTTGCTACTCAATTTATTTATCTGCTGTGTTCTCTGACTCTCAGTTGATTTCACCAGGATTGTCTATTGCATATACAGTAATTATTTAATTTGTATTTTTTGAACTACCTGGCTTATTTCAGCTATGCTTATTAGGATTACCCTGTTACATAGTACATTTTCCCCCTTTCCCCCTCATTTTGTTTTACTCACTTTCTACTCACATGGTTAAGTTCATTTTAGTCCCTCATGGACTGAATTGTTTATCCCAGTCCTCCTGGAATTATTTAAATTCTGGTCTCCTGTTTGGTAGACAGCACTCACCTTACTCGGCTTTCGTTCCTTGGAGTAAAACTTGTCCCTCCCATAGCACTTGTACACTATAAAGTGTGTTTTTGAGTTGTTCATATTTCTACTATTCTTCTGTCATCACTTTCTGTCTTCCCATTCCTGTTTTCTCTAACCCCCACCCACTATCTTCCCTCCCTTCTCCACCGTCTCCCACCCTCCTGTCCACTGGACTCCCTGCATTATCTCACTCTCCCTGGCATATTGGTTTCAGTCTCCTCTCATCTTTCTGGCTTCATCTTGAAGCTCTCAAGTCTTTCTTACCCTCCTACCTTGCTAACTCTTCTCCTTTTTACTCTTCCCCGAAGCATTTCATTGGCTCACTTAAGCTCCTCATCTCCTTGCTGCTTTCAGTCTCAAGAGGTATTGGGCTCAACCCTGGCCCTTTCCTATTTTTTCCTCTCCCCAAAGGTTTGAGAGTGGCATGTATCAACATCTACAGCCTTCTCCCTAAGATCGACTGTTATAGCCACTTATGGTTCTTAGATGCCAGACTCTGTATCTTAGTGTCTCTTGTTTTGAATGTCCTTAATGCACTTCTGAATTCATATGGCCATTTTAGTCAATGTAACTGCCTACTTGTTTTTTTTACCTAATCTGCTTTGTAACTAAACGTCTCCATGGTTTGTCCAGCAATCTACCTATGCTATTTCTGTCTTGCGTCCACTTGACATGGAACCTTGTAAAAGAGCTATCCTGGTTCAAAGTTATTAATCTGCAACAGAAAATAAATAAATAAAATAAATTATTAACTTTGAACTTGATGTGTTGGTAATCTTAGAATCTTAGCTGTCCTCCAAGATCCTTGAGTCCTCTGTTGCAAAGAGTGGTAGTGGCATAGCCACTTACCTGTCCTCAAACATTCAGTTTGAATTTGTGTTCTCTATCTCTATCCCTTCTGCTTATGAGATGCTTCTTTGCAGGCTCTTCCTCCCTTTCCCTGCACCCATATTTATTGCTAGTGTAACTGAGTTACTCACATTCATCTCCTCCCAGTCCTGCGCTGGTAAGTTACTCATACTAGACAATTTCAATTTAAATTTGCTCTACCTCTCTCTTTATAAATTTTGCCCTAATAGGAAGTCCCTCCTTTTAACTCAGCTGGTTTCTGTGCCTACTTGCATTAATTTCAAATCTCTAAGTCACTGTCTCTTGGATTGGGTCTCTTCCTACCATCCCTCTCGAACTCTGGATGCTAGTACCCTTCCTGATGCCTTTAGTAACCACCATATGGCTTACTGCATGCACAAGAATCATCATATCAAATCTGCCCCCAGATTTATCCAGATCTGCTCATTCCATTCACTGGACTTGTCTCACCTTCATGCTGACATAGTAGCCACCATCTGGTCCCATATTTCTATTCTGGTATGTGGACAGTGCCCTCAGATTCTTCACCCAAGCATTTCTTTCTGTCTGGGACCATCATGCCTCCCTTAGAAGAACCAGGGTCTGAGGTTCACGCCTCCCATGGATCTCAGCTGAGTTGCTGGCTTGTCACCATGTGTACAACCTTGCTTGGATGACTTTCAAATCCTCTGGCTTCACTTCTGACCTTACTAATTACTGGACCCTTCGTAATTCCTGTACTAAAGCTACTAGGCTTGCAAAGTCTGATCACTTTGCATCCACATTCCAGAACAACCTTAATCACAGCTCTGAGTTCTGGAAGGTAATTCATTGACCGTTCTCCACTATGACCCAGTCCCATCTCCCTGTTTTCAGGATGGGCAATTCTCCTATTGCTAACCCTGATGTAGTCACCCCATCTATCAATTCCATTTCACCTTCTGTGCCTATGCATTTCGTTCTTCCTCCTCCTCCTCTCCCTCCCTCTCTTCTTCTCTTCTCTTCTCTTCTCTTCTCTTCTCTCTCTCTCTCTCTCTCGCTCTCTCATTCTTTTTCTCTACCTGTCCTACTGCCGCCTCCTACCTTTTTTCCCCATTACCCTGATGATGCTTTTAAGGCTGTCTTGGCTCTACAGCCCACCCCACAAGGGTGGGAGCCCTGATGGTCTTGTCCCTACATTCACATTTCTCTCTGCTTATGCCATTGCCATCACTATTACCTACCTCCTCAACCTCTCATTCTCCTTATCCTGTGCCTCTAACTTTTGGATGTTGGCTACTATCATTCCCCTACCTTAAATGGGTGACCTATTTTCCAGTAGTGACTTCCATCCTATTTCTCTCCTTCACACTCTGGCTAAATGCTAGGAATCCTTCGTTCTCTCCCAACTCTTCCCTTGTCTTGACTCATTCTCATTCTTCATTCCTTTCCTGTCTGGCATAAGGAAGTAAAAACTCTCAAACTGACCTCACTTGTCAGCCCTCAGTTCTTCCAAACACTGCTTGATCAACACTGTGTAGACAAATGTACCTGCTACTAGCATTATACCTGTAACTCACACTACATGGTAATGCCTGACACACTGTTTCATTATTGTACTGCAATTATCTATGCAAAAATGTAAATGTAACCTTGTCACTCTGATCTTTTCATATGATATTACATATGTAAAACTGTTCACTGTCTACCATTGTATGGTTTTGTAACCCCCTGCAAATGGGTGTTCCCAAAAGCTGCCTAGGAGCTTGCCTAAGTGCTCCCAGCCTGAATGGTGTTCGGCATTTAAGCTGTTTATTTGTGACTGATTTTAGAGCCTCTGGTACTGTCTCTTTAAGAGCTGTCTGCTTGCAGGCATGATTAGCTTGCATGGGGGACTGTGTGTTTCCCTGCTCAAGTCCCTCTTGAGTTGCTGACCAATCGCTCCATTACTGCTGTTGCTAAGTGGGCAGAAGGGCACTTATTAAAGATGTAACTGTTTGCCCCATATCATTTAGAGTATTAGTGGAAATGTAATTTGTCTAACCTGCCTTTCTTCCAGCTGGGACTCTGTGTTTCGCCCCTCCATTTTGGATCTGAACTGCTGAATAGATCCAATCAGGCAGGAGGGGCATCTAAAATGGAGTTTAAGTGGACCAACCAGGATCAGGACTCTCTTGAGAGCCGGCTTGCCATAAGGAATATAGCTAGTAATTCTGGGAAGTGAAGTTCTGGACCGTGGTGCCTTTTCTCACCAATATGGGGAGTTTTGAGTGATTGACACTTGAAGTCCATCAATTGGGCCGGGTGGTAGCACTCGAATACAGTACACTGCCTTGTGTCTGGAAAGGCAGATCCGTTGTGACTGTTACTGGGGAAGGACTCGAGCTCCCGGCGCTGGGAGTTTTCATGTGGAAAACTGGTGTGGAAACTCAAACTCGGGCAGCGCGGCTTGCCGTGGCACCGGACTGGAATCCACATCTACCGTGAGAAGAGGAGAGGCTGGACACTGTGGAACCAGGCTCACCCTGTAGAGGAGGAGAAACTGCTTAATCGTGGCTTGGTCTGTCAGGACAGTGAAGCTGCAGTGTGAACTCCCGGGTTAGCAGTAAGTGCGATCAGGACCTGAGAGCAGCTGCCTGGTATAGTAATTTCCTTTACATATAAATGTGTGGGGTGTTTGTGAAGGACAGCTGAATGAGCCCTCTTGTCCCGTGTGTGTAGATGGGAAGGCAATTGCGTGCAGGTGTACTGAATCTGCTGCTGCTTGGTGCTGTGTCCCTGCTTGTAGAACTTCATCCCCCTGCTGCGCAAAGGTGTCCGGCAATCCATGACACCCTGGGTGACAGCTTTCAACATCAAGTTTGTGAGTGCAAATCAGGGAAGCTCCCTGCCATCTGTACATTTAATTGCAAGTGCTTCCTCTGATTTCTTTTCTTTCTTCCTTCATGAACTGAGCCATCCGCCCGGATTACAATTGCACTGTGCAAGTGCTTTTCCATCACAGGGCCCCAACCAGCTGCACCAATCCTGGCTGGCCCCCCACCATCCTGGGTACCCAGTAAAGTGACATTTTGGGACTCTGAATATGCTCACAGTACTGTGATTATTTATGCGTCTAACCTAATTAACCTGATTTCCCCCTGTCCTTGTTACAGCCCCTTAAATAAATCAGATCTATTGTTTCAGCAAAGTTACACTGACTGAGGTATTGGTTTATGCTAAAGTATTGCACTATGGCTATCCTATTACATCATCTTGTTTTACAGGGGGTCCCCAGAGTCAAGCTGACCGAACCAGTCCTGGGGGTAAGTATACATAGTGCAGATACTCATGGTGTATTGTGTGGGCCACTAATAGGAGTAAAAGGAGGTGTCAGTGTCTCAGAGGGCTGTGACCAAGTTAGTCTAACTACTACAAACCCTGTCCTCTGGGTGGAGGCACCTGCCATAGAACCTAGGCCCCTCAACCTGTTAGCAGTTACACAGGCAGGGGTAGTAGCCCTTGGGATAGCACCACCTGGGGGTTACATCTTGGAAGCACCACTGGGATTAGCATCCTCTAGTGGTCGAGTGAAGGAAGTACCCCTTTATGTCTAATTTAAAGGCGAAGATGGAGGGGGATACTATGCCCAAGTTAAAACTCGATCCCCTTAAGATGATGGTGCACAAATTGATGGGGTGGTGCGAAGCTGAGGAGTTGGACTCCAAAAAAGGCTGTATTATTGTTGGATGTTCCATTGGGGATTAAAAGCGCTGAGATTGTCTCTACTGTAGAGCATGTCAAATGTCTGGGCAAGGTGGAAGTAAAAGGGTGATATGCTGACTTGCTTGAACAGACCCTGCAACTGCTGCTTTCATGCAGTATTATGATAGACCCTGAGAGGGTACCCCCAGTGATTTTGCCCGAAGGTGCCCAGAAGGGATGGAGGGTTATTCACACATGTAGTGCTTGGCCACCTTGGGTGGGTCCCCTAAGACCAATAGTTTTAAGGACAAACTGCTCAAACTGTTAGCGGCAGAAGGGAGGACTGCTCAGGAATTGGTAAAGGTATTAGACATCTCAGGTGACCACACTCCCCGCCATCCCCACGTACATCTCCCGGGTCCTCTAAGAGCTCCATACTAGCCCCACCCCCGTGGTCATTCCTCCCATACAACTAGACTCCTATCGGAGATTGAGACTCTTTTCTGGTACTGTTCCTGTGCCTTCATGGGAAGATGATTTGGAGACATGGATGGACTATGCTACCCCTTTAGTGCAAGAGTGACAGTGCTCTGAAGGGTAAAAGAGGAAATGGTTGATGGAAAGCTTGAGGGGTCCTGCACTGGAAGCCATTGGATTCCTATGGGCCACTAGTCTGGAGGCCACTGCAGCAGAATATCTTTCCGCCTTGGGGTGTTTGGCAGCACTGAAACCGGAGAGGATCTATTATGGAAATTCAAGTCAGCTAAACAATGGAGAAATGAGAAATTGTCTACATTTGTTACTAGAATGGAGAGGGCTTTGCAAAAGGCCTACCGGAAAGGGGGAGTGGCTGCCCAAATGCTAAACCAGGTCCGATTAGACCGTATATTGAAGTCAGCCAGATTTTCAAGTGTAATACTACTGAAACTCAAATTGCAAGACCGGAGGGCTGACCCTCCTGAATATTGTCAATTGACGAGAGAGCTTCGTAAACTTGAAACTGATCAAGAGGGGTAGGAACTGTATGCTGGCACCGTGAATCCATGCCAGACCCCTGAGAAGAGTGAACCAGACGAGACTCAACAGCTGAGAGGGTTGATCAAGGGGTTGACAGAGACCTACCGAGAGCAGGATCTGTATAAAGTTCCTCCTGATCCTAAAAGTGGAGTGGGAGTGCATGTTGTTTCCCCTGACCCCCGGACTGAGAGCAACCTGAGGGTGGAAATTAGAGCCCTAAGAGAGACGGTGAGGGAGTTGCAACAGGCTGCTCTCACCTCCAACAGAATTGGAGAACCAGAGATCCAATGGGGTAAACACCCCATTGAAGAAGAGCCATGTAGAGCCCCTGAGGTGCCCCGCCAGATAAAAGACCCCACTCCCTCCAAAGACAACCGAGATACTAAGTTCTGTTACCATTGTGGAGAGGATGGACACTTTCAGACTGAGTGTCGGCTACCAGAAAACCTGAGGAAAGTTACCAGTAGATTAGTGGCCTGGCATCGCAAAACCTGTGCCCGGTCACCAGGGGGGGCCAACCGGAAAAGTTTTGCCACCAGGGCCAATGCCCAAGCGACATCTCAAACAATGCCCCCTGAATGGTCTAAAGCAGTGGGTCCCTCTATGGAGACTACTGTGAAAATGAATGGGGTATCCACCAGAGCTGTACTAGACAGTGGCTCCCAAGTGACAATCATGTTTCAGGACTGGTAGTAGAAGCATTTGTCTGATGTGCCCCTGCAATCCCTGGAGGGTCTGCATGTGTGGGGCTTGAGTGAGAAGGCCTACCCCTACTCTGGCTATATCAGAATTTGGTTGTCCTTTCCTACTTCTGTGGCTGGAGTGGCAGAGCAAGTGGAGACCCTGGCCTTAGTGTGTCCCCCTACTGTATTGTATGCTGGGGTCCCATTGTTGATTGGAACTAAGGCACATATGTTTGGGTGACTGGCACAGTTGTGTTACGAAAAACAAAGGTCCAGGACTGGCACAGCTCTAAGAATTCTGGTCTTGGTTAAAAGGGCCTATGAGGCACAGAGAAATGCTGATAGAATGGAACCAGAAGAACCGGTTGGGGTCTTCTGGAAGAAGGCTCCGGAATCTTTGCTTTTGGCACCAAATGCTCAATGTGTTCTACAAGGAGAGGTCCGCATAAAGAAGGATGTCAAGAACAAAATATTAATGCTGGATGCACCAGGAAATGGAAAACTGCCCGAGGGGCTGCTGGTCAAACCAAGTATTCTGCCTGCTAGAGCCCATGCTTTTGCTAGAAGAGTGATGGTTCAAGTTCACAATGTGTCTGACAGGGAGATCCGAGTAAATTGAGGCTGCACCCTGGCCACTGTGCACTGTGCGGATGCTTCTGTACTGCCCAGTAACAAGAGTTCAGGGAAGAGTGACAGAGTAACATCTGACTTGTTTGATTTCGGTGACTCCCCGTTGCTAGCTGAATAGAGAGTGAGGATCAGTGAGAAGCTTGCCCAGAGAGACCAGGTGTTTTCTTTAAAGGAATAGGATGTAGGATGTGTGAAAGGAGCTGAGCACCGTATCCGGCTGCATGATGAAAGGCCATTTCATGAGAGATCTCGATGCCTGGCACCTGCTGACATAGATGATGTGAGACAGCATCTGCAAGAGATGCTTGCTGCTGGTGTAATACAAGAATCTAGAAGCCCATATGCTTCACCTATCGTGGTAGTGAGGAAAAAGAATGGGACAGTTTGGATGTGCATGGATTATCACACTTTGAACTGGCAGACTATTCCTGATCAGTACACAATGCCACGCATTCAGGATGCATTGGACTGCCTGAACAGTACTAAGTGGTTCTCAGTGTTGAATCTTCATAGTGGGTACTACCAGATCCTGATGGCCCCTGAAGACCGTGAAAAGACAGCCTTTATCTGCCCACTTGGTTTCTATGAATTTATGAGGATGCCTCAAGGGATTTCAGGTTCTCCAGCCACTTTTCAACTCCTGATGGAGCGTACTGTGGGGGATAATGAACTTGTTAGAGTGCCTGGTATACCTGGGTGATGTCATTGTGTTTGGCAGCTCACTGGAGGAACATGAGAGCAGATTATTCAAAGTGTTGGATCAACTAGAAGACTTTGGCCTTAAATTGTCCATTGATAAGTGTCAATTCTTTCAAACATCAGTAAAATATGTGGGACACATAGTATCCACTGAGGAAATAGAGGCCGAGCCAAGTAAAGTTGAAGCATTGATCACCTGGCCGCAGCCAAAAAATCTGAAGGAGCTACAAAGATTCCTAGGTTTCTGTGGTTTTTATCAGTGCTTCATCAAGGACTATTCAAGAGTGATCCGCCCTTTACTTAACCTTACTCAAGGGTATCCTCCAACCCACAAAAGATACAAAATGTCAGCATCCCTTGAGACTGAAAAAGTGTATTTCCATCCAAATGAAGTATTTGGGACCTGCTGGACTCCTGATTATGAGACTGCTTTTCATGAAATCATGTATCAACTTAGCCATGCCACAGTGTTGGCCTATGCTGATCCCACAAGACTTTATGTCCTTCATACTGATGCTAGCTTACAAGGGTTGGGGGCTGTGTTGTATCAGGAGCACACGAATGGCCTGAGACCAGTGGCCTTTGTCAGCAGAAACCTGACCCCTTCCGAAAAGAACTATCCTATACACAAATTAGAGCTCCTAGCTTTGAAGTGGGCCATTGTTGGTCAATTTCAAGAGTACTTGTATGGGGCTAAGATACTGGTAAAAACTGACAATAATCCTTTGTCCTATGTGCAGACTTCAGCTAAGTTGGATGCCACGGGCCATAGGTGGCTCTCTGCCTTATCTACATACGACTATGCTGTTGAATATGGAGCAGGCCTGAACCACATAGATGCTGATGCTCTCTCACAGAGACCGATCCCCCTGAATAACTGGGTCAGACTGTCAGAACCTGATATTCAAGCACTCAGCCAGAAGTTTGACAGGGAGGAACACATGTCCACAGACGCAGTGGACTGTATGGTAGATTGTCTGGGACCCTCTGAGAACTGTATACCTGCTGCTTATTGCCACTTTTCTGCTCTGGACACTGGTGCTCTGCCTCAATTCAATAATGACAATATTTAATGGGCTGAATCCCAAGATCCTATGATCAAAACAGTTCTAGAAGCCCTCCAAGCAGGGAAAGATGTGTCCAAATTACGCTCCACTGATTTGAGAACTGCACAACTATATAAAGAACGCCCTAAGTTGAGACTGATCAATGGACTGTTATATAGAGAGACAGTGGACAAAGGGGGCCAACTGGACAAGCAACAGTTAGTTTTGCCTACTGCCTTTCGAGACCTGATGCTGAGATCCCTACACAACCACATGGGACACCTTGGCATAGACAGAACACTCGATTTGGTGAGATCTAGATTTTATTGGCCTAAAATGGGGGCTGATGTTGAACAATACATTAGAACTTGTAGTCCCTGCTTTCAGAGGAAAACTTTGCCTCAGACAGCTGTCCCCCTTGTTAACGTCACCAGCAGTGCCCCCGTAGATTTGGTCTGTATTGACTTTCTGAGTTTAGAGCCAGATCAAAGAAATATCAGTAATGTATTGGTGGTCACTGACCATTTCACTCGATGTGCTCGAGCGTTCCCCACCAAGGACCAGAAGACATCCACTGTGGCAAAGGTGCTTATAGAAAACTGTTTTGTTCACTATGGGGCCCCACAAAGAATTCATTCTGATCAAGGAAGGGACTTTGAGAGTCGCCTGATTAAAGAGATGCATTCATTGTGGGGAGTGAGAAAGTCAAGAACCACCCCTTATCACCCCCAGGGGGACCCACAGCCTGAACGGTTCAACTGCACTTTGCTTGAGATGCTGGGTACCCTTCAACCAAAGGACAAGCTCATATGGAACCAAAAGATTAGCACACTGGTACATGCCTACAACTGCACCAAACGTGATGCCACTGGGTTCTCCCTGATGTTTGGAAGAGAAGCCCGACTACCAATAGATGTTTGCTTTGGAGTTTCTCCTGATGAGGTTCAAGCAGCTACTCATTTACAGCATGTGCAAAAGTTAAAGGCCCAGCTAAATCATGCATACCAACTGGCTCAAACCATGGCTGCCAAACGAAATCTAGCCAATAAAGAAAGGTATAGCAAAAAAGTGAAAGCACTGGAACTCCGGGAAAATTGGGTGTTGCTAAGAAATCTGGGACTGCATGGCAAACATAAGATTGCTGACAGATGGCACCATCTCCCTCACATTGTAGTGGGCAAACTAGATGATCTGCCTGTGTACAAAGTAAGGCCTGAGAATAATTTAAAAGATGTTAAAACAATGCATAGAAATCATTTACTGCCCATTGGACAAATCTCAATAGAGTCTGAGCCCCTAGAAAATGCCCCTCTGGATCAGTGACTAGAGCTGCTGCTAAAGAAAAATCAAGAAGACTGCACCTACTGAAGCTGAGTTAAAGTGTTCCCTTCCACAAGTCCCAACTGAACATGACTGTCAGTCTGTGTCAGACGAAAGTGAATGTGGCCTTGAATATTACCCTTCTTATGAACTGAGTCAACTGTTTTGGAGCAATCCCCTAATCAATCCTGGAAATGAAACTGGGCCTTCCGGACTGTCTAAACCCCCAGCTTTATCTCTGGAGCCAGTGCTCTCAGAAAGTGAAGTGCAAAGCATCAAATCAGATGATGTGGAATGATTGTGCATGGTTGAACTGCTTAACTTTTCAGAAGAAGAGAGTGATGGACTGGGGCAAACTGGCGTTACACCAGAACCAGAACAATGTGTTGAGTGCCCTGATAGTTCCCTGCCAGTGTCAGGAGCCTCCCCAGGTGAACCAAGTGTTGTGGACTTAGAGATTGCAAACCCTGGAGCTGAAAGTGCCCCAAGTTCTAGCCCCTCGGCCCCAATGGAGACCCCCCTGGCAAGTACAGACCGTGCTGAAAGTGAGTCTAACTGTGCAGAAACTGTGACCGTCACCCCCAAGAAGGACTGCCCGAGAGGTGAAGCCTGTAGTACAGCTAAGTTACGAGTCCCTGGGCAGACCTGTGGACCTGCCCTTTAATGTGGTCCATAAAGAAGTGTATGTGACCCCGAGCTCGCTGCCCAAACTAAGCCTGGGAGATAACTCCAGATTACTTGTTTTGCCCTTTGAGTATGGTGCCCCTGCCCCCTTCAGCCCCAATGAAGCTGATAGGGAAAGGCCCCCTCTATCCAGGTTTCATGTGCAGAAGGTGATGACCTGAGTTAAAATATTTGTATATATGTACTGTTGTATAATCAGTCGTAGAATGTATAATACAGTGTAACTGTATGTGACAAAGGTTTAATATGCTGGTTGCTGTTTAAAAGGCATGCAAGTTCAAACTGTTCCACCTTAAAGTGATTTAGGGGTATCTACTTGACGCGGACGTCAAGCTTTTTCAGGCCAGGAAGGGTGCAACCCCCCTGCAAATGGGGGTTCCCAAAAGCTGCCTAGGAGCTTGCCTAAGTGCTACCAGCCTGAATGGTGTTCGGCGTTTAAGCTGTTTATTTGTGAGTGCTTTTAGAGTCTCTGTTACTGTCTCTTTAAGAGCTGTCTGCTTGCAGGCATGATTAGCTTGCATGGGGGGGGGACTGTGTGTTTCCCTGCTCAAGTCCCTCTTGAGTTGCTGACAAATCGCTCCATTACTGCTGTTGCTAAGTGGGCAGAAGGGGCACTTATTAAAGATGTAACTGTTTGCCCCATATCATTTAGAGTATTAGTGGAAATGTAATTTGTCTAACCTGCCTTTCTTCCAGCTGGGACTCTGTGTGTTTTGCCCCTCCATTTTGGATCTGAACTGCTGAATAGATCCAATCAGGCAGGAGGGGCATCTAAAATGGAGTTTAAGTGGACCAACCAGGATCAGGACTCTCTTGAGAGCCGGCTTGCCATAAGGAATATAACTAGTAATTCTGGGAAGTGAAGTTCTGGACCGTGGTGCCTTTTCTCACCAATATGGGGAGTTTTGAGTGATTGACACCTGAAGTCCATCAATTGGGCTGGGTGGTAGCACTTGAATACAGTACACTGCCTTGTGTCTGGAAAGGCAGATCCGTTGTGACTGTTACTGGGGAAGGAGCTCCGAGCTCCTGCGCTGCAGAGTTTTCATGTGGAAAACTCGTGTGGAGGCCTAAACTCGGGCAGTGCGTTTGCCGTGATGATTCGGACTGAATCCACATCTACCGAGAAGAGGAGAGGCTGAACAATTGGGAACCAGGCTCACCCTGTAGAGGACTGGAGAAACTGCTTAATCGCACTTGGTCTGTCAGGAAAGTGAAGCTCCCGGGTTAGCAGTAAGTGCGATCAGGACCTGAGAGCAGCTGCCTGGTATAGTAATTTCCTTTACATATAAATGTGTGGGGTGTTTGTGAAGGACAGCTGAATGAGCCCTCTTGTCCCATGTGTGTAGACGGGAAGGCAATTGCGTGCAGGCGGACTGAATCCATTGCTGCTTGGTGCTGTGTGCCTGCTTGTAGAATTTCATCCCCCTGCTGTGCGAGGGCATCCAGCAATCCATGACCTGCTCAGTAACAGCTTTCAACATCAAGTTTATGAGTGAAAATCAGGGTAGCTGCATGCCATCTGTACATTTAATTGCAAGTGTTTCCTCTGATTTCTTTTCTTTCTTCCTTCATGAACTGAGCCATCCGGCTCCGGATTACAACTGGGTATTGTGCAAGTGTTTTTCCATCACAGGGCCCCAGCCAGCTGCACCAATCCTGGCTGGCCCCCCACCATCCTGGGTACCCAGCAAAGTGACATTTTGGGCCTCTGAATATGTGTACAGTACTGTGATTATTAATGTGTCTAATCTAATTAACCTGATTCCCCCCGTCCTTGTTACAGCCCCTTAAATAAATTAGATCTGTTTGTTTCAGCAAAGTTACACTGACTGAGGTATTGGTTTATGTTAAAGTATTGCACTGTGGCTATCGTATTACATCATCTTGTTTTACAGGGGGGTCCCCAGAGTCAAGCTGACTGAACCAGTAATGGGGGTAAGTGTACATATTGAAGATACTCATGGTGTATTGTGTGGGCCACTAATAGGAGTAAAAGGGGGTCTCAGTGTCCCAGAGGGCTGTGACCAAGTTAGTCTAACTACTGCAAACTCTGACCTCTGGGTGGAGGCACCTGCCATAGAACCTAGGCCCCTCAACCTGTTAGCAGTTACGCAGGTAGGGGTAGTAGCCCTTGGGATAGCACCACTTGGGGGTTACAGTTTGCTAAGCTATTTCTTATTGCTTAGTACCACAGTACCTGTTACAGATATATACATTGCCTTTTTTGTTTCCCATATGCTATTTGAAGTGTACCGACTTGCTGTTATTCCTATGCTATCAAACTGCTTACTGTTTTGCTGTTATTCCTATCTTATCAAATTGTTTGCTGCATTGTATTCTGTCCTACCCATGGTCCCCTTGTAAATGATCTTTGCTCAATGCAGCTGTTTCCTGGTAAAATAAATAAATACAAAGTAACACTCCACTTCCACCTCTCTCCTCTGGCTGATGTAGAAATAGCCATCCTTCTTTGTGGATTGTTTGGCAGCAGAGCTGCCACCATGTTTATTCAAATCAGTGTCAGTTATCAGTGTCAGTAGCTCAGTAGGTAGCACACTTGACTCTGACGACAGGAGATCAGAGGGCTGTGGGTTCAGTTCTCACACCTGGCATTTGGGTTAATATCCTGATACTGTAATGCAGTATGAAGGGGATGCTACACTTCTGAGGTGCTGTCTTTCGGATGAGATGTTAAACTGAAGTGACATCTGTCTAGATTGGTGGTAGTTCAGGTGGATATTAAAGATCCCATGGCATTTATCGAAAAGAGTAGGGGAATTTTTTATTTAATGAAATCACACAAAGGTCCAGAAAGAAAATGTTACAGTCATTAGAAATACTAGGTAATTCACTGATATACAACTATGTATGGATACAACTCTAATAACACCTTGATGCTATCTGAACAAAAATGGAAAAAAAAAACTAAACAAAATTAATCTTTGTTACGTATCAGTCATGTAATAGGTACATCATTGTCAGTAAGCCAAGGTAGATTTCTCCAATATTTTCTTAACGTTTGTCTAGATATGTTTTTAGCAACTGAAAAATATATCTCTTGTAGGTCCTTAATTATTTTCTCATAGAGTTCTGCATAAGTTATCTATGTTGCAGGGAAAATAAACATCTGGAATTTCAGATGTACCACTCTATTACCGCAAAAAGTACATGTAAAGTGCTTTTTGTCCCATTTTCCACAGGCACATGGGTATTCTCCATATATTAGTAATAGGTATGTTATGTTTACAAATAACTTCTTCCTGGTTTGACTGGACAGATAGTTTCAAAAGGAGCTAATGTATGAACAGGTAAAGAATAAATGAGAGATTGTTTTTAACTGATTTGTACAGAGGGGCCTCGACCATATCCTTTCTTCTAGTTTTTTCTATTTTTGATTTGCCTTAACATTCAGGTGCTCATGGCAATTAAGCCAATGGACATTTTTAAATTTCACTGGTATTTGTTTTTCTGCCACTGAATGTTTTAGGGCTGTCCTGTATTCCCTGGGACATTTTGGGAATGATTCTGTAACGTGTGTTTTTATTATTGTTGTATATAATTGTTGTTTGTTTATTTATCTATTTTTATGTTATGCTTTTTGCCACCTGCTGTGGCGCACTACCAGCTTGGGGCATCCAGCTGCCAGCTCCTCCCGCCCAGAGAACTGGGTAGCTCAGACTGCATCCAGGAGAATCTGGGATGGCTGTCTTGCCATCCCACTGGAGGGCTCCCCCTCTGCCTCAGCCAGCCAGGACAGCCTGGACCCTCCCCGACAGGATTCTGCCAAAGTCCTCCAGGTGGCTCGGAGCGCGACCATCAAGCTGCACAGTCGTGCCCAGCCATTTTCCTCCAGTTGGTCCCCTGGAATGCGGACATGCAGTGAAGTACAGGCACAGCATGCTCACATCTGCCGTGTTCCCCCTCGAGATTGCCAGCACTTGTAGTGCCCCCGAGCATCTCCAGGAGCCACTACAGTGCGGCGAGATTCTCACCCCAGGACTGGGAGAGCAGTCTACAGGTGCTCAACCCCAGTCTTCCCCTGCCGACCCCCAACAGCCTGGGCTCATTCCCGAACCCGGGTCACCAGCATGGCTCGAGGTGTGGCATCCAGCACCTCAAGCCTCAGCACCACCGGGCCGGCTATTTGTTGTTTATTTTTTGTAGTCACCATAGCACTCATAATGCTCCACAGTCTGAGTTTAACAAAAATGCCTCTTAGATGCTGTGGTGATAAAGCCTGATTTTTAATCACTCTTAAATGGTCTCTTTCCCATGCTATAAACCAAGCTGAAATAGTGGTGTGTTATGTCACCCCAATATTTGTTAGTATTAACTAAAAGTGGCTTGATGCTTGCATTTATAAATTGGCAGAAAAAGAATAGAACAGGATTCACCATTTTTTGACCTTCTGTTTCAATAGGCATGTACAGTATGTTTCTTCTAATAGGGTTTAATCTGCTCCCCCAGAAAGCCTGGAAGAAAAGATTGTATAATTGTGCTTCTCTAGTTTTAAGAACCAGAAAAACATTACTAAGAAATAAGAAGACTGGTATAAGATCTACAGAATAGTGGATGGGCGACCATCCACATCAAGGCTGTGTTTCCCTCGAAGGAGTTGATGGCATCAAAGACCTCAAGAGCGAAGCTCGAGAGGTCTCGCTGATGTCATCAACCTCCCGAGAGGGAAACACAGCCTTAGTTGAGGATGGTCACCCATCAACTGTTTTATATAGTTTATGGGTGCCTTCTGTTTAGCTTCACATTATTTTATTTATAAAATTACTTGTGGGTGCTGCTCCGTTCCTGCTGGTGCTCCTGCTCACTCCCGTTCCTGATGCTGACACTCATGCTCGGTCCCGCTTCTTACTTTCAGTTCTCTGCACCACTTATTTTTAAAATAAAAAAAAAAAAAAAATTTTTTTTCTGAGAGGGAGCCATGTATGGCTCTAGTCCATGTCTCTATTCCGAACTTAAAAGTTGGTAACTGCACTGCTCAGTGCTCGCTAAATCGCGCCGACATGTTTGTCTTTATTTTGTTCATCGAGCCTAGTCTGAGCCAATCAGGTGGCAGGTCAAAGTTAAAAAGTTGTTGTACCATCGATGTGACGTCAGAACGATAGTACAACAGCTTTTTTGACCTTTGAACTGCCGTCCAGCAAGATTTCGGCAGTTGCTGAAATCAATGCACAACAGAAGGCACCCATATACTATATGTTTTCATAAGATAGATTCTTTTTTGTTTACTCATTTTCCATTGGTTCCATTTTTTTAACCATTTGCATCCTTACCTGTAGTTTTTGATCCCAATTCAATATATCCATTTGTGGTAATCCAAATTCAATACCAAGTATTTTTAGTGTACCTGTTGTGAGATTAATCCCTGCTATCATACTTCGCACTGTTTCCTGAGTTCCTAGTAGTTTCCCAATACATTTTGGAGTATTCAGTTGTGTTCCTGAATATGTCCCATATTCTTGACACAATGTGATTGCTTTTTCTGCACAATTTTGATTCCCTACCATGACCACCACATCATCCACATATGCAAGTGCCTCGTATGGTAGTATTTGGTGTGGCAGTTGTATTGGTAGTATGTTTAATGCTGTATTCAAATGCCTGAGTAGTTGGTCAATACTAATTATGTAGAGCTTGGGGCTAATGGGGCAGCCCTGTCGTACTCCCTTTTATATGTGAACTAAGGGCCTAAATAGCCATTTACACAAGGTTTAACTGTCGCTGTCTTGTATAATGCTTGTAACCAAGAAACAAAAGTTCTGGGGATGCCATAGTGTAGAAGGGTCTGCCATAAATAAGAATGCCCAAGATTGTCGAAAGCTTGCCTCTGGTCGAAGGAAAGAATATAGTCTTCCAATGGTGATAGGTTATTTTTGTGTAACCCCTTTGTTACCCAGGGTTACTAGAATCCCAGTAAGACCTAGTGGTAGGCAGGGAAGGCAGCTTGTGAAACTCCAGCTAAATGGGTTTCACACTGTCTCACTCTGTCCTCAGTCACAACAGAGGCTGGAGAGATGACATCATTATACAGAATTGTTACAGCTGCATGAGCCACATTTGGAATCTTCAGCTCAGAGAGTTCTTAGAACTTTGGGATTCAAAGAGTTAGTCAGTTTAGTTTTGTCCTTGAGCAAGAAGGAAGCATTAGTCTGTAGTTTGAGTTTTGCCTCCACACAGAAGGAAGTTTTTCTGTGTTTCACCATTCTTCAAGTGGGGGAGACCGTCCCCTCGGTCTCAGTGCCCCCTCCCTGGGGGTAGGAAAAGGTCTCTGTGGGTTCCAGGGGCAATCCCCTTCTCCCACCAAGGAAAGAAGCTGCCTGATTTTGTGTTGGCTGTTCTACAATACAGCAAAGGTTAAAGGACTTCACCTGTGGGGCCCTGCAACGATTGAGTGAGTGTTTGGCTCCAGTTTAAGGGGCAAACAACTGTTTTTTCAGTCAGGAAATGTTATTGGGGACTGCTGTTTGGGAGGACTATATACACTAGGACGAACAAATGGAGCAGACAATTCAGTTTCAAGTTTCAAATGGTTTTATTGGGGACTGCTGTTTGGGAGGACTATATACACTAGGAAGAACAAATGGAGCAGTCAGTTTAAAGTTTAAATGGATTTAGAGTTCGCAGTAGAGGGGGTGCGTCAGTTCATCCACCATGCAATCTACATGTTACAGTCCTAAAGTTTCTGTGTGTTCAGAGAAATGGCCGGGTATGGGCTGAGGGAGCTGGGGGTGGATAAATCCCCATCTTTAGTAACCAGGTCCACCTCTATGGATTTCTTCTGTTTTTGCTGCTTGCCTCATGCGCTTGGCCAGTGATGGGGTGGGTACCCAGACGTGGGTCACAACATGAAAATCTCTCTAGGAGTCGATGACTTCAAGTGGTGTGAGGAGCCACAGGATGGGAAAATTACTCCTTGTTGGATGGGAGTACTCCTTGTTTGATGGGAGTTTCGATTTGGAAGTACAAAAACAAAATCCCTCTAGGAGTAGCGGACTTCAAGTGGTGCGGAGAGCCACAGTTGAGAGCCTCCTTGTGTGATAGGATGTCTTGCCAAGTAAAGTTTGGGTTCATTCTTCAAGTGGACCGTCAGTCGAGTGACCGGCAGGGGAGCGGGGCCAGTCGGGCTGTGTATCCAATGCACATGCAAAGTCCCGGCTGAGTGCCTGGTGGGTCCAAAGCCAGACAACTGTTGTAATGTTTTCATTTCTCAAATGGACCGCTGTGTTTTAAAGTCTAATCTGCATTACAGTTACGTAGCCCTGTGGGGGACCATGCAGTGCTTTGTTTATGTTCAGTGAGTTAATAAATAAAGCCACACTGAAAAATTCCAATTCTGGTTCTGGACATTACAGTTATTGCTTCCTGTAGCTGGATTTACTTGGGTGCCCCTGTGCAGAGTAGCCAAACCTAGGTCTCTTGTGCCAGGTAACCTCATCCTTCCCCGAACCCGTAGATACCATATGTATATCCATGTTACAAAAATGGACATGTGGGTTACATTTGTCAAAGAGTTCTCTAAGCAATATTAATTGATCAGTGATATTATTCTCTGGGACACCGCATGATTGAGCTGGTGTAATTAAGTATTTAGAAACTGATAATCTTATATTTAGTATCTTCATCAGTATTTTAAAATCATTGTTTAAAAGACTAATTGGTCTCCAATTGGACAGGTTTTTTCTGTCCCCTTTTTTATGTAAAAAAATAAGAACCCAGAGGCCATTTTCAAAGGTATGGCATGGACAATTATATACTTTGGCAAGCTCTTCAGAACTCTCATGGCCAATTATTTTATAGAAATCTGATGTTAGGCCATCTTGACCAGGTTCTTTACCTGAAGCCAAAGATGGTATGGCCTCTTCTATTTCCTGATGTTCAATGGGCCTGTTAAGTGCATCCATTCAGTCCCATGGCCCTTTTGGAAGTGCCATCTTATTAAAGAGGATTGAATAATTAACATCATCTGTGTCTTGTCTTTTAAACAGAGCTGTTACATATTTTGATACTACCTGCAAAATATGCTTATTTGTTGTTTGCAGTGTGTCCTGTGTGTCATATAGGGCTGTTATCACTTTATTTTTTATATTGTCCTGATTTCTAATGAAGGGACAGATGCTGTCAAAAGTGACCTGTGTTCCATACTGCTGTTGCATTGTAAGTCCTGCTGTTTGCTTATAGTGATATTGCAACATTCTCTTTTTAATATTAGTTATCTGGTCTATGTTTTAAAGTTTGAGCAAGTGTAAGTAATTGTTGCAACTGCTTTCTGTCCTTCAAATAAGTTTGTTAATCTGTATTTCTGTTATGTTTGCTCCAAAAGATAAGCAGATTCCTAAATTAATTTTTTGAATCTATCCACCAGTAGGAAGGGTTATCGTATAAGTCAAAAAGAGATTTTCTACAGATTAAGAGGTATGTGATATTTTGTTGCAGAACAGTCTATTGTAAAATAGAGGAGTTTAATTTCCAGAAGCCTGGACCAATAGTGGCTTCTGTAAAGCCTATTTTAGCAGTTAATATTTTATGGTCGGAATATTCCACTGGCAATACTGATACTGCCTGTATCTGAAGGGATTTAGAAATAAAAAAGAAATCTGTTCTTGTAGACAAGTTCCCTTTAAACAAAGTCTTGTCTCTGTTGCCTGTATGTATATAACATGCATCTTTCAAGTTGGCAGTGAGAATCGCAGCATTTAAGGCTGCCATATCTCCAAAAATGTTCTCTGTGGTTGTTATGTTTACCTCTATCTTGTTTACTTAAACCACAATTAAAATCTCCTCCTCATATCACATTCTGAGCTGGATGTAAGTATGGACTAGTTTGCTGAAAAATAGCCATTCATTCTGCTTTTGTTTGTGTAAGGTATATGTTTATTATTTGATAGTATAATGTATTGAGTTTTATGTCCAATGTGAGTACTCTGCCTGGAACTAGATCCAGAAGTTTGATAACTGTTGGTTGGATTTTATGAAATAGCATCCCTATACCTGAACATTGTTCCAGGCTAATAGACCAGTAAGCAACCCCAGATATCCACTCTTTTGCAGCTTTTTGCAGTTCAGCAGTTGTATGTAATCTTGTATCTTGTAATAAAAAAATTCCAGGGGTATACAACTGTACATTTTAGAAAATAGCCCCTCTTTTCATATGATTCATTTACTGTTGACATTAGATGACAATAATACTAAAGGCTGTGGCATTGATAGAATGTTCCAAGATATGAAATCCTTGCAGTTTAACCTATTCCCTTCATTATTTCTTTTTAACTGGTTTGCTGCTTTGTTTTTTATTCATTTTCCCTTTCCTTTCTTTGTTCCTTTGGTTATGTTATCTGTTTCACTAAGCTCTTTGTCAAACTGAACTTCCTGCAAATTTAACTACACAGAGGAGCATTCTGAATCATTATGTGATACGTCTATTTCTGTTAGTGCCTGGTATCTGTTGGAGGTGTTGGTAGGATTAATTTTGGGTACTTTCGGGGCTGGTTGTGACCATGTCTGTCTCCTTCTGGTATTCATCCTCCTTTCTGTAATATCTTCCTTCCTAGGTAGGGATGGCATGGAAGCACTATCTTGAATTTGCTCAGCTGGAATGGGGGTAACACCTGCACCTATAGACTGCCTACCTAACCTACTAATTTGGGGTGGGGGGGGCCTTTCCTGTGGGTCAGCCTCAGGAATAGGGTCAGTCTCCTCTGGTAGTACACACTTCCTTAGATCTTTAGTAGCCTGTTCCCTAGGAGTGGGGTTAGTCGTGGTCTTAGTAGCAGTGTGTTTATTATAAGCCTTTTGGGCTAGTGTTACTAGCAACCTTTGTTCTTCACTGTCAGTGGTATTGGGGTTTCTATGGGCTGCTTCTAGACAGGTGGTGTATGTGTGCCCTTTCTCTCCATGGGGTTGCAAATAACTTCACTTCTGCACTGACTACTGGTGTGGCCTGTTCTTTAACATAAGGTACACTTCAGCTGGTCACATGCACTACTTATGTGCCCCGGTTGCCTGCACTTGTAACAAGTTTTGGGTTGGCCAGGATAAAAGAGCACGCCTCTGTCTTTCCCTAAAAAAAGCAATTTGGTAAGTGCTGTAGACCTGTTTCATCAGATCTTAATATAACCTTGACCTTCCATCCCCATGTCCAGATACCTTCCGAATCAAAAATAGCCTCTGGGTGACCCATCTCAGTGCATCGTTGTTTCAATCAAAATGTAAGATCTGTGACACTTACTCCCTCATTTCAAACAAGCATTCATCAATGCCGAATGTTGCTTGCTTCTATGTGCTGTTTAGGTATTTGGAAGTCATTGGAGTGCAAATATTGAAAATTTGCGAACTTACGATCGTGCGTAGGAACTGCGCAACGCACGCTCGTAAAACAGTCATTTTTAGGAATTTTTTCACCAAATTTTCAACATAGCCATTTTAAGACCTCTGCTAATGAACAGTGACACTGTGATTTTCTTAATGTGTCCTATACAATGATTTCACATACCGACTGCGCCATTGTGCGCTACATGGGTGGAAACACATTTTGGGCAGGATTTGAAAAATGACAGCTGTACTGCTCATAAGGAGGTGTGGTAAAATGGCAATGTTGAAAATCTGGAGTGAAAATATTGAAAATTTGCGAACTTACGAGCCTGTATAGGAACTGCGCAACGCACGCTCGAAAAACAGTCATTTTTAGGAATTATTTACCAAATTTTTAATATAGCCATTTTATGACCTCTGCTCATGAACAGTGTCACTGTGATTTCTTAATTTGTCCGTACATTGATTTCTTTTCACCGACTGTGCCATTCTGCTACATGGTAGGAAACACATTTTAGGTGAGATGTGAAAATGACAGCTGTACTACTCATAAGAAGGTGTGATAAAATGGCAATGTTGAAAATCTGGGGTGAAAATATTGAAATTTACATAAACTACGAGCCTGCGTGAGGAACTGCATAGCATAGGCTAAATAAAACAGTCATTTTCTGGAATTTGGCATAATTTTCAACATGGGGTTTTAGAACCCTTCTCATGAATGATGTCACTGTCATGGTGGTATTCAGGCCGAAGGGTGATTTACAGTGATCTGCGTGAAATCACCCTTTGGGCCCCGAATAACACCATGACAGTGACATCATTCATGAGAAGGGTCCAAAACCCCATGTTGAAAATTTGGTGTAAAATTCCTAAAATGCCTGAGATATGCAACAAAGTTGAAATCCCCTATCTAGCCCATTATACAGCTTACCGGCATTTCCTCAGCTCGCGGTCGGCTTTGAAGAGTGCAGGCGGTGTTCCCGGTCCACGAGATAGTTGCGCCAGAGTCCGGGAGGTAAGTATGGGGTGAGGGGTGTGTGTGGGGAGGCTGGAATGCGAGTGTGAGTGCGGGTTGTGGGGGGTTGGGAGGACGCGCCGTGGGACCGTTTTTGTTTACAGGTTAAAAAAAAAAAGGCGTCATGGGACCATTTTGCCACGCTGGGGTACAGGCTCCCAGGCGTAGCACAAGAACGTTGGGGGTTCAGCCAGCAGGATTGAGCACCCCGTCGGCCATGGAAGTGATTGCCACATTGGGTGGGCTCCCCACAGCGTGACACAGGGCGAGGCGTTCAGCCGACGGGGACTGGACACCCCGTCGGCAAAAGGACTTACTTGCCATGCTGGGGTGGGCTCCCAGCGTGGCACCTCCTACTGAGGGGGAGCAGGGCAGCTCAGCCGACGGGGATTGGGCACCGTCAGCTATACAGTGCGTGGGGGCCGGCATGCACGCCTGGGGGCTGTGCGTGAGCAGCCGATATCTTATTGGTGCTCACTGGGCGTAGCTCCCCTTTCAACCTACATGCACTGCATTTTGGAGCATGTCATACACAGCTCCAAAATGCATTGGCTTGCAGGGGCCGCGCCTGCCAGCACACTGACTGAATTGGAGGAGGAGGTGACACACCTCCGAAATCTCCGATGATGGCACTATGTTTCTTGCACATGCGTGCAAGCAACATAAAAAGGACTGTGATTGTTTTGTGCGTTGGCTTGGTTAAAGGGATCACTTCAAAGGGGACCGATAGAAGAGTATTTTTAATCTGTTGATACCTTGCCCCAAACTTGTCAAGGCCACTCCCAAGTTTAAAACTTGTCTCGAAAGTGGCTTCTCCTGAGACATGAATTAACGCATACAATTCTGTTACATTAAACTGCATGTTCTCTTTTAACAGTGCTTTCCCTACATATATCCTGTCTGGAAAAGCATCCAAACCTCCCTTGTATATCATTATAATGGCATTATGCCTTTTAGCTGAGTATACTGTTTGATTAAAGAGAGAGGCATAAGGCCTTGCATTCTGTTTACTATTCGAATCATTTTGTGCATTATTATCCCCAGTATAACTAGGTCCATTTCTGCTCTCTTTAGGAATATTACGCAGTATATCAGATATATCTGAGATATCGCTCATCCTGTCCATGATGTTGTCCGGATCATTTATTTGTGGTTCTGTTCTGTCCAGCATTACCAGTACTGGGTGTTATGTGAGCTCCAGCCCTTTCGGTAACTGTAATGGGGAGTGCACTTCCATGTCATTAGTGTCAGGATTACCGGTATTTGTTTCAGTAGTCTGCAAGACAGTATTTACATGCACTTTACTCACTTTTTGTGGCATTCTCGCCGATTGCAAGGTAACCCCTGGGATCTGTATGGGGGAGAAGCCAGAAATCCAGCGTTGCGATTCTGGCGACTGCACCCAACCCACCGCTTGCAGTGAATTTTCGATTGTCCATGGGCCCGAATCATTAGCTGGAAAGTCTGCCAAACTCATTTTACTGGAACTGTTTTTTTTCTGTGTTCTGTCAAGGTTCGACTTCTCTCAATGTACCGTGAAGGAAAATGCTGTCACATCAGTTTGATCCTGTCCTGCTGTATGGAACACCACAGGAGTAACTATCTGGTTGTCTGTTGCATTGCCGAGGGAACACTGCCCTCATTGCCAGGGATGTCCTGCAAGGCCTTCATTGCTACATCCATGTTGTGTTCTTTAAAAGCAGCTGTGAGCTCTTTTTTCCTTCATAAATATTTTTTCTCTTCCAAATGCAACAGTTCCTGTAATGTTTTTTATGTTGGGGTAAATCGTTTACCTTTTCAGAGGTTCCATGAATTGCATGTTAGTTTTCTTTTCCTTCCTGGTTTTCATCGATTGCAGGTTCGAGTACAGTCTCCACCACATCCATATTTGCTGCATCCCAAAAATTCTGCCTCAGGATTCTCCTGCACCGAGGAGGAGACAGACCCCCAAGCCTTCTGCACATCCTTCTCATGCTTGCCAGTCCAGGGCAACCACCATCGTCCGTGTCAGAGGCTCCAGGCAGCGATAGTGAATGTCCCCAGTGTTCTGGCCACATTTCCCGCATTTTACTGGAAATACCACAATCAGCTTAATGTAATTCATTCTCACTTGGCATTCATCTGTGTGGGATTGTGAAGGGGGGAGGGACAGCTGCAAAGTGGGGTGCTCGCTGCACACTCGAGCAGACTTGACAGACCACGTGGCCTGTATTTGAAGGCAAGTAGTAAGTAAGTAATTAAATGTTTCACCAGGAAAATCACATACAGGAGGCGTGTCATCTGTGCCACTGCATGACAAGCTTGTCTCTGATTGCAACGACGTATTTCTTTCAAGTTGGTGGCACTTTCCATAATGCTTGTGTCAGCGCTGGCCTGCTGGCCTACTGGGGAATGAGGGAGACACCTACTAAAGCATGCCCTGAATAAGCCAGCACTGACATACCTTTGCATTTCTCATACTACCACAAGATGTTGCTTACATGCCAGCAATATAACATAAAATGGGGGAGGCAGAGAAACAGTCAAAGAACAGTTACTCCAACGTCTAAACATAAAACAAGCTTCAACCCTCAAAATGCTAACAAGCATGCAATTCATTCTCATTGTTATTGCACGGTTCTCACATTCAAAGTGCTTTTAGATTTGTATATAGTTTTAATGGTTTATAACGTAAACCTAAAAATGGGGAGGGAGGGGGAGGGGGAGCAACTAGTCAGGGAACAGCTTCATCAGTCTGTTAAATAAAGCAAACTCCAACCCACAGTGCTAATATATATAATACGCATTCAACTCTTTCTCATTATTATTGCATAGTCATATCAAGTGCATTTAGATTTGTAATGGTCACACCTAAAACTGGGGGTGGGGGAGGTTAAAGAAAACAGGCAGGCAGGGAACAGTGATACCAATCTGTAAACACAGCATAGTAACCTTCATTGTTTTTCTTGCAGATATGGTTTAAGGTCAATTCCTGTATTTAGATATGTTTTTCTCAGGACTTCCAAATTTATAATCCCCAAATTTCATCTTTTTAAAGCCAGATTATAAATTGCTGCCCCTTGGATTTCTGTTGACTTTATCAATTATAATGAATTGCAGTTTCTAGTTGCAATCTTTGAAGCATCATGTACATAGTGTACACTTTTTTGTGTATGGCTGTCTAGTTTTATAGGAGAGCCCCACTATGGTGTTCGCAGCCTTACAAGCAGCAGATACATCAGCCGAGAAGTCCAATGAAGCGTTAAGTGTAATTCCCAGTAGTTAAAGAAAAAGCCTATGGTAAGACAGGATCCTTCAACACATACTACTGCTAGAGGGGTAAGGCATATTCTTATCCATAGGAGTGAGCCAAAAAGTGTGACTTAAGTCTTAGTTAAGTTCATAAGGAGCCTGTTTGAGTGGAGGCATGCTTGTATTGATTGAAGGTCAGAAGAGAGTTGACAATTTAAATCACGGATGTTGTGAGAGCACATGGAAAGGACAGCATACAGGATTGGAATGCCATGTCTAAGACTAGTCTGGACTGAGTTTATGTGTGAAGAGAAAAGTAGGGGTCCCGGTATGGAACCTTGAGTGACCCCGACTGGTATAGCAGCTGGGTCAGACAGGGCATGACCAATTTAACTCACTGGTACCTGTTGCCTAGGCAGCTTTTGAACCATGACAGGACAGTGGAGTAGATGCCAAAAGCAGTTAGGGTCCTACTGAGTAGGATGTGCTCAACCAAATCAAAGGCTTTAGCAAGGTCAATGAAGACTGCACCTATGAGCTCACCCCTATTTACAACAGTGGAGATGGAGGAGGACAGTAACAGGATAGTGATTGTGGTAGTAGTGCGGTGGCTTAGGTTACCAATTTGTCAGGCCATTTGTTGAGTAGCAGTAGTATCACAACTGGCCTAAAGTTGCCAGTGTTTGTACATTCACCTTTCTTGTACACTGGGACAACATGTGAGATTTTCCAGATATCAGGGACTGTATGTGTTGTAAAGGAACTGGTGAAAGATTCTCAAGACAGGAAGAGCAAGTGCTGTGGCAGCAGTTTTCAGTATTTTAGACTCTATTTCATTGGAGACAGCAGACTTTGATATACAGAGTCTGTGCACCTCATGGGGGGAGGCCCCAGTGTAAGCAGAGAGAGATCAGTGACACTTTGCATGGCGCGGTTAGCTATGATGACACAGTTACTGCATACAATGCACAGGGCCAATGGGCAGACTGGATGGGCCTTGTGATCCTTATCTGTCAACAATTTCTATGTTTCTGTGTTTCTAGTTAGCTCCATCAATACTTATGTCATTGGCCATAAATTTGCTAGACTGACCTAGGATTTACATTGCATACTGTTCCCCTCCCTTGAATGTCACCACTGTTGATCCAAGCTGCATTACAGTCTAGGCTAACAATTAGCTACATAAATTTTTTGGTATCTTGACTTTTACATGACTGAGTGCATAATTTATCTTTCAGATCCATCCAGGGATTGAGTGGTCTGGATTCTATTAGTTTGTGGCTGAACAGGATGCTACTGTGGAAAGTCATTCTGCACAATTCTGCATCATTTATTTATTTAGTGATTCAGAAAAGACTTTTGAGCATGAGCTCTTTTACAAAGGTTCCACATCATAGATTGCAAAACAAAGAACAATAGGAGAAAGCAAAGGTACATTACCATGAACGATACAGCTTGGATACAGAACTTACAGAATAGCTCAAAACATAGGTACAAGTTAAAATAACAAGAACAACACTTTATGAGAGTGGGAGGGAGGAATAAGCAGCCACAGAGTGTCTTGTCAGTAGTTCAGAGGGATAGGGATAGCTGGCAGTGAGGTGAAGAAAGGAGGTACAAAAGAGAGGTTTGTAATGCAGTAGAGGTGAAGGGTGGGAAAAGAAGGACAATAAGGTATAGGGATAAATGGTGGGATGAGGGGAGGCTGAGTGGAGAAGACATGCTAAAGTAAATGGTGGGCTGTGATGAGGTGGCATGGTCAGGCAGCCTGCATTAGTAGTGACTGTTAGGGAAACTCACGGGACTGTGAGTTGGGGAGGGAGGTGGCAGGTGCAGAAGAACATGATGCAGACAGAATTGCATTAATAACAATTCTTGGAAACTGAAAGCAAAATGGTCTTCATGTTTATTACATACTATCTTTATTAATACTGTGGATGTATTGGGAAGATTTTAACACCTGATTCTTTTATCTGTTTACATTCTTATGTCCTGGCTGGCTGCCAGTCTGCAGGTATACCCTGGTCAGGCCGAGAAAATCCCAGCCATGATGCAGATGGTAGTCAGTGTCTTTGCTCCCGGTTTTTCTCCCCCCCCCGCCCGTGCAGAACAATGTCTATGTCAGCTTCATGCACATATAGTGTCCCCACTGTGTCAAGAGCAAGCTCTCGGTTACAGCTGCAGAGCTCACTGCGGTGTTGGAACATAAAAATGTCTTTCCCAAACTGAGATGCACTACCCAACAACAACTTTCTTGGCCTGGCCTGACCCCAATTGTTAAACACTAAGTCAGATCATGACTCTGGGACCTTTACTCTGTATGCACTGCTACCTGGCCATCAGAAAGTCCCTGCTAGAACCTAGTTCTGATAGCAAACAGTGCAGCACCAAACCAAGATGTTTACTTTAGTCTTGGTAGGCGCGGCAAGACAGCAGGGTCTTTCAAAAACTTTAAAACTATATAGTTGAGGAATGAAATCAAATCAAAATAAAATGGGTATAGTCATGATGTTACCAGAAATATGCTTTTACTAAAAACACTTTATGACCACGGTTGTTGCTAAATAACAGGTACTGCTTCTCTAAAGAGCTCGAAGCACCATCAGGAAATCTTTGAAAAATATAATATTTTAGCACCATTCATGAATCATTTTTAATGACTTTCACTTTCCACTTGCATGTTGTAAGGATGATTTATATAATGCACGCGTGATGTTAAGTGTAACTGGAATGTGCATTGGACCTCATTGAAAATTAGCTTTGGCTCAGTTGAGCTATCCAATTTGTTTGCTTGTAAATGAGTAAAAGTTTTACTACTACTACTTTTTTATTTATTACTATTGACAGTTACGTGAAAACTGTCCGTTAGATTTTATTCTGTTCTGGCTGCTCATTTACCCCTGAAATCATAACCTCCAATTTTGGGCAATCATAACTGTCACTGAAGCAACAGATTGTGATGTCATAAATGAAATTGTGATGCATGGCACAAACAAACTGCCTGAGATGACAGGGCAGACATCCTGTTTTAATGCAAATGTCCTTTTTGATAAACAAATAAAGGGAAAATTTCAGAGAGACTGCAAGAAATTAGTTGAATTCTATCTAAATATTATATTTTTTCAAACCTGTCACAACAGAATCAGGGGCTTTTTACAGTGTGATTCTTTTTTCATTGTAAATTTTAGAACCAGCCATGTTATGTTATTTGGGGTATTTTACTTCTTTTAACTAGCTGTTTCCTTCCTTAAAAAGATTTTTCGAGTTTAGGGTATGGTTACCAGAAATGCTTGCTGAGCATCTGTTTCTGTCATAATTACATTTTTTGTGTAGCCTGTATATTTGTTTTAACCAGGAGAGAAAAACTGAGCTCAAGCTTGTTTACAGGTGTGACCTGGGAGCACAAGGAGGTTAAGTGACTTCTCAGGGTCGCACAGTATGCGAGTGGGGTCTGTGGGATTCAAACCCAGGTCTGTAGGTTTGCAGCTCATAGCCCTAAACCACTGTGCTACACTGCCTCCTAGTTAGCTGGAAGAAATTGTAATTTGGCCCCATCAAGGTGAACAGAAAATTATTTCTACTTCCCTATTCATGTGTATTCCTCCCCCCTCCCCCCATTCAGACACATTATGGTGTGCAGCTAGGCAGGGCGAATTAGTCTTTTTTTATTACTAGTTTGTACATTACGATGACCAGTTAAGAAACTGATGAAGACCACCAGTCGACTAACAAGGATGTTTGTAGGGAGCATGTTGCATCTGTTATTAGGTTCAACATCTGTATAAACAAACCTAAACAGCCAGCAAAGAGGTGGGCACTCCTTTTTATGTTGATTGTGCACATGCGCAAGAAACATATTGCGTCAGCTTTCTCCACAAGCAGGTTGTGGAGGTATGGCACTGTTGTGCCCAATGCCCCCACAGCCTGCAGAGGCTTGTCCCTCGTCCCCAATGCTGTGGCACACTGCTGCTGACACAAGTTCAGCTACCATGCCACAACCTTCTAAAAAAGTAGCCGCTGCAATCAGGGACCACCTATTCATTGCAGCATCAGCCATACTCTGCAATGAGGGAGTGGCCCGTCAAACCCCCCTTACCCCATACTTACTTCCGGAGTCCGGCGTGACAATTTTTGGTGGACTGGGAACACGTCTGCACTCTTCAAAGCCAACCGCGAACTGAGGAAATGCCGGTAAGCTGTATAATGTAATGAATAGGCTTTTTTCAGCTTTAGTGCATATCTCAGGCATTTTGGGGAATTTTTCACCAAATTTTCAACATGGGGTTTTTGGGACCTCTCCTCATAAATTCTTGAACTGTCATGGCGTTAATCGGCCCTGAAAGGTGATTTCACTGTCACTGTGCGGAATCATCCTTTGGGGCTGATTAATGAAACAACAGTGCCAGTGTTTATAAGGTGGGCTCTCAAAAAGCCTATATTGCAAATTTGGTGGAAAAAATTCAAAAAAGTGACTGTTTTCCGACCGTGCGTTGTGCAGTTGTTATGTACGCTTGTAACTTCACAAATTTACAATATTTTCATGCCAGGTTTTCAACATTGACATTTTGTCACACCTCCTTGTGAATAGTAAAGCTGCCATTGTCCACATCCTGGCTGAAATGTGTTTTTGCACTTCTTGCCCAGAATAGCGCGGTCACTGTAGGAAATCAGTGTTCAGGACAGATTAAGAAAATGACAGTGACACTGTTCATGAGTGGATGTCCTAAAATGCCTTTGTTGAAAATTTGGTAATGATACTCCATAAAGTGACTGTGTCACAAGTGTGCGTTGCACAGTTGGCACACACACTCGTAACTTCACAAATTTATAATATTTTCACTCCAGATGTTCAACATTGCCATTTTCTCAGACCTACTTATGAACAGTACAGCTGTCATTTTTCCCTATCCTGGCTGAAATGTGTTTTCGCACTTCCGGCGCAGAATAGAGCGGTTGCTGTAGGAAATCACTGTTTGGGACAGATTAAGAAAATGACAATGGCACTGTTCATGAGCAGAGGTCCTAAAATGCCTATGTTGACATTTTGGTGATGGAAGTCCATAACATGACTGTGTTACAAACGTAAGCGCTGAACTGTTTCCACGCACTTTTGTAACTTCGCAAATTTGTAATACTGTCATGCCACATTTTCAACAGTGGCATTTTTTCACACCTCCTTATGAACACTGCAGCTGTCATTTTTCACATCCTGGCTAAAATACGTTTTTGCACTTCTGCCAGACAATAGCACGGTCACTCTGGGACATCAGTGTTTGGGACAGATTAAGATCGACTGAGTGAGAGGGGGGAGTGACCGAGCTCAACTGAGTTCTGTGAGGACTGCTGCAGATTTGTTTGTGTTCAGACAAAGGCCCCAACACAAGAGCCCAGTACAAAAGGCCAGCCTGCAGTGGTGGGAGAAACAGTGCAAGTGAGTGAGACAAGGGGACTTAGTGAGCTCAACAGAGCTCTATCAGGACTGCTGGGATTTCTTTGTGGGCAGAAAAAGATGCCAATGCAGGTAGGAGCACCATAGAAAAGGGCAGTTTGCAGCTCCAGTACAAACAGAATGAGTGATGAGAGAGGGAGACTGAGCGACCTCAATGGAGCTCTGTTGGGACAGCTGCGGATTTCTTTGTGGACAGACAAAGGTGCTAATGCAGCCCGGAGCCTCATAGAAAAGCACAGTCTGTGGTGCCAAGAGCAACAGAATGAGCGAGTGACAGAACGGTAGTGAGTGAGCTCAACGGAGCTCTAGTGTGACTGCTGCAGATTTCTTTGTGGGCAGAAAATGCAGCAACGCAGGCAGGTGCCCAGTACAAAAGGCCAGCTTGCAGCGCTGCCAGAAACGGAATGTGAGAGTGACAGAGGGGGAGTGAGCGAGCTCTGTGGAGCTGTATCGGGACTGCTTCAAATTTCTTTCTGGCCAGAAAAAGCCGCCAATGCAGGCAGGAGCCCAGTACAAAAGGGCAGCCTGCAGCACCAGGAGACACAGAACGAGCGAGTGAGGGATGGGGAGTCAGTGAGCTCAATGGGATTTGTAATATTGTCACACCAGATTTTCAACAGTGCTATTTTTTCACACCTACTTATAAGCAGTACAGCTGTCATTTTTCACATCCTGATCGAAATGTGTTTTCATAGTTCCGGCACAGAATAACGTGGTCACTGTGGGAAATCAGTGTTCAGGACAGATTAAGAAAATGACAGTGGCACTGTTCATGAGCAGAGGTCTGCCCACCAGAAAATGTGGCAATGCAAGCAGGAGCCCAGTACAAAAGGCCAGCTGGCAGCGCCGCCAGAAACGGAATGCGAGAGTGACAGAGGGGGAGTGAGCGAGCTCAGTGGAGCTGTGTCGGGACTGCTTCAGATTTCTTTCTGGCCAGAAAAAGCCGCCAATGCAGGCAGGAGCCCAGTACAAAATGGCAGCCTGCAGCACCAGGAGACACAGAAGGAGTGAGTGAGGGAGAGGGAGTCAGTGAGCTCAACAGGGCTCTGTTGGAACTGCTGCAGATTTCTTTGTGGGCAGAAAAAGGCAACAATTCATGCAGGGGCCCAGTACAAAAGGGCAGTCTGCAGTGGCAGGAAAACCAGAATGAAGGAGTGAGTGAGCTCAACAGAGCTGTATTGTAACTGCTGCAAATTTCTGTGTGGGCATAAGAAGGCAGCAATGCAGACAGGAGCCCAGTAGAAAAGGGCAGCCTGCAGCACCGGCAGAACAGAATGAGTGAGTGAGAGAAGAGGAGTGAGCAAGCTCAACGAAACTTTGTTGGGACTGCTGCAGATTTCTTTGCAGGCAGAAAAAGGTACCAACAGAAGCAGGAACCCAGTACAAAAGGGCAGCCTGCAGCGCCAGGAGAGCCAGAATGACTGAGTGAGACAGGGGAAGTGAGCAACCTCAACGGAGCTCTGTCAGGACAGTGTGGATTTCTTTGTGGGTAGAAAAAAACACCAACACAGGCAGGAGCCCAATACAAAAGGGCAGCCTGCAGCGCCAGGAGAAACATAATGAGTGACTGACAGAGGGGGAGTGAGCCACCTCAATGGAGCTCTGTCAGGACAGCTGCTGATTTCTTCCTCAGCAGAACAAGATGCCAATGCAGGCAGCAGCCCAGTACAAAAGTGCAGCCTGCAGCACCGGGACAAACAGACTGAGCCAGTGACACAGGGCCACTGAGCAAGCTCAACAGACCAACACAATCAACATTCAGCATTGACAATTGCTTGTTTTTTCACAGAGAGCTGAGCTTTGTTTTTGCTGTTTGTACTGTGCACTATGCTTGAGCATCTATCAATACTTCCCAGAGCAACCTTCCACTTATTCCTTGTACTGCCTAGGCCCTACCAGTACTGAACAGCCAGAGACAAAGTGCAGCTGGCTTTTGTGTGCTGCTTGGAAGACCAGTCTCAAATTAGAAAAGGTGCAGGACCCAGCACTCAGCTTGCATGTGCACAAGAACCACTACAGGTTAATGTGTTGTGCTAACCTGTATTTTATTCAGTTTTTTACTACTTGAATTGTGAATAACTTATCAATTTGCACTATTGCAGGTCTTGGGAGGGAGGATCCACTAAGACCAGCATATTGCACCCTTCCCACAGGTTCTTTGTCAAGGTGGCTAGCTCCTCCTTAAGGGCCACTTTTATAAATCAAATGGGTATACTGTTAACAGTTTAAATAGTGACAAATTAAATAAAATACTGTTTGGTATACTTACAAGTCAATTGTTGGGTCCTGCGTATTTTCCAGTACTGGAAAGGTAAGGAACAGGTGGGCGTGATGAACTACCGATCTTTTATTGATTATATAATGCTATTTCTATAATTGAAAAATAATGTTTTTTTCTGCTAGAGACCCCTGCTTTGTTCCAGAAATGGTAGATGTGGCTCCATCCAATATTACAGCAGACAGGGAGGTGGACTGGAGAGAGAGGGGTGCATTATCCTGCCTGCCCAGTGCCCTTTTCTCCATGACACCTCTAGGTGGGCACTATTCTTGGGCTGGAAGGTGGGTGCCAGAACCTATAAATCCCCACTCCTAAGCAGAGGCAGACTGTAATGTGGTGTTTCTGAAGGAAGTGACAGATGTACTTGTTTTTGTTATTGTATGTTCTTTTGTTCTTGTGTGCATTATACAAAAATGTAATAACCTCTGATTATAACGAAAAGAAAAATAATGTTCTCACATGCCATCCGGGTTGACAAAACCACCCCAACTCGCTTTGAGATCCATTCACCTAAACAATGTGAAAGAATGTTATTTTTCAATAAGGAAAACTAGGCATGGTAATTTTTGTTTATAAAGCACCTCATTACCATATTGCATCATTTGAAAGCTGAGGCTTCTATTAGAATTTAGTTGAGAACCTCGACTATCATACGAGGGATGCTTAAAATCAGAAAAGTAAAAATAAAGAAATATACACTAAGAAAAACATATGGAGTTTACTAAAGTAAAAACTGAGTTATTAACCAAATCATTAGACACCAGGGAGAATAAATATGTTTTAAGGCCTTTTTAAAAACCCCTACCAAGATGCTTTGAACATAGGGAGGTAAGGAGTTCCACAGCTGGGGTTCTGCCACCCTAGAGGCCTAAGGCAGGCTTAGGAGGGCCTCCAAAAGATTCTGTCCAGCACCGAGGAGAGGGTTAGATGGAGTAAATGTGTGTAGGAGTCAATGTCAATGTCGCCTGGTTCCAGATTTTGCAGGTCCTTGAGAACCATTAAGAAAATCTTGAAAGTAATCAAAGAAAAATAAGAGGCACGACAATGAAAATATAAAAAAAAAACTTTTCTTAAAATGGCTTCCAGGTAACCTGAGATTAATAGATAAAAACAGACCATCATTATGTTGTAGGCCCATGTGATCAGGAAAGAGACAATGGTGAAAATAGCGTAACAAACTTCAGTGTATGTTAAAAGGCACCACCTTAGGTCACAGGTCTTTTGCTTACAGAGCCGCCCTCTGGCTCAACTCCCTGGGTAGGGACATCTCTGCTGAGTCAAAACTTGACCCTTTCAAACACAAACTCCAACAACATCTATTAGCAAACAATATATGTGACTGCTGCCCTTTGCAACCTTCTGCTTATTTTATCATTGTACTTATACCTTTCGACACTTTTAACTCTTGGCACTTCATTTTGATCCTTCCCTTGAGCCTTTTCCCTCTACTCCTCACCCCTGCTTCTTCTCTGCTCATGCATCTTCAGGTTCTTCCCTTGCTCCTTCTCACCATCCCTCTTCCACCCTCCACCCATTCTCTTATCTCATGCCACCTCTTTTGCAAATTCTTCCCCTCCTTCTCCCTATGTTTCTCTCTCTCTCTCTCTTGTCTCTCTCCCACCCATATTACTCTCTCTCTCTCGGGTTTTGAACAAGGAGATTCCAAGGGGTCAGGAAAATAGTAGGCAAATTTAGAACAGCAAACAAAGGGAAGGACACACCAGGACTGCAAGCACAAATCAAAGCACTCTGCACAACATATGTTTTGCAAATTTTAACTGTAGTACTCCTTTAATACCACTGCTGAGGCCACTGTTATGGTTGTAAGAGTGGCCTCAAGTACATTCTTAGAGTACAAAAACTGGGAACTAAAGGTGAGTGGTTCTGATACTTTAACAATGTGAGACCACAGTTATAACCATATGAATGTTCTCAGCTATGGTGATGATTGTATTATTGACCACGATTGATCAATAATACATTAACATTTAAAAAAAAATCCTCAAATGTGCCCATTTCTATTGCAGCTGTGCATGAATCACTATTTACAGAATAAGGGTGTAGTCTGGGACTTGACCCTTGACGTTATCCCAGTACAACATCATGGGTCTAGTCCCTGAGTACAACCTCACTGTATTGATTTGTTGGATGTGTTGGATGATTGTTTCATCTTTTCTTAAGAAACAAATATATATTGCCACTACTAAAAACATTTTTTAAATGTTTTTTATTTTGTGTAACAATGAGCCATTTTGTAATAGAAATAATGCATTCCAGAGTGCGTGTTGTGCTGGAAGAACCTCACTTCTGGGATCATTGGATGCACTCGACCTCCGGCCTCATGCCCAACCACACCAGGAGTGAAATTATCCCAGCACAACACACACCCTTGCCATACATTAGTGCTTAAAAAAGAAAAATTTAACTAAATGTAGCCTTGCATAGCTAATCATAATGAAATAAATTGCCACTCTTCTTGGTTACTAAGGCTGGCGCTAAGTGGTCTTTGTGACAACTTATTGCTAACACTAACATTGTGACTCACAGTAGGAGCTCCACACCCTTCCTGAGTACCAGCAAAGAGTGCCGTAGGTAGCTGAGAAATGGGACAGAAGCTACTACGCACATGGCCAGCAGGAACCTTCTCAGACAGGTGGTGGCTCCTGAAGGTTTCTGACCATGCAAGAAGCAGGTGGTAACAGGGGTGCAGCACTTAACCTGGACACCCAGTAACTGGAAGTTGGGCTACTTATTTATTACCTCTTGGTAACCGGATAAGTACATTACACAATAGCCCTGCCAAATTTCAAGCATGACCTACATCTGCTTTGGGGCCACAGGACCACCAGGTATGGGGTTATGCTAGGGTTATAGAGGGAAGAACCACCAGACTGCCAGGGAAGAATAAATCTAGGAGCTGCAGGGGGAGGTGGGAAGTTCACTGGGCCCAAAAAGCAGGCAGGAGCCACAGCCTGGAAGCAACTGTGTCCGGACAACAGCAGCCAAACAACCAGAAATGATCCAGGCACTGGTCACTGTACAAGCAGTGACTACAAAGAACATACTGCACACAATGTCTTATACAAAAATGACTTACTTTATTAAAGTGCAAAAGAACACGTGGCAAGAGTGAATTGTAACTGCACTCTTGCTGCACGTTGTTTTGAACACTTTAATAAAGTATGTCCTTTTTATGAAAGATTTTTAGTGCCGTTCCATTTTGTATAACACTTTGCATGCCACTGTTTCTTCATAGTCACTGCTCATCTGATAACCAGTGCCAGAACTGGTTCTGGTTGTTTGGTCCCGTGGACCACCAGGAAGCTCAGCACTGGGTCATGTGATGAAGCGAGAACCACGGAGTCACCAGGTACGAGATAACATGGGTTGGCTGGCAGGGGGGATTTCCTCACCACACCTCAGGTGTAAGACATGCTAAGCTTTAGTGGCATGTGCACTTCAGTGTGTTAGTGTCCACTAACATCTGGCAATTTACAATCTGTTACGGGGAGACTACTCTCTGACTATGACGTGCACCTCTGCACATAAAAGACAGTTTCAGGTGACAACACAATGATGTGGGTGAAAAGTGCTTGTTTGGTACTGACCCAGTTGTGACTGAGAATGAGACCCAGACCCATATATATTTCAAACAAACAGTGCAAAAAAAAGCAGTCCAAGAACTTTCCTGCATCTCACTATATTTGTAACTTAATCAGAATATTGGCAAAAGTGTGTGAGTGTGTCTTTGTGTTTGTGTTGGGGGTACAGGAGACACATAAAAAAGTAATCTTCTTGTCGATTACCACTTTTCCACCCCCAGCTCCCTGGTAATGATGCTGTTAGCTTTGAAGCCGTCGGTGTACAGAATATTATGAACATGCCTCCCTTATCCACAGATCTAACATTAATCTTCTGGTAATCCCCCTTGGTATTTCCCTCTCCCCAACACTTTTCCACAATGAACTTATAGTGACATGTTTCATCATGCTGTACAGAAAAGTCTTGTAAGGCAGCAAGTAAGCTTTGTTCCTCATTCTGTCAAGTATTTATTTAATTTTTGTTTACCGTGTTCAATAAATGCACTGTATTTTCATTTCTGACTTGATGATTCTGAGGAACCAGCTACCTCATACTTGGAAATTCCATCAGTCTGTCTGATGTGACTTTGTTGCTTCTTTTGCTGACCACAGCATTAGTTTTTTTTTCTTTAATTAAAGAGCCATCACTGATTACAGTATGTACTTTCCTAAACCTGGTCCCCCTGGCATCATTTATTTATTTACGTGAATCATATTTTCCTAGGTAAGCAAGGAGAGTCACAGTGGACCTATTTCCAGTTGTGACCTGGGGAGGAGTAAACAGGGATTGACATGGACAATAAAATACAAACAAATGGGACAGGTAACAAACAAATACATAGGTAAATCATTTATTAGAGAAAACATTGTTGATTTACATCTTAATGTTTCTTTCTTAGATGTATAACCCATCTTGGCAGTCAATTCAAGAAGAATGCACAGCAAAAAGGTGTCTGTCCCCAAATGACCTCATAGTGCTCTTATTTATTACGCCACAGTAACCGTAGTAGCAGACGGTGAGTCTCTGTGGCTCTCCTACCAAGTGGGGCTGGCAGTATTGCCTAGAGGTTAGGTTAGAGCTGTGAATGAGGTTGTTATTTCCAGCAGACCTGGGTTTGCATGCAGATGGCTGCACAGCCTTTACTTGCCTACTGTATGACTCTGTGTAAGTCACTTAACCTCTGCTGTGCTCCCAGGTTCCCCTGAAAACAGGCATTGCACCTAGTGGGACTTACCTGGTTACCAAAAGAATGGGGAAAAAATGGAGGGCCACCAAAAGGTTTGAGGGAGTGAAATGTTAACTCCCGGAGCCCTAAGGTTGAAGCCAGTGCCAACAGTAATGCTATCATAGGTTATAGTGCTCCATGAGGTGATATTATTCTCGTATAGTATAAGATGGTAGCATACACCATGTCCTGATTTCACTACCTATGGCACTGGCTGCTACAGAAGCAAAAAATCTGCTACAGAAAAAATAATATGAGCTAAGCGAAGTGAGCTGGAAAATGCTGCTGTATTCTAGTCAGACAGTCTACCGGACGTGGGTCTGAGTCTAGCGCAGGACTGGAGAAGGGAGAGACTAGAGTGACAGCAGTCAAAGCAGGTAGCCTGACCCTTGGGTTCAACTCAGGATTGGGTGTGCTGGGCTGGAATTTTCCTGCCAGGTCTAGAGTGGTGAAAAGCCTCCATGTCTGGGGCATGGCTAAAGTTGCCAGTCAGGTCCTAGTCCCCAGGGGGCCCAAAGCAACAGCAGAGAGACAGAAAAGACGAGCTGCCCAAAGACTAGAACAAGCAATAAGATCAGAAAAGAGAAGCATCCAGAGAGATGTATGAAAAAGGTTTAAGGAAAGAATGTCAAGAGACCAGCAGTCCAAAGGATCCCATGCCTAGGATCATGCGAAAAATGGGTTTACTAAAGAAAAAGAATGAAAGAAAGATCAAGAAGGGACTTTACAGAGTCTAATAATGTGGGGAACCAACACAGGAAAAGTTAATTAGCCTTTAAGGACCTATTAATGGACTATCCGAAAGTTAAGCTGAAGTAAAGGGTTCCATGTCATAACAGCAGAAATGGAATGGCGACTCACATAACAGCGGGTACATGTTGCCAAATCAAAACATCGCTACACACCCAAAACAGCAGACCCCATATGAGTGATGGCACTGCAAACATTACAATGGCCACAACATTAACTAATATTTAATGCGGGGGGGGGGGCTATGCCTCCTACACTCCCCATTAGAGGAGGCAAGCCCCCGCACTCCCTGAATTATTATAATTAACTCCAAGGGGGATCAGACACCAGGAGAAAGGGGAATTCATGGGAGGGAGGTTACCATTGCTGGAGTACCACAGTCAGAGGAACAGGGGACAGGGAACAAAAAAAATTGCAAATACCCCCTCCAAGTAACAAAAATAAATACCTGTGGCCAGTCCCGAACCCACAGCCCTCAGCATTGCAGGCAGTAACTCAATCCAGCACTCTAGACAGCCAGCATAGCCAGGTCAGTGCTCTGCTGCACTTCTCCATTTAGCCTACAACGTCACGCCATCCCCAGTGTCACAGCATCTCCCACCCCCTTCAGTCACCTTCGCTGTTCTTCCTCCCACACACGCTATTCCCCATCATCACTATTTCTCCATTGTCACTGTTTTCTCAGGTGCACAAACTGAGTTGCTCATATATGAGTCGCTCAGTTTGCATTGCCCTCGTCACTGGATACCATGTAGAACAGAAATGCTCAGAGAATGACATAGCACCATTGTTTCATCTACATTGGAAGGAGGGGGTGTTCTGTAGGGAAAGGTCAAGTGAGTGTGGGTGAGTTGAGAAGAAATCCTCCACCAAAACTGTTGGGTCACTTCAATTTGGGGGGTCACACGTGTGCATGGAGCACAGCCAGTCAAGACTGTACCTGTTGCCCAGGAGGTTTCATTAAGCTCCTCTGCCCAGGGAGTCACTGAAAGATGGTAGAATGCAAGTTATGGATCTTACCAGAAAGGAAATGTTACATATCATGCCGGTCAGTGTCTTCAAGATAGGTAATGGGATCTGGAAGGCCAAAATGACGTGTTAGTAGACTCCCTGGAGGAAGCTGCCTGTGTTAAAACTGGGAAAATGCATTTTGAGGCTGTCTTAGATTAAAATAATCCCCTGCAGTTTGACTGGAAAACTCTGTAAAGATTGACTGAAACACATTATGGAGGCAATGAGTTTGTTTAAGGAAGCTGCCCGTAGTCCCATCCAAATTTTTTACAAACCCTGGACTGCCCCCTCAACAGTACGGTGGTCTGATTAGTAACTGACGAGTCAACTTACATAACAAACATAGCCCTTGTGAGGTCAATTGGGGATGGTCATATGCATTTTTTTTTCCTTTAGCATAGCTTTTTGTGAGATGCTGACAGGGAGCTCCAGTCCCTCCCTCCCTCATGGGGACTCCTCTACCGACCGGATAGTCATGTCATCATGGGTCCTGTCATCTCCTGAGTTTTGTTGCTTTCCCCCCAGGCCCATGGCCATGCAATGGGTGGAGTGGCTGGCTCCACCTCAGTGGAGGCAGCCTAAAACCCTGGATGCGGGCCCTCCCCATTCTTGGCTGCATGCCTATGCTGACAGCCAGCCTCTGCTGTGTGTCAGTCTACAGTGCACTGCGTGATCCTCCCTCCCTCAGGGAAGAAGAGCTGTCTACAGTCACTCAACCCTTCCTCACCCTGCTGACCCTTGAGCAACCAGAGTCCATTTCCAAACTCTGGTCGCAGGTGTGATGCAAGGTGTGGCATCCAGCTCCTCAACCCTCGGCCCCACCGGGCCAGTCTTTTTTAGCATAGTTATTTGCCCCTTCAAACAGTCATCTTCTCCTTACTTCTGGCCCCTGCCAGGCCCCCAGCCCTGTCACATGCTTCCCCCACCATCATGCCACTGGGGTCTCTACAGAATGAGACTCAAGGAGGTGGTGACCATCGTGCAGATGACTCAAGGCACGTTCTTATTGTGTTTTCTCCATGTCCCTCCCACTTCCCAGGATGTTGGTCTTATGCCTTCAATAGCCTCAGTCATAGCAGAATGCAATGAGCTGACACTACTCCTCACTAAAAAACAGACTCCTCAGCTCACTGCAAGGACGGAGCCACTCCTATGCAGGAACCTGAACATCTACCTCACCAGGTCAGCTTGCACTGTACCCCTTCTCTCCTCTACTACCATTTTTTACTAGTGCTATGTGTTAGCGAGAGATCAGTGCAGCAGGCAGATCCTGTGATTAACTATTTTTCTGAATGAAGCTGATACTCTGTGTTTCAAAATTTGTCATGTAGCTTCAGGTCCAGTTGGATCATTGCATGCAGTACAAGGAGAAAGTAAATGCACTTTAGCCACACACACCCTGAGGAAGATCCAGCACGACTTGAAGTATCAGGGGCTATAGGGCTTGCTTGTTACCACTAGCCATTGCCTTTTTGCACTCATTGCACTATAATACATTTTAAAAACAAAATACAGTGGTATTAAGCTATTTATGTGCACCAGATTCTTTGTGTTTCTCAGCAGCGTTCCTCTTTCCTGGCCACACTGATCCTGGCTCATTGAGTCACCAGTACAGAAATGAGGTGTGCTTCAGCTAAATCATCAGGTGGTGCTATCAGATGCATTTTGAAAAACACTGTGAAACATGCACTCCGTTACCCAAAATATTTAGGCTAATGAAAGGATACATTAATAAGAAACCAGAAACATTAAACGTTACCAGTAAACATAATTGTAAATATTAGAGTTTGGAGTCTTTTGTTTTAGTAGATCCCTGCTCTTTAAAATTAATGGCCAGGAATATGACTGAGAATGTTCATCACAGGACTGGCATTATATATTAGACATTGCAGTAATGAGCTGTGAATGTGGTTGGTACTTTCAGCAGATCTAGGTTTGATTCCCACAACCTCCACTTGCACACTGTGTGAGTCTGAACAATTTACTTAAAGGAGATCTACTGGAAGGAGTACTCAAGCCACTAGCGCATAGACTGTGGCGTGAGTACCCTGAACCCACCCTCCACCAAGTTCCAAAATAAATGCAGGTAGTAAATTACCAGATGACTTGTGACTTTTTACTTAGGAGCTGGTGCAGCTGGCATATTAAGTAATGGAGAGGAGTCTCCCCAGGAGATCTTGCTGGCAAACACCGCTGGAGAGCATGCTGGCAAATACCGCAAGATGATGACGCAGTTTTGCCTCTTCCTCTCCATTGCCCCTATGTACAGAGATATTAAAATCTCTGTTTTTACTTTGCCAGGTGTTATTTTTTACAAAGGGTGCCTATGTACCATGTGTGTGCGGCACCCACAAGCCATGTAGGAACCCTTCCACCTTCTATATAAAAATCAACAATTTGTCTTGCTTTCAGAAAAGTGCCATACTGTAGGGCACAACTCTTTAAAACATCCAGTACTGTAACTTTCTACTACCTTGTACATTTAGTCTCCGATGTCTACTAAGATGTGTATACTCCGTAAAT
This sequence comes from Neoceratodus forsteri, assembly GCA_016271365.2. Taxonomy (NCBI): domain Eukaryota; kingdom Metazoa; phylum Chordata; order Ceratodontiformes; family Ceratodontidae; genus Neoceratodus; species Neoceratodus forsteri. The sequence goes on along the minus strand of CM028138.1, from coordinate 65,364,458 downwards.
CCAGCGCAAAGCAGAGCCCACCTAGTAAAAACAACATAACTGACAAATGTCATTGAAGAGAAAAGATAAAGAAAGGGTTCTGGCAGTTTGTGACAGGCAATGGGTACACTACAGAAATTATGTCTTCAGGATCTACATTAGTTAATTCTGCAGCCACAGTACTGTGCATCCTGCAGTTCAGCAGACTCCACACTATGATGTCATACTCAACAGTCACACTTGACCGAGCAGCACTGTAAGAAGACACAGAAAGCAAACAGAACGCATTTTTTCATTTTTAAAATATGCAAAATGGAACAATGTACCAGCAAAACTGAACACATAAGGAAAGATCACACAGCAAGAATTATTTTATCCAATCCAATCCAATCCAACTTTATTTATATAGCGCCTTTCAAATCCAAGGCATTGTACACAAAAACATATACACAATAATAAAAGTTTTAGCAAACGTTAAAATATATCAACCATGACTAAGTAAAAATTAAACTAAATAAATATGTTTTTAAACTACCCTTAAAACTATCGATGGTTGGGCATTCTCAGAATCAACGAGGTAGAGAATTCCACAGGGTTGGTACTGAAAAAGCAAAAGCACGAGATCATGATGTCTTTAATCGAACCCTGGGAATATCCAGCAATCCCTCGTTGGCAGAACGGAGAGGACAGAGGGGGCAGTAGGGAATCAGGAGATCTTTCAGGTAACTGGGTCCCTGAACATGTAGGGCATTAAAGGTTAGTAAACCAACCTTAAAGGTGATCTGCCACCAAACAGACAGCCAGTGCAGTTCGCGGAGCACAGGCGTAATATCACTGGTTCTAGAAGTCCCAGTCAAAAGCCTGGATGTTGCGTTCTGCACCAGCTGCAGGTGGCCAATATCAACCCCAGGTAGCCCTAGGTAGAGGGAATTGCAGTAGTCCAGACGGGTAGTGACAAAGACGTGGACCAATGTTGGAAGATCGCCTGGAGGAACCAGGTGTTTCACCCGGGCGATATTCCTCAGATGGTAAAAAGAGGATTTGATGACGGCTAACACCTGAGATTTTAGGGTCAGATCGTCATCAAAAATAATGCCCTGATTTCACACCTGATCGGAGGTAGAGGGTGGTGTACCACCAAGTAACAAACCTGATGGTTGTCCAGCTCCCAAACCCATCCCGGGATGACCTGGGTCCACTACCACTACCTCAGTCTTATCTGGATTCAGTCTTAGCCAGCTGGAACTCATCCAAAGTCTGATCTCTGCAAGGCAGTTGTTCAGCACAGAGAGTGCATCAGCCTTACCGGGGAGAAAGGACAGATACAGCTGAGTATCATCTGTGTAGCAGTGAAAATCCAGACTGTATTGCCTGATGATTTCTTCCAGTGGCAGCATATACACTGCAAACAGCATGGGAGCTAAAATGGAGCCCTGCAGTACCCCACAAGGCAAGGAGTGAGCGCCAGAGGAATAAATTCCAGTGGCAACTCTCTGGGACCTGTCTGTGAGGTAAGAATGAAACCATTTGAGGACTGTACCAGACAGCCCACAAAAAACCCACAGGCACTCCAACAGCACACCATGGTCTACAATGTCAAATGCAGCAGAGAGATTGCGAAGGACCAGAATGGTACATGCCTTTTGATCTCTAGCCATTAGGAGGTCGCTCAATACCCGGACAAGGGCAGTCTCCATGCTATGCCTTTTCCTAAAGCCAGACTGGAGAGTATCATAGACATTGTGAGTTATAAGATGATCATCAATTGCAACGCAACTGCCTTTTCAATAACCTTACCAACAAATGGCAGGTTAGAGATAGGCTGGTAGTTAGCTAGACAATCTGGATCCAAGGAGGGTTTTTTAAGGAGTGGTCGAATGGCCGCCTCCTTAAGGGGGTCAATAAAGACCCCCCTCGCCAAAGACTTCCAGACAATGTCAGCAAGGATTGGGCAGATAACTTCTACACATCCTACTAAAAGAGGTGTAGGGCCTGGATCCAAACTACAACTAGTTGGTCGCATTGTTTGGATGATCTTCACAATGTCACTGAACTCCAGCCAGTGAAAATCTGACCAGACAGGCCGAGAGCATACCACTTCCCGTCGACCACTTCAGTCCCCCATAGGGGAGTTTGAACTGATGCCAGACCTGATGCTGGCAACCTTATCTGCAAAAAAACAAGTGAACTCCTCACATCTTAGCTGAGAGAAGGCTTTTTGCATGAGTTAGGAAACATATCGGAAAGGTGCTCTTTAACCGTAGCTGGAACTAACTTTTTGGTAGAACATTTTTCATTACACTGCTACTTTAGCATCTTATGTGAAGGAAGACTGCACATCCAATAAAGCAGAACCACCCCCTCCCACAAAGCAGCACTGCAGTGTCAGTTCTGAGTCTTAGTCCATGTTTCTGGGGCAGGACCAGGAACCACAACTTTATAAACTTCATCACCAGAGGCGAGCATGCAATGTACTCAGCCACCAGCACTAAAATGTGATATGTGTTTGCACAGCATAGTTTGCCATCTCTACTTCTGAAGTGGGCACGGGGGGATTTATGACTATGTTATTGTGTATGACTCATAGCTGGCGTACAGACTGAACTACAGCAGCAATGGTCTACTGCCCATCACTCAGAAGGGGCTTGTCTACACATTGCAACCTACCTGAGCTACGAGGAGAGGAGAGGAGGGAACACAGAATGTGGGAAATATATCTGAGAGAGTACAGAGAAATTCCATAAATGTCCGAAAGCCAGGCTGTACCACTAACAAGAAATGTTTCGCAGGGTGATGTGACCCAGCGGTGTTGCTGTAGATTAAAAAGCAGTTCCTGAAGATGGGCTGACCTTTTTGTTATGTACTGATGTCCAATCCTGTGTACATAATGTTTACATGTTAATTAGCTGAAAACAGCAAAGGTGTGTGGTAGGTGAGGATTTTATGTATTTGTTTTTTTTTCAGTCTGGAACCAGGATAATGAAAACACTGAGCTGATGTTCTTTTATGTGAGTTGGTGAAGGGAGAGGTTTTACAATGTCTGTCTCCCCCGAAAAAAATCAAAGCGTATCAGTTAAACTAATTAATTTAAATTTGGCAACTAAGGAAGGCACACTGAACCTAGGCTTGTTTCCAGCAGTGACGGGGGGGATATGCCCCCCCAATCAATGTTTATTTGTTTATTTAAAATGTGGTGATTAAGAAAGGTGCACTAAGTCAAGTGTTTCCAGGTGCAGTCAGGGAGGGGTTGGGGGACAAGAGGGGAACGAAATAAGTACCAAATGCATAGTATGTGTAGTAATAAAGATTCATAGCAAGTGACAGGATGTTTCAATGGTTTGAGCAGCAGCCTGGGTTACCAAGCCCTTGCTTAGTACACCATCTGACATTGTGACAAAACCAAGGGTGTTGTGCAGGTCACCCACCTCTGCAGTAATTTTCCACAGGTTACTCAGGCAGGGTTAGGAGGAACGTGATGGGCAGGTCAGGGTTTGGTTTGGTTAACTCAGTTGGAAAGTTGGAATCTTAAGACTGGTATTGGTATTTAGATTGGTCCAGGAGGTAGTGGTTGGCTAGTGGCTACAGTGGGGCAAGTTGGTGGCAGGGGCTGTGGTTGGTGGCATATTAAGGAGGGGGGTCTCTCTCCTCTGGGGACCAGTGCACTATTGGACTACCAGAATTATTGGATCACTGACTCCCTTACTATTTTGCTGGAGCCAGACCCTCTATGCCTGCACCAGAGCCACTGGCTACAGTGTATACAGTACATACTCCTTGAAAGCTCAGTTATCAGCTGACCATGGTGGAGCGTGGAGGGCTGTGCTGGTTGCCAGCTCAGGGATGGGATGGAGGGGTGGGGTGGTAGGGTACTGCCTGCCGGGGTGGTGGGGGTGGTCTGTTAGATCACCAGAGTAATGTAAATAATATATGTGGGAAATTGGAGAGAGGGAGGGGTGTCCGCTAGACCACCAGGGAAAGATAAATAATAATTTATGGGGGAAATTGGGGAAAGGGAGGGGAGTCCGCTACATCATTAGGGAAAGATAATTGTTTATTTGGGAGACCAGGGACAGGGAGTGGATCCACTAGGCTATTTTTGCAGTGAATTTGCACTGGAGAACTCAGGACTCCATGGAACCTATAATTTGACAGATACTTTACGATGTGGATTAGCTCCCAGGCCATCATTGTAATGTACATAAAGACAAAAAATATAAAAATATAGAAGTTAGATATCTACTATATTAACTTGACATAATACATTTTGAGATTTACCCAATGTTTATGTGTTACTAAGATAAATTCAGTTAAGATATTGCTTTCTGTCAGTTTTTTAATGCTTCATAACTTGCAACAGTAATTAAAATCATAAAAAAATAGTAATTGCAATATGAACTAAAAATGTTTAGACATTAAGTATAACAGCAAGTGCTCAAGCACTGAAGAAAATGTAAAGAAATTGTATTTTATTTCATAAGTTTTAATGTTTAAGTTTGGCCTCTGTATTGTCATTATTTGTTATTGTTTGATATTGATTGAAACGGATGAATCAAGAATGCTACAACTCACAATGTCATTGATTTGTTGATATAAAAGGTGTAGTCCAAAACCAAATACCTGCCCTCTGACGAAGCCCGTATATGACGAAGCGCTAGGACAGTTTGGTGTTATGGACCTCTGTTCTAGACTTGCAGGAGGGATTTGACCCTTACATAAAACAACATGCTTCTTGAAGAAATTTAGTGTGGTCTTCCTTCATTGGAGTTATATTGTGACTCCTCTCTCTGGAGTGCTGGTGCTATTGTTTTTCTTGTTGGACTTTCGGGTGGTAGCCCTGCTCCAGCACCCTGCCCATAGTATGTGGATTGTGGCACAAATCCACTGCCTTAGGGTCCACTAGACCATCTGGGAAAGATATATAATAATTTATGGTAGAGATCAGGTGTTGGGGGGGTCTGCTAGACCACCAGGGAAAGATGAATAATAATTTATGGGGGAGATAACGGTTAGGGAGGGGGGTCCACTAAACCTCCAGGGACATGAGTAATTGTACTAAAAAAAGTGATTGGGACTGCAGGGGGACCATGCACAAGTTCCCTCTCACCTTGGGTGGGCTCCACTGGTGGCACATGGTCTCTAACCCTCCCAAATGACAAACTTCTAAGCAACCTTAGACCAGCCTTGACTGTGTGGCTAGTGTGGACTTTCTTCATTGGAGTTACAGCTTGACTTCTGTCTCTGGAGTGCTGGTGCTATTGTTTTTGCTGTTGGACTGTTGGGTGGTAGCCTGGCACCAGCACCCTGCCTGTGGTCTGTGGAGCACAGCATGAATCCACTGTCTTCAGGTCCTCTAGACCACCAGGGAAAGATACATAAAAAATTATGGGGGGATAGGGGAAATGGAGGAAGGTCCGCTAGACTATCAGAGAATGTTGAATAATAATTTACCGGGTAGATCAGGTATATGGGGAGGTCTGCTAGACCAACTGGGAAAGATAAATAATTTATAGGGGAGATTGGAGATAGGGAGGGGGTCTGCTAGACCACTAGGGACATGAGTAATTGTACTAAAAAAGGGATTAGAATGGGGGGGGCCATGGTACAAGTTCATTCCCACCCAGGGAGGGCTCCAGCGGTGGCGCATGGTCTTTAACCCTCCCAGAGGACATACTTCTAAGTACCCTTAGACCAGCTTTGGCTGGTCTAACGATACTAAGAAATTTGCCCTCTGGCAGGGTTTCTTGAGTCCCAAATTAGGGGATATGGCAGCCTGTTGCAAGCCCCCTAGTGCCATGTCACAGCCCATTTCATGCCACGAGGATGGTGCAAGCCCCTTTTGGCACATGGCACACACAACCTATGTTTGATACAGAATGCTTTTGTGAACTGCTTCCAGTGCATCTTATGGCTCAAGCTACACCTTGCTTGCACCATTCCTTGTGGTGCAAGCTCCTTACACCATTTAGAGAGGCTTTGTGAATCAGGCCCCATGACTTCAATGGATTGTTCCTCCCTAAATGAAGCAGTGTGCACTTTTTTTAAATTAATCTGCATCTTATTGCCTAATGTCCACAATTTGATTTGCTTCAGGTGATTAAAGGAGAACTGCACTGAATTGTTATTGTTCCATCTCTACAGGCTGTTTAGTTATCACAGTGAATGTTTTAGATATATGCAGAGCTGGCAAGTACCATTTTAGAACTGTCTGATGTAGATTATGTCCCTTGCTGTGCTCTTCTATCATTGGCACAATGCACCTGTGTTCTACTATGGAACTTTGTGGCTGGAAAGGGACATAAACTACATCAGTCAGTTCTGAAATGGTACTTACCAGCTGTGTGCAGTTCAGAAATGTCTGCAGTGGTACTGAAAGGCCTGTACAGAGGAAACAATAACAGAATTTGAATGAGTTCTTAACAGCTTCTACTAGGAAAATGACTTGCAGATTCATTTGCAGTTCTCCTTTAACCAGGGATAGATATTTCTCATCTGTGTTCCCTTTACCACTGAGCTTGGTGTCATCTGCAAATTTCAGTATGTTGTTTTCTAGATTGCAGTACATGTCATCTATGAAAGGCCAAGCTGTGTTGGGCCAGCACTAATTCCTGAGGAATACCACCACTAGTACCTCCTCCAAGAGGTATCCACCCACCCTAACTTGCTGGTTTCTTCTGGAAACTGGTTCTAGCCAATATCTTTAAGTTTGCTTTTTTGAAGTAACTGTCATGATCTGAAGAAGAGCTCCGTGTAACTTGAAAACTTGTGTTTTGTTAATCTGTTTGTTCATCTTTTTGTACAAGGACCAATGCGACTACAAGCAATTCTCTAATTTGTGTCAGGACCAGGCTGCAAGTTTTCAGAAGCACTTTCAGATTAGGGCACATGATTTTCTATGAAAATGCTAAACTGGTCAGAAAAATAAAAGGATTAAAGCAGGTATTTCCTCAGACAGGAAGAGAAGCCCTGACATGACAAGTGCAATGTTTTGTACCTTTGGCAGTATTATGCTCTCCTCGTTCTGCTTGCACTTCACAATTTGTGCTACACCTTTCATTCTTTGTTCCTACTCCCTGTCCCCAGCCTATTTGTTACTGTATGCATGGCAATTGCTTTTTATATTCTTCTAGTGTTTCATTTGCAAGTCAAATCTAACTGTAATTCTGCCGTACGCTCCCTCATTTGACTCGCACCTTGTCATTAATGTTGCTCCTACACTTATGAGTCTCTACCCTACCCACTTATCCTCCAGGTCAGTTTGTTATGTATAGCGGCCTGTTTGTGCTGCACATTTAAATAAATCTAGATTCAGCGCTGTGTAACCCTTCTGTGTTCTGTTTACACTTTGTGTTTTATGCTGCTTCTGTTGTTATACATTCCTTCCCTCCCCCTAGTCACCACCAGAAATATTGTTTATATCTCTGCTTTGTCTTCCTATACTAGATAAATACAGTATCCCTAGGATGCGGTCAGGGAGCACAAAAAGAAAATCTCTGTAGAATGCCAGTGGGGGTTAGATGGTGAAACCAAGTGCACAGAAAGTAGTAAATATTGTAATGCTTGTCAGTCTGCATACTGGGTGCACTGAGCAGTCCCAGCTATTGGAATGAACAACTATAGATGTCCAGCAATTGAACTCAGACCAAAAATGTGTGTACAACCTTGATTTAATTTGTTCACAGCAAGAAGTGTTTAACCGTATAGAAACACAAACCCAATAATGTAAGAAACTCAGAATATTACTGTTTTTTTCAACATTATTTATACCCCCTCAGCACTGGCTTACCCAAACTCTCTCTCTCTCTCTCTGGCGAGGACACTTGGTCCAACTTGCTCCCACCCAGCTGAAGCCTTCAAAACTCTGTTCCCCAGCATGAGCCTGTCTCCCTCTCCATCTCCCGGTCACCTGACTCCCTGGCTCTAAGCCCACCCCCAAGGTGGGACCACTGACTTCTATTGGCACTCTATCTGAAATTTATTTGAGTTACCAAGGAGTCAGAGGACATGTCAGAGGTGGAGATGGAAGGCCCAGCATTGGGCATGGTGGTCAACCACTGGTCCTGCTTTTGCCTATTGGGTGACAGGAATCTTTTGTTTTCTGCCCCTCATTGGCCTGGCAGTGCAATGCACACCAGCGTGGTACATGCATGCTCCCACGCACGCCCACAGAAGCACCACCATGACCAATCCCCTTGCAAAGATCCAGACCAATGTGAGACCCTCAGTCTCCACTGGGAGCCACCAGACAGCAGGACCTACATGCCCCCTTCCTCCCAGGAAAGGAGAGCAGTCCTCCAGATGCTCAATCCTTTCCTTTTCTCTCCTGCTGACCCCTGCTGACCAGAGCTCAGTCCTGAACCCAGGTTGCCGAAATGGCGTGAGATGTGGCATCCAGTGCCTGAATGCTCATCGTCACCAGGCCAGCTCCAAAATATCACTCTTATACAGTATATGTAAGCAATAAGGCAAAACAGGGTGTGCATAATGGTGAAATAATCACACACCTCAACTGCGTTGTTAGGCATCAGGCACTGCTGAGTGTCATTAAATGCACCTGAGAAGTGCGACTTTATCACCATAATAACACACCCTGAAGTGAGTCATTGCCTTTTAAAATGGCTTTCAAACATGTCTCTCTTACTGTAACACTTTGCTGTGGATACCTGTCAGTGTATTAATGTAGAAATTTGCTATGGATAACTGTAAATGTATTTTCTTTTTTTTTTAATTCGGTATTTATCACCTGGAATGTAGCAGCTACATGGACATTCCCGAGGAAAAAAGCCAAGATTCTTATCAAAGCAGACCCAATGGTCTTGATTGCCGTTTACTGTCTGTACTGGCCATTGTCATGGCAGAACCACTTAAGAATTTATGAGTGTGCTTACAACATGTCTTTGCATCTCAGGAATCTGCTAGTTAAACCAAACACCCCTTTTGAGCTTAGGTCTTGGGACATAAAACAGATGTGTTTGTCCAAAAGGCCAGGTGCAATATCTTGTTTTCAGCTGGGTTTTACTTTACCCATTTTTACATTCTGTTTGCCCGGGGAGGGCAATTGGGATGACAGTATTTAATTTTCAGTGTGTGTGTGTGTCCTTCTTCTGCATATTTCTGCACTCTAGTTACCCAGGACAGTACAGGCAAGATCAAATATCTCATTTTCAGTGTAGTCCTACTTTCACTCATTTTTGCAATGTATTTTTGCCATTACAGACCAGCTAAGAGAGACAGTATTTCCTTTTCACTGAGGTACAGCTGTAGTGGGTCCTGCTTTTACCCATTTCACAATGTGTTTACTCAGGATAACCCAGCTGAGATGTAATTTCAGTGACGTATATGGAAACTACCAGAAACAGCTTCAATGGTTTCAATATCGATAATAACGTGTGAGCTTTACTGGAATGTCCTAATCTAGCCTTTTTAGAAAGCTGACATCATTTTGTTTTAGGATTAGATCAGGCTATGCTCAATGAGTGAATGAGTAAGTCAGTGTGTGTGTTTAAGAATTTCTCATATTTTTTTATGCCATGCACTGCTTTTGTCATGCTAATTGTCAGCCTAACGGAGGGGGCAGAGTAATAGAGAAGGACAAGCAGAATGCAACTGTACGAAGCAATTACTGCTGTTCATTATTTATTATGGAGAATAACACACCCTTGCCATGAAAGTGGCATAAAGACAGCAAATAGGGGGTTCTGAAACTGAGACTGTAGTTATTTATTGGAGAAAGAGTCAAAAAGGGGTGAGCAACCCTGAAAGTAAACATGGCCCTCGTGCTGAATGGGATGCATCTGAGGGTGCTAAGGGAAATTACACCAGCGTTAGCAGACCCCCTAGTGAGGCTGTTCAGTAACTTTATACAGCAAGGGATCAGTCACAGGGACTGGGGAATGGCGGATGTGGTTCCACTGTACAGGGGAGAGGACAAGGAGCATGCAGCCAGGAAACTATAGACCAGCGAGCTTTACCTCTGAGGTAGGGAACATGATGGAGGTACTAGTCAAAGAAGATCTAGAGGCAAAGCTGGAGAAAAATAGACTTCAGGATAGTAAGCAGCATGGATTCATGACAACGCCCTCAAGCTGCACCAAGTGAATAGTATTCTTTGAACGGGTAACCAAGGCAGTAGATAAGGGCCATGCAGTATATTTACTCTGCTTCAGCTTCTGTGAGGCATTTGACTCGGTGCCACATTGAAGGCTGCTGAAAAGGATAGGGTATCTGGGAACAGCAAAGGAAACAACAAGGTGGGTAGGGAGTTGGTTGGAAGGAAGGCAGCCGAGAGGTGTACTGAAAGGGGTCAGATTAAACAAAAGAGAAGTCACTAGCAGAACACCCCAGGGCTCTATTCTGAGCCCAGTCCTCTTCAATGTGTTCACCAGTGATGCTGGAGAGGGAATACAGGACAGGTTGTGTCAACTCACAGATGACACTAAACTCTGTGGTAGGGCTGACAATGTGGAGGGGATAAGGGAGTTGCAGAGAGACCTGCAAAGGCTGCACAATTGGTCCAAAGTCTGGCAGCTGAAATTCAATGCCCAAAAGTGCAAAGTTACACACTCGGGCAACAAAAGCCCCAGAACAGAGTATGGGATTGGGGAAGGGGTTAAGCTGGACACAACATCAGAGGAACGGGACATAAGAGTCATCACTTGTGGTTCTCTTAAACAAACCAGTCAGTGTAACAAAGCCTTCAGCAAGGCTAACAGGATACTAGGGTGCATCAGGGGAGGGTTCAACAGTAGAAGGCAGGAGGAACTGTTACCACTGTATAGATCACTGCTGAGGCCCCTTCTGGAGTACTGTGCCCAGTTCTGGGATCCCCACCTAAAAAAGAGAGAGACAGGCCAGAGAAGTACAATGCAGGGTGACCAAGATGATTCTGGGCCAAAAGGGCACATCCTATGAGTCTCAGCTAAAGGCACTGAACATGTGTTGACTCCAAAACAGAAGAGAAACGAGTAAGCAATAAGACACGACAGAGTGTGTGTTGAACAGGTATTACTGCACGCCCAGGGGCGTAGTAAGCCACGAGGCCCTGCCGGTGCTGCTTCAGCCCCTGGAAGTGCGGTAATATCTGTTCAACACACATACCCTGGAGTGTTTTATTGCGCTTATAAAATGGTTCTTTTTTTTAAATATTTGTAACCTTCAAAAATATTACTAAACTGAAGAAAAACTGAAATCAATGTGTTAATTTGAGATAAAATAGTCCTTCTGCCTACTAGGTGATGACATCATTGTCTTCCATTCATGCTAGTGCCCCCCCCACATCCTGATCGAGAGAACAAGTGTGGTTAGGAGAGGTTTGTGTCCTTTTAAAAGAACAATTGAAGAACAAGAAGTTTATCTATGTACATACTTTTGTTTGAATGTCAGTAGCTCCTCCATTCCCATGACAGCCAGCACCAGAATGGGCGAGCAAAGGCATGGAGTTCCCTCCAACAGGTTGCGCCTTTTAATAAAAAAAAAAAAGCGAATAACGGATGCAGATTTTTTCTGTTTTTTAGTTAACTGTAGTGGGACAGGCGTGGTTGCTGTGAGAGATGGTGGAGTCGGGATAGTGCGGAATCACAGTGGTGACTGTGGCTCAACCTAGTTCCGTTACAGTTCTTTATAAAAATGGGCATAGCATAATAGAACAGTTGAATGGCAATTTTGTCGTAAGCGGTGGAGACAAGTGGGGGGTAGCTCATGACCACAACTCGACATTGTTTACTGTTTGGTATGTGCTTTACAGGGAGGCTGAAAACAAGATGGCTAACTGCATTTTTCTCAACATTCCATGCCTAGCTCTGAACATTCCATTCATGGGCATTGATTTAGTTACCTGTTCTTTTTATTCTGTATGTGTAATACGTATTTGACACCTCATTTCTGGCCAATCGTAATGCTTCTTTTTACATGCCCATTTTATAAAGGAATGTAATAGAGACCTTCAAGTTCCTGAAAGGAATTAACAGGGTGGACTGAGAGGAGCTATTTATCAGAAACAGACAAAGGGTCATGAGTGGAGGTTTACTGAGATGGAAAATTTTGAAAGAATGTGAGGAAGTATTATTTTACATGGAAACATAGAAACAGAGAAACATAGAAGTTCACGGCAGATAAGGACCGCAAGACTCATCCAGTCTGCCCATTTCATTTTCTACCTTATAAATGTGCCATCAGCCTTTGCTCTGTCAATGGCCTATCTATTCATACTTATCTGTATTGCTCCCTTATGCCTTTCCCATGCCTGTTTGATGCCCTGCACCGTATTCATATCCACCACTTCCTGAGGTAGGCTGTTCCATGCATCCACCACCCTTTCTGTGAAGAAGAACTTCCTCACATTACCCCTTAATTGGCCTCCCTCTAATCTCATGCTGTGTCCTCTTGTCCTGCTATTTTTCTTATATTGAAACATGTTAGACTGTTTCACCTTGTTAATGCCTTAAGGTGTTTGAATATTTTGATCATATCACCTCTCTCCCTCCTTTGCTGTGTGGTATACATATTGAGCTCCGTTAATCTTTTCTCATATGTTTTCTGATGCAGTACCTGCACCATTTTGGTTGCCCTTCTCTGGATTGCCTCAATTTGGTTACTGTCCTTGTGAAGGTGTGGCCTCCAGTACTGCACGCAGTAATTCAGATGGGACCTAACCAGTGGCTTGTAAGGAGGGATTATTACCTCCCTCTTCCGACTTGTGATACCCCTACTAATACACTCTAACATCCTCCTAGCCTTACCTACTGCTTTAGTGGTCTGCGTGGATGATTTCAGGCCATCAGTGATGATGATGCCCAAGTTTCTTTCTTCCCTTGTGAATGCCAGCAACTCCCCTCCCAGCCTATAGGTGGCTTCAGGGTCTCTCTTCCCTATGTACATGATCTTGCACTTCTTTGCATCAAACCCCAGTTGCCACTGTTCCGACCATTTTTCCAGCTTATCCAGATCTCTTCTCATTCTGCCCACCCCATCTGGATCATTGACTCTATTGCAGATCTTGGTATCATCTGCAAACAGACAAACCTTGCCCTCCAGTCTATCTGCAATGTCACTGATGAATATATAGAAAATGATTGGCCCCAGGACTGATCCCTGAGGTACCCCACTTGTGACTTGCATCTCTTCTGACTGTATACCATTTACTACCACTCTCTGTTTTCTGCCTGTCAACCAGTTTGCCACCCAGCTGACCAACTTCTGACCCACCCCAAGCCTACCCAGCTTATTTATCAATCTTCTATGTGGAACAGTGTCAAAAGCTTTGCTGAAGTCAAGGTAGGCAACATCAACTGCTCCTCCTTGGTCCACCACTCTGGTTACCCAGTCAAAGAAATCTATGAGATTAGTTTGACAGGACTGTCCTTTTGTAAACCCATGCTGTCTTGGATCCTGTACTCCTATGGATTCCAGGTGTTGCACTATCCTTTCCTTAAGGAGTGCCTCCATAATCTTGCCCACTACTGAGGTAAGACTGACTGGTCTGTAGTTGCTTGCCTCCTCCCTGCTGCCACTATTGTGGAGTGGGATCACATGAGCCCTTCTCCAGTCTTCTGGGACCTCCCTAGTGCTCAGAGACCCGCTAAACAGTTCTGATAATGGCTCTGCTAGTTCCACCCTTAGCTCCTTTAGTACACTGGGATGTATGCCATCAGGTCCCATTGCCTTGTCCACCCTGAGCATATCAAGCTCTTGTAGGGCCCTTTCTTTTGAAAAGGGACTAATGCTCATGCCTCTCCCACCTGTGCCCATGGTGCTGAGCTGTGGGCCCTGCCCTTCCTTCTCTTCAGTAAATACTGAGCAGAAGTATCTATTTAGGATAGATGCTTTTACATGGTCTTTCTCCTGAGATGCCCCCTTGTCTCCTTTGATCTTAGTAATACCCCCTCTGGACTTTCTCGTTTCACTAATGTATCTATAGAAAGTCTTGTCACCTTCTTTTACTGTTTATGCTAGTGTTTCCTCATTTTGGGCCTTTGCCTACCTTACTGTCTTCCCTACTTCCCTTAGGGAAGTTTGGTATGCCTCCCTATCTTCATCCCACTGCATTCCCTTTTATTTCCTGAAGGCCAGTCTTTTGGCTCTGACCTTTTCTGCTACTGTTTTTGAGAATCAAAGTGGTTTCCTTCTCCTTTTACACTTCCTTTTCTCTCTAACACAATGGGGTGTTGCTTCAAGTATTGCATCCTTAATGCTTGCCCACTTTGCCTGTACCCCCTCACCTGTATTTCTTTTGCCAGGGCTAGCTTAACTCTGTTGGCCATCTTATCAAAGTCAGCTCCTCTGAAGTCCCATATTTTTGCCTTGGAATGGGATGATTTAGTTATAGTGGCCAAATTGAATCATACCATGTGATGGTCACTGGCCCCCAGGTGACCTTCTACCTGGACAGCTGTGATCCTTTCCCTGTTAGTGAGTACTAGATCTAGGATAGCCCTGTCTTTTGTGGGTTGTTGTACCAGTTGTTTGAGGCCCTTCCCCTGCAGGGAATGTACCATGTGTTTAGTTCTGGCAGATGTTCCTGCTGGTATTGACCAATCTGCAACTAGCATATTGAAGTCTCCCATTATCAGAACCGCCCCTTTAGCTGTCATGTTTTGTATATCTTCTAACAGTAATGTGTCTATGTTCTCCCCCTGGTCTGGAGGCCTGTAGACAACCCCAGTTCTTATGGCTGTCCCATTTCCTGTTTCCAGGGTGACCCACAGTTCTTCTGGCTCCTTATGTGTATTCTGAATTTCTGTAGCTTTGATATTTTCATTGACATAAGGGCCACTCCATCCCCCCCCCTTTTTGCACCTTGGTCTCTTCTGAACAGTACATAGCCAGGTACTGAAGTCTCCCAAATGTGGTTACTGGTAAACCACATCTCGCTAATTGCTACTATATCCAGTTTAGACTCTGTCATTATTGTCTGCAGGTCTGAGATCTTGTTTCCCAGACTGCGAGCATTTGTGTACATAATTTTCCATTGGCCAGATTTCGGGGTGTTAGTTGTTGGGTGAGGTCTGGCGTTTTTCCCTGTGCATCATATGGGGAGCTGGACCTTTTTCCTTAGCTGGTGATGCAAATGAACTGCAAACATGCTGAACTCCTGTTTGACCACTAGCTGAGGGGGGAAGGGTGTTCTTTCCATTCAATGTATGGGGTGCTGCACCCCTCTCCCCAATTGCTAGTTTAACTTTTTTGAAAAGACGTCAAACTACTGCTCAATGCACTGACTTTCTCCTTAGTCGGATGCAGTCCATCAAATTTAAAGAACTTTCACTCCCAAAACTGTTGCCAGTTCCCTACAAATTTGTGTCCTTTTCTTGGCACCAGCTCTTGAGCCACATGTTTAGCTCCCCTATCTCCCCTTCTCTGACCTTCTGACCATCTTCCCCCCTGTGCCAGACTGGCAGGATCTCAGAGAAGGAGATGCCGTATGAAATGGATCATAGTTTGTTACCCAGCCTGGTCAGGTGTTCCTTCGTCTCCACAACTGACTGGCTAGTGAGTTCATTAGTCCCTATGTGTACCAGGACATCAATGTTTTCTCCTGCTTCATGAACAATTTTAGCAATGCGGCCAGTATCTCTCCAGGCTGATGTACCTGGGGGACAGCTGACCTTTTCCCTTGGCTGGAGATAGGTATCAACTCCCCGAATTATGGAGTCTCCTATGATCAGATGTTTTTTGGATTTCCTTTTTGCTTTTTTTGTTTTGGTTCCTGTTTTGGGTGAGTTTTGCTGTGCTAGCTCCTGTGCTGCAGTGTCCTGCTCTGCAGTGTCTTCTGCCCCTTTGTTTGATTTCGGAGATAGAGGCAGATACCTGTTTGTTGTTTTTGTATGGTTTGTGGAGGTAATATGTTGGAGAGCACTGAGTGAAGGGGCACCTGATTTGCCCCTCCTAACCACCTGCCAACCTCCTGGACCAACTACCCTCTGCGGTCGAGGTGCTTCTGTTGGATGTTGGGGAAATGGCGGGTTGTTCTTGTAATATATTTCCTCTTGAATATGAAATTTGAGGTGCGCAGTCTCTGCCCATGCTGCCTGGAGCTGAGCCCTAAGATCTCCAATGGCTCAGCATGTAGGACAGTGTCCTAAATCCTGTAAAACTGTCCTTCTGAAAAGTGTTCCGCAGTACCTGCAGTTAATGATATCCATTCCAGATATGTTGCTGGGTTTATAACCTGGTCAGAGTACTTAGAAGGAAGAAAATAAAAGCAAAAGTTTCATTTTGTGTTTTATATGTTTGTTTTTGTATAACTTGTTATAACAAGTTAAATTACTAGTGCCCCATGTAAATGAGTTCACTGTATGGATATCACACTGATTCACCCCTTCCTGCTTTGCTATAGAAAATGTCACAACTGTGCTACCCTATACAAGAGTGTAGTGTGGGGTGGTTGGGGGATGGGGGTGGGTGGCTGGGCCCTTTCCCTGCTGAAAAAAAGAAGAACCACAGATGAAAGGGAAACAAGGAGGTAAGAGCAGAAACAATCAGTCAGCAATGAATGCAGAAACCCTGAAAGCTTATTCTAATGATAGATAAAACTGTAAAACCTGTAAAGCACCACCTGTAATAATTTCACAGAAGATATACCCTGTAAGAAACACTTTGCTACAGAGAAAAATAAAGCAGTAACAGAAGATATACCTTGCAAAAGACAATTTGAATCAGAAGATTACAGCAGTAATCTGTTAGTACACACCTGTAGGCACACCTTGTAATAATGCAACAGCTGGAATACCCAGAAACAACAATTTGAATCAGAGAAAATAAAGCAATGAAATGTTAGCAACAAACAGTAGCAATCCCTGTGAGAACAAAATAAAAATAACAACACACAGTAAATCTGCCTATCCAAAAGAAGTCTTAATCCTTTCCCTTGCTCTGGTAAGGTTCTTTGCTCTGTTCTTTCAAGCAACCTAGAAGGAAAGAGCTCAGGTGAAGCTAGGTGCCTTGGCCAGCAAACCTAGTCTTCCACCTCATTTACAGAAAAAGTGGCTGAGCCATGAAATAGCCTGACATAAATGGTTTCAAACATGACTGGGATACAATCAAGTGGATGTTAGCTGCTCAGCAGAATGCGGGGGGAGTGAGGTGGGACACAAATAACAAATGGGAGAATAGTGTAAGGGAAGACCCCACAGAGACAATAGATCCAAAGGTATGATAGGGTAATATGGGCAGACTGGATGGACCACTGGTCTTTTTCTGCTGTCATTTGCTATGTTTCTATGTTTCTCTGCTCCCCACCCCCAAACTCCTTCTTGCTTCAACTCACTAAGATCCCAGGGTCACATTTTCAAAGGGTCCAACATGTTCCAGGGACTGAGTCCCATGACACAACTCACTGGTATGATCACCCTATATCTTTGCAAAATTCAGATATAAAAAGTTTGGCTAAGACACTGGCGAATCACCTCTTACTGACCTGGGAGGGCCTTATCTGCATGACTTAGGCTGGGTTCATGGCTGGCCACTTGTCATCAGATAATCTTTGCAAGGTCTTGTAGCTGATTTCTGCGTTGAGGGAGAGTGGGACCCCTGTGGTTCTGGTTTTCCTTGACGTGGAAAAAGCTTTCCACTTAGTTTCTTGGCCTTTTTAATTTGCCTCACTTTAGAGTTTTGGCTTCCCTTCCCTTTTCTGTGACTGGCTCAAGATAATCTTTTACCATCCTTCAGCTAGGATATACTGTAATGGGATATTTTTCTCCTCTTTTTGTCTGTTATGTGGCACAAGACAGACAGGGCTGTCTTTGCTCCCCTTTCTAGTATAACTTATACCTAAAGTCCCTTCTTCATTCTATTCAAAACCACCCAGGTGTACAGGGAATCCATGTAGAGGGAAAGGGATATGAAGTATCTGTGTATCCAGATGATCTTCTCCTGCATGTGAAGGATCCCCAGACATCTATTCCGGCTGCCCTGAAGGAAATTGACAGGTTTTCCCAGGTACTGAGTTATAAGCTCAACCTGGATAAATCTAAGTCTGTGCTGCTAAATGTACATGTGCCCCAGCAGTGGATAGGTGACCTGGGTCTTTCCTGGGAGTTTAAGGTCCTTATTTACCTAGGGATTAAACTGTCCAAATCTATTTCCAGGATGGTCACACTTAACCTCTCCTCTCTCTTCCAAGACGTCATGTTGGACCTTCAGAGATGGAGTTCTCTCTCTCTCTCTCTCTTTCCTTGTAGGGTTGTGTGAACGTGACAAAAATGAATATTCTATCTTGGATCCTTTACCCATTGAGTATGTTGGGCCCCTATCTCCCAAAATCTGTTTTTCATATCTTCAGTACTGTCTCTCTGACCTTCTCTTGAATGGAAAGGACACTCAGAGGGCTTATTATAAGCTCACTGTTTGGAAAGAGCTTGGGGGTCTGTGTGTGCCTAATTCTTTTTATGTTGCTGTGCCATTCACCGAAGAAAACTTTTTAGATGGGGCTCTGCCATCTCTGTTCTTCTCAATGCCTCCTATTATCTCTTTTGGCTTTTCTTAGCACATCGGCCCTGCCATTTACACAGTCTCACTTTGGACAGCTTACTGTATGTGAAGCCCTCCGAGCTTCCAAAGCCACTTAGAACCTCTCCTATGTTATGGACACTTAAAGCCCATCATCAGATCTACACACACTTAGGTTTTGACCCTTATAAAGACCCTGCTCAACTGCTAATTGGTAACCTGCACTTTCGTATAGCAAACTGTCCTATTCCTTCCAGCTTCTGTCCACCTCTTCAAATGGCAGCAGTGGCCTCATTACTTACTATGGGTAGGAATTTACCACTTGGTGACATCCAGACAATATTTGGTGTCCCCACTTATCACTGTTTTAATGTCTATAGTTGGCCAGTGTGATTTCTTCCTTCTTGGGGTCTCAGCCTTGGCATGGGACCACTACTCCCCTGTTGTATACACTTATTGATACCGTGGTCCTTCCCCATCCCATTTCTAGATTATACACTGTTTTGCAGCACTATGATCTGAGAAGTCCCAAGGGGATTTATTTTTACTGGCAACATGAGTTGGGTCTCAATCTGGAGGAAGGAACGTGGTGACAAATCTGGCACCATCTGTATAAATACAACATTAAACAGGATTGCCTTCATTTCTTACAATCTTGAATATTACACAATTTATACTTGTCTCCCTCTAGACTTTTTATTTATTTATTTTATTTATTTATTTAATTTAGTTTTTGTTGACCGGGTAAGTGCACTAGATAAATCCTTCCTGTTTTCAGGCACAACCCCGGGGAGAGGGATACAGACGAATGCCAACTAACCTTGAACCAGATTAAGCTGTTGGTGATATTTTTAGTGAATGAGGGAAATTTGGCTAGGACACCGGGAAAATTCCCCTACTCTCCACTGGGAATTTGCTGGCCATCTTGCTGAGATGGCCACTTTGCCGGGCTGCGTGAAGAGAGAGGATGCTGTCTGACGGGAACTCTGGCCTCTGCTCCTGTCCTTTCAACACAGGAAGCCATCGATCTAGCTATGGCTGTTGCAGATTTTTCTCAGGATACAGCAGCTGAGGAAAGTATGGAAGTTGTGTCTGTTTCCACGGACCTACCTGATTTGCAGATCGAGGCCGTCTTTAGTTATGGCCCCAGTTCCACTGGGCTTGCTCGCCATCAGGCTGTCCTAATTCGAAAACAGGAATGGCTTAAAACTGATTAGGAATTGGACACGGCACTCACTGCACCATCAACTGAATCCCCTGGGGCCAGTATTGTGGAGGATCGGATAGAACATGCACTCCAGTCAGACACTAGTTTGGCAGCAGAGGTTCCTCCTTCTTCTTTGATGGTTACAGACGTTGACACAGCTGGCAGTACAAACTGAGTTTCTCCCATGTGCCTTAAGCCGTCGGAAGCTCCCACGGTTCTCGAAAGTGTGGACACTGGCAAAATGAGGAAAACAAGACTGGGGATGCATCAGAAAGTTCCGGAGGCACCTACTTGTTTATCTGTTCCCCTGGTGCCTTCGGAACAAACTTTTTCTTTTTTAGACAGACGAAAGGCTACAAAGTGGGGTGATTTAGCCACTGCACCTCCTCCCATTGCTTTTCCATTCCAGGACGCTTCTTGGTCCCTGGAAAGAGCCCTATCTGTGGCTGGATGGATCCCTGTGGTTTCAGGTCACTGGACTCCTGACCGTTCTGACCCAACATATCAACAGATGTGTTCTTCGACTTCTTCTGTGGTCACCAACACCAGATCTTCAGTGAGCCCCATCACACCCTGGGGTAATTCTTCCATTTTATTGCCTAGTGTTACTTTTGCTGGTTCTTCTGGTGCAGGTACCATGCCAGAAACTATTGTTGCCACTTCTTTGTCTGCTGAGGTTCGGATGGGGCCTAGCTCGGAGACCTTAGCTAAGCACCAGGAAAAGTCTTCTCTGGACCCCTTGTTTAAACTAGCTGATTTATTTCATTTCACTGGGGAGCCTGCTCCTAGGAGGAATGCAGTCTGACTTTTATACAAGGGAGGCTTAGAACATTCTTCTGATAGATTGTTTGTAGCGAGGAATCTTTTAAAAAAAATCTATGAAGTTTTTTTCCTCAGAAATATTTGCCTTGATTTCTCTGGGGAATGGTAACTATGACATTAGCTTTAAAAATGTGTCTGATCTAGATAGATTTTAGGCTCAATATAATTCGCTTAAAAATTACCCTTTATGGGTTCCTTTTCAAGCAATTCCCCTCACTAAGCGTTTGATTAAAACCATCACTGTCTTATTTAAGAATGAAGGGATTAATGTTGAAGAAATTATTTTTTGGCTAAGACAACGCTGTGAGATTTTGGGGAGGTCCACATCCGCTATGGATAGTGAACAGATTTGGGATGGGGGTTGGAAGGTGAAGGTAAAACTTTTCTCCACTAATTCAGGGCCTGTGCACCTACCTTGTGTGTTTTTTTGGGAAGGAATAGGGGGTCTATTTTCTATATTGGTCAACCTAGATCTTGTTTTAAATGTGGCTCTCATTTACATCTTAGTTTGGCCTGTGATATTGCTAGATGTAGTCATTGTTTAGAGTATGGGCATTTAGATTCAGCCTGTCTTAATCTCTTTAAATGTAATTTGTGTGAGCAAACTGGTCATGCCTACTGACACTGTCCCTGGGCCTCTCACAATCAAGATGATTGCCCCTCTCATGAAGGACTTATTAATCAGGCCCAGCATGCTTTAGTTAAGAAGGTAGCCATTGCTACATTATACCCACAGCAACTGTTCAGGTTCCAGCCCCTGTTACTATACCTATGGTTGCTCTTCTTGTGACTGCAGTTATTGACTCTTCTCCCACACACTCTGAGGTAGGTTTAAATACTACTGGCATTGATGTCACTGTTGCCCCTACTGAAGACAGTCCTGCGGAACATATGCCCCCCTTCTTTTCCCCCCTGAAGCCCCTTTTAAGGTTGTTCCACCTAGAAAAAGGAATAGACGTGGTAAAACCATGCCTGAGCCCAAATCCCTCCTGACAACTATACCTCAGAGGGATCCTGTGAAGGTAGGGAATGTGTTTTCCCCTTTGGAGGAGGATAATGTTGGGGACTCTGGGGATGATACTGATACCTCTTCTATCATTTCCACCACGGACACTGAAAGTCGGTCAGAGGACTCCATAGCCAAAAGGACTAGACATAGACAAGTGTGTAAACCCCCTTGAAGTTTTCTAAGGATCAGGGTTACCTATGAATTAGTTTATTTTTCTTCCCTACTATGTCCTCCTTAACATTTTCCATGCTAAATGTTAACGGGATTAAGAGTGAGAGGAAGTGTATTTTTTTTTTCACTTCTTAAATCTTTTACATCAGATATTATTTGCTTACAGGACATCCGTCTGAAGTCCCATCAGGACATCCAGCATGCCTCTCACTGCTGGTCTTTGGGTCCTTCATTTAGGTCTGTGGGGGAGGACACTTGTGATGGGTTGGGTATTCTTTTTTCTAGTTCTGCCTTTTCAGTTTCTGGATTAGTTGAT
Organism: Neoceratodus forsteri; assembly: GCA_016271365.2. NCBI lineage: Eukaryota > Metazoa > Chordata > Ceratodontiformes > Ceratodontidae > Neoceratodus > Neoceratodus forsteri. Next base: position 65,342,513 of record CM028138.1, on the reverse strand, counting down.
ATACACCCTGGGAGGGCTATGTGTTTAGATGTTTCTTTTAGTTTAGAGCATTTTCGGGTTATTACAGTCTATGCTTCACTAACTAAAGCACAAAGGATAGCTCTTTTTAAGGAAGTGCAACCTTTTTTGCATCCCTTCTGGATGGTCATTTGGTTAGGTACTTTTAATTGTGGCTTATCTATAGCAGACAGAGGACTTCATACTGATAAACTATTTTATGACTCAATTGCTTTAAAAAATATTTTTCTACAGCACACATGTTAGATGCCTATAGGGTACATTATCCCACAGGGGGTTATACTTATTTCTGGGGGATTCTTAAGGCAAGGATACATTTTGTTTTTTTTTTATCAGCAGTTTTGCAGGTTATGCAGGCTTTTACTAGGCCTAAAGAATTTTCTGACCATACTGTTCTTACAGTTACTGCTTCTTGGGCTGAAGTCCCTAGATGTAAAAAAAAATAGCTGGAGATTGAATGAGTCATTGTTGGAGGATCCTCTTATTAGACAGTTGTGGTTGAGGGACTGGGCTGCTAGGTTTTTCATTTTAGAATGCTATGACTCTATTTTAGACTGGTGGGATGATTCCAAATTGAGTTGGAAGAACTTTTTTCAATATCAGGCGAATGTTAAATCTAATAAAGAATATATGGGATATCTGCAGTTGAGACATCAGCTACAACACCTTATATCTCTGACTGAAACCACTACACAGGACTATAGTAAAGTTATTGCCGCTATTAAGAAAAAAATGGTAGATTTGCAATATAATCGGGGTAGGTCTTTAGACCAGGAATTATGGTTTGGAACACACATGTCCAAACAATCGTTGGACCCTTTTAAAGAAAGCAAAAAAAAGGATAGATTCTAGACTCATTTCCCACCCTCACTGATGTATATGGCCACACTGTGAGTGATTCTAACAAGCTTTTGAATGTTGTAGAAACCTATATGACTGCCACCCTGGCCTTAGACCCTATTCTGGAAGATGGGGTCATAATCGGATTTTGGATGAGTTACAGTTGCCTACTTTATCTGCGACACAAAACTATGCTCTGGTGGCTGATGTTACTTTAGCTGAAGGCACTACAGCTGTTCATGAGTTAGCCTCTCAGTCCACCCCGGGGTGGATGGTCTTAGTGCAGGGTTTTACAAATCCTTCATACAGACTCTTGGATCTGTTTTGGTGGTTCTCCTGAATTATATTTTACAATCTGGGAATTATGCTCCCTCCATAACTGAGGTCATCTTACTTATCATCTACAAAAAAGGTGACAAAACTGATTTAAGAAATTGGCATCCTCTTAGTCTCCTGAATTCCAACCTAAAGATACTTAGTAAAATTCTACTGGCTAGGCTTTCTGCTGTTACCCCACAGCTTCTTCATCCGGCACAGACCTGTGCTGTTCAGGGGTGAAAACAACAGGATAATCTTATTTATTTAAGAGAGGTATTTTCTAGGGAGGGCATTGATCAGTTACAAGGGTTTGTTTTTGGTCTAGATCAAGAAAAGGCATTTGATCGGGTCGCTCATAAATTTTTAATTTTGGTATTAAAAGCCTTTGGGTTCCCTGATATGTTTATTTCTTGGCTATCGGCAATGTATAAGGGGACTGTTATTATCCCTAATGTTAATGGATGGCTGGGGAATAAACTAGCTATTAGTAAAGGGATACGATAGGAATGCCCACTGAGTCCTGTTCTTTACGCCTTTACCATTGACATATTTATTAGATTATTACACTCTAACACTTCTCTGAGGGGTCTTGATGTGCTTCCTTCCCTGCCACAACACAAGGTGCTGGCTTATACGGATGATTTGGTGTTGCTTTTACCCCTTCACTCTTCTGTTTCTGCCCTGCAAGAATCTATTCACGTTTTTTTGAGTCTTTCTGGTTCTAAAATTAACTATGGTAAAAGTATTGGGGTTGTTATTGGATCCACCTCTTTGCCAGCCATGGGGTTATAGCAGGGATCCCTGTATCTAGAGAACCTATTACAATTTTAGGGGTACTATTTGGACCGGGTGATATGGCAAGGTGTAATTGGGATCTGGCTTTATCTAGGGGAACTCGGTTAGTGAGGGAGTGGAAAGGACAGCAGCTCTCTAAGAAAAAAAAGGGTGATGTTGATTAAAACTATCCTTACCCCCATATTTTTGTATATTAGTTATATTTTTCTACCTCCATCTTGTGTTTGAACACAGCTCTTTAGTGGTTTTTTTCAGGCATTTTGGGGGTCTCATTTGAACCCACTTAAAAGGGAATTGACCTAGCTTCTGATCACAGAAGGAGGGGTTTCTATGTTTCATCCCATTGCCTTCTTTTATAGTATATTTGTTATGTATAACTTAGGAAAGGTTTTCAAACCTGGGTCTGTCATTTGGAGACCTTTTATGGAACACTGGTTAACTTTATGTAGGCCTAGTTGGCAGGATCAGAAACCTAGACTATTGTCTAGACTTCCTGATTTACCCTTTTATTTGAAGGAATGTATAAAACAACTTATTAAGTGGAATATTACCCCACATCAGCTTCTGACCTATGATAGGAAGAAGGTGTATAGGCATATTCTATTGACAGAATGCACTACTGAAGTTGTTTTCACTGATTGCCCACAGGACAGGCAGGTAGTTATTTTACAATATCTTATGAATAAACATAGTCCATCTTATGCCTGGGATTGTTTATGGCTTTGTAATTATGGGAAATTAGGGGTTAAGGGGGAATAGTAAACATAAGCAATTGTCTGAAAGGTTTTGTCCTCGGTCTACTTGTGTTCATTTGTTGGAAACCCAATGTCATTTATCTTTAGAATGTGCCTATATCAAGCCTTTTTGGAATTTATTGGCTGATCATTGGAAGGAGCCTGGGTTCAGGAAAACTGATTACCCTACTATTTTGTTTGGTCCTTTTCCAAATACCTTTGTAAACTACAACAGTGATACTCTCTATGTTATCCTTTGCATTTTACGTTTTTTATATTTGGCAGTCTAGGTGTCTCTGGATCCTGCAGCAGAAGCATGTTTCACATGAAGAATTGCTTGCCAAGGTTGGTAAAGCATTAAAAGGACTAATAAACTGTGACCTTGCTCATGTTTCCTTGGAACAATCTACGAGTTATTGGATTAATTGTATGGCATGGACTGAGTGATTGTTCTGATTTTTTTTTCCTTTCTGATTGCTTTTGTGCTGTTTATACCTGATATATGTTTGATTTGTTTCTGTTTGTTTCTGTAATGAAGTCCATTTCTCAATAAAATTCCCCTACTCTTCTCGATAAGTGCCATGGGATCTTTAACATCCACCTCAACTACCACCAATTGAGGCAGATAGGACTTCGGTTTCTGAAAGACGGCACCTCAGAAGTGCAGCACCTCTCTCATGCTGCATTACAGTGTCAGTACTGGGATATTAACCCAAGTGCCAGACATGGGAACTGAACCTTTTAGGATGGGTAGGGCCTTATCCCTAACCTGTCTAACATGTGGCTGTTTTGAGGGAACTTTAAAACAAATCCTCTGGGATCGTGCAATGGTGGCTCCGTTTTTGCAAGCAATTTGAGATTCCTTAGATCAGTTTTTAGGTTTAGATTCCTATTTTACTCCACAGATTTGCCTGGTGGGCCATTTCCCAGTGGACATGCTTGAATGCCACAAGGCATTCATGTCCTTGATTTCGAGTGTTGCCAGATTAATTATTGTCTGGCACTGGCTGGATAGATAACTTCCTTTCTTCAGAAAGTGTCACTTGGATGTGCTCCAAGTTCTTGAAGTGAAGCAACATATTGCCTGCTGGCAGGCCCATCAGGATTGCTTCCTAAGGAAATGGGTCCCTTTGTTAGCTCTTTTGCCTATCGCACGGACTCCATAAGTGGTGATACTCAGAGCTGATAGGTGAATGTCTCTCCTTCCTGTCTGGGGGAGGGGGCTAGGTGCTTGGCTCCCATTCTTTTTCCCTTCTTGCTATTTTTTCCACTAATTTTTCTTTTTGAATGTGATTATGCCCTCTTTTGTGCTGTGGGGGGGGATGCTGAGGACTGGGGAGGGTGGTCTGGGGGAAGGGAATGGAATAGAATTTACTGGGGTGTTTGTTAGTTTGCTTGTTACAGTATATCTGTTTTTTATCATCTGATGTTAATGTTCAGATGATGATGATGGCTGATTTTTCTTCTCTTCTTCTTGTGTATTGTCTTGTCATGTAAAACAGCTTCTTCTACTGACTTTTGAGGTCTGTTTGTATACTTGTTGATATAGTCAAAAACAGATATGCGTTCGAAAATTGCACACATGCTAGTGGAGTATCTTGACTCCAGTGGGTTACAAGACTTGAGGCAGTATGGAGTCATAGGAAGGCAGTCGTGTTAGATGAACCTGATCAATTTCTTCGACTGGGTGACCAAGGAAATCGATTTGAGTGGGGTAGTGATTATGACCTACTTAAACTTCAGTAAGGCCTTTGACACCACACAACATAGGAGGCTCATACGAAGGGTCACTGGAAAATTCAGGAAAATGCTACCCAAAAATAGAGGCATTTTCCAGAAATTGTGAGGGGTTCACTGTACTTTCCAAGTGTTCCTTAATAAATATTTCATTGTTTGCTGCCACATGTACTGACTGCATAGATTGTTATATAAATATATTACCACTTGTATATGCTTTCAATATGAAGAAAGATTTGTGTTTTTGAAATGGAATGCAAATTAATCATTGTGTAGGATATCTTCTAAAATCAAAATATATTTACCTTGTGCAGTGCTAACTAGATTTGATTTAGTAATTCCCAGACAATTTTAAATAAGTCCTGAAACAACATATTTTGCCAGTTTCTAGATGTAAAACAATGAAGCCTGTTGGACAACTACTTATTTTGATGCAGGGAAAAACAAAACAAGTATATAACTGAGGTGCCTAGTAAAGATGTAGTAAAAAAATGTTTATTTGATGTGAATTAGTGTGATTATATTATTTATTGTTGAGATGCTATGCTGATAATGTGATTTTAATTATTGTTAAGGTGCCTTGGCTTTTGAAAGGTGCCGTATAAATAAAGTTAGTTATTATTATTATTTTATTACGATACTTGTGATTCTTATTCAGCACTGTAAGTATAAAAATGTTAAAATCACATGATAAAAGTACTAAATCATACCAATACACCATGTGATAGCTTGTCATACATGATACTTTTGTCTTACTTGGGTTGCAGTGATTTTTGTCTGTTTGAAGGCAACTGTTTAAATATACTTTGCCTGTTTTATCAGCACGTTTTCAGAAATGTTAGTTTTTTTGTAGACTTTGTACAGTATGTGATCATATAGGCATGGCAGGTTATCAAGTAAGGGGTCACTGTCACCAACTTCCTTAGAAGCACATTCAAACTCCTCAGACATTTTTGCGATAAAACTGTGGGTGAAATTTTCCCATACCCTTGCTCATAAGGAAGTTGGGCAGGCTGGAGCTGGTACCCATGATGGTACCCTGGGTACAAAATTGGTTGATGGATAGGTGACAGAGGGTGATGTTAAACAGCACTCACTCTGGGGAAGGGACAGTGACCAACAGGGTGCCTCAGGGCTCAGTACTGGACCAGTCCTCTTTAATGTCTTTACACTGTAAGTGACACTGCAGAACAGCTGGAAGGGAAGGTATGTCTCTTTGCAAATGATACCAAAATATGCAATAGGGTAGACACACCAGAGAACATGTACAGATCTGAGAGAACTTGAGGAGTGGTCAAAAGCATGGTGGCTGGGTTTCAATGTGAAAAGTGCAAAATCATGCACCTAGGACACAGAAACCCAGAGGCAGAGTATGAAATGAGGAAAGAGGACCTTGGGGTAATTATATTGGATGACCTCAAGGTGGTGAGGCAGTGCAACAAGGCAGTAGATAAAGCCAGTGGAATGCTAGGGGGTGTAGGGAGTGGTGTCCCCAGCAGAACTAGGGAGGTGGTGTTGCCACTGTACAGATCACTGTTGAGATCCCACATGGAGTACTGTGTCCAGTTCTGGAGACCACATCTCAGGAAGGACATACACAGGCTAAAGACTGCCCAGAGGATAGCAACTAAAATGGTACAGGGGCCGCTTCCAAAGCCATAAGAGGAGAGACTGAAGGATCTCAATATGTACACCCTGGAAGAGAGGAGGGAGATGGGACATGATAGAGACCTATAAATACCTTTCGGGGGTGAATAAGGTACAGCAGGGGAGTATTTTGCAGAGAAGGTGCAGAAGAACAAGGGGGCATGCAATGAAGCTGGAAGGGGGAATTTAGGAGGAATGTAAGGAGCCACTTCTTCACTGAAAGACTGGTGGATTCCTGGAACAGTCCTCAAGTGAAGGTGGTGGAGGTGAAAACAGAGGTGTGCTTCAAGCATGCATAAGTTAGGCCCAAAGGAATCTTGGCAGGAAAGTGGGGGAGGTTGTCAGAGATCAGATAGGGTCTACAGTCACAATATTGTGGGGAAAATGGGCAGACTGGGTTGGTCAAGCAGTCCTTATCTGCCACAAATGTTATGCTTCTATGCAGAAAACCTCGAAGGTGCACATGGGAAGCCCCTTGCCCCCGCCCCATGCAATGTTTCTGCCACCTGTGTGCATCTTTCTGTGTCTGAAAATCTGACTCCTGGTGTTCAAAGGGTTGGAGGTAAGAGTACACAAATAGGAAAGGGTGGGATCCCAAATTGAAACAGATATGGCAAATGCAGGGATGTCATGGCAAGAAAATTGGGGGGGGGGCACAATTAAAACTGAATCAAGGAAGGGCACTAAATTATCCTTTTGCAGCTCTTCTTCCATTCAAAAATCAATAATCAGATGGGAATTTGGGGGGCAATGTTCCCCTTCACACTCTATGGGCAGGATGACTCTGGGAAAATGTCCTAGTCAATGTTAAAAAAAGCTGCTGTTAGAATAACAAAACAAGTTCTGATTTTAAAAGAAATGCATTTATTATTGGAGGCCGGACCCCAAGCAAAAATGGTTCCAAGTCAAAACCGAGAAAGGAAAAATACTGCAGTTATATACAGGTATCAGCGCCATAAAAATCAATGAATAAAATTTACCAGGAGGAATTTGCACAAGCTTTTTTAACAAACTTTGTTAGATAAAATCCTCCTAAAATTAATTCTGCATTGAAAATTGGAAGTTTTTAGAACAAACCTATGAAAATAGTTGCCTAAAATTCATTTATTTGACCATAACGCTTTTTCGGATGTGTGGTCTTGACAGGATATGAGCAAAAACAATCAGTTTCTAACAGCTGCCTTTAGGCAGCTACAAACTAGTAGGGGCAGTTATTTTAACTTCTGCTTCTCCTGCTAGGAAACACAAGGCTACATATACAGTATGTCTGACATTCTAGAAAACCAAATCTGTTAAAAGAACCAGCAATAAAATGTTAGTCTACCACTACATTTGTATGCAGATAAAATGCATGCAGGGAACGCTGGTTATACACACACACACACACACACACACACCATAAAGTCTCCTATCAACATTAAATGCAGATGTTAAAATTAATACTGACTGTAGTATGGCCTTCAGGTATATGTAGCTGAACTGTACATTAAGTAACAGTGTGGGTTTCAACAATCAACATATCCTATTATGCAGGGATTATAGATGAACAGGTGGATTTTCCAACAGAGTTCAGCAATTTTTCAAAGAGGAATTAAAAACATAATGCATTGTTTCTTTGGGTTGCAACAATCACTATATATAACAGAGTGTATGGGAGCCCATTGACAACCACACTATTCTCACATGGGTGTTTTCATGATGATGAGGACCTCGAGAGCAAAACTCAAGAGGTCCCTGTCATCATGGAAACCCCAAAACATGTCACTTACTTTTTCCTTTTATTAGTAGTCATTGTTTGCTGCTGGGGACCCACACATCTCACCCACTTACCCATCGGCCAGCTCTCACACACGTGACTTGTCAACCACCCCCTGTCCTATGAATAAAACTGGTGGGGTTGGTTGTATTGTGAAGTAGCTACTAATGCAGAACAAAAAGTCATTCTGCATTAGTAGCTATGTCACTACTGTAGCAAAACAACTTTTGTCAGTGTATGGAACTCAATACACAACGAGGTTCCACCATACACTATATCCCTATTATGCGGGGGTAATAGATGAACAGGTGGATCTTCCAACAGAATTCAGTCATTTTGCAAGGGAGGATTAAAAATCTAATGCATTGTTTCTGTGGCTTAAAGGACCCCTGACGCCACTGTGACAACTTTCAAAAACTGTAATAGTTAGACACAGTTCAGCTTATATTTAATTTTTTTCTGTAATTCTCTCCCTTACTCCTTGTTTACTAAGGACATTTGCATGTAAACAGGACAGATAAGACTGCATGTCAATGCAGTCTTATCTGTTGTGGCTGCTTGCCTCCACCTGACATCACAGTCTGTTGCTGTGGAGATAAATACAATTCTATAAACAGGGGAATATGATGTCAGGTGTAAGCAAGTAGAAAGAGCAGATATAGCCTAAGGGACAGTAATCCACTTTCATACAACTGTCCTCAGTAATAAAGAAAAAATAAGGAAAGAATTATAGAATCTTTATGAAATATAAACTACATAGTGTCAATGGCTCAGTAGGTAGCACACTCGCCTCTGAGGCTGGGAGATCAGAAGGCTGTGGGTTCAGTTCCCACATCTGGCACTTGGGTTAATATCCCAGTACTGACAATGTAGTGCAGCATGAGAGGGGTGCTGCACTTCTGAGGTGCTGTCTTTCGGATGAGATGTTAAACCGAGGTCCCATCTGCCTGGATTGGTGGAAGTTCAGGTAGATATTAAAGATCCCATGGCACTTATCGAAAAGAGTAGGGGTACTTTATTGGTTAGAATACACAACATCACAGAAAAAAATTAAAACAAACAATGTGAAGAAATATCAACAATAATAACTAAAGAAGAGTACAATTATAAAGAACTTCTATTAACAAAAAGAAAAGTTTTTCCATAAATACATAACATAAGACCTAGAATATTTCTTTTCATCAAGACAGCGTATCATTTGTAAATCTGAAATGACAGCAAAAAGAATAGCTGCAAAATCCGTATTAGCTTGTTGCAACACAAAAGAACAGCGAGCCTGCCATAAGTAGTATTGTAAAAGTGCAAATAATACATTCAAAGTACTCCTGTGATATTGATCCCAATCACCCAAATATTCACCTAATACTAATGTACAATAAGAAAGGAATCTCAAATGAGGCATATTCCACTGTCGGGCAGCAAAGTCCCAAAACTTCTGACTGAAAGGACATTCAAGAAAAAAATGCATCTGAGATTCTTCAATGTTAGTGCAACCTGGACGTAAACAGTATCTCTCGGAAATTGGTTTGTACTTAAATTGCCACGGACTCCAAGCCTTCCATGAGCAGATATCCATACTATATCCCATACTTTAAATGAGATCCTACCATCTGTCAGTTTATAAAAACATGTTTTATATGATGGGGAACAGGAAGGAAAAGCAAAATTACTTTCTGCAAGTTATACACAAATAATCATAAAAGATCTCCTGTGCAATGATTGTATTTTTGTAAGGAATCTTCCATTGATGTAATTTTTTAGGCGGAAAGTCCATAATTTGGCAAATCATCTGAAGACAAAATTCTTGGGGCAGAAGGACCATTTAAAAAAATATTTGTGCCAAATGGATTTGGTCCAAAATTGACAAGGGAGAAATGGAGCTTGCAAAGAAAGAAAAGGAGGAAAAAGAAAAATGGAATGAAAAAAAACAATAGGGTTAATCATATTTAACCCTCCTTCACGGAATTTCAGGTAAGTATATTCTCGCCTAACTGGGTTCAATCTATTACCCCACAACATCTGAAAAAATATACTATAAAGTCTAGTCTCTAATGAGAGAGGAGGGGGAAAAAGATGACTTATGTAAAGAAATATGGGTAAAACGAATTTTTTTATAACCACAACCCTTTTCTTCTTCCCAAATTTCCAATGTTTCCATTGATTCACTTTGGCTTCTCCAACCGTTAGCTGTTTTTCCCAATTATAAATCTCCATGTTAGGTATTCCAAACCAGATCCCCAGAATTTTCTGAGGCCCGGACACAAGAGGGATATCATAACAATTTGTTAAATCTGGGGCTGTCCGACCAAGCTGTAGTACAAAACTTTTTGTAATGTTTAGAGAGGCACCAGAATATTCACTAAAAAAAAGAAAAATCTCTAAAGCTCTCTGTAAAGAGAGGGAATCAGCTAAAGGAGAGTAACATCATCTCATGGCAGGACTTTGACCTTATCTATACCTATAGAGGAGCAATCCCGGAAATGGAGGGATCACAAATAATACTCCTAATAATTGGATCTAAAATGAAAGTATATAATAAGGGACTTAGGGGGCATCCCTGTCGGACACCTCGAGAAATTGATATTTTCCTACCTAAGAAACCATTCACTATTGGAATTGAAACTGCAGATAAGTATAGTTTTGAAATCCACTGAGTAAAAGTCTCAGGAATTCCATAAGAGGATAATACAAAAAACAAGTAGGAATGGCTGATCGCATCAAAAGCTTTCGATTGATCCAAAGCTGCTATTAGTTCTGTAGAGAAAAAAATTGTGTGACAGGCCATTAGATCTCTAAGTAAAAAGAGATTATGCTGAATTCGTCTACGTTTAATTGCACAGGTCTGTGCAGTGTGGATCAAAAATCAGGCAACTTTTTCTAATCTGGTATTCAATATTTTAGATAGAATCTTATAATCACTATTAAGGAGACAGATCCAATTTGAAAATGATGTTTTATCTCCTTTTTTGAAAATAAAAGTCATTAGGGACAGTGAAAAGTCTGGAGAAGGGGTACTGGAGGATAAATAAGAATTAAACACGCTGGGAAGAAAAAGACCCATAAACTGTATACACTTTTTATAAAATTCATTAGGTATGCCATCTACACCTGGGGAAGACCAAGCTTCAAATGTTTAATTACCTCAATGACTTCAGAAGAGGTAATTGGTGATCTTAAGGACTGAATCAAATCATGAGGTATTTGAGGAAGGAAGAAAAATTGCATGATGAAGAAGATCCAAAGGTAACACATTAAGGGGTGAAAAATATTCCTGAGTATAGTGTTCAACTACCTTCAACATACCAATATCAGTAGTAATTAGTTCTTTATTACTATTAAATAAGCCAGTCATAAGGGTATCTTTTAAATATGATTTACATGCCTGAAATGGGTCCGCCACAGGGGAATCCTTGTAAATAAAACGAAATTCTAAATCAAGGGATTTGACCCTGTTATACTGATAAGTTCTCATATGTTGTTTAATAGTTTTGATTTGAGAGAGAAAATGAACATGTTCCCTCGGGGGGAGTGACATAAGTCTATACAATTGATTCCTTAGAACTAAATATTTCCCATAATCATCCCGCACCCTTGCCTTACCCCAGGACTGAAATAAATGAGCAAGCTCTGTTTAAATTGTTTCCACCAATCAAATGGGGAAGGAAAGAGATCAAAAGTGGAGGATTTTGCAGCTAAAAATAATTCAAGTTTAACAAAATAAACCGGATTCGAAAGAAAAGAAGTATTCAATCTCCAACGAGAAACACCAGAGCTCAATCTGGGAGGAAGAAGCCTTAAGGACAAAGAACAAAATAGAATATGATGGTCAGAAAATTCTACCGGAACAGCAACACAGGACACCACTTGAAAATAGCGTGAAATAAAAAACATATCAATCCGAGTAGCAAAGGTATGCCTATGATACGTATTACCTCCTGTAGCCTGTAAACTACGAAATGCATCCAAAAGGCCATCATTTGCTACAACCTCTGATAATGCATGAGAATCACAATACACCTTCTTTCCTTGCATTCTACGAAACTGAATATCAAGGGAGCAATTAAAATCCCCTCCCCAAACCAAATGTTTCCTTGTAAATAAAAAGGGCTTTAAGTCTGAAAATAAGGAAATACGTCCTGTTTTAGACTGTGGACCGTAGATATTAATAACCCGAAAAGAATAATCACCCCAAGAACAATCTAATATAAGTAACCTACCCGGCAGCAAATCAGTCACTTTTATGATGTGAAAGGAAGTATTACCAAATAAAATGGCTACTCCATCAGTCAGTTCAGTACTATAAGACCAAAAGGAGGGGCCACAAGTCCATAATTTTTTCAATTTGTTTTCCTCTGAAATGGAAGATACCCTTGTTTCTTGCAAAAAAATAACATCCAGATTTAAAGTCTGAAGATAGGAAAACACAGATATCTGCCTATGAAAAGTCTTTAAACTGCATACATTTAAAGTAGCAAATTTCAAAACAGCCATAATAAACTTAAGGACTATGCTTCTGACTCACTTTCCTTTTCTTCCCTTTTTTACCTTTCTTATCTTTAGCCAACTCAGTTGATTTGCTATCATCCTCATCCTTACTAACTCCGAGAGGTGAGAGGTCTCAGATTCCAGATCAGAGTCTCTCACCTCCTCCTGGAAAGGAGAGAAGAAATTTTCAATCACCACTGGACTGCTGTGGGCCTGTTTGGAGGAGGCTCTAGTGAACCTCCTGCTTTTTACCATTTCAAAAGGAGGAGGCATGTTGGAAACCAGACTTTGACTCTCTCTAGATGGGGAGGGACCAGGAGGTACCATCTTCTGAGATGCAGGAGCCACCTTTTGTACTGATGGACCAGGACTTGGGAATGGGGGGTGGAGGGTCTTGCCATGGGAGGGGAAGGGGAGGGGAAGGGTTAACCCCCTCACCCAAGGTATGTAATTTAGCCTGAGCTTTACGAAGCAGCCCATCATGGTCTAAACCATCAGAACAATTATGTCTCGCCCATGGGCACTGATGAAAGGCATGACCCTGATCGTCACAAAGGTTACATTTAAAAACATTTTTGCATCTGTCTACAGAATGCCCAAAACCCCCACAAAGAGGACATTTCAGCATATCACAAACGCTACTTATATGCGTTCTATCCCCACATTTATAACAGGCTCTAGGCTGCCCTGCATAAAAGCATACCCCTCTATCTTTTCCTAGAAAAAAAATATTCGGCAAATGTACCACTTGAATTAGTTTGTAACAACTTTACTTTAAATTTCCACCCCTGTCCAGATACCTTCAATATCTAAGAGATCTTCAGGGGGCCCCAACACTTCACACTTGGCTTGCAGCCATCTATAAATATCACTGACATTCACCCCTTCGTTTCTGAACATAATGGTAACATATCGCATTAAAGGCTTCGATAATGGAATACCAAAAAAAGGCAGCCAAACAGGATGATTTTTCTGGCGAACATATTTGTCCCAAAACTTATCCAGAAGGGCAACAGATTGGAAGCTTATGTCATAAGAGTCTTCGCCAGAAATATGAATAAGGGCATATATGTCTTTGGCACAAAATCCCATCTTAGTTTTCAGAAGCTGGTTGAAGATATAATATCTATCAGGATGTTCCTGCAGGCCCCCTCTATATCTTAAATGGACAGCATGACGACGAGGGACCTGCTCTAGCTTTGCTTTAAATAAATCCGCCATAGTCGGTGTAGCTGAGTGAGCTGTCTCCTCAGAAGCTGCAGTAGTCATAGAAGAAAAGGCCTCTATAGAAAAGTCAGACCAGGCCTATCCCTATCTCCCCTCGAGGTAGATGGTTGTGGGGAACCCTCCAAGCCAGGGATAGGAGATTTCTTACCTGAGAGGGGAGTCAAATCGAGATCAGGCACCCAAGTTCCCGTCTCATTTCTTCTCCAGCCTGCATCCAAAAGCGCCATCTCCTCCGACCAGTCTGGATTCGATCCCTGACTTCCTCCTTCCTGGAGCCCAAATTGCTGTCGCACCAGGAGCGTTGTGTGCGGTCCGTCACTTTTTGCGGTCCTCCCGGAAACCACCTCCCGAGACACAGATTCCGTCTCTAAACGTAACGTATGAAGATCTCCACCTTGTGCATCTCCATCACTAGGAAGGCTAACGTCGTGTCCCGATTCCGGTAATAAAGGCACCGCTGAAGGTGTACAGCACTCACTCTCTGCCTGAGCAGTAGACCGATGTAAAGCAACTCCCAGGTAGGCAAAATCTCTGTCGCATAAGGGTTCCATCTACAATAGTGCTGCTTAGGCTCCTCCACCTCCTCCATCCTGAACTCAGGAACGTCTGCCAAAACGGCTTCTGACATCAGCAAGGACCCCCACCAGCCACTGACCAGCAGCCAGTAGGGGAATTTCCCCGGTGTCCTGGCCAAATTTCCCTTATTCACTAAAAATACCACCAATAGCTTAATCTGGTTCAAGGTCAGTTGGCATTCATCTGTATCCCCCTCCCCCGGGTTGTGCCTGAAAATAGGCAGGATTTGTCTAGTGCACCTACCCGGTTAACAAAAACTAAATAAAAATACATTGTGCATAAATCCCACATTTTTTCACATTTTTCTAATGGTGTCAGGGAGTCTTTAATGGCTATGTAATTATATTCAAGATCAGAGCACCTCAAATAAAGGCTAGTGCTCTCATCTCTACATAACTAGGCAAACTGATTAAATTTCATGATAAGGGTCAATGAGACTGCATCCAATGTTTGGAAAGTCCCTAGTCCAAACTCAGCTATTAAAGAGCATGTGTTCACTTCTAATTAACTGACAATTGGCTATTTTTTTTAGTGTGGTTAGATGTGTTAGTAGTTACTCCTACAAAAATATTTGTGCAGTAAAGCAAGTGGGTTTACAACCTTACTTTTTACACTTCTAGTGAAAGAAAAAAATCAGTAGAATTCTGGTATTGTGATGTCAGAAATGGCCAATGACTTAGGAGTCTAGTGTATTTCAATGAGAAATAGTAATTTTTGTAATCATTGTTAAAAGAAATATATATTTTTGGCAACAAATTTTGCTTTTTATATATTTTTAAAGCAGAAATATTTGTCACTTGGCAAAAAAATTTTTTTTTTTTTTAGCAAAAAAAGCATTTGTGACATCCTAAAATTCACACTCATATTTCTTGTTTTCTCAGACATTGTTAAAACAGCTTATACAGCTAATTTTTGTAATCAGTGATTCATGTCATTAAAGGTGAGCACCACTTCCAATTTTTAAAAATTTCTTCCATGGAGGTTGTCTGTTATATCACATACTAGATTAATTCTGTAGATATATTTGGATGGTGCAGCCACATTTCTAATGGTGAACAGCACAACATTGTACAACATTGCACAGCTTCAAGTGGCAGAGAAAACAGGTAACATTAAAGAGGAGCTTGTCAAGCCCTTTACACCCAGATTATAGAAGAACCCACAAGGCGCAGTTACATAACAGGGAAATCCTCTACCCTAGACTGGATCCTAGTTTCTGATGTTTACACAGTGAAGCAGGCAGGGGTGATGTCAGACAGCCTAAGTGACCACTGCACATTTTTCTGCTACTGGAGCACCAAAGGTTCCCCCTGTACTTGTAACTACCAAAAACCTTAAAAAAACTAAACATAGCATCACTAAGAGAGGAAGTGGGCAAGATCAATTGGTTGACTCTGTACTACTGAGCCCAAATACATTTTGTGCTTTCCCAATTCTGTAATATGTTCCAACTGCCTTTGATGCCATAGCCCCTCTTAAGAAGCTACAAACTGGAGTGAACTGGCAGGAATGGGTCATACCTCAACTTATAGAACTTATGAAGGCAAGAGATAGAAAATAGAGGGAATGCAGAAAAATGTCCGACAGTGCAATCTTGATTGAATACAAACAGCTTTGCAATTCTGCTCCTCACCATAACACAGGGGCATTGGATGGGGATTCCCTGTTCTATTTCAAGGTCCTGTCTCACAAGGTAGTGCAAAAATACCTTACCAAACTGACCGCACACCCTCTAGTGGACTTAGATAGCCTAGACTACAGGATGATCATGGCCATGGCAGAATTCCTGTGTTTCCCCCTTGCTAAAATCTTCAATCATTTGCTGCACCCAGGTCTATTCCCCACACTTTGGAAAACAGCCATGGTCATTCCAGTGCACAAGTCAAGTAGCATGTCTTGCTTATAGAACTACAGACCAATCTCCTTACCTGCCCCTCTTGTCAATTATTAGAAAGCATAATTCTTGACCAGTTCCTTGCCTTCCTAAACAATTATAGGACCCTAGCCACCACATAGCATGGCTTTAGGCCAGGCCACAGCACAGAAACAGCCTTGGTGGGGTTCACACAGACCATTCACCAGTGACTAGACCAAGGCCACCTGACAATGGCAGTGCTTACAGACCTCACCGAGGTCTTTCACCTAGTTAACCACCAACTCTTAGTAAAGGGACTTGGTGACCTAGGCTGCTCAGAAGACATGCTGGACTGGTATCAGATTTACTTGATATGGTGATAACAAAAACACAAAGATCAATAACTGTTTCTCCCCCAATGCTGCCAGTCACTATTGGAGTTCCACAAGGGTCCACACTGGGTCTGCTGTTTTTGAGCCTTTTTCTGAACACCCTCCCACTGTGGTGCAGAAAAATTGAAATACTACTTTATGCAGATGGTGCTGTGATTTTCACTGGGGTTGCTAACCTATGGCATGCCATCCAATCTGACTTCAACTCAGTGCAACAATGGTTCATCGATCACAGACTTGTGCTGAATGCCTCTAAAACTAAAAACTGTACATGATTTTCCATAGCTTGAAAAGAAAGTGCCTGATAGTATCAACATCCCATTTAGTACCCTAAATTGAACCAGCATTGAAAAAGTCTCCATGTTCAAATGCCTGGGACTCTACATAGACACCAATCTAACTTTTAATAATCACATTGCCCACCTGATAAAACCAACACACCAGAGACTATGCTCACTGTTCCAGATCAACTCTTTCCTGACACCGTCAACACAACATCTTCTAGCTACTTCCTTTCTGCTACCACTCATTGACTATAGTCTAATTATGTACACCATGGCTGCTGAATCTGATTCCGCAGGGTCAAAACTCTGTATAATCAAATTGCCAGGTTTGCCACACAACTTACACAACTTTCCTATCAGTCCCACCACTGTGTCCTCCTAAATAAGGTGGACTTGCCTTCCCTGACCACTAGAATCAAGCTTAACGTTGATATGATGGCACTGAAAATCATCTTGCATAAAGCAACCCCTTTATACTGCACTTTTTTATGTTTGCTTGCATGCATGCACAAGAAACATCTTGTGACAGTGCGACTCTTGGAGGTGGGTGCGTGACCTGGCCAATGTAGTGCTTGCTTGAGCGGGCATGTCTCGGTTGTGCCAATGGATGGGCGAGCTCTGGATGATAGCATCTTGGCTGCAGTGGCTTTCACTTGAAAGGAAAGAGCCGCTGCAGTTTGGAGTGGCATGCTGTCTGTACACAGCATATTAATTTTCATCTTGCTTCCCCTACACACACATACGCGTTATCCTGTGGGTGCTTCTGCAGGAAAATGACTTATAGGTTAAGTTCAGTTTTTCAATGTTTTGCCCGTCCTTAGGCTGGGGTCCCTTCTGAACAGAAGGCCCCTAAGAGGAGCCGCAGGAACTGCGGGTGCCTAAGGCCAGCTCTGCAAACAACTCCAAACTCCAACTGAACTGCTCTCCCGCTAGTCGGGTTGGGCACATTTCATGTTCTGTAGAAGATTTCAATTTTTTACTCATTTAATTCCCGCCGTTCAAAGCGTCGACTATGGAAATATTGTTTCTTTTTTTTTTTCGTTTTTATTAATAACCAGTTATGTTCTCCCTACAAATAGCTCTGTAACTGTATGGCTGTGAGTAATGTGGCCCTTTAGCATAGGTAGAAGGAAGAAAATCGAATTTAAGATGAGAAAAAGGTAACAGGCATCTGTCTCTCTTCCTTGAGCGGTTAGGTTACCTACCATCACTCAAGTCTTATGATAGTGCAGATGCAGCATAACTTGTTACGGACAGCCCACATAAGAGACGAGAGCTGAATCGCATTTCCCTCCCATTCTTCTGTACAGCAGCAGCATGCTTCCCAGTTACAAGTGACAGATCAAAACTACACTGGTTCTAAATGAAAGAAGCTCCACGTTTAGATGTTGAAAAAAACGAAAAGTGCTGTATCTTACCGTTTACACGGGTATCCGTTTTGAAGAGTACAAAGGTTAAGCTCTGGGCTCCATAGACAGACACAATCTAGGACATTTAAATTATGACAGGAAATAAGAGTAGAAGGTGGAGCACTCGCAGCCCTGACTCATGAATATGCAGCATTAGGCGTGACCCGCACGCTGCGCGTCAGGCCAGGGTCTGTCCTCACTGGTACTGGGACGTCCAAGGCAGCTTATCCAGGAACTAGCCTACTAGGTGGGACCTGAATAAAGTGCTGGGGAAGGGACCTAAAGTGTTCTGAATGTACCACCAGAGCTTTCAGCTGGACAGTTGCACAAATGGAAACAAGCTCCCAATAAAATGCATAGTTATACTGTCTCTTCCCTTATGCACCAGCTGCTCTGTAATTGATGCCGTATGTTTGCATGTATCTAGTGGGTTTTTGATTGCCCTGTATGTATATGCATTGCTGACTTTTCGCTGTTATTCAGCGCCTCATGACTTGTATGGTGCTACTCCAAATGCATTTGTATCGTGTGCTCTGTAATGTTGCCAACACGTTACGTACATGTTATATTTGACATCTTGTGCTGCCAAAACCCCTCTTGTACTATTTTTCCTTCCCCCATGACACATCTGGAAATGAGCTCCCAGCTCAGTATGCCTTTCCCGGTGAAACTTTTCAAATCTATCAGTCTAGGAGTAGAGCAGGTCTATAGCTTAGTTAACGATGCCTGATCATTTTTTCTTCTCCTACACTGGAACATTTTCCTACAGGTAACCATGCCCCCCCCCCCATCTTTCACATCAATGTGTTGGCTTCAAAAGGTGCTTCTGCGCCAATGCACTTACCTGTTCATCAAAATAAACAAATAAAATTGAGCCCCCCCTTCTCCTGGCATGACGTCCTTGCAGGTAACGGGACCGGAGAATGGAAGAGCCAGTTACGTCACACTGTTCTTTTTGGTTGGGGGCTGAGGAAAATGAAAGCGTAGCACTTGACGTCACATTATTTTGCAAGCCCTACATTCCTGCTGTGTTTGTTTACTTGTTGCATGCTTGATATGACTGTGTGCGACACAGACAGACACGTGGAATACCAGTAGTTAACCATGCCTAAATCTGTTCCGACTCCGATGCCCAAAAACTTATTCATCTTTAGAACATACTGTACTATTTTCTAAAAAAAAATAAAAAACTCTGTACCCAATTGGAAAAGTGTTTGTCACCCTAACGGAAAAAAACACTAAAAAGCTTTGCACTGAACAATGAGCATGTATTTTGCCATTAAAATCGGGTGTTAGCAAGGACTGGTTCAGTTTATATACCAATCCAGTGCATTCCGGGGACTCGGTGTTCACGAGTCCCTAAATCTCAGACCCCAAACAGTAAATGGTAATGGGCCAAACAAAACGGTGCATTACACAAACATGGAGAAAAGTGGTTTCACACGTTTTTAGGGTATGAGACCTCCAAACCAGAGGTGAGAGGTTAAGACAGCTCTAGAGCATAGGACAGTCAGTCCACCCACCCAGCACATATTGCCATAAATTCATAAATATTTATTAATACAGACTCAATATTTTGCCTGTTTTCCTACCAATATTTCAGAGGGTACACACCTGCTTCAGGCTGAACGCACATGGAGAGGCAGAAACCATGTCAGTGAGCTTTTTAACTTGCTTACAAAATGAAGTAAACCTGAGTAGAAAGAAAAAAGTTGTGTGTGTTTCCAGGAGATCAGCACATGAAACACACTTTTTCAGAATAAAGGTATCTCTGGTGCAGGAGAAAGGAGCGCTCCAATTGGTTGGAAGTACTCTCTAATCTATAATGGTCATAGTTGTGATCGTGGAATGTAAACAAGAAGTCATTAGATGCCCACATGGAAAGATGGTTGGAAAAAAGGAAGTGCTAGTGCTTATACAGCAGGATCAGTTTCTGGCCAGCATCTGAGTAGTTTAGCAGCATGTCTGTGGCATCAGCATGATCACCTCTATGAGAGTGCCTTCTTGGGTTCTTTGGGTGGAGAGAACTGCAAGTAAAACTGAGCAGTGCTGGCACACAAAGGACTTGAGAAAGAACTCATCAATAAGAGATGCTATAACTGTTCATATAAACATATAAATCATGCTAAAATTTCTGTTTAAAAAATAGTAGAGAGATTGTAGTTGGATTCCTTGAAAACTGGAGTCACTGAATAGTTCAGTACTTTTATTGAACCAACATGTCTTGTAAGGCCGGCCTGGTGGTGCATAGGCTGAGGGCATCAAGCGCCTTACCTCACACCATGCCAGCGACCCGGGGTTGGAAATGAGCTCAGGTTGCTGGGAGTTGGCCAGGGGAGAGAGGACTGAGTGTCTGACAATCCTTCTCTCTCGAGGAGGGGTGGGTCATGGATTCCCTGCAGCAGTGACATCACGTGGAGGTGAGATGTGAAACAGCTTGTGCCACAACTGTATCGGGGAGGCAATGGTGGACATCTGCATTAGGAGTGCAGGAGCGTGCTCACGCCTGTGCAGGATGTCATTGCACATCTGCGCCTTGGGGGGGTCACCACAAGAACATGGGAAACACACTGCCGACTGGGAGGAATATGCCACTCTGACCCTCCCATGTCCATCGCTGGATCCTTCTTGCCAGACCCTGACTGCCTCCTTCCTTCACCTCTGCCTGTGGTGGCCTAGATGTTAAGGATTGATTGCAGCTGCACTGAAGGGACCCCGCCATAGGGGAAGACTGGGGGGCACCACACTCAGGTGAGTTGTGGGTGGGCTGGAGGAATGGGTATCTGGTAGAGAGGAGCCAAGCAGGATGGGATCACAGGTGGAGCTGGCTGATGGGGCCCCAGCAGGTGGCGACCAGTGGGAAAAAGAAGTTAAAAACCAAAAAACATTTGTCTTGTACAAAGATATTATAGTACACAAGCTTTGGGGGCCTCACAGGTCCTTTCATCAGGCACAATGGTATTCTAAACAGAGGAAGCTGAAATTATACTGAAACTAACATTGTTTCAAAATAATTTATGACAGTACAGTCCAAGCCAGCTAAGTGGGACTTACTTAAGGAGGACACCTTTAAAAGAACAGATTTAGCCCTGTCAAATCTCCGTATTATATTTTCATTTAGTGGGAACACTTATTTTTTAAAAAGCTGCTTTACTGAGATGGCTGGCAGCCAACATCAAATAGTCTGAAGTCAATTAACACCCAACGAAGGTGTTCAAAATGCTTTCAACTGCTGGTTTGGAGGTTTGCTGTTTGTTTGTTATTTTTGGAGTCGAACATGTCACAGCGCAGAAACGAACCATCCCTGGCTGATCGAGTAAAGTTCTGGAAGCATTTCAGAACCCCATTGCTTCATTGTCAACTGTAAGTCTCAATTCCACATCTCTAAGAGCCAAGCTGGCAGAATAAGCGAGAACAGAGAGGCTATTCTTGCAGAATGGGATGCCAACACAAATCTGCAGAGGAAAAGGGGAGGAAAGGACACCAGTGTAGAAGATGCCCTGTTTATCTGGTTCCAACAGGCAGTAGACAAAGGTGCCCGAGTCTCTGGCCCCATGCTGAAAGCAAAGGCTCAAGATCTTGCTGCTCAGAGGCTCTACCACTGCGGTTAGACAAAAAACACCGTGACCGTCAGTACAGCGCCAGGTTCCATGTCGACTGCGAGCTGCAGTCGGCATGGAACCGCACACTTCAGACCCTGTTTTTTTCATCGGGGGGATTTGCCCCCCTGAATCCCCCACACAGGGGGCTCTGCCACCCACATCCCCCAAATTAAAGGATTCTAATTCCAGGTCAGAGTTAGGTCGGGAAGGGGGTGCAGGTCAGGAGAAGTGGTTGCCCCCTTCCAGCGGCACTTCTACTGTGGCATGGTGCTGTTGTCGATATCGATGCATGCCACCGTAGAAATGTTGCTGTTAGGGTGGCATACCCTGCTTCACTGGGGCACACTGACTTTGAGCCAAGCAATGGTTAGCTTTCATGTTGGAAAGCCAGGCACCAAATTGTTTTCAAAAAGGAGCATGGTGAGAAGCAGGACGCATACTCTACTGTGGTCCAAACTGGCTAAATGAAATTCTACCTAGTTTACTGAGTGTGTACACCCCTGAGAACATATTCAGCACAGATGAAACTGGGCTGTTCTACAGGGGTTACCCAGATCGTGGGCACATTCTCAAAGATATGGAGCTTACCAGGGTGAAGAAGGTGAAGGGCAGAATTTCTGCCACCAGAACAGAAAAAAGAAAGTTGTTGGTGATTGAAAAAAGTAAGCGGCCGAGATGCCTTCCAAAGGACCTTAATGTCCTGCCGGTCACCTACACCCATTCATCAAATGCCTGGATGACTTCCTCAATTTTCCAGGAGTGTACCATGAGCTGGGAAAGTGAGCTGCACTGTGGACGATGAAAAATCCTGCTCCTGGTGGATAACTGTAGCGCATACCCGCAAGAACTGTCCAGATGGCTGTGTTGCATAAAGCTAGCTTTTTTCCACCCACCACTAGCATTATGCAGCTGATGGACATGGGCATTATCCACAATCTAAAAGGTCACTACAGATCATTGTTGGCCACCAAAATTGTGCAGACCATTGATGCAGGGCAGAGTAGACTTGCGGCAGAAATTGCACGGAAGATTAATCTCCTCGATGCAATTTATATGCTGCAAAAGTCCTGGTCCTCTGTGAAGCCTATAACTGTTGCTCACTGTTACTGCAAAGCTGGTTTTACCTTTGACGGTGAAACAGCAGATGTAACTGAGCCCACACACTGCACTAGCTGACGTCCCTCTGCCACCATGTATGGATGTTGCAGCTTTTGCTGAGTTTGTTGATATGGACCAAGATGAGCCCACAGTTGGAGAACTTCCTGATGCAGAAGTGATAAGTGCCACACTAAAGGCAGCGGGTGATGAGCAATCAGACACTGACTTGTCTGATACACAGGGAGGAGATTGTACCTAATCTCCCTACCGTCCAGGCACTGTCAGGTTTGTGTGAAGCCATGCGGTGGTGCCAGCAATGTGGCCAGGTAACCAGCTTGGAGTGCTTGCTTAAAGTTGAGCAAGACATGGAAAAGCAAACACTAACCGAAGCGAAGCAGTGAAGGATCATTGATTTTTATGTTTGCTTGCATGCATGTGCAAGAAACATAGTGCCACCATACGAGAATTCGTAGGTGTGCCTCCCCCACTTCCAGTGCCCCCGCTGCCTTTTGCAGGAGCAGCTGCACCGCACCAATGAATGTAGGAGCTGTCTATGACAGCCGTTCAGATGCAGTGGCATATAGTTGAAAGCAAAAAATCACTGCACTCAGTGGTGGTAACGTGTAGGCACTGCACTGAAACAGCTGTCATAGACAACTCCATCCCCCCCCAACAAGTAGCACATTGGGAGCCCACCCCAGCATGCTCATGCACTCCCCCCTCCACAAACACACATACTCTGTATGGCCGAGAAGGGTGCCCAATCCCCATTGGCTCGCGCCTCCCCAACAGAGTTCCAGGTGCCGCACTGGAGCCCACCCCAGCGTGGCAACAGTCCATAAGGCAAGGCCGATGGGGTGCCCAATCCCCATCGGCTCCACTGTATCCCCCCCAACAGACTTCCAGGTGCCATGCTGGGAGCCCACCCCATTGTGGCAACAGTCCGATGGCCAGCAGGGGGCCCAATCCCCATCAGCTCCACTTTCCCCCAAACAGCCTTCCAGCTACCATGCTGAGGCCACCTACATGGCAAAGTCCCACGTCGTCTTTAAAAAAATGCCCTGTAAGAAAAACGGTCCCACCCTGACTGTCTTGACCCCCTGCCCCCACCTCGCCCACCCTCTGCACTCTGCCTCCCCACACCCCCACCTCACCCCATATTTACCTTCAGAGTCTGGCGCGATGATCTTCGGTGGACTGGGAACACGTCTACACTCTTCAAAGCCGAACGCGAACTGAGGAAATGCTGTATAATGGAATAAATAGGGTTTTTTCAACTTTGATGCATATCTCAGGCATTTTGGGGAATTGTTTCACCAAATTTTCAACATGGGGTTCTTGGGACCCAATGTCATGAATTCTGGCACTGTCATTTTGTTATTCGGTCCCGAAAGGTGATTTTGCGGTCACTGTGTGGAAGCACCTTTCGGGACCGATTTACAAAACGACAATGTCACAGTTCATGAGGCAGGCCCCCCAAAATCCTATGCTGAAAATTTGGTGAAAAAATTCCCAAAAATGACTGTTTTACGAGCATGTGTTACGCATTCCTACTCTTGCTCGGAAGTGCACGAATTTTAATATTTTCACTCCAGATTTTCAACATTGCCATTTTACCACACCTCCTTATGAGCAGTACAGCTGTCATTTTTCACATCTTGCCCAAAATGTGTTTCCATACATGTAGCGCTCAATGGCGCAGTCGGTGTGCGAAATCAATGTTTGGGACAGATTAAGAAAATCACAGTGACACTGTTCATGAGCAGAGGTCTTAAAATGGCTATGTTAAACATTTGGTGACAAAAGTCCATAAAATGACTGTGTTACGAGCGAGCATTGCGCAGTTTCCATACACCATTGTACAGTAAGTTCATGAATTTGTAATATTTTCAGTCCAGATTTTCACCACTGGCATTTTTCCACACTTCCTTATGAACAGTACAGCTGTCATTTTTCACACCATGGCCAAAATGTGTTTTCGTACTTCCAGTACAGAAATGCATGGTCACTGTGGGAAATCACTGTTTGGGACAGATTAAGAAAATCACAGTGACACTGTTCATGAGCGAAGGTCCTAAAATGCCTGTGTTGGCAATCTGCTGTAAAAAATCCCCAAACTAATTACACTACGGGTGTGCGTTCCGCAGTTTCTACGCACACTCGTGACTTCACCAGTTTTTTTTAGTATTTCCACTGCAAATTTTCAACATTGCCATTTTTTACACCTCCCCATGAACAGTACAGCTGTCATTTTTCACATCCTGTTTGAAATGTGTTTCGCACCTGTGGTGCAAATGGCATAGTCGCATGCAAAATCAGCTTTCAGCTAATGAACTGATATTGCCACTGTTCATAAGGTGGGGGTCACAAAAAACCCATGTTGAAAAATTGGAGTGAAAATAGCAACAAACGCCTGAGGCATTAGGGTTTCCAACCATAATGTTCCACCCTGTAGAGACTGACAGGCATCAGGGGTGTTACTTGGGATTGTCACCTGTAATGCTCATACTATTCCACCCCACCCACACCCTGCAGCCAGTAAGAGGCATTGAGGTGTGCCTTGGACTCTTCGGCCCCAAAGTTCACCCCATTCTCCTATACTGCACCCATCTCACCGTAGTTCCTAATGGAATGGGGTGAGCATAAGGGCAAAAGACCCCCAAGGCACACCGTGACACTTGTCTGTGTCTGCAGGGTGGGGTGTGCTGAAGTGACATGGCCGTTATGCCTGACAACCCAAAGGCACACCTCAATGACTGTCAGTCTCTGCAGGGTGGTGGTGGGGCTGGCTTCAGTTCAATACTTCACTGCCATTCCTATTATGCAGCTCTCTAACTCCTACACTACCAATGCCAGTAAGCAAACATTTGGCATTGACAAATGCTTTTTTTAAATATTTTCACTGCAGAATTTCAACATTGCCATTTTTTGTACCTCCCCATGAACAGTACAGCTGTCATTTTTCACATCCTGTTCGAAATGTGTTTTCGCACCTGTGGTGCCAAATGGCGTAGTCACTGTGCAAAATCAGCTTTCGGCTAACAAACTGATATTGCCACTGTTTATAAGGTGGGGGTCACAAAAAACCCATGTTGAAAATTTGGAGTGAAAATGCCAACGAACGCCTGAGGCATTAGGGTTTCCGACCATAACGCCCCAGCCTGTAGAGATTGACAGGCATCAGGGGTGTGACTTGGGATTTTCGCCTGTAATGCTCATACCATTCCACACCCTGCAGCCAGTGGGAGGCATTGAGGTGTGCCTTGGACTCTTTGGCCCCAAAGTTCACCCCATTCTCCTATACAGGACCCATCTCACTGTATTTCCTGATGGAATGGGGTGAGCATAAGGGTCAAAGACCCCAAGGCACACTATGACACTTGTCAGTGTCTGCAGAGTAGGGTGTGGTGAAATGGCGTCGCCGTTATGCCTGACAACCCAAAGGCTCACCCCAATGCCTGTCAGTCTCTGCAGAGTGGTGGTGGGGTTGGCTTCAGTTCAATACTTCACTGCCATTCCTATTATGCAGCTCTCTAACTCCTACACTACCAATGCCAATATCAGCAAGCAAACATTCGGCATTGACAAATGCTTGTTTTCTACTGTCTTGCACCAGATCCTCAACCTCAGCCTACTTCAAAATCCCCATGCTTAGAACAAGCGCTGGCCAAAGGGCCCTACTGTTCCAGCTACCCAACTTCTATAACACTCTTTCTCAGCATGTAACTGATCTGTCACTGTCATTCCCAGCCTTCAAATCTAAATTGGGAAACTGGCTATTTGTCTCAGATAAATGCAAATGCATGAAAACTGACAGATGTCTTCTCTGTAAATGCACTCTTAATGTCAATTTGCATTTTATTACATTGGAACCCCTTCCTATGTCTACCATCATTTCCGGTCATCTATGAAAATGGGCAGATTTTGCTCTTAGATTTTCCAGACATTACTAAATAATCAATCAATTAATAAATACATTTATTATTTTCATAAGTGGCATAGCATGGGAGTGGGAACTTTTAAAAACTTCAAAATCCTATATTCCCTGTGCGAGTTAAGGCTTAATAGCCCCCCAACTTCTTCCGCTAGGGAAGAAACTGGTGTGCCTCTACCAGGAATGGAATTTTTTTTTTTTTGCAATTGTTTAACCAGGAGTGGTACATTAAGCTGAAAACTTGTTTATAGGTGTGACCTGAGAGCACAGGGAAGTTAAGTGACTTGCTCAGGGTCACACAGTATGCAAGTGGGGGCTATGGGATTCAAACCCAGGTCTCTAGATTTGCAGCTCAGAGCCTTAAACCACTGCGCTATACTGCCTCCTGATTGCTCAGTGATTGGCTGTTTTTGCTTTATCTTTATAATTTACTGTTCCCTCTCTCTCCCTATAGGGAATTTATCTTTGGGAGTTTAAGCTTAGCTGTTGGTACTTAGTTTTAACTTGTAAATTTATTGCATTTCTTTCATGCAGTTTTGGTATTTGTATATTGGAGGTGTTGCTTGTTATTGGGTGGGAATTGGGGGGTACAGGGTTGGGGTGGCAGAATTTGAGGGGGCTCCCAGGAAATATCTGTTAAATTCTCTGCTGATTTGATTACTTTCACTGTGGCATCTTCTAATTTGTTAAAGATAATGTCTTGGAATGTTAGGGAAATGCATTTCCTGGAGGCAGACTCAGCTTCCTTGGGGCTTATGTGGGTGGGCCAATATATTTATAATGCCTGTACTGCTAAACAGAGAGGTGTGACAATTCTTTGCAAAAAGGGTTTGTAACTGGGCAGATCACAGGAATTGAAGGACTCTGAAGGCAGATTACCTTATTCTCATTGCTATATATCAGGGTAACCCACTTGTTCTGGGTAGTTTGTATGCCCCTAAAACCCCAACCTCTTCTTTTACCAGAAAGTCCTGGCTGATATCTCTATTACAGCTACCTCTATTGTACTTGGTGGAGACCTTAACCTGGCCTTAGACCCATCTATTGATAGGACAGGCCCAGGACCTGGGAAAGAAACTATTTTATCAGTGCAGGTCAGTTCCCTTTTGTGAGAACATGGCCTGTTTGATATGTGGAGATCTCTTCATCCCATGGAAAAGGACTTCTTCTTATTCTTCCAGGCATGATACAGTCATATTGATGTACTTTTATCTTCTTCAGATATTCTTCCTCAGACAGTGGTGGGTGACACAAGAAAATATAATAATCTCAGACCATGCACCAGTCGTATTGTCGTTAGCTTGGAAAATCGTGCCTTGCAGACGTAACAAGTGGAGCCTTAACACTTCTTTTCTCCAACAACCTACAGTGTTACAATGGCTCTATCAGTCTTTTCTGGATTATTATATTGTCACTGATACTCCAGCTTGTTCCCAGGCAACACAGTGGGAAGCACTTAAGGCTATGCTTAGGGGTCAGCTCATAGCTCACGCTGCTTGCACCAAAAAACAGCAAGACTCTACCCATTATACTGTAGAGCAAGAGCCAAAACCTTTGGAGACTGCATTAGCACAAGGTGTTGCTCAGGACATGCTGATTAAAGACAAAGTCTGAAACCTGAAGATACAAATTCAAGACATCCTACCATATAAGACAGAATATGCATTGTATAAGCTAAATCCTAGATACTAGGAGGCTGGGGAAAGGCCTGGAAAATTGTTGGCAGCTAGATTGTGGGTGCAAATGACTGAAACATATATTTCAGTTATCCATGACTCCCAGGGCAATAAGTTAGCAGCTTCCCTAGATATCAGTCAGGCTTTTCAGAGTTTCTACTCTTCTCTCTGTGCTTCCGAAGTGAATCTTACTGCAGACCAATTTACAGCTTTTTATTCAAATTAGACCTTACCACAGCTACCTTCTCATTACCGTACCTCACTTATTTCCCTGATTCAACCCATAGAAGTTGCCAATGCAATACAGAATATCACTCAGGGGAAGCCACCTGGTCTAGACATCTTCCTCTCAGAATTTTATCAAACCTTTAGTGACATACTAGCTCCTAAACTTGCGTCTGTATTCAATGAAACATGGGACAAGGGGACACTACTACCGACTTTCTTACAGGCCATTATTACCCTTTTCCCCAAAAAGGGGGAGGGACAGTCTCCTTTGTTCACACTACTGTCCTTTCTCATTAGTCAATATTGATGCAAAAATGTTTGCAAAAGTTCTGGCTAAACGAATGGAGCCCATTATCCCCCATTTGATCCATTCAGATCAAGCTGGTTTTGTTGCTGGAAGATTGGGCTCTGATAATATTCACAGAACATTAGATTTAATTTGAGAAGTGGGTTCCTCTACCCACCCTGTAGCTATTCTGTCCTTAGATGCCAAAAAGGCATTTGATAGGGTGGAGCAGACCTACTTATTTGATCCCCTGCATAGATTTGGTTTCACTATACCCTTTATTTCCTTCATTCGCCTTTTATATATTTCACCATCCACTGCTGTTCTAACAAACTATGACCTGTCACATTATTTCCCACTTCACAGAGGGACATGACAAGGTTGTCCCTTGTCCCCATTTTTGTTTCTGTTAGCCATGGAGCCACTTTCATTGAAAATATGAGCTGAACCCAGTTTCCTGGGAATTATAGTGGGTGTTTTTTCTCATAAAATTTCATTATTCAAGGATGGTGTGACCCTATTTCTATCTAACCCCTCCCTTTCTTTGCTGTCTTTGTGAGCCATTATGAGTGGCTATTCCTCCTTCTCTAGACACAAACTGAATGGCTCAAAATCTCAAATTCTACCCTTGAATGCAATCTGTACAGCTGACTTGTTTGCTGATTGTCCTTTTACGTGGTCACCAAGGGAAGTTGTTTGCCTGGGTGTTATTTTGAAAGCAATGATTTCTGATACAGGAGCAGCTAACATATAGAAAATGTATGATATACTGGATGCAGATCTTCATTGCTGGAGGGCATGTATTCTATTTTTGTCGCTTAGGGTTAACACATTGAAGCTCAAGACACTTTATAAATTACAGTACATCTTAGCGAATATCCCTATTTCTATGCCAGGAGACTTTTTCTGAAGACCAAATACTAAATTGTCCACTTTTATTTGGGCAAATAAACCACCAAAAATTAAACTAAAACCCCTTCAGTGTCCCTGCAGAGAGGGTGGTTTTGGTTTACTGGATCTAAAATGCTTCCATGACTGTACCCTTGTCAGGCAAGCTTTAATCAGCTATACCCTCATTTAATTACAACCCCCCCCAATCTGGCTCTCTTTGGAATTAGCATAAGGTCTATTTCCAAACTCCTTTTCCCTTATCTCCCCAGACTGGTCATTGCGGACTGCCATTTTTCCCAGTGCCAGATACACTAAGCAAGTGTGGAATAAATACAGCACAGAACTGGGTTGGAATCCAACCACTACTCCTTTCCATCCCTTGTGGCAAAATCCAGCTTTGCGAATTGATAAACAACAGCTATATTGGTGAGATTGGGAAGCAAGTAGTATTCAGCATTTGTAGGATGTATATGACCCCAAAACTGGGTATATGTTTACTTTTGACTGCCTCCAAACAATGTATAACTTCTCACATGGTAATTTTTGGAGATACCTTTAGTTAAGAGATCTTCTAAAAAACAACATTTCTAAGGATTTACTTTTACCACAGCCTTCTGCCCTGGATCAATGGGTAGCTTCATTGGATTTGCTGCAACATTTCATGGCCAAATTTTAAAATATTTTGGCTATGAGCTGTTTCCTCAGACCATGCTATGGGCCCTAGAGAGAAATGGGAGATGGAACTAGGCATTTCCATTACCCCTCAAGACTGGGACAAGTTCTGGCCCAGTGCATATAGGTCATCCAGAGAACTTCAAGCAAAACTGTTGCAGTACAAGATTCTTCACAGAGTTTACCGAACTCCCTCCTGGCTGTATAGGGCAGGCCTTCTTGACCACAGAGACTGTTCGAGGTGCTTATCTCTGCAAGCAACTTTAACAGATGTTCTATGGGCCTGCCTCTCCAGTGATCATTTCTGAACTGAGATTTGGTCAGTATATAAGAAGGTAATCTTGGCCATGGGTGCCGCCCATGATCCATAGCTTATATTGCTGGGAATTCCACCATCCAACTCCAGTTTATCCATGGCCCAACTCCAATGGCTTGATGGCACTTTTGCAGCTGCTAAACAGATTCTCCAGTGCCATTGGAGAGAGGCTAAATCTCCCTCACCCAAACAAAGGTTCAATCTCCTTGCTCTAACTGCCTGCTATGAGAGAATTGCTCATCAGATTATTGGTCAGTTTGCTGTCTTTCAGAAAATTTTGGCCCTCTACCTTGATACCTTCCCTAGGGTAACTTTTCAGAACAAGCCCAATGGTTGAAGGATTTTCCTGATGTCCCTGTAGTTTATCCCATAACACCTCTTGCTATGAATGTAACTCTTTGAGTTTCTTCATTAGAATGTATCCCTTGTGAACCCTCTCCTCCTACCGAGCTGTGCCAATTTAGCACTTAGTGTTGATGCTATAATAGATCAACATGTATTCTCCTATTGGGACCTGGCCCTCATAATGGCTTTTATAGTTCCCCACTCCCCTCTTCACAAAGGATTTACTCCTCATTAGTATCCGAAGCCTGACTATCCTACCCCACCCCTATACTCATATATGCATTGCTACTCTCCACCTCTCTTTACTCATTTTATAGCACACATATTGGTACCCTTGTTTCATGATGATTTTAGTTCCACCTATTCTACCTCCCCGATTGTTAATTGTCCACTTTTTTTATCCCAACTACTAGTTAGTAGTGTTTTATAGCTAGAGTTATTAGGGTAATATATTCTGATGTTAAGTGGATTATGTATCTGTAACATGGTATGAGTAAGATGACACCTCCGTCCTGTGTTTTTTCCTCTTTCCATTACTTTCCTAGCATTTCATAAATTGTTCTGAATGGTTAACATGTTTACTGGTGGATATAATGTATGCTTCATATTCCCTGGTTTACTATATTAATGTTTGACTAGATCTCTAGCTTGAATGCTCTGTTACTTATTGTTTAATGCCACAGGTAATGTTAAGAGTTCTTACTGATTCCTTAGGTATTATATGTTTACATACCCTTTTCAAGCATATGCTTGCTGTTTCTATCACCTCTATGCATTATATAATACTTGCTTGTAGTATTCATAAAGAATGATTTTATCAGGGAATGTTGTTCAAGTGCTTATAGTTTCAGTCTTAAAATAACTGATTGCCTCTCCTTCTACTTTATCAATATTAGTCATGGGTTGAAATAACAAAATTGTAATGTCTGTTACATGGTAACAACTTCAGCCTTGTGCAGTTTTGTTTTCAATGTATTATGGAAATTTCAATATACATCTTTATTACAAAAAAAAAAAAAAAATCCTGCATTGTTGTTCAGAAATGAAAGACCGTAAAAATAAAAATGACTCAAAGCTGTGGGCAGTGGTGTAAGGGGATGAGGGAAAGCTGGATCTCTAGGAGGACCTGAAGACTCTGGGGAGATGGTCATGAGCCTAGAAGCTAAAGTTTAATGCTGGGAAATGCAGGGTTCTGTACCTGGGGCCAAAAATCTGGCTCACGTATACACCTTGGGGGGCAGGCACTGCAGGTTTCTATGGGGGAGAAGGACCTCGGGGTGGTGGTGGATGCCAAAATGAATAACTCAGAGCAGTGTAGAAGGGCTGTGGCACAAGCAACTAAAATGCTGGGGTGCATAGCCAGGGGATAACCTCAAGGAATCAAGAGGTGCTCCTTCTACTGTACAATTGCCTAGTTAGACCACACTATGAATACTGCATGCAGTTTTGGCATCCCTAATTAAAGAGGAACATTGCATTACTGGAGCGGGTCCAGAGAAGAGTGATCAGGATGATACTGGGGCTAGGGGAAAGGCCCTATGAGGAGATACTGGGAGAGCTCAACCTATACTCACTGGAGCAAAGAAGGAACGGGGTGATATGATAGAGGTCTTCAAATATCTCAAAGGAATGAATAGGGTAAGTCTTGGGGGAGTCTTTCAGCTGAGGGAGGTGGTGGCCATCAGGGAACACTCAATGAAGCTGGATGGGGGGAGACTGAGGGGGGAAACAAGGAGGGTCTACTTCACTGAGCAGGTGGTGGAGCCCTGGAATGTGCAGGCCAGAGAGTTGGTGTTTGCTACTACTGTGGAG
The DNA here is from genome assembly GCA_016271365.2 of Neoceratodus forsteri. Classification (NCBI taxonomy): domain Eukaryota; kingdom Metazoa; phylum Chordata; order Ceratodontiformes; family Ceratodontidae; genus Neoceratodus; species Neoceratodus forsteri. Next base: position 65,309,580 of record CM028138.1, on the reverse strand, counting down.
GGGTTCAAGAAAGGGTGGGATAGGTATAAAGGAAGGCTGCATCCCAGAGTGCCATGGTTTGATTCTCCCTTGACCTAAGGGGCGGGGTAGAATGCACTAAAATGACAGTGGTTGACTTTAGAGGAGCAGACTTCAAAGGGATGGAAAGGATCCTCAGGAGCTACCTAGATGAGATCAGGCCAAGCATGGGCACAGAGACCCAGTGGGAAATTATTAAAAAGGGGCTCCTAGAGGCTACCAAAGCTTGCACGAAGGAGAGATGCAAGTGGGGCAAAGCAAAGATGCTGAGCTGGTGGACAAGGGAGGTCCAGGATGTGATGAGGGAAAAAAAAGGCTGCTTATAGCTGATACAAACATTCTAGGACAGCTATATCCAAAGGGGAATATGATGAGGTAGCCAGGTGAGTCACCAGGGTGGTGAGGGCAGTCAAGGCAGTGTTGGAGCCGAGATTGGCATAGGGGATTGGGGGAAGGGTTCTTCAGGTATATTGGGGAAAGAAGAAAGGAAGGGCAGATTAGTAGGTTAAGAATGGGGAGTGGGTGGGTGGGTGGAGGAGGTGGAGGAGAAGGCAGAGGTACTAAATTACTTTTTTGCCTCTGTCTGTACCATGGAAGATGGGAGATGGCACTGCAGGGGAAGAGGGAGGGGAGACCAGCAGATGAAGAGGGGGGAAACAGATGTTGTAATCCCAGTAGGAGGGTGAAGGAAGCCCTCAAGGCCCTAAGGGATGATAAAGCACTGGGTCCAGATGGGATACACCCCCAGGGTGCTTAAGGAGCTGGCTGATAGCCTGGCTGCATCCCTGGCTGGCCTATTAAACTCCTTCCTGCAGTCGGGATGGGTACCTCATGATTGCAGGATGGCCCATACCATGCCCATACACAAGGGCGACTCACAAGCGGAGCCAGGAAACTATAGGCCATCTAGCCTGACATCGGTGGTGGGAAAAGTGATGGAGATCATCTTGAAGGAGAGTCTGGAGGGGGTTCTGAAGGCATGGGGTCACCTGGATGATCACCAGCATGGCTTTGTTAGGGGCAGATCATTGAGACCAACCTGGTGGAGTTCTACAAAGGGGTGACTAGTGCACTGGATGAGGGCAAGTGAGTGGATGTCCTCTTTCTGGACTTCAGCAGGGCATTTGACTTGGTGCCACATCCCAGGCTACTGGGGAAACTGAAAGATATTGTGGTTGGGGAGCAGATGGTCAGGTGGATAGTAAACTGGCTAGTGGGGCATGTACAGTAGGTGAGGGCGGGGAGGAGTCTCATTCTCTAGGAGATCATTAGTGGAGTCCCTCAAGGGTTGGTACTTGGCCCACTCCTGTTTAATGCCCATATCTCAGACACCAGAAGCAGTATCAGGAGCAGTATAAGCCTCTTTACCAATGACTCAAAGCTGTGAGCATTGGTAGAAGGGGATGAGGGGAAGCCAGCTCTCCAGGAGGACCTAGAGGCTCTGGGAAGGTGGTCAAGAGCATGGAAGATAAAATCAGTGCTGGGAAATGCAGGGTTCTGCACCTGGGGGGCCAAAACCTGACTCATGAATACACCCGGGGGGGCAATGCAGGTTTCTAGGGGGAAGAAGGACCGAGGGGTGGTGGTAGATGCCAAAATGAGTAACTCAGAGCTGTGTAGAAGGGCTGCAGCCCATACAAATAAAATGCTGGGGTGCATATCCAGGGAGATCACCTCAAGGAGTAGAGAGGTGTTCCTTCTACTGTACAATTGTCTGGTTAGACCACACCTTGAATACTGCATGCAGTTTTAGCATCCCTACTTAAAGAGACATATATTGCTCTTCTGGAGAGGGTCTAGAGGAGGGTGACCAGGTTGATACTTGGACTGAGGAGGGGAGACCCTATGAGGAGTGGCTGGAGGATCTCAACCTGTACTCACTGGGGGAGAGAAGGAATGAGGGGGAATATGATAGAGGTTTCAGATATCTCAAAGAAATAAGCAGAATAAGCCTTGAGGGGATACTTCAGCTGAGGGAAGTGGGGACCACCAGAGGTCACTCAATGAAGCTGGAAGGGGGAGGCTAAGGGGGAAACAAGGAGAAGCTACTTCACTAAGAGGATAGTGGAGCCCTGAACTGTACTGCCTGGGGACTTGGTGGCTGCAGCAACTGTGGAGGGGCTCATGAAAGGCTGGGATAGATATAGGGAGAGGGAGAGGGTGCATCCCAGAGCCCCATTGTGGGATGGGGGAGGTACTGATTATCTGATTATCAAGCAGACTTGATAGACCATAGGGCCTAATCTGCTGGCTTCTTAGTATGTTGGTATGTTAGTATATGGGGGACCTTGTGGGGAGGGAGGGGGGCTAAAAACGATGCCCTGGGAAGGCACTGACCATCGAGCAGACTCGGTAGACCATAAGGTGTAATCTTCTGACTTTGTAGTATGTTAGTATGCATCTTGACCTTTTTGCCAGATGAACATTATTGCTGAAAAAAAGGAACAAACAATACATGGCTACTAAGCAATATTGGTGCTGTACTGCTACAGGCATTCTGTATGATTTTACACTCTTTTAATCAGTAATTGGTTTCTGTTTTCTTCTTCCTAAAAAAGGAAAATCTGATTAGGAAGAAAATATTGCCTGCCAAATCATAAAAAATGGCAGTTTTCACACAGTTGTATTGTCTACAATATTTTAGTGGGAGAAAACTGTCTTCCTCTATAACAATCTGAAGACAGATTTACAGTTTGCCCTTGAAATACACTATCAGCCTTGCCAATAAAGGTTTTCTGACTTCATAATATAAGGATTCTATCTGATTTTTTTTCTTTTACTTGTAGTTGGCAAAACAAAAATAAAATAATGAAAAGGTAAGTAAAGAAACAAATAAAATGAATGGGGTTGTCGAGGAATCTAAGGACCCCAGATCTTTCTTTTCTTAAGCTAACTATTCATCCTTACTAAGCACATACGCCTTAAAGCGTTAAGGGATTTTTTTGGACAGCAGTGCTTCCTGTACCTATTCCTCAGTTAGTCTGACAGGGAGATTTAAGCATGAAAAGGTACATAATCTATACAAATCTATTTCAAGTAATACAATGTTCTTTTGTCTATAAGGTTTTTAAGGTTTGGAATTCTCTTCCATCTGACTTGAGTCAGTTCATATCTTTCTTATACTGCTTTCAAATGTAATCTAAAACAAAGGGGCACTCGGTGCTGAAAAAGATGATCAGCTGAACTGAGTGAAAGCTCCAGACTTCACACGCTTTATTTTAATTAATTGTATCACTAAGTCCTATCTGTTTATAGCCAAACTAATTTGATTCACTAAAACCTTGCACTAATTAAATCTATTACAAATTGTTAAGCTTTGTACAATATATTTTTTCCCTGTGAATAAGGTTTTGCTGCTAGGCCTGTCTGGGAAGCTGATTGGTCAACGGAATCTGGGTTCTGGGAGCAGCCCAGCCTGTCACCTGGCAAGGGAATCATAAGTAAGAACAACATACAACAATTCTAAAACATGTTAGCAGACATCAAATTAAAAGTTTCCAGAGGTTAAGTTATGCCGATTGCTAAACTGCAAAACTGCTAAACTGCAAAAGGAGAATAACCAAGTAGTGAGTAGAACTGATAAATCAGACTCCCAAATCGGTGAAGATCATCAAAGCAAGCATCGAGGTAACCCGCAGCATTCTGTTTGTCCCCTCTCCACCCAGTCCCTGTCCACACCCGTAGCTACATGTCAGACAAGACAGGGGGGCTGGGGGGCTAGGGCATGAGTAGCTCTGTGTGGATCCTAACTGCAATTTCTACAGTGCTGAGGGCCAGCAGTGAAGAAGGCCGCTATGTCTGCCTAGGGGAAGCATTTGCAGCTAAATGCCCACCCACTGCCTGTCTGCTGCTTAAGTTTCCTGGCCATGTAGATCTGCCTCCTCCAGCCTCCAGTCTATGAGCTTCCACTGTGGGCTAAGGGCATGACCAGCATGTGCTGGTGCGGTTTTGTCAATTTCATCTTTTCAGTGGGGATACAGAAGTTCTGGAGGACTGCCATATAGTGGCATTCCATACTCTCTGCACAACCAGTGGTCCAGTAGCTGGACCAAAACGTGCATCCATTTAGATGCCTATGGTCCGGACCAGCCATGCCCATCCCAATCACACTCTGTCCTAATGTGTGGCTCTGCACAAGGTTGGGAGTTGAGGATGTCATCCGGTACAGGTGCATATCAGGTGGCGTACAGCCACAACCAGATTATTCTCATTTGAAACATATCCTATGTGAATCAGTCCTTACAAGCTGTGGCATTTCCAGAATCATCTGAAGTAACTTAATGAATTTTATCGTATTATTTTCTATTGAGTCTTTGTTTAAAATGTTTTAAAATATTACAAATGATATACATTTCTTTTTGTGTTTTATTTTTTTTTCATAAACCATACACTATGAAAATAGCCTTTGGTCACCAATAAACAGCAAGCTTGATTCGGGGGGGGGGTTGAGGTGATATCAAAAGAGACCTCATAGGTTTCTGCTCTTGGGGTCTCTAATGTCATCTCACCCCTTGATGAGATGGGAACACAGGCTTGTTGTGTATGGCTGATCATTCACCATTCTATAGACTGCCTTTCAGTCCAGTTAGCCTGGATAAGTGATCTATCAAGCCGTCTAATACTAGAAGCAGACACAGTCAATAACTATTCATTTATTACACTTTGTAACAATGATTTTTAATTTTAAAATGAAAATAAATATTGATTCTAAAATGAAAAGAAATAAATATTTGTTGGTTTGAATGAGAACCTAAAACTAGGGCTTGCAAAAATTTAGGGGACATGGGAGTTTGTACTGCTTTAAAATGTAGTACTGATGCTGCCTATAGGCTTTCAACACATTCTGCACCCCAGTTGTTTATGTAGATGTTCTTTTCTGCAAATTAAGCTAATGGGGTGACTTTAAATATTTTACATACCCCCTTACACCTTTCTTGCCAACAATGTATTTGAGGCCTTTTTTGTTCCCAGTAAAATCTTCATACATATTTCTGATGTCAGTTTGAATAGCTCAGATGTCATATTATACCAGTAGATTGTAAACGTTTACATTTGAATTGACTTATCAATTACCAAAGCAAAACGTTACACAGTATTCTCAGAATGTAGCCACAACACGAAAACAGCAGTTGTGACATTGTCTTTGGCAGTGGATTGTCTTTCCTTATTATTTTTTCCCCTTTTTGTGATGCTACATTGAAGTACTGATTTTATTTTAAAAGAAACTTGAAGTATCACCTGATCTCAAGCTTTTAGTAGAAACAGGATGCACAGTAGCCTCCCTGCAGTGAGTTTGGCCATTTCTTTCATTCAAAAGAAAAAAATAGACACCTTAGTAATTGTGTTTCTTCTAATGGAGTCTTGCTGTATTCTGACAGTATGCAGTTAGCCCCAGCTCTTGAACTGCTCTGGAGATGAAAGAGTTAACTCTATGCTAAGAGCATAGAATGTTGAGCTCGTGCTCGGTTCAAACCTCTGTCTGTTGCACTTTCAAGTGTAACCATCAGATTCTTATGAGCCAAGACTAACTAAGTTCACCTATAATGTGGAAATTGTAAAAAAACACTAGCCATAAGGGCAACCAAAAGTTTTGGAATCCCAAAGACTCAAGTCGAGAACCCCAAAACAAAAAACTCAGGTAGTGAACTTAACATAACTTTATAAATGACAAACAATAGAGCCACTATGCGCAGCTCCTCCCAAAGGAGATGGAGGCAATGCACCTCTGGGGTGTAGCACTGTACCTGCCAGCCCACTTCCCAAAGCACAGGTTCTGAGAGGGGAGGTAGGGGGAGGTCAGAATACAGCAAGACTCCATTAGAAGAAACACAATTACTAAGGTGAGTAATATTTTCTTCAACATGAAGTCTTGCTGTATTCTGACAGTATGCAGACTACCAAGCAGTACCTCTCAGGAGGAGGGTACAGAACCTACTTAGGAAATAGGCTCTGCAGCACTGCTGTACCAAACCTAGCATCACTCCTAGCCTGGATGCCCAGAGAGTAATGCTTGGTAAAAGTATGAACTGTTTTCCAGGTGGCTGCTTTATAGATCTCTAAGAGGGGTATATCTCTGGCTGCAGCCAGAGAAACAGCTGTACCTCTGGTAGAATGAGCCCTCAGGCCTGAAGGGGGTATTTTGCCTAGCTTGCCATAGTAGAATTGTATACAGGAAACAATCCACCTTGCAATAGTTTGTTTGGTAGCAGGTCTACCTTCCCCACTTCACTATAAGTGAGGAACAGTTGGGAAGAGCTGGATCTAAAATCCATAGTATGTTCCAAGTAGTAGCTAAGGGATCTTTTAACATCCAGACTATGCAATCTCCTTTTCCCTGAAGAGGAATGATCAGTGAAAAGGACAGGAAGGGACATGGACTGGTTCAGATGAAAATCTGACACCACTTTGGGTATGAACCTCCTATTGGTCTGAAGGACCACCTATCCCTATGGAATGAAATGAAGTCAGGCTTCACTGACAGAGCCTGCAGTTCACTGATCCATCTGGAAGAGGTAATAACTACCAAAAAGACAGCTTTCCAAGTCAAGTACTTAAGGTCTGCAGAGGCCTGCATATTAAGTACTATTGTGTATTACTTAACCAAACCTTTACAATTCTGGCAAATAAAAGCTTGTTTTAATCTCTGGAGAGTGTTTAAACAAACTTCTGCACAGCTCTCACCAGGAAGTACTTAATGATGAAGCTGGTTTCACCTTCCCTGAACATGAACAGCTGTGCTCAGTTGTTTGCAGGAGCTAGTAGGCCAACTACAAGCAACAGCCCAAAACAGAAGTTCCTGCACTCAGAAGTAGGTCAGTTGCTGCAACAGGGAGGCCAGCCCAAAACTCAAATAAACTCAAAACAAGCAGCACTCCACAGGAACATCGACATCCAGTTTTATCAACTAAATTGTTGATTTATTACCTCCTTGGTGAGAGCCCCTAAGCGCCTCGGTTACAAGCTTTCAAAGGGGGCATTAACCATACGGGGTATGTGCAAAACTTTATATACAAAAAAATCAATGACATCACATTACAGATAAATCAATTAAATCAATTAGAACTAAAATAATTCTTCTTATACTATGGTTCAAAAATTATTTATACATTTTCTCAAGAATAACAAAATACAGTTATGTCCTTTACCATTAATTTTCCTGAAAAATCTATTTCAATGCAAATAACAGAAAACAGCCTATGGCTGCGAATTACAAGTGCAGGCACTTTGCATTGAAACTGCCAGCTGGTCAGAATTGCAAGTATCTAAACAATATTTATTTGTTATTGGGATTTCCAAGGCTGGGATACACCATAATAATTTCTTTAATGTCAAAGATTATACTTCTGCACAGCCAGCTAGGACTGCTAAGGACTAGAGAGGTGAAGCATAACAGGACAAAGGTAGAGGAAGAAGATTAGTTTTGGAAAAATTTCCAGGCCACATTTTATGACATCTATGGAAATGATTACTGGGCCATGTGTGCCAGAAGTGCCTTCATGGAAAATGAGATGAAGAATATTAGTACATATTCTATTATTCATCAAATATTTCATTTTTCAATAAACAAAAATACAATTATACAATTGGTTTAAAACCAGTTAACTGCCCCAAGGATAGGGAAGAAGGGAAGGAAGGAGGGGTCTCTGAAATTACTTCCCTCAGCATTTCATCACCTTTCAAAATGTCTCAGCAGTTAAAAACTATGTTTCCAACCTGTCCTGCAAGGGTGTTGATACTGTTATACCCAAGGGTCTTAACAAAAGGTGGGACCTGAAACCTTTCTTGAAATGAAAAGCATAATTATTGTGTACAATATTTGAAGGGTTTTGCCCCCCCCTTCCTTCCCTTCTTCCATATCCTTGAGGCAGTTAACTGGTCTTAAACCAATTGCATAATTGTATTTTTTCATGTACACAGTAACATCATTATATTTGCCCCCAAAAAACGATACAACGATGGACAGTTTTCTTTTCTTTTCTTTTTTAGGGAGGACATCGTGGAAAGGTTTTCTTTATTTACAGGTGTTAAACAACTGTTGGCCACACTGGGGTGAGCTCCCAGAGTGCCACCTATGTGTTTTGGGGACAGGGGACTGAAGCTGATGGGCATCGGGCTCCCCCGTCAGCAAAGAAAGCGTGTCTGTTGGGGTGCATGATGCCGAGGGGAATTGGGCATCCCCCCCTTAGCACAAACAACAAAATAAGGGGAGAACATTATGCTAATGGGGATTGGGCTCCCCCATCAGCAGATGAACTGGGGAGGGGGAATGCCAACAAGGGGATTGGGCACCCCTGAAGTTGGCTTCCTGGGGATTGTGAGAGGTGGATGGTGACAGCCGCTGCCATGTTTATTGAAATGTCACACCAGGCAAGGCATGCCCTGCAATGACAGGGAGCTCACTCTTTGCAGTGGTGAAATTGTTTCAAGTTGGTGGCAGACTTTTGCAGTGCTGTCATAGACACCATGCTATTTTACTCATGCCACAGAGCCCAGCCCAAAAAAGCAGTAGCACCATTGGTCACAACACGACTGCAGCTCCAAAACCTGCTACTCCACTCCAGGCTACCACAATATGTTGTCTGTCCTGCATGTGCAAGACAACACAAAAAAAGAAAAACAAACAGTATGTGCTTCTGAAGTTACATACTTTTAAATCACCTGAAGTGTCAGCCATGTTTTGTGCTAAAAATTAGCAATTTCCCACTGATGATTTTGAGCAGTAAGGATTATGAGAGTCTCCTCTGACACATCTGTCAAAGCAGTGCCATCAGACAAAACAGATGTTTAAAGAAAGAATGACATTTTTAATATCCTATAGAAATATGCCTGGGATTACTACATGAAGTGCTGAGGCAGGTTAAAGCAAGATGTCTTCTAAAGCAAGAGCAAGTGTAATACTGGGTTGTACAAGTAACAGTTCCTGAAACAGTGTTTTCTGGTTTCAGAATGAGTCCCCTGAGGACCATGTAATTAGCAAATGTCACTGTAACTAATCAATAACACTAGCTACAGCAGGTTAATGCATTAGCAGCCATTTTACCTCTGACTAGAACCTATTGTGAGTGCTTTGGAACCACAGCAAAAGGAGTGACTCTCAGAAGAAATAATCATTTGTCAATGCTGAATGTTGTCTTGCTGGCATTGGTAGTGCAGGAGTTAGAGAGATGCATAATAGGAATGGTAGTGAAGTATTGTACTGACGCCAACCCCACCCCCACCATGTAGAGACTGACAGGCATTGTGGTGTGCCTTTGGATCATTGGCCATAGCACTCATGCCATTTCACCTCACCCTACCCTGCAGACACTGACAAAGTGTTGCAGTGTGCCTTGGGGTCTTTGGGCCTTATGCTCACCCCATTCCATAAGAAAATACACTGAGATGGGTGCAGTATAGAAGAATGGGGTGAACTTTGGGGCTGAAGAGTCCAAGGCACACCTTGATGCCTGTCACTGGCTGCAGGGTGAGGGTGGGGGTGGGATGGAATGATGTAAGCATTACAGCCAACAATCCTAAGTCAGTCCCTGATGCCTGTCAGTCTCTACAGGGTGGGGTGTTATGGTTAGAAACCCTAATGCCCCAGGCATTTCTTGGTATTTTCATTCCATTTTTTCAACATGGGCTATTTGTGACCCTACCTCATAAACACTGGCACTATCAGTTCATTAGCCGAAAGGTGATTTTGCACAGCGACTGAACCATTCTGCTCCAGATGTGCAAAAACACATTTTGGGCAGGATGTGAAAAATGACAGCTATACTGTTCATAAGGAGGTGTGAAAAAATGACAATGTTGAAAATCTGGAGTGAAAATATTAAACATTGTCGAAGTCATGAGTGTGCATGGAAACTGTGCAATGCATACTTGTAACAGTCAATTTTTGGAATTTTTTCACCAAATTTGCAACATAGGCTTTTTGGCAGCCCACCTCATGAACAGTGGTACTGTTATTTTGTTAATCAGTCCTGAAAGGTGATTCCATGGAGGGACCATGAAAATACCTTCCAGGATCAAATAACGAAATGACAGTGACTGTGTTCATGAGGTGGGGTCCCAAGAACCTCATGTTGAAAATTTGGGACCAAAACTCCCAAAAATGGCTGAGCTATCAACCTAAATTGAACCCCCTCCCCCCATTCGGTGCCATTAGAAACAGAATTTGATAGCAGATAAGGACTGCTTGGCCCACCTAGTCTGCCCATTTCTCCTACCTGATGGATAACCTGCAGATTCTAGTTAACCAACAGCTAACTTCGTCTTACCCTCCACTAGAATTGATTTATGTCTGTCCCATGCATTCTTGAATTTTCCCACTGTTCTTGACTTCACAACCTCCTCAGGAACACTGTTCGATGCATCCACAACCCTCTCCATGAAAAAATACTTTCTAACATTACCTCTGAGCTGTCCCCCCTCTATCTTCAAATTGTGCCCCCTTGTTCTTGCACATCTCTTTTTTCTGAAAGATGCTACCCTCTTCGACTTTGTTAATTCCCTTGAGGTACTTGAAAGTTTCTATCATGTCCCCACTCTCCCTCCTTTCCTCGAGGGTATGCATATTAAGCTGCTTTAGTCTCTCTTCATATGTCTTCTGGTGCAGACCCTGCGCCATTTTGGTTGCCCTCCTCTGAACAGCCTCCACTCTATGTCTTTGCGGAGATGGGATCTCCAAAATCCACTCTGTCTATATCTTTGCGGAGATGGGATCTCCAAAACTGCATGCAGTACTCCAGAATGGATCTCACCAACTGTCTGTACAGAGGGATAACAACTTATTGTTTTCTACTGGTGATGCCTCTCTCTATCCATCCCAGTATCCCCCCAGCCCTCCTTACTGTCTTCTTACATTGCTTTCCCACCTTAAGGTCATCTGATATAATTACTCCCAGGTCCCTTTTGATTTTTGTTGTTGTTAGTATCTTACCCCCCACTGTGTACTCTTCCCCTGGGTTTTTGTTTTCCAGGTGCATTAACTTGAACTTCGTTGCATTGAATCTGAGCTTCCACACATTTGACCATTCCTCCAACCTTGCCAAGTCCCTTTTCATCCTTTTCACCCCATCTTTTGTATCAACCCTGTTGCAGATCTTTGTGTTGTCTGCAAAGAGACATACTTTTCCTTCTAGGTGCTCTCCAATGTCACTTATAAAGACGTTAAAGAGGACCAATCCCAGTACTGAACCCTGCAGTACCCCACTAGTTACCCTCCTTTCTTCACTGTGAACTCTGTTTACTATTACCCTTTGTGTCCTGTTGTCCAGCAACTTTTTTATCCAGGCCACCACCTTGGGACCCACTCCAAGGCTGGCTAACTTGTATATTAATCTTTTGTGTGGGACTGTGTCAAATGTCTTGCTAAAATCAAGGTAGGCTATATCCACAGCCCCTCCCTGGTCTACTACTTTGGTCATCCAGTTAAAGAAATCTATTAGATTTGTCTGACATGACTTTCCTGCTGTGAATCCAAGCTGCCTTGGATCCTGTGCCCCATTATAGGACATACCATCATTTCTTCAGTTTGCGGTCAGCTTTTGAAGAGTCCAGATGTCTTCCAGGTCCACTGAAGACCGCTGCTTCTGACCTCTGCAGGCAAGTATGTGTGGGGGGTGTGGGGAGGTGGGGTGTGCAGAGGGAGGGTGTGGGCTGGGGGAAGGGGTCCAGCAGCAATGACGAGGGACCGTTTTCTCTTTTTTTTTCAGGTTTAAAAAAATAAAAATGTTGTGGGCCTGTTTTCTTTTTTACAGGTAAACTATGGATTCCAGCACACTGGGGTGGGCTCCCAGTGTGCCAAAGTACTAGGGTGATCAATGCTGACCCAAGGATTGGGCACCCGAGGTCAAAGGATTTGTGGGGAAGGAGGCGCATCTGACACCAGAAGTGAGCATCCCGGTGTAGGAAAGAAACACCACAGCAGGTTTTGGCACACTGGGGTGGGCTCCCAGTGTGCCACATTAAAGGATGAGGGGAATACAGGCTGACACAGGGATTAAGCACCCCAATGTTGGCAGGCAGGGGAGGGGGGGTTCGCCAGCATGATCAGATTGCATTTACAGTAAAAGTGCCTTCAGGCATGGACTACTTCCAGCACATATGGAGCTTAGGCTGTGGCCTGCTCCCCATGGCTGGGAGAAATTTTTTCACTGAAGACAGTGGGCCATGGAGGAGGCAGGTGAGGAAAGTGCCTCCTCTCACCTTTCAGGCAGGGACCAGTGGGGTGATGAGGCAGATACTTTAAAATGCAAACAGCTGTTTGCTCTCCTGCCACCAGCCCACTGCTATGTTCTCTGAGCTGTTTTGCCACAAAAGGCACATACGGAAGGTGTTTCATCTGTGCAGCGGCATGATGAGCATGTCTCTGATTGCAGTGGCACATTTCTCTCAAGTTGGTGGCACTTTGCATAATACTTGTGTCAGCGCTAGCATGCTGGCTAACTGAGGAATGAGGGATGCACTTTCTAAAGTGTGCCCTGCATTCTCCAATGCTGAAACAACCTCTGCATTTCTCATGCTACCCCAATATGTTGCTTGCGTGTGCACTCAAGCCAGCATAAAAATAAGAAGGAAGTTGTGGAAGCTGCATGCAGGGCTGAAAAAGAAATGAAAGGAACAAAATTTTACATTTTAAAAGTTTGAGAGTTTTTTTTTTGTGGGGTGGGAAGGTGGGGGGCTTGATACCGTGCTCAAAAGTTTGGTGAATAACTTAGGTAAATTGCAGATATGTACTATTTATTTCTGCTTTTATAAGTTCATTAATAAAAGCCCACATCAGAAAACTGGTAGGAAAGACTGAAACAAGCCCTTTCACAACCTGATGCACCATGTGTACTAAGCTGACAGGACCTAGGGAAAATGATTTCATTGTTGCTTGCATGACATCAGCACTCACCCAAGATTCCACTGGCTGATTTGAATAAGTTTGAGGGATAATTTTTAAAACCATCAAATACAAAAGGCAAACAAAATAGCATGTATACAAAAGTATTTGTAATTTCTGAACTTCATTTGTAACAAATGAAACCTACATGCCCTCACAGTGGGCAAATAGTATATTTTTTATAGCATTGCATCTGCTTTTTAAGAACAAAAAGGCAGACGTTAATGTAGCACTGTACTGAGTTTATGTACAGCCCTTGCTAGACTATGGTACCCATTTCTGGGTATCACATAAGCAAGTCCATATCAAGTCACTAGAAAGAGTACAATGGTGAGTAACCAAATCAGTTAATAATGTAAGGGAGTTAATGTATGGGGAAAGGTGGGAAAGTACAAAACGAAAGCCCTTACAGATGAAGCAAGCTAGAGGTGACCTACTGTTTATGTATGATGTTATACATGATACAGAACTGGTATTTTCACTTGACATCATTTTATAATAGGATCACATGGGCACTATAGGGCATCTATTGCAAGTACAGAGGGAAGCATTTAAAAGTAGAAAGAGAAAGTTATTTTATATAAAAGGGTAGGGGGGATGAGGAATGAATTATCTCTGGGTATCATCATAAGTAAGAATAAGATGACATTTAAAAAAAACTGGATATCCATGTGGCCTCCATGAGTACACTGCATTACTAGCACTGAAATAGTGTGGAAGCAGTTTGCATGGGCTGATTTCCTTTTCCTGCTTGACAGACCATAGTATGAACCACAAAATTCAATGCTTGAGCTGGTCTGAAAGTGATCGAGCAGACAAAGCTGAACCTGTTTCAATCTTGTCTGTAGCTGAACTTGCAATTCTAATCACAACATAAGTTTATATTGACTGTGTGACTGCAAGCCATGTACACATGACTCACTGGTATATGTTTATTTTTAATATCTGGCCTCATGTGTCCTAGACATGCTTCCTTAAGAGAAGTTACTATATAGACATATTAGCCTAACCCATTTGAAGCAGACTAATTTGGATGAAATATGAAGAGCATCTAGTGTGCTCACTTCAAAATGTACTTAAAAACAAAATGTAGCATGCCTTACCTTATCTTTATCTTTCCTAACTTGTTTTCCATTTTTAACCTAGGGGCACCATCAAACAGGAGGAAAATATAAAATGTTCCCTCTCTTGTGGGGGAACCAGCGAGCCCCACCAAGAATATACACAATTTAAAAATGTTCCTTTCTGCCATGAGAGAACCCAGGAGCTTCACAAAGTGGATGGAAAATTGAAAAAGTTCACCTCTCTTTTAAGGTAACAAAGAAGCTTCAACAAGCAGGAGGAAATTTTAAAAAAGTTCACCCCTCCTACAGCGGATCTAGAGAGCCCTGTCAAGTGCTCAGGTAATTTAAAGCTCTGTATGGCAAAATAAGCTTTTTCGCTAATATAGCCATCAATTATCACAGACAAACAAAAATATCAATATATACATTTTGCTTTTTAACCAGTTTCATTCCTGAAGCACGATTTGTGGTTCTGAAAAATGTATAGGCTTCTTTCCCCTTGCCATAACCACCACAGTATAACTAAGCATCTTGGTATGGTGCTGTGCTGTTTACCATCAGAAGCATGTACTAGTACCATTTTATAACATGGGTTCCTAAAATACTGTGTTCTGATTCATCCAAACAGGTCACCCAACTGTTGATTAATCTCTGATAGTAGTCTAAGTACATATATCTTGTCAAATGTTAAATTTTAGCCAATCAGAGCGTGCCACGTTATTTGACAGGTGGTTACCATGGCAATGCCCTGCCCCTTTCTACCAGCGGAAGTCCCGCCTTCCGCATGGCATGGCAACACCTCGGCCCCTTCCTGCCACAGGAAGTGATGTGAATTTTCATCCTCAAACCCGGAAGTTCTCTCCTTTTCTATGCCATACATCCCTCCTCCTCTCGCATCCTTGCCACAGACTCACACCTGAGTACCTCCTCCTCCTCCTCCTACCCTCACATCAGAGTGCTAGCAGTTCCTCAAACCCCTCCTCTCTGACTCTGGTTTGGCTTCCTAGCTTGCACCCGGGTCCCTTCCCCTCATGTCTCAATGCCGCCTCACTATCCTAGTTCACACCCAAGTCCCTTCTTCTCATCCTCCTGCCCTTGCATCACAGTGCTAGCAGTTCCTCAAACCCCTCCTCTCAGACCCTGGTTTGGCATCCTAGCTTTCACCCAGGTCCCTCTCCCTCACATCGCAATGCTGCCGCACCATCCTAGTTCACACCCAAGTCCCTCCCCCTCCTCCTGCCCTCACACTTGAACTTGACTCCCTCCCATCACCACACACCCCTGCCCCTCCTCCTCCAACCCTCACCCCTCCCTTTGCACCCCTGCTCCCTCCTCCTCCAACTTCCAGCCTTGCACCTGAGTTCCTCTTCCTCCACACCAAAGTGCTTCCTCCTCCACCCCTGCTGCTGTGTCCTAGTTCAAACCTGGAGTCCCCCTTCCTGATCCTCCCACCCCTTGCACCCGAGTTCATCTTCCTCCACACCACCCCACTCCCTCTTCCACCCCTGTCACAGTGTCCTAGCTCATATCTTGAGTCCCCTCCTCCATTTCCTTCCCCTCAAGCTCCTGCTCCCCTCCTTCTCCTCCCCTCCCCCCTCACACCTGAGTCCTAGCACCTCCATCCCCTATTCACTCAATATTCATTCTCAACCCTATCGGTCCTGGGTATAAGGGCAGGATGTGTGCAGAGCTTTGTGACTCAGATTTTTCTTAGAATTCTGTACAAGGAAAGCATCATCTCGTAGATGCCATGACCGCAGAGGGCTATTTGGTGACACTGGGGTAAGCACACTTGTTTTTAGGCAAGGAAAATATTTTTTAAAGTTTTAGAAAAAAGTATTAATGTAACCTATGAATGTCCTACCAAGAACACCTTGTAAAATGTTCACCGGCATCTCAGACTGGCAAGGCAGCATTCATTAGTTTGCAAAACTGTGTGTGTGTGTGTGTGTGTGTGTGTGTGGGGGGGGGGCATTAGCCAGCTCATAGGTAAAGAAAAAAACATCTCTACACTGCTTTGGACAGAAAAATGACTTTACAAATCTTACCTTGTTTGTAGTAATATATATATATATATATGTCCCCCAAGTTTCCTGTGAATATTGCAGAAAAAAAAATTCCTATTGATGCTGATAACATTTTTAACACACAATAAGAAGAAGGTAATTCACAGAAAAAGTTCCCAACCTCTGTTAAGGGTTGCCAAAGTACATTTCCCATTTACTCCGGTGAGTCAGGAAAACAAATTTCCTTTTTAATACAGAATAAGAAGTACATACAGTCCATGAAATGCACTCATAAAATGTCTAACGGTGTTAAATCCATCTGTAGTCCTAGTTAAATCGTACATGGGTTTGTTTTGTTAGCGTGCTGGGAGATGCCGATGAACTCACCTTTGAAGAATAGAACGAGACACAGATTTACATGTGAAAGGAGACTTTTGTGAAAACGTACACAGGGATCTTTTGTGAGCGATCTTGGAAAAGAGTCACATTAGTCACACTCAGGAGAGTGCTCTGTTGAGAGCGTGGGAGCTTTAGGCTGAATGCGATAAAACAGTATGATATCATCGGTTACACAATAGGTCAGTACATACATTTACATAGTAGATGTCTGAGAACAGGCATTCAGTATCTTACAAATAAAAGCATAATGATACCAGGAGGGGCTAGCTTTTTGAAAGTGGATCTCACAGTCTTATATAAACCCTGTGCTCTGGGCTTGATAGTACAGTTTCCAGAGACTCAAGGAATCTCTTTTATAGAATTTGTGCAGATTATCCGAAACATTCAAGAAGATGGCACAGCGCAGTGCTTCTCAATTTAACCTCCCAGCAACAGGCCAGACTGTCACACCACCAAATGAGAAGAGAGAAGAGAAGATGTCTATTGGGGCATCAAATCCCACATTTGTGTACTACGCAAGGAATGCCCCACTCAGACCTTGTTGAGTGGAAGGATTAGTGATATGAAAAGGAAGCTAGCTACAGAGTTTGATGAGTCTGAAAAAGTTAAATCGGATACTCCTGACCAAGAGCCACCACTGCCGGACCTTGAAGAGCACCTAGAGAGTGAATCTGATACCGTGAAAATGGAGACTGAAAGAGAAAGTGACCTAGAGGAAGAGCCGCAGAGTGATACTGATACACAGCCAGAAGCAGCATCCAAACAAGAGTCAGATGGTGGTGAAATTCCTACCACCAGCAAGCCTCAGGCTAAGGAAGAAGAAGAAAAGGATACAAAAAAAGCCTTGTCCAGCTTGTTCATGTATGTTTTTAAACACTAATGAAAAAGTGTAGGGCATGACAGAGACGTGCGTGCATAGTGTATCTGAATGGATGAGTTAGAGGTTGAACAAGAACCAATGCTGTTTTTTTTATTTTAATAGAGCGATGAATTTGCGATGGAGCAGCAGTCATATTTGGACACCATGGATGCTCAAATCTCCACAAACCTACTGTGTGACTGTGTGTGCTATTTTAAAGATACTGATGTAGTTATTAATGAGCTGCGTGAGGGCCAGTATGTTAAAAATACAGAGAGTGACAGAATATGTCAAAAAATGACAGAACATACTATAATCACTACACAACCAGAGCTGTCCTGTTCAACAGACATTAGACAGGGTCCCTCAAGTGAAACAACAAAAGTTAGTGTTAAGCCCTCCACAACATGTATTGTAAGTATGTTATGTACCATACCATTCATGGTATAATTGCCTCAGTGATACAGAAGGTGCTACATTGTGAACTGGTCGATTTCTGTCCCGGATGTGAGATAGATGATCTGAGTCAGAAAAAACATTCATGTATCCTTGATGACTTGATGTCTAAAGAAGCATACAGAAATGTTTCAGAAGCCATACATATAGGGCAGCTCATGCCCATGATCTTGGCAATCGCTATGAAGCATCAGGGGCTAAATATGACCAGTTGTACCCTGGAAACTATAAGTCACATTTTAAATGATGTGAGAAAATCTGATGACCCCATGTGGCTAGTTATACAAATGCAACAGCAGACAAATAGTGAGATTAAAAAAAGATGCCTGTTGTCTGGTCAGCAAAGGCTCCTTTAAAAAATTTCTAAAAAGAAGGTCAGGGACCATGTTAATTTTTTTAAAATCATTTATCCCGCCTTTGTTTAATGATCGACATAGCCGTGTGTGTGTGTGTCTGATTTGAAATAAAAAAACAATGTGATATCCCTGAAATTGTGAACGTGGCTTCTCAGCTTGTCAAACTGCTCCATGGGCTGAAAGGTCACTAAACATCACATTGTATGTTTTTTCAGAGTGTAGAAAAATGGAAATCCTCCTGCCAGTGCGTACAGTCACTTATTTACGAACTAGTAAATTACAGATCAAAACAATCTGTTTTAAACCTGCCTGGAGAACAAGCACTGTGTGTACATTTAGAGACAGGCCAATAATTTTTTGACAGCAATCCCAGAAATACCCTTGAAAATAACCACAGACTATTTTGAGCAAGAAGGTGCTACTCTTCAGCAAATGATGGAGATATTATTATGGAGTTTATGCATAGTCCTTATGATCTGGAAAACCTCTTTGGTTTTCTCTATACCACTGTTGATCTTTTAGTGTTTAGTCTGCAGAAAGGAGGAATGAGGCTGTCATCGTACATTATGCAGAAACTGTCGCTTAACTTGGGTTTAATAAAAGTGATTTAGCACTCGCTTTTCCTAAATATAAAAAACTGACACACTAATCTGTGTAACGTGTATTATGATATACTTTCAGATGATATGTGATAAAGAAATGATCCCGGTATTCCTGTCAATCTTGGAGGGTACCATGTACCATGTGAAAAAGGACATACTAAAGGACCCTGTATATGTTGTAAAGAAAAGTGCATTCAATGCATCCTCTGGAGCCACATTGAAACCATTGACAGAAGGGACAATGTCAATGATTAAAAGTATGTCACCATATTTTTGGCATGTGTATCTAAATGCAATGGACACAAAAAAAAAATCCCGTATCCACTGTGAACTGCATCTTTTCTGCTACAAAAAAGCCCTTAAAGAGCATGAACCACAACATGAGTGGCGTATGGCCAATGTGTGTATGCTTTTTACTCACCTTATTACTAGGGGTAAAGTGGACTAAGCCCATGTCTGTGTGAAACACGCCACCTAGTTGCTACTGTCTCTGGGCATCTTCAAAGTGGAATGTATAAGGACTCATGTTGCCTGTACCGTAAACTGCTAATGTTGTACTCTTTTGTATGGATGATAGTCTGTAGTAACGTGGCTGTTGTATGTTACAGGGCCTATAAAATACTACTGCTGTGACTTTTGTAGGTTACGTATACAAGTAACAGTCAAGCATCGACAGCTAGCATAGAAACATGATAGTGTCGTAATCATTTGCATGTTTTACCTTTTGTAGTAACACGATTGCAGTGTGTATCACAACGCGTATAAAATAGTATTATGACTTTTGTAGGATATGAATGAAATATAGTTACACATTGCTGTCTGTGATAAAATGATTAAGGGATAAAAGAGCACACTCATTTGATGAGAGGTTGGCAAGCTAAAGGGTATTATTAGGGGTGCTGATGAAAGAAGATGACCGATCATCTGCTCCGGAGTATATGTTTTAATGCAAAAAAGGTGGCAGTTTTACCAGTGTGACTCAGCTGTTTAAGGCTGCAAAGAAAATCGATAAAGGTGTCAGCAGGAAAGGTGTTGCAGAATGGCTTTCGAGGCAAGCTCCTTACACTTTACACAAACCAATGACAGTCAGATTCAAAAGAAATCCTGTCATTGTTTCTGACATAGATAGACAATGGCAGGCTGATTTAGTGGATATGGGTCAATATGCAAAGTACAATAAAGGTTTTAAATACATACGTGCATTGAAGTGCTATCCAAGTATGCTTCGGTAGTGACTTTAAAAGACAAATCAGGCAAGGCTGTGACGCAAGCCTTCAAGACTATTTTTAAAAGCAGATGCACACCACAGAAACTGCAGACAGATCAGGGTAAAGAATTTCTGAATGCTTCCTTAAAGACATTATTAAAACAAAAAAAAGTACACCATTTTGTGACAAATAATGAAGTTAAGGCCAGCATTGTAGAGCATTTCAGTAGGAGTTTAAAGTCACACATGTGGTGTTACTTTACGGCCCAGAGCACGTGGAAATATATAGATGTGTTGCCCAACCTGGTGCACAGCTATAATTAAACTTATCACAGAAGCATTAAACGCAGGCTTGTGGATGTTAACCCTTCCAATGCCCTGGATGTATGGAAGAAGCTCTACGGCAATACTGTTCTTGGAAAAAAACAAAAGAGTACCTTTCAGAAAGGTGATCATGTGAGAATATCTAAGTTGAAAGGGGTATTTGAAAAGAGATATGAACAGACATACACAGATGAGATATTTATTGTGATGGAGGTCTTGACAAGACAGAGACCTGCCTATAAGCTAAAAGACTATCAGGGGAAAGACAGCAAAGGTACTTTCTATGTGGAGGAGTTGCACTAAATTGAACCAGACGAAGACAGGTTATAAAGGGTGCAGAAAATCCTGAGAGAGAAAAAGCGTGGAAGAAAAACCTGATATCTGGTAAAGTGGCGGGGGTGGCCCAATAAATTCAATAGTTAGGTCGAGGCAACACAGGTTCAGGACATTAGAAGCCCATAAGATTCAACATATTCAAAAATTGCTTTTACATCACCTTGCCAAGCAACGCCTCACACAACTTTTTCCCTGATAACATTATATCCACTTTTATAGTAAAGTTATCACAAACACTTAAACTACCAGGTGAATGGGAAGTGGGGCAAGCAGAAATTCAGTACCCCCATACCTGGGACAATGTACCTGTACAAAAAAACAGGTTCACTATGCTCTAGCAACCTTTAAATGTATCCCACAGTAAAACGCAGCTGATCAGCCCCTTTACTGAGTCAGCAGCATTTAAAATCCCATTGGGCTACTGTGACATGGCGAGTGTTATCAGTCAGGTCAATAAAAGTATATTTGAAGTAAATGAACTGCCTGTGGTTTTGGAACAACAAGCCATCGGAAGAGAAATAAGCATAGACAGTGACATCAAATGCATTCTTTTCATGCACAGGCAATTGCAGCACCTTTTGGGTTTTAGCAGACTCGAGGTAGGCATGGGTAAGAATGTAGCAAAGCACCCTACAGATATTAATGGTGTTTTTTACACATTATATATCTACACCGACATTATTTCACATGAAATAGTGGGGGCAGTCTAGTGCCTTTGCCGAGATGCGTACCCGTGAGAGGCCAAGCCAATGAGATAGTGACCGTGACCTATGATAAATCCCACTACCAAACAGTCAGTAAGCATCAGATCAACACTATCACTATTGAAATAAAGAATGATCAAAACAAACCTGTGCCATTTCAGTTTGGAAAGGTGATCGTGAAGTTGCACTTCCACCTCAGAGTGTACTTTAAAACTTAAGCCAGGATGGTGATTGTTCGACATTATGGGGATCCTGCATTGTACAGAAGTTATTACAGGGCACAGGCCGGATACGGTCTTCTGGGATTTCATGGACTTCCTACTATGTACTGGTCTGGTATGGGGGGATATTCCATAATCTGTTTAGAAAAGTAGTACCATTTTTGCAAAGGGGATTCGAAATTGCCAAACCGCATCTACAAATGGCTACTAAAAATGTCGCAAAGGATGTTGTAGGGCATGTGACTAGTGCAGTCGCTTAAAGGATGTCAGGAGGAGATAAGACCACTCAGGGTGGTTCAGGGCTGATGGTGTTCAAGAGAGGGAGAAAAAGAAAGAGCAGAGTAACCCCTTCGCTTCTCATTGGCCTGCCCCACTACTTTAAAAGGTGTGCATCAAAGCACAAAGCCACACATAAAAGAAAGAGGTCAAAGTCCAAAGGACGTTCAAAGGGGCGTAAAAAAAAAACTGGTGATCTCTTCTAAAAACAAAACATGGCCTTCGTGCACTGCAGGTCGGAAGAATGTACAAAATCAGAACTGGACTTGTTTACTATCGCTTCAGCATTTATGTAGAGATACCCCCTCTGGCCGTCCTTTCAGAAACCTCATCAATTGAGTTTCATATAGCAGGGAATGGTGAAGACTATTTGGATCTAAACAACATGCTTCTTTACTTGGTTTGTAAAATCACTGAAATGAACGGCTCAGATATACTGGCAGTGGCCAAGGTGGGCCTCATCAACTACCTGGTGGCCACCATTTTCAGCCAGCTGGATGTGACCATTGGGGATCAGCTCATCAGCTAGGGCAATAACTGTTACCCCTACAGGGCTATCATAGAATCGGTGCTGATCTTCAGCAAAGAGATCCTTTCTACCCAATTCACTGCAGGGTTATTTTACAAATACACCTTGGGGAACTACGAAATCACAGACAGAGCCAGTGACAATTGGGATTCAGTAAAGTGCTCTTCACATCTCAGCAGAGGGTGGAGCTTGGGCTGCTCTGCACACAGACTTGTTTTCCAAGAGAAACTGATGCTAATGGTGTGGATATTAAAATTAAACTGACGCATAACAGGGGCAGCTTTTGTTTGATGAGTGGAGATGCTGATATTTATAAGATAAAAATCATGTCCGCCTCTCTGTTTGTCAAAAGGGTAAAAGTGACTCCCAGTGTTCATCTGGGACACTCAGAAGCCTTGCTGTCCTCCAACACTAAATACCCCATAGACAGAATGGGTATGAAAGTGTTCAGCATCCCTGCAGGGAGCAGGGTGTGAAACCAGGATAATCTGTTTTTGGGACAGTTACCAAAAATGATGGTCATGGGGTTTGTTGACAATGATGCTTTTAGCAGTTCCTACACTAAAAACCCCTTCAGCTTTAAACATTACAACATTAATTTTGTGGCTTTGTACCTGGATGGTGAACAAATCCCTGCTAAGCCTCTCCAGCCCAATTTTAGAAACGGAAATGCTGTGAGAGAATATTTTAATCTAGTGCAGGTGGCCGGAAAGCACATGAAGGACCACCCCTCGTTGTCAACTGCCAGGAATTCTCCCAAGGGTACACGCTGTTTGCCTTTGATCTGACTCCAGACCAAGAAAGCACTGACCATTACTCCCTGATTAGAACCAGGAACCTCAGAGCAGAAATCAGATTTGCAGAAGCCCTTCCTCATACGGTTAATCTCATAGTCTACGCTGTTTTTGGTAATGTCATTGAGATAAACCAGAGAAGAAATGTCATTTTGGATTATATGTGATAAACCATAAAAAATGAACACCAAGCAGCTGGAAAAAATTTTTAACCTGTGACCCCCACATCCGTGACTGTTTTCTGGGTGTGTTTCCCTGTGATCTGCTACCCAAGAAGAGACTGAGAAATCTCCCCATGGCACTGGTCATCAATACTGACCCCCATGACATCCCTGGACAGCACTGGTTAGCTGCATACATCTCAGAAGATAGGTCTGGGGAGTTTTTTGATAGCTTCGGTTTTCATCCGGATAATTACGCACGAATGGTTGGGGGCTTTTTAAACAGAAATGAAAAACGTATCCTGTATCAAAATGCACAGTTGCAAGATACCTTCTCTACAGCCTGTGGATTTCACTGCATATTTTTCTTACACCACAGATGTAAAGGATTTTTTTACGATCAAGTTCTAAAAAATGTACTTTAATGATATACTTAAAAATGATACCATGTTGAGTAGTTTTGTATGTCGCCCTTTCAGACATTTAAGCATGTCAGGGCATGCCCCTGCCATCTTTCAACATGTTCAGGCTTGTTTGACTTGTAATGAGTTTAAAATATGCAATTCCTTGTAACTTAAAAAGGTAATCTATAAAAGCATATATGACCTCATGTTTTGATTTGCGTCTTTCTTCAATCATGACACAGTGTGTAAAATATAGAGGTGTTTATTGTAAAAAGACCATAAAATGTGATACACATCAAAGGTAGAATAATTAGTAAAGTGGAAAAAACAGTAAAGATATCTCTTGTTAAACATTTGCCCATAAATGAATCATACATCAGAGGTAGGCTAACATACAGAAATATAAGCACATTTTATAAAAAATGCTAGCATATTCAATATGAGGTAGGCTAACATACAAACAACTTCTTGTAAAAACATGCTAATATAGGTTGTACACATCAACCAGAGGTCTATAATATTTACATGTATACAGAGAGCCAGGCTGTTTTTTAAATGTCTTTCATCTTTTGTGTGTCACTGACCAGCTGCTGATTGGAGAGGGCTCAACGGTTTTTGCATCGGCTGTCTTTCTACTTTCAACATATCTCCTATTTGCAGAATGACCAAAGATGGATGTGGGTATGTTAGCCTCAGTGGTGGCTCTCAGGAAAACATTCCAACCCTTTGTTTTTTTGTGGTCAGGGATAATTTGTGTGGCCGTAGACGCCCTTACCAAATCAACCATGTGAGAACCAGAAATAACATTACCTTTATACAACAGTTCACCCTTATCATTCCAAAAAAGAATATTCTTGTTCTTTGCCATCTGATTTAATAAAAGTTCAGCATTTTTTTTAGACCTTTGAAAAACACTGTTTAAGATGTATTTTTCCATCGAACTCATGACAGAAAGTGTCTCAGCAGGGGGTTGCTCAGAAATAGCCTCGGAGTTGGGCATTGATAAAGTCAAATTGGTTTTAGCCTGTTCCCCTGAATGCACCAGAGTGAGATAATGTTGTAACACAGTGGAGTACAGCTTGGCTTTGTTGTGATCTGACAAATCAGTCCAGGAAAGTATCATTCTTATTTCAGTATACAAGCTGTAAGTTGCTACTTTTCTCATCTCCTCATCGGGATAGTTTGTTCTCATATGGTCCAATTGCTGTTGTGGTACCAGATACATTTTCTGAGTAAAATCCATTATCTGTTAGTCAGCAGTCCTGTAATCAACGAAATAGCGATCCCCAACAACGTCCCTATGAACCTGCCTGTCTGGTTTACAATCTTTTTTTTTCATTTTAAAGACATCTTCCTGTTGCTTAAATTTGTTATGACTCTTCCCCTTTTTTCAGAAAAGCTAGTTGTTTAACCAACAATGGTATGTTTCCCTTTAGAGTGTTTAAGGCAACCTCCTCTGTGACGGATATCAAGTCATCAGAGGCTGTGCATAAAATAGCTTTTCTTAAATGGGGAGGTCCTCTCACTAGTAACTTTAGAACAGACAAGTTTCTCTGCAGTCTTTTAGACTTAATGGCCATACAGCATCATGTATTTCTAGGACCAGAATGTGATTTTTTCAAGATGTATGCCGCCGGCCAGTCGGGGGGGGGGACAATCCACTGTGCAGCCTATATTCATCTGATGTACCAACTCTTAAATCAACCAATAAATAACCATAAGGTCATCTAGTGGCATCTTCAAAAGCTTCTAAAAAGAATTTTGCCTGGTGGGCTACATCTGCCTTGCCAGAGTCATGATCTGCAGTTTGTCCCGTGGGTTTTTAAACAAAACCATGTATTTGGCATTTAGTGCGATGGTCTGGCTTTTCTTGCCTTGGCAAAACACATTCTGTACAAGATAAAAGGCTGACAGAATACGGTGATGGCTGTACTTGGTAAACACACATTCTATCTCATCATTTTGACAGGCGAATTCCATCAGATCATCAATGACTATCAGATTAATCTTGTCAGGAGGCAGCAGATCATCATCAGCTAATGATGCAGACAGCCCCTCCACAAATTTAATCTGTGCAAACTTTAACATCAGCTCATTATACAAAGGTTGCCAGCAGCTGTAAAACCAGACAATATTTTCAGGTCTGTGTGATAAAGCGTTGTCAGAATGTTCCAATACTTTTTTTATGAAAAAGCTTTTACCAGAATTGGATGGTCCAGCTATCAGATATGAAAAGGGTTGTTGTAATCTAATATCCATTTTTTTTTTCAATCAGTACCTGTAAGGAAGGGTTTTAAATCCATCTTGCAAAACTCATTTGCCATACACTATTCTCTGTGTTTTGGACAGCGTTCTTGTTTCGGGGGACCACCGCTTTGTATTTCTCATTATGCTGGGTTGCCTCACCATGATTTCTTTAGATGTCTGTGACCCTATGTAATCAAACACCAGATCTTTTAAGTTTTCAAAATGAATGTGTTCACTGTTGGCTACATTAAAGGTAAATCCTTCACTTTGGGGACTGTCCATCCTCCGGACAGCCGGTATCTGTAGGTTTAAGGACCTGAGGACACAAACCTGGTAATGTGTTCATCTGCAGGAAGCTCGCTGGTCAGTTCCCCTAAATAGTCATCTAGAGGAGGGTTCCAGTCACCCGGTCTAGACACAAAAATGACAGAGTCTGTGTCGTGATACAAGCACCTGTCCTGTAACTTATCTAGCAGATTGTACAGTTCTACTGTGGCGTATGCTGTGGTGACACTCGCTATGAATATATTGATGTTGTTAGAATTTGAGTAATGGTCTTTGGTGTACGTCCAACTTAAACATGCTGTCTCATCATCCATGAAACAGCATGAGGCCATGTCATAGTAGGGGGCAAATACGTACTGAAAGAGTTCATCAGGGTCTGTTACTATGCTCGTGGTCAGTAAATTAGGTCTCTGTCCAAATTTACCCCAAAGAGAATTTAAAAACAGTGTTGGTATATGTTTCTTCGTGGGGTTAACGGTGATGTCAGCAGGGTTCAAATGTACATTTTCTCTTTCAAAATATTGCTGTATGTACCTGGCTTTATCTGCTTCATTTTTTACCCATGAAGGGAAACCAGATGCCCTTGTTTTCAGTGCAGACTGATGTAGTCAGCAACAGCTCAGTCAATGACTCCCTGAAATCCCACATTTCAAAAACATCAATGTTCCGGTACCCCTTCAAACAACATGAAGTCTTGCTGTATTCTGACTATTGCAGTGATATCCAACCTTTGAACTGCCCCGGAGAGGAAAGAGTTAACTTTCCATGCAAGGCATGGAATGCTGAGCTTGAGCTCGGTTGAGACTCTGTTGTTGTTTGAATCCAAACCACCCGATTCTTTACTCCGCCTCACTGAACAGTCACTCCGGAGATTTCTCCTTTGCTCGGTTCAATTTAGTTTAAAGTGTCGTTTCCCTCGGTTTCAACTGAATTTGTTCCATCTAACCTGTCGGTTCAGTTCTGTCTGTGGTACCTTGAGTACTAGATAGGTTTATTATTGTTTTTCTGTGTGGAACTTAAACGCCGGATCGGTTCGGGTTTGAACCAATCAGGTTTGTTAAAAAGTTTGTTCTGCTTTTTAGAGTGTGGTAACTCGTCCTTATCAGTTCTGGAAAAAAAACGGATTTTATTACGTTTTTTTTCCACGCACCTGTAACATGGTCAGGAACTGATAAGGGTGTCTTGCCTGGCTGATTGCCGAAAAAGGGTAAGTTTGATTAGGACTGGCCAGTCTGGAGAAACCCAGAGAAACCGGGCCCACTGGGTTTCAATGATTGTAGTGTGTGTGGAAGCCTTTGCTAAGGCTGACCCCCACACCACCTGTGTTTATTGTCTGGGGTTTGACCACCTTGATTCAGACTGCCAGATTTGCAAAAGTTTTCCCACAGCTACCCTGGTAAAGAGAGTAGGTAGGCTGAGGGAAAAGGAGGCCAAAAAGTCCGCTGACCCAGATGGCCAGCCTGGTTCAGTTCCAACCGAACCAGAAGGAGTGCCCTCTGACCAGGGCGAAACTTCTTCGGGCAAAAGGAGAACCGACTCTGAGGAGTTGGTTCTGGTTAAAAGAAAAAGAAGGGATAAGTCAGCCGGTTTGGATCCACAAGTTCTTTCTCCAACCGCTGATGAAATAGCCAAAGCGATAAGGATTGTTCAATTGCTAACTCCGGTTCTGACCGAACCGGCACCATCGGTTAGGGGCTTGGTTCTGTCGGTTCCCCCATTTCTGGATTATAATTTAGAGGATTTTTATGAACCGGAGGAGGAGGAAGGAGAGTATGAGGATAGTGATGGTGATTATGAAAGTCTGGATGTGCCCATTGACCCAGACATCTCCCCTAACAGACCTTCAGGGGTTTCTCCTCCTAGGCTTTCTGAGTCCCCTTCCCACTTTGTGTTTTACAAAAAAGTGGCTGAAACTCTTCAGCTTCCTATGGAGGAAGCAGTAGAGGATCAGGAGGAGCTGGATTATGTTGAGATGATGGACATCTCAGAGTCCAGGAGGCTGTCTATTCCCCTCCATAAGTCTTTTGGGAAACAGACATTTCAAATTTTAAAGACTCCTAATTAAATACTTCCTGTGGACAGAAGAATGGACAAGAGGTATACTCTTTCAGGCTCAGATACAGAGTTCCTTTCCCAGCAATGCAGCCATGTTGGGGTAGTGCAGGCTGCTGCCTGTGATAAGGCAAATATATCTTTGGCTTCACCCCCCGAGATAAGGACTCCGGGAGGACTGATGCCATGGCAAAGAAACAGTACATGACAGCATCTTTGGGACTCAGGCAGGCTAATTATATGGCCTACACAGCTAGATACCAGAAGTCTAGATGGGACACTGTGATGGCTCTAGCTAAACAGGTCCCTGGCCAGCTTGCCAAGGAGCTGGAGCAGGTGGCTGCAGATGGTATTGAGGCATCCCAGGTGCAATTTCATGCTGCAGTGGACTCCAATGATGTTTTATTTAGAGTCATGGCTACATCTGTGGCCCTTCGTAGGATGGCTCAGTTCAGATGTACTAGCCTGTCACTGGATACCCAGACTAAGGCCATGGATTTTCCTGTTGTTGGTAATTCTCTGTTTGGGGAGCAGACAGAGAACTACATGAAGAAAATGGATGAGTACAGGACCACCTATAGGAGTGCTCAGGCCAAGGAAAGGCAAGCCACCCCCAGAGGCAGCATTCCAGGGGCAGGGCAGGCCTTTTCATAGGCCTTCTACCAGCTTTTCCAGGCCTCCTCTTCGCCTTTGCCAAGAGGGGGTTCTTCAGAGGGAGAGGCAGATGGTACAAGCAGGCCTGCTATCACCCCTCAACCTAAAGCCCCTGCCAAACAGGCACCCTGATGGGTTTGCCTCGGCTGATTCTCCACTACCTGTAGGGGGCAGGCTGGCTTACTTTGTCCAGGACTGGATGTCTTTAACATCAGACAAATGGGTCCTGGAAGTAGTAAGCCAGGGACTGGTTCTCAGCTTCAAACAATTTCCCAAGATGAGAACCAGGTCCTTTCCACCTGCAAATCCTTTGGAGGCCCTTGCCCTAGAGGCAGAGGTCTCTTCCCTCTTGGCTCTGAGAGCCATAGAAAGGGTTCCACGCCTACACAAGGGAAAAGGATTGTACTCCAGGTACTTCCTAACTCCCAAAAAGACAGGAGAAAGGTGGCCCATCCTGGATCTCAGATATTTAAACAAGCACCTTTTAAAGCCAAAGTTCAAAATGGTGACTCTGGGAATAATTATACCCTCTCTAAGGCCAGGGGAATGGCTGTTTCCTGGACCTCCAGGATGCCTATTTCCACATTCTCATCAGATGCTCCCACAGAAAGTACCTCAGGTCTGAGTTGCTCTCAGGCCACTATCAATTCAGAGCAATGCCCTTGGTCTAACATCAGCCCAAGGGTGTTCACAAAATGCCTGGCAGTAGTGGTTGCTTTCCTAAGGAGAAAGAAGATATCCATCTTTCCATACCTGGATGACTGGCTCATAGTGGGTCAGTCTCCAGACCAAGTCAAGTCACACCTACAGATAACTCAGCAACTGCTCACTTCTCTAGGATTCCTTCTGAATCTTTCAAAGTCAGTTCTAGAGCCAGTGCAGCTCCTCACCTTCATGGGGCAGAGCTGGATACAGTAAGGACAAAAGCCTTCCTTCCCCTGGACAGGGCAAGGACCCTTGTTACACTGGCCTCTTCATTCACCCCTCCAGGTGTCTCAACCAGCAAGGCATTTTCTGCAGCTCCTGGGCCACATGGCTGCCTCTACAGCAGTGGTCCAATGAGCAAGATTTCAGATGAGAGACATTCAGTTCCACTTAAGAGCCTTCTGGTCCCAGAGAAGGGATTCTCTGACCAAGCTAATCCCAGTGACTCGAACCCTGATCCAGGCTTTGCAATGGTGGCAAGATCAGGACAACCTAAGGCAAGGAGTTCCATTTGTCACCCAATCTCATTCTCTAATCCTTACCACAGATGCCTCCCTCTTGGGCTGGGGAGCCCACTTGGGGGATCTGACCACCCTAGGGTTGTGGTCACCTCAAGAATCCCTGCTTCACGTCTGTCTCTTAGAACTCAAAGCAGTGTTTCTAGCACTTCAAGTTTTTTCCAAGTCTGTTCAGAACAAAGTAGTTCAGATCAAGACAGACAATACCACCACAATGTGGTACATCAACAAGCTAGGGGGCACTCAGTCTATGGCCTTGTGCACAGAGGCAATGAAGTTGTGGTCTCTGGTCTATTCCCTGAATACCTCTCTGATAGCAGTGCACCTCCCAGGGAAGGACAATGTCCTTGCAGATGTTGTCAGCAGGATATCTCAGGGCCATCACTGCATGGTCCCTAGATCCCCTGATTTTGAAGATGATCTTCCAGATGGGGCACCCACAGATAGATCTTTTGCAGCCCCAGACAATCACCAACTTCCTTTTTGCTGCAGACCCCCAGTGTTGGGCTCAGTCCCCCTGGATGCCCTAGTTCTCAATTGGGAAGGGAAGTTCCTGTATGCTTCCACTCCTTCCCTCTCCTGTTCAAGGTACTAGTCAAAATCAGGTCTCAATCCTTCAAAGTGATTCTGATTGCTCCAGACTGGGTCAGATAGCCCTGGTAACATCTCTTTCTGTCCTTAGCAGTCCACCTTCCCCTGTCTCTTCTTAGGAATTACAACCTGTTAACATGTTCTCAGGGGAGGGTTTGGTATCCGAATCTCAAATGTCTCAATCTCAAGGCCTGGCTCTTGAAGAGTTAGAGTTTGCTGATTTGCATCTCTCTCAAGGTGTTTTGGATATTTTAAAGACTTCCTGAAAGCCTTCCACCAGAAAGACTTACAACTCCAAATGGAAAAGGTTTACTATTTGGTGCTCTGGGAAGCATATTTCTCCAGAGTCTGCTGGGTTGCCTACAGTCCTTGACTATATGGTTCATCTCAGTAGCTTGAGACTCAGACCAGCTACACTTAGAGTGCATCTGGCAGCTGTCTCTGCCTTCTTGTCAGCAGGCAATCACTCTTCCCTTTCAGCTCATCCTGTATTCTGTAAATTCTTCAAGGGATTGCTGCATACCAATCCTCCCTTCAGGGACCCTGCACCTGCCTGGGACCTTAATGTTTGCATTGCTCAGCTTATGCAACCTCCTTTTGAGCCTTTGTCCTCAGCAGAGCTTAAGTACTTGACTTGGAAAACTGTGTTCTTGGTAGCCATTACTTCTGCCAGATGCATAAGTGAGTTACAGACCCTGTCAGTGAAGCCTGATTGTATCTCTTTCCATAGAGATAAGGTGGTCCTCAGGACTAATAAGAAGATTTTGCCTAAGGTGGTTTCAGATTTCCACCTTAACCAGTCTATGTCTCTTCCTGTTTTCTTCACTGACCATTCCTCCTCTGGGGATAGGAGACTGCACAGCCTGGATGTGAAAAGGGCCCTTAGCTACTACATAGAGTGCACCAAGGGTCACAGGTTTGACTCCCCCCAACTGTTCCTCACTTATGGTGAGGTTGGTAAGGGAAAACCTGCCACTAAGAGATCTATTGCCAGGTGGATTGTATACAATTTTGCTATGAAAAATTAGGTAGGATCCCACCCTCAGGCCTGAGGGCACACTCTACCAGAGATACAGCTGCTTCCCTGACTGCTGCCAGGGATATTCCTATTTTAGAGGTTTGTCAAGCAGCCACCTGGAAAACAGTACATACTTTCAGCAAGCATTACTCTCTGGATATCCAGGCTAGGAGTGATGCTCGGTTTGGCACAGCAGTGCTTCAGAGCCCGTTCCTGAAGTAGGTTCTGTCCCTCCTCCATGGAGGTACTGCTTGGTAGTCTGCAATAGTCAGAATACAGCAAGATTTCATGTTGTTTGAGAGAAAAATTACCACCTTAGTAATGTTGTTTCTTCTAATGGAGTCTTGCTGTATTCTGACCTCCCCCGCCTTCCCTCTCAGAACCTGGGTTTTGGGATGTGGTGGAAGAACAGTGTTGGCACCATAGAGGTGCCCCCCCCTTTTCTCACCCTCTTATTTTTGGGTATGTGTTGTGTTTTATTTTTTGGATTTTCTGACTTGAGTCTTTGCCTTGGAACCAAAAAACCTTTTTATTAGATTTAGTTGCCAGTTGGCTAGTGTAAGTTTACAGTTTCCACAAAGGACACCCAGTGAGTTTAGCTCGTAAAGATCTGGCGGTTTGGGTTCAAACAACAATAGACAGAGTCTCAACCAAGCTTGAGCTCAGCATTCCATGCCTTGCATGGAAAGTTAACTTTTTCCTCTCCAGAGCAGTTCAAAGGTTGGATATCACTGCAATAGTCAGAATACAGCAAAACTCCATTAGAAGAAACAACATTACTAAGGTGAGTAATTTTTTTCTTTTCTACCACCAGGTTTAGCTCCACGGTACAGTAGGTACCAGTCAGGGCCCTTTCCTCATCACTGTGTGTGCATAATGTTGTCTGAAGTCTCCCTTCAGCATATGCATGACACAATGCAAACACAAGCTTTTTTCCAATCCTGGTTGGCAGCACTGAAAAAAAAGACCTCTAGGGGGTAAAACTTTTACTTTTGCCAAACCAAAGTATTGACTGAGATCTGCAAAGTTCTCATAGATGATGATAGGGTGCTCCCTGGGGTACCATTTTGTTTTGTTGACAAAAGGGCACAGGCTAGTAAAATCATAATCACAAATCTTTTCATCAGACTGTGCTTTGTAGTACAGACAGATGGCATTTGTCCTCCCCCAAACAGAGACTCCCTAGGTTCAAGGGGTTGTGGTAGCTGCCTGTTCCTCAAGAAAATATTCAAATCCTCATCTGTAGCCAACATTTGTTTCCACTTGTGTTCCCACAGTACTCTAATGACAAAACCCTTGCTTTTAAAAAAACGGAATTTACTCAGGTTCCGATTGTATAACTGTCCAAAACTAGTGCCTGTCATGTGGTTTCTGTCTTTCTCACAGTAACAGATGTTGCAACCATGAAAAAAACAACCATTGAATTCAAAGGTTGTCGGGAACCCTTCGATTATAGCATAGACATCCAAAAAGTAGGGTACTACTTAAAATTCTCCACCCCTTAGAGCGTGCTGAATAGAAATGTTTTTTTGCTCAACTATGTGCATTAACCACTGAATGGTCAGTGTGGAGTACTTCTTTTGCTGAGCGTGGTAGTTATCTGGGAGGAGAACAGCGAGTGTGTTCTCACTCAAAAACAAATATCTGTAGGTAGCCATACAAATGGAGGCTATGGATGTATATTGGAAGGGATCTAAACAGTCTGTTTTGTACTCTGCTGTGTCACTGTCTGACTGTTTTAAAACAAATTTGGTTGTCATGTTCATCACTTCCTGCCTAAATCTGTCACAGGCTTTTCGAAGAATTTCAACCTCTAACTGACAGTAGCGAAGCTCTTATTTCAGGTCAAATTCTGTATGTCAGTTTGCTGTGTACCACCGCATGAACTCTGATTTTTCACAAGGCATCATATAGTCCACCCCATAAAATTTTGCATTGGGTAGGGGATCTACATAATTTTCATTGGCCTTGGTGTTAAAAAAATGCGGAAAGTACCCTTTAGCCATCTCGTTCTCAAAACCGAATGTAGTTGGAATTTTGCTTAATTTCATGGGCATAAAGGATAATGAATCAATAAATCTGATGTGTAGGGCTGATATGGTCACACACAGAAATATCCCCCCTAGGTGAGCAACTTGATATCAATTTTTTCCTTGACAAGCTGACTAATGACAAAATAGCTGTCATAGCCTTTGGCATTGTGCGCTATACATGTGTAGTGTTTGAATGGTGTATCTATAAAATGTCTGACAAACTCTTTTACACATTCAAATTCCCAGGATCTCTTCCCATCCAATTGCTTAGCATACACAGAATTTGTGGTGTACATCCCTGTTTCTTGTCTGGCCTCAAAATCAAATACTGTATATCTTTCAGAGGTTTTTTACTTCTGTGAGTGGGGTCATGTAACAGATATGTTTGTCTGCAGTTATCAGAGAGCCGCATCTATCGCACTGACTGAGTCTGCATGCATGAGTCCTCTTGTAAAGCACAAAACATTCTTCACAAAGTTTCATCAATTCACAAGAGACCCTGCCCAAAGCCGCTCTGTCCAAATGCCTTTCTAGACAAGCTGAGGACCTACAAATCTTTACATTTTGGGCATGATGCTGCATCAGCTTTGTGTTCTACACAGTTTGGCTCAAAACAAGCATTACAAAACCATGTACAGGAATGATTATTTTTGTGACTGTAAGCTGCATGACAGTATTCACACAGATATCTGGCACCTATAAATTTCTTTACATCCGTGACACCGTAGTAATGACCGTCATGTAATAATACAAACAGTGGTTTAGGAAGTCTTTCTGGTCCTGTCAAAAATGTTTGTCAAGCTCCCTGACTGTGGTACAAAATCTTAATTCTAACTCCTAAAAATTGCTCAAATCATGACACATCACTAAAAGTGACAGGGGTCTGTTCTGACAAACCCAGTTCACCGTGGAGAATTCTGACCTTATTAATCAACTGTGCATCAGTGTTTCTGTGGGGTTTAGTAATGCCACTATACTGGCTGAAAAACACAGAGCATTATCTCTGTTATTTAAATCAATCAGATAACATTTTTTTCTCAATGATTCTTCTGTATAAAACCAAACTTAGTGCATGTCTGCTCCCCACCCCCTTCCCTACCTATTTTTTTTATCATAGAAGATTTTATTAAGATTTTCAAATGTTTACATTGCACTTCCATATTAATTTCTCTCATACATGTAGAAAGATCCTCAAGATCCATAGGCTTACAATATACGGTATGTTACAAGAGGCTAGGCACATATAATCAGAATATATACATATATATATAGCCTATCTTTCCTAATTGTAGCTACTCATTTATTAATAGGGTAGCTGGGGTATGTAAATAGGTCTGTCTAAGAACCAGTAGGAGGAGGGTTACACAGAGGGGGAAGGGTTTTACACAGTGGTGAGTTAAAATAAGAATCCCACTTTTTATGGAAGTAAACCAGTTGACCTCGATGAGCATAGGTCAGCCTTTCCAGCAGTGCTAGTTTAGCTATAGCTGAGTGCCATAATCCTATGCTTGGACTGTTGCTTTGTCTCCATTGCATTAAGAGAAGCTGCTTGGCCTCTAATAGGGCCAACATGACCCACTCTCGGAGGGCCTTTGGCAACGTAGGAAGGCTAGACATATCTCCCAACAATTGTTTAGAGTCTAGGTGGAGATTCCTTATACCCAAGACTAAACAGCAATCTCGTCTAATTGCATCCCAGAAAGCAGAGAGTTGTGGACATTCCCACAGAATGTGAAAAAGGTGGGCTCCGGGTTGTTGGCATCTCCAACAGTTGGAATGTGGCAATAGCCCTGCCAAACACAGAACGGCCAGAGTTCTGTACCAGCACAGCAAAATTTTTAGCTGTATTAATTGGATTTTAGAATCTTTATACAACTTATGCACATTTTGAAGACAACCAGCCCATGTAGTGTTAGGTATAGCTACACCCATCTCGGTCTCCCATCGGATTCTGCAGTGTTCTGTGGGGTCAGATTGAGAGTCCCTACCTATAGCGTAGAATTTACCTATACAACCACATGAGGAGGTTTCCTAATGTAGAGTGGTAAGCCACTTCAATTTATTATCTGGTCGTATTTGGGCAGAGAGGGCATAGATAAGGCTACATATTTGGAGATACCACCAGAAATCGGTGTTTGGAAGATTAAATTTATTCTTTAACTAGGCAAAGGACAATAGTGTATTCAAGCCAGGCATCATGAGGTCCATCACATAGCCAATGCCCTTATGCTCTCAAGCAGGCCAATTAAGAGGTTGCCCCTCTAATGTAATAAAGGTGTTGTGCTATAGACCTGCATAAGCCAGGGGTGGGGCCCACGCATTCTTGGGGGTATGGGAGAGAGTCATAATATGATGCCAGGCATACCGGGAGTGACACATGAGCAGAGAGAGGCCCTTTCCTGTACAGCCACTAAGGCTCAGCAAGGACCTAAGTGGGGTTGGGGTCGCCATGTCTGTTTCAAGGCCAACCCACACTGGACAAGATGTGTTAGGCAGTATGACCCACTTTGTTATTTGTGCTGCAGTACATGCTAGGTGATAGTTCTGAAACCAAGGGGCCTCAAGGCCTCCTTTAGTTCAATGTGCCCAAAGCATGTTTTTCCCCCATCTACATTCCTTCTTCTCCCATATTAGAGTGGATACCATCTTCTCAAGGGAAGCAAAAAGTTTGGGAGAGATTCATATTGGAAGATTATTGAATAAATATTATTGAATAAATATAAGACCCTTGGGAGCAATAGCATTCATACCGAAGCCACTCTGCCCATCAGAGATAAGTGCAATTTTTGCCATCACTCTATTTCTACATTTAATTGTTTTAACAGAGGGGGAAAATTAGTTGATTCAAAATTTGCCCAGTTAGAAGGTATGTAAATCCCCATGTAGGAAAAACCTTGTGGAGCCCATTTACGTTCTGTGCCATGAAGGCATTCCCATAGGCAGAGTGAATTCAATGGGACAGTCTTCTGTTGATTAACCTGTAGACCTGATCATGCCACAAAGCTTTTAAGGACTGAGAGGACTATTGGTAATGAATATTGGGGGCTTGATAGGGTAAGTAGCAGATCATCTGCATAAACTGCCACAGTATAGGATTTGCCATGTGCCAACATGCCTGTAAGCCCCTCTGTAGTGTCAAGAGCATGGAGTAGGGAGTCCAGGGCAATTAAAAAAAGAAGGGGCAATAAGGGACAGCCTTGTCGGGTGCCCCTGTATAATAGAAAGGAGGAAGAGATGGTGCAGTTAGTAAGGATCTTGGCCTTTGGGGAATTATAAAGGGTTGAGATCCATAAGCAGAATTGGGAACCAAATCCATATATATGAAGAACCTCATGGAGATAATTCCACTCTACGGAATCAAAAGCCTTTGCAAAATTAATGGCTAGGGCAGCCATAGGGGTTTTAGCTCTACTTGTCAGCCACTTCAGATTCAACATCAATCTGGTATTGTCTGAGCTCACCTTTTCCAGCATAAAACCAACTTGGGATGGATGGATAATTGAGCCAAGGATATTCTGCATTCTGGTTGCCAATATTTTAGCCAGGATCTTTGTGTCCACTGGCAGTAATGATATGGGGTGCAAATTAGAGCAGTTCAGGGGGTCATCAGATGTTTTAGGTATTACTGTAATTAAAGCATCATTCATTGTGGTGGGGAGGGAGCCTGATGGGTGGGAACATTGCAGAGCAAGTAACAAGGGGGTCACAATTTCCTGATCCAGGGCTTGATATAGCTCAATGGTCATTCCATTTGGCCCTGGGGCTTTCCCTTTGGCCATGCGAAATAGGGCCTGTCATACCTCAGTCTCTGAAATAGGGCGGTCTAAAAGGTCAACTTGCTCCTGAGATAATGAGGGTATTGCGAAACCTTTGGAAAACTGACGCAGTTTATGTGAAAGCTGTTCCCTCGTGTCTATGGATTTAGATTAATATATGGTCTGATAGTAATTTTTCATGGTCTCGTTAATGCCCTTCGAATCGCTAACCACGGAACCTGTGGGAGTGCGGAGGGCATGTATCTTTGAAGATGCTTGCTGCTTCCGCAATTAGTAGGCAAGGAGCTTCCCCCCTTGTCCCCTCCTTCCCAATATTGATGTTTGGCCCTGAGCAAAGTCCATTCTGCCTTATGATGTAAAAGTGAGTTTATACGATATTTAAGCCCTACAAAATGCCTTGTTAGTGAGGGGTCTGTAGTAGCAGTGGTCTGGGAGGCTTTAAAATGGCCCTCTAGGGTAGTGAGTTCTGATTGTAGTAGCTCTATCTTTCTTTTTTTGGGGTTTTATTCCAGTTCGCAGCAAAAGCAATGATATGGCCTCTTAGAGTGGCTTTAAATGCCTCCCATATCGTACTAACTGAGACTTCTCCAGTCTTGTTGAAAGTAAAATATTCCCGAGTTGCTTTCTGCATCTCTTGTTGAAATTCAGGATCTTAACTAAAAGGGGGCTACATCTCCATCTTGTACCAGTGTTTCAACTTTCAGGGGTGGAGTAAGTAAGTGACACCGGTACATGGTCTGATATAATTATATTGCTTATGTCATTATTTGAAATGGCACTCAAAGCTGGCTGGTTAGCTAACCAATAGTCAATGCGACTATAGGCATCATGCAGAGAGGAGTAGTATGTGTAGTCACGGCCCGATGGGTAATCACGCTTCCAGACATCCACTAAGCCCCACTCTATCATTTCTTGCAAGACGGCATGTGTCTTCATGTGGGTTTGAGGCGTAGGATGGGATTTATCCAAAAATATGCCTGGTACTAGGTTAAAATCTCCTCTTGTTATCAAGGGAATAGTGGAGTCGGACTGTGCTAGCCCAGCAATAGTTTGGCTCAAATTTGGAAAAAACTCCACTTGGTCCACATTCGGGGCATAAAGGTTACATACTAACAATTTGTCCAGGCCAGATTTTAACTATTAAGCCTTCAAGCCTTCCCTGCCCACAGCACCCAGTGAGTGCCGGGGCTATGCTCCACCAGCGGGTGGTCGGCGACCGCAAGGCTGACCCAGGGGACCAGGAGGCCAGGAGAGACAGCCAGGAAGTCAAGCCTTCCCTGCCCACAGCACTCAGTGAGCGCCGGGGCTACGCTCTGCCAGTGGGCGGTCGGCGACCGCAAGGCCAACCCAGGGGACCAGGAGGCTGGGAGAGACAGCCAGGAAGGTACGGGAAAGCTGTGGCCAATCGGGAGGTGAGGGCTGACTAAGCCTTGCAGCCGATTGGTCCTCCTGCTCCATAGACTTCTGTGTTGAATTTACACTGCTGAAAGCTGGTCTGAGATTTGTGTTTTTTTTTTGCCTAACTGTCCAAAAAAAGCTGTTTTCCTGTAAAGTTAAGGGCCCAGATATTCAAAAGGGTTGCTCCATGCGCAACAGGGTTGCGCATGCGTAAGTCCTCCATTGCGCCATTCTGCGATATTCAGCAGGAGGCAGTTGCTCCACTGGCAACAGGTTGCGCAAAAGAGCAATACAAATGAATGCATGCTCAACAGGAGGGTGAGGAACCATGCATAACCTGCGCAACCGATATTCAGTCGGGTTGTGCAGAGTTGTGCATGCGCAACCCCCAACCTGCGCCTGCACAACCTTGAGCCAAAAAAAAAAGGATCAAGTTGAGGGCCACCCACAGGTGAGCTGCTGTATTGCAGGGCACAACACAGCAGCTGCCACCCCTAGCTGGCCCCCAACTCGGTCCCTGTGCCCCCCCACCAGCCCGATCGCGGGCATAGAAGTAACATGAACCCCCGCCACACATCTCCCACAGCCCGATCGCGGGCATCACAGTTACATGAAACCCCCACACACATATCCGAAGCCGATCGCGGGCAGTACAAGTATGAAACCCCCACACATATCCCGAAGCCCGATCGCCCGGGCAGTACAATTACATGAACCCCCGCCACACATCTCCCACAGCCCGATCGTGGGCAGAGCGTGTATAGACCCCCAGTGCCCAATCGCGGGCAGAATGTAACCCTCCCCCACCCGAATATCTCCCTGGTGGTCCAGTGGACCGTAAAAGCCCGATCGTGGGCAGAATGTCACATCACAACCCCCAAACATCTCCTGTGTCTAGTGTCCCCCCACACCCGAAGCCTCCACCCGCTCCCCGCGGCGGCGGAGCATGGGCGCAATGGTACTTACGCCACTGCAAGGATTTAATGCTCAACTCTGGCAACTTGCGGTGGCGCCAAGTTCCACTGCGCCATGCGCCAGGAGTGCTGTGTGCTAGAGTTAAGATTCAAAGGAGTTGCTCAATAGTGCAACTCCTTTGAATATCACTCCGGCCACACCCCTGCGCAACTATTTTGAGCAGCGAAGGGGCTTGCGCCTCAGAATGGCGCAGTTTGAAAATCTGGGCCCAAGTGTTTAAGGAATCTGTTAAAGTTTAAACTAAAATGTAATTTACAGCCTTTTGGTGGGATTTCTAGTGGGCCAGACGCTACGGCGCCGCACTCCCCCAGCCTTTTGTTGTGTAAATTAATTCACACTGCTCTGCAGAAACACTTGATTCTGCTATTTTTTTAATTGCTGTGCCTTCCTGTGTCTCCCTCCAGTCAAGCCTTCCCTGCCCACAGCACCCAGTGAGCGCCGGGGCTATGCTCCGCCAGTGGGCGGTCGGCGACAGCAAGGCCGACCCAGGGGACCAGGAGAGACAGCCAGAAAAGTACGGGAAAGCCACGGCCAATCGGGAGGCGAGGGCTAAGCCTTGCAGCCAATTGGTCCTCCTGCTCCATAGACTTCTGTGTTGAATTTACACTGCTGGATTGGGCTGGGAGGGATATTGATGCAGACTCCATCTGTA
The DNA here is from genome assembly GCA_016271365.2 of Neoceratodus forsteri. Classification (NCBI taxonomy): domain Eukaryota; kingdom Metazoa; phylum Chordata; order Ceratodontiformes; family Ceratodontidae; genus Neoceratodus; species Neoceratodus forsteri. Next base: position 65,269,086 of record CM028138.1, on the reverse strand, counting down.
GGCTGTATGAAGCAAATACACCGTGAGTCTCGAGGATTAGACCTGCAAGTTCTGTGGCCTAGCTGCGCAGCACCGCTTTCGGATAACCAGTGTAATTTAGCAGCTTTACAATACAGTTCTATCAGAAAAAAACACACCAGACAATTCAGAGTAGTTTCCCAAACGAGTATTTAACAACAAAAGAAGATTTACATCCCGGGATTAGACCGACCCGCCACAAGTTTTTCTCAGAGAGGAAGGAGCCCATGAATTATGCTGCCATTCCCTTGGAGGTCAAGCCACACCCCCCTCCCTATTTCTAATAGTGGTTAACACGAGGTGCAAAGAACCATTGGTGATCACCTCAGAATTGTTCTGAAGCATATCAGCTATCTGGTCTAAAAACACCCCAGCACTAAGCTCTCCAGGGGCCTTTCTTCTTGAGAATAGTGGGTGATTTAAAGAGTCAGCATCAAAATGCAATTGGAAAAAATCATTGTGACCCAGTTCAGGTATCACCCTATCTAACAACTGTTGGATAGTTTTGTGTATTGCCCTAATGGCGTCTGTAAAGGACTGAAGCCTATCAAGATTTACAAAGCAAAACAGTTCGTAAAGTTTGACTCCTCTGAAATGATTTCTCTCCCTTGTGTAACATAGAAACATAGACTTTGACGGCAGATAAGGACCGCTAGGCCCATCTAGTCTGCCCATTTCCCTACCTACAGGATAGGCCGCAGATTCTAGTTAACCAACAGCCTATTTCTTCCTACCCCCCACAAGAATTGCCTTATGTCTGTCCCATGCATTCTTGAATTCTCCCACAGTTTTAGACCCCACAACCTCCTCAGCAAGGCTGTTCCATGCATCCACTACCCTCTCTGTGAAATAATACTTCCTCACATTGCCCCTGAACTGCCCTCCTTCTATCTTTAAATTGTGTCCGCTTGTTCTTGCAAGTCTCTTTTTCTGAAAGATTACCCTCTTGGACTTTGTTGATTCCACTGAGGTACTTAAAAGTTTCTATCATGTCCCCCCTCTCCCTTCTTTCCTCAAGGGTATACATATTAAGCTCCTTTAGTCTCTTCTCATACGGCTTCTTTTGCAGACCCTGCACCATTTTAGTTGCCCTCCTCTGACTACCTCTATCCTGTCTATGTCCTCTGGAGATGGGGTCTCCAGAACTGGACACAGTACTCAGATGGGTCTCACCAACTGTCTGTACAGAGGGATAACAACTTCCTGTTTTCTGCTGCTGATGCCTCTCCCTATACATCCCAGTATACCCCAGCCCTCCCTACTGCCTTCTCACATTGCTTGCTAACCTTAAGGTCATCTGATATGATTACCCCAGGTCCCTTTCCTTTTTGTTGTTGTTACTACCTCCCCACCCATTGTGTATTCTTCCCCTGGGTTCTTGTTTCCCAGGTGCATTATTTTGCACTTCTTTGCATTGAATCCTAGCTGCCATACTTCTGACCATTCCTCCCACCTTGCCAAGTCCCTTTTCATCCTTTCCACGCCTCCTTGTGTATCAACCCTGTTGCAGATCTTTGTGTCATCTGCAAAAAGGCATACTTTTCCTTCCAGTCCCTCTGCAATGTCACTGAAGATAAAAGGACTGGACCCAATACTGAACCCTCGTGTACCCACTAGTAACCCTCTTTCTTCAGAGTGGACTCCATTTACAATTACCTTCTGTGTCCTGTTGTGCAGCCAATGTTTTACCCAGGCTACCACCCTGGGACCCACTCCCAGGCTGGTTAATTTGACTATTAATCTTTTGTGTGGGACTGTGTCAAATGCCTTGCTAAAGTCTAGGTAGGCCATGTTCACAGCCCCTCCCTGGTCTACTACTTTGGTCACCCTGTCAAAGAAATCTATTAGATTCATCTGACATGACCTTCCCACTGTGAACCCATGCTGCCTTGGGTCCTGTGTCCACTGGCCTCTAGGTACTCAACTATTCTTTCCTTCAGAAGTGACTCCATCACTTTCCCTACCACAGAGGTCAGACTGACAGGTCTGTAGTTTCCTGCCTCTGTCTTGGTCCCACTTTTGTGAAGGGGAATCACATCCGCCTTCCTCCAGTCCTCGAGTACCACACCATCCTCCCATGATTTATTAAAAAGAGTAGCCAGGGGTTTCACTAGTTCTCTGCTTAATTCTTTTAGAATTCTGGGGTGAATTCCATCAGGACCCATTGCTTTATCCACCTTCAGTTTTAGGAGTTCTTGCAGAACCCTTTCTTCTGTGAAAGGACTGGGATCGACCCCCCTATCAAGAGTGCTTCTGTTAATTGGATTAGGCACTTCCCCTCCTCTTTGTGAATACTGAGCAGAAATATTCATTCAGTATCCCTGCTTTTCACTGTCCCCTCTGCCCACCCACCGTTCATTCTATTCAGCCTTACTATCCCTCCTTTGTCTTTCACGCTGATGTACCTATAAAAGGTTTTATCCCCCTTCTTAACTGAGTTGGCTATCTTTTCCTCAGTTTGGGCCTTTGCTATTCTGACTTCCCTCCCTGCTTCCTTCTGCCTTAACTGGTACAGCTCTGTGTCCTGCTCCTTCTGTGTTTCCTTATACTTCCGAATGCTATCTTTTTCTTCCTGACTTTCACAGCCACCTCTTTTGAGAACCATAGTGGCTTTTTCTTTCATTTTGATTTGTTTATTTGCTTCACGCAAGGCTTGTTGCCTCTGTGATGGCAGTTTGATGATTCCCCATTGTTGCTCCACACCTCCTTCTAGCCTGTTTGCTAGTGCTTCTGAGGCACTCTCCTATCTTACCAAAGTCAGCCCTCTTAAAGTCCAGTACCCTCACTTTGTATGGCTTGACTCTGTAGCTGAGTTTAATGAACCATACTGTTTGATGGTCACTTGTCTCCAGATGGCAACCCACTTCTAGATCTGAGATCCTCTCACTGCCCCGGTTGAGAGCACGAGGTCTAAGATTGCTCCCTCATGAGTGGGTTCTGAAACTAGCTGTCTAATGCCTGCCACCTGTAGGGCATCAAGAATAGCCCTGCTCTTGGATGTGGATGCAGCAAATGTGCTCCAGTTAACATCTGGCATATTCAGGTCTCCATCAACAGTATCTCCCTTTCTCTGCCATTCTAAGAATGCCTTCTATCATATCCTTGTTCATTTCCTCCCTGACATGGGGTCTGTACACAACCCTGTGCGGATTGTGGTGCCTTTCCAGTCTCCAGGTGACCCACAGTGCCTCTTCTCCTCCCTGTTTACTCTTTTGTTCAGTTGCTTTTATCCCTTCCTTTACATAGAGAGCTACCTCCCTCTTCTCCCCTGCCTATCTCTCCTGTAGGTTATGTGCCCTGGTATGTTAACATCCCAGTCATGGTTCTCTGTGTACCATGTTTCTGTGATGCACACGATATCCAGGCACCCTCTTCCATCATGGCCACCAGCTCAGGGCTTGTTGCCCAGACTACGGGCATTGGTACTCATTACCCTCCATTTCCTGATGGCCTTACTCCCTTTGCCCCATCCCTGTCCTTCTTGCCTTTGTCACTTTCTCCATTTACCCTGCCCTTCTCCCTATCGACACCTCTATGTTGGTGTTTGCCGACTTACTACCATGATTATTTGGGGGGCTAGGATTTTCCTGCTCCTTTCCAGTGCCTCCCCCCTTGGCTAGTTTAAAAGCTTGCCAATGAAGCATTTAAACCTATCACCTAGTATCCTGGTTCCCCTCCTGGACAGATGCAGCCCATCTTGCCAGTATAGGCTTGCATCACTCCAGGTGGACCCCCAGTCCCCAATGAAGCCAAATCCCTGAGCTCCACACCAGTTTTTCAACCACTGATTGAATCCCATGGTGTGGAACACCCTAGCCTCTCCTATGCCATAGATGGGCAGCACCTCCGAGAAGGTTACCGCAAGTGCTACTTGACCAAGGCCCCTCCCCATCCCACAAACTCTTCTTGCACTTCTCTAATCCCTTTCAGCCAGGTCATTTGTCCCTAGGTGGACAATGACATCCAGCTCTCCCTGTGCAGCTGCTCTGGCAATCCTGAGGATTCACTCCTGTCCCTCCAAGCCATGGCGCCAGGCAGGCACCTTACCTCTCTCTCCTTCCTCCCCAGTTCTACCTTCCTAACAATGGAGTCCCCCACCAGGAGTTGTTTCCTTCCCCCGCAGGGTCCCTGCCACCCTCCTGTGGGTCTCCTTTGTGGAGGTTCCCAGCATCCTCCTTGGTCTCCACTGCGGGTGCCTCCATAGAGGAACCACACTTTGCCAGAATGGCATAGGAATTGTGGAGAGGTACCACTGGAGGAATGTGCCTCTGTTCCACCACCCTCACCCTCCCTGAGCCCACTGTGGTCCAACTGCTCCTCTTTCTTGACAACCTCTGAGGCAACAGCTGTGGCACTGGTGGACCCTGGATGGAAGAGGAGGTCCCACAAATCCTGGCCAACTCAGCCTGGAGATGAGCAACCTCCTCCCTCAGCCCAGAGAGGCGCCTGCAGATGGGACAACACCGCATCCTCCAGAACGTCTCCCAGAAGACTGCTGCTCCACAGCCACTGCACTGCACCACTCCAATCATGTCTTATTTCTGTCCCCTTAATTGTTTGCAATCCTTACTCTTTGCTCTGTTTTTTTCTCTCTCTCTCCTTACTTTCTGCCTGTGTGCCCTCTAAGCTCCTGATTGTCCTGTTCTGAGACAAGAATATCCTATATTTCTCAGTAGACCACTTACTTGCTCAGAGGCAGACCTCCAGCAGCTAGAGGGGGCCGGAGAGCTACTCTTGCCCTTCTAGGATGGTGGGTCTTTGGTGGTTCTGTGATCACTCACTTCCTGCTCCCAAACAGGAAGTTTCTGTTGTCAGTCAAATCCTGTGCCTATAAAAATAGAACTAGCTTTGGGTGGAGGGCAATATAGTCCCAGCAGAGAAGTCCAGTCACATAGCAGTCCTTTCTCCTGGTGTCTTCTGCCAAGCTATTAGCAGAATCTTTCTAAGGCAGTCTTTAAATGTAGCTTCTTTCTAGCTAAGTCACTCCCCCACTTACTAGATCTTTCTACAAGTGATTTAAACCTCACAGCAGTTAAGTCCTTTCAATCACCTGAGATTTACACCTAGATAACTATTCAGATACCCATTCAGTTCAGTTAACCCAGACACACACTTTTTTTTTGTTTTGTATGTTAGTTTTTTTTTACCCTAAATTAAAGGTCCAAGGTCCAAGTAAAAAAGTTCTTCTACTTTAGTCCCAGCAGAGAAGTCCAGTCACACAGCAGTCCTTTCTCCTGGTGTCTTCTGCCAAGCTGTCTTCATCAGTGTAACTTTAAATTCTTTCTAAAAAAAACTACAGGAGGGGACTGTTGGTTTTCTAACTCAGCATCTTGTGGAGAATTGTGATTCTCCGCAAGGTGCCGTGATGCCCTACGATGTAATAGTTTCCTGGCATGCTTTACTTTCGTTTTCAAATTTTCTCTGATTCTTTTATTTTTTTCCCCATCTTTCTTTTCACCAGTCTAGTGCGTTTGATCTTATTTTTAGCATTGCCCTCCTTTTTATTCATTCTGTTAGGTCACTGTTTCATAGATGCAACCATTTCTGTCATACGTTTAAGCTGATTTACCAACTCTATATCATGCATCAGCTCTAACTCAGACCCATTCCTACTTAAACATACCAACATAAATGCAACATTCACATTAAGGTGTTTTAGTAGATTGTTTTGCAACTCATATACAGTTTCCTTCTCCTTACCACTTAATGTCTCAGTGACAGCAAGCAATTCAAATGACTTTTCAACAAGCTGTACCATTAACTTCATTGGCTCATAATCCTTTTTTCCAAACTGGGGAGGTGAAACAGTATTCCTGGTGTCTGTATACCAAAAACTGGTGGAGGCCCGAGGAGATGAGACAGGGTTCTCTTTGTCTGCAGCCCCCAAGCTGGAAGATAGCTGTGACTCATTATATAAAGCAAGGCGTCTTGTAGAATCACCATTGACTTTAATCACTAAATTTACGGGTGCCTGGGGAGTTACATCAGGATTGTAGGAACTGTTGGTGGCTTGAGACCCTTGAAGCAAAAATGTACAGTTATTATTTATAGATTCTAAAGCATCACCCCTGGTGTTTCCACTATCAACACCATGCATAAAGCTGACATGTTTCTTTGACCATTCAGCCTTCTCTCGTGTGTTCTGTACCAATGCCCTCTTTTGTTTTTTTCTGAGATGATTTGCCTTTTTTGTAGCTATCAATAGAAAAGTAGACCATCACATATTTCAAATGTGGCCTTTAATAAATCACAGATACAGTTAATTAATTTCTGTCTTAGATCACCATAAAGTTTGTATGTCTGATTTTGAACCAAAGATTTATAATGTGTATTGCTGTTTACTTATGTTTAAACTAACAATAAAAGTTTAAATTATAATAATCATATTTCAAGCATTACAGTTGTAAGAATCTAAGCTAGCAAAAAAAAAAAAAACACATGTCCTATTTTAATTAAAGCATCTCAGTGCTCCTATATTGATTTGGCATTTCCCCTGTAACTCCCGAGTGATAGTCCCGTTATTTCCTATGGAGGCTAAATTGCCCTGTTTTTCCTGTATAACCAATGCATGTCTATGGGAAGAGTTTTCCTGTAGATGCCTCCAAATCCCTGTAAAATACAAGAACCCTGTAGATGCAGTAGTCCTGGCATCTTCTATCCACTAATGATGCACTTCTGAACTAACAAAAACAGTAACATATATACTATTTTTTACTTAAAGCATCTTCTATCCACTAATGATACATTTCTAAGCTAGCATATACACACACACACACACACATACACGCACACACACACATCCTAACTGATTATACCATTCTAAAGCAGCAAAAAATATGTACAAATACCTTGTGGGGTGTTTTTGGTGGTCTCCATCTGTTCAACACCAGTAGCAGGCAGTTCATCATCATCATCACTTACATTTTGCAAATCAGCACCATTTAAGAGATTATTCATTTTGCAATTCTCAAAACTTTAACAGTATCTCTTCAGGTTTCAGCTGAGACTGTGCCACACTGGTAATGCCTAACACTTATATAATGTAGCTAACAATAAATAGAAACTCCCATTTCTTTGCATAAAATAGAAAAACAATGCAAGGTTTTCTTGTAGACTATTTCTCAGATTTTTTTTAAACATTTCCCAGACATCTACCACGTAAATGTATGTACCCTTCTATTGTGTATCCCATGACATCCTACTGATTTATACACATCAGCCTTAAGCTCCCACGCACCCAACAGAGCTGTTCTCCTGAGTGTGAATATTGCAACTCTTTTCCCAGATCTCTCACAAAAGATCCCTGTGTATAGGATTTCACAAAACATACAAGACTGTTCTATTTATACACACTAGCATGGTTATAATTTATACACAGTAGCACAGACATCATAATCTAACATATTCCAGATAGGGTCTATTTGTGAAAAGTAGTATTTCTCTCAGAAACACACATAAATAACAGATACATAGTACATAATATACAATTATGATTCTTCAATACACTGGCTGGAAGCTAATTAATATGCTGAGCTCACCATCAGAGCCATGCAGAATTTCATTGCGGAGGTCAGGGAAGGTCAGCTTTTCAGACTCCAAACAGCATATCCGTTCACATGTAAATGTGTCTCATTCCATTCTTCAAAGATGAGATATCTGCTAACTCATCAGTATTCAAAACAACCTTTTGTGACAGTCACATAGGAACCTTGCCTAAATTATAGTTCAATAGACTGTCAGAAATAGATTTACAGTGGTAAAGACTTCAGCCTTCATTCTGTAACCATAGACTGTACACACTTGGTTAGTAGATATTGTACACTGTTCTGGATCCTGTTTTATGGACTTGATATATTTTTTTCATTTTGTATTAAAGGGGTAATTTTGTTTTCTTGAAAAATCAGCCTTATAAGAATTATATTTGTTCTATGGTACAATTGTGCATTCAGTGAACTTCTCATTCTATATTAAAAAGGAAATTTGTTTTCCTGACTCACCGGAGTAAATGGGAAATGTACTTTGGCAACCCTTGACAAAAGCTGGGAACTTTTTCTGTGGATTACCTTCTTCTTATTGTATGTTAAAAATGTTATCAGCATCAATAGGAATGATTTTTTTCTGCAATATTCACAGGAAACTTGGGGGACATATATATATATATATATATATATATATATATATATACATATATATATATATATATATAACTAACAAGGTAAGATTTGTAAAGTCCTTTTTCTGTCCAAAGCAGTGTAGAGATGTTTTTTTCTTTACCTATGAGCTGGCTAATGCCCCTCCCACACACACAGTTTTGCAGACTAACGAATGCTGCCTTGCCAGTCTGAGATGCTGTTGAACATTTTACAAGGTGTTCTTGATAGGACTTTCATAGGTTACTTTAATACTTTTTTTCTAAATTTTAAAAAATATGTACCTTGTCTCAAAACAAGTGTGCTTACACCAGTGTCCCCAAATAGCCCTCTGTGGTCACGGCATCTACGTGATAATGCTTTCCTTGTACAGAATTCTAAGAAAAATCTGAGTCACAAAGCTCTACACACATCCTGCCCTTATACCCCGGACCGATAGGGTTGTGAATGAATATTGAGTGAATAGGGATGGAGGTGCTAGGACTCAGGTGTGAGTGGGGAGGGGAGGAGAAGGAGGGGAGCAGGAGTTTGTGGGGAAGGAAAAGGAGGAGAGGGACTCGAGATATGAGCTAGGACACTGTGACAGGGGTGGAAGAGGGAGCAAGGTGATGTGGAGGAAGACAGACTCGGGTGGAGAGGTGGGTGGATCAAGGAGGGGACTCAAGGTTTGAACTAGGATGCTAAGGTGGGGTAGAAGAGTGAGCAGGGTGGTGTGGAGGAAGAGGGACTCAGGTGCAAGGGGTTGGAGGATCAAGGAGGGGGACTCCAGATTTGAGCTAGGACACAGCAGCAGAGGTGGCAGAGGGAGCACTGTGGTATGGAGGAAGAGGGACTCGAGTGCAAGGCTGGAGGTTGGAGGAGGAGGAGGGAGCAGGGATGCAAAGGGAGGTGTGGGGGGTTGGAGGAGGGGCAGGAGTACGTGGTGAGAGGAGGGAGTCGAGTTCGAGTGCGAAGGCAGGAGGAGGAAGAGGGACTTGGGTGTGAACTAGGATGGTGCGGTGGCATTGCAATGTGAGGGGTAGGGATCCGGGTGCAGATGCCAAACCGGGGTCCAAAAGGAGGGGTTCGAGGGACTGCTAGCACTCTGATGTAAGGGCAGCAGGAGGAGGAGGAAGGACTTGGGTGTGAACTAGGATGGTGCGCCGGCATTGAAATGTGAGGAGGAGGGACCCAGGTGCAAGCTAGGATGCCAAACCAGGGTCTGAGAGGAGGGGTTCAAGGAACTGCTAGCACTCTGATGCAAGGGCAGGAGGAGGAGGGACTTTGGGTGTGAGTTTGTGGCATGGATGCGAGAGGAGGAGGGACGTACGGTGTAGAAAAGGGGAGGACTTCCGGATTTGAGGATGAAAATTCACATCACTTCCTGTGGCAGGAAGGGAAGTGAGGCATTGCCATGCCACGTGGAAGGCGGGACTTCCACTGGCAGAAAGGGGTGGGGCGTTGCCATGGTAACCACCTGTCAAATGATGTGACAAGCTCTGATTGTCTGAAATTTAACATTTGACGAGATATATGTACTTAGACTACTTCTGATATACCCACAGTTGCATATTCACATGGCTTTATTTCATTTTTTCTTTATATAAAACTCTAACAAAACCTTGCCCATGTTATAAGAGGACTAACCCACTCCAGGGTATGGGTTTACTGAGCATTAATTCATGCCTGGGTGGTTGAAGTCACTCAGCTTCACCTTGTGACTCTGGGTTTACTGAGCATTAATCCATGCCTGGGGGGTTGAAGTCACTTGGCTTCACCTGGTGACTCCAACCCCCCAGGCATGGATTAATGCTCAGTAAACCCATACCCTGTCCTGGGTTAATCCCTCTGTGACACATCTGAAGTGTCAATCAAGTACACACAGTCAAAGGGCAATCTTAGGGATAAAGAATTTCAAAATGTACTGTAGGTGGGTATATTTATTAACATGAGTCATCAGTTACAAAACCAATAAGAAAAAACTTTTCTAAAGCAGCAGCACAACAAAAAAGTTTTTCCCCCAAATGCTCAGTTTCAACTAAATAACAAAAATTGCATACCAGTCAGATCTGCTCTTCTAGGAGCCTACTATGCTGTGCACCATGAGTTTTATTCATTTTCTCAATCCCAACCCATGACAGGCCTACATCAATGCTATTTATAACCCAAATATGAAACCATATTTTTTTCTAGAGAAACAGAATGTATTAGAACATTTCTAAAATACTCAAGTACTGATAGAATTGGAAACATCTGCCACTAAATAAAACTGGAAAATACATGAAATCTTTTAAAGTGGGAAAAAAGTACTGTAGTGTCATTTTTTTCTCCAATTTGATTGCACTGCTGCTCTAGAAAAATATTCAAAATAATTAAAATACACTGCCGATGCTCTGAAGAAGTCAGGAAAACAGTACAGCTAAACAAAACCTTGTATTTTGAAATGTTCTAGTGATTATAAAATATTGCTGCTTTAAAATGTTCCTGTGAGCCACAGCACTAAATATCACCTGTTCCTGGAATATAATGGAATGCTACCAATGGATGATACGGACAGGCAACAACAACCGCTTTGATGACTTGGGCAGGTACAATTAGTACAACACTGAGATAATGTGGCCAGGAGTGCATATACTAGGTTATAATCAAACAGTGTTAGCTAATGGCTAGAGAACTGGGAGATCACAGGGTCAAACCCCACTACAACAGCATTCTCAGTGGGTGATTTTAAAGAAGTTTTTTTTATCTCCTTCTGCTTCAGTCTACTCAAATGCAGAAATCAGTAGGAACAGAACCCCTCTGAAAACCAGGAGGTCGATCTCAGCCGGGCTAAACTGGGTACATAAACTGTTACGAAATCAAATGATTGCAACCAGAGTAGGTAGTTATGTAAGTAGGTAGGGGTAAAGTTTAATAATCATCTTACATGCATTACAATGTAAAGTCTTTAAGAGAAATGTAAAACCATTAAAAATCACTAAAAACATGCATGTAAATATTAGATACAATTAAATCAAATACAGATGATACCGACCTTTGGTTGTAATCCAAGGCAATGATACTTAATAAAAGTACGGTCAGATAAAATTCATCAGCTGGCACAAATCAACCTATGCAGTAACCGAGTTATTTATTAAAGGGCATGTGTTCACTTCTAATAAATTAATAACCATTCCATGTATTGCATTGATGTGTTAGTAATAACATTCTACTTGTATAATAAAATATTTGTTTATGAATTGAGCAAGTGGTTTTCACCTTTGCTTTTCACACTGCTAGTAAAGAAGTCAATAGAATTCTGTAACTGATGTCAGAAACTGCCACATACATAGGAGTGTGATGTATTTCAATGAGAAGCCAAATATACTTTTCTATCCTTTTCACAAGAAATAGATATTTCTTTCAGCAACAGCTGCATTTTATGTATCTGCAGTATTGTGGGCCATTGGTATTTTTTTTGTAATTTTTTTAAAAACTGTAATTAGCTTCTCTTGTATGTTTTTACAGTTTTTTAAACTACAGCTAGCTTCTCTTTTCTTCTTCCCAAGTACAATCCAGTTAGGAAGGAACTAGCACCTACTAAATCATAGAAAAAGATCACAGGTAATAAAAAAATAACATATTTCTATTAACTTTATAGTATTTCAGCAGCAGAAAAGTTTATTCCTCTATAAAAATTTGAAAACAGATTTGCAGTTTCCCATTAAAATTGTTACCAGCCTTGTCAGTAAAGAGTTTTTCATTTTATAATACAACTATTCCATTGAATTATTTATTAATATTAGTCAGCAACATAGAAATAAAATGATGAAAAGGTAAGTAAGGAAACAAAAGCAAATAAAATAACTACCCAAACATTTTTTTTTTGAAATTTAAGTTTACTACCCAAACATTTAAAGGCCTCAAACTATCGTTAGTTAAGACAGACATCCTTACTAAGCACATGTTCTTTATGCATATTTTCATCATTTTCATAGGGTTCATCATCATTATAGCATTCAATAAGAAAATGCAAGATTCATCAGAACATCAGGTTTCAGGAATGAATCTTTCTGCTTAATTCTGATGAGATACAGGGAGAGCATGTGAAATACCTTGTTAAGGCAGTAAGAAAAAATTACTCACCATAGTAATTTTGTTTCTTATAATGGAGTCTTGCTGTATTCTGACTTTATGCAGTTAGCCCCAGCACTTGAACTGCTCTGGAGAGTAAAGGGTTGACTCTCTGCCAAGGCATAGAACGTTGAGCTCGAGCTTGGTTTTCAGACCTCTGTCTGTGGTACTCTGAAGTGTAACTGTCAGATTCTTATGAGCACAATACTAACTAATAAAGTAGAAACTGTTTTTAAAATGTTTGTGCCAAAGAGCAATAAATCATATCTTTAGGGTCCAAAGACTCAAGTCAAGAACCCCAAAAAGAATCTAAGCAGGTAGTGAAACAACCAAAACATTCATAATAAAAACCAGAAAAACCTTAAAAGATAAGGTATGCCAAGTACACCTCTGGGGTGCAGCACTGTGCCTGCCAAGCCACATCCCAAAACTACTAGGTTCCAGGAGGGGGAGGGAGGGAGGTCAGAATACAGCAAGACTCCATTAGAAGAAACACCATTACTATGGTGAGTGATTTTTTCTTCAAACAACATGAAGACTTGCTGTTTTCTGACTATATACAGACTACCAAGCAGTAGCCCCTTGGAGGAAGGAGTCACAGAACCTATTTTGGGAACAAGCTCTGCAGCACAACTGTGCCAAACCTAGCATCACTTCTTGACTGAATGTCAAGAGGGTAGTGCTTGGTAAATGTGTGAACAGCTTTCCAGGTGGCTGCTTTACAGATTTCCATTAATGGTACAGTATATCTCCAGCTGCTGTGACTGAAGCAGCTGCCTGTACCTCTGGTGGGGTAAGCACTCAGGCCTGAGGGATGCTCTTTCCGAAGCTCTGAATAGCAGAACTGGATACAGGAGATGATCCACCTGGCAATGGTTCTCTTGGTTGCAGGTTTACCCTTTCCCACTGCTCCATAAGTGAGAAACATCTGAAAGCAGTCATTTCTATGGGCCTTAGTGTGTTCCACATAGTAACTAAGAGCCCTTTTCACATCAAGACTGTGTAATCTTCTCTCCCCAGAGGAAGAATGATCAGTGAAAAATACAGGCAATGACATAGACTGATTCAAATGAAAGTCTGATACCACTTTGGGAATAAACTTTCTGTTGATTCAAAGGACCAGCTTATCCCTGTGAAATGAAATGAAGTCAGGTTCCACTGATAAAGCCTGTAATTCACTAATTCTCCTGGCAGCGGTAATGGCTACCAGGAATACAGTTTTTCAAGTCAAGTACTTCAGCTCAGCTGAGGACAAAGGTTCAAAGGGGGGCTGCATAAGCTGTGCAATACAGATATTCAGATCCCAAGAAGGAGTAGGTTTTCGAAAGAGAGGATTAATATGTACTAGACCTTTGAATTTTTTTTTTAAACTGGATGAGATGCTAGGGAAGATCCCTTCCCAGCAGAAAGGAAGGCAGAAATAGCTGCCAAATGTACCTTGAGAGTAGTGGGCCTAAGGCCTAAACTGTTAAGATGCACAAAATAATCTAAAGCAGTTGCAATATCAGCCAACTCTGGCTGGATATGCCTCTGAGAACCCAGATCTCTTCCATTTGGAGTTATAAGTCTTTCTAGTAGCAGGTTTCCTACTAACCTTTAAAATGTCCAAGTCTGACTGGGAAAGATGCAGGCTTGCATATTCTAGCTCTTCAAGAGCCAGACTTTGAGCCTGAGGGTCTGAAGGTTGGGATACAGAATCCTCCCCTGTGAGGAGGTGAGGAGATTGAACTGCCTGAGAAGACACAGAGGCATTGTCATTAACAGTGACAATAGTAGAGGGTACCAAGGCTGTCTGGTCCAGTCTAGAGCCACCAGAATCACCTTGCAAGGCTGAGACCTGATCTTAATCAGGACCCTGAATATCAGAGGAAAAGGAGGAAATGCATACAGAAACCTACTCGTCCAGTTCAATAAGAAAGCATCCTGAGGAACAGAACCCAGAAGAGGTGGTCTGCAGCGAAAGAGAGGAAGTTGGTGATTGTCTGGGGCTGCAAAGAGATCTATCTCTGGAGTGCCCCACCTCCTGAAAATGACCTGAAGAATTAGAGGGTTCAGGGCCCATTTGTGGTGACCCTGAGAAATCCTGCTGAGATCATCTGCTAAAATGTTGTCTTTCCCTGGAAGATGCACAGTCATCAGGAAAGCCTGAAGGGAATAAGCTAGAGACCATATTTTCATGGCCTCTGCACACAAGGCTGAGGGACCGAGTGCCTCCCTGCTTGTTGATGTATCACATGGTTGTGGTATTGTCTGTCCTGATCTGCATCACTTTCCCTTGAACAGAAGTTGAGAATGTCTGAAGTGCCAGAAAGACAGCTCTGACTTTGAAGGGGTTTATGTGCAGAAAACTCCTGATGAGACCAGGTTCCCTGAGCTGTATGCTGGTCTAGATGGGCACCCCAACCCAGTAGAGAGACATCTGCGGTGAGAATCACTGAAGGAGCCTGACTGAGAAAGGGAACACCCTGACAAAGATTGTACTCCTCCAGCCACCACTGGAGGGCCTGAACTAGAGTCTGAGACACTGGAACCAATTTGGAGAGAGGGTATTTTTTCTGAGACCAATAAGATCTGAGATGAAACTGAATATCTCATCTGAAACCTTGCTCCTTGGACCACTGCTGTGGAGGCTGCCATGTGTCCCAGCAACTGTAGAAAGTGTCTGGCTGGATGAGATATTAGAGGATGAAAAAAGGAAGCCAGAGTGATAAGGGACTGTACCCTTGGAAGAGGGAGAAATGCCTTAGCCTGGATAGTGTCTAGCTCCACCCCTATGAAAGTGAGGAGCTGAGCTTGTTCCAGAACAGACTTTTCTAGGTTCAGAATGAATCCCAATGAGTCTAGAAGCATTTGAATGACCTCTAGGGCTGACTTAACTTGGTCTGATGACTGACCCACAATGAGCCAGTCGTCCAGGTATGGGAACAGAAGGATACCCTGTCTCCTGAGGAATGCTGCCACTACTGCTAGACACTTGGTGAACATCCTTGGAGCCAATGTTAGGCTGAATGGCATAGCTCTGAATTGATAATGGCGGCCTGAGGACAACTTGAACCTGAGGTACTTTCTGTGGGAATGTCTGATAGGTATGTGGAAGTAGGCATCCTTGCAATCCAGTGATGCTAGCCAGTCTCCTGGTCTCAGACAGGGAAGAATTACTCTCAGAGCCACCATCTTGAATTTTGGTTTTGTTAAATGTTTGTTCAGGTATCTTAAATCTAGGATGGGTTGCCACTCCCCTGTCTCTTTTGGAGTAAGGAAGTATCTGGAACAGTCCTTTTCCCCTGTGACAAATGGGCACCTTATCTACTGCCTGAAGAAGGAGTAGAGAGGAGACTTCTGTCTCTAGGGTCCTTATTTCCAAGTGAGAGGGAGGACTGAAAGACTTTGCTCCCATTTTTGGGAATATTTTGAAACTGAGAGCAAGTCCCTGGTTCACTACTTCCAGGACCCATTTGTTTGAAGTAACAGACTTCCAGGCTTGAAAGCAGTGATCCAGCCTGCCCCCTACTGGAACTAGGGAGGTGACCCTGACCAACACCTCAGGGTGTGTTTGGGAGGGGGTTTAGACTGTGTGGATGATAGGATCCTGGTCATTCCACGTCTGCCTCTTCCCCTAAAGAACCCCCTCTGCTGGAAAGAAGAGGGGGAGGCCTGAGCTTGGTAGAAAGGCCTGTGAAGAGGCCTGCCCCTGTCAGCCCTAAATTGCTGCCTTTGAGGAGTGGCCAGCTGTTCTTTGGCTGTAGCACTCCTGTAGGTGGTCCTATATTCATCCATCTTCTTCATGTAATTCTCTGTTTGCTCCCCAAACAGAATTACCAGTTACAGGAAAATCCATGGCTTTAGTCTGGATATCATGTGAAAGACTGGTACACCTAAGCCAAGCAAACCTCCTCTTGGAGATAGATGTAGCCATGACCCTGGAATGTACATCATTCGAGTCTACAGCAGCATGGAATTGCACTTTAGATGCCTCTATACCATCTATAGCCACCTGCTCCAGCTCTTTAGTTAGCTGGGGAGGGGCACTGTTAGCCAGCTCCAGAACCGTATCCCACATAGATTTCTGGTACCTGGCTGTATATGCTATGTAATTTGATTGCCTGAGTTCCAAAGAGGATGCCAAGTACTGTTTCTTTGCAATGGCATCCAATTTCCTGGAATCCTTATCTGGGGGTGAGATGCCAGGGTGATGTCAGCCTTGTCACAGGCTGCAGCTTGCACTACCCCAACATGTCTGCAATGAGTTGAAAGGAATTCCATACCAGGATCTGATAAAGCATACCTCCTGTCCATTCTATTATCCACAGGAGGGATGGATGTGCGGAACTGCATAATTTTTTGTGTCTGTTTCCCCCAGGGATTTATGTATAGGGATAGACACTCTCTTTGACTCTGGAACATCCATCATCTCCACATAATCAGCCTCCTCCTGGTCCTGCTCAGCCTCTTCCATAGGAAGCTGAAGAGTCTCAGCCACTTTCTTGTAAGACAAGAAATGGAAAGGGGACTCAGAAAGCCTGGGAGGAGAAACATTGGAAGGCCTCTCTGGGGAGATGTCAGGCTCTACTGGCTCATCTAGACCTTCAAACTCACTTTCATCATAATCTCCTTCCTCCTCCCAATCACCCTCATAGAATGCTTCAGGATCTATATCAGAAGCAACTACTTCCGACTGAACCAATCGTCTTTGGACCGATGTCAGTTCGGTCAGAACCGGGTAAAGGGACTGGACTATTGTAACCACTTTCGCTAATTCTTCAGTGGTTGGAAAATGGGGAGTAGGATCCAAACTGGCTGACTTGCTTTTTCTTTTTGACTGAGCCGACTCCACAGAGTCAGCTCTCCTTTTGCCGAAGAGCTATCACCCAGGTCAGTAGGCACCTCTTCAGGTTCGGTCTCAACTGAAACAGGCTGGTCATCTGGGTCAGCGGACTTCTCGGCCTCCCTTTCCTTTAGCCTACTTAAATGTTTTTCCAAAGTGGCTTTAAGAATGTTTTTACAAATTTGGCAGTCTTCCTTGAGGTGGTCAAACCCCAGACAATACACACAGATGAGGTGGGGATCAGCCTTAGCAAAGGCCTCCCCACACTGGGTAGGTACAGTGCTGAAACCCAGTGGGACCAATTTTCTTTTTGGGTTTCTCAGACATGCCGGATTCAAAAAGTTACCCTTTAAAGTGTAAAGCCAGGTAACACAAACTTATTGGTTCCAACTGTGTCACAGGTCAGTTAAAAATATCCTATTAAATACCGCATTTTTTTAGGAACCGATATGTACCAGAAACCACTAAAGAAATACAGAAAAATACACAGAAAAGAACAATTAGTAATAGATTTTGGTTCCCAACCGGATCGACAGGGAAAGAACTGAAGAAAAACAATTTTTATCAATAAAACAACACTACCTACTAAACTACCACTTACTGTACCATGACAGAAGTAAGAATACAGAAAAAATAATAAAGCGGTTGAATAAACCTACCATTTCAAACTTGTACTGAACCGAAGCGCAGGAAGGATCTCCAGAGCGACTTCACAGTTAGGCGGAGTAAGAAATCTGATGGTTACACTTCAGAGTACCAAGACAGAGGTTTGAAAACCGAGCTCGAGCACAACATTCTATGCCTTGGCATAGAGTTAACCCTTTACTCTCCAGAGCAGTTCAAGTGCTGGGGCTAACTGCATATAGTCAGAATACAGCAAGACTTCATGTTGTTTGAAACACTAGATTTGAATTCCTCTATAGGCACAAGAGGCAACTTCTTACTTGAGATTAAGAAGCTCCTAGTGTAGTGCTTTATCGAAAACATTACTGACTATGTTGTTCTCATTTATGGTCAGCAAATGGTTTGGGACCTGCTTAATAGGGCCTATCGCTTTCTGCTAGACCTATAAAATTATACCAGCACCTGTGTCCTATGTAGCAGATCGAACTGGTTAAACCTCCACTCGAGGGTACTCTATCACATTTTCGTAATTGACCATAAGGCTCCATGTGGCCTGATGTTTTCTAGTCTACAGTCTATGTTTGGTTATGTGGATAATAAAGATGGAACCGGGGGAATGGCCTGACACTCTCTATTGCTGCCTTGCACGAGAACTACGCTGGAACAAAATTGCTTCTCTTATCGGTTTGCAAAATGTTGAAAAGAACTGGCAGACACTTTAAGAGACTGCCACTCTTGAGTCACTTAGAGCCCAGCTGTTGTCCATGCTCCCTCCCCCAGATATATGTAATTGCAGCGAGCACCTGTCAAAATCTGGCATGGTATCCTTTGTACACTGCCCTCTACACCAGATATCATGAAATGCTAAAACAAAAAGACAGCCGCTACTTGTACATTATTGTTACCTCTACCCACTACTGTATATGTGTATATTTCATATTGTATGTACCAGACTCTAAACTCTTTGAAAATCAGCACATGCCTAAAGGGTTTATGTGAAATAAAAAACTAAACTGATTCAAATGAAAATCTGATCATACTTACTTCATTTATTTTAAGACTGTAAATGTCTGCATTATAGAGAGATATTGCAGCACATCATATATTACATATGGATTAATAAGAAAAATTAGTTTGGCTCTGGTCTGAGAGCATAATAACCACATATTGTGCATGAAGCTTCATTTGCCAGTGAAGCCCTCTTATAAAAACATCTCTTATTGAAACATTTTGGCTTGGCACTTGTGGTGTTACTTTAACTGAACTACACAGTTCTTTCATGTTCCGATAGGAATCATGTTGTATATTCTGGAGTACAAGGTCCCTTACTCATGCCATTCTCAGATATTTAAAGTATATCTTCCTCTGCTCTTGAAGCCAGTCTTTCAGCAGTTATTTCTGATGATTCAGTGGCATGTGCTGAATGCCCAGAAGAGGGAATTGTCTCACCAGTAACTGCAACTGAGGTCAATAATTCAGCCATCTCCTGAGTATTAGGATTGGACACTCCAGCATTGCCATTTGCAGGAGGTGCATTCATTTCACCTGCTGCTGATGAAGGTGCCCAGCTGGAAAAGAAAACAAAGATAAAATGAACAACTTGTTTAGAAGTTGAAAACACTTCTCTCTCTCTCTCTTGCTCTCTCATGCATACGGTGGGTCAAGTATTCAAATGTGTGCATATACTGTTGGTGCTCTACTCACCCAATCAGTTGCACAATTGGTTAAAATTAGTACATTTAACAAAACTTGATTAACTGATGGGGGGGGCACCTACACTAGTGAATTTAATGTAACTGTAGCAGTGTGCAAGATTTTATGTGAGCACCGTGGGACAGAATTTAAACCACTAGAAGCTCTTCCATTTATTGAAATTAGCTATTTTGCTGGCATTCAAGTTCCTTAGGTAAATCTGGATGTGAAGGTAGAAACATGTCATATTCATCATCATTGGGCCCAGTCCCCCATCTAATCATTTTTGGCCCTATGCACGATTGTGCGGAGTGGCTACATACCATGCCACTCCGCACTAACTACGCCCCTGTGCAGGATGCATGGATTGGGGTGCACATCCCCTATGCACCTGATCCCCTGGCCGTTGGACAGCAATGTGCTGATGGCAGTTGGGGGCATGGTGGCACTATGTGGCAGTCACCATGGCATGTAGTGCTGTCTGCAGAGGTGCCGGAGAACAGTGTAGGTTATGGCTGGGGAGTTCCTGCCATAAAGCCACTACACACCAGCATACAGACAGATCTCCAGTGGGCCCAGGTTGCCTGCGGGACATCCACCAGCAAAGCAGCAGCATCCCCACTCTTGTCCCTCACTCCAGCCTCCTCCCTTACCATGCTGTTGCACAGGATCTCCCCCCCTCCCATGGCCCCCAATCCCAGCCTATCTCACTGCTCCCTGGTGGTCGGTGGACCCCCCCACCCCCATGACACCATCTCCCCCAGTCCCCGTACCTGTATCTTGCCACAGGTACTGTGGCCTGGGATGGCTGGTGGCACTGTCTTCCACACATCTCTACATTGGCCAGCTGTCCAGCATCCATAGGGGCATGCAGCCAATGTGCGCCCTGCTGCATAAAGGATCTACTGAGGGACTCAGGATGGGCATCCCATTGGATGTCTACCCAGGTCTGCAGCTCTTCTTCATCTGCCCCGCGCAAACCTGTGTGCTGGGGGGGGGCAGGACAGGTGACTGGCGGTGGTGAATGCTGCCAGGTGAGCACATGTCTGCAGGTGAGGAGCTATGGAGATGGGATATGTGCCTCTAGCAAGTATTTCCCACTTGTTTGCGCATAGGCCCCATAACACTAGTTTCTTTTTATTTTTAAGTCTTGGTTTCCAGGTGATCTCATGGTTGTACCATGATGGGCTGGAAGGGGAAGGTATCCATTTCATGCATTTACATTCTCAAGTATGTTTAAAGTCCCCTGGTATCCTTGTTTGTTTGCTTATTTTTGTTAATCAGGCAAATTCAATAGGCACAAAATGACCATTTTCAGTGACAACCTGGGTGCAAAGCACAGTACAAAATTAACAGTTGCAGTAAAAGACAACATACACAAGGATGGTTAAAGTACATTTGTCACACATTAAAAATTTCAATGCCTAGTAAAGTTTTCAATGGTTACAGTTACTTGCTACTCTCAGATACCATATCAGAACATTTTTAAAACCATATGCACACTGAGAAGTTCCTATGTACACATGTTGATTATTTCACATCTTTATGGCACATTAGGGAAAATGTACTCTGTCCTAACTTTGATTTTCTTAGTGGTAGAGCAAGACTATGCTTTACACTGGTCTCAGTTATACCCAGGCCCATTTGATAATGAATCTGGGATATTAGGATTGGAGGGACTGATACTTGAAACAGTTCCTATGTTACTGTGACCTTCAAATACTGAATTCACTAAACTAAAGGGAGTCAATTTAATTTATATTATGTTTGCAATAATGGGTATAACAATTTCCTTTTTTTTTTAGTAAGATCTGTTTATCCCCCTACAAGCTTCAAGGTCCCCCACTCCTTCAGGTCACCAAGGCCCCTGACTTACCCCTACTATACTCTCTCAGGCTCTCCTTCCCATCCTCACATCACAGCTGACCCTGGGGTATCCCAGCATAACCCTTAGTGGAATGGGTCCCTCTCCTCTGAGGGGGAAGGCACCAGTGGGGAAGTAGCCAGTGCACTCACCATTAGGTTCTGGGGTGCTGCTGAAGTGTAGGAGGCTTCCTGGAGGGCTTTGGTGGCGTCAGAGATCAGCAGCCATCATCCGGTAGACCCTGAAGCTAATTTTCTGGTTTCCTGTGTTCCCTCCTTATTGCGCCACTCATGTAGTGCCTCCAGACTCCACTGGGGGCCAGTGCTGAATAATGCCATCCCTGTCCCCACCCCAGGAGAGGAGAGTAGTCCTCCGGGTGCTCAGTCCTCTCCTCCCCTTTACTGACCCCTGACACCTGAGTCTGTTCCTGAAACCAGGTCACCAGCATGGTTTGATGTAAGGCACCAGTGCCTCAGCCCTCTGCACCACCTGCCCGGCACAATTTCCTTTTAAGATGAAGAGACAAAGTCAATTTAAAAAGTATTTGTACTCTAGAAAAAGTGCTTGAGTTTCCTGCACAGTAAATTAGAACCATACAGTCCAGCACTGAGACCAAATAGGCTTGAGCTACTGGTATACATGAGAACGTGAGGATGTACTGGGCTTAGCCACTGGTTGAGGGCTTCACCCTTTCTACAGACCTCATGCACATGGACCTAATGCAGGTATCTCCCAATTTAACAGACAATTTGTATTCCGAAGAAGGGTACAAAATGATCATTAATGGGGGCACTGAGAGGTGCACTCTCGAGGACAGCACCCATTTCATATCCCAATGACTGCACATAAATGAGGTGTCATGTAGTAATGTGGCATATGGTTTGCACATTTTGCAATACAGTGTACTACAATGTAGCTTAGCTTCTCTGTACTTGTCTTTCCCAATCTAACTTGCTGCAAGTATTCTCTTTTGTCCAGTACCATCTGTCTGCACATCCACCAGTTCTAAGCACTCCCTGGTGTCCAGTGGAACCCTCTCTCATGTACAATTATATCAATCACTCCACAGTGGCCAATGGCACCCTCATCACCCAATCAAATTGCCTGATCTCCTGATCCAGCCTCCAACCCACCCGGTACTACTGCCTGTGCCCAGTTACCTGATGCAGTGCCCTGCATCTATTCCAGAAATCCCTGTCTTCTGACACAAGTCCATAGATCCTGAAGCAATTAGTTCAATTACTCATGTAGTGCCCTCCAGTTTCCAAAGCAGTCCCCCAAAATCCAGAATAATACCCCCGTGACATTCCTAGTTTCTAGTGGTGCCCCTTTCTTTGTCTGCCCATACCAGTTCTCCATATCATCAGATCCATCAGCTGTGAGTGGGCTCACTGTAGAACTGTCTAGTTTTTGGAAGACAAAAACTCATTAAGCCCATTGCAGCCTGTGACGTGGACTGTGAATGCTGGAGTGCATTTTAAATTGCAATGAAGCCATTAGCATTGTAGCTCCAACCCCTCTTCCCTGGTACCTCAAATGATGATGTGGCACCTGAGAAGACTTTATAATACAGCTAAGCATAGAAATACAAAATCATACATACCCCATTAATGCAAAGCATCATGGGAGATGTATGAAAATCACTATGAACATTTAGACTGGTTCTGCTTTAAGTAGGAAAGCATGGTGCCAAATGGCCTCTCACACAAACTACAAATGCTGAAAACAAAAGACACAGACACATATTTTGTGCAGGATATGAACAGAAGACAGAGACATGTTTTGTCCTTCTCAGGATTTATCACTGGGCCTTAGTAACAGATAAAGCACACTAATGAGTCCTGAGAAGGATGAAACATGTGTCTTTGTCTTCTGTCCTCAGCCTGGAGGAAAGACATGTCTGTGTCTGCTGTTCTCAGTCTTTGTAGTTTGTGTGAGAAGCCAACTGGCACCACACACTCCTGCTTAAAGCAGTACCAGTCTGAATGTTCATACTGCTTTGCATTTACTTCACATGATGTTTTGTATTATTGGGGTACATGTGATTTTGTATTTCTTTGAAATCTGGCTTTGTTGCTAATGCCTGTTTTGGGTAACCCTTGCTCAGTGCTTTGTGCTGAGGCTCCTTGTCCTTACAGCTAAGCATAGCCCTAAGGAGTTGAACATTTTTTAAAAATATTTATTCTTTATGTTCTGCTGAGGCCTGTCCACATCTTCCAAGCCCTCCAGCCCCATCATTGTGCCATCTCCAGAGCATACCCTTGCCTCTCATGCTCCCCTGACTAACTACCCAAGGCAGGGTTGTCAGTGTACCCAAAGCCCCTTTGTAGACCAAATCCAGTGAAGATGGGTGATTTCAATTAGTTGTGCAGGGGCTGCAGGGGACCGGCTTCATCCTAGCACAGCTGACATTTCTTTTGTGTTTTTACCTTCTAGGATGGTGTGCAGCACGCCACCAGAAACTCAAGCAATGGGTGTGCATGGGAGCTTGCATGCATGTCTTCACACCAACTGCAGAGCCAAGCATGATGCTCCACACATGAAGCACATTCTGTGCTAGAAAGTGGGGCCTGGTTACTCATCCCACCCCACCCAGTGTGGCAAGCATTCTGTGGACCCACTCCCGTGCCCATTAAATCCAAGTACTCCATAGTGTCCAGTGGTAATAGTGTCACTAATCCAGATGAGTAGCAACCCCCACCCAAAGGTCATTGCTTCCAGCCAAACACCATGTACTCTGGGTAATACCCATAACAGACACAATGTAGTACAATATAACATGGATGCTGCACTATTGAGTTGCTATCCTTCAGATGAGACATGGCACTGAGGTCTCTTCTTCCCATTACTGGTCACCGTCCAGGTGAAAGTAAAAGATCCTACATCACCTATTGATGAAGAGTAAGGGAGTTTCCCTGATTTTATGGACAACATTCCCCGATCAGTGAAATAAAGATCCATGTAACCCCAACCCCGGATGCACCTGGAAACAAGCTATTACAGTTTAGTGTGCATTTCCTAATTAAACATTACAAATGAACAAGTAAATAAATACTTAAGCCTCCACCTCCTCACTGGCCATCTTGCATCTAGAGTCTATTACTGACATTGTGTTGCTACTGCCATAAGCACTGTCTCTGCTGCTGCACTGATGGACCAGCTCTTTAGACTTACAAACATTACAGATTCATACTGAACTTTGAACCACTTTACTCCTGCATTTGTGACCAAGAATCAGGTCACAGCACTCAACAAGATAGAATCAAAGTACCAGTTGCACTAGACCCCAAAAGAGGTCGGCATAAAATATGTATGTGGCCAGTAGAGGATGGCTGACAGGCTTCCCTCCCAATGGAAATGGAAGAGTCTTGGTGAGTGGAAACAGAGACACAGCATCTATCAACTGTAGTAAGAAAGAAAAAAAAATGTTCCACTCTGGGGATGAAACCCAGCCCCTCTAGACTCTACTGTTTGGCAGCTGCAGCTCTACTGCTGTGCTAAGCTTCCTAAGCAAGAAATGCATCCTGTGGCAAAGGGCATTCAGCACTAAGTACAGATCCCCCCACCACCACACACCACTGCAATGAATCTTCTTAGTAAATCATCTGTCTATTTTGAAGCAATGTTTCTCAAGTTGCATTGAAACCTCAAATTCTGAGCTGGAACTTTTCAAGTTATCAGCAATACAGAACTACAGACCTTGCTGAAACTCTATAATTAACATCAGTGATGGCATCTAACACTTTTTTCTCAATACTACATAAATTATAATGAGAAAGAACATGTGTTCCAATGTGGGGATTAAATCCAGGTCCCCAACCCTCTATTGCTTGGTGCCCTAAGTGCCATAGACAGGAGATGTATGCTGTAGCAAAGGATACCCAGCATTGTGTGCAGACCACCCCACACAGTTGCAGTACATTTTTATAATTAACAGTCTGTCTATTTGAAGCAATGTTTCCCAACTTGCATTTAAACCTCAAAGTCTGAGTTTGAACTTTCTAAGTTTTCAGCAGTATAGAATGTCAAACCTTCCTTAAAGTCTATCACTAACATCAGCAATACAATTTAACAATTTTTCTTATACTGCATTCATTATAGTGAGAAAGGGAAAAAAACAGCTCTGGGGATCAGAACCAGAACCATTACTATCTACTACTTAGAAGCCTACAGCTGTACCACTGTATTAAGCATCCTAGCCAGGACATGAATTCTGTGGCAAAGGACAGCCAGCACTGAGTGCAGAACCCAGTCCTATCCCTACCCAACCCCCCCACCACACACGCACACACATATCTGCAGCTGATTTTCATAATGAACAGTCTGTCTATTTGAAGTAATGTTTCTCAAATTGATTTTAAACTTTAACATCTAAGCTGGAACATTTCAAGTTATCAGCATTATAAAATGGCAAACCTTTCTGAAAGTCTATCACTAACATCAACAATGATATCTAACAATTTATCTCATACTACATAGATTGTAGTGAGGATGTTCCACACTAGAGATTGAACACAGGCCCTCTACCCACTACTGGTGGGTACCCTGTAGCTCTATGATGTTTGGAGAAAGGAGACCCGCTCACCGATATTTGTTTTGAGTAAACAAATTAGCACATATTGCTAGTTGCTTTAGAATCATTTAATTTGGAAAGATATTCATATGATACAATGTTTTGCAGTATTCATCTACTGCTTCATCAGGTAACTAATAATGATACAGCATTAAGTAATTTGTTTTTGCACCCTTAAAGTGAAATACACCAACCATGAATAAAAATTATAAAACAATTTAAATTATTAGCATAATGTCCATTTGTTTCTCTTTCTACTAGTTGACAATGACTGCTTAAAAAATAAATAACGCTGAAAGTATAAACAAGGAGAACCTTTCTTTTTGAATTTTGAATTCTAAAGCAACTAGCAATATGTGCTAATTTATTTACTCAAAACAAATACTGGTGAGCAGGTCTCCTTTCCCCAAATATAATTTGCATAATTTTGAGGTCATTTGAAGACAGACCCCTCCCAGTGATATCTAAACTTTATTTTTCAGACACCAAGTGGGCCACACTGCCACTCTGTGGTTTTGTTGAGATACCTTGTAGCTCTGCCACTGTACTAAACATCGTAGACACATTACACATATTGTGATAAAGGATATTCAGCAGTAAGTGCAAACTACCTTCCTATCCAGCTGCAGTGGGTTTTCATAATTAATTGTCTGTTTGAAGTAATATTTCCTAAGTTACATTTAAAAGTCAATGTCTGGGGTGAAACCTTTTAAGTTATAAGCAGTACAGAATGTTAAACCTTCGGGAATGTCTGTCATTAACACTAGTAATGACATCTAAACATTTCTTTCATACAACATAAACTGTAGTAAGAAGGAGAAAAATGTTATTGATCTGGGGATCAGACTTAAGACCCCTACCCTCTACTGCATCTAACTTGTAACTCTACAGCTCTACTAAGCTTCCTATACAGAAAGTGCATATTATGGCAAAGGACATCCAGCAGTGAGTGTAGCCCCCACCCCACTCCCCCCACACACACACACTGCTGCTGTGGATGTTAGTAACTAACAGTCTGACTGTTTAATGCAGTGTTCCCCAAGTTGCATTTAAACCTCAAAGTGTCAGAAGGAACTTTTCAAGTATAACACTTCAAACTTTGCTGCATCTCTATCACTTATATCAGCAATGACATTTAATAATTTCTGTCAATCTACATAAAGTGTAGTGAGAACAAAAAATGTTCTGCACTGGGTAGTGAACCCAGGCTTGCATAGGTCTGAAACCCTATACCAAGACCTAAAAGCCCTATCAATGACATCATCATTGACATCATGCTGCTAAATTACTCACACTGAATGTATCTTTCAACTTGACTAAATACAAGAAAAGAGTACCCATGACCACAGTAGGTGCTTACAGCTACACTGCTGGTGCATAAAAACTGCAGACAGGATAAGAGACAGGAGGTATGCCTCAAATCTTGTACACTGATTGGCTGGCAGACCTCACAAATTTATTAATTTTAATATAGGTCCAAGCTTTCATATCCTCTTTCTCTTTCAGATTGCCACATATCTCACACTTTCCTTGTTTCCCATTTCTCATATTGCAATACCAGAATTAAAACATGCCACATTTCCAACAGAGAATATTTCACCCTTTTATTATTCAAGCCTGCCAATAGTATTTACAGATACTTGCAAATTGCAATAGGGTGCTCCTACTTAGTTATCTAATAATAAACAAAGTATCTTACCATATCTGGTGAACGATATTCCTTCTAATCCATGACCTGAAAGAAAATATTGTTTTTTTTGTCAGTGAATACAATCACAGCATTAACAACAACAAAAACAGCTGTTTCATTGTGGAGGCAGTTTGATCCAGTAAATCACAGCATAGAAGATCTGAAACAGGACTGAACCACATAACCACCACTTACTTTTTGAATGCCCCTAAGCAAGTCTCATAACATTCTGGTACTTAGTCTATCTTTTCTTTTTTTCCTGTAATCTTCCTCAATCACCCTATCTGCCTTTTCCTGGCTTATAAAGAGTGTTGGATTCAGTTTGTAAATGAAAGTCATAATCTGTATGTTAAAAAAAATGTCTTCCCCATTTATATATAATGTGATATTTTTTTGTATGTTATTGCAATTTTAACAGTTTTGTATTTCATGTATTTTTTCTGCACTTTTTGGAATATGTGTGATCGTACATTAAATACCATTTTGCATTGTTTATATTTCACTGAACATTCCACTCCCCTGTGCTATAACTCCCTTTACCTAGGCTGCACCTGGAAAATCAGCCCTGTCTCACTGGCTTTCCCTGACTAGAAATTATATACAATAAATAAATATGAAAGGCCCTATATAAAAGCAAATTCCTTTTATTTCCATTAGTACTCAAACTTTGACATAATGTGCCTTCCCCAAAGCTGCTGAAATACAATTATCTATTCAATCTTTAATACAAAATGCTTCACATTAAGCAAATAAATAAATAAATACATAAAAAAAATCAACACAACAAATCATTAAATTATACAATTATATAGGTTCTTATTTAGGGGACACAAAGACTGGGAGGTTATGGTCAGAGTTAGAGGTGAGGGAGTGCGCTGGACTACCATCTCTGATTTCATATGGTATCAGGTCATGGCCTTGCTTCACTTGGTTTATTTTGGACATTTTAAATGGACTTTAAGGCTGGCTTAATGTGGACATTTGCAATTCCTCACAAATTATGTATTTCTGAATGAGGGCTGTCTCTGTCTCCTAATTATAATGTTGCTGCACTTTACATCTTGTACCCTGAGTCAAGTTTGTTATGAATACTAAGTTTATTATGAAATCTATAAATAGTTAAAAAAGGTGAGGGAGAAGAGATTAGGTTTGAAAGGAAAGCTGAAAAGTTGAAGAGAGTGCATTAGGTGGAGAGAGAGAGAGAGAGTGGAAGGCTGTTCTTGATGGTGTTGGTGAGGGGAGAGGCAGCAATGCTAAATGCTTTCCCACCAGCACTGGATGTGTTATAGGCAGGACCAGGGAAGATCACTGCAAATGAGGAATGAAGAAGACAAGGTCCAAGACAGAAAAGCAGGGGAAGATCTGTCAAGAATTTTAAAGGCAGGTAGTGCAGTTCTACTGGATCAGGAAAACAGTGATGAAGCAGAGGAAGTCCTGAAGAAAAGAAGCCTGTTAAATTAGTACATGTTTGCACATTATGCTTATTACCTTTCTATGAAGTGTGTGTGGTGGTGGGGGGACTTACATAATGGACCAAAAGTCCCTTCTGAGTAAGTTACTACATTAGTGGAAGCAATGTGATCACTCTTCTTGGTGACAATGTGCAGATGAGCAGCAACATTGTAGACTGACTGAAGTCTTAATAGTTGAGACTGAGGTAGACCAAAACAATGGAATGGCAGTAATTGAGGTGAGAAGATAGAAAAGCACTGATGAGGATCTCAGGAGAGGAGGAATTGAGGAAATCATGGACATGGGATATGTTATGTTGGTGACATTGCACCAACTTACAAGCACTAGAGATGATGAAAGAAAAGGCACATTCAGAGTCTAAGAGAACTTTCAAGGCTCTGAGAATCTAGGGGCAACAGTGAGGTCAGAGAAGAGGAGGGAAATGGAAGAGACAATGTTGTAATTTAGAGAGCTCTTTCTCTAGAGAAAGGCATGAAATAAACTATTCTTGGGCCTCCCCATTGAAAAAAATGCATTTGCAGAAAATAACGTTATTACTATGACTGAAAATAGTTTGGCTGTAGAACACAGGAAATTGCAGTCTACACCTTTGCATCTTGTGACCTCAAACCATGAGGAAGGATGCCGAGGAGACAGACTAAAGGCACAACACTTTCAATGAATCTGAAATGTGACTTTATGTTCTGCAGCCTAAAGTGACAGCTACTGGCTACTTATAAAATGTGTAACCAAAATCTTTATACCTCTCATGCCAGCTCACTGATACAGCAGTAGTGATACCACTTGTGGCACCGATGACCTAGGTTATGGAATTAGCCCAGAGTGTTGGAAGGTTGACTGGGGGAGAGGAGATAGAGCATGCAGTGGACAGTTCTTCTCCACTGGGGAGGGGATGAACATGCAATCAATATCATTCTGACCCCTACCAGTGTTTGGGGCTGGTGCAGTGTGACAATGTATGCATATGTCAGCCTACCATCACTGCCCCACAGCACCCAGCTGAGCGCTGGGGCTTCGCTCCACCAGCGGGCGGTCGTCGGCACCTTAGCTGACTCAGGGAACCACGAGGCTGGGAGGGACAGAGAGGGAGGACTCGGGAAAGACGCAAAATTTTTGCCCACCCACCCTTCCCCTCTTGTGTGTTACTTTTAAAGACATCTTCCCACCGAAATATCTTCCCCACCCTCAGCATTACCTTAAACCAACAAACTGTCTCACCGGCTTGCTGATCCAACCAATCAGCAACTTCACTACTCTCCCGGTAGCCAACCAACAATATCTCTCTCACAATGGGGAGTTTACTGCTGATACTTCTTTCACTGTCAGCCATGGGGTTCCACAAAGAAGATGTCCCTGTCACACAACATAGGGTGATCCATCCGCCCAGTGTCTCTGAATCATCCCCATTGTTTGATGCTCAAACCCTCACATATGCCCTACCATTGCTGCATCGATTACAGTGGGGTGACCCTCAAAAGGAGACACAAACCACCACAGATGTATTTCAATCAAGGCTCCACTACTGGATATACAGATCCCCCCTTATGCCTAACCACCAAACTGCTACTTGGTGTCTCGACACAATTCCATAACCCCACATGGAGCACCCCAAAAGAGTGGCAACAGAATAAGAGAAGGAGGACCAAAGACAGCCCCCTCTCCCTATCACTGGCAGCCCTCATGAAACTCCTGCTCTTTCTATTGCTCCGTATTGGTAATGTGGAAATCAACCCTGGTCCCCCTGAATGTATTACCTCTCCATCAGACCTAACCTCAATTAAAGGCCTCAGTTTTCTGCATATTAATGTATGCAGTCTGTTGAAAAAACTTACACTGATACAAGCCTGGGTTGCCCATACCTTGCCAGACTTTCTCGTGGTATCTGAGACATGGCTCAAACCCACCACAGCAGACAGGGATGTTAACCTACCCAACTATCAGCTATTCAGAGCAGATCGCCAAACAAGGGGGAGGTGGAGTAGCTATATCTGCAAAATCCAGTATACCTATATCCTGTATTGCTGCAACCTCTATGCCCAAGGAATTTGAATGCCTATCCCTAAAAGTCTCTCTCCCCAATACAGCAGCTTTTCAGCTAGTTGGATGCTACAGACCCCCCTCTGCTGACCTCAAGCTCTTATCCCACCTGGGGAATCTGCTCAAGCCCAGCACTGAAGAAGCTTTATTCTAGGTGACCTGAATTTCAACTGGCTTACCCAGGCAGCTGCACCTCTGGTATCATTCTGTGATACATATGGGTTCACACAGCTAATTAATGAGCCAACAAGAATTAATGCAAGGAATAGTAATAACAGCACACTACTCGATATCATGCTAGTGAATAAACCACATCTATTCACACACGCTGGAGTGCTTCTCTCGCGACATAAGTGACTGCCCCATCGCAGGGGTAAGATCCACCAGCAAAACAACAACCCTGCAAAATTCCTCATGAGGAGATCCAAGAAAACATCAATATCGAGGATATTTGCATGATCTAGCTCACTCTCCAAACTGGCAAGAGTTTTACCTTGCCCATTCTGTGGAGAAAGCACAGCAGTTACTAAATAGCATTATAATAAATGCCCTTAACACCCATGCCCCAATATCTAGTATCCGAATAAAAAAACAAATCCTGTCATTGGTTTTCAGCTGACCTCAAAGCTGCACTGCTGGAGAGAGACAAACTCTGGAAAATGGCAAGAAAAACCAAGAATGCAAATGACTGGATGATCTTTAGGAAAGCAAGGAATAGATGCACCAAGAAAGGGATGCAAAGGCTGCCTTCTACTTGGCTGAGCTCGACTCCTCCTATCATAATCCTGCTAGGTTTTGGGGTACCATCAAGGGGATGGTGGGGCAGGATGCTAGTACCTCCCTTCCAACTCAATTACACCACAGTGATGGCTCTATCACTGGCAAAATAGAAATTCTGGATGCCTTCAATAACCATTTCACAATGGCTGGCCTTGCCTCTGACACCTCCCCAGCTAACCTGCTGAGGGAACAATTAAGCTCCCAGCACACTGGTGTTCAGAGAGCTGACTCTTCCTTCAGCTTCAAATCTGTACTGTTGAAGCAAGTAGAGGACCTATTATGGCAGCCGGATACCAAGAAAAGCGCAGGGGCAGACTCTCTGGACCCCTACTTTCTAAAGATTGCATCCCACGTATTTGCAGTCCCCCTAACTCATCTCTTTAACCTATCTCTAAACTCTGGTTCTATTCCCACACTGTGGAAGACAGCCCAAGTGGTTCCCCTTCTAAAATCAGGGGATCCTATGGAACTTAATAATTACAAGCCCATTTCCATTCTACCAGTGCTATCCAAGATGCTGGAGAAATTAGTGAGTAACCAGTTAAGGGAGTATCTTGACAATGTTAACCTCTTGAATCCAGCTCAATCTGATTCAGGCCAAACATAGCACTATCACTGCACTAGCCAAGGTCACAAATGACTGGCAAACTGAATTAGATAAAAAGAATAATGTCTGTGCAGTATTTCTGGACCTGAGCAAAGCATTCAATACTGTGGACCACGAGCTTCTACTATCATCCTTGCTCTCCCTTGGCCTAGATCCACCCTCCCTTAAGTGGTTCAGGTGTTATCTCACCGGTAGGTCACAGCAGGTAAAAGCTGAAGGTGACCTATCCCCATTAAAACCACTGTTAAGAGGAGTCCCCCAAGGTTCTATCCTGGGTCCTATCCTTTTTGCCATTTATATAAATAACATTGATTCAACCCTCACCAATTCCTCTGTACACCTCTTTGCTGATGACACTGTTTTGTATGTCAGCAACCCTTCGCCTGCAGCTGCTCGTGAAATCCTACAAACAGAATTCTCCCTGTTACAATATCAGCTACTTGAGAAAAAGCTTCTGTTGAATGCAAAGAAAACTAAAGCAATGATGTTCACAAATCAAAGCTCCACCAGCACCTCCTCTTCAATCATTCTCCCCAGCTATGCACTATACTTGGAGAAACCTGGAGTATGTAGAAAATTTCAAATACCTAGGTGTGTGGATTGACAACAGACTCGACTTCATTCATCATTTAGAAGAACTTACAAAGCTTCACTAAAGGCTTGGCCTCTCTATAGATTAAAACCCTTCCTAAACAGAGATTAAAAGATGAGGTTAGTCCAGGCCATTTTCCCTCAGTTGTTGACTATGCAGACTTCCTTTATGTCACTGCCCCACCTCCTACCTACACAAGTTGGATACCTTATACCATAGAGCAATAAGATTCATTACAGATCTGCCATCTAATACCCATCACTGCTCTCTTTATGCTGCAGTTGGATGGGTTTCCCTTCACCTCAGAAGGAACAGAAATGCAGCCCTATTGATTTACAGAATGTTATCAAAAAAACTTTCAAACTATATTCTGGACTGCTTCACCCAGACCATTCCTAGCTCCTATGCCCTAAGAAGCAACAACATCATCCTGTTCAAATTGCCCGAATTCAACACCCGGCAGGAGGGCAGCAATCAGCTATACTTTAGCTATAGTATGGAACACCCTACAAAAATCCCTAAAACTGTCCAATATTATTCCAATTGCATCCTTTAAACAGCGCTATATACAGTTTTCTTCATGAGAAATGTGTTGTTACCGCTTAGAGCTAGCTTTGTCATCTCACAATCTCCTCCCAAAAATTAACCATATATGGCATAATCTTTGTTCTTCAGTTCTCCCTCCCAGGCAGACACCCCATCTTATGGCACCCAGTAATACCTCACCATCCTAGTATTACATTATGCTGTGTGTTTGCTATGGCCCTCCACTGGGATATGTATATACTGTATATACTGTAAATATCAGCTTAACTCTCTATAACCCATTTTTATCATGTGAATTTTACTGTACACCACTGTGTTTATAAACATTTTTTTCCCCTGTATGTATAATTGTTTTATATAAGTGTATGATGTATCTGTTATGTATCAACTGTTGAACCTTGACCTTATCAGGTCCATCTTGTAAATGAGCCTTGCTCAATGATGTTCGCCTGAATAAATAAAGATTTGATGATGATGATGATGATGTGAGGGTTGGTGGTGTGGTGGATGTCACCATATCAGGAGCAGAAGTGCACTTGATGTTACATGGATGTCATTGTACATATGCTTTGCCAGGGAGAACCTACAAGAGAAAACCCCAATGGCAATTAAGCCAGACACCAGATCCCTGGCAAGTGCCACTCCACCACATCTCCCAAGGACTGTTTGTCTCTGGATTAGCATCTTGGTCCTCCCTCGTCCCTAGGGATTCAAGGGGGAGCACCACCATGGGGAACATGTCACCGTTTCCTGGACAGCAGGTAAGTCCTGGGGGGTTAGAGGGTGAACCAGAAAGGGGTCCAAAGGGCAAACATGAGGTACATCTCTGCCACGGGAGTATTTTAAAATCCTGATATGCGGAATCCAGTGTGGGAACCCCAAATAACTTCCTGACCTCGCATTTCATGACACCAGAATTTGCTTGCAGTAGAGTTTGTTATATTAAATAATGGGGTTGGGGGGAGCAAAGCCCCCCAAAACCCCTACCATGGGCAAATTCCGAGTGTTGGGAGTCCGAGTGTCAGGAAGTTAGTCTCGGTTTCCTGAAACTCGGGATTCTGCATGTCAAGATTCCATAATAAATCCCCTGCCTCCCATAGAACAGAGTTAAAAAAAACTTTATATCTTTCAACTGCTATGAATTTTGCATAGCACTAATAATTTTGCAGTTAAATGTACCCTTGCTCTGTGAAGGTTTACTGATGTTCCTCATAATGATAAAGCTAGTCTTCAACAAGCAAACTATTAAAACATTAAATTGACCTGATATGAACATTCCTTAACAATAAACTTATGATGCCCACTATTCTTAGGCGTTGTCTTTTTAATTAAGAAAATGCTACACATTCTGGTCATTTGCTTTGAATTTTGAAGGCTGCTGCTATACATTTTAATTAATGCTGAGAAGTTGTAATGCACAGAAATCTTGTAATGTGATTGGTGCAGTTCAGTCACATGACTGAGCAGATTTACAGTATGGATGAATGGGTCAGCTAAAATGCCTTTTTGTTTGAGCTTTTAAAGATTTTTTTAAACCATTTTGTAAGTACCATAACACACTGGTGGGGGGCATACTATGAAACTTGAGGGGAGAAGTTTAAGAGGGATGTGAGGGAATACTTCACAGAAAGGGTGGTAGGCATCTGGAACAGCCTGCCAGAAGAGGTGACGAGGCAAAGACAGTGGGAGCTTCAAGCATTCGTTGAACAGGCATATATATAAAGATAAGGAAGGAGGGAGGGACACCTGTGACCAAGTAGGATCCAGGGTATAGTGTTAGTTAGGGAGAACAGGGCCCACTAGATGGGCCTACTGGTGCTTTTCTGCTAACAATTTCTATGTATGCTATAATATTTGCAGTTTCCAGGTAGTTTACAGTAGGGATGGGCATACTGGTCCACTCAATATCAGCCCCCCCCAGATCTAATACAGTCCTGCAGATGCAGGAAGATAAACAACACTTCAGCTGGAGACCTGTACCTGATCTGTCTCATGTAATTTTTCCATCCATTTCGGTATTTAAAACAAATTCCAGTTCCCATCTACCTAGAAGTGCAACCCAAACTCACAGAAAATGCCTCATTAAAAATTGTTTAATTTTTGTTACGGCCAGCATACTATACCATGCACTGACATTCCTTCCGTTATATCCCAACTACACAGCGGAGCAGTCAGCAGAAACGAAGTAGGACATTAAACAGCGTCTGAATATCTTGTGTTGAATGTTGTGTGCGCTGTTGGTAAAGCGCTGTTGGTGGTCAAGCTGAGGATGGCAGGCGGTCGAAACAGGCAGGCAGTAAACGAGAGTGGGCAAATGATCGAACCAAAGATGGGCACGCTGGCCTGAAGTACCGGTGCAACATAGAAAATCAAACAGTCAAGCTGGCAGTTTGGTGGGCGGTCAAGCAAGCAAATGGGAAAGAATAGAGACCACTAGGTGTGTGACTTCAAATTTATAATAAATTATGTGCAAGACAAGTGTGGACTTGAGGAGAGGGAGAGAGTGTCAGACACTGCTTTGCCAAATTGATCTGCTGCACAATAGCTACTACCCTTGGACTGAAAATATGTACTGTCTCAGAATGTAATCTCAAACTTTACACAGCAATTTTAAATACTATATGATGCTAACACAAAATTAGACAGTATCCAAATTAAGGCACTTGTTTCCAGTGATTTTTTTCTTGTACAAACATATTTGATTATGTGACCCACATTATGAGGATGTAACTATTGATTTTAGGAATGAGATTAAAAAACTAGAGTGAGATGCCTATTGAACTGCATTGCTAATCTTTTGATTTTATGAATGAGACTTTAGTCAGAAAAATTGAGTTTTTATCACTGCAGGGGCCTATCAGAGATTTGGTGGTGAAGGGCAGGGTTGTATGTACTGGAGCAGAGGGCATTTCCACAGATGAGGAAGGGGTAGGGATGTGTATTCTGGGACAGCATGTGTGTGTCAGAAGATGAAGGCAGGGATCTGTATACAGGGCACAATGAGTGTGTCTGCATGAGGGGCGGAGAAGTGCACATCGGGCAGGGAGGGTATCAGTACATGCGGGTAGAGTTAAGCACATGTGGGAATCTCTACAGAAGAAGAAAATGAGAGACAGAAAAGAAGAATGCACAGAATGGAGCCAGAAACACAGACCAATAACCTCTGGTTAGAAATATATGTTATTTTCTGTTTTAGTGCATTTAGTAATTGCTGTTCAGGTATGAATATTATTCTGTAAAGGTTTTGATTCTGATCTGAATTAATCAAAACTAATAAAGACTAACTTGGATCCTGTTTATAACAAGGGTCAATACCTTTTCAGGTCCTCCCATCCCTAGTTTATGGCATAACTGCACAGCCTATCATATAGTGTTTGCCTATAGAAATTTTGAAGGTCAGCCACATAGGGTTAAAAAAGGCAACAAGACTTAAGGGAACTTGGTGAAGGCAACCAGAGAAAAATAGCATGTTCACCTAACTAGATTTATGGACAGAGACTGCAACCATATTGCCAAACTATGTTTTGCTGCCAATGCATTAAAGAAATGTTTTGTTTACATTTTTGGTCGACCTGGGGAGTATTTATTTGTTTTTGTTCATCAAATAAGTGCACTAGGCAAAATGATAATAATTTTCAGTTACAAAGTGGAAGATTACAATACAATAAAACAGTGGCAACACACGGTTCCATGTCAACACAGTGCATATTACTGGGCGATTACAATGTGGGTGAAAAAAGTACATTGAATGCAACGTTAGTGGCTGCACAGCTCAGCAACAGAATGAATGAGCTACACTCACAAGAGCGAACGTCAACATATTGCGAATATGCTTTTATTTACAGGTGTACCTGCAGACTGACCAGGATGCCCCCATAAATTCACCCACTTTAATACCACTCGGCCACCCATGTCACGTGGGGGGCTGTGCCCCTTACCCTCATCTATAGGATTACAACTCCATGGTGCAATTGGATACTGGGGTAGGCTATAATTCCAGGCACAGGTAAAGGGGATCATTTAAACGACTGATGCGCTCATTAACTGCAGTCGCCATAATTGCCATTTGTGCACATACACCATCGCTAACATTGTGAAGTTGCCCACTGTGATTTCACTCGGCTTGATTCACCCATTGATGCTCACCCATATTCCATTGCTATATTGATGTGATACCACAACACACTGAGATAAAAACAGTGGTAATATAATAAAAGATGGTGACATGTGATCACAACTGATAAAACTGACAGTTTAAACAAAAAGAAATGCACAATAAGCATAGCGGCAGCTGCAGTATAACCAGGGCCACCCTAAATGCAATCGATAGCAAATGATGGTGACAACCTCAGTCACAGAAGGTAGCAGAATAGTAGCAGTACATAAAGTGCATGTTGCGGTGCAATTTTACTTCTCAAATGGCAGCAGTACTAAACTAGTGACGAGTGGGAATTCCTTAAGGATCCTACAAAAATGTAGGTGACTGGAAGTACACCTTGAAACTGAAGGCAGTGTTCCAATACATGGGAGCATAATAAGCAGAGAATAGCTGACCTAATCTTCTGGTACATCTGCATTCTTGGAGTAAGTGAGATCCGATGGATCTCAATCGATAAGTTCCTGTGGGAAATTACAAGTGGTCAGTTAGCATACCTGAGGATCCTGACTGAAGCAATTTGTCCATAAATAGCCAAAGATGAACAAGTGATTTTCAGTGAGGGATAGCCACCCCAAGCCAGTGCAGATCAGGCAATCATGGGTAACCTGGGGATGGTCGGGGGGAGTGACAAATACTGTTTGTCACTTCCCACTTTGAAGGGCATGTGTTATTTGTGCCAAAGTAGGCCTGCAGCCAAGACTGATGTACAGTAAGGTAAATATGGGAAGCAAACACAGAGATACAGCCCAAAAAACAGGTTACTCACTTGTAACAGTAGTTCTAGGAGTGGTATATGTTGTTCATCCACATGTCTGGCAGTTGCCTTTCCCTTTAAGATTCACTGGAAGGTCTCAAAGCTGGCTCCTCTCACCCACCCAGGTGGTATATCCCTCAGCTCCACCCCCTGATGCCAGATCTTGCCCACTGGAAAGCAGTGTGTGAGTGCTGAAGCCGGGAAGGTTGGGTGGTTCCATGTGGATGAACAACATATATCACTCCGAGAAATTATTGTTACGTAAGAACTTACCATAACAATAGATCTTCGGGGTACAGTCTCTTACAGTAGGTTATTACTCTTGGGAGTCCACTAGGTGGAGCTGTCACTTTGTAGCTTCTTCCAGCAGTCTTCTATAGGGCCGTCCCCCGCACATCACTTCCTCTGGCTGTATATAAAAGGTGGCGGCCCCAAGTACACACTGTTCACTGCTGGATGCAGCCCACAAAAGGCAGAGGACCGAGGAAAACTGAGGGTCCAAGGGAAACACCCATCCCAACATCCTGGGATCCATGGTCCCTGAGCAAAAAAGGCGGGGGGGGGTGGGATTGTACCTACTGCAAGAGACCGTACCTCAAAGATCTACATTTATGGTAAGTTCTTACGTAGTGATACTATCTTTTATTGACAGGCCTCTTGCAATAGGTTATTACCCTTGGGAGAGACCATGCAGTTATAAGAAAGGGAGGACAAGCAGAGCAAGAAGCCAGGATACAAGCCACAGTACCAAGCAATGCCAAGAAGACACATCTGTGACAATGGAGAAAGAGGCGGCAAACAGGAACCAGGTGGAAGCCATGGAGGAGCCACAGAACAATCTAAGAGACAGCCGTGTGATCCTGGAAAGGGATGGCGTCACACAAAGTCCAAGTCAAAGCAGCACAAACAACACCCGGTCGGGTGGACAAGCCAAAGGTGTGTGAGGAAGAGCATACTCCATGAAGGGAGAGTAGGAACAGGGCCATGCCAATGATTCAACCTGCCGAGCAGGGGTGCAAGAGGCAATGCCATACAACAAGTCCAGCAAGGCATCCAAGGTGCCGTCAGAGACAGTCAGAGACATGTCGATGCAGAAAAAGAGATGCAGGAGGCCATGCACAGTGATGCAACCTGATGAGGCAGGGGTCAAAAGGCCATGGCAAGAAAACATCAAACCCAGGAGAGCACGCCAAGCATGCATGCAAATAATGGAGAGTACTGGGGCAAGGAGCACCAGGCAGGTCACAGCAAAGAACAACTGAGGGGTCTCTAGGAGGGAGAACATCAGGGGTTCCAAAAAGACCACAGAGTGGAGGGAAGCGACCAGGAGGAGGAAGCAGGCTTCCAAAGAAAAGGGAAAAAGAACACTTGGAGTGCCTCTGAGACATGCGGAAGGAGGCGGGGAGCAAGCCCTGTACAGCGGTCAAGGAGGAGCGGCGGTAGGCCTGGCCCTGCCAGGAGGACGGGTGAGGGATGAGAGGCAGATGCAGCCACCCCAAGAGAGTCCCCACCAGACACCTGAGCAGTACCCAAGGAGGGGGAAAGGAACAGGACATTCCGGCAGTCGAGGAAGATGACAGGTACCAGGGGCAAGGGAGAGGTCCCAGACCGACCATCGGGTATAACTGAATGGAGGGCAACAAACCAGAAAGGCCCAGGGACCATGACCAAAAATGTAGCACCACAGAAGGGGCAACAGCAGCCGACAAGCAGACATCGGGTGCCAAACCCAACACCCGAGGCCAGGCAGGGTGCCGCAAGGTGACTAGTGTGGCAGACAGATGGGCAGATGCAGCCATGGCATCGGAGCCTACAGGAAGCTGCTGTCAGGAAGGTATGGAAAGGGCATATGTGGGTAGTGCCAACAGGGCCAACCCCGGGCAGGGAGAAAGTGGCAGGGAGAAGGCACCAAAGCCGAAGCACACTAGGTGCAGAGGCACCGGACCACGTGGCCCACATAGGAAGGGCTGTGAAGCAGCAAGGCACAGGAGAGCAAACCCACACACCAAAGCAAACAAGGCACCAGGAACCACATCTGGTAGACAAAAAGAGGCGTGATAAGGTCAAGTGGGCTGGGCAGGAGCCCCCGAGATGCCCATGGAGGCAGCCACAGAAGCAGTTGTAAATTGAGAAGGCCTGATAGGGTGCAGCACAACAGGGAGGCCAATGTGGGGCAGGACTGAGGGGACAGAAGGGGATGCCAAAGCCCAAGCATGGGCAGAAAAGGCCCCCTCAAGGAACCCCCAGAGATGGAACCCCAGGCACGGACCCCTTAAAACAGGAGGAGAGAGGGGAAACCAGGTGGAGAAAGCCCAAACCAGACAATGCCAGAAGGGCAGAGGGCATCCTGACCCCAGCAGGGTGGTGCTGGAGGAGGCAAGGAATGAGGGGTGAGATCCAGGAACCCTATCCAATGGCACAAAAGAAGGGGCACCTGAGGGGCACAAGAATGGTGATGGAAGGGAACTCCCAGCAATGTAGGAACGGGACGCTGGTGCCAGGATGGGCAGGGGGGAAAAGATCCTTGGACTGGGGATGCTCGAGGTGCAGAGCCCCTGCTGGTGACGGGGGACCAGCCCCAGTGAAACGGATGAAGGCAGGGATGTCCCATTGATGGGGAAGTAGCCCCATCAATGAGGAATGTAAATGGGGACGTCCCATTGACAAAGAACACAAAACAAGATGTTCCATTGATGGGGGAAGCAGCCCCGTTGATGAGGAGTGCTCTGTTGATGGGGGAAGAGCCTCCATCAATGAGAGAGTCAGCAGTATGCTCCATTGATGGGGAAAGTCCTCCCATTGATGAGGGAAGGAGGAAACATGCTCTGTCGACGGAGAAGAGCTCCCGTCGACAAGGGAGAGAAAGCAACATGTGCCATCACTGGGGGAAGCCTCCCCGCCGATGAGGAATGTCTTGATGGAGAGCAGTGCCCATCAAGAGAAACATCCCAGAGAGGCCTTGATGGGGATGACCAGTCAGTGATGAGGGGAGCAATTGCTCTGTCAACGGGAGTGAGCTGCCCATTAATGATGAACACCCTGTCAATGGGGGGAGTAGCCCCCCATCGATGGTACAAGAGAAAGAGAGTGTCTCGTCAATGGGGGATTACCTATCAATAATGATGCAAGCAATGAAGGCTCTGTCGATGGGGGGAGCCGTCCCATCAACGATGAAGGCCCTATCGACGATGGAGGAGCCACCGTCAATGGAGCCGATCAGAGGAGTGTGAGGAGTGTCAGTCCTGCTGCCTCCAATGCTGGGAACGAGAGCCTTGTGCTGGAGACCCTTAACACAGGTCCCCAAGTTCTGTCCTGGGAAGGCTGCCTTGTCAGTCATGGATGGAGTCCCTGACCCAGCAAAAGAGCCTGGGCCAAGGAGCAGTGGGGGTGCTGTGAGTGAACACAGGCCAACTGAAAAAAGGAGAGCCAGGGATACTGTGAGTGGCTCACAAGCCTGGATCCAGTGGATGCAGAAGAGCCGGAGCCTGGGAATGGGTCTCAGGCCAGGCACAGAGAAGAAAAATCAGGTTCAAGTTCACGTCGAAGACTGTAATGAAGAAGACTGAGCTAGCTGCCGTGTGGGCTGAAGCAGGCGGGAAAATGAACAATGTGTACCTGGGGCCACCCCCTTTTATACACAGCCACAGGAAGTGATGTATGGGGTTGGCCTTATAGAAGACTGCTGGAGGAACTACCATGTGACAGCCCCACCTAGCGAACTCCCAAGAGTAATAACCTACTGCAAGAGACCTGTCTGTAGAAGATAGTACAGTTACGTAAGAACTTACCATCTTCAAGAGAGGCTCTTGCAGCAGGTACTAACCAATAGAACTAAGCCAGCAGGCATCAGGATCCCACAGAAAATCTAGCTAGCAG
The DNA here is from genome assembly GCA_016271365.2 of Neoceratodus forsteri. NCBI lineage: Eukaryota > Metazoa > Chordata > Ceratodontiformes > Ceratodontidae > Neoceratodus > Neoceratodus forsteri. The sequence continues at coordinate 65,226,734 of CM028138.1, read as the reverse complement.
TTCCTGGCAGGGACCGCCCCTGGATGTCAGGTGACTGATGTCAGCAGATGTCCACTAAAAGGGGCAGTCCCATGCCCACCCTGCAGTTCTCCCACTGGAAGGAGCTTGTGGCAGGAGACAGAATCATGGTCCCTAGGAGAAAAAGAGAAAGAAAAACAGGGGGATGGAGGGAGGGATTGCAGGACCTACTGCAAGAGCCTCTCTCGAAGAGCCACTGTTATGGTAAGTTTTTACATAACTGTATTATCTTACTTCGAGAAGGCTCTTGTAGTAGGTAATAACCGATAGGACTGAGTCCCAAGCAATTCTAAATAAAGAAGCTGGGGAGGAGGACCTAAATAAAACTGTCCACAGAGAGTCTGATAGGGAAATCAGGACAGAATGCCCTGCAAGACGTCGAGGCCAAAACCTGCTCTGCGCCGAGAGGCCACGTCCAGACTCTAATGTTTGGTTAAGGTATGGAAGGAGGTCCAAGTAGCAGCGGCACAAATCTCTGCAACAAAGACACCTCTGAAGCATGCAGCAGAGGTCGCCATGCCTCTAGTAGAGTGCCTTTTCACCTGGCCTGGAAAGCGCTTGTACTTGTAACAAAAGGTAACACAGTTAGCCAACCATTTGGAAAGACACTGCTTAGAAACAGGGTGACCCTCCTTCTTGGGAGCGAAGGAAACAAACAATTGGTCCATTTGTCTGAGATCCTTTGTGTGGTTAGTGTAATACCTTAATATATGGTGCACATCCAAAGTATGAAGGAGGTGCTCTCCTGGATTGGAATAACCTGAGTTAAAGGTAGGCAGCTCAACCGACTGGGTGAGTGAGGATGGATTCAGCCACAACTTTTGGGAGAAACGTGGGGTTGGTTCTCATGGCTACCCTATCCCTATGAAAAATCAGATAGGGAATTTGGCACATCAAGGCCTGGAGCATGGAGATCCTCTGAGTGGAAGTGACAGCCATCAAAAACAGAGTTTTCCAGGACATAAAATGCAAATCCACCTGTGATGCAGGCTCAAAGGGTGACAGCATGAGCTTGTCTAGGATGAAATCCAGATCCCAAGGAGGAGCCAGATTGTGAATGGGAGGTCTGAGGTGGAGGACTTTCTTCCGGAAGGTCTTGGAAATTTGTAATTGGGCTACTGACTTGTCTCCCAGGGGAAGATGGTAGACCGAGATGGCCGAAAGGTGGACCTTGAGAGAGGAATACCTGAGGCCCAAATCAAAAAGGTGTTTAAGATAGTCCACAGTCTTGACCACAGGACAAGAGAATGGCTCTAAGGACCGGGCTTCTGCCCAAATGAAGAAGTGCTTCCACTTCATGACGTACATGAAGGAGTGGAAGGTTTCTGGGCTTCCACCAAGATACAGCCACCTCAGGGGAAATGCCAAAGTGGAAAGCAGCTAAGTCTGCAGGAGCCATGCGTGCAAATGCAGAGACCTGAGAACTGGATGGACCAGGGTCCCATGGTCCTGGGTCAACAGATCCTGAGACAGAGGAAGAGGGAAAGGTGGAAGAATTGCTAGCTGGTGCAGGATATGGAACCAGGTCTGCCTCCGTCACAGAGAAGCGATGAGGATCACCCTCGTGCCCTCTCCCCTGAGCTTGAAAAGGACTCTGTGAATTAAAGGAATCAGAGGAAAGGCATAGATGAAGCTGCTTTTCCAAGATAGAGACAGCGCATCCAGACAGAAAACACCTCACCCTGGAATGAGAGAGCAGAAAACAGGAAGCTTGGCATTGAATGGGGATGCAAACAGATCTATCTGTGGCACTCCCTAGCGGGAGAAGAGATAGTCTATGACATTTTGCTTTACCTCCCACTTGTGCACGCTCACTGGAGACCAGCTGAGGGTATCTGCCAAGGAGTTCTGACTTCCTGGGACGTGGAGCGTTGACAGATGCGGGCTAAGAAGAACCGCCTGATCACAAACCAGCACAGCCTCCCGACATAGTGGGTAGGACTGAGTACCCCCATTTGTTCAGGTGCCAGACAACTGACATGCTGTCTGAGTGCACCATTAGGGGGCTCAGAGGGAGCAGGGGCTGAAAAGCCTGAATGGCATACAGCATCACCTTCATCTCGAGCACACTGATGTGAAGATGGGATTCCTCCGGAGATCAAATGCCCTGGGTCTGGTGGGGCCCAAAGTGGGCTCCCCATCTGGTCCCTGATGCACCAGTGGTCAGAGAGTGAGAGGGAAGCTCTGGGCAAAATGGCACTCCTCGGGACAGATTCTCCAGGGGCATCTACCACTGCAGATCCACAACCATGGGGTCTGAAATAAGGACCACCACCTGGTCCCACTGAGCCCTGAGGGTCCACTGGTGGATCCTCATATGCAGCCTGGCTAGTGGGACCATGGGAACAAATGGAGTGAATGCAGTTAGTGTCAGCCACACTGCTTGCAGCTCCAGCAGGTTGATGTGGCATTAGGACTCTTCCGGGAGCTAGAGCCCAAGGACCCTGTGTTCTCCCAGATGGGCACCCCAGCCTGTGAGAGAGGCACTGGTCATCATGATGACTGTCAGCTTGGGGCAGATGAATGGGATCCCTTCCTGTAGATGTTTTGGGACAGTTCACCACTGCAGAGCATCCCACATCCTCTGGGTCACCATGACCAGCTGGTCGAAGTGACCTCTGTGCTTGAGACCACTGACTGGCTAGGTCCCACTGCAGGGAAAGCATAGGCCACAGGGCCCAATGGACCATGGTGGTGCAGGCCGCCATATAACCCAAGAGGTGCAGGAAATCCTAGACAGGGTGCAAGTGCCGAACCAGAAATGATTGGGCATAGAAGAGACCTTCCAACCTGTCCACTGGGAGCCCAGCTCTGGCTTGGCAGGAGTCGAGCTCTGCCTGGATGAAACTGATCACTTGCTTGGGCATGAGTTCTGACTTGGCCTTGTTGACAAGGAGGCCCAGGCTGATGCAGGTGTGAAGAGCCAGATCACTGGACTGCTCCACCTCCTGCCTGGAGGGACATGCTATCAACCAGTCATCCAGGTAGGTGCACACTCGGACCCCTCAATGCCTTAGGTGTGCTCCCATCACTGCTATGCATTTGATGAAGACCTTGGGGGCCAAGGAGAGGCCAAATGGCATGGTTTGGAACTCTTACAGGTGTCCTTCTGCTCACAGGTGGAGGAACCTTCAGTGGGATGGAACAGATCAGGACGTGGAAGAATGCGTCCTGAAGATCCAGACAGCAGAACCACATGTCCTGCTTGAGAGATGGGATGATCTGGGACAGAGCCACCATCCTGAAGGTGCAGTACCTGAGAAACTTGTTCATGTCATGCAGATCTAAAATGGGGCACCAGCCACCCACCTGCTTTGGCACCAGGAAGTACCTGGAGATAAACCCCGGGTGTGCAGGAGGATCTGCTACTCTGACCACTACCTCATGGAGGAGTTGGGCTATGTTCTCTCAGTGAGCTGACCAAGTGTCTGCAGATACCAAGCCCTCCTGTGGGGTGCGGGCTTGGCATGGAGAGTACTGCTCAAATTCCAGAGGCAGACCCTGACCGACCACTTCCAGAGCCCACCAGTCCATGGTGACAGCAGACCAGGCAGAAAGGAAGTGGCAGAGCTGGCCCCTCATGGGAGGAACCAGGGGAGCTGTGACGGGTATGGGGTTGGCTATACCATCCCATCATTGTGCAGTCTTGGTGGAGGAGGAGGACCTGGCCGAGAAGCCACCTGGACCTTTGCCTCCAGGCTTTCAGAGCACCAAAGCCACTGACTTGGGCTGGGGGTGCCAGGACTGAGCCTGCTGCCCAGAGTGGTACTGGTCTGGTTTGGTTGCAGGTGTGGAGGGCTGTAAGGGCTTGCACTTTTGCTGCTTTGAGCCCTTAGAGTCCTTCAGGATGGACTGGACAGAGTCCAAGGTGGCATTGGTCTTCTCTATACACTGGAAGTGATTGCCAACTCCAGGTCCAAAAAAGTCAGTCCCCAGAAAGAAAACATCCATCAATTTGTGCTGGGTATCTGCTGTGAAGGTTGAGATCCGCAACCAGGCCCTACGATGCATGGCAATGGCAGCCACCACTGAGTGGGCACAAGAGTCCCCAATGTCTAGGGCTGTCTGGAGTTGCTGTTTGGCTACAGCATGACCCTGATTCCAGACCTGCTTGACCATGGCCCGGTCTGTGGAGAGATGAGGAAGCACCTCATCCAGGGACCCCAAGAGGACAAGGGAAAAATGTGCCACGATGATGGCCAATCTGGCCTGGTGGAGAATGAGCCAAAAGGCAGCTCAAACCTTTTTCACAGAGTAGTCCAGCTTCTTAGACTCGTGGTCTGGAGGCTGGTCCACATCCTTATGGTCCGAATGCTGGAACATGGAATCGGTCACTATCCCCTCAGTCAAAGGGTGTTCCGTGAACCCCAAACGGCAACTGATGGGCACCACATATTTGTGGGCCATACAGGCAGATGGTGCAGGACAGGAAGCAGAGTGCTGCCAAAGCTCCAGGGCCAGACCAACAATGGCCTCGGCCACTAGGAAGGCTTCTGTCAGAGAATCTCCTTTTTCCAGATTATCAGTAAGGGGGTAAGGGGCCCACTTCTGAAAGGACTCCAACTGCATCCCTGTAGACTCTGAGATGAGATTGAGGATGCCCAAGAAGAATGAGGGGCCCTCCTCTGTAGAAAGATCCCCTGCTGACTCTGCATCGACCAGACAGAACTGGAGCAAGGTGTAATTAAACTCTGAAGAGTCCCTGTACAGCAGCTGACCACCCGTGTCCAGTGATGAAAGTGAACAGGACAACACAGGAACTCAGTTCCTGTACCTTTTCTGCAGCAGGAACAGTTACTTCTTCCCACTGACACTGGAAGTGAAATTTTTAAACTAGCAACATAATGACAGTTTCTGGGTCTGTGATCTGAAATCAGGGTTTCCATAACATTTGACCGATTAGGCAGACTGGATGGGCCTTGCAGTCCTTATCTGCTGTCAACCTCTATGTTTCTATGACTTGTACAACAATTCTATTTTCCTAGAAATACTTCAATATCTCTAACTGAATCTACTTGTGTCTAAACAGACAGACGTGTCTTGACACAGCTAGCCTTCAGATTGAGGATCTTCATTCCACATTTCATATTTGCCAGTGTCTGAGTTCCTGTACTTCTTATCACTTGCACCACTGCCCATGTCACCTTCAACCCGTCTTGGATGGTGGGAAGTGAGTGACCGACAGCTGATGGGGAAGCCCCTTAGCTGATTGAGACTCCTTGGACAGAGCCCCGGATGGTGGCTGATGAGGTGGCATCTCCATCATGATCGGTGGAGAGGCCAGATTAGGCTGAGCCAAAATAGTCTTCACCGGCTCTGTGGGTGAAGTGGTGCTATTGACAGGCTCTAGGAACTCCGGAGGCATAGGCAATGGCCGGGAAGGAGACAACCAGGTAATAGCCAGGATGTGAGCCGGTGTTGGCTTCTGACCATCCAGAACCAACTGTTGCCACATGAGGTCCTCGCAGTGTCGATGCACCTTGCGTCAAAGCCTCCCCTCAGCTGAGGAAGAACAGCGGTGGTGTTGCTTCTTATGACACTGAGAATGGCACCTGTGGGACCTACATGACCAACTGGAGAAAGATGACTGAGATCTTTGGGGGGGACCAATGGGGTCACTCAGAAGGACCTGGGGAGTGCTGTGACCCCTCCTGGTCTACTGGAGCCTTCAGATCCAGGCCAGCAGGCTGGATTGACTCATCGGCCTCTGGCTCGACCCTGGGGACCCCCTGTAAAACAAGGTTAAACACAGCAAATAGCAACAGTACAGTACGTTGATGGCTTCTCTGTGCAGTGGGTAGTCTGGCTGGGCCAATCTGGCAAAGCCCAGACCGCATGGAGACAAGTTTGGAAGCAGTTCATTTTGGTCTGGATACAGCTTCCAGCAAGCAGAACACAGTTCACACAGTGGGGAACTAACTCACAACCCACTAGCAGCTCATAGCACATTTACATGTATGGGAATTCTACTGTACCAGGCAAAGTGCTCCTTGGGCACAATCGCAAAGTCTCTGCACACACCAGGAGCTTAGGGGTAGCTGGAACTCCTGACAGGCCGATCGCATTCAGCAAAAATATTCGGTCTTCTTCAGGTTGAGCCTGGCCTACTTCAGAAGCTTACTTTAGTCACACAAACTTGGATTTAGTCCAAAATAATTCTCTTCTCTCCCTCTCAGGAGCAGCACACTGGCATGCAGGCCAAAAACTTAGTCTTTTCAGAGTTCTCCCATGCGAATCCACTCAGGATAGCTGCTCAGAAACACTTCAGCTCCTTCTTGCTCAGCTTTCAGCTTAGTTCTAACTGAAAACTGCAAGCAGCCCGGGACTTCCCTAAGATCCAAAAGATTTGGTTGGTTGACTTGGCTGTCAGTCAAAGCAAGAGCTCCCCCTTCAGTTGCAAAAGAGGTGGAAAAACTCAAACCACAGTTCCTATAGATTTTGAATTCAGACAGCTCCTGTAGTCTGGATACATTTTAGGTCCCACCAGAACTGATTGGTCCAATTTGTAGTCCAGGACCAAGATAGCGGAGACAAACAAAACAGTCCTTGCTACAAATAAAGCAGATTAGACAAACTACATTATCTTTATCATTCTAAATGGTTTTCACCAAATAGTTACATCTTTCAACAGAGCTCTATCTCAGATTACTTAAGCTGCAATTTGGCAGCTCTTAAAGAGACAGTACACAGTGCTATACAAGCTCTGGTATTCATATTTAAACTGTTAAACTGCAGGACACCAGCCTGGCAGTGAACATTTAGGCAAGCTCAAGGAAGACTTTTTGGGAACCCCCACTTGTAGGGGGGTTACACCCTTCCCTGCCTGGGAAAACTTGGCGTCCGCGTCAAGTCTGTACCATCATAACATTGAAAATGCAACATATACAAGATATTTATACCATTAACATGCTATACAAGTACTATCTGATTCATCAATTGGCATAACTTGTCACTTTGCTATACATTTCAATGTACTCCACTATATCATTTCCATTCTGACAATACTTTATGCATATTTCACACAGGTAAATTGAACATTACTATATAAGAATCATGTAATAACTTCTTGTACTCTAAACAGTGCAAGAGAGGCCCCTTCCCTATCAGCTAACTTGGGGCTGGATGGGGCAGGGGCACCATGGTGAGAGAGCAGAACAAGTAACCTGGAATGGGCCATCAAGCTCAATTTGGGCAGTGAGCTCTGAGAGACATAAACACCTTTGTGGACTACATTGAGAGGCAAATCCACTGGCCTCCCGGGGGAATCGCAACTGAAGCACACCACTGGCTTGACAGCTCAGCCAGTCTCTCTGTGGTGAACAACCACAGTCTCTGTACTTTCAGCAATGGTCTTGGTGCTTTCATCACTTACGAGGGGTGCCTCTGCATGAAGGGGAATGTCCAAGCTGGGGGCACTGTCAGCGCCTTGCTCTGTAGTCTCTGTTTCTACAACACTTGGCTCATTTTGTAGACACTATGGCACTGAAGGGGGGTTGTCAGCACTCTCATAGTGTTCCCTCAAGTTCTGGCATGTCACCAGAAAGACTTGTATCAGCAGCCTCTCCTTCAGGCAAGTCACACAGTTCCATGATACATAAAGACTCAGCATCCTCAGATGTGATACTTTGCACTTCACCTTCAGGGAGCATTGGCTCCAAGGATGATGCTGGGACATTAGGCAGTCCAGAAGGCCCAGCTTCATCCCCGTAATTCAACATAGGATTTCCACAAAACAACTGACTCAGTTCATATGAGGGGTAATAGGCATTATCACACTCACTGTCATCCGAGTTAGACTGGCAGTCACTATCATTCCGGGCCTGCTGCTGGGGAAGTCTTAAATCGGCAACCATGGGGGCAGGCTGACTCTTTTCTTTCTTGCAGCACCACGAGTCACTGGTCCAGGGTAATCAATCTTGGTGGTTTCAGCCTCAATTATAACTTGACCAATAGGTAGCAAGTGGTTACAGTGCATGGTCTTGACAGCTTTGGAGTTATTCTCTGTGCGCACTTTGTACACTGGCAAATCATCCAGCTTTCCAACTATGACATGGGGAAGATAGTGCTATTGATCAGCAATTTTGTGTTTACCATGCAATCCTAAATTTCACAACAACACACAGTCTCCAGGCCTAAGCTCTTGAACCTTTACTTTTCTATCATGTCTCTCTTTGTTGGCTAGATTTCTTTTGCCGGCCATTGTCTGGGCCAGTTGATAGGCATGGTTCAATTGAGCTTTAAGTTTTTGTACATATTGCAGGTAATCTTCGGCTCGGACCCCATCGGGAGAAACCCCAAAACAGACATCAACAGGCAGCCAGGCCTCTCTCCTGAACATGAGGCAGTAGGGAGAGAACCCAGTAGCATCATTCTTTGTGCAATTGTATGTGTGTAAAAAGGTGCTAATCTGCTGGCTCCATTTATGCTTATCTTTTGGGTGGAGGGTGCCTAGCATGTTTAATAGGGTGCAGTTAAAGCGTTCAGGTTAAGGATTCCCCTGCAGGTGATAAGGGGTGGTTCTTGACTTTCGCACCCCCCACAGAGAGAGCATTTCTTTGATTAGCTGACTCTCAAAGTCCCGGCCCTGATCAGAGTGAATTCACTGGGGGGCACCATAGTGGACGAAGAAATTTTCCACTAGCACCTTGGCCACGGTAGATGCTTTTTGATCTTTGGTGGGAAAAGATTGTGCATACTGTGTGAAATGGTCCATAACCACTAATACATTGCCAATGTTTCGCTGATCAGGCTCTAAACTCAAGAAGTCTATGCAGACTAGTTCCATTGGGGTGCTGGTAGTAATGTTGACAAGGGGGGAAGCCCTCTGAGGCAGGGCTTTTCTATGCAGGCAGCAACTACAAGTCCTTACATGGTGCTCAACATTGGCCCCCATCTTGGGCCAGTAGAATCGAGATCGTACTAGGTCAAGGGTCCGGTCGATACCGAGGTGGCCCATATGATTGTGGAGGGACCTCAGTACCAAATCTTTGAAGGCTGTGGTCAGGACCAATTGTTGCTTGTCTGTTTGGCCACCCCAGTCTACAGTCTCTCTATACAACAACTGATTAAGCAGCTTCAATCTGGGGCCTTCTTTAAATAATAAAGCGGTTCTCAGATCAGAGGAATGCAACTTGGACACATCTTTTCCTGCACGAAGGGTGTCAAGTGCTGGCTGAATCATAGGATCTCTATGGATTGAGCCCGTTGAATGCTGTCATTGTCAAACTGAGGTAGTGCACTAATATCTAGAGCAGAAAAGTGGCAATACGCAGCCAGTATGCAGGTGTCAGAGGGTCCCAAGCAATCTGCTAAGCAGTCCACTGTGTCAGTAGACATCTGTTCATTTCTATCGAACTTTTGGCACAATGCTTGGATGTCAGGTTCAGACAGTCTGACCCAGTCACTCTTGGAAATGGGCCTCCGGGATAGGGCATCAGCATCAATATGATTCAGGCCTGGTCTGTATTCGACAGCATAATCATATGTTGACAATGCAGAAAGCCACCGGTGCCCCGTGGCATCTAACTTAGCTTAAGTCTGTACATAGGTCAACAGGTTATTGTCAGTCCTCACCAATATTTTTGCCCCATAGAGGTAATAATGAAACTGGTCAACAATGGCCTATTTTAACGCAAGGAACTCCAACTTGTGCACAGGGTAGTTTCTCTCTGATGGGGTCAAGCTCCTACTGGTGAATGCCACTGGTCTCAAACCATCCTCATGGTCTCGATACAGTACAGCTCCTAGACCCTGCAGACTGGCGTTAGTATGCAGCACATAGGGTTTGGTGGGATCAGCATAAGCAAGGATGGGGGCGTGGGTGAGCTCGTATATGACTTCGTGGAAAGCTGCTTCACAGTCAGGCATCTAACGGGACCCAAAAACTTCACCTGGGCAGAAATATGCTCTGTCTGGTTCTTTGATGGACCCTTTTTTTGTATTTCCGATTGGTAGGAGGGTAACCCCGGGTAAGATTCAAGAGTGGCCGAATCACTTTGAATAGTCCTTTATAGACAGTAGTAGCCACAGAATCCCAGGAAATGTTGTAGTTCTTTTAAATTGTGGGGCTGGGGCCAAGTAGTCAAGGCTTCAACTTTACTAGGATCAGTCTCTATCCCCTCTGTAGACACTACGTGCCCCACATACTTCACAGAGGTTTGGAAAAACTGGCACTTGTCGATGGACAGCTTGAGGCCAAAATCTTCCAGTCGGTCTAGTACTTTGAACAGTTGACTCTCATGTTCCTCTAGGGAGCTCCCAAACACAATGACATCGTCCAACTACACCAGGCATTCCAGCAAATTCATGTCTCCCACCGCTCATTCCATCAGTCACTGGAAGGTGGTTGGGGCACCCGATATCCCCTGTGGCATTCTCAGGAATTCATAGAACCCCAAAGGACAGATGAAGACTGTCTTCTCATGGTCCTCCAGAGCCATCAGAATCTGGTAATATCCACTGCTAAGATCCAACACTGACAACCATTTGCTCCCATTCAAACAATCCAGAGCATCTTGTATATGGGGCATGGTGTATTGATCGGGGATGGTCCACCGATTCAGAGTTCGATAATCGACACACATTCTCACAGATCCATTCTTCTTATGTGCAACCACAATGGGAGAAGCATATGGGCTCCTGGATTCTTGTATCACACCAGCCGCGAGCATTTCCTGCAAGTGTCTTCTCACATCGTCTGTTTGCAGGGGCTAGGCATCGAGACCTCTCTCAAAATGGCCATTCATCGTGCAGGCGTATGTGATGCTCCACACCCTGGACACATCCCACGTCCCATTCCTTCAACGAGAACGCTTGATCTCTCTGGGAAAGTTTCTGGCTAATTCTAGTCTTCCATTCAGCTGGCAACGGGGAGTCACCAAAATCAAACAAGTCGGAAGTCACTCTATCTGTCTTGCCAGGGTGCTTGTCGCTGGGCAACACTGCAGTGTCTGCACAGTGTACCATAGCTAGGGTGCATCCTCTGTTCACCTGGATCTCCCGATCTGACACATTACGAATCTGGACCATCACTCATCGTGCATAGCCATGAGCACAAGCTGGCAAGATGCTGGGCTTAACCAATAATCCTTCCGGCAATTTTCCATTGCCTAGCATGTCCAACATCAGTATTTTGCTCTTGACATCTTTGCGGAGGTGGACCTCCCCTTGAACTGTACACTGGGCGTTAGGGGCCAGTACCATTGAATCAGGATCCTTCTTCCACACAACCCCTACCGGATCATCCTGGTCCACTCCCTTGGGGTTCTGTTGCAAATCATAGGCCCTCTTGATCAGAGTGGGAATTCTTAGGGCCCTTCCAGTCCATCGCCCTTGTTTCTCGTGACAGAGTTGTGCCAGTCTCCCAAACATATAGGCATTGGTCCCAATTAACAGGGGAACCCCATCATACAGTCCAGTAGGGGGACACACTAAGGCCAGTGTCTCGACTTGCTCCTCTACACCAGTTACAGCTACAGGTAATGACAACCAGAGGTGGACATATCCTAGGTAGGGATAAGACTTGTCGCTCAGCCCCCACACATGTAGGCCTTCCAGGGATTGTAAGGGCACAGCAGATAAGTGTTTGTCATACCAATCTTAAATACAATGGTCACTTGCAACCCACTGCCCAGCACAGCCTGAGTAGGAACACCATTCACAGCCACCGTAGTCTCCATTGAAGGCCCCACTATTTTGGACCAGTCTGGAGGGACAGCAGCAGGAGCCTGAAGAAATGGTTTAGCCACATAGAGATTTGAGTTACTACTTCTTGAACCCTCACTGCGGTCATTTTGGGTACTCCTTGACCGCTGATTCATTCTCGGAAGCTCTCCTTGAAGCCTGTATACAACTTTATCTAGGTCTTTTGTGGACCGGCATTCTCTCTTCATGTGTCCATCCTTCCCACAATTATGGCAAAATATGTTTTCTGGGATTTGGGGTGGCCGAGGCATCACACTGGGAGCTGGGGCAGTGGTACTACCAACTGAAAACCTTGGTGCCATTTCTGTCTGCTGTGTGGTGAACATTTGGAGACATCTCATCAATTCTCTTACTTCCATAGTCAATGCACTGAGTTTCTAGCTGCTGTCAACAGGAGATGCCTGGGTGGACACCCCCACCCCTATAGCAGATGCAGTTGGATAAGGGTCAGTGCCTGTACTTGCAGGAGCGGTCTTCATAAAGAGACTGTTTTTGGTTTCCCTGAACTCCCTCAGCAGTTCATCCCATGGCAGCACACCCTCATTGGTCCCCACTTTGGAAGGGCCTTCCGATGCTGTGATCACTTCGGCTGCGCACACCCTAGAATTACAATCCCCCTCTTCATCTTCAACCTCCCAGAGTTCTTTTATCAAGTCACAATAGTTCGGTGGGTTACCCCTTCTATGTGGGAGCCTTAATTGAAGAAGCTGCAATTTAGAATGTTTTGCATGTTTCAGTATGTGCCCCAACCTCACATGGTTCAAGTCACTGGCAGCTACCCCACCTTTTCGGTAAGCCTTTTGCAGCACTCTTTCCAGATGAGTAACACATGCAGACAAACTTTCCCCTGGCTATTGTTTTGTACCTCGAAATTTAAACATTAAGTTCTCCCCTGACTCAATGCTCCCAAAATTGCCTTTGAGTGCAGATAGGTACTTCTGGGCTGATGCATCAGGGTTTGTGGACCTCAGAAATTTAATGGCCTCTAGGGCGGGACCCCTCAATCTTTCTATGATCCTTTTCCATTTCTCAGCCTCCACACACTGCCATTCAGGTACCAAAGGGTCAACACAATCTATCCAGGTCTCCCAATCATCCTCCCCTTGGGGGTTGGGGAGGGTGCTGGAGAAGATTCTCAACCTTCGGTAAGAGTCGTGACTAATGGCAGGTACAGACATAGGAGCCAGCACTGGCACAGGCACAGAACAAGGGGAAATAATGGGTGCAGGAGCGGGAGGGGGTGTTGGGGGAGGACACCTCCAGGTGGCAGGAATAGTTTCCTTAAGTCCTCCATAGTTTTCCCTTCCTCCAGCAACTTAGCAAATTTCTCCTCAAAAGTCTCAGATAGTGGGGAAGGGGGTCATTCTCCCCAGGGTCTTTATTGTCTTTAGCTATCACTCTCCAGGCAGTGAGGGCTCCTTCAGGGGTGATAGTCCGTGGCACTTTGGAACTGTCTACTGGGTCCTTACACTCTACTAATGCCATGAAACTTTGTGTGAGCAGATTAGCCTGTCGACCCACCACCACAGGGTTTTGTAAACATTCAACCTTGGAAAGTACTCCCTCTACAGTGTCCTTATTGGTACCCAGGGGAATATCCAGGATAAGTATAGCATTTTGGGGGTCAATCTCCTGCCCAGTACACCACCCCACCAACTGGTGTATAGCCACTTCTGTTGGGGTAGCCATTTATGTTTGACAATAATTCGTAGTTTCGGTCACTGGAAGACACAAAATCCCAGGGGTTAACCTCCAAGATGTAATCCCCTAGGTGGCGCTATCCCAAGGGTTACTACACCTGCCTGCTTGGCTAGTAGCAGGTTAAGGGGCCTGAGTTCTGAAATGGGTGCCTCCACCCAGAGTTCAGGGTTGGTAGAGGTCAAGCTAACCTGGGCACAGCCCTCCGGGACACTGTAACCCCCCCCTCTTTCCTCTCTAGTGGCCTGAACACTGTATAATAATCAATTTCACAATACCCCTGGTACACCACACAAGTACCCACACTGTTTGCACTTACCACCAGGGCTGGTTCCTCTGGCTCGACCCTGGGGACTCCTGTAAAACAAGGTTAAGCACAGCAAATAGCAACAGTACAGTACTTTGAGCACAAACTGGAACCACAGTCAGATTACATGCAGAAAAAGTTAGATCTGATTTATTCAGGAGACTTGAACAAGGGAGGGGCAAAATCAGGTTAATTAGCTTACAGGTTATATCAGTCAAGCAGTTATGCATGCGCTTTGAGTCCCCCCACACAATCCACCTCTGGGTACCCAGATGGAGAAGAGATGGGCTAGCCAGGACAGTTGCCCAGGTTTGCAGATGGTTGGGGCCCTGTGATGGAAAACACAACATGCACAGTACACAATATGTGTAATCCAGAGCCAGTGGGCTCAGTTCATTATGGAAACGAAACAACAAGACAATCAGATGACACACTCAGATTAAGCTGTTGTTGAAGGGAGCTACACTGGTATTTACTCACGATACCCAAGACTGGACAGAGGCTGGACGAAAATCGAAACTGCAGGTGGTTGATCTGGAATGTCAGGAGAAGCAGGGCCCACACAAGTCGCAGAGGCATCATTCCTGTTCAAGCGTGGAGCAGGGGGCTGATCCCCAGGCAGGTGTCTCGTCGATGGCTTCTCTGTGCAGTGGGTAGTCTGGCTGGGCCAGTCTGGCAAAGCCCAGACCACACGGAGACAAGTTCGGAAGCAGTCCATTTTGGGCTGTATACAGCTTTCAGCAAGCAGAACACAGTTCACACAGTGGGGAACTAACTCACAACCACTAGCAGCTCATAGCTACATTTACATATGCACAGAATTCTACTGTACCAGGCAAAGCGCTCACCGGCACAATCGCAAAGTCTCTGCACACACCGGGAGCTTAGGGGTAGCTGGAACTCCTGACAGGCCGATTGCATTCAGCAAAAATATTCAGTCTTCTTCAGGTTGAGGCTGGCCCACTTCAGAAGCTTACTTTAGTCACACAAACTTGGATTTAGTCCAAAGTAATTCTCTTCTCTCCCTCTCAGGAGCAGCACACTGGCATGCAGGCCAAAAACTTAGCCTTTTCAGAGTTCTCCCATGCGAATCCACTCAGGATAGCTGCTCAGAAACACTTCAGCTCCTTCTTGCTCAGCTTTCAGCTTAGTGTTAACTGAAAACTGCAAGCAGCCCGGGACTTCCCCAAGATCCAAAAGTTTTGTTTGGCTGGTTTGGCTGTCAGTCAAAGCAAGAGCTCCCTCTTCAGTTGCAAAAAAAGCACAAAAACTCAAACCACAGTTCCTATAGATTTTGAATTCAGACAGCTCCTGTAGTCCAGCTACATTTTAGGTCCCACCAGAACTGATTGGTCCAATTTGCAGTCCAGGACCAAGATAGTGGAGACAAACAAAACAGTCCTTGCTACAAAGAAAGCAGGTTAGGCAAACTACATTATCATTATCATTCTAAATGGTTTTCAGCAAATAGTTACATTTTTCAAAAGAGCTCCATCTCAGATTATTTAAGATGCAATTAGGCAGCTCTTAAACAGACAGTACACAGAGGCTATACAAGCTCTGGTAATCACATTTAAACTGCTAAAATGCAGGACACCAGCCTGGCAGTGAGCGTTTAGGCAAGTTCAAGGAAGACTTCTTGGGAGCCCCCATTTGTAGAGGGGTTACAACTGTACATTTTCCAGCATTATATTCCATTTTATTATTTTTTGCCCAGTTGCCTAACTTCATTGGAACTTGTTTAAATTATTGATCTTAAGTTGTGCATCAACCTTAGAGAAAATCTTGCCTGCAAATTTTGCTAACTTGTAATTCAGGTCATCATTTATATCTCTGATAAAGACCCCAAATAAGATGGGGGCCAAAACGGAGCCCTGAGGCACTCCACTAGTAACCTTGATTACATCCGATAATTTATCTGCCACTCAAACCTGTTGAGTCATATTAGACAACTGCGAGGATATCCATTTAACAATAAAGGGATTTAGACCTAGTGTTATCATTTTCTTTAGGAGCAATTGGTATGGGACCTTATCAAATGGCTTTTTGAAATCAAGCAGTACCATTGCTACCTGGACTCCCCTATCTAGGCTATTACTGATATTCTCATAAAAAGGAATCAGATTGGTGGAGGAAAATCTTCCTCTTACAAAACCATGTTGTTCTCAGTCATTCAGATTCCTCTCCTCAATTTCCTTGTCAAGCCTTACTATGGCTTCAAAAGTTTTTCCAAGCACTTACATATAAATGATGTAAGGCTAATTGACCTGTAATTACTAGCTATATTCATGCTCCCCTTTTTATGTTTGCCTGTGCGCATACGCAAGAAACATATTGTGGCAGTTTGCTGCAGTAACGAGTTGTGGAGAAGCGACAGTTTTGTGGCCAATGCCCACAATCCATTTTAGGGCTGGTGTCTATGGCACCAATAGAGGAGCACACTGACGATGACAGCAGTATTGGAGCATGCCAACTTGTAAGAAACTCGCCGCTGTAATCAGGGAGCACCCCATCATTAACAATCAGCTGTTTTTGCTGCTGGGGCAGTCTCTGATTACAGCAACGAATTACAGCTTGCCTCGTGTGGTGTCCCAGTTCAATAATTATGGCAGTGGCTATAGCTGTCTGCTTCTCACAGTCCCCATGGAAGCCGATGGGCAGCCACCACCTTTCACTGTCCCCATGCAAGCCGACAGGGGTGCCCAATGCCCCTGTCAGCATGCTCCCTCACCCCTCCATAGTTCATTTGTTGATGGGGTAGCCCAATCCCCATCTGCATAATGTCCCTGCATTTGTTTTAAATTGGTGGCGGCTACTGCTGTCTGCATCTCACAACCCCCATGAAAAGCTGATGGGGGTGTCCAATCCCTCTGTTGGCATTCCCCTCCCAAGTTCATTTGCAGATGGGGAGCCCAGTCCCCATTGGCATATGCCCTCCATTTGCTGTGTGTCATTGGGGTGCCCAATCCCCATCGGCTATATACCTCCCCAACAAACACTCAAGTGGCATGCTAGGAGCCCACTTCAGCATGTTGTTACCTGTGAAAGGAAAAAACATCCCTCAATGTGTCTAGTGCCCCTCCCCCAACCCACACCCACCCTTTGCGCATCTCACCTCCCCAACCCACTCACCCCATACCTACCTCCAGAGGACAGCATGACGATCTTCGGTGGATTGGGAACACATCTGCACTCTTCAAAGTCAACCGCAAACTGAATAAATGCCAATAAGCTGTATAATGGCATAAATGCTTCTTTTCCAACTTATGCGGATCTCTCAGTCATTTTTGCGAATTTTGGCACCGAATTTTCCATATGGGGTTCTTGGGATCCCATTTCATGAATTCAATGACTGTCATCTAGTTATTTGGTCCCAAAAGCTGATTTTGTGCTCACTGCACAGAATCACAGTTTGGGACCAATTAACAAAACAATAGTGTCGCTGTTCACGAAGTGGGCTTTCAAAATGCCTATGTTGCAAATTTGGTGAAATAATTCCAAAAAATTACTGTATCATGTGTGTGCATTGCACACTTTCCATGCACACTCATAACTTTATGAATTTGTAATATTATCTATCCTGATTTTCAATACTGGCATTTTTTTACACCTCCTCATGAACAATATAGCTGTCATTTTTCACATCCTGGCTGAAATGTGTTTTCGCACTTCTGGCGCAGAATTTATTTATTTATTTTTTTATTTAGTTTTTGTTGACCGGGTAAGTGCACTAAACAAATCCTTCCTATTGTTAGGCACGACCCGGGGGAGGGAAAAACAGATGAATAACAACTGACTGTGCACCAGATTAATCTGCTGGTGGTATTTTTTAGTGAATGGGGGGAAATTTGGCCAGGGCACTGGGGAAATTCCCCTACTCTTTTCGAGAAGTGCCATGAGATCTTTAACATCCACCTGAACTACCACCAGAACAGGCAGATGGGACCTCAGTTTAATTGAATGTGGTGGGTTGGCAAACCTCTATTACTACCCTCCTTAATGAACCCCTGGAACTGGTACATAAATTTAAATACCTAGGGATGTGGATTGACAACAAATCGTCCTTTCTTGACCACATTGAAGAACTTTCCAAAAAACTTAAACAGAGGCTCAGCACATTCTTCCGTATTAAGCACATGCGAACCTTAGAAGCGAGAACCAGAATCGTACAATCCACCTTCCTCCCATTACTAGACTACAGAGATATTCTATACAGACAAGGGAACATCACAGCTCTAAAAAAGCTTGACATCTTATATCACCGGGCTTTAAGATTCATATCAAGAGCGCCCTATGCTGCACACCACTGTCCCTTATATGCCCTGGTCAGCTGGACCTCCCTTGGCATAAGGCGATACAAAAACGCCGCAATCTGGACCTACCGTGCTATCATCAAGAAACTGCCCTTGTATATCTCGGACTGCCTCCCTATCTGCACCCCTGGTTCATATGCACTAAGAAAATTCACCTATATCACTCTTGTTATTCCCAAAGTCAAAACTTTGGCAAAATTTCCATTGGCTACTCCCTTCCTACCCTATGGAACAAGCTCCAAAAAGTACTTCAAATTGCCTCTTCACTTCCCCTGGCTACCTTCAAAACCTTACTGTCCAGGACAGCCACAGAAAACTGTAATTGTGCATCTTAAAACCCCTATGCTAACACCCCTTCCCTCCTTCCCCTACCTATGTCTACTAGACAAGAGTGATACAGAAAATTATAAGGGTGCTTCACAAAATGTCCACTGTTCAAGACGGCTACAGAAATTTCCAAGTGTGCTTCATAAAACCCTTATGTTATCACCTCTCATGTCTTCTCTCTGTCTCTTACTTCCCTTATAAGTGATCCAGCATACCTACGTCTTCTGGCCCACACATTTACAATACCTCAGATAGCCATTGCCCTGGACTCTTACTCGTTTCTCTAGATATGTTTTTTCACACTTCAGAGTTGACATCTGCTCCGTGCAGACCCTTGACCTACTAGCACTGACCTGGCATCCATCAGTCAGTTTTAACACTATCAGAATGGGCTGGTACAGCTAGCTATTAGAACTCTTGAGTACTTTGTGAATCGTATTTTTCTCTAAACCAATTTGTGTTAGCTTTACCAATCTAGCCAATAGAATGTCTGTCATATTAGTTTTATTTTTCTTTTTGTACTTTGCCCCAACACACCTGTATATTTGGAGGCAGTATAGTGCAGTGGTCTAAGGCTCTGAGCTGCAAATTTGGTGATATCCAGCAGACCAGACCTGGGTTTGAATCCCACAGCTTCCACTTGCATACTGTGTGACCCTAAGCAAGTCACTTAACCTCCTTGTGCTCCCAGGTTGCTCCTGTAAAAAAGCTTTCAGCTTAGTGCACTATACCTGGTTAAACAACAAAATAAAAATATTTCCTTACCATTTTGTATAAACACCCAATTGTATGTTGTAAATGTTTAATATATCTACTCTGTGAGGATTGTATTATTGAATACGCCAGTGTTATTCTGTCTCATATGTAATGTTTACCAGGTCCATCTTGTAAATGAGTTCTTCTCAATGATGTTTCGCCTGGCTAAATAAAGATTGATTGATTAACATCTCATCTGAGAGACAGCACCTCAGGAGTGCAGCACCCCCACTCATGCTGCACTACAGTGTCAATATTGGGATTTATCCCAAGTGCCTGGTGTGGAAATAGAACCCACAGCCTTCTGATCTCTCAGCCTCAGAGGTGAGTGTGCTACCTGCTGAGCCACTGATACTGACTGAATAATACGGTCACTGTGGGAAATCAGTGTTCCGGACAGATTAAGAAAATCACAGTGACATTGTTCATGAGCGGAAGTCCCAAAATGCCTATGTTGAAAACTTGGTGACAGAAGTCCACAAAATGACTACGTTATGAGTGTGTTGCACAGTTTCCACACACACCCATACCTTCGAGATTTTGTAATATTTTCACTCAAGATTTTCAACATTGTCAATTTTGCACACCTCCTTATGAACAGTACAGCTGTCATTTTTCACATCCTGCCCAAAATGTGTTTTCGCACATCTGGCGCACAATGGCGCGGTTGCTGTGGGAAATGAATGTTCAGGTCAGATTATGACAATAATAGTGACAGAGTTCATGAGCAGAGGTCACAAAATGCCTATGTTGAAAATTTGGTGAAATAATTCCACTAAATGACTGTGTTATGAGCGTGCATTGTGCAGTTTCCATGTACTCTCGTAAGAGCATTTTTAATATTTTCACTCTAGATTTTCAACACTGCCATCTCTTCACACCCCCTATGAATGATATAGCAGTTATTTTCCACATCCTGCTTGAACTGTGTTTTTACACATCTGGCACAGAATGTCACGGTCACTGTGGGAAATCAACGTTCAAGACAGATTATGAAAATAATAGTGGCAGAGTTCATGAGCAGAGGTCACAAAATGCCTATGTTGAAAATTTGGTGAAATAATTCCACTAAATGACTGTTATGAGCATGCATTGTGCAGTTTCCATGTACTCTCGTAAGTTAGAGCATTTTTTATATTTTCATTCCAGATTTTCAACACTGCCATCTCTTCACACCCCCCTATGAATGGTACAGCTGTTATTTTCCCCATCCTGCTTGAACTGTGTTTTCACACATCTGGCACAGAATGGCAAGGTTGCTGTGAGAAATTAATGTTTGGGACAGATTAAAAAAATCACAGTTCCACTGCTCGTGAGCAGAGGTCCCAAATGCTTTCATGAGGTGGGGGTCACAAGAAGACTGTGTTGAAAATCTGTAGTGCAAATACCAACAAATGGTCGGGGCATTAGGGTTTCTAACCATAATGTCCCACTCTGTACAGACTGACAGGCATCAGGGGTGTGCCTCTGGATTGCCAGCTCTAATGCTCATGCCTTTCCACCCCTCCACCCTGAAGCCAGTGACAGGCATTGAGGTGTGCCTTGGACTCTTCGGCCCCTGAGTTCACCCCATTCTCCTGTACTGCACCCATTTCAGCATAAGTCCTTATGAAATGGGTGACGGTAAAGCTGAAGACGCCAAGGCACACTGCAACACTTGTCAGTGCCTGCAGGATAGGGTGAGATGAAATGCTATGAGCATTATGGCTGACAACCTAATGGCATATCCCAACGCCTGTCCATCTCTGCAGGGTGGAGGTGGTGTTGGCGTGAGTTCAATACTTCACTGCCATTCCTATTCTGCATCTAACTACTGTACATCCAATGCTAATTTCAGTAAGCAAACATTTGGCATTGACAAATGCTTGTTATATATTGGCACCAATGTAGCATCTTTCTATTCCATTAGTACCTCCCCTGATCTAAATGATTTATTAAAAAGTACAGCAAGAGGTACTGATATTTCCTCAGCGGTCTCTTTCAAAAATCTACTATAATACATTCTGGACCCGGGGATGAATTTTGCTTTAGTTCTTTTAACACAGAGATGACTTCATCTATAGAAATTATATCAAATGTTGTATTTTCAGGGGCTATATCAACATTATAGACCGCTGCCTTGGAAAATGCTGTGCTAAAGAATTTATTTAATGTATTGGCAATATCCTCTGGGTTTACTAATTCATTTTTATTTTCTATAAGTGATTCTACTTCATTATTTTGTTTAGAATTGTTTCAAATATAGGCGTAAAATGTTTTAGGGTCTTTATACTTAATTTAAATTCAAGTTTATTTCTGCTTTTGTCACTTGTTTTGCTTTTGTTAATTCCATTTTGTATATCTTTTTATTATGCTCACTTTGATCTTTTCTATACTTAGCAAATGCTTTTTCCTTTGCTTTTTTTTTTTTTTTACTTTTTGTGTTAGCCAAAATGGAATTCTCCCCTTAGAATTACAGACTTTTCTTCTACGGATGAATAATTCTTCCATGTTGTGTATTGTACTTTTATTGCCTCCCAACATTCTTCAGTCGTGACATATTGCCAGTCTACTGATTTAATAAATCTCTGTATTTTGCTATAATTCCATTTATTGTACTGTAATTGATATTGGGAGTGATTTGGAGCTTGGAGTTGTTGGTTAATACAGAAGGTTATACTATCGTGGTTGCTATTCAATAGGGGTGAAGCAATGTTTATATTTGCTATTTCCATAGAGATGTTAGTAAGAATAATATCCAAAATATTAGTACCTCTTGTAGGTTCAGAAACTAATTGTTTGAGCTCTGCTTCAACTGTAGCATTGGATATTATAGTTTCATTTAATCATAGGTAGGTACCATCATAGGGAACCCTGAGCTCTATAAAGACTGAAGTCCACTTGGCTCGCCTTCTCAATCAACTAATACCCCGCAATGTGTTCACTGTTCAGGTAGCAGTCAAGGGAATGCCTGAAAGCTAACATTGTTTTACTTCCAACCACCTCGATCGGCGGTGCATTCCAAATTTTAACTACTCTTACTGAGAACCAATGCTTTCATGCCCACATATTCAATCTACCACCTTTAAGCTGTAGGGGTGGGCTTGCGTATTATAAATCTGGCCTCTGAGATTAAGGCCCAGTTGTTCCCACAGTTGTTGATCATACAGAGACCGGTAGATAAGGCACATGTCCCCTCTTAGCCTACGATATTCCAAGGAATACAGGTTAAGTCTTTTTAATCTTTCTTCATAATCCAATCGCTGCACTTCTTTAATTCTTCTTGTTGACCTTCTCTGTACTTTCTTCAGGGCATTTATATCACCCTTGTTCCCAGGGGCCCAAAACTGCGCACAGTACTCAGTGTTCAGCCACACCAATGAGGTATAAAGAGGGAGCAAAACCTCCTCACTCCTGCTCTTGATGTGCCTATGTATGTAACTCAGGATACCACTAGACCTTTTTACCACCTGGTTACAATGCGAGTGGAATTTGAGGTTATTACTAACACCAATCCCTAAATCCTGTTCTTCATGCACTGCTCTGAGCACCTGCCCTGCCAGTGTGTAATCTACTTTGGGATTTTTTTTACCCAGGTACATCACTGTACATTTTTTGATGTTAAATGAAGCCTTGTTCTCCCATGCCAAAGTTTTCAAGTCACCTAGTGCTTCCTGTAGTATCGACGCATCAGGTTGGCTATTTACTGGGAAACCTAAGCGTGTGTCATCTGCAAATTTAGAAAGCCAAATTTCAGCTTTTGGCTTCACTGTTAAGATTAAACAGACACGGACCCAATACAGATCCCTCAGGGACCGCGCTTGTAACTTCTGTCCAATTTGACAGTTCTTCCAGTACACATACCCTTTGCCTCCTCTCAAATAGCCAGTCCCTAACCCAATTCACTATTTCAGGCTGTACCCCTCAATTAGAAAGGGTTTCAATTAGCTGCTCATGAGGGACTTTATCAAACGCCTTGGCAAAGTTCAAAAATATGACATCGACAGAACCGCCTTCATCTAGTGCTTTACTAACTCTACCGTAGAATTCAAGTAGGTTAGCGTGGCATGATCAACCATTTTTAAATCCATGCTCTGTCTCATCCATAACCCCCTCAAGCTTGACATTATTCACAATCAGATCTTTGATTATGCCCTCAATTGTTTTCCCAAGGGTAGAGGTCAGGCTGATTGGTCTACAGTTGCCCACCTCCTGTTTGGATCCCTTTTTGTTTATAGAGATCACTATTGTCTGCCTCCAAGCCCCAATGACCTGACCTGTCTCCAGGGATTGTTGGAACAGTAACGTAGCAGGCCCTGTCAAGCTATCTGCCAATTCTTTAAGCAGTCTTGGGTGTAAGTCATCTGGGCACTGTGCCTTGTTTTGGTTCAGATTTTTTAACCTATTTCTCACATCTTCGACCTCTATTTTTAGACCTAGTGTCCGTTGCAATGTGTTACCAGAGACCAAGGCTTTTTGGCCTACATTAAAAACAGAGGAGAAATAAGTGTTGAACCTATCTGCCATGTCCTTGTTCCCCAACATTAGTTTATCGGTATTATCCTTTAAAGGTCCAACTGTTCTGCCTGTTCCCCTTTTATTGTTGATGTAGGTGTAGAAGGACTTAATTATCCTGTGCTTTTGTGGCCAGATTGTACTCAAATCTCCTTTTAGCCTTGGCAATGATTGTCTTCGCCTCTTTTAAGCTGTGTTTATATGCATTCCATGATCTAGCCTCACCACTCTGTTTTGCCCTGATGTATGCCCGATTCTTTTTTTTTTATTGTTTTTTTAACCACAGTGTCAACCATGGGGGGAGGGCTCTCCTGGATCTGTGATATCTGCTATTAGCCGGAACATACTTTTGAATCAGCCCATTTAGTTTGGTACTGAACTTGTCCCACATTTAGTGTAGTGTTTGTTTTTTTAGCTCATGCTCCCAGTTCCATTTATCCAGTTCCTCTTTTAGAGTACTAAAGTCTGTACTGTTGTAATCATGCATTACTGTACTTTCAGTGTTGATTTAGCTGACCCCAATGTACTTAAAACCAACCAGGGAGTGATCGCTGGTACTCAGGGGAACCTCTACCATAAAATTTTGGATATTATCTATGATATTACTCAGTACCAGGTCCAAAATATGATTACCCCTTGTATTTTCATAAACCAGTTGTTCTAATCCTGCAAAAAGGAAGGCCTCTAAAAAGCTAGCCTCTGCCTGGGAGTTGGTTTGTAATGAGTCCCAATTTATGCCACAGAGATTAAAGTCACCCATTAAGATGACCTTATCCTCCTGAGTGATGCATTTGATAAAATCTAATATAAGTCTATTGTTCTGGGCTAAGTTGGCTGGTGGTTTGTAGACCACACCTGTATTGATCTTAGATGACCATGGAGGGGTAATTTTCATCCATAAAATCTCAGAATTTCTCCAAACTGTACAGTCAATATTTTATTTATTTAGCTTTTGTTGACTGGGTAAGTGCACTAGACAAATCCTGCCTATTTTCAGGCATGACCCGGGGGAGGGGGATACAGATGAATGCCAACTGACCTTGAACCAGATTAAGCTGTTGGTGGTATTTTTTTTTTTTTGAATGAGGGAAGTTTGTCCAGGACACTGGGGAAATTCCCCTACTCTTTTCGATAAGTGCCATGGGATCTTTAACATCCACCTGAACTACCACCAATCCAGGCAGATGGGACCTTGGTTTAACGTCTCATCCGAAAGATGGCACCTCAGAAATGCAGCACCCCTCTCATGCTGCATTACAGTGTCAGTACTGGGATATTAACCCAAGTGCCAGATGTGGGAAATGAACCCACAGCCCTCTGATCTCCCAGCCTCAGAGGCGAGTGTGCTACCTACTGAGCCACTGACACATTTCTGACATTATACCATCTAATACATATAACGCCACCCCTCCTGCCTTAGCATGCAGCCTGTCCTTATTATATAAGGTATATCCAGAGATTTGTTTATCCCAGGTATCCTCAGCACT
Source organism: Neoceratodus forsteri (assembly GCA_016271365.2). Taxonomy (NCBI): domain Eukaryota; kingdom Metazoa; phylum Chordata; order Ceratodontiformes; family Ceratodontidae; genus Neoceratodus; species Neoceratodus forsteri. Next base: position 65,201,631 of record CM028138.1, on the reverse strand, counting down.
CCACCATGTCTCAGTAATGGCGCATATATGGATGTCTGAATTGTATAATTTCAACTTTAATTCATCCATTTTGTTATTTAGGCTTCTGGCATTATGAACTAGAAAGTTCCAATTGGGCTTTGGATTATGCAACATGTTATTTTTTGTGGCCACCGCAGCCCCCCCACATCGAGTTTAAATAGCTATCAATAAACTGTTTTATTCTGCTAGAAAGAAACATTTTCCTTGTCTATTCAGATGTAATCCATCCTGTGGAAAACTACAGGATGCCTGAAAATCCTCCCAATGATCTGTATAGGTTAATCCTTCTTTGGAGCACCACCTCTTGAGCCACCCATTTAATCATCTGATGGTATCAGCTTGATGCCGTCCTGCCTGGGAACTGGTAAGATGCCAGAGATAATCAAATCACATCCTCTGTTAGTAAGCTCTTCCCCTACCAGCTCAAAATCCCGCTGTATCTCAGTGAAATTTCTTTTATCCACATCATTTACTCCTACATGTAACACTGTCACTGGTTTCTGCATATTTTCAAGTAAACCAGGGAGTAGTTTTCATATATCCCCAATGCCAGCCACGGGCAATGCAAACGCTGTGGTGTGTTCCTTCCTATTTCTGCAGATCACATGGTCCGTATACTTAAGCATGGAATCACCTATTACTAGGACATCCCTCGGTGCTTCTTTAACTTGCGTTGGTATGTCAGGGTTGACTGTTATGTGAGGTCTCTGAGTACAGCTGATTTTATTAGGGTCATCTAGTGTTACGAGCTCTCTTGTTTCCTCAAGATCTTGGTTAGTTACAAGGGCATTAAATCTGTTTGAGGTTAATATGTTGGAGGAACCCCTAAGTTCATTCTACCCTTTTTTTCCGTTTGACGATTTATGTACAGTAAACCATTCATTTTTATTGTCAATCTCCTCTGACTCCTCTGATGAACTTTTAAGGGAATCCCATACTATTCCTGGTAAGTTGTTTGTTTATTTATTTATTTATTTATGTATTTATGTATGTATGTATGTCTTTGTTAACTGGGTAAGTGTGCTGTTCCAGTGGACCGTTTTCCAACATGTCCCCGGCCACAAGGTGGCACCAACATAGTTCAACAGCCATAAATTTATATATAGTCAGTAGTAGCTATTACACAGTGATGAACAATAGACATGAGTCAAACATGTCTGTACAAAATTTCAATATGCGGTCAATTGGGGTACAATGTAAATTGAGCTGAGGAAGTGGTAACATCTCAGATTACAGAGGATAAATGGTACAAAAATAACAAGCAGTAACTTTTATAATAAGAAGCAAAACATCCATCTCTCCTGAACTGGCTGACAGACTTGATAAGAAGACCCTGTAGGTCAAGAAGAAAGAAACCAGAGACATCTAGGAGGCCAAGATAGGACAGGACAGAGATATATAGCACCTGGGGCAGTTTGTGGGCACTGCTTGCTGTCCAGGACACAGTTGCATGGGGAGTCAGACTGGAACCAGGCTCTTAGGTTCGTTCTGAAGAACAGGTGGGAGGAGGACAAGTGAATAGGCATTGGTAGACTGTTCCATAGGGTGGGGGCAGAGACTGAGAAAGCTTTAGTTCCCTTTAAAGTGGAGACACATGGTACTTACAAGGGAGGGGCTGAGGATATCTTGAGGCACCTGGAGGCAGTCCAGTGAGTGAGCAATGGGGAATAAGGGGATATCTGGTTACACCTGCGTGCACTGTCCACAAAACAACCCATAGCATACTCAAAGTGACCTTGCAGAGGGAGCCATCCTAAGGATTGGTAGCATGAACAATGGTGGGTGGAGTAGGGGGCTTGAAGAACAAACTGACAGACAGAGATATAAGTTGTGATTAGTCAAGAACATAGGGTAGGGGACACAGAGGAGTAGATAGGGGAGCAGTAATCAAGAAGGGCAATAGGTTACCTTGTGTGATAGCAAGACGAGCTTCAGGGGACAGAAGATGCTTAATATGGTAAGCAGCACCTAGTTTTTGGTGTATTTTCCACACAGTGTTGTTTATGTGGTCAGAGAAGGTTAGTGAAGGGTCAAGGGTAACACCTAGGTACTTGAAAGAGGGGGTGTTTTCGAGGGGGGAGGGATTGCCAGTGTACATACCAGGAGGGAGGAAATGGTTTTAGTTGAGATCACCTACAATAACTAGGTTGTCATTTTATGAGTAGTTTGAAAGGTAAAATGTTATTTATTAATCTTTTTGGTTCACTTTTTTCCAGGTTTAATAAAGATAGTTTCTTTTGTTGCAAAGCTACAGAACATATTTAAACCAATTTTAAAATGTCAGGAAGGTGATGTCCATCTGCCACCCTCCCCCCCACCACCACCAAACACACACACACTCACAGGCACCATTTTTTTGTTTCTCTTTTTTTCTACTTTTAATTTTCTGTGTGTCTTTGGCAGAGACCAATAGAGTAGCTCATTTGAATTGCAATGGTTGTGCCTCCCAATGTTCTTACAGCTAAGTACTCCCCCCCCACCACAGTCATAAATAGAGACTGCCTATTTTGTTTTGTACTTTTTAAACTGATTTCTTTCCTTTTTTATTAATGAAATCATGGAATGCATGCTGGACTGAGAATGGCTCAGGCTGTCGGCCAGGGTGTTTTGGATGCCTGGGACATGGACTGCTGATAAGTCCAGGTGATGGGCCACTGCCCATGTTCACACTCGCATGGCTTCCCTTCAGACCAGATAGGAATGATCCCCCCCTTGCTTGTTGATGTAAAATACCTCTGACATGTTGTTGGTCTGAATCAACAGGGGGCCCAACAGCAGTATTTTCTGAAAGGCTTAAATTACAGGGGTTCTCAAATGGTGAGGCCAGCCTCCCTAGGGAGGCCCCAACCCGTTCCAGGGGAGGCTCAAGCAAGTCTGAAAAAGTACTGCATTTAAATTTTGAGTTTTATATATTTTGTGTGAAGAGATGAAGCAAACTGAAAGAGGATAATAGTAGGTGAATTTTATGTATTTATTCACTAATAGGTGACAAGGGAAGGTGCATGTGCCAAGGCTCATTTCAGGTGTACCCGGGGAAGGGTAGGGAGTAAATACATTTCAAAAGGTAACTGCAAAGCAATCAAGAAATACACAATGAACAATAGTGCAAACAAATATGAACAATAAACTAATGAGAGGTGATAATCGATCAATTTGTAGACTGATGACAGAACAGCCCAAATACAAAGGTCGAGTATAGAAGTGCTAAGAGCAATAGCAGGAAGGAGCAAAGTAATTCCTGATAAGTTGCCTATGAGCAGGGAAGGAGGGTGAGAGGCAAAGTAAGTAGGAAGGTTATTTCATATAGAAAGGAAACTGAGAAAGTAGTCTGACCCATGAAGGTACTGCAACAAGGGGTAACAATGGTTCAAGAATGAAAACAGCAGAGGAAATAGGCTGGCTGGGTTACAATAAGCTGAATAATAATATTTGTTATTTTATTTGTTATTCAGGTAATACCTTTGAGCACAAGAGCTCTTTTTCAAAGGTTCCACGTCACTATAAGACAAAGAACTGAATGTGAGCCGAGTACTCAGAGGGATTTAAATTTATTCGTGGTATACTGCTCAAAGTACAGTATGTTATTTTTCTTTGGGAAGGCCCAAGATTATTTCAGTTTTTGAGGAAGGCTCAAAATCTTTTCCATGGATTTGGTTAGGCTCACTGTGACAAAGTCTGAGAACTATTGGCTTAAGAGCATACAGAACTGCCCTAATCTCCAAAATGTTGATATGGAGATGAAACTCATGTTGCCCCCGGGACCCTTGTGTCTGGCAATCTCCCAGCTGAGCTCCCCAGCCCTGATCTGATGCATTTATGGTCAGGATCTTTCTGGGAGCCACTTTCCAGAGACAAACTCCTCTGGAAAGGTTAGAGGAATTCAACCACCAAAGCAGGGCTTATTTGACTGGGCTGGATACCAGGACAGGATGGTCCAGATCATCTGACCTCTGATCCCATTGAACTCTCAGGTTCCATTGGATTGTCCTTGTATATAATCAGGCAAGAGGAACCATTGCAATGGTGGCTGCCACATACCCTAAGAGTCTGAGGACATTCCTGGTCAAGACTTGATGAGCTGAGGACAACTGTCATGCATGAGCCTGAAGGCATTCCGCTCTGTCTTGGGGAGGAAAGGCTAGCCTTGGGCCATGTCCAGAATTGTCCATATATATTGTAGCCACTGATGTGGCCAAAGGGAGGACTTTGGGAGATTTAGAGTGATCCCCAAGTCCTGAAACAGATGAAAAGCGGCCTGCATGGTGCACAGCAGCCGGTCCCTAGTGAAAGTGGTCAAAAGCCAGTCATCGAGGAAGGAGAGAAATAATGCCCCTGCCTCCTGAGAGCTGCAACTACCACTGCAAGCCATCTGGTAAGCACTCTGGGTGCAGAAGACAGGCTGAAAGCCAGAGCCCTGAAATGATAGTGATGCCCCTGTAACTGGAAGTGAAGGAACATCCTGTGTGGTTGAAAAATCAGAATATGGAGGTATGTCTCCTGCATGTCAAGGGAGCATAGCCAATCTCCCTGATTGAGCAAGGGTAGAAGACCTAACAGGGTGACCATTTTGAACTTCTTGTCTCGGATATACTGGTTTAGGTGGCTGAGGTCTAAGATTGGATGCAAATCTCCAGCTTTTTTGGCACCAGGAAGAAGTGGAAGTAAAACCCCATCCCGTTGTGCTGGTGGAACCGGCTTTATGGCTCACTTTTGCAGAAGAGACTGGATTTCTTCCACAATGAGAATGCTGTGGGCCTGGGAGTAATGGGATTGAATTAGAAGGCTTTCTGGAGGAACCTCAGTGAATCTGAGAGTGTGCCTTCTCTCGACAAGCTGTAGAACCCACCGATCAGTGATTACTCGATGCCATCCCTTGATATGCAAGGAAAACCAACCCTCTACAACCTCCTATAAGGCATATGTCAGGGGAGGGGGGAAGGCCATGAGTCAGGCTGAGGCACCAGGGAGGGAAAACACAGACTGGGAGGTTCTAGGTGCCCAAGAGGCTGAACCACCGGAGGCAGGGGTGGAGCCCTTTGCTTGAAGCCTGACCTCTGCTGCTGCCCTCTGGATTGACGTTTGGTGTTCCTTCAAAAGGGTTGCTTGGAGTTCTGATTTGGCTGAGATTTGTACATCATATGTATGGATCTGATAGCTTTGCTAGATTCTTGCACCCAAGTGATAATGTTCTGTGAATCCTTACTGAATAAAACCGGTCCTCTGAAGGGGGCATCCATGATCTTGGATTGTATGTCTGGCACAAATCTGGACACCCACAACCAGAAGTATTGCTGGAAACAAACAGCTGAAGCAGTGACTCTGCCAGCTGAGTTGACAGTATCACAGGATGCCCTGAGGACATGGTTACCAATGTCAGAGCCTGACTTCCAAATTGTCATCAGCTCATTCCAGCCTGGGCAGTCTGGCATGGCCTGGGGCCACCTCCACTGCCTTATCCCACAAGGCATTCTTGTATTGAACCATGTGGGGAAGGAAGTTTTGGGAATGAATAGCACACATGGAGGAAGAGTAAACCTTCTTGGTCAGATAGCCGAATTGCTTTGAATCTTTATCTGGTGATTGTGTACTGAGGTGCCATGGTCTCTTGGACTTGTCGCAGGCAGCATTAATGATGACAGACTCCACCTCTGGTTGTTCCCTGTAATGAAGGTCATCCATAGGTACAGTACACAGCCTGTCACATTTCTTCAATACGGTCAGTGTAGAAAAGGGGCACTTCCAAGCAAGTTTGTTCACATCCTTGTAGGTTTCAACTATGGTGGGACTACAATAGGTGAGGTGTCTTTTCTTCTAAGAAAGATAGCCAGTCACTTATATTCTATGTCCAACTCCCCAGTGGCCCAGCTGTTAAGTTGTTAGATGTGACACATCACATCCCTAAATATTGGGTCGTCGGGTGTGGACCGAGATACATCTTTGCCACCCTCTGGCTTCAATGGCAGGTCCAAATCCCCTCAGCTGGAGTTAGAGGAAGTGTATCCATCCAAACCTCCCCCCGAGTTTGGGGAGGGGGATGGTGAACATAGATGCTTTTATGGCTGACCCTGGGGAAGGGGTTCATCACCCTCATCTGTCATTGGAGTAGCCCCCCTTGGAAGTGGGATAGGTGGTCAGGCTGGAGGCTTGTCCGGAGGTGGTCCCTGAGAGGTTGGCTGAGAGGGTGCCCTAGATGCCTGCATGTTTTTGAAAAAGGCCCACCAGGCCAGAAAAAAGCTAATTTACACCCTGTGTTGGATCCTGTGGAGGAGTTGGCATAACCAACATCAGGGTTTAAGGTTTAGATAGCCCTGGCATCTGGGCATCACTCTGAGACAACTTGGGCATTGGAGTAGGGTGATCTAGTTTGTCTGGCATTCGGCCAAAGGGACGGTACTGTCTGGCATTGGACAAACTAATCGGCAGCCAGTCATTGGATGCTAAAACCTCAGCCATCTGCTGGGGGTGGGCATCGGGCCCAGCCAGTGGCTCCATAGTATCCAGCGATGGGCTCACCCAAGGAGATGCTGGGAAGACTGGCCTTGAGGGGATCAGCATAGGCCTGGCCAGAGACTGATCTGGTGACTGCCTTGGCAGAGTTGCCTGGGAAGTGGGAGCTAGCTCCCAAATGGGATGAACATCTTTCTTTCATAGGGGAGAGGGCATCAATCCCGGGTGTTGCCCTGAGGCATCATCCCCAGTCATCACAGTAGACTCAGTGAACACCCCATCTGGGAGGGTGACTGACGAAGGCCTGCCGCCTGAAGATCCACTGGCCGACCCACTTGGCTTAGAGCCCATGGTGACAATGGGCCTAAACTTAAGTGGCTGAGAGACAGGGGAAGAACTCCTACATCTTGAGGAACCTTCTCCCACTATTGAGGGAGTGAGGTGTAGACACCAGTAGTCTGGTAGAAGATGACCCTGGATCAGTTGACAACTTCTTTGGGGACCTGGAGCAATCTTCTGCCCAGGGTTTCTCATTGTATTTTTCCCGGTGCTTTTGTTTGTTGCTTAATTTCTTCCCTTTATGAGAAGAAGAAGAAGATGAGGCTGGAGAGGATGATGAACTCTTGTGGTGAAACTCGTTCTCTATTTCAGATAATCTTTTGTAGAGCAAAAAGGCTTCGAGGGTCTTCTGGTGATGGAACCTGATGAGCTGGTGAAAGTCCTGGCAGTCCTGGCAGGCCTTAATGTTGTGGTCTGGGCCTAGGCAGAAAAGGCAGGCTGAATGGCCATCCTTATGCAGAATTTGCTTCCTTCACGCACACTTTGACTGCCGCCACTTGATGGAAGAAGAAGGAGGAGGAGAAGAAGAAGACATGCAAAATTTCAAAAACTGTACCATTTTTGGTAGAAAATAAGAAAACATGGGTAGCGTAATAAATGGTGGTCAACAAGCTGAAAAAGTCCACATAGGTCCAACTTGCATGGTCAGTGGTGGGAAAAGAACTGGATAGGCTGGGGGACTGCTGTTTTTATATTGTATGTGATGTCAGTGTTAAGCAAATGTTGGGGACAGTCCCCTGCTGGATACTGCTAGCTAGAAGTTTTCTGTGGGGTCCTGGTGCCTGATGGCTTAGTCCTAAAGGTGTTACCTGATGCAAGAGCAAGTATCGAAGTAAGATCATGCATTATACCAGCACAGGTCAGAAAGGCTTAATTTTCTGAACCTCATTACCAGGGCCACTGGAAAATTGCGGGTACAATTTTTCTGCAATTTCTGCAATTTTCACCCTTCTCCGCACAAAATCCGCAATTTCTTGCAATTTCTTACATTTATGGAATTTTTGACTGAAATTGTATAAAATATTTAAATTATCAAGGAAATCTACTCAGATATGCCAACAATTTAGTACACAGACTTGGATTTGACCAAAACAGTACAGTGTGAGGTGAGAAAGGGTCAAATGTGACTCTGCTTTCATGTGCTTCACTTCCCTGTTTTGGTTTCAAAATCCTCTGGTCATACATATGTAGACTTGAACTCTGTGTTAAAGCGGACTATCAGAGAACTTTTTGTGACACAAGGACTGAAACAATAGGTGTGAGAAGAGGTGCAAAGTGCCCCATTCACCTAAATGAAGCATTGCCCACAATGCTTGTTTTTGAATGGTAGGGTAGATTTTCCTTGTATAAATACTTTCAGTCTGAAAGGATTTTGATTCAAATGTGTCAGGAGTTTGTATGGCCCTGCTGATTATAAACTTGAATGTGCTTCTGAGGGGTTTGGTGACAGTGATTCCTTACATGTTAATCTGCCACATCTGCATACTCACATACAAAGCCTACAAAAAGCAAACATTTCTGAAAACATGCTGAACAGGTTAAGTATAGTTAAAGTTACCTTCAAATAGACAAAATAATTGCAACCCAAGTAAAATCACTGCAAACCGAGTAGAACAAAAGTACAGATGAAATCTGATGCTTGTAAAATCCCTGTTGTGCTAATTCTATGTAATGTAATCCTCCACTTGTATTTGCCTGATGTTCATGTATGTACCTTGTAATGTACCTTGTAATCTCCCGGGTCGCACCTGAAAATAGGCACTTGGCTGTCTAGTGTGCTTACCTGGATAACAAAAGCAAATAAATAAATAAAATACAATGTATTGAAAACTATTGTATGATGTAATGAAAAGCTACTGGCATGATTTGATACTTTTAGCATGTGATTTTAAAATGTACTTACAGTGCTGATTAAGAACAGTAATTATTTTAACAAAATAAACATTTTTCTTACTAGACCTTTATTAGGCACCCCGGTTATCTGTTTATTTTTTTCTTGCACCAAAGCAAGTAGTTTAAACAGACTTCATTATTTAACACCTATAAACTGGCAAAATATGTTGTTTCAGTATGTATTCAGTACAGACTAACTGTAAATTACAGAATAAAATCTAGTTAGCACTGTATGATTTAGATGCCTTAATTTTTACAAGATATGCTACATAATGATTAATTTGAAGTGCATTTCAAAAACACACATTTCCTCATATTAAAAGCATTTACAAGTGGCAATACATTTATCTAACAATTCAGGTGATCAATACAAGCTGCAGCAAACAATAAAAGATTTACTAGGGGGCAGTGGGGATGAACAATGAATCCCGGCAATTTTCCCTCAATTTCTGCAAAAATGTCCCTGCATTTTTGGGTAAAATTTTCTGCAGTTTTCCAGTGGCCCTGCTCATTACTCAGTTTTTAACATAAAAATCAGTGGAACCATTTTTTAATCGCAATAAGATACTCCAGGGTGTATGTAACCATGGGACATTGGCACTTCTCAGGTGCATAAGACACTTAGCATTGCCTTGTGCCTCACTTCCTAAGGTGTGCTGTTATCTCACACCACTGCATATTATATCATGATTTATAGATTAAATTCTATACTTTATTGAACCACTAATTGCTGTGCTTACAATTTGCATTATCACTTCTCCTAACAATTTTGTCCCCACCCTCAGCAAGCTCCAGGAAAAGAGCCTTGACTCAAGTTTGCATTCCCAGTTGACAAATTTTAAAAACATAAATAAAACTTTTTCCCTTCCAATGCTGTGCACTGAGCTTACAGATAAAGCTTACTGATGAGCTGCTGTGGAAGCAGATGTGACCTCAGCTCCTGAATAAGACACAATTGCAGGTGAAAGGTAATGTGCAAAACCCCATATTCATGGAAATAACATTAGAAATAGAAAACTGGGTTGAAATTAGCATATTTTGGAGTGTGGTGCAACTGAGTTAATCAGATACTGGTGGCTGGAGCCTCTCTTTAATCACTGAATTCAGGCTAGCAGGATGGGTATGTGTAACCAATGTGAAATGTTACTCATTACTGACTAGTAGTCTGTTCATGGTCATCTTCTTATTGTAAAAGAATCCCATTGTGTCCATGTCTGCACAGTATATTAAATGTACACACCAACCAACAACAAAAAATGTGACAAATATGTTTGAAATGTTACTCACCGATACTTATAGAGCAATACTACGAAGACAGTCAAAAGCAGTGCAGCTAATATTAATCCGGTCCAAACCCCTACAGAGACTGAACACAGATAAAGCCAAATTTAATAAATGGTACACAGTAGGGCACAATGCTTGCTAAACACCTATAGTACTGTTTCCATAGCCTGATCCGGTGATGTTAATAGGGGTGCTAGCTGCACATACGAGCAGACTTGATAGACCGTAAGGACTGTTTCTGCTGGCAAGTTTCAAATGGTCTTATGTTCATATGACCAGGAAGAGGCAAAAAAGTTCACTCAGAGACAGCACCGTGCTTATGGTAAATACTGGTCTGCAACAAAGTTACAAAAGCTCGGCATAGACATAACCCCGAGTGACAGACTACACACTGGTCCAAATAAATGTATATTTATTTTGATAAGTATAGATAAAAAGCACCACAAAATGAGACCCTGACTAATACACCTGAAACTGCTCGCAAAAACAAGTGCACAGGTTTTTGGTGCAAAACGTCAAGATGAACCTGTTGGGGGTCTCATTTTATAATTCTTCTTATCTATATTAAAACAGATATATATTTATTCAGCTCATCATATAGTTTCTGTTACTTGGAATTACATTCATGTCCAGAATTTCCTTCTTTGTTTGATGTCTGGGAATACAGTGTGATCTACTGATTAGAACTCTGAACTATAAAATAGGCTTGTAAGCCACAATAGATGCTGATTTCCTTGGTAAAACTTGTAACTTTGTTTATTGAAGTGTTTCACAATTTACAGTAAACACACCTTCTTACTGTAGTCTCTCTATTTTCAGGGAGTCTTCTTTATTTTAGGCCCCCCAAGTCTTATGGTACTAGTAAAATCCCCCCGATCATCAGAATCAATGAAGACTGTCATTCTGTATGCCTGAGCTGTCCCACATTTCAATGGCGGTCCCTAACTTTACCCCTCAGAATTTCCCCATCCACATCTGTTCCTCATGGATCTGATGCACTTCTGAAACAACTTTTACAGAAAATCCAGACTTGTAGCTCTAAAGCAGTTCTTCCTTTAAATAGGATGTGAGTGAAGACTGTTCCAATTGGCCACAGAAGTTTTTGTTTTACTTCAAAGGAACACTACGTGCTGACGTTTGCTTTTTTTATTGCACAAAGCACCATTTTCAACTTGGGCAGGGTGAAAGTTGTGAATTATGCTCCCACAAAGAACATAGTGGACTTTCACGATTTATGCAGAATTCTGCATATATGGAATTGGCAGAACATTTTCATACCCTTGTAAAACTGTTCTAAATTTTTGGTACTCAGACAGGGATATGGCCAATTGGCAATAGTTACCAAAAAAACAAAAAACAAAAACAAAAACAGCCTTAAAGATCTAGTGTATTGCCTGAAGTAAATATTGATTTTTAATAGCAGTCAGTTATTACTGTTTATGTCGGAGATACTTCTTTTTTCTTTGGCTTACTAGGTGATTTTCTGTCCGACACTAGCAGGTGTGATATGTGGAACAACACTGTGTGGAGGCTGACATATCAAGTTCTGTTTCTGGTCATACCTCATCAGATTTATGACCTCACTGCCTATAATGGTACAACTGCTCAGAGTGAACCACTCAACAGCTGCTAGATGTTATCTTCAGTAAAGTACTTGACCAATAGATATGTGTTAAGTGCTCTTTTTGTCTGAACAGCATTGACAGATATGTGTAAGTGCACACAGTTTTCTCTTTTCACAACCACTAGATGTGTTACTAGTGATGTCATAATAAACTAGGCAACAATGCTGATGATGTATGGGGAGGAATAGAACTACATTTGTCAGCTGCCAGGTAAAACAGTGCTCTTGACCAACATAATGCTATCAAGTAGAAAAATTTATAACAAGGAAAAGGAAAAAGAAAACTACTTCAGAATTAAAATACAAGAACTGACTACTTTTAAAAATGAGTAACATTATGTCTACTATTTTTTGTGCTACTGGAAAAGTACAGTTATGTAAGAACTTACCGTAACAGTAGATCTTTGAGAGGAGCTCCTGCAGCAGGCTATAACCATTAGGACTAGTGCTGCAGGCCTTAGGACCCACTAGAAAAAATCTTAGCTAGCAGTACCCAGTGGGGCCCGCCCCCTGACGTTGTCCCCACCCCGACGTTGGTGACACTACAAAAGGGGGTGGTCCCCAGCTCCACTTCAGTTCATCCACCGAAGACCTGTGAACAGGTCCCAGCAGACAAACCAGGTGAAACTTAACTCCTGTGATGTTAAACTCTCCAGGGGGAAGGAGGGCAGGAAAGCAGTGCCTGCTACAAAAGCTCCTCTCAAAGATCTACATTTACAGTAAGTTCTTATGTAACTGTACTATCTTACTTCGAGTGGGAGCTCTTGCAGCAGGATATAACCATTAGGACTGAGTCCCAAGCAGTCCAGCACAAAAGGAGAAAACCAGCCCCTGGGAGGACGAAGAAAAAACAGAGTCAAAAAAGATGTCTTGCCTAAAAATTCAGACAGACAGCAAGTCAGGACAATAGCCCTTGAAGGACTGCCAGACCAAAACTGGCACGGCACCTGGAAGTGATGTCCAGGCTGTAATGCCTGACAAACGTGTGCATGAACTCCAAGTACTGTAGCTGCTGCACAAATGTCTCTGATAGAGACATTCTTCAGAGAAGCAAAGGACATAGCCACTCCTCTGGTAGAATTACCTCTAACCGTACCTGGGAGAGGTCTGTTGTATTTATTGTAGCAGAAAGTTATGCAGTGGACTAGCCACCTGGGAATGGTCTGCTTTGACACTGGTTTGCCCAAATATTGATGCATGAAGGCCACAAATAGTTGTTCAGATTTGTGGTGTGTTCCCCTGTCTGCTTGAGGTAATACCTCAGCACCCTGTGGACATCCAGAGTGTGCAAGAGAGCTTCTCCCCTATTACACGGAGTCGAATAATAGACTGGAAGGTCATCCGATTGGTTGAGGGTTAATTCTGAAACAACCTAGGGTAAGAACTTAGGATCCATACTGAGGGAAATACTTTCCCTGTGAAAAACCAAATAAGGTTCCTTAACATCAGGGCCTGAATCTTGGAAACCCTTTGAGCTGAAGTAACAGCAACTAAAAAGGATACCTTCCAGGATAAATAATGCAGATCACACTGTTGAAGGTTCAAAGGGAGGAAGAGTAAGCTTCCCTAGCACAGAAAGAGATCCCGGGGGGGAACAGGACCCCTGATAGGAGGCTTTATATGGAGAATCCCTCGTAGAAAGGTGCGGGCTACATCCAACTTGAGCAAGGATCCTGCCTTCCACCAAAACGTGATAGGCTAAAATGGCTGACATGTGCACCTTAATAGAAGAGTAGCTCAAGCCTTGATGCAATAAGGAGAAGCGGTATTGTAGTGCTGAGTTCAATGGGCAGGTGAGGGGATCCAGATGATGGGATGAATTCAAAGCCAGAGTCGCTTCCACTTCATATCACAAGTGGACTGAGTAAAGGGTTATCTCTTTCAGATGAGAACATCCACCACATCTTGGGAGACCCCATACTTCAACTTGATCACGTCTGCAGGAGCCATGCATGAAAATGCAGGGACTTGAGATCTGGCTGTACCAGCTTGCCCTGGTCTTGGGACAGCAAATGGTAGCATATTGGCAGTGGAATCGGAGGTTCCGACAATAACCGCTGAAGTAGTGGGAACCAAATCTACCATGGCCACAGCGAGGTGATTAGGATCATCTGGGCCCCCAGGCATGTACTTTTAACAGAACCCTGAGAATTAGAGGGGAGGGAGGAAAGGCATAAAGGAACCTCCCCGTCCAACAAAGGGACAACGCGTCTGGCCAGAAAACACCAGGTGCGTGCTCTTCTGAGCAGAAACTTGGCAGTTTGGTGTTGTGTGGGGATGCAAAGAGGTCCAGCTTTGGAAAACCCCATGTGTCGAAGAGCTGATCTGCTACTAACTGGAGTAGCTCCCACTCACGTGCCTTGGACTTGGACTGAGACTGACTTAGGCTGTCTGCCAAGACATTTTAGACACCTGGAACGTACAACTGCAGTCAGAGAGATGTGGTGCTCCAGTGCCCAATACCAAACCCTCATCACCTCCCTGCACAGGGGGTAAGAGTGGGTTCCCCCTTGCTTGTTGATGTAAAAGACCACTGCCATGTTGCCCAACTGAACTAGAGGAGGGCCTGGTTGAAGGTCCTTCTGGAAAGCCATTAAGGCTGTGAGGACTGCTTGTATTTCTAATACATTGATGTGTAAATCTCGCTCCTCCAGGGATTAAACTCCATGGGTCTGGCTGTCCCCTAAGTGAGCCCCCCAACCTAAGTCAGAGGCATCTGTCGTTAGGGTCTGACTTGGGGACTCCAGCTGAAACAAGACCCCTTTCTCCAGACTGAGGTGATCTACCCACCAATAAGCCAGGAGAGCTACAGGGATGGTCACCGCCATGTGCTCCAGCAGCCTGAGGAAGGCCCTGGCTTGGACCGGGGGGACTACAAGGACTGTCCGTGCCACTTCCCGCAGGAGATCCCCCCTTTCTACTGGGAGGAAGGCCGTGCCCTGGACCATGTTCAGGGCTGCACCTGTAAAGGCGAGTCTTTGGTTGGGTTCTGGGGATGAATGGGAAAGATTCAGGGTGATCTCTAACTCTCTGAATAATGTAAAGGTGTCTCCAACAGTGAGCAGAAGGTGTCTCTTGATGAGGCCACCAGGAGCCAATCATCTAGGTAAGGGAAGACATAATGTCCCTTGTGCCTTAGAGCCATGGCTGCCATTGCCAGACATTTGATGAAGACTCGAGGAGCAGAGGATAGGTTGAATGGCAGACCGTAGAACTGATAGTGCCTGCCCCCAGAAGCAGAACCTCAAGAACTTCCGGTGAGAAGGATAGACCCTGATATGCATGTAAGCATCTTGCATGTCCAGGGAGCAGAGCCAGTTTCCTTGGTGAAGCAAGGGAATCAGACCTGAAAGGGTCACCATCCTGAACCTTTTGTATTCTATAAAGTTGTTTAGAGCACTGAGATCCAGAATGGGCCGAAAGTCTTGAGTTTTCTTTGGAACCAGGAAGAAGTGGAGTAATACCTTTTTCCCTGCTGCCACAAGGGGACTGGATCTATTGCTCTTTTCTGCAAGAAGACCTGAATCTCTCCTTCTATGAGAGGTATGTGAGAAGGAGGATACTTGTAATAATTTTTTATTGTTGTTTTCAAAATATAGGAAAACAAAACATAAAACCACATTAGAGAATATAGTCATTGATTGTAGTACATATTTATATATCTATAAATGTATCTATATATATACCCCCTACCCACCCTGTAGAGATGGTATACCGCACAGTTGCCATGTAAAGACAGCAGAGTGTCTTAAAGTAACCTGTATACACATAACACTACAACATATAAAATAAAGAATACTATACTTCAGCTGGATTACGGGCTCTAATTATGTAATGACATACCTTGAAATAAACAGGATACACCCCAGCAACCACATTACCTCCCAGTATTAATCACATAAAGAGTACTTACCAAAACCCTGGGATCAGATCAGAACCTTCTCCTTGCCGGACATACACAACTCTACAGAAGTAAGTTTATAATTGTCGCCAGGGGTATTCCTTATCAAGGCATCTGGAACAATTTAACTATGAGCATAGATATGTTCTGCAAAGACCAGCCTGATCCTGTAATAGACATAGAAACATAGAAACATAGACTTTGACAGCAGATAAGGACCGCTAGGCCCATCTAGTCTGCCCATTTCCCTACCTACAGGATAGGCCACAGATCCTAATTAACCAACAGCCTATATCTTCCTGCCCCCCACAAGAATTGCCTTATGTCTGTCCCATGCATTCTTGAATTCTCCCACAGTTTTAGACCCCACAACTTCCTCAGGAAGGCTGTTCCATGCATCCACTACCTCTCTGTAAAATAATACTTCCTCACATTGCCCTGAACCGCCCTCCTTCTATCTTTTAAATTGTGTCCCTTGTTCTTGCAAGTCTCTTTTTCTGAAAGATGCTACCCTCTTGGACTTTGTTGATTCCTTGAGGTACTTGAAAGTTTCTATCATGTCCCCTCTTCCTTCTTTCCTCAAGGGTATACATATTAAGCTCCTTTAGTCTCTCCTCATCGGCTTCTCTTGCAGACCCTGCACCATTTTAGTTGCCCTCCTCTGACTGCCTCTATCCTGTCTATGTCCTTGCGGAGATGGGGTCTCCAGAACTGGACACAGTATTCCAGATGGGGTCTCACCAACTGTCTGTACAGAGGGATAACAACTTCCTGTTTTCTGCTGCTGATGCCTCTCCTATACATCCCAGTATACCCCGCCCTCCCTACTGCCTTCTCACATTGCTTGCTAACCTTAAGGTCATCTGATATGATTACCCCAGGTCCCTTTCCTGTTTTGTTGTTGTTACTACCTCCCACCCATTGTGTATTCTTCCCTGGGTTCTTGTTTCCCAGGTGCATTATTTTGCACTTGCATTGAATCCTAGCTGCCATACGCCTGACCATTCCTCCAACCTTGCCAAGTCCCTTTTCATCCTTTCCACGCCTCCCTTGTATCAACCCTGTTGCAGATCTTTGTGTCATCTGCAAAAGGCATACTTTTCCTTCCAGTCCCTCTGCAATGTCACTGATGAAGACATTAAAAGGACTGGACCCAATACTGAACCCTCGGTACCCCACTAGTAACCGCCCTTTCTTCAAGTGGACTCCATTTACAATTACCTTCTGTGTCCTGTTGTCCAGCCAATGTTTTACCCAGGCTACCACCCTGGGACCCACTCCCAGGCTGGTTAGTTTGACTAATAATCTTTTGTGTGGGACTGTGTCAAATGCCTTGCTAAAGTCTAGGTAGGCCATGTCCACAGCCCGTCCCAGGTCTACAACTTTGGTCACCCATTCAAAGAAATCTATTAGATTCATCTGACATAACCTTCCCGCTGTGAACCCATGCTGCCTTGGATCCTGTGCTCCACTGACCTCTAGGTACTCAACTATTCTTTCCTTCAGAAGTGACTCCATCACTTTCCCTACCACAGAGGTCAGACTGACAGGTCTGTAGTTTCCTGCCTCTGTCTTGGTCCCACTTTGTGAAGGGGAATCACATCCGCCTTCCTCCAGTCCTCGGTACCACACCATCCTCCCATGATTTATTAAAAGAGTAGCCAGTGGTTTCACTAGTTCCTTCCTTAATTCTTTTAGAATTCTGGGGTGAATTCCATCAGGACCCATTGCTTTGTCCACCTTCAGTTTTGGGAGTTCTTGCAGAACCCTTTCTTCTGTGAAAGGACTGGGATCGACCCCCCCCTCAAGAGTGCTTCTGTTAATTGGATTAGGCACTTCCCCCTCCTCTTTTGTGAATACTGAGCAGAAATATTCGTTCAGTATTCCTGCTTTTTCACTGTCCCCCTCTGCCCACCCACCGTTCATTCTATTCAGCCTCACTATCCCTCCCTTTGTCTTTCTACGCTCGCTGATGTACCTATAAAGGTTTTATCCCCTTCTTAACTGAGTTGGCTATCTTTTCCTCAGTTTGGGCCTTTGCTATTCTGACTTCCCTCCTGCTTCTTTCGCCTTAACTGGCTGTGCTCTGTCCTGCTCCTTCTGTGTTTCCGTACTCCGGAATGCTATCTTTTCTTCCTGACTTTCACAGCCACCTCTTGAGAACCATAGTGGCTTTTTTCTTTCATTTTGATTTGTTTATTTGCTTCACACAAAGGCTTGTTGCCTCTGTGATGGCAGTTTTGATAATTCCCATTGTTGCTCCACCCTCCTTCTAGCCTGTTTGCTAGTGCTTTTCTGAGGCACTCCTCCATCTTACAAAGTCAGCCTCCTAAAGTCCAGTACCCTCACTTTTGTATGGCTTGGCTCTGTAGCTGAGTTTAATGTGAACCACACTGTTTGATGGTCACTTGTCCCCAAATGGCAACCCACTTCTAGATCTGAGATCCTCTTGCACCCATTTGAGAGTACGAGGTCCAAGATTGCTCCCTCACGAGTGGGTTCCGAAACTAGCTGTCTAATGCCTGCCACCTGTAGGGCATCAAGAATGGCCCTGCTCTTGGATGTGGCTGCAGCAAATGTGCTCCAGTTAACATCTGGCATATTCAAGTCTCCCATCAACAGTATCTCCCTTTCTCTGCCATTCTAAGAATGCCTTCCATCATATCCTTGTCCATTCCTTCCCTCTGACATGGGGTCTGTACACAACCCTGTGAGGATTGTGGTGCTCTTTCCAGTCTCCAAGGTGACCCACAGTTGCCTCCTCTCTCCCTGTTTACTCTTTTGTTTAGTTGCTTTATCCTTCCTTACATAGAGAGCTCCTCCCCTCTTCTCCCTGCCTGTCTCTCCTGTAGGTTATGTACCCCGGTATGTTAACATCCCAGTCATGGTTCTGTGTACCATGTTTCTGTGACTGCTACGATATCCAGGCATCTCTTCCATTAAGGCCACCAGCTCAGGAGCTTGTTGCCCAGACTCAGGCATTGGTACTCATTCCCTCCATTTCCTGATGGCCTTACCCCCTTTGCCCCATCCTGTCCTTCTTGCCTTTGTCACTTTCTCCATTTACCCCTGCCCTTCTCCCTATCGCACACCTCCATGTTGGTGTTTGCCACACTTACTACCATGATTGTTTGGGGGCTAGGATTTTCGTCTCTTTCCAGTGCCTCCCCTTGGCTAGTTTAAAAGCTTGACAATGAAGCATTTAAACTCATCACCTAGGATCCTGGTTCCCTCCCAGACAGATGCAGCCCATCATGCCAGTATAGGCTTGCATCACTCCAGGTGGACCCCCAACCTCAATGAAGCAAACCCTGAGCTCCACCAGTTTTTCAACCACTGATTGAATCCCATGGTGTGGAACACCCTAGCCTCTCCCATGCCATAGATGGGTAGCACCTCCTAGAAGGTTACCGCATGTCATACTTGACCAAGGCCCTCCCAATTCCACAAACTCTTCCTGCACTTCTAATCCCTTTCTTAGCCAGGTCATTTGTCCCTAAGTGGACAATGACATCCAGCCCTCCCCTGTGCAGCTGCTCCGGCAATCCCTATGGACTGCCTCCTGTCCCTCCAAGCCATGGCCAGGCAGGCACCTTACCTCCTCTCCCTTCCTTGCCCAGTTCTACCTTCCTAACAATGGAATCCCCCCAGGAGTTGTTCCTTCCCTGCAGGGTCCCCTGCCACCCTCCTGTGGGTCTCCTTTGTGGAGGTTCCCAGCATCCTCCTTGGTCTCCACTGTAGGTGCCTCCATAGAGGAACCACACTTTGCAAGAATGGCATAGGAATTGTGGAGAGGCACAACTGGAGGATGTGCTCTGTTCCACCACCCTCACCCTCCCTGGGCCCACTGTGGTCCAACCACTCCTCTTTCTTGGCAACCTCTGAGGCAACGGCAGTGGCACTGGTGGTCCCTGGATGGAAGAGGAGGTCCCAAAAATCCTGGCCAACTCAGCCTGGAGATGAGCAACCTCCTCCCTTAGCCTGGAGAGGTGCCTGCAGATGGGACAACACCGCATCCTCCAGAACATCTCCCGGAAGACTGCTGCTCCACAGCCACTGCACTGCACCACTCCAATCATGTCTTATTTCTGGCCCCTTAACTGTTTGCAATCCTTACTCTTTCCTCTGTTTTTATTTTCTATCTCTCTCTCCTTACTTTCTGCCTGTGTGCCCTTTAAGCTCCTGATTGTCCTGTTCTGAGACAAGAATATCCTATATTTCTCAGTAGACCACTTACTTGTTCAGAGGCAGACCTCCAGCAGCTAGAGGGGACCGGAGAGCTACTCTTACCCTTCTAGGATGGTGGGTCCTTGGTGGTTCTGTGATCATTCACTTCCTGCCCCTAAACAGGAAGTTCCTGTTGTCAGTCAAATCCTGTGCCTATAAAAATAGAACTAGCTTTGGGTGGGGGGAAGGAGGGTAATATAGTCACAGCAGAGAAGTTCAGTCACACAGCAGTCCTTTTTCCTGGTGTCTTCTGCCAAGCTATTAGCAGAATCTTTCTAAGGCAGTCTTTAAATGTAGCTTCCTTCTAGCTAAGCCACTCCCCCTACTTACCAGATCTTTCTACAAGTAATTTAAACCTCACAGCAGTTAAGTCCTTTCAGTCACCTGAGATTTACACCTAGATGACTTTTCAGTTACCCATTCAGTTCAGTTAACCCAAACACACACTTTTTTTTTTTGTTTTGTATGTTAGTTTTTTACCCTAAATTAATGGTCCAAATACAAAAGTTCTTCTACTTTAGTCCCAGCAGAGAAGTTCAGTCACACAGCAGTCCTTTTTCCTGGTGTCTTCTGCCAAGCTATAATGTAATGAAACCAAAGTATCCCAAGCTTAAATCTGTACTCATACAATAAACCTTCCACATGTCCACATGTCCACACTATTCATACCTAGCTGTTATAGTTCCACTATTGCCACAGCCACCTTGAGGCTTGAAACAGCTGTGCTAAAACCCTGATTCAAGTCCCACCTCCTCTGACTACCTGTATGACCAGCAAAGGAGACTGAGGGTACTCACAATTCCCGTTGGTGGAGGAACTTGCACCAAGTATCTCAGGTATAGGTCCCAACAGGATATGTAAATAAGGAAGTTTAGATTTCTGCATGTGAGATATCTTATCCAATTTGGCCAAAGTGGACAAAGACTTATTGCAGCTACCGTGGGGACCACCGAGGTCCTCCAATGGCTTAATATAGCTCTTTTGGTTTGTAGCCTAACAGCCAGCAATCTAAGTTTTAATGGTGACAATTTGGGCATTACCCCACCTTAACCCCAAGATATAGAAAGAGGACATGTAGAATGGTCTGTTGAGGACCGGAAGCAAAATCCAGAATCTCTTGCCAGAGAGGTTGGATCTTGGGATAGGTCCACAATACATGTGCTAGACCCCCCCCCCGGCTGTTGACACTTCCAGCAATTGTCCTTATCTATTACTTTAGCTCTATATAGAATAGCTGGAGTTCTATACCAAGAGTGTGCAATTTTATTTTGAATTAGTCTAGATTTGGCATCAGTGAACCAGGAGTGGGCATTATCCCAAGCTTTATGCCAAGCTTCAGAAGATATATTGGTGTGCAACATCTTCTCCCATCTGTGCCACGCTGTCTCCGATTGAGATGGGAGAGTATCACGGAGGGTGGCATATATCTGACCCGCTAGGCCCTTGGTACAAGATATCCATTTATGCAATGGTGATGATTGGACACGACCCAAAGGACAGGGTGGAAGCTGCCAGATAACGTCCCTAATCTGGAGATATCTCCAGAAATCACCTGCTGGAATTCCCCATTGCTGTCTTAGAGACTGAAATGTCTGAATATTCTTTTGATCGGGGGACAACAAGTCTCCCAACTTAGTAATACCCAATGCTACCCACTGCCTCCATATGGTTTTGCTTCCACCTATGGTGATGTCTGGATTGTGCCATATAGGCACATATGAAAAAGGAAGAGGGGCCAGATTGAGTTTACAATGATAGCTAACCCAGTTTCTCCTAGCTGTATCTATTGTGGGGGACGTACGCTCTATCCCAAACTTACTCACCCTAGCTTTTTTGAAATTATCCTTCTGTACCAGAAGAGATAAGGGATGAGACAGCCCCGCGATATCTGTCTCAAGCTGCACCCACTGTGGTGAAAGAGGGGAGAGAGGACTAGCCCACTAACTGCTTGTGCTAAAAGAAAGGCTCGTGGTAACCTTTCTAGTCACGGGAGGTTCCACCCCCCCTGTCGCCAGTGAGATCTTAATTTGGCCTGACTGAACCTGGGTATGGATCCCTCCCATAAAAAGTCCCCAATAACTTTATCAATACTCTGGAACCACTGTGTGGGTAAGGGGACCGGTAAATGTCTCAGGAGGTAAAATAGTTTGGGTGCAGAGATCATAGTCACTGCCGCCACTTTCCCCACAAGAGTAAGTTTAAGTAACCTCCATCTATCGAAATCTGTCTTAAGGGAGGACAAAAGGGGTTGTATATTGGCATGCCAAATTGCTTCTAAGGATGGAGTCAGAAAATGCCCAATACGTGATCCCCTGGAGCCCAAACTAGCTCCTCTGCAGCCAAGTTCTGTTGAACACAGTGCCTGCTCAGGGGAGTATTTGTTCTTATGCCGATTCAGCCGTAGGGCCTGAATGCTTAGAGAATTCTTCTAGCAGGTCAAGAAGCGGGGGGATAGCGGTATGTGCATCCTCCAAAAGGAGGAGAAGGTCATCCGCATACATAAAGCTTATATAGGATATTTTCCCCACTGTCAACCCTTTAATCTGTGGATGATTACAGATAGCCGCCACCATGGGTTCCGCCGCCAGGACAAAAAGTAAGGGAGAGAGCGGGCATCCTTGCCTCGTCCCTCTACCCAATGGGAAAGGTTGGGAAAGCGACTAGTTAGTATTAACTCTGGCTAAGGGGCCCCATATATAGCTTTTATCCTGCAAGAAAGGTGTCCCTATCCCGAAATGAGAAAGAGTCATATATAATAGTCCCACTCCACGGAGTCGAATGCCTTTTCGAAATCTACCATGATAGCTGCCGCGGGGGTATGAAGGGACCTAGCCAGGGGAATCAAATTCATCAGAGTTCTTAGATGATCAGAACTCTGTCTGCCTAGTATAAATCCCACTTGTGACTGGTGTATCAATTCCGCCAACATTGGGCTAAGTCTGTAGGCTAGGATTTTAGCGTACAGTTTACTGTCCACATTTATAAGTGAGATAGTGGTAATTCCCGGATTCGTGGAGTCTTTGCCTTTCTTGGGAATCACAACTATAATTGTCTCCTCATGGAAGGCGGTAAAGCACCCTTAAGTTCAACCTCCTGAAACACCTGAGTCAAAGGGGAGAAATAATGTGGCTCTAGAGTCTGATAGAATTCTGCAGGGAACACATCAGTGCCCGAGATTTCCCTTTTCAAATCTTGGATAGCTGTCATCAGTTCTTCCTTTGATATAGGAGATCTAACTGCTGCTATGCTGACTCTGCAGCTAGGCAAGCCTAGAGAATTTAAGAAGCCCTGAGTGTCCAAATTATGGCCTACATGAGTGGAACAATATAACTTTTATAGAATGAAGACATAATCTCATTAATGTCCCCTGAGAAGTACATAGTGAACCTAAAGCATTTTTTAAGCCTGGGATAAATCTACTAGCCTGTTGTTTCCTTAGTTGGTATGCAAGTACCTTGCCCCCTTTGTCCCCCCCTTCTCAAAATGTATGTTTAAGACGTAAGATAGCTTCAGCTTTCCTATTCAGAAGCTGATTAATTTCAAACCGAATGGCCAAAATGGATTTCCCAATGGGAGAATGAATATTAGGGGAGGACAGCGTCTTAAAAATACTTTCAGCTTCAGCCAATTCCCGTTCCAGATTAAGCAACTGTGATTCTCTTTGTCTGCATCTAGCGGCCGAAAACCCCATAATTCCTCGCATCGTGGCTTTAAAAGCATCCCAAGTTGTACAGGCAGAGGTGTCACTTATAGGGTTTTCTGCAAGAAAAGAGAAGCCTCTTTAATAAGCCATATTAACTCAGGTCCTGAACCAGAAGTGGGTCCAGTCTCCATTGCTTAGTCGGGGGAACCGCTGGGTCCCAGTGTAGCAGAAGTTGGACTAAAGCATGATCAGAAATACAGCAAGGTAGAATTGAAACATCCAAAGTTTTAGTAATCAGAGTAGCTGATCCAAGACAGAAATCAAGCCTACTATACGAGTCATTTGGAACTGAGTGAAATGTATAGTCTCTTGTTCTGGGGTGGAACAGTCTCCAGAGATCTACTAGCCCCTGATCAGACAGCATTTGCTGAAGAGCCTTCACACTTCTAGGATGTGTGTCTTTCCCACCATCATTTCTATCCAAAATAGGCATCAAAGTCAAATTGAAATCCCCACCAATAAGTAGCGGACAATCTGGGGGATTAAATTCCATTGTTACTTCTTCGAACTTATGAAAAAAATGCGGGGCATCACCATTGGGGGCATATACATTGCAGAGAGTGACTGGGCCAGTGGGAGTGTTATAATTGGCCATGACCCATCTGCCATCAGAATCTGCACGTGTCTGGATTAACTTCCAGGGAAGGGACTTATGCACCAAAATCTGGACCCCATGTTTTCTGGTCAGGGCATTAGAGTGCACTTGCTGGCCAACCCAATCCTTCACCATACGGATGTGATCTTCCCCAGTAAACTTTGTCTCCTGGAGAAAAGCCACTTGAGACCGTTTACGTTTCAGGTGTGCAAGGACTTTCTTACGTTTTATCGGGAGTTCAGCCCCTGAACATTCCAGGTGTGCATCACAATGTCAGCCATTTAGCTAAGATCCTCAATGTGAACCTAGTGTGTAAAATACTAAAAGGAACTGAGTTGTCCCCAGGCTAGGTATTTTAAGTCACTGCACCGGTCGAAACAAATAAAAACACAGCCGGCAGGGATTAGTTAACTAGACTATAACAACTATGTACTGATACTATACCTAAATAACAAACAACCAAACTAACTTCCTACTCCTATCCAAGAAAGAGCAGTAGGATTAAACCGGCTAGAAGCCTAGCCAATAGTATATCCTATCGTTCCTGGGGGGTGGACCAGATACTTCTCAGAAGAGGAGAAGATCCCTGGCTACTGTAGAGCACATACCAAACTCCTCTAAAACGGGACAGAAACCAAAGACAAAATCCGCACCTACTAGAGCCTTCTACGGATCTGCCAACTGTCCCTTCTTACGGGGGGAGGGGTAACAGTTCTGTGACCAAGTCTTTGGACCAGTTTACTATCCATCTATCTGTAATGGAGAAATCAAAGTGCCCTCGTACCAACATAATGTCATCAGATGCTACTATAGGACATCCCCCTAACTTGAGCATCTGGTATATACTAAACATTAGTCCTTCTATTGAATATTTACCAACATTCAGTAGAGCCTACATTATACTCTGAGCCATGCACTTCAGTAGTCTGAATAGAACTATGAGGTGCGGCCCAATCGCTACCACATACCTAGGAACCATTGTGTTACCTCTGGCAGTGTATAAGTTCTAAATATCATCTATAGGGTCCAGTTAAATCCCTTATTCTCCTCCCACTAGGCCCTCGGAGCAGACTACAGCAAGGGGTGAGACACGTGTCCTGAGAAAGACAGTGGAGTCCCAACAATGGGTAAAGGACAGGCTGAGAAGGGAGATAGGGGAAATCATACTGGATGCCTCTTACACCCGGGGATTCATACTTATCACGAGAGGATATTCAAGCACCCCCTGACCTCATGAATTTACCTCCTACAATATAGGACCACATATCCACTTCCCTTTTAACCCCAGCGACTGCCCTCCGAGTGGACCAGATCATCTATCTGAACATATTAACTGGTATACTTCGACCATACACCTTCTGAAAGTAAAACCACTTTCCCCAAGGGCTTCCCTCTGGTATAACTCAAGAAGCCATACCTATTTCCACCCGCAAAATTACATTAGATTAACAGCAATTCAAATACTTATCTAACAGTAAACAGATTAATCCAAAGAAAGAAAAGTCCCAATGCTCATGAAGTTTTCAACTGCTTTCCCTCTTCTGGTTCTTGATCCGCGGAATGACCTGGAGGGGAGCCTGGAGCCGGAAAGTCCAGTGATGTACTTGCTGCGACTCTGCTCATGCCATAAGGGCTATCCTTATGTGGTTCTTCCTGACAACTTCCTTCCAAGTGCCCCCCGCCACTCTCCATTACTTCGCATACTTCTGCATCAGGAAAATCGCTCAAAATTGCAAACTTGTTTTGTGAAAAATAGGGACTAACATATTCTATCTGATCTTCACCCTCTGCCTCTAGGGGAGGAGACATCAGATTGTCAACACTGTTCCTCCTATCTTGTGGATGGCCCCGTTTAGTGTGCGGGGAGGATGGAGGCCTCTTTCGAACTTTCAAGTTCCTGGGTTCTAATCCCACCAGGGGCGCAGATTGGGGAGAAGTAACAGGAGGATCAGCAGCTGAAATGGGAAGTCGCTGGTTGTTTCCCGCCTGATTGGAAGATTGAGAAGTCAAACCTCTCGGGCAGATATTAACAATATATTCCAGAGCCGCCTCTGAAGACGAAAATTGCTGAGCTGTACCATTCATTGAAATTTGCAGAGTGGCCAGATATCTTAAAGTGAAAGGGATCTTTAAGGCATGTAACTTCCTTTGGACTTCAATGAAAGCTTACATGAGCTGCAAGTTCCTTGAGTAATCTTGAAAACCATGATCTTATGACCCTGCCATTGTAATTGTCCAAGCTCTCTACGCCTCGTCTGTATTGCTTCTTTTTCGGCAAAATTCAAAATTCTAGCCAAAATGGGGTGGGGTCGTTCCCCCTGGGCAGGCCTAGGCTGGGCAGTACGGTGAGCTCGCTCCATAGTAATTTTAGTGCCCTGGGGGAGCTTCAGAATTTCTGGCAGTGCCTGCTGCAAAAATGGCAAGACCCTCCCCTCCTCACAGCCCTCCGGAAAACCCAGTAGGCGCAGATTATTCCGCCTACTCCTATTCTCCAGGTTGTCCACTTTGTCCTGTAGTTGAATTATCTTAGCTGCCTGCTCTCACATTGGGCCGAGTGACTAAGGAGTGAATCCTCCTGCATGTTGCCTTTTTGCTCCCACTCGTCAACTTGGGCACTAATTTGCTGGATAGCGAAAGCTGAGTTACTAGCTGCCAGCGTGAGATTATCTATGCTGGCCATAATTGAAGCGAACATTTCCCTGATCGAGGGCTCCTCTCATTCCTTTGCTGCCTGCACCATCTTTTGCAGCACGTAGAGCTGGGCCGCGGATTCCTTCACTCGCGATGCGCTTTGCCACTGAATCCCTGAATTCAAAAGCTCCCATTCCATTGAGGCAAAGTTTAGGCAGCTTGGTCCGTTAGAACCAAATATGAAATCCTCCCCAAAGGTAGTAAATTTCGGGTTCTTGGCGCCGTGCAAAAGGAACTACGCAATTAAGTCGCCATCTTATCAGAGCGCTAGTCACGCCCCCGAGAAGGAGGATACTTGAGGACCTCGGTGGTGTTTCTGGGGGGATCCAAGTGAACTCTAGGACATGTCCTCTCCTTATGATATTGAGACCCCAAAGGTCTGACGTGATTGTGTTCCATTCCTCCAAGTGGAGGGAGAAGCGACCCCCCCACTGCCTCCCCAGCACTTCCTCTGCAGGAGGGGGGTCAACAGGGAGTCATTGGGAGGAACTGGGAGTAGGCAGAGAGGCCTGGGAGGACTTGGGGCCTCTAAAAGGGGCACCCCCAGGTTGCTGGGTTGTGGCTTTACTTTTGAAGCTGCCTCCCTGGGCTGCTTGATTGCCATGGGCAGGTTGGCCTAAGGATTTGCAAAAGTGCTGTCTGCGAAACCTTTTCTGGTCCCCCTTGTACATCTGGTGGATGGACCAGATTGACTTGCCCAATTCCTGGAGAGGAGAGCTAAGACCCTCTGTCTCTGACCCAAACAGCACAGAACCATGGAAGGGAAGGTCCTTGATCCCATTCTGCCGATCCTGGGAAAATCTTGAGACCCTTAACCAGGCATAGCATCTTAGGCAGACACCTGATGCTGATGCCTTGGTGCCGTATCTGCAGTGTCATACGAGGCACGCAGAACATGTGTGCCTACATCCAAGCCCGACTTCAAAATGTCCAGGAGCTCCATCTTCTGTGCGGAGTTTGGCGAGGCATTACCGATGTCCTGTCCTTTCTCCCACAGTGCATTCTGGTACTGGATCATATACATGAGGAAATTCAAGGACCTTATGGAGCAGGTGGATACAGAGTAGACTTTCTTGCCCACCTGGTCCAAGTAACGTGATTCTGGGTCATGAGGCTGGGAGCTTAGGTCCTTGGGCTGCCTGGACTTATCATGGGCAGCCGCTATGATCATGGAGTCAGCCTGAGGGTTTTCTGCCAGGAAGGGCTCATCCCTCGGCACTTGGTATAGCCTGTCTAACTTCTAAGGAACTGCTAGGACTGTGGCGGGATGTTTCCAAGTGATCCTTGTGAGGTCTTGGAAAGTGTCCACCAGAGGAGGTACCACCAATGGTTTGGGCTCCTTCTGCTTCAGGTACCGAGCCTGTCTCCGGCGTTCCGGATCCAGGTCCTTTGTCTCCCACTTATTTGGGGCCTGGATATGTTGCATGATGTCCATAAAAGTAGGATCATCTGGCGGAGAACAGGGAACATCCTTGTGGTCAGAAGAACCCCAACTCTTAGGAGGGAGCAGTCCAAAGAGGATGATGATGAGGACCAGCTCCTGCTAGGATGAGGGGAAGCTGAACCGTGCCTAGAAAGGCTCTCCCCTGAGAATGTTGGTCACTTTTAGACTGACAATAGTTGCGAGACCGACAACGGTATGGGGACCGACACCTGTCCAGAGACCGGCGACAGCTAACGGAACACCCACCCTGGGAAGAAGACTTGGGTTGGCTGTGGAACCTGCTTCTGGGCAGGGACTTACAATGGCTGCCAGACCAGGACTGGTGCCATCGGCAGTTCCGAGACTGAGACCGGGACTTATTTCCTGGGAGGCAGTGGGACCGAGCGCTTTCGTCCGCTCATCCAGGAGTTTAACGGGTGACTTTGATGCAAGATCCCCAGTGTTTTGGACATCTGGCTGGTGGGGAACTGATATCGGCTCTGGCTTCGGTGGAGAGACATCCTTTCTGATGTGACTCCACCAGAAGGAGAACAATTCAGAAAGTTCCTCCTTAGAAAACATCACAGCCACAGTCCCCTTCAAAGGTATCGGTGAAGCTGAGGGATGTGGGAGGGCCTTGGGGGAGGAACTAGAAGAGGAGCCCTCCAGGGCCAAGGTTCTCGGACCCAGCGGCGGTGCCTTAACCAGGGTGGCTTTCTCCTGAGATTGGTCTGCTTTCAGAATCGAGGCCAGCACCTCAGCCAGCGTCTGGGCCAGGGCCAGCTCAGATTTTGCCAACTTAGAGGGGAGGGACCCCAAAGAAACTTTGGAAGAGGGATCCCGCTCCTTGGTCGATGACTTTCCCAGAGCCCCGGGCAAAGTCGGGGCCAAGGCCTTCTTCAATGGGGCAGAGGCTTGTGTTGAAGAGGATGCTTTAGGGGCATCCACCAAGGCTACAGAGACCCACAGGGGGTGATCTTCACCTTGGTCTGGACCTTCTCCAAAGTGGCCCCAGCCAAGGCTGACACCGGCATCTTGGCGGGAGCTAGTGTCTTCACGGTTTCCTCTTGCTTAGAGTGGTGCAAGTGGTCGGACCCACCCAAGCCAGAAGAGGAAGCCTTCCTGTGTGGGGAACATGACCGAGACTGCTGGTGGGACTGGCTACAGGCCTTTTCCTGGGACTTGTCCTGGTGCTTAGCTTTTTCTCTGGGGAGAGCTCTGCATCACTGAAACTTGCTTCTCCAACAGGTTGGCTTTAAGGGCCTTCAGGCACCAGATTCTAGTCCTGCCGGTGAAATCCCTGCAAATCTCGCAGGCCTGGATGTCATGGTCTGGGCCCATTCAGAAGACACACTCATGGCCAACTTTAGATGGCATCTGTCGGCCACAGGCACACTTCGTCTTCTTCGGGCCGGAGGATGAGACTGACGATGGAGAAGACATGCAAGGAGAAAAACTGAAAAACAGAAAATCCAAAAGGAAAAACGAGAAGAATAACTTGAAAATTCACTGGAACTGCTACCAACATTCGCTAAGAACTTTCCGACGAGAGCGGGTCTGCGGAGGGAAAGAACTGAGGTGAAGCTGGGGACCGCCCCCTTCTGTAGTGTTACCAATGTCAGGGTGGGGCCAATGTCAGGAGGTGGGCCCCACTAGGTACTGCTAGCTAAGATTTTTTCTGGTGGGTCCTAAGACCTGCGGCATTAGTACTAATGGTTATAGCCTGCTGCAAGAGCTCCCACTCTAGGTAAGATCATAGAATTTCTTGGCAGAAAAGGACTACTCTGCCCACCCAGTCTGCCTAGAAGACTGGCTTGGCCCAGATGACTGAGAAGACATGCTCTTTAAAGTGGGTAGTAAAGACCTCAGAGCAATTCAAAATGGTGGCAGATGTTCACAGTTCCTGCAGGTTCCAATCCCCTCACCCTCACCACATTTCAAGCACCGGTTTACTAATAACTGCAACACTTATGCTATCTGCAATGCTCACACGCCCATCATTATTTTGGATTCAAAAGCTCAGGAAAACACTGCATTCCAGTATCTGGCTCTCCTCTCCTCACATTTTTTTTTTGTTGTTCTTGCTTTGGGAGGATGTGTAATTGATTTCAAGATGATAAGGAAGCATTTCAAAATGTGTGTGACTTTAATTGCCTTTTCACAACTCCTGAATAGCCTCCATCTTGTTGAGTCTTAACACAGGCAATACAAGGGCAATGCTTGTCAAATCTGGCATTTGTGGGCCAGCTATGAGAAGTGTACATGCACATTCCTAGATTTAAATGATGATACACTTCAAGCTATGGATGAGGTAAAGAACCTGGGCATCACTCTGGACTGCAAGCTGATTCTAGAATGGCAGGTGTTAGTAGTAGTTTGAAGTGGTTTTTTTTCCATCTACACAATGTTGCCCACATCAAATTGCATCTGGTGCCTGGGAACTTGGTGATGATAGTCAATGCCTTTGTCAGCATAAGACTGGATTACTGCAATGTTCTTTAGTTAGGGTTACCTGGAAGATTGATGTGCCCCCTACAGTTGGTCCAGAATGCTGCAGCGCTGCTTAAGCAAGGACATCTTATAACATGCACAAAATGTTCGTCATGTGCACTCTTCATTGGTTGCCAGTTTAGATTCAGTGATGTTTCAAATTAAAGATGTGCTTGATTACATAAAACGCGCTACACAATCAAGGTCCTGACTACCTGATAGAACTCCCACTTTGTCACAGCCCTGAATGCCCTCTCCGCTTCACTGATGTAGGTCTCCTAGCAGTTCTTCCCCCGATAGAATCTTTGGGGGATAAAACCTTTGAGGTCACTGTGCCGGTTCAGTGGAACTCCCTTCCACCTGGTGTTCGGCTGGCTTACAATGGATGCTTTCATTGGAGCGTTAAAAACACACATTGTTATGTTGCACTTGCCTACTGTTCTTAGATGTGTTATTTATATATTTATTTATTGCTGATTTATTAATCTGTAATTTTATTACCTGTTCTTCCTGTAAGGTGCTCTGAGCCATTTGGGGAGGGTGCTACAGAAATGAAAGTTAACTTTCCTTGTTTCTTCCCATGAGTTGTAGCTATTGCTTGGATACTAACATACTAATTGCCAGCAGATTAGGCCTTACGGTCTATCGAGTCTGCACAAACCTCAGATCCCTAGTTGGGTGCTGAGTCCCTCCCCCCCTTGTGTTCCAGAAACCCCTATCATCCATGCCCACCCCACTGGGCCAGGCCATCATCTGATACATCCGCTTTCTGTGTCTGTACCATCCTCTCTTGAAGCCCTCCACTGTGGATCTCTGAACCAGCTCACCAGGTAGCACATTCCAAGGGTCTACCACCCTCTCAGTGAAAAACCTCCTCCTCTTCCTCCCTCACCCTTTCCACCTTCCAACTTCAAACCATGCCCTTTGGTGATACTTCCCTGCTTTAGTCTAAAGATGCCTTCCATGTTTACCTTATTTATTCCCTTGAGGTACTTGAAGACCTCAATCATGTCCCCCAATCTCTTCTCTCCTCCAACAAAAACAGGCAGAGCTCCTCAAGTCTGTCCTCATACGTCAAATCCCCTAGTCCTCATATCATCTTAGTTGCCCTCCTCTGTACCCTCTCCAGGAGCTGTATGTACCTCTTCAAGTGTGGTCGCCAGTACTGTACACAGTACTCAAGGTGTGGTCTAACCAGTCCATTGTATGGCGGCAGAATCACTTCCCTGCTCCTAGAGGTGATCCCCCTTACGATGCGTCCCAACATCCTGTTTGCATTGCTAGCCGCTCTCCTGCACTGCTCAGAGTTATTCATACATGCATCCACCATGACCCCTAGGTCTTTTTCCCCTGTTGAGGCCTCCAGCACCTCCCCTTCCAGGGTGTACCTGTGTTTAGGGTTTCCCTGCCCAAGATGTAACACCTTGCACTTGGTGATATTGAAATTTAATTTCCATGTGTGAGCCCAGCTTTCCAAGGTGTCCAGGTCCCCTTGCAGGGCCAACCTCCCCTCTTCCCCCCTCAACTACTGCTCCCATCTTGGTGTCATCAGTGAAGAGACTCATTTCACACCCTATACCCTCCCTGATGTCTGATATGTATGCATTAAACAGGATTGGATCCAGGACCGAGCCCTGCGGTACCCCACTACCGACCTCTCTAGGGTTCGAGAGCTCCCCACCGACCACTACTCTCTGGGTGCATCCAGCTAGCCACTTTTCAATCCATCTGACCATCAAAGGGCCTACTCCCAACCCTGTCAGTTTCTCCACCAGACCATTGTGGGGGACAGAGTCAAACACCTTGCTGAAGTCCAAGAATAATACATCCACAGGCTTTTCCCTGTCCAGTTCTGATGTTACGCATTCGTAGAACTCCACAAGATTGGTCTGACATGATCTACCTGGCACAAACCCATGTTGCCAACTATCCAGACCTCCCACCTCCTCCAAGTACACCCCCAATCATTCCTTTAGTATACTCTCCATTAATCTTCCCACCACCAAGGTCAAACTGATGGGTCTATAGTTACCTGGTACATCCCTTGATCCCCCTTTATGGACTGGCACCACACATGCCCCTCGACAATCCCTAGGTACCCTCCCTGTCTCCAGCGACCTGTTGAAGAGCTCCGACGGGGGTGCAGCCAGTATGTCCGCCAATTCCCCATAGTACTCTCAGATGAATGCCATCCGGCTCAGGAGATTTATCTTTCTTTAGGGTCTTGAGGGCTAACCACACCCTTTCAGTGGAGATGGCATCATCCATCCCCTCCACCTTACTGGCCTTTTCATCCTTATCCTAATGTGACACCCCTGGGGTACCTCTCCCTCCCTCTTACTCCATTTCTGTTGCTCCCCTGATCCCACTCACTGCCGCTTCTATCCCCATCGTGCCTTGCTTTGTAGATATCCCATCCCCCTCCCTAGTTGTACTGTTATCCTGAATGCAACTGCTGATCAATATGTTATCCAGATGTTTGTATCTTCTGTTTTATACTGTTTTGCACAGATTGTTTCATATACATCTACTGCCTGTTAAATTTGCTAGTTGTTTGATTCATTGTGAACCTTTGCCCTTTCTTTGTTAGACTGATACTGTCCCAGGCCTACTTTGTAAATGAGTCTTCTCTCAATGGTGTTTCACCTGGCTAAATAAAGGTTTGATTGATTGGTACTTTGGGTGGTTCCCAGTAAAAATAGCTAAACAAATACAGTACGGCCCCAAACCGAGCATGGCAACAGACCTAAAGCAAGGCTAGTGCTTAGTAATATCAGCAAGCACTACCTTGATGAAAACAACAAACCAGATAAAATCTATGTTAGCAGAGGGCTAAATACACTGCACCACTTGACGTGAGGGGGGGCATAGCCCCCGCACTCCCTGACTCAAATATTATCAACTCTATGGGGGGGGTGAAACTCAATGAAAAGGAAGAAGTTGTGGGGAGAACAAGAAAAAAATACAATTGGGGGGGACACAAAAATACACCACAGTTGGTTTCTCAGATGCTCTGCCACTGTAGCTGTTCCTTCTCTAAGCCTCCTACACTATGAGAGCAGCATGGCAAGACACCACTCACCTTACTCCTTTCTCCTTTCCTCAGATGTGATGACAGCTACAGGGGTAGTGGTAAATCATTTTAGCTATGTTAACCCTGCAGCTGATATCACATTCGCTGGTCTGAACTCACAGTTTTTCACTGAGCTATTCTAACAGTACTATACAAAGTGGACACCACTTTAGGTCTGTTTAGGTAAATTAATTATTTTCATCACCTTCCCACTAGATTTGGCCCTGTATTCTTTCTAATCTCTGTTTACTAGCAGGAGGAATGTGGGGCTGCCATTGTATCACTCACTGGTGAAGCCCCCTACCTGGAGAACTCTGTCCAGTTCTGGAGGCCACATCTCCACAAGGACATTGAAAGGGTGGAGGCAGTACAGAGGAGGGAAATCAAAATGGTAAGGGGGTTGCATGAGAAGCCACACAATGGAAGTGTGCAGGAACGCAACATGTATTCCCAAGAAGAGAGGAGAGTGAAAGGGGACATGATTGAAACCTACAAGTACTTCACAGGAGTGAATAACATGTAAGTGAAGGGCTGATTTCAGAGAAAGGAAGGAACTAGAACAAGGGGGCATACAATGAAACTAAATGGAGGAAGTTTAGGAGAGATGTATGGATATACTTCAGATAAAGGGCAGTGGATGACTGGAACAGTCTGCAAGAAGGGGTAGTAGAGACAAAAGACTTTGGGGAGCTTCAAGCATGCATGGGATAGGCACAGGGGCACATAAGGTAGAGGAATGGAGGGAGGGAGGAAGTGACACCTATGATCAACTAAGGTCAGTGGTGACAGAATCAGCAGGGACAAGAAGCAGACTGGATGGGTCTAAGGGTCCTTTTCTGCCGGCAAACTCTATGTTTCTATGATACTACTGTCCATTTCTAAGTTACTAAGCCATTTTTCTGTTCCCTTTCCACCACTTGGTGCTATCTACACAGCAGTGCAGGATGACAGGTGATGAAAATGATATCACAAAATGGCAGGAAGCACTGAAGAAAAAAAACGTTATCTTCTCAGGGATCCCATATGGTTTCAGTCTATGTATCAATCGCCATAGAGAATCTCCACAGACCTTATTCTAATAACAGAACTTAGAATTTAGAACAGGACTTTAAAGAACTCTACTTTCTCCTGGCAGTTTGATTTATTTCTATAGTCGGAGTGGAATGGTGCTAGTGAATCTAGCTTAAAGGCTACCAAAAATGTAATACAAATTTCAAATTTTTGAAACAAAAAACAACCCACCAATTAAATAAGGCAGACATGTAAATGTAAAATGTAGAAAACGTAAATTACAGTTTGAGAAAACTGCAATAGTAAGCCTCAAGCAATCTAAGTAAAACCAACTGATTATTGTGAGAAGCTATTTTCAGGTTCTGGAAGAGGAGGAAGGGTGGGACAGTGAAACCACAGTAAGTGATCCCTAAGAAGAAACAACATTACTATGGTGAGTAATTTTTTTCTTGTAACCCCAGGAATCCCTCATTTATGGTTTCACTCAGACTATACAGCAGTACCTTGGGAGGCTGGATCCAGAATCTACTTTGGAAAGAGGTTCACCAAAACAGCAGTTCCACAGCTGGCATCCCTTCTGGACTGTATGTCCAGACAACCGTGCTTTGGGAAGGTGTATACTGTTTCTGCTTTGCAAATACAGTATCTAATAAAGGAATGACCCTTGTGGAGTGCTCCCTTATTAAGCCTCTAGGTAGCACTTTCCCAGTTTTTTCATAGCAAGATTGAATACAAGACATTATCCAGTGAGAGATAAAACTCTTGGAAGCTGGTTGACCTTTGCCAACCTCACAATTGGTAACAAAAAGCTGAGAGTTTTTGGATCTGGCATCTTTTGGCCGATCCATATAGAAGCTCAGAACTCACTCCAAGTCAAGGCTATGAAATTTTTGCTGACTTGAACTAATGTGTTCTGGTAAAGCACAGGCTGTGTTACTCACTAGTAAAGGAGAAAATCGTACACCACCTCAGGTAGGAATTGCCTAATATTTCTAAGGACTACCTTATCCCTATGGAAGATTATGTAATTTTTGGCTCTGTGCAGAGGGCTTGCAGCTCATTAAGTCTCCTAGCAGAAGACATGGAATTCAGGAATATGGTTTTCCATGTTACACACTTTAAGGCAGCAGTGGCCATAGGTTTGAATAAAGCCAAAGCAGAAACTGAGATCTCACAGTGGGATTGGGTCCCTTACCGGTGGGTACAAGTGACTGAAGCCTTTGAAAAAACCTTCTGAAAATGGGTTGAGAGGCCAGTGACTTTCCCTTGCCTGCTGATATATAGGCTGAAACTGCTGCCAAGTGCACCTGCAGTGTTGATGGCCTTAAGCCAAATAACTGCAAGTGTACCAAGTATTCCAAAAGTGTAGGCAACCCTATCTCACCTGGGAATATTCTTTTGTTGGTATACCACTAAGAAAATCTTATTCATTTAGAGGAGCATGCTTTCTTGGTTGATGATTTTCTTGAAACTCTAAGCAACCTCACAACTTTCTCTGAGAGGTTTAAACCAGAATACTCTAGCTCCTCAAGAACCATGCCCTCATGAGAGTTTTGAGGTTTGGGAATACTATACTGCCCAGGGATATGGCCTGCAGGATGTGACTCAAAAGCAGACTGATTGGAGGTTTGCTGGTTAGGGTCAACAGAATGCGAGGTCTGTCTGGTCCAGTCTGGAGCTATTAGGATCATTGTTGCAGATTCCCTTCTAAGTTTCAGAAGAACTTTCTGGATGAGTGGAAATGGATGAAAGGCATACAGAAACTTCCCTGTCCAGTCAAAGATTTGGACATCCTCTGGGAATTGTTCCTCTGGCTGATGGTCTGCAACAAAACTGTGGAAGCTGATTGTTTTCCCCAGTAAGCGAATAGGTCTATCTTGGGTGTGCCCCACCTTCGGAACACTAAGAC